>OX621237.1:30000000-31382000 GCA_951640165.1 Pseudoips prasinana | reverse complement strand
TACCCTGCTTCGTTTGCCGATTATCGTCCTATATCAATATTACCTTTCCTCTCCAAGGTCCTTGAACGTCTAGTCCATAAGCAACTTAGTAGTTTTCTCTGTACTAATAATCTCCTTAATCCTCTCCAATCTGGTTTTCGCCCTGGGCATAGCACTACTTCAGCCCTGGTCCATATTACGGATGATATTAGAACTGGAATGGAACGCGGAAACCTAACGGTGCTTGCATTATTAGATTTTAGTAATGCTTTCAATACTGTAGATTTCGACGTGTTGCTAATGATTTTACGCTCTCTTAATATATCTCCAACAGTCATTGGCTGGTTTCATAGTTACCTGTCTGGCCGCCGGCAACGTATACGCATTGATGATTCTCACTCCTCTTGGTGCAATACTACTGCTGGCGTGCCGCAGGGTGGCGTTTTATCTCCGTTACTTTTCGCAGTTTTCATAAATTCTATCTCAAATCGACTTCTTTCCTCCTACCACCTTTACGCAGATGACCTTCAAATTTACTTACAAGCTCCTCTTAATAAGCTGGCTGATGCTGTTAGCACTATTAATAAAGATTTTATCAGTATTAGTGAGTGGAGTCGTGCATACGGTCTGCAAGTTAACCCTCTTAAGACTCAGGTCACTCTTATCGGCAGCTCAAGAATGATGTCTAAGGTTTGTTATTCTCAACTCCCTAAGTTTTTATTTGAGGGTACTATTTTGCATATAAATCGTGAAGTTAAGAACTTGGGGGTCTATTTTGATCACTGTTTTTCCTGGGGTCCACAGCTGCAAAATGTTAGTCAGAAACTTTACGCGTCCGTGGGATCTCTACGAAGATTCCGAAATTTTCTGCCTATACCCACCAAAATTATGCTTGCTGAGTCCCTCCTTCTTCCAATACTAGATTATGCAGATGTCAGCTATCTTGATCTCACCGAAGCCCAATTGGATAAACTTGAGCGACTCCAGAATGTTTGCATTAGATTCATATTTAGCCTTCGCAAATATGATCATGTCTCTGAATTTCGAAATAAACTCAAGTGGCTGCCTATACGCCTTCGCCGGAATGCTCATATTCTATCACTTCTATACAGTATACTGTTTATTCCTACTACTCCCTCTTATCTTAAAGAACGTTTTTCTTTCCTTCATGAATCACATTCGAAAGCCTTGAGATCTAATAATAATCAGCTGTTGAAAATACCAGCGCATTCCACAAATTTTCTTGATAAATCGTTTGTTGTACAAGGTGCTCGTTTGTGGAATGCGCTGCCATTGTCTATTAGGCGTGCGCAAACACTTAGTGGATTCCAACAACTTGTCAAGGATCACTACTTAAAGCTTAGCCTTGAAAGTACTCCGAGCTAAGGCTTTGGTTAATTTTCAACGATGCCGATCGTTTATTTATCATAGGTACATAATTTGAACAGACATTATGATAAATTAGTTAATAAGTGTAATTATAAGTATGGTACAGTAGTACCTTTTAGGAAATTTGTTGTGTAAACCCGCAACTACCCCCATCTCTGTAACTCCTCTATTCTTTCACTACCTAGGTTGCCTGGAAGAGATCACACCTTGTGATAAGGCCGCCATTTGTACTGTAATTTATTTATGTTGTCAGTTCGTATTGTTTCTTGAGGTGTACAATAAAGAGTTTTATCTATCTATCTATCTATACTTAACGTTAGTAGTAGCAGACACATTTAAGGACCTATAAAACCACCAACTTACCATTTGATAGAGCTATTTCAAAACATATTAAATACGACTAACGGGTTCTTAATAAAAGATTAAAACATCATTTAGATCCATTAAAAAAATATTCGATATATCTTAAGGATCGTAAAAGTGTTGTATTCTGTTCATTTATTGATAGAAAACATTTACAAATAAGTTGGACATCTATAAAATGGGATGGTTTACAACTTGTTGAATATCTACAAAATATTTTGGTTGGCCGAAGTTTATGGCGTGATAAGGTGTCAGTGGGCAGTCTGTAGCTGTAATAAGTAATAAAATTAAATTGAAACTGAGAAGTAGCTTCCCGATAGCTTTGTCGGGTTTTGTACGATTTTATAACTCATTTCCTTTGATATTAGGCTTTGGGTTTTTGATCTGTCTCCCTGGTCTAGTGGTGGCGTATTTAAAGGCGTCGATATAATGAAGTACCCTAAACCGGCGAGCATGTATGAAGAATATACTGACAGTAATCGAGGCAAAAGAGGTGTGCAAAGATCGTGACCAATGGAAATCCGTTGTCTCTGCCTACCCCTCTGGGAGACAGGCGTGAGTCTATGTATGTATGTATAATAATATCTAGGGATAATGTCACACAGATCATCCTAGCCCCAAACTAAGTAAAGCTTGTACTATGGGTACTAGGCGACGATATAATAGGTCTTTACCTATGAAATTGCCGTTTTGTATGAAAAAATTTAAACGAATTTTTTTCATGAATTTTTTTATTTGTTTTAATCGAAGTAATCACCCATGCAATCAATGCATCTTTGCCATCGCAGTGGCAGTTTATTGATGCCCTTCTTAAAGAAATCAGCTGGACGGGAGGCAACAAATTCTTCAAAGGCATTTTGTACTGCCTCTCGGGTATTGAATTTTTTTCCCGCCAAGAAGTTATCCAAATTCTGGAAAAAGTAGTAGTCTGTAGGCGCAAGGTCTGGTGAGTAGGGCGGATGACGGAGAGCTTCCAACCCCAGTTCTTGCAACTTGGAGACCGTCTGCTGTGCAGTATGAGGTCGCGCGTTGTCGTGCAGGAGCAGCGGAGACGAGCGATTGACCAATGCTGGTTGGAGATGCGCCAGCTTCTCCATCATTGTGCTCAGTTCTTCACAGTACACATCTGCAGTAATGCTCACCCCGTTTGGTAAGAAGCTGTGATGAATCACACCGGCGCTAGACCACCAAACAGTGACCATCACTTTTCTAGGGGTAAGTTTTCGTTTAGGGCATTGTTTAGGTGCTGAACCAGGATCCAACCAACTTGCTGAGCGCTTGCGGTTATCAAACAGAATCCATTTTTCATCGCAGGTAACAATGCGGTTCAAAATTCCTTCATTTGTGTGTCTGTTGAGCAGTGCAAGGCACGTCTCGACGCGTACTTCGCGCTGGCGATCATTGAGTTCGTGGGGCACCCATTTGTCAAGCTTTTTTACCTTGCCAATTTGACGCAAATGGACCAATATTGTTTTGACGCTAACGTCGAAAGCTGCTGCTAATTCAGCCGTAGATTGTGTATCATCAGCTTCCACAACCGCCTTTAATTCGTCATTGTCGACCAAAGTCTTCGGACGACCGCGAGGTTCATTTTTCAGGTCGAAATTTCCAGAACGGAAGCGAGCAAACCAATAACAGGTGGTGCGTTGGTTTGTAGTGTTAGCTCCGTAAACGTCGTTGATGTTGCGTGCCGCTTGTGCCGCGTTGCTGCCACGACGGTACTCATATTCCATAATTACTCGAATTTTTAACGTATCCATGATGACGAAAAAGATTGAAATGCGATGAAAATGTAACACTAATCAATAAAGAAATGACTACTTTTGGAAAAAAGAATCCATGTTTTTAAAATAAAATTAATTTGAAATTAGAATTCTTAGCCAAACAAAAATTATTTTGATTTGAAATGGCCAGTACTGCAGAACGGCAATTTCATAGGTAAAGACCTAATACATACTTATATAGATAGATAAATACTTAAATACATAGAAAACATCCATGACTCAGTAACAAATATTCCTGCTCATCACACAAATATTTGTCCTTACATTAGAAAAGATGTGCAATAGATTCGTACAAGTTTGGTACTTACTTACTTATTATGTGGGCAGTGGTTACCCTAGTGTCAGAGTTGTTCAAGCCGCCCATTAGGCCTCTGTAATGGCTTAACGACTGTTGCCTAATGGCAACAGTCGTCAACCGGGACCGACAGCTTAACGTGCTCTCCGAAGCACGGAGACGCTCAGAAATTAAACCACTTTGAACGCGTGCCTAGTTGCTTGGCCTCGTCTATCACTTACGGACCGGTGAGAGCATTTTAGCCGGGAATTTTAGAAATTCGTTTTAAATTAAAGAATTAGCCTACGATATTCCAATAAGTAGCTGACTTCAAAGCCAACCAAAATTTAAATCTAAACTTATCAAAATTCGTGCAGATTTATTGCGCAGCTTTCCATATTTAGGGTCCCGTAGCCAAATGGAAAAAAACGGAACCCTTATTGATTCGTCATGTCAGTCTGTCTGTCTGTCCGTCCGTATGTCAAAGTCATTTTTTTCCGAAACTATAAGAGCTGTACTGTTGAAACTTGGTAAGTAGGTGTATTCTGTGAACCGCATTAAGATTTTCACACAAAAATAGAAAAAGAATAATAATTTTGGGGGTTCCCCATACATAGAACTGAAACTAAAAAAAAATATTTTCATCGCATCCATACATGTGGGATATCTATGGATAGGTCTTCAAAAATTATATTGAGGTTCCTAATATCATTTTTTTCTAAACTGAATAGTTTGCGCGAGAGACACTTCCAAAGTGGAAAAATGAGTGCCCCCCCACCCCTGTAACTTCTAAAATAAGAGAATGATAAAACTATAAAAGAATATATGATCTACATTACCATGTAAACTAACAACGGAAATTGGTTTGAACGAGATCCAGATAGTAGTTTTTTTTAACGCGTCATAAATCGTAAACCGCAATTTGCTTTCATTTAATCAACTGAAATACTTGCTGCTGCGGAACCCTTTATGGGCGAGTCCGACTCGCACTTGGCCGGTTTTTATTAAAATGTGTTTTGTACACAATTTAACTTATCCACAGGACTTACCCGTCTTAGTCTTGAGGTTAAGATCAACCTTGGCTTTTAATACGCACAACTTCCAGACACCCGGTGTTAATGAGAATGTTTCCTGCCATAATATATATCTTCTTCTTTGCCCTCGCCTCTTCCCGTTACGGCTTTCTTAATCGTTCTGCACCAATAACTTCGCTGATAAGTGTCGTCCTTAAGGCCTAGCTTTTGCATGTCCTTCTGGACATTTGTCATCCAGGTAGTTTGCGGTCTACCTCTCCCTCTCTTTCTTGTAGCCATGGAAAGGCACTTTTTTAGGATATGGTGATCGGGTCTACGCATAATATGGCCGTACCAACTTAGCCTGGACTCGATTATCTTCTTAGTAATAGGTGTTACTTTGAAACTCCTCCTTATGTATTCATTACGCAATTTGTCTTTGAGAGTGACTCCTTCTACCCAACGTAACATACGCATTTCCGTGGTATGAAGTTTTTGCTCATGGGTTTTTTTTTGATGCCCATGTTTCGCTACCGTAGAGTAAAACAGGTCTCACCGCTGATTTATAGACCTTTCCTTTGGTTCTTATCAGCATTTTTGGATCGCAGAGAACCCCTGATATTGTACGCCACTTATCCGTCTTCCGCTATTAGTGTTCTTAGGTATTTAAATTTATTTACTCTAGATAGAGCTTTGTCATCCAACTTGACTTCCACGTTTGATGGTATAGATTCGTCGCGGTTGAGATTGCATACCATGTACTCTGTCTTGGTTCTGCTGTCCTTGGTCCTGCCATAATATATCAATAACACTTTATGGTCCAACTTATGAATCTAACCGTGTGAAGTCATCATCTGCGGTTGATATTCCTTCCCTTAAGATACCGAGATCAAATTTCTTAGACTGTAATTCTTCATTCCCTTGTCTATTAAATATGGAAGCAACCAGGATATAAGGTAAAAGTAGTAGTGGCCAGCCAACCTTAATATGTACTAGACTGTATAAAACATATGTGCGCGACGATGTGCACAAACATAGCAAAATTTTCATGATAAGATAACAAATCAGAACGTATTATTGTACACGACGAGGTGCGCAAACAGTAGCATTCTAATAAATTTATGAGACGGCTATGCAAAACATATTATAGTGGATGATGGTATATGCAAACATAGGATGACTCTGAAAATTGGGTAGGACGACAAGCCGACACGGTCGGGGAGAGATCGTGTCAAGTACTCCCAAGTACTTCTCGACCTCGCTTGGGTTCTTCTTTTACGCCAGAAAAATCAAACTATCAATTATTGACCCGCTCCAGGATATGAATCAAGGACTTCATTATCTGCGATGTTCGACGAGTTCATCGTTGCCACTAGTCTACGATTCAAAGATTAACGACTACACATATCGTTGTAGGCTATGGTATAGGTCCGGTCCCATACATTTTTTGGATACGTCTCTTCAATGGCATTCTTTTTTTTCTCAGGACGTTTCACACGGTCGAAGTGAGAGGTTGTCGCCGTTGTATTGGAACATGTAATCAGGCTATTAGTTCAATATGGCGGCCTTATTGATGATTCTGATCGCTATATTAAGGGCTGAGGGATTCTTTTTTGTGGCGCCAATCTTTCGCTAGCTGTGGGTTTGGGTGTCTTTAATATTAGAGAAGACATAGTTCTGTTGGATATATTTTAAGTTTTTTTTTATTATGACGAATCGGTATCTGTTTAGTCTACATATTTATAATACGAACTGTCACAAACAAATCTTCGTCAACGTCATGGCGTCAATGCATTGACTTAAGTACCTTTTCTGTTGCCTCACAGGTCTCGCGTGTGCAACTACAGATGATAAGGGGTTTGAATCCCGAGTTGGTTCAAAAAATATTATTTGAAATTTTCTGAAAAGAATAGATTTTAGTAGCATGCTTTGGAGAACACGCAAAGCTGTTGGAACTGTACCCGATCGGTCTCAGGTCGTACTGGCTAGCCCAACCTATCGGATCATGGGAATGACGGATAGATAGTTTGCACTTTGCACTATAACCCATTAATAACACAGCTTGTCATTGTTGAAACTGAGCGCTATAGTCAAAATTCAACCCCGAAGGCATTATTTTTATGCTTTTTACCTGTTATTTAATTAAGGTAAAGAATGAAACAAAGACAATGTGGAATAAACGATAAACTCAATCTACCCTTGAAATTCAAGTACTTGTTTATTTAACAACACTTGGCTAAATACGCAAATTTCATACAAAGTGCGTGCAAGTACAAGCGCACAGAATGCTGTATGGTGATGGCATAGAATATCATAACCCCATTTCGTCCCGCCGGGGGCGTGAAAGACGTCCGAGGGAAACACACTGCGATTGCCAACCCGTCTGCCAAGCGTAGCGATTACGGCGTATCCCTCATTCTTTGGGGAGGCTTTTGTCCAGCAGTGGACGTACTTTGGCTGACATCATGATAATGATAAAAAGCGCGACAGCGATTGGGAGGATTGAAGTTCTACTAATTGGTCAGTTTAAATGGTAGGTTGAGTTTTTAAGTATATATCAATTTTAGTTTAATACGGTATTCCAGCTTATTAGGGTCCATTCCGACGAAAGCGCCGAACTGATATTCATTCAGGTTTGTTTGCGTCAGTCAGTCGTTATAAATTAAATTAATAGTTTCGAGTTTTAATCCATTTGGAAGAAGAGACTAATTACCGAAGAAACTGTTAATGTTATTTTTTTATTTTTCGAAAGGAGTCCAATGACAATAAGTTTATTTTTTTAAAGGCATGCAATTTTTGGGAAATTAAATTATCATGTGATATTGTATCAAATAACAGAAAGCTATTATTCATTTAAAGTGTCTAGACTAATGCTTCTTTGCATTAATTCATTAAATGTGAATTTCTGCCATGAGGTTGATAACGCCCAGCGAACTTAGAACAGTAAATAAAAATGTTTACATACATCTAAGTATGCGACAAAACCCCAATCTCTATTGAGCAAACCAAAAATATTTTTAAAAAAGAATGTTTTTTTTTTGAACACAATCAGTGACCACACACAATTAATGCCTACCTAATTTCGGTTTCGGTGGCCGATAAAATCGTAATTTATGTTAATATGTGTATGAAGTTTACGGGCGCGTGCAAATTTATTTCGGCATTTTTGTAATCGGAAATGCCGCAAATTACAGTTTCGCTTTTTGGGTGGCGGTATATATAGTTAATATCTCTCTAATAGGTATTTAGAAGCTCATTTGTATGGTTTATGTCCTAGTTTTAATATTTATGTGTGAATATTTACGCTTGGCGCCAATTTAGTTCTGTTTCTTTGTTGCTGGCATGTTGTGTGGCATTTTGATCTTGGTATTCTTTTTCGTTTTTTTGAATTTCTTAATAGTCAGATTCTTTATTTTATTTAAATAATATTGACTACTGTAAATGTCTAGCAATCACTGATTCGGGACCTATTGCAGAAGAAACAATGCTTCAATATGACATAGTTAAAATATTGTTAAATAACATCACAGGGAAAAACTAAAGACGGCCGCCGGTTGGCGTGGTTTATACTTGACTTTCACGCCGGAGGGGTCGATTCCCACCCAGGACAGATATTTGTAGCCATGGACATATCTGTTTGTCCTGAGTCTGCGTGGAATTTCCTAGAGGTGTCAAGGGACCCGGATGGAACGAAGTTATTTCTTATTATTTATTATGTACAAAAAACCTGTATACACTCAACAAAAATAATCGTCGCGGAACCACACTGTTCAATGCGAAATAGAAATGAAAATATCTGGCTTGCTTTCTATAAGAGAGAGAGAGAGAGAGAGAGAGAGAGAGAGAGAGAGAGAGAGAGAGAGAGAGAGAGAGAGAGAGACAGATAGAGAAACATGCGCACGCCAAATTTCAATGTTCAGTGTGTAAATTGTATAATTAATTTTTATCACAGATAATGTTCTCCTGGTCGAATTTCGGTCACGGTGGCCAGTCACACTGGAGATTAGCCTTTTGCGCTAGATATACATATTATAATAATAATAATTGTTATATCCACAAACGAAAAAGACATCCTTTGTGGATATAACAATACCGTATGATGAAAACATATTTAACGCAGAAAAAGAAAAAAAATCAAAATATCGACGATATACATGCTTATATAGATAGATAAATACATAGAAAACATCCATGACTCAGAAACAAATATTCGTGCTCATCACACAAATATTTGCACTTACTGGGATTCGAACCCAGGACCACCAGCTTCGTAGGCAGGAGCACTACCAACTAGGCTACGGCGACCGTCAAATTATAGTGTGTGTGAGCGATTTAATTTATCTCATGGTAAATTGCAATAGAACCGAGTAGTTTCCGGCCCAAAAATAATAACAGGACCACCCTACACCACCCCGCAGTGTCGTAAAAGGGGACAAAAATATACCCCGGGTAGTGGGCCAGCAGCGCCACTAACTGGTCGCCAACTCGCATGCCAAATGCGAAGACTATGGCAAACCCCGCCAAAAGGCACCGTTATCACACTAATATTATAAAGGCGAAAGTTTGTGAGTATATGTTTGTTACTTCTTCACGACTAAACGACTGGTTTCAATTGCATTAGGTATGGAGTTAGCTGACACCCTGGATTAACAGGATTAAAAGAATAACAGGGCCGCCCTACACTATCCCGCAGTGTCGTAAAAGGCGACTAAAATATACCCCGGGTAGTGGGCCAGCAGCGCCACTAACTGGTCTCCAACTCTCATCCCAAATGCGAAGACTATGGCAAACCCCTCCAAAAGGCAACGTTATCACACTAATATTATAAAGGCGAAAGTTTGTGAGTATATGTTTGATACTTCTTCACGACAAAACGACTGGTTTCAATTGCATTAGGTATGGAGTTAGCTGACACCCTGGATTAACACATAGGCTTTAATTTAAACGCGGGTAAAATCGTGGAGCACAGCTTGTAAAACCTTTAGCGGAGGCCTATGTCCAGCAGCGGACAATATCAGGCTGATGATGTGAATCAGATCATGAGATTCACATCATCATTCGAGGAGCGACATGACGATTGTCATTACCTGTTCTCCGAAACACGTAGTTGGAAATATCGCTAATAATAATAATAATTTATTTAATTTAAAGGTTACAAAGACCCATTACTTATATTATCTTAACTAATTTTACAATAATTATAATTGACTAAAGTAATTCAAATAAAATTTAATAACATAAATGAACATAATAAATTATAATAAAATAAATGAACATAATAAATCTTATAAAATTACAACAATATAAAAGACCAATTTAAATTGACTGTCCTTTATATTGCGTTAGTATTTTATTATTTATATAAGGACAATCAACCTTATTGGCTATCATATATAGGACGCTGTTGGCACTGCCGTGAACTCTAGCTAGACTCTAGACTCTAGCTCTAACCATAGAGGCCATATTTTTCTTTACAGAAAAATTCCAATATCGCTTTTCGGCCCGACCCGGGATTCGAACCCAGGACCTCACTATCTACAGTAGAACACGCTATCGTTACACCAACGAGGCAGCCAAAATCATGAATACCTACATATTTATTAATTTATAATCTGTGAGGTATTTCCCTGGTCAAGAGAATATTAATGATTGTGGTCATTTCTATGATCCTATAATCATCATTCATAATTATTAAACCCATATTTAAGGCACGAACGCGAACAGGACAGGTTTTAATTTAAAAGTTAAAAATGAATCAATGTTGATTTTCGCGCAGCTTGAGTCATATGAGAGGTTGATTAAAATTTATCAGAGTTATTAATTATCTCAAATTAGTTATATATAGTTATTAATATACATGGTATTAATAGATACTAATTTCATTTTAATTTGCCTTAAACAAAGTTTGTGTATTTATATTTCTTTTTTCAACCGGACTACCTGATTGGTCAAGCAGCGATAGGGTGTTCGACCACTAAATTAATAAATATAAGATTTTGTCATCTACATCACTAAACTGATTTAAAGTTGACATCTCTCTCTAATATAGGGCGTATGAAAAGAACAGGGCATACATAAAACTGTCATACTAGTAAAACTTTATATATTACGTACGTGTAGTTTTTTAAGCAAGGTCATTAATTACCTTACAACCTGTATAAATTGTTGCATCATCATCATAATATTAGCCGAAAGACATCCACTGCTCGACAAAGGCCTCCCCAAAGATCGAATATTGCATATAAAGCACGTATTAAAACTCTGTAATTTTAATTTAAAAAAATGTGAGCCGTCACGGGACGCCTGGCAGATGTGAAACATCGACATTATTTTGTAAAAGTAATATGCAGAAGTCGAAGTCGCAGTCGAAGTCGATGTCGAAGTCGAACTATAAGTCGCAGTCGAAGTTATGTCGAAGTCGAAGTCGAAGTATAAGTCGCAGTCGAAATAAGTCGCAGTCGAAGTCGAAGTATAAGTCGCAGTCAAAGTCGAAGTCAAGTCGAAGTCCAAGTAGAAGTCGAAGTCGAAAAGCACATATTGTGATAGGACCTAAAAAAAAAATACATGGCATGCGTCGCCACGCCAGAAATCAGTTTTACGTGCGGCTATAGATGTTTCACATCAAAATTCAGTTAGAGAAACTCATTGGTTAATTAGACATTATTTCATGACTAGAATTTAAGCACCTACAATTAATATTTTATCATTACTTAGCGCATGTTAAGTCACGTACGTAGACGTGTCTTACTCTTTCCCTCTGGCCAATTGAATAAATGACAATGGGCGAGCATTTTATGGGACTATAGGCCTCAGCTCGTCCATGTTCAAGAGTAAAAATATAGGTATGAAGAAATAAGAAAATTCAATTACTCAAGACACTTAAATTAATAGCTACTCTCGTTAAAACGCAATAAAGTTCACTTTAGCTAGCGTGGATGCTTAATGCCTTTGATTTAATTTACCTAAAGTACGCGTGAGGATCAATATGTATAGAGTCATTATACAGCGCTTCTTTTGCTTTGACTAAAAGTGTTGTCTCTTTTTCGCTCGGTAAAGTTATACGGATTAGATAAGTACTTTCGATGTACTTGTGCGGTCGCATCTAAAATGCTGTGTTACACCGGTGTCGTAAGTTTTGACAGACCGGTGTTACTCGGTACTAATACATATATACGTTGCTTGTTTTTTTTTTAGATTTTTACAGTTAGCCTAAGAGGTTTTAATTGATTCACTGAACAATAGAAGCAAGCGGGGATCAAACCGAGTAGCAAATAAAACTACATATAAGTAACCCAGAGCATCTTCTTTGGGATTTGAATCTCGGGATGTTATTAAAGTGATGATACATGACAGGGTCAGTTTTTGGGGACGTTGTGTGCAAGGTAAAGTAAAAAACAAAGGTGGAGACAACTGAGCTGAAGAATTCTTGACATCAGAACAATGGCGTAAGCCCAAATGGTAACCTGATGGCAAGCATAGACAGAGACAAAGATGGAGTGATCTATTTGTAGAATATGGAGTATATTCTTCAAGTTATGGCTTTTCCTTATATGCGACGAAATACTGAAAAATATTTGGCACCGAACTTAGGGTGAGTTCTTAACCTGGTGGGTCATTAGATCCTAGCTCGAAACTTGCTTTGTCTAACTGATTTAAAGAACGGGCATTCATTCACAGTGTCCGGATATGAAGAACATAACTATGGTGAACTGGTAGGAGGGTCTAAGTATGTAGGCCCCTCTCTATACCTCAATCATAAGCCGAGATCAACTGAATAATAATATTTATTAGTGCCTTCAAGATTCATTAATTCTTGTTGCAGGTTATAAAACCTTGAGGCAGACGCCTTCACCCCTCCCTCAAAATATGAGTGATATAAGTAAGTTAAGAGCTACAAGAGTTGAGGGCAAGCTAGTGTAAGTTATGCTTTCTTACAAAACGCAATTTTCCTTTCTGGTAATAATCAAATCACGTCACGTACAAATTTGGTGCTACAAACCACCTTATACCTTAACGAAACATTACACCATAAGTAACAGAAACTTTGTTACCATTGAGAGAAAATAAATCAGTAGACATTAACTGTACCATTACCATTGGTACCATTTACCAAACTCTGATGTTGGTATTTATAATTATAGTATAGTCGGTATTCTGCCTAATAACGGCACAATATAACAATTAAAATATACTAAACGCCACCTAAAATGAGGCAATAAAAACTTCTACGACACTATATTTAATTCGCTCTTTCAAAGATTTTATTACATAGTTTGCATTTACATTTTATAGTTATTATATTGACTTGAAACTAATCTGGCAACATTTTAACCCCGTCAACGAGTAAATAAATTTGTAATAAATTATTTTAGGCTAAATGCTTTTAGGTATTACGTTGCAAACTACTTTACTGGTTACAAATGCTATATTCCGAAATCCTTATAGTCAATCTTGAACCATTTTTAGTTTAATAATGTTTAAAAATATTTAAAAAGACCGGGAATTGTGGACATCTTTAGGGGAGGCGTTTTTCCAGCAGAGGGCGTCTTTTGAATGATATGACGTTGATGATGAATGGTTATCAAAACATTGGTGAACACGTTATGAAATGATAATACTTGAATTTTCTCTGTCCTATGACAATGGTGCGATTCACAATTTTCTCCATTTAATAAGTGAAGTGAAATCTGTATCAATATTAAATAATAACAAAAAAAAACAATTTTGAAATATAAATTATGTTGTTTATTTATATTCATCATCATCATCATCATCATCATTACAGCTAAATAAGTCCACTGCTGGACAAGCCTCCCTCAAGAATCGTCTTGGGGGGATATGCCATAATCGCCACGCTTGGCAGACGGGTTGGCGATCGCAGTAAGATGGTCATAGTAATCAGAAGGAAGCTGCTGCCCATCCTCTGGTAGATATTCCCTCGGGTCGACTTCTACGCCCCCCACGGGATGAGATGGGGTGATGATATTCTGATTCTGATATTTGTCGCCGTCACCACACAGCAGCATATTTATATTCATGTTCTATTAAAAGGTTTTTTTTTGTAAATCTGGTTAAGAGTTTAGCTTCAACATACCATCGACCCGATGTATTTTATGAATTCGTATGAAATAAATTAGGTGGCTGCGGGCGGCGCGGGCGCAAACTCTGGCGCGTCTTAATTATGTAAAATGTTATGTTCGCAGAGCTAGTGACCGCGGTAGGTGTAGGAATCTAGTAGAACCTATTATTAATAAAATATTTGGGAACATTTTTCGTACAATTTAAAGATTATCCACAAAATTCATTAATATCTTCAATTATAAACTCAATACTGCGAAATCATAAGGGAATCGTAGGCGCGGATCAAATCTTCTACCAATCAGGCTCAGCCAAATAAATGGATGGATACGAGAAGCACGTACATCTTCCGTAAGCGTGTATGCAAGAGAATTCATTTTTACTTTGGCGGTGTGTATCGTTTGTAGCTTAGCCGTAGAGTGTTTACCCCAGATTGGAACAAAAGGTGCAGGTCTGATTCCTATTAATAAAATTCATGATTTCCCATTTTTGACTTTAGGAATACGCTGTGCATTACTAAAACAACGTAATGCAAATTTTACACCTACAATAATTATGTTAAGGTAATTTGCATCTTGTGTTAGTGATGAAAGAAATGATGCTTGTACAGTGTATTTTTAGTTGTATTCGGTTGAATGCCACTATTATGGCTAGGAAAGACCAAGTTTTTTTAATAATTATGGAAATCGTTATTATGTATTTATCGGAAAACCAACAGTTATTTTAATCAATTTAGAAATTCCAAACAAAACAGAAAGCCAATTACAGTTTCTCACATTTTCTTGAAATTATTCTAAGAGGTTGTAAGATCTATGGCCAAATCATCTTCGAATTAAAAAACTGACATTAAGGATTGATTTTGAAAATATATTTTTTTTGTCTCTTTTTACTTGTGGGTTTTTATCTAAACAGATATGCCAACCCCATCGTGCCTTTTACATTAAATAACATTAGAACTTAATATTATACTTTAACTACATTGAACAGCTAATAAAATGTATATTAATATAATTTGTGATAAGGGTGCAATGGAGTCACAGATGAAAAACTGTTATTAAACGGAATAGCTTTCTGGCACCTTCTGAAGTTGGTTGAGATAAAATTTACTGGATTAACCCCACATTTAATTTATTTAGGTCTAGTTGTCTCTAAAGTGACTCCGTCTCAAGCTTGTAAAATAATTTGTAAATCAGAAAGTTTCTAAATGACAACCTATCAAATACCTTAGAATACAGCCCTATCTAGAGATTCTTAGTACATTGTGGTTGCCGCGTTCTGTTGTGTGGTCCGCCGCGGGCCGCTTGACGGATCAATTGCTTCATTGTTGCCACCCCGCTCTGCACGAAAATAGTGATGTCAGTACAAAGATAGCTCGCGGAAATCGCACTTTTTTCATATTATTTTGCATAAGTGATATGTTTTTTGCTAAGTAAGTTCTCACACAATATACCCACTCCCCAGGAGGAACTTATGCATCATAACTAGGGTGTTAACGGGACGTTGCCGTCTCAGGAAACACCTGTCCACGGTGGGCATCGGAGACTGTAGAGCGTGCAGATTCTGCAATAACGAAGACGAAACACCTCTACACCTGCTCTGCCACTGTGAGCCACTGATGCATAAACGTAACACCGTCCTAGGCCAACACTTCTTGCACCAGGACGATGTTATCGATACTCCTGCCAAAAAGATTCTGCAATTTATCTATGTTGCAGGGTTAGACAGGGAAGTTTAGTTGGAGCGGCGAGCACAATAGTTCATCACTGGACGCAGTGTTACCAGGACCTCCGGAGACTGGAAATAGCCGCCACCAGAAGAATAAGAATATACCCCACAAGAATTTCCTTACGAACAGAGTTGTTAAAGAATGGAACAAACTACCACAAGATGTAGTGTCAGCAACAAACAGCAACATATGTAAGAACAGACTAGACAAGCACATAATAACAACAAAAAAGACAAGCTAACTCAATGTACTAGATACAGGCAATTATCAGTTGTTTCAACTGCCTGCCTGATTACAAATAATAATAATAACTATCTAACTGCCTGATTGGTGTAAATGATTAATGCCTTGCTTCCACCTTGGCGCTCAGTTAAGGTTTCCGGTTTTATATCAGGATTTTAGAAAGGTTTATGACATTCAGATGAATCTAAATATAATAAGCCTTTATAGTCTAATGAATCGCTGGACAAAAGCCTTCCCCAAGAGTCATCTTCGCGGGATATACCACCCTTGGGTTGGCGATCGCAGTAAGACTCATAGTACTCAAAAAGAAACTGCTACCTATCCTCAGGTAGATATTCCCTCGGGTCGACTTCTACGCCCCCAGGGATGAGATGGGGTGATGTGATGATATTCTGATATTCGCTAACGTCACCACAAAACAATTGCAATTTATTTAAAGAAGTCAACATTTAAACGGTGTCTAACTTTTTTTGATCATACCCGTGTAAGTCCTTAACTGACCATCTGCTTCTAGCCATTTGAATAAAAAAAATATATCAACATTGCATGGTGAAGATCTGAGAGCTGGCATAATTATATTAACAAATATACCGTCGAATGTAGAACCTAATACCTTTTTGAAGTTAGTTAAGTCAAACCCCGGGATTATAATACACGCACTTCACTAAGCTACGCTTCAACGTGCTCTCCCGTGGCGTTCACAGATTCCCCACAGCCTCCGGTTATGACGCGCGCAAATTTTTACCCACCAGCGAATAAAATAGGTGTTATGACTTATTGTTCACCATAGATGTGTTAGAACTGTTCCCCTGAGAATAGGCAGTTAGCGAGTGTTTTCCAGAAATATTTTTATCTGCAATTTAAAATACTGGCCACTGCAAAGTATTTTTGTAGACACTTTATTTGACTCAATAATAAAATTAAGCCATTGTCTATTCTTTTTTTATATTGTTATGCACCTTTTGTTGAATGAATATTTAGCCTTTAGAATACTATTTTAATATTTATGTATAGTTGAAAATGTCAGGTACTGGAAGAATCTGTTATGGCGATCTGTTTCGTCGGATATATATACATAAATTAGGTACATGTGAATAATATGGCGGTAAGCCAAATTAATTCCGAACCGCAAAGAGTAAACACGTTTCCCAATAGCATGCTTATAGGCTAGGCTTATAGATTAACCTGCCCCATGAAGGAGCTCCTCAGGTGATTGTTGCTTAAATTTAAAAACAACTGGCTGAGAGTCTTTTGAGCTCTTTTTACAAACAACGTGTGGTTTTCGGCCTAGAAAGAATAACAGGCCCACCCCATAAAATCCCGTGGGTGTCGTTAAAGACAACTAAGGGATACACCACGTAGTGGGCAGCAGCGCCATCTGTGTACTAGCTACCACCTAACTGCGGTCGCCACCTTGCATGCCAAGCGTGGCGACTAAGGCAGACCCCTCCAAATGGCAATATGGTCTATGTTCAGCAATCGTCCAATGCTGTTGATGTGACTACATTTCATTTCATTTATTTATTGATAACAATAGTTACAAGTCAGAGCATCACAATTTTTTTTATATGTATTTATCTATCTATATAAGTATGTATATCGTTGCCTGGTACCCATAGTACAAGCTTTGCTTAGTTTGGGGCTAGGATGATCTGTGTAACATTGTCCCCAGATATTATTATTATTAATTTACAATTAATAATTGCAATAATTTCGTGAAAAATTCGTGTACATAAAATAATTTATGTCGCAATATTAAATAACTAATAAGTAGTAAATTAAGTCATCGGTAATTTCATAAACTCCTAGTCAAAATCGTAGAATTCTTTATCTACCAGCTAAATTTTGAACCTGCTTTTGAATATCATGGTGGAAACTGCATCTTTGATCTAACCTGGTAGCCGGTTATAAACACTATATTACAGATTACGGAAGGTTCTCTATTCATAAAATAATATCTAATAATAATATCTGGGGACAATGTCACACAGATCATCCTAGCCCCAAACTAAACAAAGCTTGTACTATGGGTACCTGGCGACGATATACATACTTATATAGATAGATAAATACATATATACATAGAAAACATCCATGACTCAGAAACAAATATTCGTGCTCATCACACAAATATTTGCACTTACCGGGATTCGAACCCAGGACTACCAGCTTCGTAGGCAGGAGCACTACCAACTAGGCTATGGTGACCGTCAAAAAACTACACAAAATTTGGGAGACGCAGCGTAGCGTAGGCAGGCTCCCCGCAAGGTGGACCGATGATTTTGTGTGGGTCACTGGAAGCCACTGGCTGCCAGTAGCAGTACAAGACCGATAATTGTAGAAATGTTTGTTGGAGGCCTTTATTTGTCAGTACATAGATATCTTTCGGCTTACATAATGATTTAATGTTAAAACATGCAGTAGCAAGATATCTGTACTACTGCATTTTATTTGTTTACTATTACATAACATATAATGTGTGAACAGGCTAACTGCATTGACAGACTGGGCTCGGCTTTAATCTTTCGGTTCGGTTTCATATAGTGCTTAATATTGTTTTAATAAATAGCATTTTCGTAGAACATAGGCATAACGAGTGGCGACCACGAACCACAAGAGGCAGCGTGGGCTGGCCCCGTACAAGATGGACCGATGATCTTGTTAGAGTAAATATTTGTTTGTGAGTAAGTTGAGTTTCAAATCTAAATCATAAAATCAATACCATGCATACCTGTAAGTTGGAAAGATACTACATAGGTGGTATATTAGTGTAGTTTGGATTATTGCTATGTAATTGTTCTGTTGGTAAGCTATATAAATAATAAAATAATAACGTTGTCAAGATCAGACTGTATCTATCGACGCGGGGACGTGGCGTCGACTGTATTTACAATGTGACTTGCGTGTTATATGAATAGTACCATTTCTATTTTTTTTTTAATTTAAAAATATTTCGATGAAAATGGAACCTTATGCCACGTGCCACGAAAGAAAAATAGAGAGGGGGTATGCTCGGAGTTAACTTCAAATCAAAGAATTAAAAAACATAGCCTGAAGAATTCTCAACTAAATTGGCAGTGAGCAAGGCACATAGCTCGTAGAACCAATGACCGTTGGAACAGAAAGATTGTCGAGGGGCGACTAAGAATAAGATGCCCCTACAAGATGGACCGATAATCTTGGGAGGGTCGCTGGAAGCGGCTGAATATATCAGCCGGAAGCGGCCACTGCTGGACAAAGGCCTCCCTCAAAGAACTCCACAATTGCTGGTCTTGCGCTACTCGTAACCAGCCTGGCAGGCTGCTGATTTATTTATATAGCATTCTAACAGAACAATTACATACCAATAATCCAAACTACACTAATATAGCACCTTGTAGTAACTTTCCAACTTACAGGTATGCATGGTATTGATTATGATTTAGATTTGAAACTCAAGTTACTCTCAAACTAATATTTACAACGTTACCTTAACTAATAAAGAAAGAAACTACAATTAAATTAAGCATGACTTATATTATTCAAAAGGAAATGGCTGTAGGTATAAAAGTCATGGAGAAGATATCTAAAAGGCAGAAGAAAACTAATTGTTAGTTTATTACATGACGTTGTTCAATGTAGGTACTTCCCTGCTGGGGACCTTTGAGGCTTGTCTTGTACCTCATAAACGACTATAAATTAACTCCAAAAAATAATGTAAATATCATCATCATATCATCCGAAAGACGTCCACTGCTGGACAAAGGCCTCCCCTAAAGATCTCCACAATTGCCAGTCTTGCGCTATCCGCATCCAGCGATTTCCAGCGACCCGCACAAGATCATCGGTCCCGACGGCCGCTGGGGCAGAAAGGTTCTCGAGTGGCGACTACGAACCGGAAGACGCAGCGTGGGCAGGCCGTCTACAAGATGTAAATATTATTTACAATATTTTAATTCATCTTATATAAATCATGGCAAGAGCGAGTTCCAATAAAACGACAAACACAAATAAACTTGAATATTAAGAGGGAATATGATGAATTAGACGTAGGGGGATCATTAAACAAACTTAATACACATTTGATACCAACCTGTTCAAAAATTCGAAAAATGTATTTAATAGTACCCGCCCTGATTTAGCCTGAGGGATAGAAGATTTTATATGGACACGTGAGAAGCGATAAAATGTTGCTTTATCGTTGTGTTGGAATATCAATGGTGATTACAGAATTGACAACAAAAACAACAATTAAGATACGAATTTTATGGTCTTTAATATTATTATTTCCAATACATTGAAGTTAACTACGTTATAGAATTAGTATAGTTAAAAACTAATAAATATAAAACTAATTAATTACTTAACATTTTTTTTTGCTATTGGTAACGCTCCCAGAATACTATTAGCACTAAGCAAAATATATACCAGCGTTACAAGATCCTAAAACAAATTTACTTTCTCTAAATCTTTAATAAGCCTCTTTTAATTGAATACGGAATTTATAAGAAATGAAACGCAAAGCATAAAACATTTTGTTAATTATCATCATATCAGCCGAAAGAGGGAGAGAGGCCTTTGTCCACTTCTGGACAAAGGGCCCCCAAAGATCTCCACAATTGCCGGTCTTGCGCTCTTTGCATCCAGCGGTTTCCAGTGACGCGCACAAGATCATCGGCCCATCTTGTAGAGGGCCTGTCCACGCTACGTTTTCAGGTTCGTGTTCACTCAAGAACCTTTCTGCCCCCACGGCCGTCGGTTCTACGAGCTATGTGCCCCGCCCACTGCCACTTCAGATTTGAAATTCTTCGGGCTATATCGGTGACCTTGGTTCGCCTGCGGTTTTTTGACATTTCTGATTTGAGCTCGCAGGGAAACTCCAAGCACAGCCCTCTCCATTGCCCTTTGGGTGATCTAATAAGGCCCATAGTGAGCGACCACGACTCGATTCCGTAAGTCATCACTGGCAACAAACACTGGTTGACGAATTTCGACTTGAGACTATGCGGTATCTAATTATAATATGTTCTAAATATTTATTACGTTCAATCACTTTTTAATGAAATTATTTAATTTATTCAGCATACATTTGACACTTATCGACTCTTGAATTGCAATTTTGTTAAAAACTGTTTTTATTAACTGTTGTAATCTTATTGAGCAGCATTTTAAGTTCCTCTCATGTATCTCGCATGAACTTGTCCAAGGTCATGACCTTGAAAATTGCTAGATGATGCCAAACCAATTATATACAAACTAGTTCTACTTTTTGCTTCGCGTGCTGACCAGACGAAAGGGAAACTGCTCTGGTGCCTTCAGGCGGTCTTATAACACTTTTAATGTCAAATGGTCAAAATATTATTATGTTAGCTTTATGTAAGAATTAAATGTTATAATAAAACAAATGAGCCTGAGGAAATAATAAACGTAATTAAGTAATAAATTGTAAATAAAGTAATGTATCTTGTAACATAGACTGTATTGTAGTAAAAAAATCTGGTTATATTATTATGATTTTCGTAAGTATTTCTTCCTTACGATAATTGCAATTACATACCCCGAGGTATCCAAAATGTACTTATTTACTCTTTCGTGTGCGGTAACAATGAATGATACTTAAAGTAATGTACTATTTGTTTATATTATGTAGTTCACATCATTATTCACAAAAAATCCGGCAGGTTATCTATTTTACTATTACAGTAAAGTCATAATAACGGCTTTTTGTTCGTATGTTTCAATATTAAACGAATAAATTTAAGGTTTTTAAGTAAGGAGTTGATTTATCTTCTATTTGTTAAAATATAGTAAATTTTCCTTTCTGAATTATAAGAGATCAGCAACATATTATTCACGTAGTAGTATGTAACTAATATGCTTGCGTTTCTTTTGTACGGATAAACCAAGTTTAAGAAAACAAGACCCTCTGAAACTCAATAAGAAAGCCAAAAAAGGTAAATTTGCAAATCGAAAATCGGCTCTGATTTCCAGAAGGTCATAATAGAATACAAAGTTTCTACTTTGTCAATCCAAGTATCGTTTTCTTTCTCGTAGAATTAAGAATTTTAACGAATAAAATGGATAATCACATATTCTTACTAATTTAGTTGAAAGAAAAATAAATAACACCTTAATGACACCACAAGACAGCTTCCTCAAAGAAACCAACAAATTAATTTGGCTCGAAGTCCCGAAGCCGTGTGTGGTAAAAGGAAGTCACGGTAAAGCCTCACGCATACATATGTCATAATTTAGACACTCCGAGGTCCGAACGTAAGAAGAATAAGAGCGTTCCCAGTCTCTGTCGAATAAAGCCGCCAGCCCACTGATATGAACATACGAACGGCGAGAATTGCCGCGTACTGGGCTACTTCCAATCTAGATTACTCACTTATGATTCGCAAATGTCACGCGACAAATTAGATTTAATGACATTGAAGCTTTTAGAACGTTGGTTTTACTCTCGGAGATGCTTAGAACCTGTTAAAATTGATTTTTGGCCTAGATTTGCTTAAATTGTATGTATACTGAATGAGGTTTTCTAAACAAGTTACAATCTTCTCCAGTCTTAATCTACCGGTATAGTTCTGAGGCTCTAAAAATTCTCAGGCGTTTTGCATGTTCTCCCTTTGCATGATCATCACTCTTGGGCAAAAGCGGCCCCCCCCCTAAGGCAAACAGGTTGACTATAGCAGTATGATAGTCATAGTACTCAGATAAACGCTAGTCTCTCAGGACAACTCCGATATTTTCTGCTTGCCGTGACTAATAATGTAAACAGGTGTCATATCTGACGGTTGTAATTATAATATTTGTGAGAGCGCGCCTTGAAATGGGCTAGTACCTTTATGAGTCTGCCCGTTCTCAACGAAATTACTGACACTACATTATTTCTTTTTTGTTTTTTTTAGGTATAATTTGCACACGGTGTGGAGAAGCTTGTGATGATTCATTTAAATATTCTCTAGAATTCATAAGAAGATTCTATATGCATTTCGAAGTGGCGCAATGCGTACCTAATGTCTACTCTTGCGGAATAATAAGATGTTTGATGACATGGCATATTCAATAAAATTATATTATTTACTTACTAAAGAGGTTAAGAATATATTAATTTACAAGATCAAATCCAAGTCCCTGTTTTATTATAATCAACTTTCGAAAAAAATTTAAGAGGGTTCAGATATATTGCGTCTAACAAAAAATAACAAATAGGTGTATTTGTGATCTGGAAAATACTCAAATTGTTCTCCGTTTTGTTATTTCAAACATTCAATACACGAAATTAAATAATGGAATTAATTGCTTTTAAGTATCTATAAGTTAAGCATGTGTAAGTTAAATATTATCCACTAAATTTAAATATTTTTATTTTGCGATTATAGTTAGTCTTAGATCCATGGAGGGGAAACCTTTGTTTTGTTTTATAATTAAGGCCTAGAAGGTTTCCATAGCTACCTCGGACAAAAAAAGTGAGCAGGAGATCAAGCTGTCTAGCAAATTAGACAAGAATACAAACTAAGAAAACTGCGTCAGGCGGTATCCTATGGCGGTTCAGGTTCGAACCTCGGCTTAGAGCAGTTTAAAACGTGGACATCCATGGAGGTTCAGTTTTCTAGGACGTTACGTAAAGTCGCGGGACTTTCATCCAGCTACTAATTGGAGGGAATATTTCATCAATATTAATAACATACTACTGTGACTTTATAAGTCTTAATATAACTTCTGTAACTTAAACAGTTGCAGAAGTAGTATTTAGTAAGTTCGTATCCGTTTTATTTTAATTGCTCGCATCGAAATTATCTGTTAGTCTCCACAACAATTAAAAAACAAATTCTTAATTAAATAATTCCTCATAAAAACCACACTTTTTACAGCCACAAGGAATTTCATTGAATATAATTCCGACTGACTTTTTATTGAGAAGCGCTCACACCTTTTTTTGTTGCCGTGCTCTCAATGACTAAGTCATGATATTAAAACGCTATTAGTCTATAGGTCAATATATCATTTGGGGGCGGTATAATATCGAGGACTAAATGCGGCTAAGAATTTCGATGTCTTAATTTTTTTCGGTTTTTGCGATGCCAAAAACAATGTTGGAAGTGTCATTAGCGCGGTGTTAGTGCGAAATGAGTTTAGTTCTTTATGATTGTTGTGCGCTTCTTGTCTGATTTAGACCTCCGTGGTTGGCACCGTGTGGTGGGTTAAGTCTAGATTTTGTTTTTGTTTTTAATCCTTAATTAGTCTGGTATTTTGTTGAGAAGCGAGTTGATGTTAATTGTGAATTTATGGAGGTTCTTCGTTAGACAACGCGTGATATTAGCAGTCTGGATTATATGGCTTAAGGCCCAGATTTCAGCAAACAGCTGACTCGCAGCATTTAGATATTTTTTGGGCATATTGAATATTAAATTATTGTAAGAAACTTTCGACAAATGTGGAAGATTGGCTGCACGTACGGAACAGTGGTTAAAACAGTCACCTTACCTATCCATCTATACTTCATAGATAATTGTTCTGAGTCTGGATGTGCTTATCTGTCAATTTTTTTTTAATTATCTTTCTTGACAGGAATTCATTTCCATAGTGCGAGCGATGTCAAAATTAATATTCCGAAATATTCAGAACAAGTTTTTACTTTTATATGTTTTTGCTCGACCAATGAAATATGAAAAACAGTGGTCATTAAATTATGAAATTTTAAATTTGATAAAATTTAGTTCTGAATATTTTGAAATATTAATCGCACAATATGACCGAAGCACATTTTGAGAAAGTGCATATATTTATTTTATACTAGCTGTGCCCAGCGGTTTTACCCGCGTTAAATGTTATAAATTATCATAGCTCATCCCCCGTAGGTGATAGCGTGATAATATGTAACCTATATGTTGACCCGGCCTCTTAGTAATATTTATGCAAAATTTGAAGTAAATTCATGCATTTCTTTTTGAGTTTAGCCCGGACATACATATAGACAAATAGACACACAGAAAAAATATCTAAAAACTATATTTTTAGCTTCGAAATCGATTATAGATCACGCCTCAAGTATCCTTTTAAAACAATATTCAATGTACAGTTTTAACTTTCCTACGATTTTATTATATGTATAGATCATGTAAGCGAGATAGCTGAGCGATAAAGTCTGGACCTTATTTGCTTACTAAGTAAAAGGTTATTAAAAAAATGTTTTCTACAATTGTTTTTTTTTTTCGGACGGTAAATTTATATTTTCCCATCTTTGTCCAAAGTAGGCAAGCCCAAATAGAGTCGTCCAAATTAAAGTTGGACCACCGTTCAACCATGAAATGACGAACGGATTGAAAGGATGACACTGTACATTTCATAACCGCCCACAACTATTAGTATATAAAAAGAATATGCTCCGTCATAGAGAAGTCATCAGCTACTTTAAGATTCACCCCAAGTGTTGAATTTGGCGGTGTCTTAACAATTCCCTGAGATATTCAAGATGGGCTCCTATAGGGCTACTTAATACAGTTGTCATCGCCATAAAACTATTGTGAGGAACATAGGGCGGTTTTTTTTTCTGTATCACGCTATGGGAGGCGACCACACTGAATCGTCTGAATGGACCGTCTATGCGTAAATACAATAAAACTTAATATTTACGTTCACTCAGAGTAATAAAGATACAATAAGCGAGTACCCAGTAAAATGTTATCCGTGCCCGATTTTCCGGAAATGTTTTATTTAAAAATAACCCTATAGTGTGAATGCTAAAGTTGTCTTTTCATTGAATTTTGGTGTTGCGTCTGAGGTTATTCCAATTGTCGGTTTATAGAAGTTATTTGTAAAGTTGCGCATTGTCTTAGAGGTACGATATTTGTGTTTCCTAAGAGATAAGAGAGGGATGGGAAAGTGTTTAACCGTTGAGTTGGATGGGTTAGTTTTTGTTCTATGTTTATTTTTGGCAGTAAGCTATTAGTTATTGGTAGTTGTTTGAAATAAACAACTTTGGGATTGCTTAGATCAATTTGCAGGCAAACAGCGCTGGTCCGTAGTTTTTATATATCAGCTATTTGCATTATACACTGTCGCTTATTATTGACTTTTCAGATATCGAATACTACTGATAATTCTATCTTTCATAGCACTAAAGATTTGATGCCATTATATCTTTTCCTAATAAAGCTCATATGAAAAGAATAGGTCATATATATATAACTGCAAAACCATTAAACCGCCTTATAATACGCATGCCATTTATGTGCACTAGGCGCAGTCGACAACTTAGAACGTAACGTAGTAGCGCTAGGGAAAAGATTCCCTCAGTATTACGACCCAAAACTGAAACCTACACAACTAAAGAAACCCTGTCCTTTTGAGATGATATTACAATTAGTTTAGTTTGTATTGCACTGTCTGAAAGACAAGGCCACTTGCCCTCATATTAAATATTTCATAAGCAGCAATTTAATTACATGTCATGGCTTAAAGGCCGTCTGATGATTACAGTGGGGACCGTCAGCTTAACGTACGCAAAGTACAGTGACGCTGAGGAATTTAACTGAACAGGTGGTCATCAGGGGCCCTACATTTTTAACCCCTCCAATTGCTTATGGCCAGTGAAAATAACTGTCTATGACTACCTCATCGTACTATTTTAAAATGACAAATTTCATAATATCAGCTAAATCATGTCCACTGCTAGACAAAAGCCTCCCCAAGAAATGGAGGTATATTTCATAATCGCCACTCTTGGCAGACGGGTTGGTGATCTCAGTTTGATGGTCATAGTGCACAGAAAAACGCTGCTACCCGTTCTCTGGTAAGTATTCCTTCTGGACGATTTCTAGGCCTCCCATGGGATGAGATGGGGTGATGGTATTCTATGCCGTCACCGTAAAGCAAAAATAAATTACTATTAACTAATTCGACGGTCACCGTAGCCTAGTTGGTAGTGCTCCTGCCTACGAAGCTGGTGGTCCTGGGTTCGAATCCCAGTAAGTGCAAATATTTGTGTGATGAGCACGAATATTTGTTTCTGAGTCATGTATGTTTTCTATGTATATAAATATTTATCTATCTATATAAGTATGTATATCGTCGCCTGATACCCATAGTACAAGCTTTGCTTAGTTTGGGGCTAGGATGATCTGTGTGACATTGTCCCTAGATATTAATTGACGGACCTGTTGACGTGGTTGGTAGATGCTTGATTTTCACGCTGGAGGTCGCTGGTTCGATTCCCACCCAGGACAGATGTTTGTGTTTTTTTTTTAGTCGGGACTAGTCCCTCCCTCTTACCCACCACTGCAACTCCTGTAAGCCAGGATTAACAGTGGCACACAATGAAATGACACTGAGCGGTGAAGCTCAGGCATGTCCCGGGGAATCGCTTTAACTGTCTTGGATCCCGCAACGAATTTAATCAGAAACAGAAAAAAGGAGGAGTTAGAAAATGAATAGTTCCACTTCCCTCCAGAGCAAAGCGGGAGACAGAATGATGTAAAGAGGCTATAGCCTTATAAAATGAGAGATTTGCAACTAGAGAAGCCAGCTGCAAAAGCACCGAGGATCAATTTAAGGGTCCTAAGTGAGCTGTTATATTTGATTCCAATAGTAGGTATGGCAAAAACGCTTAAACGCACGGAAGTTGTTCCTTGTTGCTACAAGATCCGTATAATAAACGACAAGATATTTGTGTGCATGAACATGTATGTTTGTACTGATTCTGGGCGTAATTGTCTATATAATGTAGGTATGTATCTACAAAAGAAAAGTAGTATATCTAGTATATCAGTTATCTGGTTTCCATAGTACAAGCTCTGCTCATCTTGTGATCAGATGGCCGTATGTGTAAATAATTTCTCAGGATATTATTATTGATCACGAAACTTCCTCCAATTGTGTTTTCCTTTTTGGCAATACTAAGCATAAAGTCAAGATACCACTGCTCGTAAAGTACTTAATATAAATTAAAAAATAATTATGGTGACTGAGTAAACCCTTAAGAAGAGAACTTCCACTCTTAATTGTGTGAATGAGGATATGACGATGAAATAATTGGATCATGGACAAAAAGGAAGAAATGAAATAAAAGAACACCTTGAGCAGACTTTAAAGATATTTAAATAAGCAAATTATGAGGCTGATATATTGGGATGCCGCGGCAGGGAAAGTAATGATGCTCTTTTATTTAATTTGTTATATTTTGCGATTTTACTTACCCACAACTGTTAATGTTGTAAGCGAGGATCAACAATGGCACACAATAAGCAAGCTTTGAGTATTGAGGCTCAGATATATGTACCCCGGGATTTGTTGAAATTGTCTTGAATCCTGTATCAACTTTATTCAGATAGAAGTGTTAGAAAATATGATTTCTGTACATACTTCATAGGAAAATGATGAACAAGGTTAGAAATTGCAGCTAAAGAAGCCCACGACAAAAGCTCAAAGTATATATTTTAACGATATAATATAAGCGAAATGCGTGCTGTTATACACGATCCAATAGTAGGTGACAATGCTCCAGTTTTATAAAAATAAGCTGGTTAATAAATATGTGATCTAAGGAAGTATCCCTTTTACCTCAACCACGGGCGTTTAGTGTAACCTTGAATAATCTAATACAATATTTATATATACAATATATACAATTATTTCCTCAATATAGACAGCAACATTTCGACAAAGTGTAGTTAAATATGTGCAAAATTATAAGTATTGACAGGTAATATCAAGAAACGTTAAATAACCAACTTGACAATAACTTCAAGAAATACCTACTTAACTAAAGATGTAAAATTAAATTATATTCTACTTGATCAAATAAAAATCACGATCGAATAATCTTCTTGTACCTATAATTAAATATCTATAGTTAATTTAAGAGAGGTAGGGCATAGCGTTCATTCGCTCAAAGAGCAGCCCGACTGGGGAAGTACCTCCACCTTACAGAAGACATTCCTTAATAATAACATTAATAATTTTAATATTGTGTTTCCGAGTGTGAGTAAGGTCGCCAGAGCTCATTGGGGTGGGGGGAAGGGTCAGCAACACTTGTTTGGTGACTCTAAAAGGCCGGCAACGCACTCTCGACTCCACTGGTGTCGCGAGTGTCTATGGGCGGCGGTGATCACTTACCATCAGGTGACCCACTTGCTCGTTTGTCGCCCTCGAATATAAAAAAAAAACTATTCATATTCCGACTATTTATGAGCGCTTTTTAAAGTCAAAGTGAATAAAAATAATAGTCGTCTCCACAACGGTGGATATACTATCCTTGTCAACATTCTTATCATGTCGCGGTATCCGTTGGCTTCAACTGTAGACATATTGTTTGAAAGGAACGAAACGTAAGTGTTGCGAAATGATATGTCAGTGACACAGAGGTGATCTTTAGGTGCCTAATAAATAAAATAATAGCGATATAGGAACGAAATTATGGAGTCACCAAGAATATTTGGCATGTAACAATTTGTAAAAAGACCAAGTACATTGCCTAACGTGTCAAAAATCTACTATCTACAACATGTAACGTAATTAACGCACACCCTCAAACACTCCAATTAGAATATTATGTTGGAATCATAATACATACACACAATTTTTAATTTAACATGTATTTGCATTGTTATTTACTAATTTAGTTTCTTGGAATAAAGTTTATTTTTCTTTATTTTGATTGAATGATGGAATTTCGATGAATACAAATAAAACTGCGATTTTAAAAGTCTTATTACTTTGACTTGAATTTGTTTTGACTGTACAGGGTTAATTTGACAATCATTTCCGTAGTTTTAATTATTTTGACATGAAAAATTACCTATATAAAAATATATAATAATATATATTTTAATATATATAAATCGATTCAGTAAACGATTCTGAACAAACTATTTTCAGCATGTGCGTTAATTAAGTTACATGTTGTATATACATAATATATATACAACATGTAACTATACTTCCGCGTATTATCAAAACCGCTGCGCCAGTCAGCCCGTGACCACGATCAATACAACTTGGTCGAAACAACGAAATAACAATAAAGGTTAGTCGCGTTAATACCTGTTAACAATGTATATGAATATATAGATACTAGCTGTGCCCCGCGGTTTTACCCGCGTTAAATTTTATAAATTATCACAGCTCCTCCCCAGTAGGTGATAACGTGATAATATAGGTCTTTACCTATGAAATTGCCGTTCTGCAGTACTGGCCATTTCAAATCAAAATAATTTTTGTTTGGCTAAGAATTCTAATTTCAAATTAATTTTATTTTAAAAACATGGATTCTTTTTTCCAAAAGTAGTCATTTCTTTATTGATTAGTGTTACATTTTCATCGCATTTCAATCTTTTTCGTCATCATGGATACGTTAAAAATTCGAGTAATTATGGAATATGAGTACCGTCGTGGCAGCAACGCGGCACAAGCGGCACGCAACATCAACGACGTTTACGGAGCTAACACTACAAACCAACACACCACCTGTTATTGGTTTGCTCGCTTCCGTTCTGGAAATTTCGACCTGAAAAATGAACCTCGCGGTCGTCCGAAGACTTTGGTCGACAATGACGAATTAAAGGCGGTTGTGGAAGCTGATGATACACAATCTACGGCTGAATTAGCAGCAGCTTTCGACGTTAGCGTCAAAACAATATTGGTCCATTTGCGTCAAATTGGCAAGGTAAAAAAGCTTGACAAATGGGTGCCCCACGAACTCAATGATTGCCAGCGCGAAGTACGCGTCGAGACGTGCCTTGCACTGCTCAACAGACACACAAATGAAGGAATTTTGAACCGCATTGTTACCTGCGATGAAAAATGGATTCTGTTTGATAACCGCAAGCGCTCAGCAAGTTGGTTGGATCCTGGTTCAGCACCTAAACAATGCCCTAAACGAAAACTTACCCCTAGAAAAGTGATGGTCACTGTTTGGTGGTCTAGCGCCGGTGTGATTCATCACAGCTTCTTACCAAACGGGGTGAGCATTACTGCAGATGTGTACTGTGAAGAACTGAGCACAATGATGGAGAAGCTGGCGCATCTCCAACCAGCATTGGTCAATCGCTCGTCTCCGCTGCTCCTGCACGACAACGCGCGACCTCATACTGCACAGCAGACGGTCTCCAAGTTGCAAGAACTGGGGTTGGAAGCTCTCCGTCATCCGCCCTACTCACCAGACCTTGCGCCTACAGACTACTACTTTTTCCAGAATTTGGATAACTTCTTGGCGGGAAAAAAATTCAATACCCGAGAGGCAGTACAAAATGCCTTTGAAGAATTTGTTGCCTCCCGTCCAGCTGATTTCTTTAAGAAGGGCATCAATAAACTGCCACTGCGATGGCAAAGATGCATTGATTGCATGGGTGATTACTTCGATTAATACAAATAAAAAAATTCATGAAAAAAATTCGTTTAAATTTTTTCATACAAAACGGCAATTTCATAGGTAAAGACCTATTATGTAGCCTATATTATGTTGACCCGACCTCTTAGTAATATTCATGCAAAATTTGAAGTAAATCCATGCAGTACTTTTTGAGTTTAGCCAGGACAAACATACAGACACAGACAAACAGACAAAAATTCTAAAAACTATATTTTTGGCTTCGATATCGAATGTAGGTATCACGCTCCAAATATCCTTTTTAAAAAAAAATCCATGTACAGTTTTGACTTTCCTACGATTTTATTATATGTATAGATACAATGACCAACATTATATCTATATAATGTTGGTCATATCGTTTGTCGTAAGAACAAGCTGAAATAGGTTCTGTGTTTTTTAAATCAATACTTATTATTTTAGGCGACGGTTTTAGTTTCACTTTCAGATGACAAAGAAGTAAAGAAACTTAACTTTCGTGATTTTTTCTTTTATATCAATTTGTAAGATTAATTGTAAATAAAACTCACTGTAATCCAAATCTGTATACTACAATTAATTTACTGGAACACCCTATATTATTATTTAAAATAATGTAAAATCCACGGCTCATAACTTTTTGGAAAATGTTCGTATTCACAGTTCATCTTGAAAAGTAAACTATTTCCCTATCCAAGCTGAATCGCCTTATCTGAAATAATAGGCAAATATAAATGCATCTGATGAACGAGCTCAAGAATTTCATTCACAAAATTCAACAAAACTAATCAATTCATTTCACTTATCGCAAATCAGACCCATAAAACACATGGACAACGCCATCTACAAAAAATACCATGAATGTGTGTTCGTGAACCCCATTGTTAATTATTTACGAGATTTGGTTGCCTGCGGCGTGCTATCAGACAGTAAACAAAGAAAAATTAACTTTAAAACTGGACGAAAAAGGTCAGTATTGTTAAGCGCAAGTTTTGTACGAAATTATACAACAATGCTCAACTGCTCGTAATGAGCCTTTATTCATTTCCACTAGCCTTAATTTCACGGTAACCATTGTCCAACTTACTTCTGTTTCACTGAATGAATTTCTTTACGCTCTAAAATTATTTTGCAGGCCATTATCGGTCCTATTACTTAGGCATAAGGTGTATGAATTTTTCAATTGGCAAATTAACAGAATTTACCGTGACTACCAAAAATTATGGCGCGATTTTGTCACCGTGAAGGAATGCCATTGATTAATAACAATGGAAACACTTTAATTTTGTATGTTTTAATTATTACTTGTACCGTTAAAATTTGGGGCGAAGTGTCACGTTTGTTATCTCTATTGAATAATACGGGAGTCGAAGCTTTTATGTCAGTTTTGCAAACAATTGGTGTTTATTAGCGACTTATCTTGTCTCTTGTATATTTTATTGAACTTGACACCTTTCAATTTTGCTAGCACGTGCGTTGTCTTAGAACAAAACCACGGAACATTGTAAAACTTGGCTTTAGGGCAGTATTTAGTGTCTCTAAGTAGCTATTGCTTTTTGTTGTTTATATTAAACTGCATAAAACTTAGCTCAATATAAATTTTAATACCTTTAGTTGGAACGAGAGAGCCTAGTGGTTAGAAACTGGATTTTTGAGTCAGTGGTCTCGAGTTCAAACCTAACCCTGGACCACCACTACACCACCAAGCACTGACTTTTCGAAATCTACTTATACCGGTGAAGAAAAACATCGTGAAGAAAACCTTTAAACTTGAAAGTTCTCCACAAAAATTCTTCATGGCATGTGAAGTCTTTCAACCTGCACTAGGCCAGCGTGATGGACTATGACTTATGCCCGCTCATTGTGGGATGAGGCCTTTGCCCAGGCCATGCTGTGGGATAGTTATGGGCTGCACCATCATAAGTTAGTAATTCAAGATAAATGGTCAACTATTTCGCTATCGAATGTTGAGTCTTCTATTGTTGATGCTTTGTGGCGTATTCCATACATAGGTAGGAAATATTATAGTACACAACTGCACTTTAAATTTCTTTATCTTTTATAATCCAACGAAGCACCATAGCCATGAACACTAACTGAAGAAAAATCACATCTGAGACAGGTGGCTTTACGTGCTACCAAAGTTACAGTGAAGTAACAGCAGCTTCCAGACTCTTTATTGTTATTGAGAATCACTGTAACAGAAAAAAAGAACCCTTAAAATATAGGTACTCACGATCATAACTTTTTTGTATTAAAGTTTTTATAGGTTTCAATATCCGCTACTTGCTTTCAACATCTGGCTCTTTCAACCCCTAACACAGTAACTCAATTAACCACAACGCAGTGTCTTAGCATATGTTTGTGACACGTGCGCACTTTTTGTCGCGTTGTCGCATTTCATTTACACGTAGATTCAGCTGTCATGTTAAATGAGTAAAAAGTGATTGATTGTTATTTAAGTGGCATTTTAGTTTTGGTTGCAATTAGAGGGTTGACTTATTTTAATATGTCATTCAATAGTAAAGCGATTTTAGAGAAGCTTGTGGAGTGTTATGTTTACTAACTTCGATCTTCCTATAAAAAAAAATTAAGCTTGTATAGTTGTTATCATTTTTACATTCACGTTATTTTTGATAAATTATAATATGTAATTGCTTATTATGTTCTTAGTTAATTACATAAGTCAGAATTATATATTTATTTTATATGTATGAAGAAACTAGTTTTTAGTTAGAAACTTTTAAGAAACCCAAACTAGAACGCCATGGAGCATCTTCTTTACTTAGTAGTATACATAACAGCATAATAACCAATTTTTTCTATGAAATGACGTTAAACATTACTTTGGATAAAACAAAGCAGACTCTTTGTTTATCTTCAGTGAAAACACTTATATACAATTTGATACTTGACTATAAATACGGGTGCTAATTGTTTACACCGTAGACCGCCCGCGTTGATGTCTTTTTAAGGGCTAACGTGGCTACGGCTACGGCGCTTAGTAACTACAAGTACGTTACGTGCTACATTGTACGTAAAAATTACTTTAGCTACTTGGCCACACTGGTTCTTATTTCTTTTTATTGGTTTTGGACTTTATATCGAAGTAATATGGTCACGGCCTGGTATATCTATTCCATACTACGAAAAGTACTAATTTTATTAAAATAAATTATTTGACTCTTTCTACAAACTTGAATAATATAAAAAAATGATAAACAATATTAATTAAATTGACGGTCACCGTAGCCTAGTTGGTAGTGCTCCTGCCTATGAAGCTAGTGGTCCTGGGTTCGAATCCCGGTAAGTGCAAATTTAAGCTGTAATGATGAAGTGCAAATATTTGTGTGATGAGCACGAATATTAGTTTCTGAGTCATGGATGTTTTCTATGTATTTAAGTATTTTTCTATCTATATAAGTATGTATATCGTCGCCTGGTACCCATAGTACAAGTTTTGCTTAGTTTGGGGCTAGGATGATCTGTGTGACATTATCCCTAGATATTGTTATTATTATTAATTAAATTAATTACTAGTAGAACTAGGCTACTGGGTGTGTGGTGAAAGATCCTCTGCATCGTTAGGAGGTAAAGTACCCAGAAGGCTGGCCGCTTTGCTACGTTGCAGCTTTATGGCAAAACTAATTTTATCAAAAAAAAGCCGCCTCTCTGGTCAGCTTTAAATAAATTTTGTCGTTTTGTCAATATTTTAAAATTATCTCTGTATGGAGTACATAGAAACCAAATATCCGACTTTTTAATCGAAATGCTTTCTAATGGCAGGACATTTAAGTAGCGCTTATTAAAGTTTATTTTTGTTTTGCTAGTAATTTTATAAAGCAATATAAATATTTAGCTACGTAACAGAATGGAGTCGAACAATTCTCGCAGATACCAAGCGATGATGCAAAACAATGCCTTTCACAACTTTTAAAATCAAGGCAATACAGTCATATAGTTCTGGCAATTGCTTCATGTAGATTCATACGACAAGTTGAAAAAAAATACACTAACAACAAGTCAGTAGTCAGTAAACCGCCCTGACCTCGGTCGGTTGGTATGGGTAACTTAGTTTGTAAGTTTGTTTACTAAATGCCTTAACTCACCGCTTACCACTACTGTTCGTTCAAGCAGTAGAAGCCTCACAAGCTCCTATAGCTCCAAAACTGAAAAGTCTAACTCAAAAGTTAGCTAGGTTATGTACCATCTAATTAACATAAAGATCACACTAATATTATAAAGGCCAACACCCTAATAAAATAAAAATAAAAAAGGTTATTATTCACGTAGACTTTAAAAAGCCCTTGTAAATAGTCAGAACATATTTGTAGTAATACAGTTATAATTTCTAGTTACTTATTACAAATAGTTAGGTACACGGAATGTTAAAATATTTATACAATTTATTTTATAATGGTAGTGACATTTAGCTAGCTTGTATTAAGTTAACACATCACACTAATTTTAAAAAGGCGCAAGTTTATGAGTGTGTGAGTGTTTATATTTGTTAATTCTTCACGTCGAAACGGCTAGAGCGATTTTAATAAAATTTGGTATGAAGTTAACTGATACCTTGGATTAACACACATATGCTATAATTTATAAAGTTTAAAGCGGGTAAAACCGCGGGGCACAGCTAGTAGGCTATAATTTGTAAAGTTTAACATGGGTAACACTCCAGGGCACAGCTGTGTTACATATAACAAAGTACGTTTACATAGATTAAGGACTCCGCGGTCTCTCAAAAATTAAGTATCACCAACATTTTAAATTAGAAATGGTTATTTATAATACGCTTTTTAAATCAAATTCTACGAGAATGTGTTCCTTTTATTTTGAAATATTATTTTAGGGCGTTTTATGCAACTAACGAGGACACGACATGGCAAAATGGGGCTAAGATTTGAGTAGTACTATTTTCAAAAAATGTTGTAAGTCTTGTTTACTGACAACGATATTTTTGGAATATAATATCGATAGTATCGTATGTGCCTCTATAACCCATTAAATAAGGGATTAATTAAAAAAAACTGATGTAGATAAGACACTAAAATAAATATAAGGTATAGTAAGGAATTGTAGTTCCAGTTCCAAGTTTTGACAGGTCCGTGCATTAAATAACATGCTTTAGGCACTGATTATCAAAGTTTTGTTCACTGTGAACTTATTTCTAATACAAATATATAAATGAATATATTTTAGCAGCTACTTATATAGGTATTCATAAGAATACCTATATTTATTATATTCTATTTAAATCATGCATAATGTGTGCCTCGGTAAATCACGTCAGATGATATTATTTAGTTCTTTCATATAAATACGATATCTTACGTAACCATCGAAAGGATTGTTTCATACAGCTTTGCGATTTCCTATCAAAAATCTGTGCACAAACGCGTGGGTTCGCACGGCCTGAGTCGCACGTGGTCCCAGACTCAATGCGCGGGCGCAGCGCCGCTTTACGCTGATTGGCCGACGCCGCCCCTCCCACCTCTGAACTGCTGACTCACGCGCAGCTAGAGAATTAATTTAGATTTTTTGAGTTATAAGATTTGTTAATAATCCTATTTTTAGTTTATAATTTTTTTCATTAGGTGTATTTAATAAAAAAATAGTTTTATATGATTTTCTCGGCACTTAAAACTAACTTTCTTTTTTATTTGAAACATTATAACATATTTATATATATGTATGTATATATCTGAGATTATTACTCAATTAACCAGTTATTTAAGACTTTTAAAAATATATGTTATATATTAAATGGTTGGTGTTGGGTTCGAATTTTAATACATTATTTTAATAAATTTCTTTCTATACTTATTTGTTTGTTAAATAAATTAATAACTATATTGATTTATAGAACTAAAACAAAAACATTGTTATAGCAAGAAATGTTATTCAACACAGTGTTTTGAAATTGTCATATATACACGTATCTAATAAATAAAATATATTCATCCATTAAGTATGTGATAAGATTATTATCGTGACCATGTCATAAAGCTCTATTTTTAACAAAAAATGGACTTGCAGCAGAAACCTTTTCTATGAAGAATACTACGCAACTTGTTGAAATTAAAAAAATTTCATGATATTATAATTATGTCGTTTTATTTACTATACGTTAATATATTTATTTGTAATAATAAGACATAAAAATTAAGGATATTTTAAAGAAAAATTTCGCTCTTCTATTGCATAAGTAAATATTCAGTCGAAAAATAAATAGTTCATTAAAATGTCTAATACAAATCTTAAGTCTTAGAAATTACTTTTTGTAGTCATTTAAAATTCATTTGCAAATGTATTAATTTCACTAAGTTAACAGACCAAGCTTTTGGTAAGGCTCTGTTAACTGTTGTTCATCTACAACCCTGGTGATGAAATCCTCGACTAACTCAAGTTCCCACATAACCTAATGACCTAAACACTTCGAAGATCTTACGCCAAAAAAAAACAGAAGTGCGAGACCAATCGGGCGGTGTGACAGGTAGATACCTCCCACCTATTCCGCCACGACCCCGCCTCAGTGTCCGTCGGTGCGGACCGTACCTCGGCAGACGTATACGTGAATCGACGGCGCGCTCATGTGACCGCGGGACCGCCCATCGCAATGAAGTGTTTGTGGTTATTTGTGATCTTTCTGTGTTTTACGTGCGAAGCCGCCAACAAACCTCGGAGAGGACGAGGCAGTATGTGGTGGTGAGTCTGTTTGTCGTGTCTGACTATTCTATCTTGTCTTTGACTGTTTTGAGTAGTGTAGGGTATGTTAATGTATATTTGACGTTTCTAATGTCAAATTGGCATGTCGCTTGTTTGTTTATATTAAGTAATGACCGAGTTTTTGTGTTGTAGTTGGTAGAAATAGTTTATTCGAGTGTTTACGTAGAAAATTTGTATAAATTATAGTCCTATTAAATATAAAATCAAACTAAGTTATTTTATTGGTTTTAGTGTTTGAAATTTGGTTTAAATTTACCTCATAAAATTATACGAAATGTTTACTACTCGTCTTATGGTTTCCTGTACTATAGTGAATTATACAGAGCGAGAAATTATGCATACAAAAAATACTTACCAATTGTTTATGAATTCCTTCCGCATACTAATAGTGCATAGGTGTCATAACTTACGATTGTTAGTGCTACAACTACATTGTAGAAGTCTGTAGTAACCTCACCAGATGTTGCAACTAAATTGGGCTCTAAGTAATTAGCGGGGTATAAAACAAGGCATAAAACTTACGTACTAGTGTGAAATCGATAATAGCGTAGTTAAATTTTATCCTCTTACTACTAAGGTTTTGTTGTTCTGTTTATAACGGGTTTAACGCATAAATTGGATATACCTATTCTGATAGATTTTAAGTATCATATTTAAAGATTGATTTAATATTTTAAATGATCGTTTGTTTTACAACAAAATATCATATTTCTATTTCATTAGTGTAGGCTCCCAATCTTACCTATTCAAATAGCCTACTAGAATCTGGAAATGTTAACCTATGTATTGACAGCATTAGCTGTCTAAATTTAATGGTAGTCCTATTATTGGTACCTTAACCGACTTCTAGTTGAATGACTTCTAGTAGTAGCTATGGGGATAGCAATAAGATTCTCTGTCAACCTGCATGGAACTCATAATAGGAATGGCAAGACCAGGTGTCCATTTCACCAGGTTCTTGGATACCGTAAACAAATAAGACCGGCGGCTTAATGTACATTTTAAGACCCGATGAGTAGTCCCTTAATCAATTAGACCCAATAATATTAACAATAAAGTGCTGGGTCCATTAATAATATAATAATAATAATATCCTGGGACATTATTTACACATTGCCATCAAATCCCAATCTAAGCAGAGCTTGTGCTATGGAAGCCAGATAACTGATGTAATATATATACTACCTTTTGTTTGTATATATATACTCTTTTGTAAATACATACTTGTATAGAAAATTACTCCTAGACTCAAGACAAACAGAATCGTGGGAATCGAACCCACGACCTGCGGCTGATAGGCAAGTATCCACCAGCCACGCCAAACGGCCCATCAAATAATTAACTCAATCTCTGAGACACAGAAGTCTATATTAAGATTAATAGATCTACATATACGATTGCTTTACCACAAATATCACATTATAATAATAGAAACGAACAATAAACTAATTTAAATAAAATAATTCGCCAGAAAACATAGCACTACTCGTGTTATCATTCTAATGACATATAAAGTGTGCCTTCTGTCATCTCCCGTTGCGTCCCAAGTGACTGACAGTGGCATCAGTGTTATTTGCATACGCTATCACTCGGCTCCTGGTATGCGACCTACCTAATCCTAACGGCAGACTTCCAAATCTCTTAGAATAACCACTTTAACAATGAAAAGTAGTTTTAAAAGCAAAAAAAAAATCAATCATTGCAAAAAAAAGTAAAAGTGTATTGTACTAATTTACATATATTAAATAACAAAGAGGAGATCATTCGCGAAAATAGCCAAACATTTACAGTAACTTGATTTATAAAATGACGCAACATGTAAAAAATGTGATATAAATTATGATAATGATGATTGAAATATAAATTTGCGTCAAAACCTAAATAAAAATGAATAAATTAAATTACATAGTCAAATTTGCCATATATCATGTTTAAAATAGCGTTGACATTGTAATTCTTTATATATTAGATTATTATTTATATTTAATTTGACAATCTAACAGTCGGAGGGGTTAAAGAGGTGTTCATTTTACATATTAATGCTTTATTTCCGACAGCAACTACTTATTATAGCTTAGAAACGTTGTGACTAATTATTCTCAAGTTCAACATTTATCATTACTAAACACGCTTTTACAAATTAACATTAAAGCTTATAAACATATATAATAAGTTACCTACAGTACAAGAAAACTCGTAAAGTCTGTATAAATAAACATTATAATGCTGATAATTATAAAATTATTCAAAGAGTTAACTTTCCAAAATTATATTAAAGCCGCCATTCATTAATTTAGTGTAAACATTATAAAGCGTCCCATAAATACTGCACCAATTAGCAATGTATCAAACGCAGTATTAATTATCTTGATATTGAAAATGCGCGTACGCAGCGGAACGTAAACGCTTATTTACGATACTAATAAACTTGTCGGATGTTTAGCCATTTTGTATGCTTTAATTTTGTACGAAGAACATTTTGTAAGTAATTGAGAGAAATGTGTCAAACAGAACACAGATTTATTTTTATAACTTAACAATGGTGAAAATAAAAACCTAATTCATAAATAGGATTACAGAATTTTCACTGAATATTGGAATAATATACAGTGGTTACAATTATTCTTTATTGGTAATTTTAAAACATTAAATTAGTTTTATTCGAATGTGTTACAATAGCCAACTCCTAAAATACTGTTTGCTTGATGCATTTATAGACACTAGACTTCCAGTTAAACACTGGTCAAGACAAAATATTTACAAATCCGACAACAAAGGCATAGTTTAGTCTATCTTAGACAGACTGCAATTCATTGAAGAGTGTATTTAAAAGTTTAGTTTGTAAACAATATTTAAAACACTCAATTCATTAAGACATCGTGTACATAAATATAATTCTATGACAATATTTTTTTAGAGCAACAATAACTTGTCATACCAAAGTGCCTCATTCTGTAATCACATCTATCGTGATCAGATTTGGAAATATCTGGAGTTAGTAGATCATAATTAAATTAAATAATATATTTTCAATTATTAAAGCAATATCCATTAATGATTTACTTCTAAGGTTGGAATCCAGTAAAAAAAGGCTTGGATTTATTTATATCATTAAATTATATATTATAATTAAGAACTTTTCATTAAATTCAACCATTTTATGCACGGACACGGGTTTATGCTTTCAAACGTGTGTAGTTATAAGATAATATTTTAAAATTAGCTAAATATTGATAAAACGTTAATAAATATAAATTAGATACTTGTGCCTAGCCGGTGAAAAAAAAAAATAGACGCCGATGGGAGGCAGCTGGCTCGTGGTATTATTACAATGTACGTAAGATTACAATAATCACTTAAGCAATATTATAACCTCACAAATTTTATAGAAAAATTGTCTTCTAAATATAAAAAGGAAATTACCAAAGACTAGAAAGATTGTATCCACTACAAAAACTATATACTTACATAGTTAATAGTTTTGTGAATACATTTGCTAACTTCCAATATATAATTAATAAAAATGCACGGACCACCTCTAAATAATTTAGACACATATTATAATATTATCTAGTTATTATCAATGTCAACATCATGTCGCGTGCTCTTGCACAGAGCAAATACACTGTTTGTATAATTAATTAATACCAGATAACAGTTTATAAACAATAAAAATATATATGAGTTTCTTAAATTGGTCCATGAATTTATAATGTATAATTGTTTAATTATTAAATAAAATAAACTACACCTACAATGTTTGAATTTTAGAGAAGTTTAACTTAATTCTTTTCATATATAGCAGTAGTTAATAAATATGAATATTTATTATGTAATTTAAATTAAATATATTTGTTTTCAAACTAAAAACTAGTGTGCAATGTCTAAAATCTCATCCCGCGGTCGCCGCCGCTGCGCCGTCGGCAGTAAATAAACACCGTGCTTTATAAACTATGTGTGTTCATAATGTGGATAAATATTAAATATGGCAATTTTGTAGTACTTTATTATTTATATATACATGATTTTAAATTATTTCGCAGGATTTATATTGTAAAATATATTTCACATAGTTCGGCGCTCGATACTTTTTATTAAAAATTATTTATTATTTATTTTGTTAATGTTATCTATGGGTCAGAACTTGAATCCCTAAGGAAGCTCGCTCATTAAATTATATTGTGCCAGTAATGTATTAATAGTTCCAAATTTGAAATTAGTTGGTGGAATATGGAATCTACACATGATGTTGTGTATTATTTTGTATTATACTACTTACTTATAAATACTTGATGAAAACATGTTCCAGAGACACTGACATTAACACGGTGTTACATTTAACCATGTTAAAACACGCATCAGAGTAGTCTGAATGTGCGATAATATCGCCAGCCGACGCGACGGCCTGGTGCGATGGAGGCGTGAATTCTTTGAACGTAATTATTTTACCCACTTTCTATAGAAACACTCGTTTATGTTATGTGATCTGTGGTAGGTACTAACAGCACAGTTGAAATATATAAAAAGTAAACATAACTTTTAATAGATAATATATTACTATACATATTCAACTGCAAATAGGTGTAGATCAGGCTGAAGTGGCAGTGGGCAGGGCACATAGCTCGTAGAACCGACGGCCGCTGGGACAGAAAAGTTCTCGAGTGGCGACCACGAACCGGAAGACGCAGCATAGGCAGGCTATAAGATGGACCGATGATCTAGTGAGGGCCGATAGAAACCACCGAGGCAGAGACGGCAATTGTAGAAATCTTTGGGAAGTCCTTTGTCCAGCAGTGGCAGTCTTTCGGCTGATATGATGATGAGGCGTCAATAATAAAATATTTTACCAACACTAATTGATTTCCTATAACTATATTAGCTGCGTTATTAAAAAGAAATGTAATTACATATAATAATATTGTCACTTCACTTACGGTAACATTTTTAATACTACCCGCTTGTTAAGTGGCTACCCTGGCATCTGGACGCTTGCAATACAATAGAAACTTACGCCTGTTAACCTATACCTCCTACTTAACGACCTCAATGTCATTTGTCACTTAGCGACATAACATTTTTATATTGACATTTATCCTCCCTCAATTACCAGATTTATTATAACCTATATTCGATTTATTAACAATGCATTATCAACCTTCACGCTATTAACATAAAGTAGGTTGTAGAACATCCGCAAATTCATAGCTGTACTCGAAAAAGAGTTGTAGTAAGCCTATCAATCATCCATCCTCCATATATATTATCACTAAGTCAAACATAATCATTACACAATTAATATTCCCGATTTAATAACAAATTTACACGGAAACTAAAAGACTAATTACCTACAAAATAGTTATTTTGGAACATAAATAACTGAAAAGAGATAGCTTAATGACATTTACGACGTTCATTGTTGACATTTTTGTACTAAATTATTAATGTACACAGAAATAGTGTACATGTTCACCTATAAATCTCATCAAGGTGATATTAAATATAAAGTCGCCCACCGAAAAGAGACTACTACAAAAAGAATATACACGATAAATAAAAACAAAATATACAGAAGTCAATCCAATATCTACTAGAATTTTGGGTAGAATATATATAATTTAGTTTAATATTATATATATAATATAGTATTACACTATATTAGTTCGTAAGCATTCGGTAAGTCGACGTCACATAAGTACACATACATACTGTGACCTTTACTGTGTTTTATTACGTATGACGTAAGAGCGGTTGTCGTATTGCAAATGTTTCCACTGATGTGAAGTTGAATGTATGCGTTTAAAAAAGAAATCACCTGGGATAAAGACAGAAACGAAGTCATATTTTAACTTTTAATAATTAACTAATTATAAATATATGAGTTGGTTATTGAGGCGCTCATAGCTAGGTCCGTAAGCGATCAGTGAGGTAAAGCAACTAGGCTCACGGATAGTCCATAGATGGGTGACCACTAAAATATTTTAATATCTCAGCGTCTCCGTGCTTCGGAGGGCTCGTTAAGCTGTCGGTCCCGGCTGAAGTCATTACACAACTGTACTTTAATGGGCGGTTTGAACAACTCTGACACTAGGGTAACCACTGCCCATACCATAAGTAAGTAGTTGTTTATTAGTCTCAAACTCTTTTCGATATTGCATTTTTCTTTCATGAGTTTTAACTCAAATTCAAATTATATTGTTAAATAAACCTAACAGTCTCATCGTCGGAAATTAGGTGTGATGTGAGTTACTTAAAATTTAGTCCTAAAATAAACAATGGTGATGCAACCCTTTTTTAAACAATTGCCAACGAGTGTATCCTCTCACTTTGTCATGGGTTAATCTATAGTCCACTACACTAGCCAAGTGCAAGTTGGCAAACTTCACATGTCATTATTTTCATTTGTGGAGAATTTTCAGGCATGGTTTCCTCACGATACTAGCCTTCATCAGTTTAAGTTCTAGATAATTAATTTTTAATACGCACATGAATTCGGAATTTGAAGCAACTGATTTCAATTTCCAACGGTGAAATTTTTGGGAAACGATAGTGCGCTTTATTATTGTAGAGTACAGGGTTTGGAACTTAAGTTAGTTACTTATTTCGGTCGTCCTTTGTTTATTTTGTCTCATTCTATAGGAATCTCAAACTATAGGAAGCTTCGTTTGACTGACCTTTGTTTTTGCTGCGAAGGTTATTTTCATAAATATTTCGAGCGGTCACTGTGCGGTGGGCGACGCTTTATAAGTATAGGCAAAGTATAAGACAGCTGCCGGAAGATGGTTGCACCAAACATATTTGTCATGAGTGTGTCGGATTAATATAAGACATCTAAATATAGACGTGCATTACTTGTTTAGCCATAAGTGAATTAAAAATAAAATTTAACCATCATAAATAGGTACTAGGTAGTAGTACATTATAAAATTAGTACTTCGTACACACGGCTACATATCAACCTATATTTTTCCAGTATAAGCTGATCTCGCGTTGTATAGGATGTCAGTGCAATGAAATGTCAGCTTATACTTGAAATGTTCAGCTTGATATGTAGCCGTGTGTACAATTTTGTCTTCTAAATAAAGATAGTTAGAGAAATATCTACTTTCGTGACGAAACAATAAAGTTCAATTTAACAAGCTCAGACGCTGCGTGCAAGTGAGAATGCTACTATTATGTTTTAAATCATTTAGGTCGGTAGCTTTTTGGCGTTTTGTCCCTCTTTCATTAGCTAAAGAAATACAAGAAAATATCATGCCTCTTTGCATTAGCTAAGTCTCTGTCGAAGATCTTTCGTGAGTTCGATTCCCAGGACAGATATTTGTGTGCATGAACATGTCTGTTTGTCCTGTGTCTGAGTGTATCTATCTATATGTAAGTATGGATCTACAAAAGAAAAGTAGTGGTTATATGTAGTATCTCAGCTATCTGATTTTTATAGTACAAGCTCTGCTTAATTGGGGATCAGATGGCCGTCTGTGAATAATGTCCCTGGTTATTATAATTATGATCATAATATTTGTATCATTTATATAAATGTCATAATTACCCGCAATCCTGTATAAACATATTCTCATATTAATATCAACATATCTCATTAATATTATTAATAACCCATTAATCTGTGGGAAATAAAACAAAATTAAATTCCATGCTTACCTTTAATTACTTACTAGACTATTTAAAATAAACCCAGTGGTCCAAACGCACGAGCCCTCAGGCGCTAATATTCAACTGGGCACATAAAACTTCGTACATCGCCGCGAGCAAAAAAGAAATCGCCACACCTCAGTTCATTCGTATTCATCACTCGTAGTCCATATTACATTACGGTCGAAATCGCGTGCTGGCGTCATGATAATACTGATAACAACATCCATTTAACCGAGATACATGTTACAAATACTCATTTCAAATATATCTTAAGTCCAAACAGGTCTTTTAAACTTGGTTTATAGACTTTGATATTTTGACGCCTCGCAAGACTCCAACAAATTAAATAAAAAGGACTGATTCATATGCAAGACGCGTGGCGAATGAAGATTTCGAGGACATATTGTGTTGCTAAATTCAAACTGCGAGGAAGTTTTAAGGAAATAAGCAGCTGGAATTGACATATTTTTTATTTAAAGTACACCATTGAAGTATGTAAACTCTGAAGATCAAATCTTAAGTAGATGAAACTAAAACGACCACATACCTATAAAGACTTACAAGTTTTACCTGAATAAGTTTTTACTGCATTAATAACATATTTATAAATCTATATAATCGTTTATTAACATCCTGTTATGACTTCAAACAAATACATATATAGACGATCTTGTATTTGGAGTGCTACAAATGCACAGGAATGATGCTTAATTACCCAAACAAGGAGACACAAGTATACAAAAGACAATATTTTGACACATTCACACAGGCTTTATCTCTGTGCAAACATTACGTTTGTTCGTGAAAGCCATTCAGAATTTTTTCCACGAGGACTTTGTGTTGAACCACTATTTGATTTTCTACCAACGTGACAAGTGCAAAGGACCTTATATTATCTTCAGGCAAATATGGTTATCCTTCGTTTTTGTTTTAAAGTGCCGTGGGTGTCAATATAACTGCACTCCAATTTATTGCACCTACATTCGAATTTATATTATCTGTGATTGCTAGTGCATACTCACTTTAAATTGGATTGATTTATATCTTGATAAATCTAAATCCTATTCATATGTCAAGATTGTTACTTAAATTATTACGTCTAATAAACGTTGGCGCAAATATAAGTGATAAAATCCATTAGCTATTTCGATTAATAATAATAATGATTAAGGTTGAAATTACTTTGTTTATCATTTTATAAAATATTACGTGTCGTTCTGACAAATGTGCAAATGAAGTAATTTATCTTTCGACTCTTATTGGCTGTTAATAGTTACGTCAATAATCATTTATTTCAATAAAATGTATAAACTGGATTAATGGTAGTAAAAAATTGTCTACAACCGCCATATAATTGATTTGATGGGCTTGCTAATAAGAGATGTAGTAATGTGACGAGTTTACGCCCAAATATTAACCAAACACAGACGTCATAAGCGCTAATGTTCTCATAAATGAGTGACATTTAGCTACGAAATCTATTACCAAATACTGTACTATGCATGATTACAATAATGACGTCATGTTAACAGCATATTCAAAGAACATACTAGTTTTGCATCGCATTTTCGTTTCTATCATTATTGTAAGTTTTAATAGTAACATTATACAAAATAAAAAAAAAATTAAACGCTTCATAGCGTCTCCATGAATTCTCGAAGGAAATGAGAATTTCCGACGAACACGTTCATATTTACGTAACACTCGACTACAAAGAAAAGCAAATAGAAAAGTAATACGATTTCCAGCGTTTGGAACGCGAGGCACCGCGAGCGTGCACCGAGATCTTTTTTTACTGTAGGCCGAATATGTTCGTCAACTGAGGCCGAGTCAACAGGCCGTGATCTCGATCGCTCTCAGGCCGTGTTCAGTGTTTACCCGCTCGGCCCTCGAGGATTAATGCGCGACGCAAATATTTATCTAAACGTCTGCGGATTGACAGTTCGGTCGTCAATTGTTTGTTGTCTTTACCTTTTCAAATGAGCATTTCATTTCGAGTTGCACCCATTGCCTTAAGTGGCATTCGGGTTGTGTTTATTTTAGTTTTTTCTTTATTAAGCTTCTCGAACGCCAGGCATTGTCTTCTGCAGTGACAAAAATCAATCTTATCGCTTTTGGACAATGAGATTTGTTTTTTGTCAGAATTCGATTAGCGATTCTAAAAGATGCTATTGTTACAAATGTTATTTTGTTACAGGGGTATAGCCAAAGCTGGAGAACCAAATAATTTATCACCGATATCACCTGGAGTGTTGTATATGGACCCGGCTGTTCATGCAACACTGAGGCGGAAACAGAGAAGGCTTGCGAGAGAGAACCCAGGGGTATTGTCAGCGGTCGCGAAGGGCGCCAGCATGGCGGTCACCGAATGCCAGCAACAGTTCAAGTACAGGAGATGGAACTGTTCCACAAGAAACTTCCTCAGAGGGAAAAACTTATTTGGCAAAATCGTCGACAGAGGTGAGGTTTTATTGGATTAATTAAATCAAAACGAATGACAAAGGTTGACGAGTTAATTCTTGTATCACGTTTACATTGTCACTTTGAGGTACAAAAAATGAACAATAACTGCTAAAACGTTTTTGGGCACACGCGTCATTCATTTGTCTCAATTTTGATATTGCGAAACAAAACGAACAAAACGTTAAAAAATAATTTAAGAAGATAAGTCCTAAATACCCTTCGATAATACTAAGGAAACAGATTACAAAGCATTGAGACGTTTAAGAGGCTAATCTCTAAAAAACTCAATCGAAGATCTCTTATCGTATACAGTTTTACATTTAAGGCGCAGTCTTTAGTTAAATTAGCAAAAATAAAGTCACCTTAATGGCAAATCGGTATGGCATAACAAAAAATAATATTAATTAAAAATTACTTTGGTGACTAGAAAATGAAGTAAAATATAAATATTCATTTGATATCTAGAAACGTAATCGGATCTTTCAACGAAAGTAAATAATAAAAATCAATGTGTTTATAAGATGATTGAGCCATTTTTCGCTTGTTTTGTATATGTTTTACTCAATCAAAATAAAACCCATAAACACCATGCGATATACTCCGTCGTTTTCAATCTGTATATGTTCTTTATTCACAAAATATAAATTGCTTATGCAATTTGTGTAACAATAATAACCAAAAAAAACATAAGTTAATTGCTTCCGTTAATTATCGAGATCAATATTCAATTATATGGAATAAGTAGAGCCTTAAGTCTGCAAAAAACAACGTCAGACGAAAAAAATGTGTTTAGTATAAATCCCCAATCCCAGTTACAAAGAGAGGCTACAAATTAAGTGATATCTTTAGTTGGCAACCCTTTTAAAAGATTTTATCTGTATAGACCGGGAGGGTAGCGCGTCGGGGGCATATATAAAAGACTCATCAAGATAAAATATCCTGGATCAATTACACGAGGCCGAATGACGTTTGAGTTCCCGTTTCTCGATAACTCTTTTTTTACGTTTTTTAATCCCGATTTGGGAACTTGTTCCTAACCCCCGGCAAGAAGAGGGATACTATAGAGTAGAGAAAAAATATTTGATTAAACATATGAATACGTAAAATGCTGTATTCTTTTTTTAATTTTGAGTTATAGTAATAATAACTATTTATTATCTTTTGTATTATCACTGGAATTATTGGCCAGTGAAACAGATAAAGCTCCTTGGCTAATTGTAAAGATTTTGTACTCCTTGGCTATTAGTCATATTGTATAAATGTATATTGTAGGTTGATAAAAAAATGCTGCTAAATTTCAAGACCGATACCAATGGCTGGCAGTATGGTTTTCTTCACGTATCATAAACAATTTAAAACTTGAGGCTCTTTTTTATCAATATTTGGCATGTCTTCACGGTTAGGTTACTATCAAAAATATTCATTAGACAGGACAGTAGTTACCTTAGTGTCAGTGTTGTTAAAGTCACCCAGTGTAAGGCGCTCATAGCTAGATGCGCTCACCAGTCCGTAAGTGATCGGCGAGGTTAAGCAACTAGGCTCGCGGTCAGTCCATAGATGGGTGACCACCAAAGTGTTTTAATTTCTGAGCGTCTCCGTGCATTCAGAGGCCACGTTAAGTTGTCGGTCCCGATTGTAGTCTACGACAACCGTCTTTAAGCCATGTCAGAAGCCTACTGGGCGGCTTGAACCACTCTGACGCTAGGGTAAACACTGCCCATACGATAAGTAAGCAGTAAGTTTGGCGGTCACCCATCTATAGACGGACCGGTTAGAGCAGCTATGAACACCTCCCGCCTTATTATAACGATAGTTTAAATATAATTTTACTTTTATATGAATGAGATCATAATCCTATTTCAATTCCGGATCGATTCTCGAATAGTGCACGGACAAAAAAAACATGTTTTTATACGCAATAAACATCGGTTCACAATTGCGCCAGCGTCGAATCCATTTAGTTGATTTGAATGGATGTAGATTATTATCAAAAGATATAAATCGGCAAATAGATACCCATTAGCCTCACAATACTGGTAACGCAACTGGCTTCAATAGGTTAGGGGTATTACGCTCGCAATAATCCCTTTTTAGTTGAAGCTTTTACTCACTTTGCACATTACATATTTTAGTTGCATATCTTACTCCCTCGTTGGTCTAGCGGTAGCGTGTTCAGCCAAATATAATGAGTTACCAGGTTCAAATCCCGAGTCGGGCAAAAAAAGTGATTTTGGAATTTACCAGCTCGGATCCTGGGATTTACACCATCGTGCCCCGGAGAGCTCATAAAGCCGTTGATTCTCTACCTGACCTCTTTCCGCTCGCGACGCTAGTTGTCCCATCGGATCATGAAAGTGATGGAATAGAAAGTGCCCCTGTGTTTGCGCACAAACATGACTCAGAAACAAATATTCGTGCTCATCACACAAATATTTGCAGTTACCGGGATTCAAACCCAGGACCTCCAGTTTCGTAGGTAGAAACACTACCAACTAGGCTACGGTAGCCGTCATATAAATTTTGTTCTCATCGGTAGTTCTAATTGAAAACTTGAACGGTATTAGTAATAATTTAAGTAATCTCTTAACGATAAGTGGCATAACTTTCACTAATTTAGCATAACCCAGTTAATATATAAACACAAATATGTCGTTTAGTCATACCCATAGTCATTTATTTATTAACAATTTGCATTGTGCTAGAATCCATTATAAAACTACAAAAAAAATATATATATTTATAAATTACGTCATTATAAATGACTTTCATATCAATAACACTAATATGAATTTTACATTATTGTCAAAAATATTAATTGATTATTGTTAAACAATTTTTATAAATTGTTTAATTAGTCATTTTTATTGAGATAATAATATCCTGGGATATTATTCCATCTGATCCCAAACTAAGCAGAGCTTGTACTATGGGAACCAGATAACTTATATATTACATATACTACTTTTCTATTGTAAAAACATACACGTATATAGATCATAACCCCCAGATTTAAGACTAACAGACATGTTCAAGCCCACAAATATCTGTCATGGGTGGGAATCGAACCCACGACCTGCTGAGTGAAAGGCAAGCATTTACTAACCACGCCAACCTGCCCGTCAAGCAAGGCTCTGCAAGAGCAAGAGTCTGTTATATGAGTAGCTTGACTGGTATAGTACCTCGTACTTATACACTACATTATTACTAGCATTATTATATGTATTAATGTTGTGGTTCTGTGGTAGTATCCATAGTCCATAGTCCAATCCCGCTTCCTTTGGTGATTATCGCCCAATTTCAATTTTGCCTTTCCTCTCCAAAGTCCTTGAACGCCTTGTTCATAACCAGATCAGTACTTTCCTTACCAAAAACGATCTCCTCAATCCTTTCCAATCTGGTTTTCGTCCTGGGCATAGTACAACCACCGCCCTGGTCCATATTACGGAGGACATTAGATCTGGCATGGAACGCGGAGATCTTACAGTGCTAGCACTACTGGATTTCAGTAACGCATTTAATGCCGTGGATTTTGACGTATTGCTTGGAATCTTACGCTCTCTTAACGTATCTCCAACAGTAATTGAGTGGTTTCACAGTTACCTGTCTGGCCGCCGGCAGTATATTTGTATTGATGACACTCGTTCTTCTTGGTGCAATACTACAGCAGGTGTGCCTCAGGGCGGCGTTTTATCTCCTCTACTTTTCGCAATTTTCATAAATTCAATCTCTAATCAACTTCTTTCCTCCTACCACCTTTATGCGGATGACCTTCAAATCTATTGCCAAGCTTCCAACGATAAATTATCAGAAGCAGTAGATGTAATAAATGCAGATCTGGCTAAAATAAGCAACTGGAGCCGTGCACACGGACTACAAGTCAATCCACTCAAGACACAGGTCATGGTAGTTGGTAGTTCTAGGATGATATCTAGGGTTTCGTGGTCACAACTACCACAGCTTAATTTCGATGGCAATATAATTCCCTTAAGCGATAACGTCAAGAATCTTGGTCTTTTTTTTGACCGCTGCCTATCCTGGGATATCCAAATGAAGAACGTTAGTCGTAGATTGTACGCTTCCTTTGGATCTCTACGTAGGTTAATAAATTTTTTACCTATTACCACCAAAACTGCCCTCGCACAATCGCTCCTTCTTCCAATACTAGATTATGCAGATGTCAGCTATCTTGATCTCACTGAGGCCCAGCTTGATAAACTTGAGCGTCTCCAGAACGTCTGTATAAGATTCATATTTGGGCTCCGTAAATATGATCATGTTTCCGAATTTCGTACTAAGCTCAAGTGGCTCCCTATACGCCTTCGCCGGAATGCTCATACTCTTACACTTCTCTACAACATTATTTTTAGTCCAACCGCTCCCTCTTATCTCAAAAATCGCTTTTCATTCCTACATGAGTCACATTCAAGATTATTGAGATCGTCAGAAAATCTCAAGTTAAAAATGCCAGCGCATTCTACTAATTTTCTTGACAAATCTTTTTCCATACAAAGTGTTCGATTGTGGAATGCACTGCCTTTAGTAGTCAGACGTGCACAAAGTTTGCAAGAATTCCAAAGACTTGTCAAGAATCACTATCTGTCACTACAAGACTCACAACACAATTAGGAACATAATATATTATATGTATTTATTATTTGTAAAATGTTTATATTTTCTTTTTATTTATTTCTTTATTGATTGTACCCATAGGTACTATTTGTAATGTACCTGTACACCGACAACTGCCCCTCTCAATAACTCCATTCTCCGATCTTTACTTTGGTTGTCTGGAAGAGATCACATTTTGTGATAAGACCGCCCATTGTATACTTTTAAGGTTTTAATTGTTTTTTATTTTGTTATTTCATTGGTGTACAATAAAGAGTTTATCTATCTATCTATCTATCTAGTAAGCCACTGAGTTTGTTTCGCTGGGTCTTCCCAGTTGGGGCGCATTGGATCCGGTGGTAGCATTAAAGCGCGACCGTCGTTATTAACACAAGGTCCGTCATAATAATAATACCTTAATATAGACTTAAACTAGATAATTAAACATAACCTCTTGACAATAACTTGATACGAGCTAGCTAAATATCATTGCTATAATAAAATAAATTTTATAAATGTTTTCATACAATCAATACAATGTGTACCTAAATATCTATGTTACTAGAAATAATAATGTGTACAACTATATTACTACAAACATGTTCTGACTATTTCTATTTACAAGCGCTTTTTTAAAGTCTACGTGAATAAAAACCTTTTTTATTTATTTTATTTTTTAAGGTTGTTTAATCTCATCCAATAATAGAAAAATGTTGACAATGCGTGACTGACACTTGTGTCGCAGGAATAGACTAACTAAAGTAACCGCTTACCACCGGTGTACAATTTGCTTGTTTTCCGACACGATAGCTTAAAAATATACGTCATATATACTAATTGAAACTATACATAAGAATATAAATAATTAAATAAATATTTACTCGCTTTTAATAGCATTTAACAGTATAACGATTTCGTTTTCAATTTAAAATAATAACCTACATTTATAAAGCACTCTTCGAAATTAAAATGTTTTAAAACGCATTGCTTTATTTTAAGGTATCGGTTTATAGAAGTCAAGTAGCTTTTATTTGAATGTAGGTAAAGTTCAAAATCGAATGATTCAAGTTTGGGATCAGCAAAAGGTTATTCTGTCGTCTGACGGGGCTGCCCTATCTCCGGTGTCCGATTTCGATGCTTTGTACGCGATATGCCTTATTATGAGCTTGCGCACATCTGCTTGGTACAACAAGAATTATTCGCTATAATAGCAAAAAAGGCAGTCATGTGATTCAATTCTGTCCTTTACATTACTTTTTTATGTTTGTTAATAAGTTTTTGCTACAAAAGTATTGGAGCATAAATTCTACTAATATTACAAATGTGGAAGGTTGTTTGTTTGCTACATCTAAATTCTTGAATGGATTTGCATGAAATACGACACGTAGGTAGCCTATAACTTTGATTAACACGTGAGATACTATTTCCATCAAAAAAGTTTTAGTACAAATTTTGCTATCCACTAGACTTAGTCCGAAAAATAATAACTTAAAAATTTGCTTTATATAAAAGAAACCGCATTGAAGTGGGCGCATCTGATTGGGAGGACGATACCACAGACATACATATAGAATTTTAATGTTATTGGCAAATGCTTGCTTTTCATGCCGGAGGATGCATGTCGTGGGTTCGATTCCCACCCAGGACAGATATTTATATGGATGATGTTTGTAATTCTGGGTGTAATTATCTATATAAGTATGTATTTACAAAAGATAAGTAGTATAATATGTAGTATATCAGTTATCTGGTTTCCATAGTACAAGCTCTGCTTAGTTTAGATCAGATGGCCGTGTGTAAATAATGGCCCAGTATATAATTATTATTAAAAAAAAATATAACACCCATCCTTTTTGTTGGAGGTTACAAACAAATAAGATGCAAATCCATCTGGCGATAGAAATGAGTAATATGAAAATGCTTTTGCTGGAGCAAAGTTCAGTTGCGCGCATTAGGGGGTTATCTTAAAACTAAGAGTATCTGCTTTGGTATCTCGGACTAATTCGAACTCATTTGGGATTCGACACAAGCATATCGGATATGTCTTGAATGCTCCGGTTATTGACCTATGTTCCGAATACGATAATTAATAGTACAATCTGTTGTTTTTCTAAAGGAATTGAATGCGTTTGACTTTTATTGGTCACAAAAATGTACAATGTCTAATATGAAGTACGTTAATTCAAGTACAGTTCGACGTATACACGTGTAGTACAAATACTATGTCACCTTTACGTAAAACAACAACAGTAAAATTGACCAACAAAAATGTGCACTAAAAGAAAACAGTAAAAGCGTCAAAAAATAAAAAAGCAAAACCATCCTTGGTGACGGAATATGTTGCCAGGATTGTACAGACGCCAGCACATCAAGTTACCCCAATAAGCCTGCCCATACGAGCATGTAGAACATAGTTTGAAAAATATTTTATTAATATCCGTAATGATTGTTTTTACGTTGCAGTTCCGCTGTGTTTATAAAATGTTCAACACAATTTATGTTACAAGTTGTACACTCAACGATTTATTCTCCAATGTCAGTGGATCCAATAAAATTATACCTTTACTACTTAGTTCCATTAAAGCTTTATCAGACTTAAATAAACGCAATCATTCAATACAACGTACTAACGTTAATAATACTACAGATTATAAATAATTTAAAACGTTTGCATTCACGTATAATTTGTCTATGATGATAATATTATGCTAAAGAAACTCAAAAAAATAACTGGCCATTGAGAGTCGTTATACAATATCGATCTATTGAAATGTAGTAACTGTAGTTGCGCACGAGTGGCGCAGTTGTTCAGGTAGTCAGTCACTTCGCTACCACCTCGTGTTCCGTGTTTGATTCCCTCACAAGACAACAACTTAAATAACCTATAAATGTTAATGGTATGTTTGTCTCCTCTTTCAGGGATTAAATTACAAATAGCGGGCGTAATCGATACAAAAATTCGTTAAGTGACAAATAGCTACAAGATTATATTCTAATATAAATGGATCCTCAAAAATGTGTTTCACCCATCTGGCATAGTATTTTATACGGGACTAAAATATCTGGGTTAATGCTGGGCTTTTATGGCAGAGTAGGCTCATATATACCTACAGCCACAACCATTGAATTCTGACTGGCGTCTTAGTCCAATGTTTTGTGACCCTAACTATTAAGCCAGAGGTTGTGGGCTCAATACCCACCAAGAACAAATCTTCGCGCTATATATAAGTATATTTTATCAGAAGTGTGCCTAGTTTATGATCAGATGGCAGGTCTTAGCTGTTAAAAGCGTCTGTGTTTAAGATATCTATTTATTTGTTTATTATTATTAATGAAACCATAAATTAATAAGTTTTCTGGAATCGAGTCTGCCACTTACTCGTTGTATTCATCCACCCCCCTCAATAATCTCTGGCAATTTGATTCTTACACAGGATTTCAACATATTTATTATGGTTAAATGAATTCTGTAAACAAGTACAACCCGCGATAGGGTATAACTTTTTATCTTGTTAAGGCACTGGCTCTCAGATACTTTTTTAAAAACTTTTAGGCTTTCATTTAATGTTCTGTCAACCAGCTGTCAGTTTCATTTAACCATAGTGCTGTATTTTTTTAAAGTTAAAAATAGAATGCTTACGACATTCTAAGTAGGTTAACTTTAATTCATTTTCTATTAGTTTCAATTCGGGCAATATATCGATTTAAACTAGGTTAGTAATAAACAAATCGATTGTTGAATCCAAATGGCATTTTCTCATTATAAAACCAGATGTCATAAAGTATTATAATATATTCATGAAAAACAAAATCGGTAAGAAATCGTAATTAGGTATATGTTTACACAATGTTAATGTTAGCCGTAAAGAAAAAGTAAAGTCCGATGTAGCCTCAGGCAATACCAAACGAATACAAAGAAGAATTATGTTAATATAACCAATAAATATATTCATGATGTCTTTGCTGATTTAGTCATAGAAAAAGATAAAGTTTGACAAATAAATGATTGGGTAACATACAGATACTGTACATTACCTTGTAATAATATTATATATTTGTTGTTTAACTTATTTGTTTAATTTTACTTGTTGTTTAATATTATATATTAACGGGCTTAGTGATTATAACAAGACAATTTTATTGCGTTGACAAATATTATTGATCGATATAGTTGCGCGTGATATATACGTCAATATATACGCCATAATGTCTTATCCATCACAAATTGGTCTTCACTAGAATTTGAAATTGAACAGTAATTATTAAGCCAATTTGGCTATCCTTTGCTTCTGGAAGATACGTTATTAGAGGGCGGTCTTTTGGTTATATTTGACAACTATATATATTTCTACTGGCTAGATTTGTTGCCCTGAAGCTCAAACACCACTAACACACACACATGCACATACACATTCAAAACGTGGGCGGTTACGCGCATAACCGGACAACAAAGATTTTATAAATTTTACTAGCTGTGCCCCGCGATTTAACACTCGTTAAGCTTTATAAAGTTTATTCCGATGCTAAGTTAGATTACTGTAAAGTTTCATCAAAATCTGTTACATAATTTTTTCATGAAAGAGTAACAACAAATATATATAATATATGGTTTCTAAAACAATAACGCCGTGCGACGATTTCTTTTTTAACATTAATTATACGAGGTGAATCCACTTTTACTATAACTTAGTCATTACCATTACTATTCTACTTAAACATGGTAGCCGTAAAGCTATACGCCTCGAGTATATTAAAACAACAAGTATTGTTATTATAGCCTAACATACATACTATTAAAGCAAAATGCCATTTTTCTAAATTAAAAGCCAGATATAGCACGGGGCCGGAGTGCTCCGGACCACCATCGTAATAATTTCACATGATAAAAAGAGCAAGATGATTACAAAATTTATGTTATATGCGTGTGCATTTAGAGCATATTACTTTATTAAGGGCATGCAGGGCGGGCGAATCACGCGGTCCGTATATTACAGACCGCAAAAAATCCACACGATAAATTGTAATACATTGGAATTGAGTTAATTTGAAAAACGTATTAAAACAAACTAAGAACCGCGGGAGCTTGACACAATGCTAATATAACTCAATAAACAAAAAAAAAACAACGCAATTGTGACCGTGGACCAAGGGCCATAGACACAACGTCTAGCGACTCTAATCGATTCTTTAGATAGCTCGATAGCATATAACTTAACGACAGCGTTATTTGACTGTTATGATTGATGCAAAATATGTCTTAAGCGAATCGATTAGAACCTCAACCATTTAATTCCCAGCTGCTAATATTTCGTTACTATTATTGACATACGTAATTTAACATCGAAACCGTAATCTAAGCCCAGGCTTATTGAACAATAATTTAAGAGCCAATTACACAGATAGTATTTAAAACTGAGTTTAATAAAACAAGTTCTGCTTCTGCTGTGAACAGTATTTAACTAAGTTTAGTGTCACTTTATTGTGATTAAAATGTTTAATGGTCAAATAGACTCTTAGAATTTTGTAATAACAGACTCTGATCAGAGCCTATGGACCTTTAATGTTGTAGAAAGCCTGTATTCTAAAGGCCCTGGAACTCATCATCCCTAACGGACAAGTCTGTCTCGGCATAATTACGATCTCGGCACACAAAGGCCCCCCGGACGCGACACCAATAATTACTAATTTACACGTTGTCACACCATTGACATTCGGACGCGACAACTTCATCTCTTTGTGGTGTAAACCTCAAGGATCGTATTAACAAAAATGATGACAAGGACACAATAGACCTCGCTTTATTCCCCACGTCGTTGTCGAACTGAGAATAGAAAAATATATGGTCCGAGTTCCCGCGGCGAGCCCCCTGCGGTGTAGTTTAGCGATTCTGCTGCACTCGAGCGAGATCCACGGAAGCCACGTTTACACCTAACGCAGCTCCTAATGGCAGGTAACTCGGCCAATAAAACCCGACCTTTTTTAAAATATTTCCTGTTTTGGTGTGTATCGTACGCGCACCCGAGATTCCGACGTCGTGGGTGGATAAAACGTATAAAACGATCGACACCGAAAATAAAGCCGGTATAAAATGCCCTCGACGAAATATTTAATGCTCAATTAGATAAGCGTTTTAGGTTTTGTGGCGTTTGAATTGTTTTCGAGATAACGCGCGTTTTGTGAAACTGAAATGAGTCGATTAAGCCCGACCGCCGGACGAAGGATCAAATTTATCGACGGGTTCCCGGTTTCCAACTCTTCGATCGCCCTTTTATTGTTTATGGACAGCTCACTTAAAAGGAAATTATTTTCGGTGTTTTTTCTCGAGTTTGAAAACAAATGTCTTTGTCCATTGTGTGAATGGGTGTCGTAGTGTTGGCTGGTAGCTGATGGTAGCTGCAGGGCTTTGTGTCACTCACAATGAGTGATATACGACCGACGTAATTTTGAATTGTCGCATCGGAGTCTCGGGATGCAGTCTCAATGTGAAATTATCACCCATACATGGCATAACGAAAATGAATTATTGCTTTTTATTACCCCGTCTTCAAAGTGCCTTTATGGTGAAATTGCCTTCTTTACTTCTATATCTGTGCAAGAAACTATTCTCAGAGTCCATTCTTATTTCATTAACGAAGGAATCCAGCCTTTTATACTCTCGACAATCCGTCTTACAGTAGATAAAATGTTATTATATACTCGTAAAAGACATGTTTAGATACAAATAATTCGACGCCAATGACTCGCTCACTGACCAACAGCGCATTTGAAAGATTTCTAAACCGGCCAAACACCGTATTATAAAACGAGTGATTTATGGTTGTTTTGAGTAATTACGTCTCATCAAATTTGAATAATGCAAGTCGTCATAAATAAGGCACGAGAGGTGCGACGCGCGAAACCTCTATAAGTCAATCTTTCAAATTAATCTTGTGGAAACACCCCGGTGTGATGACTCAATGCGGACAGGAACATATTTAATTAGTACATTAATTTTGAATTATTTAATGGTTAGTGGCCGCGGGGCCAGGTGTTCGTCAAATGTCAACAGTGATTAAGTTTTATTTTAACAACGCTATGCGGCATATACCCGGTCGGATTTACGAGTTTTTGACTTTTATAAATTCTTAACGCCTCGCCTTAACTGCCAATCCGTCGGAACGGAATTATCGCTCGGTGCTCGCGCTGTAAACCCACCACGGGACCATTTATTATCTGCACAGATAATCCACGGACAGCACTTTATTATCAGTTATAATAATAATTTACTTTTATAGATCCACATTACTCATGTTTGTTCTTATTTGACTGCGATTTGATGGGGTGAAATTGCCTCAATAAAATAATAGCGCACCTTAATTATGAATATTTTATTGTAGCGTCGGGCCCGTTCGAGCGAGTAACTAATGGTTATTTGTGTTAGAAGTTATACAGCCGGTGTCGGATTATCGTTGTTTGCCAGTTTAATTAGGCTCGTGTCGGGAATTTACATTTTATTTAATGCTGTGACTAATGCGCTCACACGGACGGAGCCTCTTTACATCTGTCATAATTTTTCTACGTCGCAATTTATTCGCAAAACGCGACAATCGGCTTTGTTGCTCGTGGTATCGGAGACGATGAAATATTAAAACGATTTATTTATAGTTATTAATATGGGTACTTATGTAAAATGCAGAACGAAGATCCACTACCGAATAATGTCGAGTCGAACAGGTCGAGGTTCGGCAGTGAATCATCGCTAGACGAGCCTTAAAATTCTCGCAGACCAATTAAAAATTATTTCCAGTTGTCGTTTATGTATCTAATTGGCCGGTCCGGCATACCGTTAGATCATCGTCCAGATAAAGTAAAAGTAGCGATGTAAAAATCACAGCGGGCAGTGATTCACAGATGTGGTGGCCAGATGTGGCGACATTTTATCTACGGGTTATGAAGACTCAAGCGCACGTGGGGCCGACACCTGGTGGCACCCCGCCGCACCACTGACATACCTCATTCGTAACGCACTAAAACAGATATCCGTGAAGCCTTTAACGATTTATAACCGCGCACCAAAACATTAACTTCGTCCTGCAACAGTCGACCCACCCGACACAACCCGATGTCTTCTCCGCCCAGGTTCACATGCATTTAATGCTGTCTGCGTATACACGGATTAGTTGGATGCTATTATTTCGCCAATGTTATTTAAGTGTACCATATTTAATTGGCCGCACCTATATGTTATAGTAAAAGCGAGCGAACGTTACGAAGTCATTACTGAAGATAAATGTACGACTGTGACTTGTACATATACGTATCCCTTGAATTAATTTCGTCCGAGCATTGAATGATGGCGAAATTGACATTAAAATTCCCGGTCGAACGTCTCAAGTAATTGCTGAATAAAATACTTTTGTATAACATCCCAAAGGGAACACAAAAAGCGAATCTGAGAACGGCCCGCTGCAGTGTGCGCGCTCCGTAATTTATATCGGAACACGATGACAACTCAATAAAAAAATGATTTCATTTGCTTATTGAGTCCTTAATAAAGCTGGCGCGGGCTCCTTCGGGCCTGTTCCACATATTATTATTATAAATAACAACAAATACGCGTTCTTTATTATTTTTACATCGATGCGGGGTCCGTTCGTTTTTTCTGAACGGATTGTGTAGTCGATGGCCGGAAGCCCACCAAAGGCGCGCGCTGGCCCACTATATTACTAAATGAATGGCATTAGCTGCGGAGGTGACACGCGATTACACTTGTCTTAGAACCGCGTTAATTGTCAGCTTTATTTTCATTTTTGTATTTAGCGATGGAGATCGGAACTTAATAGGTTTTAAGGAATTTCATCATGTTCTTTAGAATATTTTGGACGAGAACTTTAATGAGATGAAGTTGACAAAGTGTGGAGTACATAAAATCTGATTCATGTTTGTTTCCTAATGGGATAGGATTTCCTCCTGTACTTCCTGACGTACACGTATAAGAATGTAATTGGAGTGGAGAAGACAAGTTAATTGTGCAACAATTAATTTGCCTTCTCCACTCTTATTAAATTTTTACACATAGGTCGGTTTATATGTTGTACATAGGTCGGTTTAGATCAGTGAGTTCAGGCGTACCATTTTTCCAGAATATCCCTTAAAACTTGATGTTATAAAATTACAAAGTCAAACAACATCTAACAAAACATATGATAACATCCGAAGTTTCACCTCAAAAATACTTACATACAGGTTTTATGTAAAATGCCGCTGTGTTTTGTTCATAGCAAAACGGCAGAGCGACTACCCCGGAATGTTAGAAAGTTAGTTAAAAGGTGCTGGCTATTATGAGTTGCTATTTCAAATTCTCAAAATCAAAAATGTATAAATACGTTAATATAGTTATGTCCTAATAGGTCATCCTGTTTAGAAGACGACGGGATCAATGACCTCCGGTGTTATCCGATAATAATAATATTATCTCATTGTAAAGCCAGGCTCGAGTAGACAAAGACTCGGAATGGTATTAATCGTTAAAAGTACATGGGCTATTAAATCGATATTAAGAGAGAGAATTCGATGCGCGCGCCGTACCAGATGTAATGATCAAATTTATAATCGCTCGGGTAGGTAAGAGGCACTTCTTTTATTTTTAATCCCGGAGATATACGTTCTCTCTCTTTCTCTCTTTTAATTGTATTTTATGAGTATTTGATTCTAATGCTGGGCCATTAATTATTTATAGTATTCGATACGGGACGCGAGCATCGATTTATGTATTCGTCCGCGAGAGATGAATGGATACGACGCAATCAATGCTCGAGTCTTTATTGTGTGAATATAGACTTAATGATCTTGTTGCTTTAAATGATTATTACTTTACTGAATAGCTGCCAATAAAGTGATTAGTAGGTATAATCAGATCACTTTGATTAGGCTCCTTTCGACTTCTTGGATCGCCATTACGTTCTTTAAAAATAAATATACAAGTCCAAACTTCAGATAGAATTTTTCGAATGAAATTAAAAAAATACTAATGTGCCCATTGCTCTCGAAAAGGTTCTTTTATTCTGTCAACAAATTAAAAATGTCAATAAAGTATTACCATTAAAAAGAGCACAGGCAATTCAAACCCTCGGATTGAAGTTGCTTGATGAGCCCAAATGTTTTGCGTGTTTAAATTATAATACCTAAAATATTTTAAAATGTCGAGATTTTTTATCCCTATACCCGGGGCAATAATAAAATTTGATTAAAATATGGACCCCTCCGCTGCTGGAATGAATTAATTATACGAATACCAAACATGCCAAAGTGAAAAATGTGTACCTGCCTAACTTAATAAGTTGCTCGACAACAATGCTGTTTATAATCAATTTGTACATAGAATTAAGGAACTAGAAGAAGAGACACCCTTTATAATTTTACTTTAATTTATGAGTGTGTGGTATGTTCTAATTAATCATACAAAATATTGGTTGTCACCAGGTTGTCGTGAGACGGCATTCATCTACGCCATAACGAGTGCGGGCGTGACACACGCAGTGGCGCGCGCGTGCGCAGAGGGCTCCATCGAGTCGTGTACGTGCGACTACTCGCACATTGACCGCGTGCCGCACCGCACCCGGGCCGCCGCCGCTGCTAATGTGCGCGTTTGGAAGTGGGGTGGTTGCAGCGACAACATCGGCTTCGGATTCCGATTCAGCAGGGAATTCGTCGACACCGGCGAGAGGGGCAAAACTCTAAGAGAAAAAATGAACCTACACAACAACGAAGCCGGTAGAGCGGTAAGTGTGTAAAAAAGCCCACTCTAAAATTGTGTCAACACGTCCCGCCGCCTGTCCAATTGGCCGGTAGCACCTTATAAAACAATCAGTTATCGAGCCAATGACGGCAATTGTCATCGCTCCGTGTTTACATTACCATTACGGGTGACGATCGATCGTCCGCCACTTGACATGTCGCTTGTGTAATATTAATTATGCGCGCTCGGCGGCTCGGCCCATCGCACGACGACTGCACAACAGACACCCATTCGTTGCGCTCGCGCATCTCCCTCCCACCGCACACCCACATTTGCATACCCACTGTCTGCTCCTTCCCGAAATTCATCGAAAAGGGACGTCGGGCGCCCTGAGCCACCCAGACGCGCCATTAACAGAACTGTTTAATTCCTGTCACGACAAACGCACTAGGTGTCCACCTGATGAATATTCACAGCATTCCTTCGATTGTTTAACACATATTTGGACACTAGTCTATATAATATACGCGGACATCTACATGTCAATGAATAAATACGGTCGTCTACGTTCTACGAAGCGCCTGCGCGCCGAGATAGGAAAATATTTACTGTCTCCAATCCTCGCGTCATTTATCTACCTTCTAAGAATGATGAATGTCCCTAGAACATGATTTATGATCAGTTCACGCGCGGTGACGACCGGCCCACCTCTTCACGATTTGTAACAATTTGCTCGATCGTGAGATGCGATCGATGGAGTACGCTTAAAAGATCATCGATCACACGGTATCTACGCTTATCGGTGGAATTTAAAGATATTCGGACATCATTATAGACCTCCAATAGAATAAATTGGGACTACGGGATGCTTATTGTATTATTTTGTTCCCAGCATGTGCAGACGGAGATGCGGCAAGAGTGCAAGTGTCACGGCATGTCGGGCTCGTGCACAGTCAAGACTTGCTGGATGAGGTTACCCAGTTTTCGATCCGTGGGCGATGCTTTGAAAGATCGCTTCGATGGTGCGTCGCGGGTGATGACGCCTAACACCGACCTGGAAGCGCCCGCGCAACGTAATGACGCTGTGCCACACAGAGTGCCACGGAGAGACAGATACAGATTTCAACTGCGACCTCATAATCCAGACCATAAATCACCGGGCGTGAAAGACCTCGTGTACTTGGAATCATCTCCAGGTTTCTGCGAGAAGAATCCGAGATTAGGAATCCCCGGTACACACGGGCGCGCGTGCAATGACACGAGCATCGGCGTCGATGGGTGCGACCTCATGTGCTGCGGCCGGGGGTACCGAACCGACACCATGTTCGTGGTGGAGCGCTGCAACTGCACCTTCCACTGGTGCTGCGAGGTGAAGTGCAAACTATGTCGTGCAGAAAAAGTGGTGCACACGTGTTTATAGACGCGTGGACGCCCATGACCGGTGGTCAGCGAGAGAAACTTTAGTGTGGACAGATGTGATTGTGACTCAGACTCGAGAGTGGACCTGTTTTTTTATATCGACGCAGATAACGGACTTTGTATATAATCACTTCACTTTTTCATCTATCGAAGTCGTCGATATCGTATATCATGTTGACTTATGTAAATAGTTTCTCTATCACTGTTTATTTCTTCTTTTATACATGATAATTGATCCGGCGTAAAATTAAAGTGAGCTACTCGTTCGGTTAATTTATTTGACTATTAAGTGCGAACATGTGATCTAGTAACTTTATTTTTTAGACACTGTCGTTTGGAAATTAATGAGACCAGTTTACAGACGATTTATTTCTAGCGACGACTCATTTTGTATTTATTCGAAATTGGACTTATTGGTTTCCTTACGCGGTCAGCTGTGTAATTTATTGTATATTTATTGTATGTAGTCGTATCGTACTCGATCGGACATCTCGCGAAGACACGTATGCAACATAAAATTACGAGACTTTAAATGATATTTCTTAATATCGTTCCAAAGTTAAAATATCCAAGTTTTTCAAAGAAGTTATTCGCAATTATTATAACAGCGGCAATAATCATTTGAGTTTTATAAATACTTTCTATTTTATGGACGTCCGCGTTGGGTGCACGCTCGCATAACTGTTTTGAGATCCAAAAGCGAAATTATCTTGTAATTATAAGTTCATATTATAATTAAAACGGCTAATGGAATTTGTGGCTTAAAGTCATTTGCATAAAGTGTCTTCTTGGGTGTTCAGAAGCCGAGGTAGCGTCGGGACCTTATCAGTCAGTAAGTAGCGCCATCGTAAAAGTGTCCCACATTACGAGATAAACGCTCTGGAGAATTTTAATTAAATATTAAACGAATTAAATAATCAGTATTATACGTATAATATTGTATGCGTGTAGCGTCCGATACAAGGAGATAGCGTTGCACGCAACGTGCCTCTTGTTCGTCGCACTGCGCCGTGCACAAATGTATACGTCCGTTCGTACTTAGTGTGTTGCATGTGTTACAGAAGTAACTATCAAAGCTTTTATTCAATGTTATTGAAATTACTATGAATTAGACAGATTTCAACATGGAATATACACTTGGCGAGTTTATTTTAGATAGCCACTTTATATAGATAACTAATCACTAACGCGTTGAGTTTTCTAAAATTAACATTGACGGTGATAAATTTTGGTAACTTTTCATTGACAAAACGTTTGACATTCCAAATTCGACAGTTTGCCAGTAATTGTAAAAGCTTTAGGTCATAAAAGTGCGTAATTATATCAACTTGAATGATATTCCATTGTGATATAAACATAGTGTAGACGTTAAGTATGTATAGGTAGCCTAATCCTATTGAGCTTATTGTAATAAATGCACTGAACATACTAACTCGTCAAGTATGTTTTTATATAAAATATTTATTAAAAACTTATTTTAATTTATTTTATTTTACTTTAAAAAATTAAATTTAACTTTTAAAGTAAAATAACACAATAGTTTTAGTAAAAAATCCGATGTTAAAACAATCGGTATTATTTAAAACATGTCTTTGAGTACTTACTAATTAACGTAGGTATCTACTACTTTAAAAATAAACGCTTAATGATTCGGATCTCTGTAGTACATTGAAAAGTACCTATGCTAAAATTATTTCGAAATTCAATGACCGAGTCTGAAGAACTGATACCGCGTCGGATTTAAAAGACTGAAGTTTTTTTTTTAATTTTCGTAGTTTGTAATGTCCATGACTGGATTTATAAAGCCATTGTTTTGAATTTTAGCATGGTAGGTATTGTGATAAAAAGTATTTTAACGTAATTTTATTAGATTCCGTAACAAGTGTTATGAATTTCGAAAATGGAATTGGTGCCATTGTTTCTTTTTTAACTTTTTACACCTGACAGCTTTTCCGGTTTTAATCAAAATTAATTCTACTTAATCGAATTGTCAATTGTCACTGTAAAATGTATTTTACGCATGTAAATATTGTCTTTATTGATTATTTTAAGTTATTTATGTGAATGTAGCATTTTAAATTGTTAATATTAGGTAAAATACAATTGAAATCAGCTGAACTAATCTGAATCTCAAACCTTATTATTTGTATAATAAATATTGTACCTTTTTGAAATATATTTCGTCCAGTGACCACGTTTTTGGGGGTTGACACCATTTATTATAATATTGGTTGTACATTAGCAGTATCTATTTATAATAATTAAAATATTGATTAGTTGTTACTAAAAATATTAAATTGATCAAAAATGATGATAAGCCTTGTTTTATTATGTCAAATATATTCCCTACATGCAAGCATAAACTTGATAACTATTAATTAATTATTACCATAGAAAACTAAACTGTATAAATTTGGAGATATCAAGTAAATGGCGAGTGCAGCTAGCTCTCAACTAGCACTTTGTTTTTTTTGACAGTATTCTCACACGGCCATCTGATCCCAAACTAAGCAGAGCTTGTAGGTACTATGGACCCAGATAACTGACAACTACATATAGATTTTTTTTGTTAATAAATACCTAATATAGATAATAACACCCAAGCTCAGGACAAACAGACATGTTCATGCACACAAATATCTTTCCTGGGCCTCTACCGGCTAAGTCACCGAACATCGATTTCTTAAATGGCGTTCAAATAAATAAAGGTTAAAAATGACTTAATCAATCGTTAAATTGGCTTTCATGAGCACATGTGACGTCATAAATGGTCCGGAATCGATTGTCAACGTTGAAGCCGATTTAACGATTGATTAAGTCATTTTTAACCTTTATTTATTTGAACACCATCCACGTAAACGATGTTCGGCGACTTAGCCGGTTGAGCTCCTGGGTGGGAATTGAACAAACGACCTACGGCGTAAAAGGTAAGTATCTACCAACAACGCCAATGGCCCGATAAATGTTGTGTTGTGTTTTGTTTTAAGACAGAATCGCCTGCTGCCAACGATTATGCGATCGAATCGATCGATATCGAATCAAGACTCGAGAGGTCAGGTTAATCTATAAGAGGTCGGGTATAGGCTACCTACATATTATCAGGCTATCACGTACGGGGGAGGAGCTATGATAATTTATAAATAGGAAGCGGGTAAAACCGCGGGGCACAGCTAGTACCTATCTAATATAGATAATAACACCCAAGCTCAGGACAAACCGACATGTTCATGCACACAAATATCTTTCCTGGCTATCACGTCGGGGGAGGAGCTATGATAATTTATAAACTGGGTGGGAATTGAACCCACGACCTACGGCGTAAAAGGCAAGTATCTACCAACCACGCCAACGGCCCGATAAATGTTGCGTTGTGTTGTGTTTTGTTTTAAGACAGAATCGCCTGCTGCCAACGATTATGCGATCGAATCAATCGATATCGAATCAAGACTCGAGAGGTCAGGTTAATCTATAGCCTAGCCAGTACTGCAGTCTGGTGAAAACGTTTTCAGTATAGAAGGAAAACGTTTTTACTTTTTGTCTATGGGATTTTATGGGCCAGAAACCCGCTATTTGAATTCCCACGCACATTGTTATCGTTCCTCGAAACAAACTGCTATGACTTCTTCATGCAGTTCTTCTTCCCTATATTTTCAACTGTACACTTTATATTCTAAGTATCTTAGGACATTATTCACACACTTTCATCTGATCCCAAACTAAGCAGAGCTTGTACTACGGAAACCAGATAACTGATATACTATATATACATTTCTTTTGTAAATATATACTTATATAAATAATGAATACTCACATATTATCTGTTTGCCTTATAGCATAAGTGTCGTGAAATCCCTGAATAAATAACAAGGCAAGTTACTTAACATTTTTTTTAAAGACAACGTCGACACAGGATTTAAATTCCCTTATGCGGGCAAGGGAATTTAATTCCTGTGTCGACGAGCGAGTACATACATATACACATATACTGACTCAGAACAACTATTTATGGGTCACACAAATAATTGTACTGCGCGGGATTCGAAGCGGCAAGGCAACTGTCTTAGCTGCTGCGCCACACGTGCAGCCAAAACATATTACTAAGAGTATATAAGCTTCTGTAATATTACGCCTCTGTAATAATAATAATAACCTGGGACATTATTCACACACGGCCGTCTGAACCCAGACTAAGCAGAGCTTGTACTATAAAACCAGACAACTGATATATAAAATTAAGGTAAATTGAATAAAAATACGCCACATAAGGTAGATCATGAATCTCCCTACGAATTTTACTTTGTATGACGTACAACATTACATGTACTACTTGAAATTTGAATTTTTATGGCATTATTCGCAATGCAAAGCGTTTATCTAATCTCAAAAATGGAAAATCATAAATTTAATCGTCCGGCAGGTCTCGAACCTGCACCATCTACCAATCCGGGGTAGGCGCTCTGCGTTAAGCTACGAACGATACACGCTGGCAGATCAAATTTAGGATTCCCTAGCTAACACCCTTCCGGAGGATGTAGGTATTATCTATCGGTTTTGTTTTCTAGAAACATGGCCGACTGATATTTTCACAGTTGCATGTGAAAGGTCATATCATATTGATAATACCTTCCAAATTATTAAATTTGAATTTTTAAAGCATTATTCGCAATGCAAAGCGTTTATCTAATCTCAAAAATGGGAAATCATAAATTTAATCGTCCGGCGGATCTCGAACCTGCACCATCTACCAATCCGGGGTAGGTGCTCTGCGTTAAGCTACGAACGATACACGCTGGCAGATCAAATTTAGGATTCCCTAGCTAACACCCTTCCGGAGGATGTAGGTATTATCTATCGGTTTTGTTTTCTAGAAACATGGCCGACTGATATTTTCACAATTGCATGTGAAAGGTCATATCATATTGATAATACCTTCCAAATTATTAAATTTGAATTTTTATAGCATTATTCGCAATGCAAAGCGGTTATCTAATCTCAAAAATGGGAAATCATAAATTTAATCGTCCGGCAGGTCTCGAACCTGCACCATCTTCCAATCCGGGGTAGGCGCTCTGCGTTTAGCTACGAATGATACACGCTGGCATGTACTACTTTACTTTTGTAAATACATGCTTACTTACATATATAGATAATGACACCCACTTAGGGCAAACAGACATGTTCATACACACAAATATCTGACCTGGGTGGGAATCCAACCTACGACCAGCAGCGTGAAACGCAATCATTTACCTACCACGCCAACCGGCCTAATAAATAATAATAATAATAATAATAAATAAAATAATAGTAATTAAAATAATTACAATTAAAATGATTATCTGCGGTTTCCGCACTAAGCTTGGCTTGTGTCGCAGTGACCAAAAATTATTAACAATTCAGTTTTAGGCAGTACTCATTTGAATAATAATAAAAAATAAGAAAAGGTATAAACATAAAGTAGTATAACACAATTCGAAATCATAACATGAATCAAATTAATCAATTGCATGGAAAGTTATTAATGTTGGTAAGGTTTGATTACTGTTCGTAAAAATAAGTTTATGAATAGATAACCATCCAAGAATCGTTACTAATGGAAATCTTGTACTAGAATTGTTTATGTCTATATCTGTATGTATGTAAACAAATAACTTTATGCGCGTATACTAATATTTACAAACTATCCAGCTTAATTTTAGATTGTTTTTCATATTATTTTTAGTTTATTTATTGACTTAGGACCTTCTCTTGTATTAAGTATCTATAAAACGAATTATTTTGAAACGGTATCTTTACATTTTCTGACTTTTTATGTCCATTTCTTCATTCAAGACTATTTATGTCAACAATCTTCTACACGCGCTCATAATGATTATATTAGTGTGAACCATCAAATGTACATTATACATATAATACAAATAATTCAAGAGTTATTGAAATTATAAGCTAAAAATTAGATAAACTACGATACACTATTTACCCTAAAAGGCGTCCAATAATCCCTCCGCATAGGGAGAGATATATTGGACGCCCAATATATCATATTTTACCTTTTGAAACTAATTATATTTTGAAATAAATATACTAACCTGGGTTTAGTTAACCACAGGGTTAACTAAACCCTGGTTAGTAATTTTTAACAGATAATCGACATTGCAACAAAATATGTATTAAATCTTTCAAAATCCATAAACTATGTTATCTTTCTGCTTTAAGATTTTAATCAAAAAACTACAAACTGTACAAATCTCTGTTTCTAATTATAAGGTCAATTTTCACTTCGTAAAACTAATATTTTTTAAGTATTGCTAATCTCAAGGTCTAAAGCGATGAAGTAACAGAACTAAAAAATCGTCCTGTATATATGATTCAAACACATCTACTATGACTGCAAAAGAAGAAGAATAATGGAATACATACCTAAACTTTTTATCAAAATGAACATGAGTACAGAACAAACTGCATTATGAAACATTACAGCATCAGTAATACAACAAAACATCAGACAAGAACATCTCCATTAGACGTTTATTAACATTTGCGTCTTGTAATCTATATTCCATCCTTTTCACTCTTGAGAGAAAGCCAGGCAAGTTTAACTACATTCAGTTTGATACATAGCTTAATACATCCCCAAAGATGTCCCCTTGATAAAAGATGTTCTTATTTTGAAATTTATTTGCGCGCGCATTTATGCAACTGTCAGGGCTGTTCCGCATTCCTCTGTGTCGACTAGTCTTTATGTTGGCAATATTACAATTAAAGCATTCTGTTGCATGGAGATTTTAATTTCAACGTTAATGTGTTTCTTACGAATAGCTTAATCTAAACTCCGTCCTTTCACTCTTGAGGCAACTTAAACTACATTCAGTTTGATACATAGCTTAATACATCCCCAAAGATGTCCCTTGATAAAAGATGTTCTTAGTTTGAAATTTAATGCGCGCGCATTTATGCAACTGTCAGGGCTGTTCTGCATTCCTTTGTGTCAACAAATCTTTATGTTGGCAATACTACAATTATGGCATTCTGTTTCATGGAGATTTGAATTTTAAATTTAATGTGTATACTTACGAATAGCTTAATCTAAACTCCGTCCTTTTCACTCCTGAGAGAAAGTCAGGCTATTCAGTTTTATACATAGCTTAATAAATCCCCAAAGATGTCCCCTTGATAAAAGATGTTCTTATTTTGAAATTTAATTGCGCGCGCATTTATGCAACTGTCAGGGCTGTTCCGCATTCCTCTGTGTCGACCAGTCTTTATGTTGGCAATATTACAATTAAGCCATTCTGTTGCATGGAGATTTTAATTTCAACGTTAATGAGTATACTTACGGATAGCTTAATCTAAACTCCGTTCTTTTCACTCTTGAGGTAATTTAAACTACATTCAGTTTGATACATAGCTTTATACATCCCCAAAGATGTCTCCTTGATATAAGATGTTCTTATTTTGAAATTTATCTGCGCGCGCATTTATGCAACTGTCAGGGCGGTTCCGCATTCCTGTGTCTCAACCAGTCCTTAAGTTGGTAAAATTATAATTAAAGCATTCCATTGCATGGAGTTTTTAATTACAACATTAATGTGTGTACTTATGAATAGCTTAACTTACTTATCGTATGGGCAGTGGTAATCCTAGTGTCAGAGTTGTTCAAGCCACCTTATAGGTCTCTGACATGGCTTAACGATTGTTGACTAATGGCTACAACCGGGACCGATAGCTTAACGTGCCCTCTGAAGCACGGAGGCGCCCGGAAATTAAAGCACTTTGGCGGTCACCCATCTATGGACTGACTGTGCGACTAGTTGCTGAACCTCGCCATTCACTTACGGACCGGTGGCTATGAGCTTAACTGTTTTCAAAAATGTAAAGTTTATTAAATCGACTTAATATTAGCGGAAATGTACAGACACCAGCACATCCAGCCACCCTAATCTGTCAAATTTCTTTTATAGATTTTCAACTTTACCACATAAGCATAAGATTCACTTTCAATTGGGGAAATTTGACAAAAATTTAGGGAAAAGTCTGAAAACTATACATTTTTAATTAAATCACAAAATAAAAACTGGTATAGGTATGACCTGATATATTTAAAATCGGTTGACTACTTGCTTGTCAGAGTTAAATTTATAATTTATTTATTTGAATCGGATAACTAAGATCCATTTCAAACATAAATCTTAAAAATGATGTAAGTAAATATAATTTAACAATCACAACATAAACAAAAATTGGCTTCTTGCGTGAGTCAGTGTATCAAACTGCACATGCAGACCGATCCAGTGACTGATATAAGGTCAATCTAGCCTGTTTCCTATGACGGCCAAGACGGAGTTTCGGCTGTTCCGCACTCTGCTTAGCATGGACGCGCGAAATCCTTGCAAACACAAATCAAATCTTCACTTTTTAGGGTTCCGTAGCCAAATGGGAAAAAACGGAACCCTTATAGATTCGTCATGTCTGTCTGTCTGTCTGTCTGTCTGTCTGTCCGTCCGTATGTCACAGCCATTTTTTTCCGAAACTATAAGAGCTGTACTGTTGAAACTTGGTAAGTAGGTGTATTCTGTGAATCGCTTTAAGATTTTTACACAAAAATAGAAAAATAATTATAATTTTAGGGGTTCCCCATACATAGAACTGAAACTCAATTTTCTCTTTCCATCGTACCCATACATGTGGGGTATCTATGGATAGGTCTTCAAAAATGATATTGAGGTTCCTAATATAATTTTTTTCTAAACTGAATAGTTTGCGTGAGAGACACTTCCAAAGTGTAAAAATGAGTGTTCCCCCCCCTCCTCTGTAACTTCTAAAATAAGAGAATGATAAAACTAAAAAAATATATGATGTACATTACCATGTAAACTAACAACGAAAATTGTTTTGAACGAGATCTAGTAAGCAGTTATTTTAAATACGGCATAAACCGTAAACCGCAATTTACCTTTCATTTAATCAACTAAAATACTTGCTGCTACAGAACCCTTCATGGGCGAGTCCGACTCGCACTTGGCCGGTTTTTATATAATAATATATAAGATTTTCTGGCATGAAAACAGCTTAGTTTCAGCCTACAGTATAGCGTGCTTAGAAGACGGTCCTACGCCCGGCGTCTTCTCTCTGTACGATGTTATTTTTACTCGTAAAGCTATCGTCACGTTCCGTCATGTATCTATAATAACACTTAGGCATTATTAATTTGAATTGCTACTGAATGAATGACAACCCTAGAACCGCCCGCCATTTTATTTTATTGCGAATGCAACCGTTGTAGTTTTGATTGCGTGCAATTTTCTGAAACAGCTTTATTTTCTAGCAGTATAAGAGTTGTTCGAAAACGTGCGGTATTTTTTAGTGTGAAGGTCTGTTATTGTATGAGATTGGTTTAAGAAAGTGAAAAGTCGTTGAGTGTTGGTGGTCGACCGCGCCCCGAGGAGCGTTCCCACGAGTATCGAGCCCACTGGAAAATTTATGTTTATGAACTGAGAAATGTGTCATAAGAGATTCGAACAGCGTGGCTGAATCTGAAATAGCGTGAATAATTTTTCACGCAAAAGATTTTTGCTGTATGGATTTTATTTTGGCTCAGGTATTCCAATACTACATATATGTCTAATATATCATATTATTTTAATTATAACGAATAAAACCGGCCAAGTGCGAGTCGGACTCTCGCACGAAGGGTACCGTACCATTATCTATAAAATGAGCAAAAAATTCACGTTTGTTGTATGAGAGTCCCCCTGAAATATTTATTTTATTTCGTTTTTTAGTATTTGTTGTTATAGCGGCAACAGAAATACATCATCTGTGAAAATTTCGACTGTAACTACCACGGTTCCTGAGATACTGCCCGGTGACAGACGGACAGACAGACAGCGAAGTCTTAGTAATAGGGTCCCGTCTTACTCTTTGGGTACGGAACCCTTAAAAATACCACGCATAAGAATAATTGTTGTATTGAGTCACAAACTTAATATGTTATCTGATAACAAATAGTTACGATCAAATTATAAAGTAACTAGCTGTGCCCCGCGGTTTTACCCGCGTTAAATTTTATAAATTATCACAGCCCCTCCCCTGTAGGTGACAGCGTGATAATATGTAGCCTATATGTTGACCCGACCTCTTAGTAATATTCATGCAAAATTTGAAGTAAATCCATGCAGTACTTTTTGAGTTTAGCCCGGACATACATACAGACAAACAGATAAACAGACAAAAATTCTAAAAACTATTTTTTTGGCTTCGATGTCGATTGTAGATCACGCCCCAAGTATCCTTTTTAAATAACATTCAATGTACAGTTTTGACATTCCTACGATTTTATTATATGTATAGATTACATTTATTCAGCAATTGGATATAAAAATATATTTGTTCTTGTCAAGCTGACAATTAAATAATAAAGTCTAGTACAATATTAAGCTTACATTACAAGGAACTAGATATGAACCAATAATACCAATCTGTTCGTGCGGCCAGTCTTATCAATCACATATGTACAGACGCCAGCACATCAAGCTACCCCAATCTGTCAAATTTCCTCAATTGAAAGTGAGCCTTAAGCTTTTGGGATAAAGTTGAAAATCTATCAAAGAAATTTGACAGATTGTGGTAGCTGGACGTGCTGGCGTCTGTACGTTGTGTAATTTTTAAATTACTAAAAAGGTATTTCGCTACTATATTCCTTATTAAATTTAATACTGCCTGTGTTTTCAACGGAAGTCCGTTGTCTCTGCCTACCCCTCTGGGAGACATGCGTGAGTCTATGTATGTATGTTTTCAATTGGAGATACTAAACAAGTAGCGAGTACAGAAGAGTCTCACTCAGGGCTCAGAGGGCCGCTCAAGTAAAAATACGAAATTTAACAAATAAGGTGTCTATACAACATGTAACGTAATTAACGCACACCCTCAAACACCCCAATTACAATATTATGTTGTAATCATAATACATACACTGAATTTTTTATTTAACATGTATATGCATTGTTATTTAGTAAATGAGTTTCTTGGAATAAAGTTTAGTTTTCTTTATTTTGTACTAGCTGTGCCCCGCGGTTTTACCTGCGTTAGACTTTATAAAATATGGCCTATGTGTTATCCTAACTATAAAAATTAGCCTATGTTCTTTCTCAGGGTCTAGACCATCTGTATACCAAATTTCATTCAAATCCGTTCAGTAGTTTTGGCGTGAAAGAGTAACAGACAGACAGGCAGACAGAGTTACTTTCGTATTTATAATATTAGTTAGGATTGAATGATGGAATTTTTATGAATACAAATACACTGCGATTTTAAAAGTCTTATTACTTTGACTTACGGTCCATTTCATTTATTTTCAATTTGTTTTGTTTTGGTTAATATGACAATAATTTCCGTAGTTTTAATTATTTTGGAATAAAAAATTCTAAAATCTAAATAAAAAATGATATAAATTGATTCAGTAATCGATTCTGAACAAACTATTTTCAGGATGTGCGTTAATTAAGTTACGTGTTGTATATGGATGTTTAATAGTTCTTTGCTGACTAAACAGAGGATAAAATGTAGTCAAATTGGGAAATTACTTCTGTTTGTAGAAGGTTCAATTTTGCTATCACCCATCAACAATAATTAAATGGGCTCGTCCATTCTATAGAAGTCAAGCTATATCTATCTCCAATTCCACTCAACCTATTGATGTCTTTTCGTTTCACTGTCAATGGATGAAAAGATCATAGAAATAAATCTTTCAATATTTGAAGTACAGATGCCAGCACATCCAGCTACCGCGATCTGTTAAATTTCTTTTATAGATTTTCAACTTTATCACTTAAGCATAAGGTTCACTTTAAATTGGGTAAATGTGACAGATTAGGGTAGCTTGACGTGCTGTACCTAGGATACTTCACTTTAATGATGAGATATATCTATATTATATTGTATTTTATTGTACTAGAATAATTTCGGAAATAACGGCCAGTCTCATTTAAGACAAGCCTACACAAGAGTACTACTCTTTTTCGTTTTTTATATTTATACAACATGTAACATAATTAACGCACATCCTCAAACACCCCAATTAGAATATTATGTTGTCATAATACATACATTGGATTTTTTATTTAACATGTATATGCATGGTTATTTACTAAATTAGTTTCTTGGAATATAGTTTATTTTTCTTTATTTTGTATTGAATTATGGAATTTGTATGAATACAAATGAAACTGCGATTATAAAAGTCCATTTCAATTTATTTTGACTGTACAGGGTTAATATGACAATAATTTCCGTAGTTTTAATTATTTTCATATTAACCCTGTACAGTATTTTCAGGATGTGCGTTAATTAAGTTACATGTTGTATATTGTGACCCCATCATTTCGTTCCTACCTAAATCCTGAAACCCGTAAAACAGTACTCCCGTGTCTCGAATACGAGTAGTGTCGTGCTGCCGCCCGTGCTGTGATCACATTATATAATATTATGAGAGGACCACCTATCTGGTGTCTGTAGCTTGTCCTAAATGAATCTGGTCGTTATTGCCGAAATACTTCCCTTAGTACACTTGATAGTTAACTGCACGTGTGGCGCAGCGTTTAAGACAGTGGCCTCTCCACTTGGTGCGATTACCGTGCAGGACAACTATTTGTGTGACCAATTAAAAGTTGTACTGAGTCTGGATGTACTTTGTGTCCGTCAGTTATGTTTGTAAAGTACCCCGCCACACAGGGATTATTTACTACAATGCGGGTGATCTCTTAAAAAACAACAGAAAAAAACCACCACCTATCTCTTGTGTAAGGAGACTGGCCGTTATTGCCGAAATACTTACCGTAGTAGATACAATATAATGCACTGGCAAGATACATAAATACATAGGGTTACGGATATAAGGTAAAACTCAATAAAATATATTTATGGGTTATGTAGTTGATTTAAAAAAATATAAGAATTTCTTATCGGCTATTTTAAAGTAGTTTTGACTATAAAGTTAGGTATTTTGTTATAGTTTTTTTATCACTATGGTCGAGCGGACGTGTACAAAATGTTTTAAAATTTTTTGTATTATTCTTTTAATGTGTCCTAAACGTAATTATATTTTTTTTTCTGTTCGGTTCACTTTACTATAATCTTAATCATGGAGGAAAACAATAATTTGCCTCTTTTTGAATTGTATTTAAAAAATGGCTTCCATCAGCTAAACTCTGTAATGGTCTTCTTCTTCTAATATGGTTCTACGCGGGTTCAAGACAAAAAACTATGATTTTTATTCAATTACGTAATGTCAATTTATTTTATCGTAGTTTCAATCACGTAGCAAGTTCTGAGATTTGAATAATTAACTAACTTTTGAGAAAATATATACATCCATGATTAAAATTTAGTGGCCAATATACTCGGTGTAGCAGTTGATATAATAAAAATCTATTCAATATATAGGTTAATTTACTTTACAGGAACACGTCTTCACCCTTCTGCTTCATCTCATTTACCAAATGAAACACCTAATACCAAAACCAGGATTATAAATTTACCTACTCCTAAATCCAGACATCTACAACATCCTAAATTCAGCGGTAAAACTCAGTCAATTCATAAATCCATCACCGAAATTCTAAATGCACCTAATATTTCACTAAAACAGAATGATATACTAAATATTAAATCCAAAGTAAACAGTCTTCATGTTCCTAAATTCAGAGACAAATTTCACAAACGCCATCATCCAAAAGCTTATCCCAAAATATCAAATACCAAATCCATAAAAAGTATCGATGATTCGAAATCTAATACCAGAACTCGTCACCATCGTAAAGCCAGTGCTGGGGAACTTCAAGATTTAAAATCCAGCATAGAAACTCTAACCGATTCTAAAAGCAGCGCAGAAAATTCAGACAATAGACAGACAAAAAATCCTAAATTTAGTGCTAAAAAATTACTGAACCCTAAATCCAGCGCTGAAAATTTAATAAATCCTAAATCCAACGCAGAAGCTCAACGCTTTCCAAAATCCAGCGCTGAAAATTTACAAGATAGTAAATCCAGCGATGAAATTATACATCAAAAAGGTGAAGGACCTGTATCTAAATTCAGCGCTAAAAATTTACAAATTCCTAAATACAGCATTGAAATTATAAATCCTACAAACAGTGCTGAAGAACCTGTACCTAAATCCAGCGCTGAAAATTTACAAGAGAGTAAATCCAGCAATGAAGCAATACAAGATCCCAAATCTAAAACTGAACAAGGAAACCTAGATGGTCCTAAATCCAGCGCTGACGATTTGGAAGATAGTAAATCCAGCAATAAAGCATTACAAGATCCCAAATCCAAAACGGAAAATGGAAACCAAGATGGTCCTAAATCCAGCGCTGAAAATTTACAAGATAGTAAATCCAGCGATGAAATTATAAATCAAATAGGTGAAGGAACTGTATCTAAATTCAGCGCTAAAAATTTACAAATTCCTAAATACAGCGTTGAAATTATAAATCCTACAAGCAGTGCTGAAGAACCTGTACCTAAATCCAGCGCTGAAAATTTACAAGATAGTAAATCCAGCAATGAAGCATTACAAGATCCCAAATCTAAAACTGAACAAGGAAACCTAGATGGTCCTAAATCCAGCGCTGACGATTTGGAAGATAGTAAATCCAGCAATAAAGCATTACAAGATCCCAAATCCAAAACTGAAAATGGAAACCAAGATGGTCCTAAATCCAGCGCTGAAAATTTGCAAGGTAGTAAATCCAGCGATGAAATTATACATCAAGTAGGTGAAGGAACTGTATCTAAATTCAGCGCTAAAAATTTACAAATTCCTAAATACAGCGTTGAAATTATAAATCCTACAAGCAGTGCTGAAGAACCTGTACCTAAATCCAGCGCTGAAAATTTACAAGATAGTAAATCCAGCAATGAAGCATTACAAGATCCCAAATCTAAAACTGAACAAGGAAACTTAGATGGTCCTAAATCCAGCGCTGAAAATTTACAAGATAATAAATCCAGCAATAAAACATCCAAATCTAAAACTGAAAAAGGAAACCTAGATGGTCCTAAATCCAGTGCTGACGATTTGGAAGATAGTAAATGCAGCAATGAAGCATTACAAGATCCCAAATCTAAAACTGAAAAAGAAAACCTAGATGGTCCTAAGTCCAGTGCTGACGATTTGGAAGATAGTAAATGCAGCAATGAAGCATTACAAGATCCCAAATCTAAAACTGAAAAAGGAAACCAAGATGGTCCTAAATCCAGCGCAGAAAAGCAATATAATTCTAAAACAGATGCTGATAAATCTAAATGCAGTAATAAAATCATATATAATCATAAACCTAACGTAAATGCTCAGCCTGATCCTGAAATGTTTGATAAACTAATTATGATGGATGAAGAATCATACTTAAATCTTAAAAATGAATCTGGTTTTGATTTCACTGCTGAAGAGATGGAGAAACTTAAGCTTTGGCCAGGCGGCGTAATACCGTATTATATTGATGTAATTTCGTTCAAAGGTAAGTAGTTTTTTATGTTTTAGTCGATTTCACTGCTTCCAGAATGTGAACAGTGAAATATCCCATGGCAACAAAGAGAAAATTTACGTGTTCCACCCAATATTTATTTCATAGCCTACGGCACTTTTGAGAACCTTAGGATCTCTGCGATTGACATCTCTAGCAACGTTCACTTCGTGGGTAAACGTGAAAACAAGTGAAAAATGAGCTAGCTAAGACAGTCACCTCGCCGCTTTATGTCGCGGGTTCGAGTCCCGCGCCGGACAACTATTTGTGTGACCCATAAATACTTGTTCTGAGTCTGGTTGTAATATGTGTCCGTCTACTATATGTTTGTAAAGTACCCAGCGACACAGGGATTAGATTCCCTAATGCGCGTGTTGTCTTTTTATTAAGAAATAAAAAAATGTCTCTTCTATATATAACGTATCTTCAAATCCTTCTTATAATCCAACGAGACTTTTATAACTGATTGCTAAGAGATAATTTCCCTAATAACTCACTAGTTTAGGTTAGGTTAGAACTGGGGGCCGAGTAAGCGAAGCGAGCGTGTCGTAGCAACGAACGCCAAAGCGTTATAAATATAATGCTTCGTATTGGGGCATGTTTTTGTAATTAAATTTTTGCGTAAAATAGTAGGTATGTATTTACAAAAGAAAAGTAGTATGTGTATTATATCAGTTATCTAGTTTCCATAGTACAAGTTCTGCTTAATTTGGGATCAGATGGCCGTGTGTAAATAATGTCCCAGGTTATTATTATTATTATTCCAACTTATTTATTTATTTTCATATTTTATACATATTTATTCTTATAAAATTTATATATAAAACAATAATACACAAATAAATACGTAAAAAACAGAGCTCCCCCAGCGGCGGCGTTATACCTACGTCCTAGGCTGCCGGTGGTCAGGGCGACAGATTGAGGAACCTCCGCACGATGCGTGCCGTTCCCATAATTGTCGCCTTCTGTATCCGGCCCTTGACCTAGTGATCCAGTGAGAGCCTCTTAAGATGTTGGTCGAGGCTCTTTGCTATGAGACCGTTTACGGAGACGACTATTGGGACAATTATTGTTCACATCCCACATGGCGGCAACCTCGTGAGCCAAATCTAAATACTTTGACATCTTGTCATCCTCGGCTTTTACGAGGTTATCGTCAAATGGGACAGTGATGTCCCATTTGACGATAACCTCGTAAAAGCAATCAACAATAAATACCCGGTGTTCCAACCGGTCTACCAAAACGATATCAGGCTTATTGGCAACAATAGTCCTGTCCGTAATAAAATAAATAAAATAAAAAAGGATTTTATTCACGTAGACTTTAAAAAAGCGCTTGTAAATAGTCAGAACATGTTTGTAGTAATACAGTTATTATTTCTAGTTACTTATTTCAGATATTTAGGTACACGGAATGTTAAAACATTTATACAATTTATTTTATAAACATAGTGATATTTAGCTAGCTTGTATTAAGTTATTGTCAAGGAGATTAATGATAGAGCAGTCCCAGTAGAGCTTGGCACAACCGTTTTCGAGAACTGGTTCCGGTACGTACTTGTAATACGGCACTTCGGAGTCTACAAGACCATACCGAAGAGCAAGCTGCTGGTGGATAATCCTGGCAACTTGGTTATGCCTGTGCAAGTACTCGCCGTTGGCAAGATAGGAACAACCGGAAACAATGTCTCTATTAGACTCTCCGGGACGGCGATGCGCCCGACAAATGTCGATGGTACCGTCCTTGAAGATGTGCTTCCGACAGTTCTTCGTCAATTGCACAAGCAAAACCTTCAGTTTCCCCAAAAAGGTCACCAAAGCGTAGCCAGGCTACAGATGCTTGTAGATCCACATAAGCACCATGTAGGGCCTGGTGGAACCTACCATGCAGCATATTGCTCTTCCATACGTCAATTCGGTCCCGAGTGCTAAGTACGACGGGCTTTCTCCAGTCTTCTTTAGCCAAGGAGAGGGGCGTGAATCCGTTGTCAACGGCGATGTTTCGATGCATCCCACACTCAACACCAAGGAAATATTCCCTGAGATTGCATACCTCACTGTTGTGTAGGTTCTTGGCATTGAGGAAGCCTCGACCCCCACGCTTCCGTGGGATATACAATCTCATTAGTGAAGATTGTGGATGGTGCATACGGTACGTCGTTAGGCGTTTCCGGACTTTTCGATCCAGGGCATCTAACTCAGTTTGAGTCCACCTTAGTATGCCGAAGGTGTAAACCAGTAGAGTGGTTTACACCTTCGGCATACTAAGGTGGACTCAAACTGAGTTAGATGCCCTGGATCGAAAAGTCCGGAAACGCCTAACGACGTATTACATAGCATTACCCAGCCATTGAAAGCACGCACTTTATTACCACCTGACAATAGACTCTTCAGTACTTTTGTCAAGCGGCTAAAGAAGCGTTCCTTCACCGACTGCTTAATTTCCCCATCTGGGATATTTAGACACTCAGACATACCAAGGTATTTGTAGGTTTCGGTTTCAGAGAGGGATCTGAGAGTGATACTCTCGGTGAGTTGTAAATTATCAGAATTTACAACTCTGCCCCTCTGTACATGTATGACCGCACATTTATGTACACCGAATTCCATTCCAATGAAATAAAAAATCAAATAAAAAAGGTTTTTACTCACGTAGACTTTAAAAAAGCGCTTGTAAATAGAACATGTTTGTAGTAATATAGTTGTATACATTATTATTTCTAGTAACATATGTAGATATTTAGGTACACATTGTATTGATTGTATGAAAACATTTATAAAATTTATTTTATTATAGCAATGATATTTAGCTAGCTCGTATCAAGTTATTGTCAAGAGGTTATGTTTAATTATCTAGTTTAAGTCTAATATTTTACTACATATTGTCAATGGTTCTGTCTATATTCAGGTATTATTATTATGACGGACCTTGTGTTAATAACGACGGTCGCGCTTTAATGCTACCACAGGATCCAATGCGCCTCAGTGGGTTCATCTACTACCGGTTTCAACACGACCCAGTTGAGACGGTCCGGCGAAACATACTCAAGCGGGCATGAACACGGGATTTGGTCCAATTAGAGTAATTATTTAGTAGGCAAACACAATATATGCTCGATCGGTTGTCTGAATGCTTATTATTTTAGATTATATTTAGGTATACAAAAGAAAAACTTCGAAACAAAAACATTACTCATTTTGAGGCAGAGTCAATAATTTTAAATTAAGTATATGATAGCAATCATATTACAAATAGTTCACGTAACTCAGTAGATCAGCAGATGTAGCCATATAGACATGCTACAAGATCTCCAGCGAGCAATGTGCAGGTAGGTAGGTGGAGCCAGACGTCTTTGTCATCGATGTACTCTTTAGTGGTGTAATAACCCCTAGCCAAAATAAGTACACGTTTAATATGTGTTTTAAAACTTGTGTCAGGCAGATCAGCAATTTGAGTAGGAAGCTTGTTATAAAACCTAATACAATTTCCTAAAACTGATTTATTAGTTTTGCTTACTCTATACCTATTATTATGCAGTTCACTTTCTTTTTATATTTATGAATATTTTTTCTAAGAAACATTATATTCTGATGATATATATATATATACGATGGCACAGTAAGTATATTTATTTCTTTAAACAAATTTCGCAAAGAATCGCGACTGCCTAAACCATAAATGGCTCTGACTGCTCTTTTCTGCAATACAAAAAATGTACCTATGTCAGCCGCCGAACCCCACAGCAGAATGCCATACGACATAATGCTATGAAAGTACGCGAAATACACTAATCTAGCAGTTTGTTCATCTGACAATTGTCTTATTTTCCAGACAGCATGGGAAGCCGAACTTATACTTATACCCAATATCACTGCTAAATCTTTCTGTGAGGTTTAGTAGGGATATCAGGTTTGGTTATTCGGAGCATATAACTTGAGGTCATCCAGATACAGAAGCTGAGAAATGATCTCACCCCCTCTCCGTAACCGATAACCTAACCCGGAATCCCTCAGCACAGCGCTCAGTGGATTCAAGGCCAGGCAAAACCACAAGGGACTCAAACTGTCACCCTGGAATATGCCTCGTTCAATCCTTATAGGTTCGGATATCGAAGGACTCACTCTGGTTCCTGAAAGACGGAGAACCGTGGTCCACTGTCCCATACACGAGGCAAGAAAGGCGCATAGAGCTGCATCAACTTTATACAACTGTAGTACCCGTCTTAGCCATGTATGGGGCACAGAATCATTCATATATATTTATTTATATTTATTTTTATTATTATTATTATAGTAATGTGATGTTTGGGGGAAAGTTTATTTTCTATACATTAGTGATGGCCACGGAATTTATAAACCCTTATCGTTTTTCTGACAGAGCGGATTTTTTAAATAGACCACAAGCACAAATAATAATAACTCATGGCGACGAGAGCTGTAGCAAGTATAGTAGCATTTTGTCTAAAATTATACCTTATATATAACATTTATGACAACATTTTTTTTAAATAAATTTCAAATGTGCACAATTTAAATATCATCGAAACCATGCTGAGCTATTACATATATGCTTAATTTTTCTTTACATTGGTCGCCCAGAGGAACATTATGAAATCCGTATTGAAAAAGGGGTAGGTGATGAACTGATGACGAACTTCAGCACTAACTAATTTAATATTATTCACGAAGTATGTGGTCATACTGAAAAATAAGTAGAAAAAGTTACAATGGCTGATCAAAAATGAATTTATTGTATTTAATTTTTTTTTATTTTATTTCTGCCTTAGCCTCTATGTGCTTTTTATTACAACCATACCAATTTTGAAACATTTATACTCCTCCTCCCCGGAAGCCTCGGAAATATGCTTTTTATACTTTCAACAGCCTCTTCTGGTGATGCAGTTTAGGCCTGTATGTACATGGTGCAAAATTATACCGAGTTGTTTTTTATGTTTACGGAGCTATTTAATAACTACCAGCATACAAATGGTTGTGATTTCAACCAAGTGAAATCTACTGTAGAACAAAAGTCTTTCTAAAAAATCTCCACAATCCACCATCATCTGGAGGGATATACTATAAACGTTTGGCAGACGCTTTGACGATCGCAGTATAATCGTTATATTACCTGTACTCAGAGAGACGACTTCTACGTTTCCTGCGTGGTTGCCTTTAGCCACAAAGCGCAATTAATTATCGTCAGGCATACAACGATGATATGAACAGACGACAGCACATCCAGCTGCCCCAATGTGTCCTATTTCTTTTATAGATTTTCAACTTTATCACATAAACATAAGGTTTACTTTCAAGTGGGCAATTTTTACAGATTGGGCTAGCTTGATGTACTGGCGTCTGTACCATTTGCTATTAGCAGTACGATAATCAATGAATTGATGTGTTATCACTAACAATCTGAACTTTTATATTGCAGACAAACTTGTTCGGGATAGAATACGTTCTTTTCTAAACAATGTTGGTCATATTACTAGCATCTCTTTTGTGGAGCTGCCATCTCCTCCGAAGGACGAAAAGACTAGATGGGTATTTTTCCTCAACCGCCGTGGTCTTTTGGGTTGCGCTGATCATACCGTCAGAAACTTTACTACTGAAGGAGTTCAGGTAAATATTGTTATAAGATTACATAAAAATAACAAGAAATAAAAGGTCTTCCCTCTAGCTGTCAAACGTCGAGACATATTTCCTTGATATTACATAACTCTAGGTAGCCTTGGTTAACGGAGAAAGAAAGCCTTCTTCTTCTTCAGGTATGCTGATAGCACTTACGCAGAAAATAAAAAAGCTTTATAAAACTATGTATAGAGTTTTTTTAACCCCCGACGCAAGAAGAGTGTTATAAGTTTGACGTCGATCTCTGTCTGTATGTGTGTGTGTGCGTGCGTGTCTGTCTGTCTGTGGCATCGTAGCTCTCAAACGGATGAACCGATTTCGATGCGGGTTTTTTCATTGACAAGCCAGTTTCCTTGTGGTAGTTCAGCTCTTTTCCAAAATGTTGTAATTATAGTTGGAGTCGGGGGTTTTCTAACGGTTAGTTTATTATACAACTAAGAGCCGATTTAACCGTTAAAATTAAACGCTAAACTCAGTTCAGCGTCGTGTAACTGTGTTTAGCGTCCATTGATCGCGTTTAATTTTAACGGTGAAACCGGCTCTAAGTCAGTAAAAAGCATACGGTTCATCAGATGGTAAGTGATTACGATATCCTATAACACTTTCCACTATGAGTTTAATATCGCAACGACCCAATTTATATTACCTTTTTTTTTGTTATTTGCTGGCTGATGCCAGTGGTTTACTTTTATTAACCTTCTTACAAGTTTATATATTATTGTTTTATATTTTAAAGCATGTGCTCCTGGGATACGACTGTATGAATACCGGAGGAGAGTTGGCAGAAGCCGTATTGTCTATCGCTGGAGTGCCCGCCCAGCACAATGCACCCAACCGAGACCAATTTATAAAGGTTGTCAAAAAAAATATTCAACCAGGTATAAGTTCCTTTTTCATGTTTCAAATTAGAATGATTGTGTGGGAAGTTAATATTTCTTTTGTGTATTTTTCATGTTTTTATAACGAATTTACAATATAACGATTAAATTAGAATAATAACATATAAAAAACCAGTACCTAGCTAGTGTGCTCGGAGTTTTTCTGCGAGATCGAATCAGCAATGTCGAAATCCGCAGGCGAACTAAAGTAACCGACATAGCCCGAAAAATTGCAAAGCTGAAGTGGCAGTGGGCGGGGCACATACCTCGTAGAATCGGCGACCTATGGGGCAGAAACGTTCTCAAGTGGCGACCACGTACTGGAAGACGCAGCGTAGGCAAGCCCCCTACAAGACGGACCGATGATCTGGTTAGGGTCGCTGAAAGCCACTGGATACGGGTAACGCAAGTCTGCTAGTTATAGAGATCTTTAGGGGAGGCTTTTGCATAGCAGGGGATTTCTTCCGGCTGATATGACGATGATTATAATGACTTAACTAGATGCCCTCACCAGTTTATAAACGATGTGAAGCACCTAGACACGCGGTCAGTCTAATAATGTTTGATGACCTAAGCCTTTAAGTTTCTGATCGTCTTGCTAAACAGGCTCATTACAGGAAAGCATTGTCCACAAAAAAGAGTAGGTAATTAAAAAGAATTAGACACACGACTAAACTCGTATGAGAACTTCGGCTGATACCATGCTAGATGTGAGGAAGATGTTCACCATATACATGTGGTAAGAATAGAAAACGGGGACAGCATAGAATAATAAAAAACTAGTAAATAACAGAATTGTCCTAATTTTATTCAGACGGTAATAAATAATTGAATTAGCAATACATTTGAATCCAAGCCCATTTCAATTTGAAGTTATTTAGATGTTATAAATATAGTATTCTGAAAAAGAAATTAAGTAAATATAAAAATCTATTGTTGGGATTCTGTTCAATCGATGGTTGTACAGTATATAGCCTTCAACAACAAAATAGCATAATATCAAGCTATAATTTCCCAGTATAAGCTGATCTCGCGTTGTATAGGATTTCCATACAATGACAGGTCAGCTTATACTGGAAATGTATACCTTGATATGTAGCCGTGTGTACGACGCTCTTTCTTAGGTGACTCATGTAGGTACTTTTTATTGGTACTACTCCTGAACGGCTGAACCGATCTTCTTCAAATTTTACCCAGTGGTAGGGACCATAGTTATACTACATATATCTGAATTCATCACTAGTTTACAAAATTTAACTTTTTGTCTGTTGCCGCAAATTTGTGGTTGGTAATGTTCACTTATGACTTGCTTTTGCCAAATCTACCCTCAAACATTTTTGAGCAGCTCGAGTTACTTGTTTTTGATTTTTGTCATTTAAGCGTATATATTGATCGATAGGTATAAGGCGCATTAAACGGTGTTAAGATTAGTATCTAAAGTTTTTGCGTCATGAATACCTCAGGGAGACGTTGTTTAAACAATCCAGATCATTTTTGCTATATATGCGGAGAATATGTGTTTAAAGATTGTAGAAAAGTCATATCAGAGTTGGTGAAAAATATCTATTTTGAGTATTTTGGGATGCTATTGGATAAAAATGAGAAGTCTTGGGCTCCCAATTGTGTTTCTAAATCGTGTGTGGAATATTTAAGATTATGGAAAAGTGGTAAAAGAAGTGCCTTTAAATTTGGAACACCGACTATTTGGCGAGAACCACGGAATCATCTTGAAGACTGTTATTTTTGTAGCGTGACCATAAATGGAATAAACACTAAAAATCGAGCCAAATGGCAGTACCCAAGTACTAGTAGTGTTCAACGTCCAGTGCAGCATTTACCTGATTTTTCAGTACCTAAAAATATATCTGAACCCTTAGAAAAAGACATTGAAGGATCAAGCCCATCACAAAATGATGCTCATTTTGAAGGTACTACTCAAATGTCAAATGAACTAAAATGCTTTTCTCAGAAATTAGTTAGATGATCTTGTTAGAGATTTAAATCTTTCTAAAGGGGCTTCAGAATTGTTAGCATCAAGACTGAAAGAAAAAAATTTGCATTCCACAGATACTAAAATATTTTTTTCGTGAAAGAGATAAATAATTACGGCGTTATTTTTCCGAAGAAAACTGTATTACCTTTTGTTCAGATATCAAAAACTTGTTGTTAAAAATGGGCTTGAAACAATACGAACCAAACGACTGGCGTTTATTCATTTACAGCTCAAAACGTAGCCTAAAATGTATTCTATTACATAATGGAAATAAATACGCAGGGGTACCTATTGCCCACAGTACAAAGTTAAAGGAAGAATATTGTAACTTTCGCTTGTCTTGATCAAAATAAAATACAATGACCATAAGTGGCATATTTGTGTCGATTTAAAAATGGTGAAGATACTTCTCGGTCAACAAAGTGGTTACACTAAGTTTCCCTATTTTCTATGTCTTTGGGACAGTACAGCTAAACAAGAGCATTGGGTAAGAAGAAACTGGCCTTTGAGAGAAAATATGGAGACTGGAAAGCAAAATATAGTCCAGAATTCATTAGTAGCTTGTGACAAAATTATCCTTCCACCATTACATATAAAACTGGGCATCATGAAACAGTTTGTAAAATCACTAGATAAAGATGGGAACTGCTTTTCTTACATTTGCCAAAAATTTCCTCAGCTCACTATGGAAAAGATTAAAGCCGGTATTTTTGATGGCCCCCAAATTAGACAACTTACGAATGAAAATTCTGCATCACAGAGACGAATGCTGTCCAAGCCTTTAGTTCTAACTCAGTCATAGAATTTCTAAAATGAGTAAATTTTGAAATTCTATGACTAATTTCTATGACAGTCATAGAATTTCTAAATTTACTCAATTTAGAAATTCTATGACTGAGTTAGAACTAAAGGCTTGGACAGCTTTCGTCTCTGTGATGCAGAATTTTCTCGGAAATAAAAAATCTGAAAATTATATTTAATTCGTAGAAGACCTTCTCCTACAATTAAAAAATATGGCGTGCAATATGAGCATAAAACTCCACTTCCTCCATAGTCACCTGGACAGATTTCCGGAAAATTTAGGAGATATGAGCGAAGAGCAGGGAGAGCGAATGCATCAAGACTTATAGATCAGGGTTTCTGGGATACGAATATGATGGCTGACTATTGTTGGTCTCTGATACGTCATTTTTTAAAGTCTACACATCGGAGAAGAGCTTAAAAACGAAGTTTTTTAGAATTTAATGATTAATTATTTTTTTTAGTAAAGTTTTTCTTAGTAAATACATGCTTTTTTTCTGTTTTATACCTATATAGCTGAAACTCAGATGCTAGAGCTGATAAAATCTTCTAATTATATTTTTGACAATAGCATATCATATGTAGTCAGCAGCAGCTAAAATTTCTTTGGCAACAAATGTACTGTAAACTAGTGAATCGGAGAAGACAATTATGAACAGACGCTTTGACCGATTAAGGGTTAAGGTAGTCGACTCACTACTACCTCGACGCTCAAGTGTTTTAGGTTAGATCCCCGCAGAAAGACTTTTTGTGTGAGCCATGTTTGTTTATTTGGGCATAGAATGTCATTGGAGCCATATATAATTATTCTGAGTCTGGCTGTGTTTGTCACTAAATTGCATGATTGTGAAGTTAACAAAAACAGTACGTTTAAAAAAAAGCGTTAAGAATCTTGCAGTACTGAGAGCGAGCGTATAATTGAATGGCTATGCTAAACACTTTGTTCTATTCGTCATATATATGTATATAGAGGTAGGGGACAGCGTGGATTCGCTCAAATAGCAGCCCGACTGAGGAACAGTACCTCCACCGTACAGAATACATTCCTTAATGTGTGAGTAATGTCGCCAGAGCTCATCGGGGTGGGAGGAAGGAACACCAAAACTGGTTTGCTGACTCTTATAAAGGCTGGCATCGCACCCGCGACCCCTTGTAACGAAACGTTATATGATCCTAACTTAGATTAATACATATGTTTTAAATTACAAACTACTAAATTATAGTGTATTTCTTTAATTATTTTTATTAATATATATTTAATTTTCATGCGTCTATAATCCCCTTTTTAACAATTTCAACGTGGGCATGGTCCTTAAGAGTACACGAGGGGAATCCGCGGGGAAAGGGAGTACCGTCCCAAGCGGCGGACATTTAAACGCAGGGCAGAGAGTCGTGCATAGACTGATCTAACAACAGGTCCACGCTACTTTGTGCCATACCGTGCGTTCTTGGCGGTTCTACGTAGTTTATTTTTTTATTTATATCTGTTGTTAAATATATATAAAACAGCCATTGTTTTAAATGTCCAACTACTCCATCTTGGAAAGTGATATCCCACTTATAGAGAATTATTTTCCGAGCGTCAATTCGCCACGATTGCCCACCGCAGAACCTACAGGGCCGCACTCGGAGTTTCATCAGGGGGCCCCGGTCGGACATTCAGAGTACATAGTACAGTAGACAAGGATAGTACCGTACTGCGAACGGAAACAGACTGGCCGTACACCACGATACATACATTTTGTGTTGCTCTACTGTTGACTAACTGAGGTGGAATACATGCTATAATTTTATTAATGATCATTATCGTTTCTTTTAAATTCCTTCCGCTTAAGTAGCATAGGAGTACAATACGTAGACGTGACACCCTCTGGTGTTGCGAGTGTATGTACATGGGCGGCGTTGATCACTTACCATCAGGTGACCCACTTGCTCGTTTGTCGGCCTTTTATATAAATAAAATACATATTTACCTTTATAGATTGTGAATAGAATTTTGGCTATGTATTTATTGATTTTGATTTAAAAGAAATATAGGTATGTTAAGTTTATTCTTGGCGAACATTATGCTTACCAAACATAAATTGATTTGTTTATTTTTATAGCACAGTAAATTAGTGTAACCTGCCTTTGTATCCTAATGTTAATAAGCCATACGATCGACCCCTTGCGTTTTGGATGTCTGAGGCTCGATTCTCTTGGCGACTAAATCCATGATTTAATGTCTGGCTAGTTGAAGGTCTAACTTCCGTGGCAAGGAGGTAGGTTAGCCTTCAGATGCCAGTTGGGAGGTACAGGTAGTCAGGCAGCCAGTCAGGTAGTGAAGCCTAATCGATAATTTGAAATCTTCTACCATTGTTTGGTTTTCATTGTGAGATTTACAAAAATGCAATTCACGGACACAAATCACACCCAGACTCATATCAACTATCTATTATGTTGTCTCACAAATAATTGTCCTATATTTTAGCCACTGTGACACATGGGCAATAACAGCTATACATAGATATTTTATTTATTTTGATATAACTTGACTGGTCAATTGTAAAGTACCCGCGTCTAGTGTGTATTCATAATTAAAGATGGCCTAGCTACTGAAACAGTACCGCATACACATACGTGTATATGCACACCACGTTTTTTAAACGCGTCGTTATCGCGCGTTTGTAGCGATACTCACGCAGACGCCAGCGACGCAGCGCTGTAGGATAAAAGGGGGCCATCGACGCGTTTAAAAAACGTGGTGTCACAAAAAATAAATCCGGAGCTGGCCAATTCCATTAACAATATTTAAAAACTAATCACGACATTTTAAAATGGAATTGGAATTGTATAATGTAGTTTATTTCATCTATTTATCACTCACTGGTTTATCTTGTGATGGAATTTAATTTATGTATTTGAAACATGACTTTTTGTATTTCAGAGAAATTATATTTATATCAGAAATTGAAAAACACTGAATGGCTATTTCACGACGTTTATTATGATGTTAACAGTGCAGGACATTACAAGCGACATAGATATTCCGTAAATGGAAGAGCTACTATTGAATATCAGGTATGGCTTCATTTCGCTTTCTTTAAACTTCTATCTTTATTATATAACTACTATACGGCGGTTTGGTTGGTAAATACTTGCATTTCACGTGGATTCGATTTACACCCAGGACAGATATTAGTGTGCATGAAAATGTCTGTTTGTCATGTGTCTGGGTGTAATTACTTATATAATTATGTATTTACAAAAGAAAAGTATTTTATATATTATATCAGTTATCTAGTTTCCATAGTACAAGCTCTGCTTAATTTGGGATCAGATGAGTGTGAATAATATCCCATGTACTATACCAGAGATTCAAAAACGTAGATTTTGTTTGTTAATAGCACCAAACAATGTCATGATGTCATTTGAATTAAATTGAACGGAATCGAGCTAAATCGAGCACAGGACTGCAGTTCAAGTACCTCGGGCCTTTCGCTACCGAGAGCCTTGATGACAAAGATGATATAGTGAGGGAGGGTAGAGCATTGGCGATCAGAATAAGACGTTGGCCCGCAGGATTGCACGTTGTAATTCACAAGTCCAACTTTCTTTATTTAGCATTTATTGTCAGTCGTTCTATACGTGCATCCTGTGGTTCAGTTATACTTTGAGATAGATATTGTTAGGATTGCCTCGATTTTGTTTGCTGCAGTAAGAATAGAGGGATTTCATGCCATCATCCGCAAGAGACTGACTTCAATGATAGCAGCTCTAACAGCATCCTTAAAGTTATTGCAGATAAACAGGATTCCAACATCCTAAAGGAGTATGTTCGCGCTTTAATAAGATACTGCCTTCTATTTTATTTCATTTATCTTCTATATATGGACTTGTCTGAAATAAAGATTTATTACTAATATTATTAAGAATAATTTATTTACTTACGTATAACCCTAGATTTTTTTACAGCCAGGCTTCTTTGAACCTTGGATTGCCAAGGACGTCAGTTTCAGTCGAGGCGATATTCAAAAACTACGAATGCTCTACAATTATATAGCCAGAAACAAAAAAGTGCCGCAATGTGCTGAACTTTTCACACTAAAATCTAACGGTGGGAATTATCAAAACAAAGAAGTTGTAAAACCTAGGAAAAAACCTAAGAAATATTTTGATGAAACTGCCCTTCAAAATCAAGACAACAGTGAAGAAATGATGCCAAATAAAAAAGATAACTCCTGTGAAGAAAATGTGCCTAAAAAGAAAAATGGCCATGACGACACCGGTAAAAGCGATGATTGGACTGCCGAACATCATCCTGGTATAAGTGAAGAAGATGATTCCAGTGAAGAAAATGTGCCTAAAAAGAAAAATGGCCATGACGACACCGGTAAAAGCGATGATTGGACTGCCGAACATCATCCTGGTATAAGTGAAGAAGATGATTCCAGTGAAGAAAATGTGCCTAAAAAGAAAAATGGCCATGACGACACCGGTAAAAGCGATGATTGGACTGCCGAACATCATCCTGGTATAAGTGAAGAAGATGATTCCAGTGAAGAAAATGTGCCTAAAAAGAAAAATGGCCATGACGACACAGGTAAAAGCGATGATTGGACTGACGTACCTCTTCCTGGTATAAGTGAAGAAGATGACTCCAGTGAAGAAAATATGCCTAAAAAGGAAAATGGCCATGACGAAACAGGTAAAAGCGATGATTTGACTGACGTACCTCTTCCTGGTATAAGTGAAGAAGATGACTGCAGTGAAGAAAATGTGCCTAAAAAGGAAAATGGCCATGACAACACAGGTAAAAGCGATGATTTGACTGACGTACCTCTTCCTGGTATAAGTGAAGAAGATGACTCCAGTGAAGTAACTGGTTACAAAAGTAGTATAGATGAGAAAAATGAAAAAAGTCTCAATGATGATAATCAGAGGTCTTATGAAGCCAACAAAGTCAATTTACATGGCAATATGAAGAATGAATGTGATTCCAATGTGCCTAAAAAGAATAATGACCTTGAAGACGATGAAAGCGATGATATTAGTGAAGAAAAAGTTACTGGTTATAAAAGTGGTGATAAAAATAATGAAAAAAGTCTCAATAATGATAATAAGGGTTCTTATGAAGCCAACACAGTTAATTTACGGGGCATTAAGAAGAGAAAATCGAAATTTCATCAATAAATAGAATATAGTAGAGGAAATACTTAACTATCGAAAGAGAGTCAAGGCATGAAACAATTAAGTGTCATTTACAGTACTCGATTGATCGATGAATATATAACTGTTATTATATAAGAATATCATACACATAAGTAGTGTTTTAGTCTGTCAATATCTTTAGCCTCCATCTCCCTATGCCAATCCCTATGCCAAATGTAGTAATATTGATATTGCTTGTTCGATCCCGACCCAGGAAAAATCTTTGTGTGATAAGCACAATTTGTTATATGTGTGTTTGTGATTTATTTATTAAATGTATGTAGGTACTTAGAAATGGATAATGTTTATCAGTTGTCTGATTGCCAAAGTACAGGTTCTGCGTAGTTTAGTGACTCAAGATATTTATTTATTAATAAATTATTTCAGGACCAAATTTATCAGAAACATAAAATAAGAACAGTAATAAAAATGAAATATTAGATAAAGTGCTCAAAAAGTCTCAGTATAGAGGGTAGTAGAAATATTTAGCTGCTATCTGTTAAAGTGGATAAATACGTATATATAACATATTTCTGCTTGAATATTGGCTAAGGCGGCTATTTTGAACGGAGATTAGACATCTGTGCTAAACATATTAAAGTACACAGTGTGTTCAAACCCATGTACTCTTATTATCCGGAGGGAGGAATTAGTCCACACGATAAATCCAACAGGTCTTATTGATAATTTGCCTCTAATGTATAGACTCACAATTTTAATACACATTTACGTTCTATATCGATAAAGTTTATTAACGTAAAAGCTCCTTTTAACGACCCCCTAAAAAGTGTACTCTATTAACGATCTAATTTTTTAATCATTCATATTAGACCTAATATAGGGTTCCAGAATGTCATACCTTAAAAATTAGTTATTTATTTTTGTTGGGCAACAAAAAGAGTAAAGTTTATGTGTGTAAATAGCCAGTGAAAGAAATAATTGACAATGAGTGGGACGCAGCCGAAATTGACGCACGTTTCATAGTGTCGCATCTCCGGCCACGTAAGTACGCCTAAATATTACTTAAGGAAAATAACACACTAAGAATGGATTGGTCTTCTTGCTATCACATTACAGCTGTAACGTATATATTTGTTTTCTAAATTAACTTAATACTTCTTATTGCTTTTTGTGTTATAAAATCATGTTTCAATTTAAGGCGGTAATAGAATTCAAATTTCAAAACTTTATTCTAATAACGACCCATGGCGTTGTTAAATTTTAAGAACATTTAGTATTTTTATATAATATCTATTATAAACTACCTCAGTTGATTTTATTTTTTTCTTGTTCAATTCTTAAAATTATTTTACTTCGTTAGTTCTATTAACGACACAGCTATGCCTTAAAATTTTTGTGTAAAACTCGTTTCAACGTTAGACAATATCCCTATTTAATAACGATAGTATACCGTAAATAACCATTATTATCTGAATTAAAGACTAACTGAGACTAAAATAAATAATATAGCAACGAGATCGAATTTAACAGTATTCCATAAAACGGATATTTTATCTGTATATTATTAATTTTATTGGTCGCTAATAGAATATTTTAACCTTCATACTTGATTCTATTACCGATTCTATTACGATATTTTTGGTAGTATTACAGTACACAAAAACAAAATGATACTAACGTTTGTTGCTAACGTGACGTTTTGAGAGATTTTGTCATAGGCCATATTATTAATGTAAAATAATATTTGCTATCCAGTTCATTCATGGCTTCATGGTATTGGTTATATTTCATATGTTTTTAAATCAAATAAAATGGCGGGACGGAATGAGGGCCATGTACCTTTTTAAAGCTTCTTTCGAAGAATTAGATTCTATATCGTTGATTACAGTCCCTCTCTCTTCTCCTTATTAATCCCAAGCATCTATGGGTCGGCCTTCTGTATTGAGCGAATTATAAATGTGTTATTATAAAATTAACCTATTATAAAGGTATTTGGTGATTGTATTACAGATAAAAATATTTTTGTTATTGATTTATAATATCTAATTAGTATGTAGGTAATGAAAAAGTAATCTTTTAATTATTTGAAGACTGTTTTCTGAGATTGATTACATTTTTAATTAATTAAAATAACAAAAAGTAAGTTCTCTAAGCGTTGCAATAAATAATTATGTTCATATTGTAATAATGTTGATCTCATAACTATTGTTATTATATAATAAATACCAAGTTTGAATTAACGTGCAATGAAATACATAAATGAAAATACATGATCAGTGAATGAATAAATGAACTCACAGTTTTAATAATAAACATTTATTATTTCATCTATCACATTATAGGCATGTTTGTATGTTTCGTTTAACGTAACACGTTTCACATATTACTTCGCAACACCATTTAAACTGACAGTTGCAATTCTCTGTTTCTTTGACCGAAGTTTCTTTGTACCCTCTTCTGCAACACAATTGATCACAACTATCGGTTCCAGCAGAGCTTATATTGCATTGACGGCCCTGCGTGCCTAGAGATCCAGTCTTCATGTTAGCCGGACAGAAATCCGGCGATTCCTCAGAGTAAATTATGTCTTTCTTGCCAGGTTTTTTGATGCTTGGACTTTCTGGCATGAAGCTGTCACCGTCGTTGCTAGCAATCACCTAGAGAGATAGAAGATTAATAGATTATTTGTTTGATTACGACAAGATACATATTTTTATGCTATTTTTTGCACAATAAAACAACTTTTTAATTACTTTGATTAAATTAAGGAATTTGCTAACAAAAGTTTAGCAAACAAACTTTTTTTTATTATTATAAAAGTTGACATAATATGGTATTGTAGTGGATTACCTACGTAGCGGTTATACGAGTATGAACCAACATAGAATCAATTGCCTAGTTGCCCGAGTTTCCAAATATAAATAGTTTGTTTTGAATTAAGAGAATATTTTTTAAATTGCAGATATCTAAATGGTTCTAAGGATCCGTTAAATGTTCCAAGTTTAAAATCGTACAAAATTATAGAAATAAGCGTTAAGTAAACGAATTATCCGTTTTATGACAAAGACAAGATAGTTTTTTCTCCAAGCTATGCAGATTAAAATCTACTAATGGTATGAAATATTTTACCTTTGCAGCACCTTCAAATCTATCACGTAGTTTATCCCCGACCTCCCTAAAGGTCGGCATCCTCCACCAACAAGTCCTGAGAGTACACGAACCCGATAACCCGTGGCACTTGCATTCTATCTTCATGTTGTTCTTGATTGCCTAAGAAGTAGAAAAAAAAATATCATTAACGGATTACTTCTGTAACGAGCTATCAGAGAAACGTTCTCTATTATATGTCATAAATATTAAAACAAAAAAGATTTTTGGGACGCCATAGAAGCACAACTAATTTAAGGGCCTTTTTTATTATTTATTATTACTTTAGTATTACTACCGCTAAAGTTGCAGTGCGTAACATGATTACTGCTTACTTGTATAGGATAAACCACAGACAAATACGCAATACTTTTTAATACATGCTAATGCCACTGGCAGGATAGAAAAATATACCTACAGAAAAATGTGCCGTGACGTGACTTAACAAGTATTATTATATAATTATGTATTTACAAAAGAAAAGTATTTTATATATTATATCAGTTATCTAGTTTCCATAGTACAAGCTCTGCTTAATTTGGGATCAGATGAGTGTGAATAATATCCCATGTACTATACCAGAGATTCAAAAACGTAGATTTTGTTTGTTAATAGCACCAAACAATGTCATGATGTCATTTGAATTAAATTGAACGGAATCGAGCTAAATCGAGCACAGGACTGCAGTTCAAGTACCTCGGGCCTTTCGCTACCGAGAGCCTTGATGACAAAGATGATATAGTGAGGCAGGGTAGAGCATTGGCGATCAGAATAAGACGTTGGCCCGCAGGATTGCACGTTGTAATTCACAAGTCCAACTTTCTTTATTTAGCATTTATTGTCAGTCGTTCTATACGTGCATCCTGTGGTTCAGTTATACTTTGAGATAGATATTGTTAGGATTGCCTCGATTTTGTTTGCTGCAGTAAGAATAGAGGGATTTCATGCCATCATCCGCAAGAGACTGACTTCAATGATAGCAGCTCTAACAGCATCCTTAAAGTTATTGCAGATAAACAGGATTCCAACATCCTAAAGGAGTATGTTCGCGCTTTAATAAGATACTGCCTTCTATTTTATTTCATTTATCTTCTATATATGGACTTGTCTGAAATAAAGATTTATTACTAATATTATTAAGAATAATTTATTTACTTACGTATAACCCTAGATTTTTTTACAGCCAGGCTTCTTTGAACCTTGGATTGCCAAGGACGTCAGTTTCAGTCGAGGCGATATTCAAAAACTACGAATGCTCTACAATTATATAGCCAGAAACAAAAAAGTGCCGCAATGTGCTGAACTTTTCACACTAAAATCTAACGGTGGGAATTATCAAAACAAAGAAGTTGTAAAACCTAGGAAAAAACCTAAGAAATATTTTGATGAAACTGCCCTTCAAAATCAAGACAACAGTGAAGAAATGATGCCAAATAAAAAAGATAACTCCTGTGAAGAAAATGTGCCTAAAAAGAAAAATGGCCATGACGACACCGGTAAAAGCGATGATTGGACTGCCGAACATCATCCTGGTATAAGTGAAGAAGATGATTCCAGTGAAGAAAATGTGCCTAAAAAGAAAAATGGCCATGACGACACCGGTAAAAGCGATGATTGGACTGCCGAACATCATCCTGGTATAAGTGAAGAAGATGATTCCAGTGAAGAAAATGTGCCTAAAAAGAAAAATGGCCATGACGACACCGGTAAAAGCGATGATTGGACTGCCGAACATCATCCTGGTATAAGTGAAGAAGATGATTCCAGTGAAGAAAATGTGCCTAAAAAGAAAAATGGCCATGACGACACAGGTAAAAGCGATGATTGGACTGACGTACCTCTTCCTGGTATAAGTGAAGAAGATGACTCCAGTGAAGAAAATATGCCTAAAAAGGAAAATGGCCATGACGAAACAGGTAAAAGCGATGATTTGACTGACGTACCTCTTCCTGGTATAAGTGAAGAAGATGACTGCAGTGAAGAAAATGTGCCTAAAAAGGAAAATGGCCATGACAACACAGGTAAAAGCGATGATTTGACTGACGTACCTCTTCCTGGTATAAGTGAAGAAGATGACTCCAGTGAAGTAACTGGTTACAAAAGTAGTATAGATGAGAAAAATGAAAAAAGTCTCAATGATGATAATCAGAGGTCTTATGAAGCCAACAAAGTCAATTTACATGGCAATATGAAGAATGAATGTGATTCCAATGTGCCTAAAAAGAATAATGACCTTGAAGACGATGAAAGCGATGATATTAGTGAAGAAAAAGTTACTGGTTATAAAAGTGGTGATAAAAATAATGAAAAAAGTCTCAATAATGATAATAAGGGTTCTTATGAAGCCAACACAGTTAATTTACGGGGCATTAAGAAGAGAAAATCGAAATTTCATCAATAAATAGAATATAGTAGAGGAAATACTTAACTATCGAAAGAGAGTCAAGGCATGAAACAATTAAGTGTCATTTACAGTACTCGATTGATCGATGAATATATAACTGTTATTATATAAGAATATCATACACATAAGTAGTGTTTTAGTCTGTCAATATCTTTAGCCTCCATCTCCCTATGCCAATCCCTATGCCAAATGTAGTAATATTGATATTGCTTGTTCGATCCCGACCCAGGAAAAATCTTTGTGTGATAAGCACAATTTGTTATATGTGTGTTTGTGATTTATTTATTAAATGTATGTAGGTACTTAGAAATGGATAATGTTTATCAGTTGTCTGATTGCCAAAGTACAGGTTCTGCGTAGTTTAGTGACTCAAGATATTTATTTATTAATAAATTATTTCAGGACCAAATTTATCAGAAACATAAAATAAGAACAGTAATAAAAATGAAATATTAGATAAAGTGCTCAAAAAGTCTCAGTATAGAGGGTAGTAGAAATATTTAGCTGCTATCTGTTAAAGTGGATAAATACGTATATATAACATATTTCTGCTTGAATATTGGCTAAGGCGGCTTTTTGAACGGAGATTAGACATCTGTGCTAAACATATTAAAGTACACAGTGTGTTCAAACCCATGTACTCTTATTATCCGGAGGGAGGAATTAGTCCACACGATAAATCCAACAGGTCTTATTGATAATTTGCCTCTAATGTATAGACTCACAATTTTAATACACATTTACGTTCTATATCGATAAAGTTTATTAACGTAAAAGCTCCTTTTAACGACCCCCTAAAAAGTGTACTCTATTAACGATCTAATTTTTTAATCATTCATATTAGACCTAATATAGGGTTCCAGAATGTCATACCTTAAAAATTAGTTATTTATTTTTGTTGGGCAACAAAAAGAGTAAAGTTTATGTGTGTAAATAGCCAGTGAAAGAAATAATTGACAATGAGTGGGACGCAGCCGAAATTGACGCACGTTTCATAGTGTCGCATCTCCGGCCACGTAAGTACGCCTAAATATTACTTAAGGAAAATAACACACTAAGAATGGATTGGTCTTCTTGCTATCACATTACAGCTGTAACGTATATATTTGTTTTCTAAATTAACTTAATACTTCTTATTGCTTTTTGTGTTATAAAATCATGTTTCAATTTAAGGCGGTAATAGAATTCAAATTTCAAAACTTTATTCTAATAACGACCCATGGCGTTGTTAAATTTTAAGAACATTTAGTATTTTTATATAATATCTATTATAAACTACCTCAGTTGATTTTATTTTTTTCTTGTTCAATTCTTAAAATTATTTTACTTCGTTAGTTCTATTAACGACACAGCTATGCCTTAAAATTTTTGTGTAAAACTCGTTTCAACGTTAGACAATATCCCTATTTAATAACGATAGTATACCGTAAATAACCATTATTATCTGAATTAAAGACTAACTGAGACTAAAATAAATAATATAGCAACGAGATCGAATTTAACAGTATTCCATAAAACGGATATTTTATCTGTATATTATTAATTTTATTGGTCGCTAATAGAATATTTTAACCTTCATACTTGATTCTATTACCGATTCTATTACGATATTTTTGGTAGTATTACAGTACACAAAAACAAAATGATACTAACGTTTGTTGCTAACGTGACGTTTTGAGAGATTTTGTCATAGGCCATATTATTAATGTAAAATAATATTTGCTATCCAGTTCATTCATGGCTTCATGGTATTGGTTATATTTCATATGTTTTTAAATCAAATAAAATGGCGGGACGGAATGAGGGCCATGTACCTTTTTAAAGCTTCTTTCGAAGAATTAGATTCTATATCGTTGATTACAGTCCCTCTCTCTTCTCCTTATTAATCCCAAGCATCTATGGGTCGGCCTTCTGTATTGAGCGAATTATAAATGTGTTATTATAAAATTAACCTATTATAAAGGTATTTGGTGATTGTATTACAGATAAAAATATTTTTGTTATTGATTTATAATATCTAATTAGTATGTAGGTAATGAAAAAGTAATCTTTTAATTATTTGAAGACTGTTTTCTGAGATTGATTACATTTTTAATTAATTAAAATAACAAAAAGTAAGTTCTCTAAGCGTTGCAATAAATAATTATGTTCATATTGTAATAATGTTGATCTCATAACTATTGTTATTATATAATAAATACCAAGTTTGAATTAACGTGCAATGAAATACATAAATGAAAATACATGATCAGTGAATGAATAAATGAACTCACAGTTTTAATAATAAACATTTATTATTTCATCTATCACATTATAGGCATGTTTGTATGTTTCGTTTAACGTAACACGTTTCACATATTACTTCGCAACACCATTTAAACTGACAGTTGCAATTCTCTGTTTCTTTGACCGAAGTTTCTTTGTACCCTCTTCTGCAACACAATTGATCACAACTATCGGTTCCAGCAGAGCTTATATTGCATTGACGGCCCTGCGTGCCTAGAGATCCAGTCTTCATGTTAGCCGGACAGAAATCCGGCGATTCCTCAGAGTAAATTATGTCTTTCTTGCCAGGTTTTTTGATGCTTGGACTTTCTGGCATGAAGCTGTCACCGTCGTTGCTAGCAATCACCTAGAGAGATAGAAGATTAATAGATTATTTGTTTGATTACGACAAGATACATATTTTTATGCTATTTTTTGCACAATAAAACAACTTTTTAATTACTTTGATTAAATTAAGGAATTTGCTAACAAAAGTTTAGCAAACAAACTTTTTTTTATTATTATAAAAGTTGACATAATATGGTATTGTAGTGGATTACCTACGTAGCGGTTATACGAGTATGAACCAACATAGAATCAATTGCCTAGTTGCCCGAGTTTCCAAATATAAATAGTTTGTTTTGAATTAAGAGAATATTTTTTAAATTGCAGATATCTAAATGGTTCTAAGGATCCGTTAAATGTTCCAAGTTTAAAATCGTACAAAATTATAGAAATAAGCGTTAAGTAAACGAATTATCCGTTTTATGACAAAGACAAGATAGTTTTTTCTCCAAGCTATGCAGATTAAAATCTACTAATGGTATGAAATATTTTACCTTTGCAGCACCTTCAAATCTATCACGTAGTTTATCCCCGACCTCCCTAAAGGTCGGCATCCTCCACCAACAAGTCCTGAGAGTACACGAACCCGATAACCCGTGGCACTTGCATTCTATCTTCATGTTGTTCTTGATTGCCTAAGAAGTAGAAAAAAAAATATCATTAACGGATTACTTCTGTAACGAGCTATCAGAGAAACGTTCTCTATTATATGTCATAAATATTAAAACAAAAAAGATTTTTGGGACGCCATAGAAGCACAACTAATTTAAGGGCCTTTTTTATTATTTATTATTACTTTAGTATTACTACCGCTAAAGTTGCAGTGCGTAACATGATTACTGCTTACTTGTATAGGATAAACCACAGACAAATACGCAATACTTTTTAATACATGCTAATGCCACTGGCAGGATAGAAAAATATACCTACAGAAAAATGTGCCGTGACGTGACTTAACAAGTATCTCCTACTACCTCTAGAAAGCCATATAATTTATTAATTCTATATTCGAAAGTATATAGGTATTGTAATTTGATGGTTGTACCGACGCCAGCAGATCCAGTTACCCCGATCTGTCAAAATTATTTTATAGATTTTCAACTTTATCACAAAAGCATAAGGTTCGCTTTCAAATGGGGAAATTTGACAGATTGGGGAAGCTGGATGTGCTGGCGTCTGTACATTAATATTTGGAGTTCCCTTTTTTTTGACAACTTACGTCATGTAAATATTTTGATTGAATTATATAAGAAGGTATTGAATTGTTCAATAATTCATAATATCTATTAGGTAATTAATAATTGCGGATAATAAATGCATGCTACAATGTTAAATTTCTAAAAGCGTAATTTATATAAAAAAGAAAAAGTAAAAGAAGTCAGCAATATAATAAAAATATCTGTCACATAGCCACTTGTTAAGTGTGTCATTAAATATATTTTCAGGTAGGTTCGTAAGCTTTTCCCGAATATATTTTGTTATAGGTTATGATTGCCATATATGTTTAGTAGTATAGTTCAGTTTTTATTATGTATTTTGTATCAAGATTTGCGTACTTTTCAATTCAGTTTTGTCTGTTTCAACAAGAAAGGTATTTTCCTTTACAAATTTCCACATTTCAAATAAGTATTGTGAAGTAATTCTTTTGAGTAATTTATTGGTTGGCAGGAATCTGTTCACTTAAGATTAAATATTGACCAAATCCTTTTTCTTTTTGCTATATAAATACAGTGAACAAGACTGCAAGTCTTTCAGGGTCAGTTGAGTTACTCCATATAATTTCTTCATACCTAAGAATAGAGCATACATGACTATCATCATATCAGCCGAACGACGTCCACAACTGTACAAAGGCCTCCCCAAATTCCTCCATCGTTTGAAAGGATATGCAATCATCGCCACGCTTGGCAAATAAGATTGTTTATTTGCTATTAATTATAATGCAGTAGCAATGCAATTGTTTCTACTTGTTCCTAATAGTATTATCAGTCAGCTAAGACCATAAAATTATTTATCAACGGTTTCATATTAATAAACCCGGTATTACGAACAGCAGAAGCTCTTTAGCTAATCTGCTGGCCTTTATGAAGTCTGAATCTACTAATAGCTTAGGTTAAACTGGTTTAAATATGGCTCGTTATCTTTTACCTGGGTCGAATTGAATGCAAAAGGAAAATTATAGAGTGAAACAAGTCAGAATCTCTACGACGTTCGAAAGTAAAACAAGAAAATAATAATAACAAATTAATGTATTGTCATCGATCCTCGGTAAATGTACAAAGTTTGAATGAAATATGACCGTTTGACAATCATGCCCGAAAAATTTACAGTGAAGTGAAGCAACAAAATAATAATGGAGTAATCTTATCAAATTAGTGTATTGTCATCAATTCCTCGATAAATTTACAAAGTTTTAACGAAATCTGACCGTTTAAAGTGAGTCAAAATCGTATCTAAAGAAGTTTACCAACAAACATACAAGTGAAGCTAATATATAGGGTGTAAAAATTGTATACATAAAAATAAGGATTGTTACATTTAATGTTACCGCACTGAGAACATACGGGATGCAAAGCACATTTTATCATCTAGTATTAATTTAAACTATTTTTTATATAATTACTTCGACTTATAGTTCTTTTAACATGCCGTTTTTTCTTTTATTGCAAGTAATGCTTTGTGACCCTTTTACCACTTGGGAAGCATATTCATCAAAGACCGAAGCAGAAAGAAAATTTGGTGCAATATTTGCTCTTCAAATTGTAATTGAAGAGCAAATCGTGGTGTCGTTATTCGTGATCGATTATGGAGTAGAAATAAATACGCTAATTGCAAATATAGCCCATGGCATTAGGTCCACCTTCTAACGATCTGTTGTACTAAAGTTTATTAATTTCATAAAGGTCACACATAAAGTTCCTGACACAGCTTAATATATACAACATGTAACGTAATTAACGCACACCCTCAGACACCCAAATTAGAATATTATGTTGTAATCATAATACATACACTGAATTTTTTATATAACATGTATATGCATTGTTATTTCCTAAATTAGTTTCTTGGAATATAGTTTATTTTTCTTTATTTTGTATTGAATGATGGAATTTGTATGAATACAAATAAAACTGCAATTTTAAAAGTCTTATTATTTGACTTACGGTCCATTTCAATTTATTTTGACTGTATAGGGACAATATATTCCGTAGTTTTAATTATCTTGGAAAAAAAATTACCTGTATATTAAAAATGATATAATTCGATTCATAAACAAACTGAACAACTATTTTCAGGATGTGCGTAATAATTAATTAAGTTACATGTTGTATAAAAAAAGAAAAAATATCTTGTTGTCGGCTATCTAATGCGAAACTAGGTATAGAGCCTGTACCTATTATGGCAACCAGACAACTATAATAATAATATATAGGGACAATGTCACACACATCATCCTAGCCCCACACTAAGCAAAGCTTGTACTATGGGTAGGTACCAGGAGACGATATACATACTTATATTGAAAGAAAACATCCATGACTCAGAAACAAATGTTCGTGCTCATCACACAAATATTTGCACTTACCGGGATTCGAACCCAGGACCACCAGCTTCGTAGGCAGGAGCACTACCAACTAGGCTACGGTGTCCGTCTGATTCAACTGATAAACATACTTATATATTGGAGTGGAGGTGGAGGTGTGGAGTGGGCATCGAAGGCGAGTCAAGTCAGCTTAGTATATAAATGTATTTGTTAAATTTAATGAAGCATAAGCATTACTAAATCAGTGCAAAACAAAATTCTTACTAACCAACCTCCCAGCGTTATGATTGTGGAGCTTAATCAAGGTTTTGATATCACTCCGCTTCCTATATCGGCTATCCATGAATTCTCTGGACTTCTTAAGGCCGAACCGTACGTTGTCGCTGCATCCCCCCCACTGCCACCTCTCTGTTGGCACTTGGGAGGGGGGGAGCGTTACTGATTCACGCCCGCGACGTGGTTTAGGTGCTCCCTAGGAAAGAAAATACAAGTTAACTTGAGTATTTAATTAAATGAGGACCTAGACAGTTGAGGAGCCAACTACTATAAAATTGCCCACACATTGTAAATATTAAATTATACAGTATTCAATTCATATTAATATCATATTCGACCGCACGTGTGTCGCAGCGGCTAGGACAGTCGCCTCACCGCTTCGTGTCGCGGATTCGAGTCCCGCGCCGGACAGCGATTTGTGTGACGCATAAATAGTTGTTCTGAATCTGGGTGTAATTGGTGTCTGTCTACTATATGTTGGTAAAGTACCCCGCGACACAGGGATTAAATTCCCTAGTGCGGGCGTACTATTTTATATATATATATAAAAAATATTCAGTCATATTACCTAAAGCCCAGTTAAGTAAACATGAAATATATAATTCCATGCAAAATATACAATAATACTTCCTCATCTCTTCCGTATATATGTTATTGAGAATGCGTAATAAAACCTATGGAATTCTTCATTACACTAAAAGATGTTGATGTACAGTTCCTAGAATAAACAGGAACATATCAAAACTTGGGATTCGAACATCTATGCCATCAACTATTTCATGTTTTTCAAAAAAGGCATCATCATCATTGATTAGCTCCTGCGTCCAAAAGTCTCCAACAAACTAATATTACTGTTATGTATTAATTTGGTTGTAATTTCTATTATTTATTTTTGTCTAACACAGATAAAATACAATCCTAAAAGTTCTAAAAAACTGCCCGGTATTTACTGAGAGCCACAATTCTCCCATTTAGAAATCCATTTCTAACGTATCTGATAAAATATTTTTTGCCAGCATCGTGATCAGCTTTATATATATTTAAAACTTATAACAATTATTATTATGCAAAGAGCATGCATAAGATCTTTTAACAATAGAAATTATTGATTAAGTGTATGCAAAGTGTAATCTTTTCTGGAAATCTTAATAAAATACAATAAATATAAAGTTTAGGTTAAATTTAAATGCTCATGTGTTTTACACTAAATTTCAACATACACTGTGCAGTGCAAGCAGAAAACGAAGCTTTCCCTTTCAACCCATTGACGTTAAATTACTCAAAATTTAAATTGTTAAGGCGTATCGTATGTAAAAGGCTTTTAACAGTTTCATTTCGTCATTGACTTTTTAGTCATCTCAATTCATAACACGTCGCAGTTTCGCGCAGCATTTATTCATGTAAAATTAAATAAATAAATAAAATAAAAAGGTTTTTAGTCACGTAGACTTTAAAAAAGCGCTTGTAAATAGTCCGAACATGTTTGTAGTAATACAGTTATTACATATTTCTAGTTTCTTATTACAGATATTTAGTTACACGAAATATTAAAACATTTATACAATTTGTTTTATAATGGTAGTGACTTTTAGCTACCTTGTATTAAGTTATTGTTGTGTAAGATCTACATATATTCAAATAGATACATGAAGTAACCAATATTATTATTTCATATTTATTTTTCGAATCTATTGTAATAAACAGGGCGTTCAATAAAAAGAAAACGCGAAATAAACTTTGCAATCAAGAAGTAGTATGGATCTTCTTTATTTATCATCTTTATTTGTCTCTATATTTATAGAAAATCGTTAATACCTACTGCTTTGTTTTATCAATATTAATGCCCCCATTATTATACACTAGCTTTTGCCCGCGACTTCGTTCGCGTGGAATAGTGACTTCCGGCAGATTTTTGGTTTTACCCACATAGTTCCCGAACTCGCGGGATCTCTCCAAAAATGAAATGTGGAAGATATTCTAGGGAACTCTTTAAAAATCAACATTATGAGCTCTGCGTTTGAATCGAAGATATGTATACTCACTAAGGGCATTAAAGCTGTTATTGCCGATCGAAAAAGGTGAAAATTTATTTACATTTTTCCGATGAATTTTCAGTACTGAATTGATGCCGACTCTTGACCAATAGATGGCGCTATTTTATTTTTTATTCTATTTTTTGTAATAAAAACTATCCTATGTCCTTTCTCAAGTTCCAAACTATGTCTGTACCAAATTTCACACAAATCAGTTCAGTAGTTTAGGCGTGAAGCAAAGACAGACAGACAGACAGACAGACAGAGTTACTTTCGCATTTATAATATTAGTTTGGATATTCAGTCATTATGATGGTTTCGTTTCGATTTAAAATTCTTGAGCGTCCTTCAATTGGACCAGACCTTAGTAATTTCTATGTTTTCGCGGATAAAAAATATTTGAAAGGACAGCAATGTTTTATTTAGTTTTTATTTTTATTTTATTGACACACAAAACAGAATACTATGAATACATCACAGTGTGGTGTACATTATGGATTAGCACTAGATATATACAGAATATTCCTAAACAAGTATACACAGCATGACTTTACGTAATTGTGTTTAAAAACATTCATATTCTACAAATTAATGTATGAAATATGTTTCAGTGATGAAGTACAGACGCCAGCACATCAAGTTACCCCAATCTGTCAAATTTCCCCAATTGAAAGTGAACCTTATCCTTTAACCGTGATAAAGTTGAAAATCTATAAATGAAATTTGACAGATTGGGGTAGCTGGTTGTGCTGGCGTCTGTACATAACCTAAGTGAGAGCAGTGATTACCTTTTCACAGGAGCATTCGAGCAAGGATCCCGCCGTGCACGCCCTGGTGATAGAGTAAGTGACGCCAGCCGCTGTGATGGCGTTCACGAACCCCGTTTCTCTCGTATCTGTTAGCAAAAAGAACTGTATTAATACCCATATACATAAATTGACATACACAATTACGGTTAGCATGGTTGGTAAATGCTTGCCTTGCACGCCGAAGGTTGTGGGTGCGATTCCCATACATACAGATGTCTGTGTCTTGTGTCTGGGTGTAATTATCTATATGAGCATGTATTTACATAAAAGAAGTAGTATTTTATGTAATATCAGTTATCTGGTTTCCGCAATACAAGCTCTGCCTAGTTTGGGATCAGATAGCCGTATGTGAATAATGTCCCAGGTTATTATATCATATTATATTATATTTGTTGAGTTAACCCTATTCTTGAGTGAATAATGAAAACTCAATATACAAGAACTAGACTTATCAACATAAACAATGCACATTTAAAATGACACCGAAACAAAGGGCGCCATAGCTGGCCTGTTTTATCGTAAGTAATTCGTCTCGGTGATTTCAGCCCATAGAAATAAAATGCAAATACAGACATAAACTGTACAAATGATACAAAAAGATGTTGTTGACCTACAAATCAATATTCATAATATAAGTTTTGTAATAAAAGTCGATGAGCTTCACAAATCGAAGGTCCTATCCATAAAACATTTGGGTGTGACACATGGCTTACTTGTTCGAGTTGACAGAATAGTTGAAAAATAAAAAGAGCATCTAAAATCATCCATCCGTCAAATTTTAATAATTGGAACGAAGTTCCTTATCGCGCGTTGTGAAAGGGGGCTAGACGGAAAAAAATCTTACGAAAAGTTGTCACGACAATTTTTGCAGCTGTGCGACGTGCGCATGTTTCTCTCTCTCTCTCTTAAAGAAAGCAAGCCAGATATTTTCATTTCTATTTCGCATTGAACAGAGTGTGGTGTCGCGACGATTATTTTTGTTGAGTGTATACAAGTTTTTTGTAGATAATAAATAATAAGAAATAACTTCGTTCCATCCGGGTGTCCCTTGACACCTCTCAAGTTTTAATTGTATTTAATGTCCATCCACAACAAACCGGAAAACGTATTGTGGGCACAAGATGGATCAATATCCTTGTGAGGGTCGCTGGTAGCCGCTAGATGCGGGTAGTGCAAGACCGGCAATTGTGGAGATCTTTCGGGGAGGCCTTTGTCCAGCTGTGGGCATATTTCGGCTGATGATGATGGATCTCTATGACCACTACACTGACCAACATTATAATACACACTGCACTTTATATACTTTTTTGTTCTTAATATATTACTGGCCATACAGAATGGATTATACAGAATTATTCGATTCTACGATGTTAGCCAGTTTAGTGGCCTGGGGCATTTAAAGCGATTAATTGTTAAAATTTCTCAATCATAGATGGGTTAAATAAACTTGACATTTTCCTTGCTAGCTTTATTAGGACTTGGAATGTTGACTAATTACTAATCTCTTTGACTACTACTCGTATATAAATTTAACTATACTAATAACTAAGATTGTGTGTTTGTACTATAATTATTGTTTGTAATATTGTGTGTAACATGCAAATCTAAAATAACACAAAAATTATATGTAATTAGGCTTAGAATATTCAGACACGATGTAAAAATTGTTAATGAATTGAAATTGACTATCAAAGTGGTTTAATTTCTGAGCGTTTCCGTGCTTAGGAAGGCACCTTTAGGCTGATTTCAGAGTCGCGCCGGCGAGCGGCGCCGTCCAAACGCGCGCGCTTACAATTACACTAGACAGTAGTTGTGTTTCATAGTCACGCAGTTCAAGCGCGCCGAGTGTGAGACGCGCGCCGTCGGCCAGCGCTGCCCAAGCTCCTCTACTGTCAGCTAGCGTTTCAGAGTGACGCGTCTCGCACGCGGCTGTTGAGACGCGCTGGCCGTCGGCGCGTGCCGCACGCGTCACTCTGAAATCAGCCTTAGACTAAATACGAGTATAAATCACTACAACTGTACTACAGTATGTCACTTAGTTTAAATGTTTGCGGCAGAAGAGACAGAACAGAGGGTGAACATATTAATTGTTGTCCAGAGAACTAGGATTACATCGACCATGGACCGGAAAAGAAGTATAATTAAAGAGGTAAATAAAAGCTTTAGTACTATTACTGCATTTATACTAGCGATTATTGCCGACTGAATAATTCCATATAAACTTCAGCTTTTAATTAATATTAATTAGTTGCTTCTATATAAAGTTTTTTTCGCATCATTTACTAATTATATATTGTATGGCTAGGAACGCGGTCAGTCTATAGTTGGGTGTCCGCTTTAGTGGTTTATTTCTGAGCGACTCTGTTTTTCGGAGGGCACGTTAGTCTATTTCAGTCGTTAAGCCATGTCAGAGCCCTAATGGCCGGCTTGAACAACTCTGACACTAGGTTAATCACGACCCATACGATTAGGTAATAGAATTGGTTTTGATCTGGAAATACCAATATAATAATACAATATTATATTATGTACTGCATTGTGACCTTGACAAGTACAAGTGTATGTTAGTACCCAAGTGCTGAATAAATTTCAATTCATTTCATTTCGTTTCATATTATAATACAAAGAAGAAGAAACGGCCTTCAATCTTTCAATTTCTCTAACCAGAAGCAAATTATGATATTAAAATATTTTTTAATGCTGACTTGAAAATGCCATAGGTACTTTATTTATTAGATGTGAATAGATATAATCTAAGGATTATGGAGCATACAAATTCAAATTATTCCGTATTTAGGTGTATAATATACTACTTGAAGATGATTTCACAAGACAAGAAGTGACTTAAATAATTTTTCCATTCAAATCTTGACTTTTCCGGAACGCAACTTAACCTTCTGGACACGATACGCAACGCGGAGGAATATTTTGACGTACAATTAGTATAAATTTTTATTTAATTTATCATTTATATATATATAATAATTTATTTACTATATGTTGGTATTGTTGCGGGATCGAATCAGAAATGTCGAAATCCGCAGGCGAACCAAAATCAGCGACATAGCCCGAAGAATTGCAAAACAGAAGTGGTAGTGGGTGAGTAACATAGCTCGTAGAACCGACAGCCGTTCGGGCAGAAAGGTTCTCGAATGGCGACCACGAACCGGAAGACGCAGCGTGGGCAGCCGGAGATGGACCGATGATCTTGTGCGGGTCGCTGAAAACTGCTGTATGCGAATAGCGCAAGACCGGCAATTGTGGAGACTTTGGGGGAAGCCTTTGTCCAGCTGTGGACGTCTTTCGGCTGATATGATGATGATATGTAGGTTAAATATATGAATTGTTATTTATTGTGTATACAGATAAAAATGTGCCCTGCACGTCACGGTACGACTATATAGTCGTGATGGCGTGCTGCATTTTGATATGTCATCTAACAATGAATTTGGCAGACATAATGTTAAATATTTACAAAAAGTTGAGAAGGCTTTGAGTTTTGCAAAAGATTTTATCAACTTTCCCCTCCGTATGTCCCACGCTAACAGGCTCGGCTATAACAATTAATGGCAGGTCAACCTATGTTCAATGAATATTCAAACTGTATGAATAATGTGAAAATCGTTGGCAGACACCCATTGAATATTCGTAGGACATCAGCGATGGTTGTGTTTTTGTTCGCAGCTTAATATGCGCATATTGTGAATTCTTAGACAATAATGAATTAGAAAATGTTGATAAGATATTTGCTGATTTGTTGTGGAACTATTCATTTTCTACCTCCTCCTTTTTTTTCTTTCTGATTAAATTCGTTGCGGGATCCAAGATAGTTAAAGCCAATCCCCGGGACATGCCTGAGCCTCACCGCTCAGTGTCATTTCATTGTGTGCCACTGTTGATCCTGTCTTACAGGAGTTGCAAGTAAGAGGGAGGGACCAGTCCCAAATTAAAAAAAAAGATATTTTTTGTATTCAATTAAATATGAATAAGGCCCAATGAATAAATTTGGGGACTCGTTTGTAAAGCGCAATCCTCAATTTTAGCATTGTTTTCTTTTTAACACATATGTCTGGAGAGTTAGAAAGACCCGCTCTTTTTGAAAATGATCTCCACTCCACAAATAAATAAATAAATACCTTGGGACAACTAACACTGCCATCTGACTGCAGAGGCTACTATAACAACCAGACAACTGATAAACATACTTAAATATTTCCAAATACTCAAAATATTTTTAATTGTCACTTTTTGTACATATTTAACCGCCAAAGTCATGGTTAGATGACTAATCAAAATGCGCCAGTAGAACACCGGCACGCTACTTTTTGTCTTGTGAAATCATGTATACTCCATAATGTTAAATTATAAATTTTCACATCAAATGAATCGAAGTACAGCATTTTCAAGTCAGCAATAAAAAATATTTTAACATCATAATGTGCTTCTGACAAATATAAATAAATAAAAAAGGTTTTTATTCACGTAGACTTTAAAAAAGCGCTTGAAAATCGTCAGAACATGTTTGTAGTAATATAGTTGTATACATCATTATTTCTAGTAAGATAGATATTTAGGTACACATTGTATGAAAACATTTATAAAATTTATATTATTATAGCATTGATATTTAGCTAGCTCGTATCAAGTTATTGTCAAGAGATTATGTTTAATTATTTGGTTTAAGTCTAATATTTTTACTACATATTGTCAGTCAATATCGTAATACAACTCTACCAGCTATACTACCTACCTCCAATAAATTTAAAAAAAACAAGGCCGTTTCTTCTACTTTGTGTAATAGCAAAATTTCACCCAGACACAGAACAAATAATCGTGCTCACCACACAAAGATTTGTCCTAGGTGGAGATGAACCCCACGGTCTCCGCCTTGTCAGTCAAGATCACTGACCACTGGACTTACAGGCAAGTTCACCACGCTCACGTCAAATTTCCCCAATTGAAAGTGAACACTATGCTTAAGTGATAATAGTTGAAAATCAATAAAAAAAATTGACAGATTGGGGTAGCTGGATGTGCTGGCGTGTGAACAATGTTTTTTTTTTTTTTTTTTTTTTATAATATCTCGGGACTATGTTACATAGATCATCCTAGCCCCAAACTAAGTGAAGCTTGTACTATGGGTACCAGGCGACGATATATATACTTATATAGATAGATAAATACTTATATACATACAGAAAACATCCATGAATCAGAAACAAATATTCGTGCTCATCACACAAATATTTGCACTTACCGGGATTCGAACCCAGGACCACCAGCTTCGTAGGCAGGAGCACTACCAACTAGGCTACGGTGACAATCCACGCCTTGTTCTATAATTTTCAATACCTAACAAGGATCAAAGTTAATACAAACCTTTATTCGTTACATCAATGTACCTTTAAATCCACATATAATTAACTATTCAAACTCTTCGTACGATTCACTACTAAATCACATCATCAACTTCATTGCAAATTGACAATGAAGCAATCATGGTAGGCCATAGAATGTCTCTTGTTCGCTAATGGTTAATAGTCGTAGCAATAATAGCCAGGGTACTGCGATTCGATTGCAATTATCACAGCCTCTGTAGCGTGAAGAGTACAATTGGTCCTAGATGATTAACTTGTATACTGTTCTGTTATTATTCTGTGGTTGTATTGATGAGGAACGAGATTTGAATTGAGTAGTTAAAGATGGTTGATTTAACAATAAATACGCCTCGCGGTGTTACCCAATTTATTATATATATTTTCTCCGTTCCTAAATCCATACAAAACAGTTAAAGGCATTTGATACAAATACATTTTTGTTTTTAGAAAAATCCAATGAAATACGGCCTAATTACTAATAGTTTGACACTGGAAAGTAAATAATAAAGTTTAAGGCACTTTCCATCAACATTATTATCATCATAGCAGCTGTAAAATTTCACTGCAAGACAAAAGCCTCCCCCAAGAATAATCTTGGGGGGATATGCCATAATCGCCACGCTTGACAGACAGGTTGGCGATCGCAGTAAGATGGTCATGGTACTCAAAAAGCACTAGCAACTAGGCTCGCAGTCAGTCCACAGATTGGTGACCACTAAAGTGGTTTAATTTCTAAGCATCTCCGTGCTTCGAAGGGCACGTTAAGCTGCCGGTCCTAGTTGCAGTCATTAGACAACAGTCGTTAAGCCATGTCAGAGGTCTGCTAGGTGACTTGAACAACTCTAACACTAGGAAACCATTACCCATACGATAAGTAAGTAAATACATTTGCAGTTATGAAACTATTCAAACTCTTCATACGATTCACTACTAAATCACATCATCAATTTGCATAACTGTTTAGTTTGACTCCACAATGTCATTTGGTGTAGCGGTTAAGACCTCGAGTCACCTCGCCATTTAATGTTCCGGGTTCGATTCCTGCACAGGAAAACTATTTGGGTGACCAATAAGCAGATGTACTGAGTCTGGTTGTACTTTGTGGCCATCAGTTGTATATGTTTGTAAAGTATTAAAGTCACAGGCATACATTTCTCTTGTAAGGGTGGCACAAAAATATAGGAAATTAACTGTATTAACTGTTACCATAATATTAACAGTCTCAATGTGTGAGAGAAACTTGAACTTATCCATTTGTATTCTTATACTACTAAGTCATCAAACAAGCCTTTTCGCAATCTTGTTAACACTGGTAAATGACATTGAATTATGATGACTAGGTACAGACGCCAGCACATCCAGCTACCCCAATCTGTCAAATTTATTTAATAGATTTTCAACTTAACACTTAAGCATAAGGTTTAGTTTCAATTGGGGAAATCTGTCAGATTAGGGTAGCTTGATGACACATGATTTTACAAACGCCAGTAGATGCTTAACACGAAGTACTTATTCAGGCAAATTATTCTTAGACCAAAAATCCTCTCCCATCCCTTACATACCTCTATAAAACTACTTTTCAACAGAGTCAACAAAGTTTACTGTATAAAGAACTGTCTTTAGCGCTAGACTTACGTATAACGGATCTAACTAGCCTGGTTACCATTAAGCTGGGAGGGGAGGGGTCCCCCCTCCCAGCTTAATGGTAACTAAAACCTTGTTAGATTTGTTGGCTTTTACAATATGAGTTTTTACCAGCGTGTTCAAGGACCTATTGTATTCTAAGCCCGCATACGGTCAATAGTTTTGGTTTAACAAATACTCACTTGAATAGTTCCACTATCTTTAGGTATCAAAAAGTATAATTTCACAACTGTCGTTACATTAGGTACTAATATAAATAATAACTAATATAAACATTCAATAGAAATTAAAAAGGACGGGCGGGTTGGTGTGATTGCTAAATACTTGCCTTTCACGCCGGAGGTCATGGGTTCGATTCCCACCCAGGGCAGATATTTGTGTGAATGAACGAGTCTGTGTGTAATTATCTATATAAGTATGTGTTTACAAAAGACAAGTGGTATATGCAGTATATCAGTTACCTGGTTTCCATAGTACAAGCTCTGCTTAGTTTGAGATCAAATGGCCATGTGTAAATAATGACCCAGATTATTATGCTAATCTAATATTAATTTAAATTAATTAATTTTGATAATGCAGCAATCAATAATAAGACATGACAATATAATGTATTTTGCACTTGTAAAAGTTACAAATTCCTATTATTGAATCACTTATATGTACTACGAATGATAATTTAATTAAAACTAGCTGTGCCCCGCGGTTTTACCCACGTTAAACGCTATAAATTATAGTCTATGTGTTAAGCCAGGGTCTCAGCTAACTCCATACCAAATTTTATTAAAATCGCTCCAGCCGTTAAGACGTGAACAAGTAACAAACATACACACTCACAAACTTTCAGCTTTATAATATTATAGTTTGACTACCAAAATGTGTAAACAAACCTACTAGTTTAAAGAACTTAAACTAAATATTCACGCACACTTGTTATGCACTTGCAAACATTACAACCAGCAGATTTCCTCGCTAGGTTTTGGTTCGGCGATAGTATTGTGGCATTCATTAAGTAGAGATTAGATAACTGCGGTGCTTGCGCAATGCGGTGCAGTTGACAGCAGATCGGCATCGGCAGCGCCTATCGATCCCATGCTAATTGGGCCCAGTGCCCGACGAGCCGTATCGTCGCCGCATTCCCGTCCAACCGTCCCCAGAGATACAGCGAAATTTATTGCACCAACAATTTATATAATTGACATGCGACAAAAAAACGAGAGTGCACACCCATCCGATGCAGAATCCGAACCGTAATTACGCTCCGTCACTCACTGATGTCGCGACGCGCATGACGTCCGATTTTCATAGGCATTTTTGATTGTCAACCGAGTCTACCCAAGGATGCGTCCTCTGGAATTATGAGAGGAATGTCAAGTTCCAGATATTTCGCTAGTCGTTTAGTAGCAAGGTAAAAACGTGGCCGTGGTTGTGGGAGCGCGAGGGGGGCGGCCCGGCGCGCATGGGAACTGGTCTGCCCCGCGCGAATGCCGTGGACGCCACGGTTTTTCTACAACGCGCTGCGCTGTCGATAGGGCAGTGCGGTCGCCACACTCACTCGTCATTATAAATCCGTGGCGGTGAGCTCAGAGCAGCGCATTCCACGCGCACCACCCGCGTTATGCACTGTAATTATCACAAAACGCGAGCCCGACTCGCAAATATGTCGTTGGGAACGGGAGACATGACATTCTCATCACCAAACGCTGCCTTTTTTCGAGCGTCTCCGGCTTCGAAATATGTCCAGCACTGAGCCACTCCCACGACGTCCACCAGTGATTATATTCGGGGGCCTTGCGACTTGGGTTTTTGCGTAGTGCCACGAGCGCCCGAGGAATGTCAGTATTTGTGTCCATTGAATAATTCAGTGAAATTGTCGATCGATCAATAAAACCGAAGGAATCAAATTGATTCACACTTGAAGGTTGTATGGCTTCAATATCGCCCGTGTTTTTATAACTTCAAAATATTTTGAAGTCGTTCCGCCATTCACTTTGAGTCAATCAGCCGCACGTGCGTTTGCGCAGGACCACTCACGATAGTACTGCAATGATTTTTCTGCTCCTGGATAATTGGGAACTGACTTTGTATAAGCTTAGTCTATAGATGCGACTGCAGAACCAGTTCTTGTAGTAAATTTGTAATTAATATAAGTTGGAACTTGTTTAGAAGCAATATAGATAGGTTTTTGCTAGTTAGTGGTCATAGATCACTAATGGCTGTCGGAGTTGTCAACGCGATATGACTTCTGATATCTTTATGAGTGAAATTCCTAATAAAATGAGAATATTAAACATTGCAAGAGATGCATTCCGTACGTGGGTTTGACATATGGCATAACATTACACGACGTTTGAAATTAATTATTATATTAAACTCACTTACATTGAAATTGAAATTCTAGAAGGCGTAATTATTGACGTGGTCATACACAAACAAAATAAAAACACGGAAATTATGATGATATTAAACTGAATTAACCTTTAATCTGAAGTAATAAAAACTGCAATCTGTTACCATTATTGTTTTAGTCTACACTAACCTATAATCATAATATACAAAATTTAGAAGCGTGAACTTTGCCATATTACGATGGGTACGCCACAAAAACCACCTTTTAATGCACGTTTTCTTTAAACGGATAATTACGCTGCTAGCATTAAGTGGGCTGTATATAATAAATTGCAAATTACAACATTAATCACCTGTAATAACTACATAAATTATGTTGATATAGAACATTGAATGCCTCGAGGTAACGTCAAATTGAGAAGATAAGCCGAGGAAAGACGTCTCAAGATGATCTCGAACTCAGCCCATATGTGAAATTGCTGAGAATTTTGCAATTTTAATTTTATTTATAACGATACAGTTTAAGCTGTGAACTTTAGCGATATCAGAGTGAATTACATTTTACAATTACATTACATTTTTGTCACCGTAGCCTAGTTGGTAGTGCTCCTGTCTACGAAGCTGGTGGTCCTGGGTTCGAATCCCGGTAAGTGCAAATATTTGTGTGATGAGCACGAATATTTGTTTATGAGTCACGGTTGTTTTCTATGTATTTAAGTATTTATCTATCTATATAAGTATGTATATCGTCGCCTGGTCCCCATAGTACAAGCTTTGCTTAGTTTGGGGCTAGGATGATCTGTGTGACATTGTCCCTAGATATTATTATATAATACTTTTCAAAAATCCATATGTTAAGGAAACATGAGCTTTGCTTTAGCTAGTTTACCCTCTTTTACATATTACTCTAGTGAGGTGGGTAAAGCTAAATGTCTACATAAAGCCTATACTACAATGTTAATATTAATACATATATTAGGGATACGTATCCCATGTATCATGAACAACATGAGCTTTGCTTTAAGTAGTCTTCCTTCTCTTACATACTACTGTATTAACCAGTGGGTTAAGCCAAATGTCTACATAAAGCCTATACCACAATGAGCGCTTTCTATGTTACAAAACCTATGAGTTATGTAGCATGTCTATGTTAATATTAATACATATATCAGGGATCTGTATACATATTACGGAAAACATGAGCTTTGGTTTAGCTAGTCTGCCCTATCTTACATATTATTCCACTAACAAGTGGTTAAGTAAAATGTCTTTACAAAGCGACAGACTTTCCACACAATGAGGCCAGCCCTAATATATTTCACTAAAAAGGAGGTAAGGGTAATCTTTAATCTTATTTTTATTTTTGTAAAGCAGGGGGAATAGGCAATAAAAAGTGCCACTGGGTAGGTATGTCGGACTGGCACCAACTAAACCTATCCTACCGTGGATTTCTTCTGGCGCCTGATGGGATGAAGCCCGGGACGCGGGTATGCTGCTCCAGTGCCCCTTTTGCGCTACGTCCCAGATGGGACTGTACTCTGAGAGTGCTCTGGGTTGCCCTTCCCTATTGCCGACTCCTGTCAGGTAGGTTTTGAGGGAACAAAGAACTGACTACAAAACAAGGAAGTTATTAATTTGTCTGTATATTGCTTTTTGTATATATATGTTACGCTATTTTTCCGTTATATTTACACCCTTTATAACATTTTTTAATCGATATGTATTGCTATCAAAATATTTTCCCGTATAAATTTTGTTCCAATCGGCTGTCTAAAAGAAAGTTGTAGTTTTATTTTAATCACTTTGCTGATGTCACATAATTATTGCCTCCATGTTCTTGAAGGCTAAAACTAAAATATGAGTCATATAAAAGCACATATATAAATTTACATTTAGTACTAAGTGTTACACCCTTATTTAAAAACGAAGTCTAAAGTTAAACTGCAGTTGAACTAAGGATCAAGCAATCTCATTGGATGGTTTTCAACTAAACCAAGGATCAACTGCAGTTTAACTTTAGACGTCGTTTTTAAATTGAAGGTGTGATGTTTGATATTATAAATCTAAGGGCTTCAAGACACAAATACACTTCACATCAAAAATATCGAAACATATCCGAAGTTTGGAATAAAATTTGATATTTAGAGGGGTTTGCCGTAGTAGCTTGGTATGTGAATTGGTGACCGCAGCTAGGTAGTAGCTAGTACACAGGTGACACTGCTGCCTGGCTACATGGTATATTACCACATTTCATATAAGAATAGAACTAAGAATCACTTCTTATCTTTTTAATTTATGTATATAATAGATATGTAGGTTTTATGTAGTTTATTCTTTATATATATATATATATATATACTAGCTGTGCCCCGCGGTTTTACCCGCGTTAAACTTTATAAAATATGGCCTATGTGTTATCCTAACTATAAAAATTAGCCTATGTTCTTTCTCAGGGTCTAGACCATCTGTATACCAAATTTCATTCAAATCCGTTCAGTAGTTTTGGCGTGAAAGAGTAACAGACAGACAGACAGACAGTGTTACTTTCGCATTTATAGTATTAGTTAGGAATATATATATATATATATTATTGGGTATTGTATGTAAATATTTGTGTGTATTTTATCAATATATTTAATTCAATATTTTGTAGTACACTGCTTGTACCCATTATGAAATAATTTCACTCTCCTAATGGTTTGCTGGAAGAAAATTCTTTAATGAATTAAGCTCGCCTATGTACATGACTTTTCATTGTAAAATTTAATTTAAATGTATGTTTCTGTGTACAATAAAGAATATATCTGAGTCACCCAAGGGATAGTGTGGGGTGTTCCGTTATTCTTTTTGAGCCGGAAGGAAATAAATGGGCGGCGGTGATCACTTAGGTGACCTGCTTGCTCGTTCGCCTTAGGTTAAGAAATATACATATATTTGGCTTTCAAGCTTGGCTTAGTACGTCTATTAGCATTGTTATTTAGGAAGACCCTGGATATCACTATTAATCACGTCTTTGTCGGAAATTAAGCACATCTGGATAAACCGCCATGGTTTTTAGATTGTAAGTTGATCAATGTGGTTCGTAGAGTTTTTAGTTTTAAAATATTATTTAGGTATGCATCGTGTCGATGAAATAACATCTTCGATACTCAATCAAAAGAGTGAGTTTTCGTATATAAACGTAGTTGTACAGACGCCAGCAGATCCAGCTACTCCGATCTGTCAAATTAGTTTTATCAGTTTTCATCTTTATCACATAAACATAAGGTTCACTAATAATTTGGGAAATTTGACAGATTGGGGTAGCTTGATGTGCTGGCGTCTGTTCAAAATGTTCCTAAAATCTAACCCCTTAAGGCATTTCCACGTCAGTAGACATCCTGAGCTGAGGTTCGAGATCTAACGTGGAGTACTAAGTTTGTGATTGAATTTGCTTGACAGCTTGAGCCCCTGTTCGCCTCCAATGTCTGGTGAAGCAGTTAAAGCCTCCTAAGCTAACTGTACTATAAAAATGTAGGATTACTAAGTATGTAAGAAAAGTTTAAGATGGATACAGCAAGCGTGCATTTGAAATTTTAACTTCAAACTACATTCAAAAATTATTTCAAGGCAATTCACTGATTTGTTAGCGATCTCCGAGGTAAAGCAATTAAACATATGGTCTGACTAAAGATATAGTTTCGATTTGACGGTCACCGTAGCCTAGTTGGTAGTGCTCCTGCCAACGAAGCTGGTGGTCCTGGGTTTGAATCCCGGTAAGTGCAAATATTTGTGTGATGCGCACGAATATTTGTGTCTGAGTCATGGATGTTTTCTATGTAAATAAGTATTTATCTATCTATATAAGTATGTATATCGTCGCCTGGTACCCATAGTACAAGCTTTGCTTAGTTTGGGGCTAGGATGATCTGTGTGACATTGTCCCTAAATATATATATATATATTTATAATTATATCTTTAGTCACAGACCGTCAAATCGAAACTATATCTTTAGTCAGACCATATGTTTAATTGCTTTACCTCGGAGATCGCTAACAAATCAGTGAATTGCCTTGAAATAATTTTTGAATGTAGTTTGAAGTTAAAATTTCAAATGCACGCTTTCAAATGCATATATATATATATATATATATTATTTAGAGCATCTTCGTGCTTCAGATGACACGGTAAGCTATGTCCCGCCGGTAATTATCAGACAAAAGTCGCTAAGCCATGTCAGAGACCTGATGGGATTGTGTCACTCTGGCACAAGGTAAGCCACTGCCCACTCGAAGGAACGCAGGAGTCTTGAGTGACAGCGAGCCATGCTGTGTGAGTTGCTAAATATTTAGCACTTGTCCTGCCTTGGCAAACCTTAAGGCATAAATGGCAGACGCTATACAAAAGAATTCAACGCGTTCGATAGCGTTGGATATGCAATTTATAATTAATGTGTTTTACTGACTGTCCTGATTTATTTTCTCGTCAACGTTCACGTCCTGGTTGTTTCTTACTTAAAACCAAATTTTAATTGCCATAATAATATTGATTTGAACTTTTACAATAATAAGGTGATATGATGATGGACTCTGGGGCTCTACCGGCTTAGTCGCCGAACATCGATTTCTAAAATGCCGTTCAAATAAATAAAGGTTAAAAATGACTTAATCAATCGTTAAATCGGCTTCAACGTCGACAATCGATTCCGGACCATTTATGACGTCACATGTGCTCATGGAAGCCGATTTAACGATTGATTTAGTCATTTTTATCCTTTATTTATTTGAACGCCATTTAAGAAATCGATGTTCGTCGACTTAACTGGTAGAGGCCCAGGTGGTGGGATAATGGCATTTTTATATATTGTTTAAGTATATTTTATATTGCAAGGCAAACTAACAAGCGGTTCACCTGAGGGTAAGTTATCAACGCCGCCCATGGATACTCGCATGGAGCCGCAAGTGCGTCGCCGGCCTCTAAGAAAGGAATAGGCTCGTTTCTTGAAATACCTCCGCAGTGGATTCCACAGAATGGTAGTGAGCGGTAAAAAGTGTCTTGTGAACCGCATGGTGGGTGGTAGAAGATTGTTCATTGAGGTTATATGGATGAAAATTCCACTTCTGGCAAGAGGTTGTATAGCACTTTTTCTGGCTTCTAGTGTAACCCTCGACTTTTGGCAAGTTAGAGTAGTATTTACAAATGTATTAGTTGTTTATTAAACGTGTCTTTTTTATTTTCGACGACATAAATAGTTTTCTTCAGGGAACCTCGAAAGACGATCAAGCAAGATTCCGTACCCAAACGAACGGACCCTATTACTAAGACTTCGCTGTCTGTCTGTCTGTCCGTCACCAGGCTGCAGCTCATGAACCGTGATAATTAGACAGTTGAAATTTTCACAAATGATGAATGAATACTAAAAAACAAATAAAATAAATATTTAAGGGGGCTCCCATACAACAAACGTGAATTTTTTGCTCGTTTTACGGAACCCTTCTTGCGGCCGGTTTTTGAATCCATGCATGGCGTTAAGTTAGTTGCCTCGCTACGACCTCGGCACCCTTATGTTGCAGATTCAATTCCCGCCCAAGACATGAAGAAGAACACAGGGATGAAGTTGCGACGAGCTTAAAAATGATTATAGTTGTAGGACTAAGAAAGTTAAGAAAATAAAATTAATTGATATGATACGAACAATGGAATTCGTTTTACCAGATCCTTTATAAATCCTAATGCATTTGATATTAACATTTTGGACATAAGAGAACATATTATTAAGAATTACTAAATTACTACGCATGTATTAGATTTTGCGAACCAAACTTCATAATAAAACTAATATCAGACTCTTTTGTGCACTACCACGTCAGTAAACGCCCTGAGCTAAAAAGATACGAAAGGAGGTGTTCTCTGGCGTGAGCAACTTAGTTTGAAGTCCTATTTGCTACAATCCCTATTGAGACCCCGTTTGCTTCTATTGTCTGATGAAACAGTGAAACCCTTCTAGGATTACTGTAAACGTCGTATAATAAACCGTAGCCTAGTTGGTAGTGCTCCTGCCTACGAAGCTGGTGGTCCTGGGTTCGAATCCCGGTAAGTGCAAATATTTGTGTGATGAGCACGAATATTTGTTTCTGAGTCATGGATGTTTTCTATGTATATAAGTATGTATATCGTCGCCTGGTACCCGTAGTACAAGCTTTGCTTAGTTTGGGGCTAGGATGATCTGTGTGACATTGTCCCTAGATATTATATTATATAGTATTACCCATAGATATTTAGATGGCTTACTATCAATAATATTAATATTAAACATACAAAAAAGGTAGAAAAAGATGTGTAAAACCAAGTAAAGTATGTAGAAAATTTGGACAGAACAGCTCCTTTAAGAAACTCGACTGTCCGCTGCAGCACGTTCCCGGGACCATCGCACAAATCGGCCGGACGTTCCCGCTAGAAACTGATAAACTGAAACTCGCTCCCCGATACCGATCGCAGTCGCATTGGCTCACAGGCCACATTAAATTAACCGTTCACGCACTCAGTTCAGGAATTTTAGATTTGAGATGGATTCCGCTGGCGATCAGGACACTTGTTGCTCGCGTTCGCGGGTTCATAAACAGCTGATTATATAACAGCGAAGCCTCAGAATAGTTTGTGTTTATTTTTTTTATTGTAGTGATGTTATGATTTCACAGTGAAAGTGGGTATGATAAACGAAATAAATGTATAGCTTTACACAATGTGAACTATGGTCGTGAGTTTAAATTGAAAAAACATAACGAAATTCCGTGTTTGGCCGGCGATGATGTTGTTGTTGTGAGCGAGATTTTTTATTGCTACCCACTATAGAAGTGGGTAGCAATAAATAATCTCTCCAGCCGATTTGTTCATTTGATTATATAAATTAATTAAACAATAGCTCTGTTTGCACATGATACAAATGTTTAGTTATGTGTATTTTCTTAGAAAGGTATTTTTGTAATTGTTATGAGTAAGTTAAAGTTCGTCTTAAATCGAAAGAAAAATCTTTACTGTCCTTGTCCGAGGTCGCAGCATAGTAGAAGAAAAGAATATAAACATCAACCAACTATATTAGGTATGGACATAAAATAAAAGCTTTAATATTTGTTTTAATTCTAACTATTTAACTGTTAGAATGTGTAACTGAGGTGCCGAGCTTCGAAGTTTTCTTACTTGCAAAAAAGCCAACGTTTAATTGCCAAGATGTTACGTGATTCTAGTAAAACTGTATATTTATAGACTACGCCCGCATTAGGGAAATTGTTCCGTGTGTCGTGACGTACTTCACAAAAATATTATTAATGGACACAAAGTATATCCAGACTCAGGACAACTATTTATGGGTCACATAAATAGTTGTAGCACAGCGACTGCGCCACCAGGTTAGGGGTAACTTAATACAATTATATATGTAATCAAATCACTCGGAATCAAAAGGAAATAAACCTGTTTTCGGCTGGATTAATACTTCGTTTTGCGGTATATCGTATACGATATACCGATTGAGGGAACAAGGGACTGACTACAAACGAAGTACTTACTCAATGGACACAACATGATAAAATGGCAGAGATGTAGTAGGAAACTCCTGATACTTAACCAAATAAAAAAGAAAGTAAGAGAAAATTGGAAAAAATCCAATAAGCAGAAATCGCTCTGCGTTTGTTTTCCGTATAAAGGAGAAGGAAACTTCTGGGCCCAGCAGTTAACTAGTTGCAATGTGGATTAAAAAAAACGTTATATTTTTCTAAAGGAAATCACAAAATATCGTATCATGTTTCTATCTAGGAAGCGAGAAAACTTTAATTAAGTTATGAAACGAAATAATCGATTAAATAATGACGAATTGCTCGTAATCGATTAAGAATATTTCATTTCATTCATTTCAATAAATCGGTAAAATCTCTGAATATGTTTGAAAATCAAGTGACAAGTGTTTATCGTGGAATCAATTCATAGCGGATCGTATTCCATTAATTTTTCTTCGGGCGACACTTCTCTGCCTGACAGCCTTTACATGCTCTTTGACTTTTTTTTTTTTTTATCGGGACTAGTCCCTCCCTCTTACCCACCACTGCAACTCTTGTAAGCCAGGATCAACAGTGGCACACAATGAAATGACACTGAGCGGTGAAGCTCAGGCATGTCCCGGGGAATCGCTTTAACTGTCTTGGATCCCGCAACGAATTTAATCAGAAACAGAAAAAAGGAGGAGTTAGAAAATGAATAGTTCCACTTCCCTCCAGAGCAAAGCGGGAGACAGAATGATGTAAAGAGGCTATAGCCTCATAAAATGAGAGATTTGCAACTAGAGAAGCCAGCTGCAAAAGCACCGAGGATCAATTTAAGGGTCCTAAGTGAGCTGTTATATTTGATTCCAATAGTAGGTATGGCAAAAACGCTTAAACGCACGGAAGTTGTTCCTTGTTGCTACAAGATCCGTATAATAAACTACTCCAGATATTGGTTGCAAGCTGTTTAACATAATATCACGCTGATTTTGCCAGAGATCACACTCCCACAGGATGTGGTGAGCAGTTTGTTCATATTCGTTACTGGATGTTGAGCACAGACAGATTGGTGAAGATACTAATTTGAAACTATACAATTTACTTTTAAAATTGCCGTGTCCGGTAAGAAATTGTGCAACACAATGGTCTATGATTAGCCAAGTTTTATTTAACCGTTCGCGTACGTCCGGAAAGAACTGGTGCAGATGGCGACCCTTGGTTGACGTATTCCATCTACATTGCCATTCATTTAGTAGTTCGTTATTTAAGTCAGCTATTGGCATAAATAGCCTGGTTATTTTCGCACGGTCGCGTAATGATAAGAAATCATTTTCTAAATTATCGCGCGTAGAATAATACATTGCTGCTCGTCTTTGTACTTCAAGATCAACCGGTAGTACACCCGCTAGGACAGGTAGGGCCTCTGTGCTCACTGTTATTTAGGCTTTACACAGAAATATCAACGCCAACCTCTGGCTTTGTAGTAATTTACGGCGAGCAGCTCCGATGGTAGCCCTATCAGCCCACACAGGCGAGCCGTAGCATATACACCCAAGATAGGTTGCCCCGTAAATGATTTTAAGAGTATTAAAAGAGAGGCCCCAGGTTGCCGTCGATATCCTTGTAAGTGCAAAAAAGTTTCGCTTAGCTTTTTCCCCAACTGATTTAATATGTTCTATAAACGAGAAATTCTTTTCTAAAACTAAACCCAAATAACAGGTTGATATTTTGCGTTTTACAGTAACATTATTAAGTTTTACGCCCGGGGGGGATTTTAGTTCACCTTTAAGAAGGAGTTGGTAGGTTTTATGAGGAGCAAATGTAAGGCGATTTCTTTTACCCCATTCACTTATCATACTTAAGCAAGTTTGAGCCAGATTTTCCAACTCTCTCCTGGAGTTACCCTGTATAAGTAAGAGGCCATCGTCAGCATATGCCGTTAGAGAGCAGCGAGATGGCAAGGGTAATGTCAAGAAGTCATCAAAACCCAAGTTCCAGAGATACGGCGCGAGCACTGAGCCCTGGGGGCAACCCATGGTTAACGATTTAGTGACTCTGAAGTGACCAAGCTTAAGAGTTGCAGAGCCATGTACGAAATAAGATGTGATTATCGAATATATATTACTGTAACAACCGCGTAACTTAAGTTTTTGTAACAAAATTGGCCACCAAGTATTATCAAACGCCCCTGAAATATCTAGGAATATGGCCAAAACGTATTTACATTCGGACGAGTTTACAGCTTTCCTCACTGAGATAGCTGCGTCCACTGTCGATTTACCCGCAGTAAAACCAAATTGATTTCCGTGAAATTTTGGTCCTCCCGGCAGCAATCGCGGTACAATAAGTCGTTCTAGAAGCTTGCCTAAGGAAGGCAGTAACGTTATTGGTCGGTATGACTTAGGGTCTTCAGGCAGTTTATCGCCATTTTTTGGTATAATACGAATAAAACCGCTGCGCCAAGAACGCGGAAAAGTCCCTTCAGATATGCAACGATTAAAAACTTTTAGTATTGAATCACCGGATTGTTTTGTGGCTTCTATTATCATTTTGTTGGATATTTTATCTTCACCTGAAGCTTTGTTAACAGGTAGCGATTTCACAGTATTCATAAACTCATTAATTGTAGGAAGACTAGACATATAGGTAGCGGGTGGATTGTTTGCCCACTGTCTAATCTGCTTATGGTAGTCATTATCGTTCAAGGAACTATCATCAGGTATGAGCGAATTAAGTAAGGATTCCGTGGTCTCCTCTATGCCACTGGTGTAGGTATTATTGATTTTTATGTTTTGAATATAAGCTAAATCTATAGACCTATTTGCTTTAAACTCATGGTATAGGGGCGACCACGGGCCTTCTTTATCTAATTTATCGACTATTTTTCTAATAAGATTGCCTTTGGATTTCTCTATTGACGAGCGGTAACGTGAACGAGCTATTTTGAGATTTATATATGCATTATTTAAAACATCGCCTACAATTTTACGTTTTTTTAGTTTATTATATTTTTTACGTGCTCTCCGAAATTCACATCGAACTTTAATTAAGTAGTTATTCCACCAATCGCATCTTCGAATATTAGTAATAGGGACGCGGCCTATGGCAATATCGGCACAGTAGGTAAAAGTGTCCGACATCATTACAGCACATTCCTCTGTTGTTAGTTCATCCCGGGTGAAATCCCTGGCATGCGCGGCAAAAAGAGCTCTGAAAAAATCCCAATCGGCCCCTTTGAGCCGATATCTATAGTTACCGTAAATAGCCGTAGGTCTTTGTGCCAACCGAGGAACAAACTCGTACACGATTAAGCGGTGATCACTGGATGAAGCGTCAGGCAAAACACGCCATCCATCTATTCGGACGTCTGAGCTTGAAAAAGTGACGTCAATAAAAGATTCGCCAGTAGGGCTACAATAAGTAGGCGGTGCATCAGGAGTGTTATGTATTGATAGATTCATCTCAGCGACGAAATCTTCGACGGCGTTCCGCCGTTCTGTATCGCTTGAACGGTATTTGCCATACCATAACGTAGAGGATGCGTTAACATCTGCGCCAATAATAATTTTGTGTCCTTTGAGGGACATCAAAACATGGCGCAAGTGATGTAAATGGGGACCGACAGGATCTGAATACTGAAAATAACAGCTCACTACGTAAACTTTCCAGGATGGGGATGATATTTCAGCGACAGCACAGTGTGACGTCATGAGGTTTCGCATACCGCTTACCGTAAAATTAATACGCGTTACGTAAATAGCAGCCCGTGATTTGTTGTCTAGCTGCACCAATTTATTTTTTAAACGCGCATATTGATATTGTTCTTGTACAAGCACTATATCTAAGTTGTATTCATTGACTAAAGTTTCCAACTCTGATGTCGCAACCCTATCGTTGTGAAGATTTAGCTGCCCTATTTTTAAGTAAGCCATATTAATATTTGGTATTTAGCACTAACTGCTCAAGTTTATGCTTAAATGTGGGGCAGTTGTCCGAGCCGCATTTGTGGTCGTGAGGTTTTTTATATGTTTTACACGATGCACAAACTGGTTTAAATTCTGGGTCATTGTGGTGCTTACATGATTTTGTGGGATGTGCTTCTGCGCATAAGGCACAGGTAGGTAATTTATTACTACAGTACTTGACAACATGCCCATATTGCTGGCAGTTTAAACACCGAACTACCTCTAAATCATCAATAAAGCGGCATGTAGCCCAGTCGATGAAAAGTTTTTCTTTAGTGCTGACTAAATGTTTTCTAATCTCCGGTTCGAGCTCAATTCCCACCCACTTGCGCCCATTAGCTACGTTACGCTTGCGCACAATTTTAGTTTTAGACGTAAAATCGTCTTCGCTGACTTTAAGATCACTATCTTTGATATTTTGCCTGTATAACGCCGTTAAAAAGACCTGGTCGTCCATTGACGACGGTATATCTTTTATAAGTATGCGCGGTCGTCGCATGGATGGAGTTTGAAGTTTTAAACCCGCCGAACGAATGGCCTCGACAGAGCGAATTTTATTGAGTTGGGTTTCATTTGCCACTCGGAGTACAACGCCAGAATTGGAAGTTTTTTTAACGCCTACTATTTGAAAACCGTCGTCCGCGGGTTTTATAGCCTTCATAAGCGCTTCCTTGGTCGCCGACGAAGTCGCGAACTCCGCTGATCGCTCAGCGGTGGGATACGCAATAATTGAAGGAACCGGTTTTCGCGTCTGTACTATGGGGGCGGCGGTTTTTTTCGGTAAACGCAGTTTTAATTGTTCCGCGTACGTAGGAATCTCAGAATTGGTTTTATTTACGCAAAGATCTAACTGACGTTCTGCGTTCGCCAATTTAGTTTCATTGCATGAAGATTTAAGCGCAAGTAATGAAATAATACTGGTAAGGCGCTGCGTACAATCCATCACCGATAGCTTATTCGCGATATTCATACCCGAGTTGGAATCACTGACTAATTCGTTAACCTTTGACAGATAAACGGAAGCTTGTGTCACAAGATCGCAATAATTATATTCCGCACTGTTTGTATCGCTAATATTTAATGAAGACGAATAATCGGATTGAGATCCCCGAAAACGTTTTATATCCGATTCCTGTTGACCATCGGGAGTACAAAACGTCGGTGACGCATCGTCTAACACTCGTTTGTTGAAGCCTGAAGGGGGCGTTCTGGGAGTCTGTTTACTTCTCCCAAATGCGTTCCGCCCTCTATCGGGGGGGACATCATTCATTTTTGACATGTTATTCACACGAAATAAGCAAGCGCTTTAATGTAAACAGCACGATAACTAATTTAGCACGATAACAAGTAACTGTGACTATGACGCGGTACCCTCACAAGAAAAAAGTTAAACTTACTCACCGAACGATAATTTGAACTAAAATCCAGATATTACTTATTAAAACACTTAAAAAACTTACAGATTGTAGTATTTAGCACTAACACTAAAGCTAGAAACAAAACACAGGTCACAAAACAATTACGAAATAGCAGAAAAATAATATTATTTCACAGCGAACCTCCGACGCACTGAGCCGTAGCGTAGCGGGAAGGGAATTGCCCATGCTCTTTGACTGTCACTCGTTTGTTATCTTTCGTTTTAAGTGCGCACGTATTTTTCATGTTTTATTTGTGGTTTTCTTCGACTGCAGAGCGGATCCCCCGCGCCCCGGGCAGTTGCTGCCCGGGGCGCGGGGGATCCAAACGTGCCAGATCTTTGACATGCCACACGCTCCATGCATAAAACCATAACACAACCGAAGCCATTCAACAATATTTTGTAAAAAACTACAATGTTATAATTTAACCTCACTTTTACTATACTTCATATAACTTGATTCCTGCATAGCCAAATTTCACCAAAATTTCAGTGAGGTCTTGTTATTATATCCTCTCACAAATAAGGCTAGTTTGATTCAGTTAACACCTGGGCCCAGGAATGTATGGAGTCATTACCTTTTCCTTTTGAGCTTTCCCACGTGGCTGCCCGTCAGATCGCTCGACCGCGGCCGCACTTTAATGGCAGCTAAAAGCTCTCTGACTATATACTGATACGAATATACGGTAATACTTTGATGAATCGATTTCTTGATGTTTACATCTGAGGCATGTGCTTAAAATTAACATCTTAGCATTATATTCTAAGGATTTTTGTTTTGTTGTGTTTTTGTGAATAACCAAATATCACTGCAACGGTGGTACTTAAAAGTTGGCTAAATAGCGATATAAAAGAAATTAATTATCCATTCAAAAGTCAAGTACCTAATTGTGTTATTGATAAAAAAAAACTTGTGTGTACTTATGTACACGCGTTAGAAGTTATACTAAGTTAATATACAACTTGAACATAGTTATCAATTTTCATACCACCTAGAACTAACTTCATGCTGTTATTTTTACGATGCGCGCGCATCTGCGCGCGCATAGTAAAAATTCACTCTCATCATTTTTCTCCATCGCGCCAAAAGAAGTATAACTTCAAAAAACATAAGGTGCGATAATAATGTTTCAATATATCATAATAATATGAATTACTAAAAAGCTAAACTTAAACTACTTAAATGTAAGGAAAAGCTCTCGTATGGATTTAATTATTAAAGGATATCTCTTTAAGTATGTAATTTTTTTGACATGGACGTATAAATTCTGTATTCTCAAAGTGCTCGCTGAGCAATATAATTCATCACAACTTAACCTATGGGAGCCCCTCCTTGTCTAATATAAGTAATAAAGAACGCGGCAATGTTTGTTTTTGGATTATTCATAAATATGATCTGGTTAGATGACATTACTTAAATACTTTACTCGTACTATGATTTACATAACTCCAGGTTCATTCCTTGCAAAATTCCGACACGTAATATCTTCATCCCCATTTCTTACTCGAGTGAAACATGCGACGCGACGCAGCGCGATGTTTCCTTGCCGATGTCAAGTATCGTGTGTCGGGCTAACTCAGCGTCATAAACATGTATGTCATACCACTACCTACGTGCGCCAACCGCGGCCCGCTCGTAAAACGATCATAACAACCTTTATTACCATTTAATACCTCACAAAGATGGAAACCAGAGATTAACTCCGCAAATTGATTAGACCACGGATTCTCTTTGATTTCACTTTCTATAAATCCACTAGCCAACGTCAGTGCATCACATATGTGGACAAAGTAAATTGCTGGAATAAAAAGGGCCTTCCAGCTCATTTAAGCGCGGATCAGCTCAATGCGAAGACAATACATCGAGTTGTCACCGCGACCGCATCGGAATGTTTAAACGAACGCGACCATTTTATCTCATCTGATTAATTCAAATATTTAGCGCAATAAATACGGGTTGGCGGGGTTGTGGAGCGCGGGGGCGCGGGTGACGTCGCGGCTGTCGACGTGACGGCAGAAGGCGCATGCGAGCAATTGCGTCAGTGTCAGCGTGTCACCGGCGGGCCATTGTGCGAGCGTGGCCGATATACGAGCGTGGCGCGCCCGCTGCGCCTGACCACCTGATTTATCGACGTCCCGCGCTGGCCCGGCCGCGGGACGCGCTGTCGCCGCCGAATAAAGCGCATTCTCACGCTACTGAACGCACGCGAACTCACCCGTCTCGTACCCCGTATTTAAATGGAACGATCGTTTCTCATTCCTTTCCCCCAGATATTTTACGTCGGGTAATACGATACGACACTGTCCGGCTCTTTCTGCAGTTTTCGCGGTCGTTTTTTCCCTCGACCCGCTATTGTTCACTTGTCAATTTCTTTAGCTAATGCGAGTAAGCGTCTCATTATGCGGTGCGGTGCGTCCGCGACGCGCATTGCGTGTTGTGACAGCAACCACCCACCGGAAGGGGCCGAGCGTCATTCAGTCGCGCACAAAACGCGAATACTTTATTCAACAACGTCCGATGGCTAATTTGAATGGATTGTGCCCGTTTAATGGGAATAATTAGCTCTGTTAATGCGCGCGTCGGTCGCTCTACACTCCGCTGCGGTGGAATATCTCTGTTAGATCGTGTGTACTTCGTGTTGTTAACTTTTGTTCTTCCAGTTAACGTTTAATTAACGCATTTATGAATGCTCTCTAGACATGTTGCGTCATCTTGAAATGGAGTTATACTGTGGTGGGTGACGACTGCGAGGCAAATACCCGAATGCAACGATCCGAATCGACCAGCAATAAACGCAGGTGACGTTTTGAAATTACTCAACTTGTTACGCGTCAAAGCAAGCCGTCAACGTGATTCTTTCGTTGACGGCGACATCGATGGCCCTAAATACCACCGCAACAAACGACTTTCCGTATTTTCCCCTCATTAAAATCAAGCGAAAGAACACTTTAAAACAAAGTTATCTTGGAAACGGTATTATAATTCCTTAAAAGTAATCTTTTGAAAAAGTAAATTATCGCACTGGTCCCCAGTGGCCATGTAGTAGTTGGGTATTTCGTTTAATTTGGCAACTGGCGCTGGTGACAAGTGCGGGCTGTCAAAGTGACGGACAGGTCGTCAGGGAAACAGAAAAAGTGCAGTATGGAGTAAAGAGAAAGATAGGCACATTTATTGAAGAGGTTGTGTGAGAGGGATATTAAATCATCTGAAAGCCTTGTATGTGAATAGTATGGACAGAACTAATGGGATTGTGTCTACTCTCTCTCTCCCTCACTCTCTCTATATTGTATTTAAGATGTCGCGTTGATTGCTGCTTCGAGTAGATGTTTGTGTTTCAAATAACCGAATGGAACTGTTGTTTATTTCTAGTAGAGGCAATATGCTGACATCCCTTATATCGAAGTCTTATAAATATGTACTAAAGCTTTCTTTGGAGATATTTATATACATTATTTGAATTGAATTCGGTAAGGAATAATATTATGTTATTAATGAGTATTTAAGTAAGTGATTAGTAATAGTGGTAAGTAATTTAAATAAATGGAGCTTATACAATGTGGGACGTAAATAAGGTGGGTTAACAAAGCATCTCAATGAGATATATAGATGTCAATTTCATTTTAGCAATTGCTTAAAATGTAAAATTAAATTAAACAGTTTGCCAGCATTAGTTTACTAACGGCGATGAAAATGTTTTGGCTCTTAATATGCAGTTCTTTAACTCTTCCAATATATGTACATATTGATTTTAATGGATTTTATATGTGGCCAGTATTACCAATTTTATATACCAGTTTTATTGATATTCTATACTAATGATACACAGTCCATATTACTATTCTCCAATTGGAAAGGAATAATAAAATTAAATCAGTTTATTTATTATTTTATTAAGCAGGCGTCTTTTTGTTTCGGGACAGAAATTTCTAGTAATTTTTCATTGCATCAAAGTACTATAAATGCTTTGAGTGCCACCATTAGGTACTAGAGTGCTTATTTCAGCATGAAAGGATCTAACCAAAGTATTCTTTTTTTTTAATCTTCATGGCAAGTAACATGACATAAAGATTTCAATTACACTTACAATTACAATGAAATTGTAGAAAATTATTTAAATAAAAATAATAGGTTGACATTCAGTTAGTTGACATGCTGATAAGGATGAATATCTTATTTGGTCATCATTAATTTTAATCAATTAATTTAAACAAACGTTTGTTGCACTGTGGCGTGCGTAATACATAGTACAGAAAGAAAGCAAACCTTATACTTATGTGATAAAGTTGAAAATCTATAAAATAAATGTGACAGATTGGGGTAGCTGGATGTGCTGGCGTCTGTACAATATTTGTGTACAATATATGTTTAGTGGTTAGTGACCTTGTCTGCTAAACGAGAGGTCGTGGGTTCGATCCTCAGTAAAGACAAACCTTATTTGTTCTGTCTTGGTGGTATTTATTTACAATATATTGTATTTAGAAATGTTTAAGTATGTTTATTTTGTTGCCTGGTGGTATAGTATAGACTCTGCCTAGTATCGGATGAGATGTCAGTGTCTTAGTTGACCAAAGATATTTATTACTTATTTGAAAACTAATCTAAACGGTTTAAATTTGCGGTCATACTGCGGTCATTTATTTCACGCTACCCAATATTTAAAACTTTAATAAAAATAGCCTATAGTCAATGATAAAAAAATTAAGTCATACACACAAAAATAACCTCCTAAATTCCAAGAAGAAAAAAATAAGTATTTATATTATAAAACACATTCCGATTCATACAAACTGCACTCAATTAAGTGTACACTTAATCTGACGGTTTCACCAACCTCCTTTAGGACGGACGGAATGATAGGACCATTCCGATACAAAGTAAGACAAAGCATTAATATAGCTAAATAATGCAGTTTATGATCGCATAAATTGTGCGATTAACCAATAATCGATATCAACTAAACGAACGACACCCGATCCGATCGTATGCGCATTAGAGTACAGATTAGATATACCATGTGCCCGGATATTACACTATAATTAAGGCTGTTCACGTGTTAGAGGGCGCCAAATTTATCGCTGTCTTTTTTTTGTAGATATGAAGTCATTCTCCAGTATTTATGTTGGGTTCTTTGGGTATGTGTGAGGTCTCGAGGGTTCAGTAGTCCAGTTATCATGTGTAATCTTTACGAGCCTCTGGGGGCTGCTTGCTGTGAGCTGTCGACAGTTAATGGCCGCATGAGATTACTACAGCCTTTTTGAACTCGATATTTTCGGGGACCATGTTTGTGGGTTTGTTTATAGCTTAATTAGGCTATTTTGTATGAGTGGGAATCGGGTTTGACTTCTTTTCTAGCGAGATAAGGTGTCGCGGTATTTACGATTGGATATCGCGCTGCCGTTTTATAGTGTACGATGTTTTGATTGACTTTTCTATGTTGTGAGGTATAAAAGTTGTTTTATCTGAGACTATTGCCCACTAGAAGCTTGTAAAGGTCGTTTGTTTTTTGTTTTTTATAATTGAAATGTGTGGTATTTTTAGATTCAGATTTTAATGTTTTGAGTTACTTTATCAATAAAGCACAAAATAAAATTGTATATTTGTCATTTATAATCCGCAAATAATTTGCGGATAGTTTTTATGATTAAACTGTTTAATCATAAAACCATGTTTTTTGGTGATTTAACTATTGCATTTCCAACTTTATTTGTTATTTCTTCGATTTTAGCACATGAAATACAGTTATTCGTTAAGTTACAATCACGAAATGGGGTACAATTACTATGTTACAATGTAACTTCACAAGTTGGGGACTAGTCTACTTCGATACTACAATAATTTAATACTGTACTATCGAAGTAGAAGATTATTTGTATTAAATTTTAGTGACTCTATCTGCTTAGAATTTTAACCTATTCTTTAAAATATAGGAAATTTTAAAATTTGGCAAAAAATTTTGTCTATGAGTACGTCATAGAGGGAACATCTATACAAAAATCTACTTCTAGGGCTGAGGAACGAAGTTGGACTGCGAGTGAGCTAGTAATTTTCTATTAATATACATCTACGTTTAAGTTGAATTTTATTTGCAAACTCATCAGCCGACACGCATAACATTCCCTGATTACTTATAGAAGCGTATAACAGCTTGCAATGCGTGCGCTCGTAATCCATATCACCCTTACGCGCTAAGCTACAACTACTTTTCTTTTGTGCAAGGATACAACATTAGTTATTTTAGTTATATACTAGTTGCATGATCTTGATTTTTTGGTCTCGATAGCGTTTTCTGTTTGAGAAATCAAAAACTATCTACGCGACATTACATAATAACCACAACAGCATTAATTAAATTCAAAAGTTCACAACTCTCCCTAATTTAAACCTGTAATTATATCAATTATAATAACGGGACTGATATTAAGCAAGTAAGTGAAACATAACTTAAACGTTCACCGGTCAAAGACAGCTGATAAAGAAATTTAAATAAGAATGAACTCTTTTTCATTGATAAAGTTTTGACATGAAAAAAAAGTACGGGCGGAATGCATCGACCAAAGTTTGGACCGACATACTAATGAAAGGAACCAATTAATGGTGATTATTTTTTTCTCATGACTACAGCCTGTATACAGGATGTATGGTGGATGGTTTCTTGATATCAGTAAGTGTGGGTGTGTGAAATATTACAGATATAGAGTACGTGCATCTGAGATGATGTATGTGTGGAATTTTCAGAGAAGGTTGATCAGAATTTTTATTGCATTGAAAATAAACGAATAGATTTTATTTTATTTAATCATGTAAGCTAATAGTAGATTTCAAAGTTGTTCATACCACCCAGCGGGCCTTTGACATGACTTAACGATTAATATTTATTAATAGCCTACTTGGTAGTGCTCCTGCCTACGAAGCTGGTGGTCCTGGGTTCGAATCCCGGTAAGTGCAAATATTTGTGTGATGAGCATGAATATTTGTTTCTAAATCATGGATGTTTTCTATGTATATAAGTATTTATTTATCTATATAAGTATGTACATCGTCGCCTGGTACCCATAGTACATGCTTTGCTTAGTTTGGAGCTTTATAAAATAAAAATGTTTAATGACTCTAACTGGGACCGGCAGCTTAATGTATCCTCCGAAGCACAGGATACTTAGAAGTTATACTATACAAGTGGTCACCCATCCATAGACCGATCACTCGCCGAGGCGTTCGAAAAACTGATATGTAAGAGCGCCTCGATAGTGATCCAAATTGGGTGTGACCATGGAATACCATATGTTTATGATTATTTAATTTTAAATTTTTATTCCGGAAGTGTTTAGTCCTTACTATAAACCAGAACCACAGAATATGGAAAGAGGGATTTGGTGAGACAACTTGGTAGGTGGTATCATGTAGGTACATACGGCACGCATTCGTAGTGAGTATATAAAACTTTAACTTTCTATAAAATGTAAAGCGATCATAAATATATAGTTTAGTTTTTATTAATTTCCATATCCCTACCAACTTAAAACTAAACCATGATTTTCATTTCCTATATTTAAATTCTCCTATGTAAGTTTATAAGCAATAAATTCTTACAGTTTACAAAACACATCAACCTGTACACTTATTTTTTTGGTGTCACCAAGTGATAAAAAATCGGGACTAATTCAGCTCTGTAGGCCGTTGCGCCCGCGCCACCCATAGCTGTTTGCATCAATTTATAGGCTTTTAACCTAATTTGTTGACCCCACACCCCCCGGACCTCATACCCTCCTCTACGACCCACCGCCCACGCGACTTCCATCTTTGTTTTACTTTTTTAATAATTAATTTAGTATTGGGAACCTCTATACTTCTTATCTCCGGATTTTAAAATTTTAATCCTGGATTTATAAGCTCGAGAATTCATTAATAAGATAACAACAATCCTCGTTGCTAAAAAAAGGTATATGATCATATATTATTTGAAACAAAAGCACCAAATTAAGCTATCATGCGCAGCAATAAACTACTTAATGAATGTATGTTACATTAGCAAAATGCCCGTCGATGCCCAACACGCTCGTAAAAACAAGCGTTGACTTTTAATATCCATGCGTATTTTATATTTTATAGGCAGTATGCAATAAACAATTTAGATGTATTTTTTTGGTTAATCTACCCAAAAAAGGTGAGACTACAATCGGAGATAAAATATTGAAGAATTTTATAAAAGTCCTGGGGTGGTATATTTTATAAATATTTTGTGTGCACCCAAATTTTTTGACAAATACCACTTAATTTACGCTAATGAATCCCAAATGAATGTATGTTGGCGACGAATGGTGGTACTATAGTGTTGTTCCACTATCGATATAGTGTAGGTGTGGAATTAATGTACGAGATAACCTTTCCAGTTGTCGTTTTTACATAATTACCCGTTTAATAGAATTTAAGAATTCGTTAAGTACTAAATTATGAGCAACTTTTTAACAAATTAGGAAGCCCGATTTGATTTTACAACATCAATAAAATTTTCATTACCATCCGATCTAATATGCATTTATAAATAAATTACTTACCATACGAAAGTTAATATATGTAGAGAAAATTGAAATAAATATATTATTATGCAATAACACTTGGTTGTCCCGTATTGAAATCACATTATATTTACGTATTTTAACATCTTCATTGCAAAGGAGATGATTATTTAGAAGGGCTGGTGATATAATACATAACTTTATAAAAAAAACAAAACATATTAAATACTAGTGTATTAAATCTCCTTACCGTAAAAAATATTAATGAGTAGTTAACTCATTCATATTTTTTACGGTATGTATTATATCACCAGCGATGTGTACAATAAATTTAGTTTAATTTTTTGACTATTCATAGGGGCGTAAAAGTTATAGCATGAATGGTAATACTTTAACTTCTTTGAAATAATTGTGTTTCTGCTTTTTCCATAATAATATAAACATGTATAATTATAAAATAAAGTGTCTAATAATAGGCATACCTATTTTATTTTATACCTGCATGTGTGGCGAAATTACAAAGGTAGTAGTAGCCTCACGACTACCTCGGCATTTTTTCATATTTCCGGTTCGATTCCCGCACAGAACCACTATTTGTGTGACCCATATATAATTGTTCTGAGTTTGACTGTGTTTTATATGCACCTACCTACTTTTTAATTTCTGCATCTCCTCAAGTCGACTGCGAGAAAACGGCTTTAAGTCCATGTCTGTACAACTTTCTGCCTTAAGTTTTGAAATAAATAAATAAAATCTCCCATGGTACATGATTTGTAAAACGTGCGGTAACGTTTCTTCAAAAATAGATTTCAAACTACTAAATAACTTTGAAGTAAACCTATCGATGCCATTTAGTCAAGCACTAAAAGGGAGCATTTAGATAAACGACCGGTCTCATAAAAATCAACTCCTTTTGCCTAATCGAATTAGGCTCCGATATTCATCTGTACGATTTAACACATTTTGCATTCTTTTGTTCACCACTAATAAAGGTAGCAGGTAGCAAACCTCATCCTACGTTTTACAATATCTTAAATGTTGATGAACTCATCGACGAAATCTCGATAATATATCAATCGATTGACGATCCTTTTGTATCGATTTTATCGCATTGATATTTTTGTTCGTTTATTCTTGAGATGATTCCGTTTTGTAATGATATGTTTGAGGATTAATATATTTTTATAATTATGGTATTTAGGTTTTTAATGTTGGGTAATTTTTAATGGATAACAATCAAGGCAAGACCTTTGTCATCATTTACATTTATCAACGGAATACAAGTAATGGCGTCTAATATATATTAAATCCACAAATTTTATTTCCAATAACGTTTTATCTGTGTTCTGTAAGAGAAGTACCACTATCCGTACAGAAGTAGGTCAGCAACAGATGTATTATCACAGGACTTAGAATAGAACATCTGGGAAACCTGGAAGGGCTAGTCTAATTTTAAACAGCAATTGCCTCATGTATCAAAGATTATCTATTGAGAACGGTTCGACCAATTCGGGTGATATACTTCGATGTGTTCGTAATTGAGTTTAGTAAAGTTGAATAGGGCCATGTGTTTTTATGCAGATATGCTTAACAAAGCAACGTCCGGACTAGAGGTATGAATCGCGAAGTATAGCAGCAAACTTTACAAATACCCTAATTCATGGAAAATACGACACCTAGTCACGCTGTGTGGTGACGGCGACAAATATCGGAATCAGAATATCATCACCCCATCTCATCCCGTGGGGGGCGTAGAAGTCGACCCGAGGGAATATCTACCAGAGGATGGGCAGCAGCTTCCTTCTGATTACTATGACCATCTTACTGCGATCGCCAACCCGCCTGCCAAGCGTGGCGATTATGGCATATCCCCCCAAGACGATTCTTGAGGGAGGCTTGTCCAGCAGTGGACTTATTTAGCTGTAATGATGATGATGATGATGATACCGTAATAATCGTTAATATGCATTATTTATGTTACAGCTACAGATTACTGTGTGGTGAAGGCATAGAATATCATCCACCCCATCTCATTCGGGGGCGTAAAAAGCGTCCGAGGGAATACTTACCAGAGAACGGGCAGAAGCGTTTTGCTGTGAACTATGACCATCAAACTGCGGTCGCCAACTAGCGATTATGTCATATCCCCAGATTCTTTGGGGAGGCTTTTTTCCAGGAGTGTACGTACTTTGGTATTAAAATAGATTAGTTGTTATTAGGAAAGAATCATAAATAAAGTTATTAAAAAGTCCTACCTCTCATAAGTATCTTTCTCATACTCCGTCTCTGCGTAGTACAATTCCACCGTCGGTTCCTGAATTGATGCGCGCACTCCGTAGCTCCGAGGGTTACGCCCCTGGTGATCTCCTTCAGCAGCCCAGTCTCGTTGCGGCAGATCTGTGCCAGCCTGCCTCGTGTCCGCCTGTTCTTCTTGCAAATCATGCGTGGATCCAGTATCACGGCGCTGCCAGACGCCCTACAGACAAAAAGAGTTAATTAAATGAGGATTTGAAAATTAATATTTTTGTGGTAGTGCTTTTACCAATTGACGGTCACCGTGGCCTAGTTGGTAGTGCTCCTGCCTACGAAGCTGGTGGTCCTGGGTTCGAATCCCGGTAAGTGCAAATATTTGTGTGATGAGCACGAATATTTGTTTCTGAGTCATGGATGTTTTCTATGTATATAAGTATTTATCCGCCTATCGTCGCCTGGTACAAGCTTTGCTTAGTTTGGGGCTAGGATGATCTGTGTGACATTGTCCCTATATAATATTATATAATTATTGTATATTAATTCAATGAAGATATAATACGCACCTGCAATAAGAATTGTATATTTATTTCTTAGTAATGTAAGAAGCTGACATTGAGTTTTATTAGTACGTATTATGTATTAGACTGTTTGACGTAGAAACAAAGGATAAGAGAAGTCGCATGGACTACCATACTAAATTCTGCATATATAATGCCTTCAAGGACGTATATTCTGATGTCCTGTAAATTCCTGGACATATATTTCGGCATGTATATCTAAATACAGCTAATTGCCGTAATTTTTAGGTACCTATATACGTATGTTTTTAGGAATGTGTATTTTTTGGTCGTATATGCGCCATAAGATTGGCATGAAGGTTTGATAACCAGTAATTATGGCATTTAATGTAAAACGAAAACAAAATATCACAGTATTTTGAATTCCATACTATGCATTCTCGTACACACGGCTACATATCAAGCTATATTTTTCCAGTATAATCTGATCTCGCGTTGTATAGGATTTCCATACAATGAGAGGTCAGCTTATATTGGAAATGTATAGCTTGATATGTAGCCGTGTGTACGTTACAAAACTATTCTACTGTATATATGTACATATACTACTATTATACAGTTTTCTAGGTTTATATTTTGATACAATTATCTACTGTTTTAACCCTTAACTTATATAGAGGCTTTGCTATGATTATTCTTTAATTGTTTTTGGACTTTATTCCAAAGTGGTAAAGTTGAAACTGATGTGGTCAAGTATCCAGTAGTCTAGTGTAGTCCAGTCCCCAATATGTTTAAATGTTAAAAATATTGAACGTATTTCAACTTTTCTGTATAATCTAATATACAGAAAAGTTGAAATACGTTCAATATTTTTTTTTATTTTTGAACAACTTTTTTATGTATAACCAAATTGAATATTATTTTTTCTAAATCTTTTAACAATAAACGAAGAAATCGCTTAACATTAAAAATACATAACAAAATACGTCCTAAGAGAAAACCTCATTCTTTCTAAATCGGTTAAAAATGGGAAACAATATATAATTATTTATATTTACACGTAATAAAAGTAAATAATATATGTATTTCTTAACTAAAATAAAATAACTTTATGGTAAAAATATATTCAGATCTAAATCTTATTTTTAAAGTACAATTTATTTTCATATGTAATAATTAAAATATTATTTAAGAGCATATACTAGATCTTCCAATAAACTTTTGATCAACTCCAGGCAGTCCCCTAACTAATTGGCACTGTATTTTATAGACCTACTTTCGTCAATTCCATTCCAATCAACAGCTGGGTACTTAAAAGTTACATAATCACAGAAATAGTCATAAAATCCGCCTCACTCACTACATCTAGTGTTATACTGTGAATTTACGATTGCCGCGGAGAGTGCCGACAGCCGAGCGCCAGGTCGCGCCGAAAGATGCACTGTTTACTCGACGAGTTCATTGTCGAGAACGAGTAGTTCGAATAAATTTAGATTTCCATTCCAGGAATCGATTATTTTAGAAAGTCGATTCTATCTTACGTAGTTACGAATATCACTTGTCTTCGGTTGATAGACAGACCTGATCACAATCTATCTTCATTATTTTCATCGCGTTCTGTTTATATTCTACATTTTTAACATTGTTTCAGTTCAGTAAATGAAGACTACACGGATGACGAGCTTGGATTCTAAATTTGGATCTAGGATGATAAAAACCGCCTTGTTGACATTTCTGCAAAGCTATTTTGTGGTGGCTGAATAGATTTCAGAACACGACAAGTTTGTATTAATACTAAGAGTCGTAAAGAAATGTTTATATGAAGATTATTTCTGTAACTGCCCATATTTAATATCTAGGTGTTTCAGGACTTTTTAGATATTAAATATATCTTTTACCCATGGCTTCCCTCCCGCCATCCTTCGGGAAAATTCTTTATGTTGGATTTAAGGTACATAAATATTCTTTTCCGTACTCTGGCAACGTGTGCGTAATTTCATGAACTTATCAGTAGCAGTAAAGACGTGAAAACGTGACAAATAACCAAACTAACATTCCCTTTTATAATATTATATTTAGGATTACTCTTGGCCTCTGTTTACTATGGAGTCTAGACATAAAGTGGTGAAAAATACATGTTTGAAAACGATATTATCCAAGACCTTCTACATATAGCAATACCTGCGCCTATGAAGAACATTAACGAAATGATTCTCACTAAATGAATAAAGGCTTCATCATTGTCACATATGCGCCACTGTGACTCCTGTAAGCCGGAAGCAACAGTGGTACACAATGAAATGACACTGGCCGGTTAGGCTCAGGCATGTCCCGGGGAATCCCTGCAACTATCTTGGATCCCGCAACGAAACTAATCAGGGAAAACAATAAAGAATGGTTGGAAAAATATATTTTCCCTTTCCCTCGAGAGCAATGCGTTAGACGAGAATTGAAACCAGAGAATCCAGCTGCTAAAGCACCTAGGGTAAATTTTAAGTCACCTGTCGAGTCAGCTTTATATTTAATTCCAATAATAATATAGTAAAACTCTCCATCAATTATTTAATAGGTGCAAATTTTATTTAGCCAATGAAACAATGTATTATTGTGACATATTAAAAAAACAATAAATAACTATAGATAGTTATTTATTGTTTTTTTTTAATATGTAAAAATTAAGATTCCAAATTGGAATATATACTAGAGTATATATTCCAATTTGGAATCTTAATTTTTTCTCGTCACCTTGTCAAATAAAAAGGAACTATTTTTATTGATTTTTTTTTGCAATTTTTTCCCACTTTGTAAAAGTTAATCAATCATGTAAAGCTATAATCAAATGTATGTATAATACCTGAAAAATAAAATACATATACATCACTTCCGAATGGTTTATCATTGCTGAGAAAAAAATATATTTCTCCATGCACTGCCGCCAGCCATCTTCTTCGCATTTTTTTTAAATGTACTTGTTTTGAGCTAAATACCAACCTATGTTTTTGGTCCTTTTATAGTGTTTATAGTAAGTCATATATCAGTTTCATATTTTAGCTTATGTTGACAATAGAAAGAATGCGCAAGTGAAGATGACCGTGGTTTAATTAATAAAAAATATTATAAACACTTCTTGACATTTTTCACGTTAAACTAAGACGACGCCGTGACGTAAAATACTTTTCGGGGAAAATATCTGTAATAAATTTTAGATATTTTATATTTATATTGTACTAGGCTGATAGAATACCTCAATCAATCGTTAAACTCGTTTTATTTACCAATCAATTAACATCCATAAGAAAAACACCTGTTTTATCAGATTTTCATGTTTACGTGATAATAATTTACACCTATTTCAGGATTTACAATAAATTTCATTTATTTGGTTCAGAATGTAAAAACGTATTACATTCTGAAACAAGTAATTGAAATTTATAATCACATCAAAATATTTGCTCATCATGTTATAAAGCGTACCTATAACATAAAATACAAGAATCAATAAAGTTAGAGTACAGACGCCAGCACATCCAGCTACCCCAATCTGTCAAAATTTCTTTTACTAATTTTTTAACTTTATCACAAAAGTATAAAGTTCACTTTCAATTGGGGAACTTTGTCAGATGGTAGCTTGATGTGCTGGCGTCTTGTACATACAAAACGGTGCAGATTCGTGTTTAGTACAAATTAGTATACAGCTACTTAATAGTAAATCGTTATCCTAGCTTATGATGTTTGCGACACACATGGCATCAGCCCCGAGTACCTTACTCTCACTCTGGGCTCCATGATTAACAGTATAATGTTGGAAACCAGGACTGTAATATGGAAGGTACCGAAAGAATTCTATGCTCTCCCGCATGAATGACGCATTGATAAAAAAATCATAGGAATTTCATCCAGGTGTCTATACAATATTCCAGAAATAATTTTGTATTTAACTAATTCTACTAACTACTAATCGGCCTTGTAACTACAACAGTAAAAGTCAAGAGGTGGGTAAAATATGACCACAACAGATCGCTGGATTACAGTTTATAGTTTACAAAATGATTTTATTAACCCCCGCAGTTAGGTCGTGTTTACATTAGTTCAACTGGTGTTTCATAATACCTCATACAACGATCATAGCGGAGATATTTGTGGCGTTCGGAAATCACGTATTTTTCTATTTATATGTAAGCTTGAATTAAATCAGTTAGCGAAACTTTGCTTCGTAAACATGATAGCGGTATTTTCAAGACTTAAGTTGAAACTATGTTTTAGCATAGAACTAAAACATGACTAAAACAATGGTTTTAGCGTTGTAGTATTTATTATTGAAGTATTTAAAATTCATGTATTAAAACTAGAGTGTCACGTGTATGGTGGAGTTTCTTCGTCATTAGTACTCACAGGTATTAGATACGTAGGAAATCGTACGTCGTCATAATACGTGGAAAACTTGAATCATATAGGGAGATGTAATTTTCTTCTTATCGTGTCTATGGTAAGAATTAAATTTTATTTGTTCAAAATTGGGCAACGCTTACCGCTTTGGCTGAAGCGTTATACAACTCCTGAAGGAAACAGGACACTGGACAGGAGGAACAAGCAGATAGATGTGCCATACTTTGGGGTGACCCGCAACACGCGCAAATGTTTTGTGATGTGGGAGTTCCATTTGCACATTTAGTGATGTCATAAAAACAGATATTAAACTCGGAGCTTGATCAAGGGGTGACCGTGCGGTGTCTTCTAATTACTGTGCCATGATCTCGCAACGCAAATCCAATAGGAAATTGAAACAGGTCATGTTTTCATACTATGGTATACGAGTCCCAAGAAATATTTCAATAAGGTGCACAAGATAGAGGCTTAGCTTCATTTGTTTCCAGTACTACATATTGTGAAATATATTTTTTTATTTTCGCAAAGTAATCGATTTTTTTTAGTACTTATTGGCAGAGTAGATTTACTATGCGATATATTAAATGCATGCCATTTAATATATCTCAGACTAAATCTTTCTACGCGGTAGTTTTCATCTCAATACCAACCCATTATGTGTGAACTATGAATCATAATTCCCGTAACGAGAAAAACTCATTAGATTAATGTTACCAGCAAAAATTTCATGGAAATAATAATCAATAAAGTGAAAGATCAATAATTTTGTACAGACGCCCGCACATCAAGCTACCCCAATCTGTCAAATTTCCCCATTTGAAAGTGAATCTTATGATTAGATGATAAGGTTGAAAATATATTTAAAAAAATTACAGATTGAAGTAACTGGATGTGCTGGCGTCTGTAACAGACTTCCTGTTGACGCAAAGGCCCAAAAGAGAGTGCTCTTTAGGGTATAGATAAGTATTTTTGATTAAAAATTACTACACATTAATTTATCGTTTGTTATGTAATTGCAATTTATTTTAATCTGTAACCTGCTTGATTCATGGTTGACGGGCCAGTCGGCGTGGTTGGTAAATGCTTGCCTTTCACGCCGCAGGTCGTGGGTTCTATTCCCGCCAAGATGTACGGAATGGTGGGATTTATTGGTAAATAAACTACTACTTCTTAATTGCACGTTTCTTACCTCCCTTACTACGGACAAATTAAAAAATTTTTAGGAATACAAACTTCCATACAGAAGTAGGTAATGACGTAATTGACATTAATCATTAGCTAATTTGGTACTTACGCGACGTCCTGCGTGAGTGATCTAGACGCGAACGCGGCGCGGCGCGGCGAGAAAACAACAAACAGTTGAAACCGATTGAAGTGTCCTACGTGACAAAACGCGGTGCGGAGCGGCGCGAAATGAAGCGAACGCGATCAGTTGGCTTGATTCGCGCGAACAGGATGCGGTGCCGTCGTGTTTTTACGGCTTCGGCGGCGGCTTCGCGAGATGATTCGCGTGCACGTAGGACACCGCCACCGCGTCGCACCGCATCGCATTGAATTCGCGTGTCACCGCTTCATAATCGCGTTCGCTTTCAACCGCCTACGTACGACGTAGCGTTACTTGTAGAAGCTAATAATAGGTAACAGCTGAATATAATTAGATAATGATCCTGAGATTAATTATTTAAGCTAGTTAATCACCGTGTAACGGTGGTGGGAAGGTCTATGGGTCAAGGCAACATTATTATTAAACTTCCGCTGTCCAGCTGTCTATCTGGCGGGAGACTGTACTTATCTTGCGACTGTTGACAGTGTGCTGACAGTTAAAATTTTCACAGAATGTGACGTTTTAGCGCCGCTGTAAACTGTATAATACTAGCTGTGCCCTGCGACGTAACCCGCGTTGAATTTAAAAAATTATAGCCTATGTGTTAATCCAGGGTGTCAGCTAACTCCATACCAAACTTTATTAAAATCGCTCTAGTCGTTTAGATGTGAAGAAGTAACAAACATACACACTCACACAGTCACACACTCATAAACTTTCACCTTTATAATATTAGTGTGATTAATAATTTAATTTCCAGTGGGTCTCAGCTTCAGCATTAGCTAGAGCAAGAATTACTGTTGCGTTGTTATTGTATAAAAAATATATTTATATAAAAATAATGTTTGGTACAGACGCCAGCACATCAAGCTACCCCAATCTATCAATTTTCCCCAATTGAAAGTGAACCTTATATTTTTGTGATAAAGTTGAAAATCTAAAAAATACATTTGACAGATAAGGGTAGCTGAATGTGCTGGCGTCTGTACTTTAACCAAATTAAAAGAGAAATGTTTGAAACGTGTCTGTTTTAAAAAAGGTTAAAGAATCGTCGCGAAACATTTCAGTAAATACTAAAATGGAATCAACCGATTTTTGATAAATTCATTTTCCGGGAATCTTGTCGCCAGTGATGCAAAAAATATACCCACCAGCCAATGGTCTCAATTTCGTTTTATTACCAATATATCCCACCAATGATGGGCTGCACAATCTTTTTATTTATTGTACATCTCTTACAACTATGATTACAATTATAAATCCAATGTAATCGTGTAACAACTCATATTATGAAAAACACATACTCGTAAAGTTAATTACAGAAATAAAATTACAAACATACTTAATATGTAAGTTCTAATAACATAATCATCATTACAACCTTATATTAGCTGATCAAATGTGTAAGGAATGGTGAGTGGCGTCTGAATGCGCACGCGCAGACGTTTCGACGTTTCGCTGCATGTTTGTCTACTGCATATTCTCTCTTTTGTAATAAATGCTTGTGAGGGAAAGGTAAGAGGTATTCTTTTGTAACGTTTAACAAATTGAAATTCAAGTATTTTACTACCGTAACTAAGCTTATTACAGTAACAAGGCGTTAAAGCTACATTTTAAAGAATCTTGCTTGTACTAGGAATACTTCCTAAGACAAGAAAGATGAAGATTATTTAATAGATTACCAAAATGAAGAAACATGAACTAAAAATAAACTATAAGTTAAAACTACTTGCATAGTTTGTGTTTGAAAAAGGTAATGAAATTCCCAAATTTTTTATACAAACCTTGTCTTAATTCCCTACAAAAAAAAAACATAATCATCAATCATAATTACTGTATTATATTATATTTATTGAATTGGAACAGATGGCCATGTGTGAGTAATGTCCCAGGATATTATATTATATTAAATTGACTAATACTATAGTATTATTCAATTTCAATAAATATTAATTTAAGTATACAAAATGTCCTGAATATCTGCATAGATATCGGCTTCCAAGCACATGTTGGCATAGTTGGTAGATACGCTGCCTTTCACCCCGCATGTCGTGGGTTCCATTCCCACCCGGGACAAATATTTGTGTGCATTAACATGTCTGTTAGTCCCGGGTCTGGTTGTAAATTATCTATATACAAAAGAAAAATAGTGTATGTAGTGTATCAGTTATCTGGTTTCCATAGTGCAAGCTCTGCTTAGTATGCGATCAGATGGCCGTGTGTGAATAATGTCTGAGGATATTATTATTATTATAAATAGGCCGGAATGGATTTTCAATGTTGAATCCGATTGAACGAATGATTAAGTAATTTTTAACGTTCATCAATTTGAACGTCGATCACGATCACGATGATCAGCGAATTAGGCGATAGCCTCCCAGGCGGTAAGTTTTTATTATTCAAAAGCAACTAGCTCATAAAATTGGTTCTTCTTTACACTATGAATTATTTCCGATCTTGCTCTTGTACAGACGCCAGCACATCAATCTACCCCAATCTGTCAAATTTTCCCATTTGAAAGTGAACCTTATGGTTATGTGATAAAGTTGAAAATCTATAAAAGAAATTTAACAGATTGGGGTAGCTGGATGTGCTGGCGTCTGTACATAAATTTCTATTTTAATGGACTAGTGGTAAGTGATTGTAATTTATATAAATAAATTTAGTAGTGAAGTTTTATAGGCGTAACTTAAATTAATTTAAAAGCAATTTCGAACTACTAATAGATACAGTTTAAAAGTTTTAGCACACAGACTACGTAACGTGTCCAAATTTAGTTACCTCAATATTTGCTAAATAATTCATATGTCAAACACCCGAGTACTGTTACGAAATACGTCACCGAACGGTTCTGCATTTATTTTGGCCACGATTTAGGTGTTTCTATCACCAATATTGTGTCATATAACTCAAAAGATGGGACATAAGAAAATGAGTTATATATGTTACAGTTTAAGGTATATTTTCCAGTGAGGTTATAGCTAATGGAAATTTGCCAAAGCAACGACACACCTCTGTATATCCAGACGAATAAATTAGCTGTGATAAGTTGTATGTCAATTAATTATTCTTCAAAGCACCATCTGGTCTGAGTTGAGAGGAAGTGGATATAACGACAGTGATGTGGGCTCTATTCACATCGGATAACTGAATATGGGCTATAATTAATCTAAATATTATATTAATTAAGTGTAATTGTAGCGGGAGATCAAAGGATAGTCTGGGATATTAATAGTTACTAAATATTCTTTCACTTATCGATTTATATATCCGCAGATTAGTGTTTATGAATGTTTCCGAACTTTAAACGTGCTATTTGATAATTTATTTTTATAGTTATATGACGTTTATAGTTAGCTTATTAGACTTTCACTGCATCACCGGACAATAGAGCCAAGCGGGAGTTCATGTGGATTACAAAATACCCAACCACGAACAAATTAACCCGTGCCAGAAGGCATCCCCTTTGGAGTTCTGACCTCGGTTCAGGGTGGTTACCGGCGTGGATGAGAGGGTCGCTTTTAAGGCCTTCTTATGCAACCATCGCTTTACGTGAAATTGAGAACTAACCGTTTGAAATTTCATTGCATAGATTCTATACTAATAACAAACAATGTACATACATACCTTATACATTCATTGTTTGTAATCGGGTTTTTTAAAACCGTTCTAATGATTTAAATTACTGAATAGCAAATTTCGAGGTCATAATAATCAATATTAAGGCTAGTTTAAAAAATTCTATGGTGAGGCATATTTGACCCCGTGTCTGTGATGTAGGGTTCAATGTTTTCACTTCAGTAGACTAGCTTAGTACTAAATTAGCTCTCAATTTTTTAATGTTATTCAAATGATGTTAACCTTTTCTCACAAGAATCAATTCAAAAATTATTAATATTCTTTTAAGTCCCTTCAAAAGGCCAAATTATTTATTAAATAATACTTAGAAAGTCGACATGTTTTTTAGACGTAGATTCAGATAATTAGTCAAATAAAATCATTATGCTATATCATTTATGTTATACGTTATATAGAGAATTTCATTTGTAATATACCTTAGGTTCCTGCTAGTTTATTTAAGACATGTAGGCCAGGTCACACTTAGAAAATGTAAACTATCACTGACACGTTTTGATAAACATCTTTAAAACAAAATCGTAGCGTGTCGTGGAACTAAAACATAGACGACCAGATTTACAATCCGGCATCTTCTAACTCATAAATCATGATATTATCTCCTTTTAGTGACCTTTTTACACTTCATACACACTTTAGTTATGTAGCTATGTACTTTTGTTTCATTCATGCAATGTTTTGATATTATATTAAGTATTATACTTTTTGACGAACTTTGATAACGAATGTATCAGGGTAAACTTCTCAGGTTAGTTACGAAAGCTAAATAGGTAATACTATTATTTAAATATATAAACTTACTTTTTGGTATTTTCTTTTGAAATGTAATTGTTGTAAATAATGTAATTTGTTACATAGTCTATCTGTTTTGGATGTTGTGTTAAATTAATCTAGAGAGTCTGAAGAATTCGTGTATTGGGGGAATATTTTTCAAGCGATTGCCCCGTACGAGAACAGCCACCTGATTGACCTTCCTGGCCGAAGCCAACAGTTATATGTTAATTAAATTCTTCACAATACAACAATGGTTAGAAATGGTATATAATGATAAGTTTTCACCATTTCAGTAAAAATCACACATTTTTTAAAATTAAACCAGCCATGTGCGGATCACACTTGCGCACCGAGAGTTTCATGCAAAACTTTGAATATTGACTTCTATTGTGAATTTAGAATTATTTTCGTTAGGCCTATGGAACGCAAATAATTTGCAGTTATTATCAACGAAATTGAAGGTCAGCAGAGAAGCGTTTTTCAGTCAAGCAAGTCAAGCACTCTTATAAATTGTGAGCGAGTCTGACTTGTATTTGTCTAACCGGGTAAGTAACTACAAATTAACAGTGTTCAGATTTTCACTTTTGTACTTTTAGAGATTGCTTCTTCTTATATTTCATAATTATAGGGTAACGGGAAGTATTCTATAGTAGTTAAATACTCAACGCCTTCAGTAGCGGAGCAGCACCGCTGCGCCAGTCATCCCGTGACCACGATTAATGCAACTTGGTCGCAACGTCGGGAAAATAACAATAAAGATAAAGATTAGTCGCGTTAAAAACTGTAAACAAGGTTTGTATCTAGTATTCTATAGGTTTTACTCCCTTGCAATTGAAAGTTAATCAAATTATGCTACATAAATGGCCGTACCTTTTGATTGCGTTGACTTAGGAGTCTGATTTCAGCTTGACAACTGAACGCGTTCCAAAAAAGGGCATGTATTGACAGACATACGGACAGACAATGTAGGATGGTGATTAGGGTTCCATTTCTCTTTTAAGATACAGAATCCTAATACATTTATATCAGGTCAACCGACTTGTTTACGCCATTTCAATATAAACACGAGGAAATCGCGCAACAGATGAGCGGATATGTGAATTGCAAACTTCTATTTTACAAGTTGTTTAGTATCACGAAAATGTTTGGATTGAGACATCAGTATTTCAAACTGTATAAGTTGTAGGCATGAGAACACCGGAAAATATATTCTGAAATTCAGAATGCCGTCATACTGCGAGAAGAATAGTGTCAGTTTTAAAGAAAGAACAATTCGCTCAAAGCTTCTGACAAGGTTTTTAATTTCTGTTTATAATCTAAATTATTATTATGGTGATGGCTGGCCCTCACGCCGTACTCGTGAACGGGCGCTGCTTGCGGTAACTGGTCGAACTCCAGTTGTTCTCATAATATTTTTTTTTCATACAGTCGTCGCCTCTGTTAGACTTTGTGTGACTTGTTAATTTTGTTCGCGGATGTGCCCACCGTTTTCTCATCTAGCAAGAGGTTATTCTAATTGCTTGAGTGAAATTTAATGTTATTGTTTATTATCTCACAATTATTTAGATTCATTAGATGACAACGGTTCTGTGCATACATTAGCCTACATAACAACCATCACAATGTAGGTAAAGTACAAGATATAAAAAGAAATCGAAAACAAACAGCAAAAGAAGACGAAAAAAGCAAGCTCGGAGTTTTCTTGTGGCCTTCTTCCCCGGGTCATCCACCTAGGTAGCTAGAGAAAGCCGCACGTTAGCTAGGGTAGGTTCCTAAGCGGCGAGGATCACTTTGGCCCCTTAACGCGTGATCAGTGATCCCGTGCAAGTCATCATACCCTCACTTAGAATTCCGTCTTTTTGTTTCAGCGGCCACCTGAGCTGTGCCCGAACCCCAAAAGGATGGCCTCAGGTATTAGTCGTTTAATTTAGGCTACTGGTTAAGAGCCTTCTGCACTAGCCAACTGTTCATTGCCTTCAATTCTTTAATTTTAATATAGTACAACAATTTTTTTAAATAATAGATTAGTAACTTGTTATTTATTTAAGGATTTCAGAAAATATATCTGATAAAACAAACCGCACGGACGGACTAATTATTTTTTTGTAACTTTTATAGTGTATTCGACTATGTTTATGTACTGCATTGTGAGCTGGACAAGTACAAGTGTATGTTAATACCCATTTGCAAAATTAAAACTTATTATTTCATTTCATTATTTTTACAGATTTCCTGTAGTCTTAAATATTGAAAATTATTAATAAGTTTATTAATACGGTTTTGTAACATTTATAAAAAGGGAACAACCTTTTATTTATATGTTTTTAAATTAAGCAAACGCCGTGCCTTGGTCAGCGCACTCGGTGCGGGTCCATGGTCTAGAACATACTAGCTGCTGTTGTTCTGCGAGCAAGTGATAGTTGTGGAACTGGAGCAAGAGCTTAACAGCTCCAACCTAGTTTACGCCGGGAGACCTGGGCGTCAAATATTTGTGGTGGTTCTTCATTCACCGTAGGTACGCAATTACTTACGAGCTCAGGGCAGTCTGGCAGGGTGGCGCTCGTGTTACGCGCGCGTCTCTGACAGGAGAGAGGGACTGATCTTCCTGTTCGACGGGGCCTATATATGTACAGGTGGCACAAGACCTGTCTGGGTTGTGGTGAATGCCGGCGTGAATCCTGTGGCCCAGGGTGAAGGTAGTCGGTACACTGATAATTTACTGGGAGTTCGACTGGATTTCCCCAGGTTTAATTAAAAATTAGTCTTTAAGCAAAGCATTGTAAAACATCCTTCAACGTAATATTCTGAATGGAATGAGGCGTTTTTATTATTATTTTTTTAATATAATATGGATTCTCTTCGAAAATGCTTCAATTATTTTGAACTGTGATTTGGAACAAACTGTCATGCTGTTCATGGTTCTTTAAAAAAAAATTAATGTTTAGGATTAAATAATTTAAGACGTAGTAGGATTTTATAAATATGTAAGCCACGGATACAAAATACCAAAAACTCAGAACAAATGGAATAGATAAATAATCAACATATTATCATGGATACGTAAGTAGGACCGGCAACTGTTGAGATCTTTGTGGCGGCCTTTGTCGAGCAGTGGACATCTTTCGGCTGATATGATGATGATGGGGTTCGAACACGTTACACAAGGTCGCTGAAGTAGTAGTGAAATTACTACCTCATCCACTGCGGTATTCGCTGCTGATTTATTTTGGTACTACGAATTAATGGTTAATGTGAGTTGTCATCGAACTCTTAAATTCGAATGCATCTAAATGAGTGACAACATAATTCTGACTATGCAGTAAGATTATCTCCACAGTAAGCAACCCTGACCTATGTCAACAGAGGATTTGGCAGGCGTCTCGTCATTACAATACAATGTCCACTGTTAACTGCCCGAAGATTTATACGATCCACTCTATTGTTTACGAGAATAATTAACATGCGAATATAAATAGATGGAAAGTTCTGTCTGACACTTTAATGTGCACGATATCTTTATTTATAATTACAACATATATTGGCTTAGTCATGAAATGTGCAATTGGGTTATGTTTCTATTCATCTGCGTTTCGAGGTAATAACTAACTCTTTATTAGCGGTTTTTGTGGTAATTTGATGACATCATGCGCACGTTAGGAGGCTAGCAACTCCCAATTTAATTCTACCATTCTTCTTTTGCCTACTACCACATTCGGGTCCAAATATAGTGACCGGAACTATTAAAAAACAAAATAACTAATTGCGAGAAAAATATACTAATCTTCATTTATTATACATATTGGCTGTGTGTTGCTTATAAGAACTATACTTTTTCGTTGCTGTTGGTTTTCATAATATACAACATGTAACGTAATTAACGCACACCCTCAAACACCCCAATTAGAATATTATGTTATAATCATAATACATACACTATTTTTTTTATTTAACATGTATATGCATTGTTATTTACTAAATATGTTTCTTGGAATAAAGTTTATTTTGCTTTATTTTATGTTGAATGATGGAACTTGTATGAATACAAATAAAACTGCTATTTTAAAGTCTTATTACTTTGACTTTCGGTCCATTTCAATTTGTTTTGACTGTGCAGGGTTAATATAACGATAATTTCCGTAGTTTTAATTATTTTGGGAAAATATTACCAATATTAGAAATGATATAAATCGATTCAGTAGATAAACGATTCTGATCAAACTATTTTCAGGATGTGCGTTAGTTAAGTTATATGTTGTATAAATTAAATAATTACATGACAAATCGAATATAACAAAGTCTTTGCTAATCATTTAGTGAAGTAGATAATACAATAAAAACAAATTAAGTTGTAATTCTTCGAGATTATCTTGCTTTAAGTAGTTTTAGAGGTGAATTTTGTTTTTTATCGAGCGCCAATAGTTCAATTGTAATTTGAGATCAATGATGATTTTCAAATTGTATACTTATGTTTTTTTATAAGATAAATGTTAAAATATAAATAACAAAATAAAATACATCTATGGTTCCTATGAAGTTGCTATGTGTATGATGAAAAAGAATAATAAAGTCAGTCTATTGCGAAAAACTAACGTGTTTCTTTTAGGTTATGGGCCCAGTACGCTTCTAGTGCGAAAAACTAACGTGTTTCGTAGTAGGTTTTAAACTTGGTAAATACTTGCCTTTCACGCCGCAGTTGGGTTCGATTCCCCCGAATAATGTTCCAGGATATTATACCCACAAACTTCATTAAATATTTGTGGGTACTTAAAATATTGTACAGACGCCAGCCCATCAAGCTACCCCGATCTGTCAAATTTCCCCAATTGAAAGTGAACCTTATGCTTAAGTGATAAAGTTGAAAATCTATAAAAGATATTTGACAGATTGTGATAGCTGGGTGTGCTGGCGTCTGTACTATGTATAGCTCTTCAAAAATAGTCTATTGATTAAACATCTTTAAGTAATAAACTTGTAATGAAGTGCCATTATAACGCGTAAAATTGTTTCATCACAGTTATTACCTACATTAAATGGGAAATGACTGGTGATTGAACTAGGCATATTATTACTATATTAAGTCTATCTACAATCTAGATGCCAATATTATGATCCATTAATCATTTTAATTCACTTTTTATGCTCTGTTGGTACGTCAGTAGATTATAGCTTAATTTGCGGCGATTATAGGCAGTTATTCTAACCGGTAAATGATGAATGGGCTTTAATAATGGATGGAGACTGAAAGACGTAGTTGGCAAAAGAGCATACTTACTAATGTTCAATCAAACCACTAATAAACTTTATACTCCAATGTGGCACTAAGCTTCAACATTTAGTTAATTATAAAATAGGTTTTATTCACAAATACCTAAATTCTCACTTGAAACATATATTTGGTTCTTTTGCAGCTTACTTATCTAGTTGCACTTATCTCGTTTTATGAGGCTCTAACCTCTTTATATTATTCTGTGTCCCACTCTGCTCTGGAGGGAAGTTAAACTACTTCTTTCCAACTCCTCTTTCTTTCTTCTTGCGGGATACAAGACAGTTGAAGCGATTCTTTGGGACATGCCTGAGCCTCAAAACTCTGTGCTACTGTTGATCCTGGCTTACAGAAGTTGCAGTGGTGAGTAAGAGGGAGGTACTATTCCACCAAAAAATCTCTACCTCTAATAGAATTTATACTCCTATAGAACGAAGCTATACCGCTTTTTATTAAAAGGGTGTACTGATAAATATCTAATTAGCTCAATTTTTTTTTGTTGTTTAAACCCTTTTTAAAGCAGTTGGTATATTTATAATTTATTGGTTTTGAACTTTATTACAAACTAATAGAATTCAAAATATGGTGGGAACTATATCCCCATTGCCCGAGGAAGGGTTTACTTATAAATATCTAATCAGCTCTATATATTTTTAATATTTAATAATGATAATTATTACTTGATTTAATCAAATCAAGTAATAAGTATCATATGTCCTGAGCCTCTTTCTCATATCCTTCTATGTAGGCGGTATCTACAAATTCAAGAGATTTAATCACTTAGTCCGGATCGTTCGTAATGGCTTAAGATGAGATCCATGATTGATTCGCGGATTGCAAGATTGATTCTCGCTTGACGATTAAATTTACTTTTACTCAGTTTGTAGGTTAATTCTGCACAATCGCAAAATATACTTAAATATTAATTAGTTTGCATATTTTTTCCGTGAATATTTTCAGTTGTATAAGCAAAGAAATTATAAGCGGTATAACCATATGTCCCAACTTTTTGGTGGCATAATAAACAGCAATAAAAGCTCTGTTATTATTGAAAAGTAGATTCAAAGTCTCGTAGAGATTTTTTTAAAGATCCGTAATTTGGGAATGTCTCTCCGTATGAGTCATGGGATACTTTACAAACATACAATTAACGGACACAAAACACACCTAGATTCAAAATAACTACTTAGGGATCGCACAAATAGCTGTCCTGAATGATCGCACTCAGGACACGAGGTGGCTAAGCGACTCTGTTTAAACCGCTGCGCCACACGTGTAGACTGCCTATAAATAGATTTATTGTTTCTGATAACATAATCGAATATAATAAAGATACACGAATACAGTTAGTTGGCACTGATGAACTGGCACTGATAAATATTAAAGCTCACACTTTACACAATTTCAGATTCAGTCGATGCGTTTTAGGATCATGGAGACTTTTTCCAGGCCGACTGCAATGCGCCCAACTGTACCTTGCGATCTGTAGCGTCTCGAGCAAATTCTTGATGAAGATAATATCAAAGGAAGATAAAAAAATATATATTTTTGGTGTCATTAATGACTTCATTACTAACATAGTAGGAAAATATAGGCTTTACTTTAATAGTATGTTTACATGATTTCATTGGATGAACAATTAGTTATTCAAATGGAGTCTTTTAAGCAATAATAGCTAAATGAATAAAATATTTTTGTGGGACTATTGAAGGTTGTCAATATGATTGCATGATGTCTTTTTTGTTAGATGAACTGCTCTTTCATGTAAGACGTCCTGACCGCCTTATAAAGGGGCTGATTTGTCACATCCTTATCGACCACAGAGCATTGATCACCACCTCTGAAAGCCTTTAACATGCATCAGGAAGGCCGTCTATTCAGCATGTGACAATGAATGACAATGTTTACGAACACCGGGCGAGGCGCTAACGCGAGACTTGGGCACGATTAGCAGCTACATGACGGTTTAACTGTAAACATTATTACCATTAGTATACACAAATATATTTAACATGAAGGCAACTCTATTTTGAACGTTATGGGAATGGAGTAAGGTTTATAAACGGTCAGATATTGGGGAGTTAGTTAGAGGCATCTGTCAACAGTCCGCAATCGTCATACTAGATCGCTCTGTCACACTATACAAAAGTAAACACTTTTAAAAGTTTATGTGGCTATGAGCAATGTTGTCGCAAGGTTTTAGCGGGCGCATCATGGACTCTTATGGTAAGGCATGTTATGTTTGCTGTGTCGTTAAAATTGGGTCTGAGATCCGTCTAAAATTGTTAGGACATTTTACGCTTTCGAAAGTCTTCGAAATGCTTTAGATATTGTATTATTTGACTGTACATGATAAAATGCAACACAATACTTGACATGATAAAATGCAACTTTTTACCGCACGCTGATTAATTTGACGTTATATAGAATACAATAAATCCTAGCAGGATATTCGTGGTAGGATACATTGAGCCGCTCAAACTGATTTTACTTTTACTGATTTATCAGATTTTATGTAGAATGCCGCTTGTAACCTTGCGGGAAGCTAGCATCCATCGCTCCCAGTAAATTTTCTTCGGAATCTTTATACTAATGATGTATACATAAATACTACTCTTACTTTCTTTATTATGTGATGCAACCAATCAGATAATGATCTAATGATATATTAGACGATCTGGGACTTCTGTTATTGGCAGGAAAGCTATTCGTTTTAAATGTTGTGACCACATGTTTACAATTTACGTAAATATTGGAGCAAAGGATATTGGTCCGTCCATTATTTCCGATTCCATTTGACACAATTCGTCATCCGTGTGGATTTTAGCGCCGTTTGTGTCCATTTGGTGTCAATCCGTAATGGGTCTCATGTGATAATTGAATGACGCTCCTCGGTCTCTGAATCTTACAGCGCCATAGAGTAGAACATGTGCACAGAAAAGTCGCTCCTCGGTCTCTGAATCTTACAGCGCCATAGAGTAGAACATGTGCACAGAAAAGTTATTATTTTCAGAAATTTGAATACGTATCTGTATTAACAGATACGTATTCCAATTTCTGAAAATAGTTTGTTCAGAATCGTTTAAATTCCATCATTCAATACAAAATAGAGAAAAATAAACTTTATTCCAAGAAACTAATTTAGTATATAACAATGTATATATATGTAAATTAAAAATTCAGTGTATGTATTATGATTACAACATAATATTCTAATTGGGGTGATTGACGGTGTGCGTTAATTACGTTACATGTGGCATATCGGTTTTAATTTTTTGGAATTTATTTAGTCAATTACAAACCCAAATTCAAGAATAGGCATTGTGTTTGAATATCAAATCGTTTTGACGCGCAATTTTAATGGAATATGAATAATCAATGTCATCAATTCATCAATGTCATCAATCATCAAAATTTCTTCCTATCCAAGATAGTAAATATCCCACAAAAAGTGATCTCAAAGCTTTTCTACTTACTTGCACAACTCCACAATCTTCTACAGAACCGACAGATAGTTAGCGAGCCATCGCTAAGCGCACTGCAAACGTGTGCGGGTGGCGATGCGACAGGGCATCGCACTGAGTGCTAAATGAACTAGTTCCATACACCGGTATGCCGCATTTCTTTTTTTATATCACGTAGGTAAAATTAGGAGTTTCCTATTGTCATGTCTGTTTTTGGAGATTGATTGGTGTTTGATTCTTGATACTAATGTGTTGTTCACAGCCACTTTCTCCATTTTCTTTCCGAAATAATGAATGGTGGTATAGCGCCTTTAATTTTTAACTTTTTTATTTATATAAATATAGTATTAGTCTATAGATGTGTTTAATTTACAACATAAGTGAAGCAAAAAGAGAATGGAAAAAGAAGTTTATTAACATATCACATAGTGTTTTTTTTTTATTTATTTTTTTTGGCAATCTGCCGATGTTTTGGATTAGTTATAGGCATTCAGTAATTCCGAGAGTATGTAAGGATGACAGACAACACGGCTCGATTAGTAACATAGATTAAATAATTAATGTATATTAAGCAATAGTCGAGTTAGTTGGTTTTTGATGTGTCGAAATAAAAGAAAAACGTGTGACAAGAATGTCGACATAATCACAAAAATAATTTTATTTTTATTTTATATACTGTGTATGTTACGTTATCTACAAATTAGTGTTAGAGTTATTAATATTTTTATTTGTCTCCATATCCACATATGTATCTACTTTTAAAATTGAAATGCGAGCTGTACTGACACAGAAATTGTCCGATTGTTATTTTTACCTGGTTCCATCAGAAAACCAGCGCTGCAACAGTAATTTCGCAGCTAGTGGTGAGATGGGTCCAATTCGGACTCGCACAGATAGCAATTAAGAACTTCTTTATGTGTACCTATATATTATTATTATCTGTGCTTGTTTACGGAATAAATATTTTTTTCTTTTATTTCTTTCATTCATGCACTGGCTATGGTAGCGTAAAACGTAATGAATAGGTAAGGCGATTGGCACACTGCCACGGACCACGTTGCATGTTGCGTGTCGACGCACCTACCCGCGTACTTGCGGGCGTGCAGTTCTGTATCATCGTGTAGGTTTTTACGCAATCACGCGCGTAGTTGAATTTCGTGGTTTCACGGCGGCTCTGTCTCATTTCATTCAAAGCTGATCGCTGTGGTGATAGTGCAGTGCAGAGCGCCGCGTTAGTTTTGATATTTAAAACGGTTATTAGTGTAGAACTCATTCAGGATGCTGCAGTTATACTGTTTGGTTTTTGTACAGTCAAATTAATAGAAATCCTGAAGCCCTTCCAAAATCACGCACGGCACGGCGGTACTCGGTGAGCCATACCTTGCATCTCGCCCCGCACCCACGCAAGGGTGTGCATGTTTCTCCGCTTGTAGGCGCGTTATTTGCATGAACGCGCGTGGATGCATTTTCTATTGGTCTGTGCGTGTTTTCTATACAAACGGGGATACTTACAAGCAACGTTAGAACATGAACTCACGCACAACGCTGCAACATGCGGTGCAGTGTGCCAATCGCCTTAGTTTATGGATTTGTGACCGTAAAGGTGATTCAACTTCTGAGCGTCTCCATGTAAAGGAGAGCACATCAAGTTATTAGACCCTGCTGTAATCATTAGATAATAGTCGTTAAGCTATGTCAGAGGCCCACTTGAATAATCCAGACACTAGGGTAAGCACTGCCCAATGTCCATAAGATAAAAGAAAAAATATAAGTTCAGTTAAATAAACTTTCATAATGTATAACACCAATACACACATCGACAATAAGCACATCGTTTTTATTGGAACGAAGTTCCTTATCGCGCGTTGTGAAAGGGGGCTAGACGGAAAAAATTGTTACGAAAAGTTGTCACGACACTTTTTGCAGCTGTGCGGCGTGCACATGTTTTCTGTCTGTCTCTCTCTACCAAATATTTTCATTTCTATTTCGCATTGAACAGTGTGGTGTCGCGACGATTATTTTTGATGAGTGTATACAGGTTTTTTGTAACTTCGTTCCATCTGGGTGTCCCTTGACACCTCTCAAGTTTTATTTTAATATCATTCATAAAAGAGATGACTTATAAGACATGGCTTAGCGACATATGCCTACTAGGTGACTTAAACAATTCGGACAATAAGATAAATACCATCAATACGCATTAATAAATAAATTACTGCCAACTATGAACTATGTTTGTTAGTAAAGGGGCAGAGCGCATCGAATGTCGTAAGTATTGCAACTGTAGGTCAACTAATCACCTCTGCGTCTACTCAGTTCACACAACATAACGTGACTCCCGTCTGATCCGCGATTGTACACACGACTACATATCAAGCTATACATTCCCAATATAAGCTGACCTGTCATTGTATGGAAATCCTATACAACGCGAGATCAGCTTATACTGGGAAGTATAGCTTGATATGTAGCCGTGTGTACGTGTACCCCGTATCTTCGCGTATTACATAAATAATAGAGAACCAAAATATGTATCAAACAAGTCTTTCAATCTAGCTCTCGTCTGGGTCTCAATGTAAGAGATTGAAAGCAAAATAATAAACAGTATGCCAATTAAAATTAAACTCAACTGAGTATGATTAATAAATCTGTTTAATATCATAAAAGAGCTCGGAACCACTGAACTATTGCGTCAGAGAAATTCTGATGAATAAAAATGTATCTTAAAATCAAAGATTACTATGCATGTAAGTAACACTTGACTTTGGTTACTACAGTTTTTTGACTGCACATGTGGCGCAGCGGCTAATACAGTCACCTCGCCGCTTCGTGTCGCGGGTTCGAGTCCCGCGCCGGTCAACTATTTGTGTGACCCATAAATAGTTGTTCTGAGTCTGGATGTAATTTGTGTCCGTCTATTATATCCTTGTGCGGACGTAGTCTTTATAAAAATAACAAAAATAGTAAGAAAAATAATTAAGTAGGTAGTTATAATTCACATTCACAGATATCATTCAGACGGATGTTAGTTTTTTATATTTTATTCTCAATTGTAACCAAATATAAGATGATAAATTAAATATATAAATATCAGTTCTGAGTGTTTTAAAATAAATTAAATAAAAAAGGTTTTAATTCACGTAGACTTTAAAAAAGTGCTTGTAAATAGTCAGAACATGTTTGTAGTAATATATAATTTATTTATTTATTTATATCCGAATCTGTCAAATTACTTTTATAGATTTTCCACTTTATCACAAAAGTATAAGGTTCACTTTCAATTGGGGAAATTTGGCAGATTGGGGTAGCTTGATGTGGTGGCGTCTTTTCATATAAATATTTAAAATTGCTTAGAAAAATTAATTCCCTACCGCCAATATCTTTAATGCATAGCCTTAAAGGTATGATTGTCATACTAAGTTACTTTGACATTTACTATTGAAGACTACGTTTATTTCAAATTTATGTACACACTGATAGGATAAAGGAAAGAAAGAATAAAAAACAAGAAAAAACATTGCACAAAGGTACTACTTATTTCTAAAGAAATCTCTTCCAGTAGACCTGCAAGAGGAGATTTTGGAAGAGAGGAAGATATGAGTGTATAGGATGATATACATACATACGAACAAAATACACATATACATAAATACATACATAATTTAAAATAATAAACTACATAAAATACATATATCTAAGGCAAAGAGGAAAGGTAGTGTTCTTTTAATCTTTTTTAAAATATGGAGATGGTATTACTATTACGTATGTTAGGCGGAAGAGAGTTCCACAGCCTAACCGCCTGAACAGTGAAGGATTTGGAGAAGAAATCAGTTTTATGGGATGGGAATTTCAAAATACTTTTTAGGTGGTGGGCGTTGGGAGAATGTTTAAAGGAGAAACGGTCCTGTAGGTAAGAGGGATATGCGGGATTGTGTAGGATATTGAAAAGGAGACATAATATTCGAGTATTCCTGCGAAGGCGGATTGGGAGCCACTTGAGATTGTTGCGGAATTGTGAGACATGGTCGTACTTTCGGAGATTAAAAATGAAACGTATACATAAATTTTGCAAGCGCTCAAGTTTGTTTAATAGCTCTTCAGTAGCATCCAGATAGCAGGAATCAGCATAGTCCAGAATGGGCTGGATTAGAGTTTGAGCAAGAGTTATTTTGGTTTCAAAGGGCAAAAAGTACTGGAGGCACCTAAGTGAGTGAAAGGTAAAATAGACCTTTTTGCTGACTTCATTAATGTGAGCATTCCAGGATAAGTTCCGATCAATAATAACCCCGAGGTTCTTAGCCGTGTCCGAGTACGCAATATGCACATTGTCTAGTAGAACAGGAGGAAAAGAGCCTACATCAAAACCAGCACGCATTTGCCTACTGCCAATAATCATAGCCTGCGACTTGATGGGATTTAATTGAAGACCGAACGTTCTAGCCCAGTGACTGATGGCACTCAGGTCTTGATTCATAGCAGCAATGGCGGTTCTAGCTTCATTTAATGTAAACTGGCGGTATAACTGCATGTCGTCTGCGTAGAGATGAAAATTAGAGGAAATAACTCGTGTAGCAAAGTTGATGAAGATAGAAAAAAGTAAAGGAGATAACACGCCACCCTGGGGCACGCCCGTGGTAAGATTGCACCAGTCTGAGTTAGAGTCTTTATAGCAAACACGCTGCGAGCGTCCCCGAAGATATGTATCGAACCAGGCCACAGACTCCGAGGAGAAATTAAGAGATTTAAGAATTTCGAGAAGAATATCGAAGTCCACGGAGTTAAAGGCACTGCTAAAGTCAAGGAGCACCAAGACTGTGAGAGATTTATTCTCCATGGCCCAACGGATATCGTCAGTGACCTTTAGGAGCGCTGTCACGGTGCTGTGACCTGGTCGAAAGCCAGATTGAAAGGGATTTAGAAGATTATTCTGCAATAAGTAACTAGATAGCTGACGGTGAACTATATGCTCCAGAACTTTTGAGAGGAAAGGGAGGATAGAAATCGGGCGAAATTGTGATAAAAGAGTAGGATTGGAAACTTTAGGCAACGGGATGATATGAGCTTTCTTCCAAGCACATGGGAAACAACAGGAGTATAAAGAAAAGTTAAAAATATGAGTAAGGATAGGGATTAAAATAGGAATTATTGGAGTGACCATTCTGGATTCTGGTTGTTTATTGCAGTTTAAGAACCACTTATGTTCTGATATTCCTTTAAAACCGAACCTCAATCATTAACTCATACTCAAACTTACTTCTGCATATAATATATTGATTGGTTTATGTATTAGTGCTGCTCTTCATGTTAACTCTAAAATTGTTTATAAGTTTAAATAATTTACTAACACTAGCTTGTCAATTATTATTTAAATTGCCATATAGACTAATTAGTCTGATTTTTTTAAAACGGTGTTTAGCTTACCCCGTTTGTTTTTTATTCTCATATCATTTGGTTTAAATTGCAAAAATGGAAAAAAACGATTGATATTGCTAGGGATTCTGTCTTATTCACCATTAAAATAACTTAAAAAAGTAATTACATCAATCTCTAATATAGCTGTACCACAACATATAACTGTCAAACTACTAAACCAATCACCAACGACTCCGTGGCGCAACGGTAGCGCGTCTGACTCCAGATCAGAAGGTTGCGTGTTCAAATCACGTCGGGGTCAAAGTATGATTTTTTTCTTTTTGTTTTAATTGGTGTTGTTTTATTGTATAATGTTCGTACAAGATAAACAAATAAGTTATGCCAATTTGATCTTTAATGCGTTACATTAGGGTAGTAAAACATTTTAATAGGTACTGTTTTGTTATATGAACCAGATGTTAATAATTGGTCGAAAGGTTCTAACGTGTCCCCAATAATTTCGTGCCCATACTTACTTGACAGTGTGTTGACGGCTGCGAATATAAGAATATCATCACCCAATCTCATCCCATGGGGAGCGTAGAAGTCGACCCGAGGGAATATCTACCAGAGGACGAGCAGCAGCTTCTTTCTGAGTAACCATCGCCAACCCGTCTGCCAAGCGTAGCTATTACGGCATATCCTCTCAACATTATTCTTGATGGAGGATTTTGTGCAGCAATGGATTTCTTACAGCTGGTATGATGATGATTTTGGAGAAAGAAAAAACCGAGATCAGATTGAACAAATTTGACAAAAAATTATAAAATTGTGAATTAGTCAGAAGTGAACAATTTGACAGCTTTTAAGTTAAGCTGTCCATGACAAGCATCATTGGATTATATCAACAGACATTATTATAATAATATACTACAATGTAGCAACTTATTTGCAAATAGACCCATTTTGTTTTTTCGTTTTTGAGATCTGTGATAAATAAATCGTACGAGTACATACATTTAATGGGGAAGATAAGACGGCTCTACATTTATAAGATTTAAGATGTTAAGTTCCCACATTTGTGAGATGTAAGATAAGTTTAATAGTTCGCACTTTGTATGATACTTGAGTCGATAAAAATTTAAATAAGACATCTTTGTCTATGGATATAGAAGGACAAAGTGTATAAAAAGATTACATCTAGACTCTCAGCAGTGTGACATTCATGCTTGGAGAACCCAAAGTTCATGAACCATATCGATTATATATTTATTTAATATCAATTAAATCAACTTATTATCTTTTTTATCGTGTTTTGTTATTTAGAAAGACCAAGCACGCGCTAGGGAATCTAATCCCTATGTCGCGGGGTACTTTACAAACATATAATAGACGGACACAAATTGTGTTTTTTTTAAAGACAACGCCCGCAGTAGGTTATCAAATCCCTGTGTCGCGGGGTACTTTACAAACATATAATAGACGGACACAAATTACACCCAGACTCAGAACAACTATTTATGGGTCACACAAATAGTGGTCCGGCGCGGGACACGAACCCGCGACATGAAGCGTCGAGCTGTCGACGAACTGTCTTAGCCGCTGCGCCACATTGTTATTTTTAGTTTTTTTTTTACTCTGGGCCTAATTGATGTTCCTGTTTATATAGCCTTTGCAGGCGTCAGCTGAAAACATTTCTGCAGCATAACCGAGCTGCTGCCGTTTTATGTGAATTTTTGATGTTTTTCCTAAGTTGTTTGTTGTTGATGTTTTATTTCATAAATTCTGTGTCGAATATTCATAGTTATATTTATTATTATTATCTTTTCATGAGATATAGGACGTCATACATAATTCAGTGGTAATGTTCGTGTAAATATTTTTAGTTGCTGTTTTGAGGTTCTGTAGATTGGTAAGGATAAAATCCACAGAACCACTACTGCTCTCCTTAAAATTACTGGTGACTTTGGGGAGCACCGATGACATCAAAGTATCAGTGTTAGCTCTCGTAATTTTTTTTAATGGTTTAATACCGTCTCTCACTCCTATTCATAATTTCCCACCATATTGTCCTATTTATGCATGATGCAGTGGGATTTTCCTCTTCTTATCCTCGGGAACGGTTGGTACACTTCGGTAAGACTTTATTCGACTGGTGTAATCTTGACCCAAGGCGTTATTCTTTCAACTATATTAAGTATCTTCTTCTAAATATTAAATTATTCTTCTTCTTCTCTTCAGTATACGTATTATCTTTATGCCCATGACCTTCACTTATATTATAAAGTGAGTACAGATATCCTACCTAAAGCGATTGCAAATGTTAATCAGGATTTATGTTAAATTAGAGATTGGTCTAATAGGTTCGTCTTATATATATATATATATATCATATCACCTGCAATTCGACGTGACAATTGTAAAATAAAAATGGAATATCAGATCCTCACGTACGATCGCATAAAACGAAACAATTAATTGTCAATTATTTACGTTAAAATAATGAAAATGGAATTTATTTCCATTCAAAGTATTACATTCGTGTAGTTCTCTTATAAACAATATAAAGATTACAAAACACATATATTTCAAGACTATCTTTGAATAAATTATAACAGCACCAGGATGCCTGAATCTTATGTGTAAGGCCCCTAATATTAATTCTGGAGCTTTATGATGATGGTGTGATGAGCAAATAGGTTGTAACGAGCTATGAAAAGAGGTGCATAAGTATTAATCAGAAATTCATATGGGTTTAACAGCATATAAACAACCATTAATCGTAAATATTTCATAATTAAAAACAACAACTCAAAAGTTATAATTTATTTTTTAAGGACATACAATACCAATTACAGCTTCTTATATCTATTTTTAGAAACAATATAGTTATACAATCTAATTGTACAGCTTTTAGACGTGCCATAACATATATACGTTAATCTGTGACAAAGACTTTGCACTTCCTCTATTGCCTAAAGAATGTTCTTCCATCCGAAATGAAAGTAATACTAAAATAATAATTCTATTTGAAAGTAAGATGTAAGCCTATGGGACTCGGAATCGACTATGGGATTGTGAGAAAAACGAAGACCTACATGGCCTACCTTAGAGTTATTGATAAAATGCAGATTATGTCAATAAACTTATTATGTGTAACAAATATGTAAGGAACTTTTCCTTAGCTCAGATGTCACATCTTTTATTTTAACACTGCCAAGTCGTTATGTTGTAGGTACTGGACTTAACCCCTTTTTATAGTTATGTTACTGATGGGATACAAGGGAACACAATCAGTTACACTTACCCTATAACTAGAAGCACTAGCAACTGCCTTAAGATTTATAACTTCGTACAAGCCAGTGTTACTACAAACTCTTGGGATACTGCACACAGTTCCAATTATCGAATCATAGGCTGGTGCCAATGAATTCCCCTTTTTGATCCATACTCGGATAAGTGGCGCACATCTTTGTGTTTTAACGTAGAGCGAATATTGCATAAAACCCCATATAAAGGTATCGTATCTAATCACAGTAAACAATCACCAACATCACAACAACTTGATGATTCGCTTACGAAACTATATCAAATAGTTTTATTAAGTTTATGCCCATCAAAATGATATAATAGACATTAACAGTAATTAGACAAGTACATAAAATAGATATCTTAGTTATCTATCATGTTTTATTGTGATTATGTAACCGGTATCCGAGTGTTTTGACCGAATGCTTACTAAAGCGGATATTACAGTGTTTATAAAGCTTTTAAGGGTAAGTGCTTGTATTATTTAATTAATCATAAAACAATATATAAATTTAATTCGAAGCCTTACAGATAATTTATTAATCAATGTTAAATGTCCAACAACCACAAGTATTATTGAACGTATAATCGACGTACCTACTTGTTCATACTGTACCCAGAGTGGTACAGTATGAGGTATTTAGGGTAGGTAGTATGATTATGAGGTATTTAGATTACAAATTTAATTTCTCAACTACTGGAGAACACAAAATTTTCTAGTAAAGTAGACGAGAAATTAAATTTGTGTACGACATCAGGCTGATGATGAGGTATTGACCTCATCATCAGCCTGATGTCGTACACTGGATGGTAAACGAACTTATAAAATACACTGCAGCTAAGATTAGACCGTTGCTGTGTAAAGAAAGCTGTGCGCTGTGAAGACAGACCCAAGGCGCGCATAACTTTCTTTTCGAACTCATGTGCGTATTAGGAACTAATTATCTCATACTTCATTATCATCATATCAGCCGAAAGAAGTCCACTGCTGGACAACGGCCTCCCCCAAGGATCTCCACAATCCATATCTCATGCTTATAACTAAATAAATAATATCCTGGGACATTAATCATACAAGGCCCCCAGATCCCACCTAACTGCGGTCCCACCCAGGACAGATATTTGTGTGCATGAACATATCTGTTGATCCTGAATGTGCTTGTAATTATTTATATAACAATGTATTTACAAAAGAAAAGTGGTATATGTAATACATCAGTAATAATTTCAGTTATCTGGTTTCCATAGTACAAGCTCTGCTTAGTTTGGGATCAAATGACTGTGTGTGTCAGGGGTATTATTATTATGTTAAAATTATTTATTATTAATTTATATTTAATAAAATTTAAAACACAACTACTAACATTCCTACTTAAGTAGTCAAACACTAATCTTCTGCGCCTTAACAAAATTGATAGTAGCCAGTTTAATGTGAAGTAAATAAATTAATTACGTTATAAATCTTATTGAGAGGTTTGATAAAACTATCGGGCTATAAATTCAATGTTGCCATATTATAATGAAATTGTACTAATATTTATAATGCAATGGTTATAACTAACGGGTCTAAAGAAAATACATACATTATAATTTTCTAAGGATAGTTTATCTGTTTTCAGGAAATTATAAATACTTCATAGATATACTGAAATACATGACGTAGATTTACTGAAAGCAGGACAGACCAACGGAGCATTCAAAGATTAATGATATAACGAACAACACTTTTTCTACCCCTATTTCTAATTAATCGCATCTAATTATACGCATACGAATGTAATAAATAATGTCTGTTAAAGAAAATGTATGTATCTTTTTGATATTTTAGCTTGTGCATACTCAAGTAATTAACTGTTACTGATGCTAAGTTATTCAAAATCCTCTGATATTTCTAGAGTCAATGGGCGGCGGTGATCACTTACCTTCAAGTGAACAAGGTGTTGGTTTGTCTTGCTATTCCATATAAACCAAAATCCGAAAAGGAGCAAATTTCTTGGCCGACCATCGTTCCATATCTAGCTGGTACAAAAAGTGTTGCGTAGTGTGCCCTTACTTGAGCTATTGTCACTGTTGTAAGCTAATTTCCATTATAAAATACAAAACAAAAACACAATGTTTAATGTTCGATTGAATGGTTGAAGATTAACTGTTGTAAATCTACAACAATTCAATCGAAAATCAAGGCAATAACATCTGCAGTATTCAAAATATTTAAAAATAGCATGGAGTTATTCAGGGCAGAATAATCGGCTTAGCCCCGTTGAAAATAACCGGAAAAACTGAAATATAAATATAACTTGCTTTTGAACCGCATACTGCTACTACTAATTATTATTTACGAATCAAATTCCTCAACACATTTTGTCATCATCAACCCGTCCATGTAATGTAATTAACGATTGAAAAGCATTTAATACAAAACGTAGGCGAAATATAGTTCTAACACCTACGTATAAGATATGGACGTAGTTTAATTAAACGGGTGATTAAGTAAATGGTACTATGGAATAGGTGTGGTGTGACACAAGAGAAGTGGAGCCACTGTCTCAGACCGTCAATCAACAATTTGGTAGGAATTTTATGGTTGGTTGAAAACTTAAGTCTTAATACTTAAGACTGACAGAAGACTGTAAATATACGACATATAAAATGCAGCCCCTTTTAAATGCTAAGATTATATATACGGATAATTTTTAAGGATTCTTGAAATGTTTTTGTTTGCCTTTTTGATTAAGTGTCATAGTGATATTAAATTCCCTAAACACAAAGTACTTCGTAAGAGATGTTGCTTCCTGAAACTAATTCAAGGAATGAGAGAAAACTATTGCGTAGTTAAACAGTATTCTATGCTAATTGTATTTCATAACCAAGATGCTGGTATAATACATAGCCATATCGTAGAGCCCAGCTGGTCTAATTTATTAGCTGTAAGTGGGTACAATTATAGATAACTAACAATCGTAGCCGCAATTATTAACATGTTGAAGCGTATAAATTGTACGACTGAACAAGCTTTATGAGGGTCTAAAACATTGCAATTTATTCTACTTTCACTGTCCGATGAAAGTCATTAAGCTATGGTAAGCTAATATGATTATAAGATACTAGACCCGTGACTACTTATAGTTTCTTAAATTGAAAGACATAGTTAGTCATTTCTTCTCTAAGTAGAGAAGCATTGAGTCCCTTTGTTTTTAAATCCTTATTTGCATTCAAAAGTCCGAGTTAAAGTATTGATTTATTTTACTTTTTTATTCTATTAATTAAATTCCACTGTCATTATATACAGGCTTTTAGGTACCTAGATTTGTTGTTCTGTAATGAGATGTATACCAACAACAAATTTATTGAAGCCGATGGATGCGGTGAAGATGAACGACAAAGTTGGAGAATCGACCCTAGCTTCCAAAAAATTATATTTAGGAAGGCTTTCTTACGTCCTTCCGATATTTTTATAGGTACCAGGAATTCTAAATAGTCTAAATATTTATAAAAAAAATATATATCTATGAACAGCTAGAGCTACAAGTACTTCCAGCTTACGAAATACAATTAATTCAATAGCATTATTATGCTAAAGTTATGGTCCTCTGTATGAGTAAGGTCACACAGATGGGTAAAAAGAAGGACCGACTACTCGTGCGTGATGCCAAGTTTGCCGAAAGCATCATATTCTACGGTAACCGTTTACGCTTACGAGTAATGCAATATGCGTAATAACAGCGCCAAAAACAATAAGTTTTCCCCCTGGTTACTTTAGGAAGTACTCAATAATAATCAAATGGAGTAGTTTTAAATGGACGACTATTAATAAATTAAGAGATTCGATAAATACATTTTCCACAAACATAATATTGGAAAGTAAAACTAGAGTAGATATACGGATATCGATTTGTAAAAGTCGATTAATGAAACTGGTTTGTTCGTTGGATTGAAATTATTTATTGCGCCATATAAACTTTTTACTTTTGCTGCGTAACAGTTTTCTGTATAGACATTGATATTAAATTTTACACAGCAATTTAAATTGGCTTCAATGATATAGGCAGGTAATGTTTTTACTCTTTCAAATATCGTGTGACTGATACCGTATATAAAACAAAGAAACATACCACTGAATGGGAAACCTTTTCTTTCTGTTGATTCCGTTAAAAGACTTTATAGGAGGCAAACGTAAAAAATATGTTTACGACACATCATCGACAACGATGTTACTTACGCCTAAAACACATGTTTTCACAAATCCACATTTAACTTTTGCCTTAGCACATTAGTAGTATACTGACTGCCGCGTTGGTCTAGCGGTAGCGTGTTCACCCGCAGTTAACGAGGTCCTGGGTTCAAATCTCGGGTCGGGCCAAAAGTGATTTTGGGACTTATCTGTAAAAAGAAATCTTCACAGCATCAGCCTGAAGTCTGGGAGTGGGCGGTATCATACCCCCGTGCCTCGGAGAGCACGTAAAGCCGTCGGTCCTGTGCCTGACCTCTTTCCGGTCGTGTCGCTAAGGCGTCCCATCGGATCATGGGAGTGATGGAATAGAAAGTGCTCCTGTGTTTGCGCACACACTTGAGCACTATAATATGTCCCGCGCAGATGGCCAATCTCTGTTGAGACTGGCCGCCGTGGCCGAATTCGGCTCGGAGGACATTATTGGTATACACATAGTAATACGTATAAGTAACACCCACCCATCATGAACCGAAGGAGCCTACCTCTTCCCGTATTAATCTAGATTCGCAGTTACACAAAATGTAAGTTATACCAGCATCTTTGCAAGAACACGTTCATGTAACTTACTTTCTCAATGATACTTGCAGTTTTTTTCCAATACATTATCTGCCTCTAGCAGTAACTGCAATGAACTTAAAAGGTCTATACAAAACAACAGTTAGTTTCATCGAGTAAGTATATTGGAGTGGTATATGGAGTCGTGGTAGGGGTACAGTAACCTTATCTGATAGATGGTTTGAGCTCTCGCTTTTCTCTAGTATTCAGTAAAGCATTGAAATCCTCCTTAACTATCTATAAAAGTTATATAAAAAAAAATTAAGACTAAAGAAACACTGTCTTTACCTATTACTTTAAAAAAGCATGAAGAAAACTCGATTATCTATAATTCAATTAACTGTAACCGAGATCAATTCAACCACTAACCATTACCAGAGTATCTTTACCTTAATCTTTACACGTAATTACGATAATTAAGTTAATCCCGTGCAAAAACCATTTATAACGTTGAAGCTTGAATTACCGCTACCTACCAATTTGTTTGAAAATAATCGATGTTCGTACCAGCAAAAAATCATTTATGAAGTCAAGATTTTCCCCGTGGGACATTAGCAACAAGCAATAATCAATCAATGTGCCACGAGTACTTTCATATTGCTAAAATTGAGTCATTCTTAACCATTATACAGCGTTCAGTGACCATCCGTTTTGGTGATGCGACCATAAGAAACCAATGACTTAGTGCACAGCTTAGGGCTTATTAAGCTGTGTTCACAGGCCACATCAAACTGGTGTTTATTAAGAAAAATGTTCGGCATATTTCAACGTACCAGTATATACATATTTTTATAATCTCAAAAAACACATTTCATAAATAGTATAGAATAATAGGCAATCTCCATGATAGGAAACATGGCTTGAACGAGCGGATTTAGCAAAATACGTGAAAAAAATTCTGATGGAACACTTCATCTGCTTTTCTTTTTAACAATACTTTTATAGTCAAAGTCCGGCCGGTCAGTTGGTCACAACTAGTAATGAATACAAACATTTATATAGCGAAACGTAATAATATTTATTTATTGATTGACTTATAATTTTAGTTTAGATTATAGTTATTTGTTGTAAATTCATATCTAATTTCAAATTACATCACCCATTTCATTACAACCTACGAGGAATATTCTTACAGCAACCAGGAGCATAGATTATAGAATTATTGCGTAACATGCGTAAAAAAAATACTTTTACACTCAAATTTTTAACCATACCATTGATTAATTCAACAATTAATAGTGAAAACATTTATGTGATAAACAAAATAGTGCTGTTAATTTTATGTGACAAATGAAAATAAACACAATGTAATTTATTACTTGAAATAATACCTACTCCATTATGAACGCAGCGCGTGCCCGTTCTCAATTTTTGTTGACCGCTCACGAAGATCCTAATTTAACTCGCAGCTTGATTAATTGCAAATTAAAGTCCCCATCGCGGTGGTACCCTGTCGAATATGACTTTATTGAATTTCATGCCACGTGATTAATGTTGCCAATAACTAAATTATTATTATGACAGTCCATAAAGGTTTTTATTTAATGTTATTGTTGATTTCATGATGAATAAAATTATTATTGATGGATGTTCTTATTTTATTTTTGTGTAGTTATGCATACAATGCTTGGCAATAACTCATTGCTGGATGCAGCATCACTAGGGCTTCTGGAGACTGGAAATAATCACCACCAGAAAATGTCCTTCAGAAAATATTTTGCACTTTAAGCTTAACATTTTTTCGCGCGACACGCCCCTCAGCCTTAGAAGCTCTTAAGAACATGTAGCGGGTAATAGAGTTATTAAATTTTCAATAAATATTTGACAATAACTTCAATAAGCTAGCTAAGTAACTTCATCATTAGTATCATTCTTCATTTCATACATTAAATGCTAATTCTAAATGATTCCACACATACCGCAGATCTAAATATCTACATAATTATGAACTTTATTACTACAAATATATATGGCCGTCTATTTACAAGCGCAAAATGAATAAAGTATTTTTTTAATAATCCTGTAATGTTGTAGTTATGCACGTAAGTAAAGTGATAAAAGCTCATTTTCTAGCATTATGTAAATGATGTCATGTGTGGTAACGCATTGATGCTATAAAGGCTACAGTGACTGCTTAAAATCAACCAAACCCTAAGTATGTTGACTTCGTTGTGTCAATATTTTTTTATTGTATTAAAGACTTCGCACGCGCAAGGGAAATGAATCCCTGTATCGCGAGTTTCGTTTTGAAGCACAACCAGATTCAGAAAAACAACATATTTAAAGATGTCCATATTTTAGTGTTTTTTTTCATTGTTTATCATTTCTCTTGTTTTAAATTTTATATTAGATTATGTGATTATTTTTTGGATTTCATAATAAAATAATACAATAATTAAAAATCATTAAATATGTAACTTTTATTATAAATTATATTATTTTTAGGTAGTCATTCTGTTTTCATTATTTAGGATTAAAGCATAATAAAAAGGAGGTATTTAATGCAACCCATTGTTTATTTTCAAAATCCTTAATTAACAGTTCATAGCCCAAGCTTATTATCACCTGATAATTACATACTGCCCTTTCATTGATTAATTAACAGCATACTAATCACTTCCCTTTGGTTTACTAATCAGCTAGATTGAACAGTAAGTCGCTTGGATCAGCGTACATGTTCAGTATCATGATACACTGATTCGCACTAGGCCGAGATTTATACCAATTTATTTTGTTTTTTAAGATCTAATGATGGTAACAAAATGGGTCTCATTAAAAATAAATCTTTTTAAATAAACTAACAAAAATAAGTTATTTTTAAATGCTTTTTTAATCACACAGTAAAAACACTCCGAATTTGCAATAGGCTACTTACCACTTAACAAAGTGTAGGGGAGAGTGGGGGAATTACGAACCCCTAAGGGAAAACTTAAATAAAACAGTGTAATTTGATCATAGAGTTTCTTTATTTTTTGAATTATAAAGTTTACTTATCTGTCTAACAAATTCACTAATCAACATTTATATTTTTTAAGAAATTGCAACATTACGAAAGAAAAACAAAACCTTTAGTGTCCGGCTTTACCCGACATTAGTCGGGTAATGCCGGACACCAAGTGGGGTAGTTACGAACTAACATTATTAACGACAGACATCACATTTAAAACCCGCGATGTTGACTGTCCGTCAGTGCAACTCTCGTGACCCCATTCTTTGCACACGTAGCATATAATCCAGTCTTCAAAAGGGGGGTTGTATATATTTACCTTAACGAAAAGAACCAAAAGTAGGCTTAATTTTCCTTTTCACCTTTTTTCTTTTCTTTCGTATTTTCACTAGAGTTACTAAAATCTTTTATAGTGTTAAAATTCTTTAATTTCTATCTAGTTTTGAAGGTGTCTTCTGACTACATTTCAGTTTTTTTATTTGGGTTCCTTTTTTTGTAATGATGTTTGTTTTTTTCTTAATTTATCCTGCTTCAGCTCTTCTTCTGTATTCCTTTTCCTCTTACTGATCTTTCATACGTGTGCTCGTAAGCATAGTAGACTGTCCAAATCGCTATGCCATGTGATTCTTACATTCTTGATTGCATGCAGTCTTGATAGGGCCAAAATAATGTCACGTCCAAGACTTGAAGTCTGGTTGAGGTATGTGGTGGCACATTTATCATAAAGTTCCAAGATATCTGCAGAGTAAGAATGCATCAAGACTTATATGACTCTTATTGTTTATCTAAAATAAGCAAAACGGGGTCTTCCTTTGAAGGCTTTGCATATGATATAAAGTGATGCAGCCAATCCAAAAATAGGCTTTCATTTATCCATCCAGAGTCTGACAAAACCCCAATCATATTAGGGTTACTACCTTAGTAGGTAGGCCATAAAAGAGTTAACTATATTTTATTATATAATCGACAAGTTGCGTTTCTTGATCGTCTGTAAATAAAGGTTTTTGTACGGGTGGTCAAAAATTATTGTTTTTGGAACATTATAAGTTTCTGATGCTTTGCCGAGGTTGAGTTTTTTAATTTCAACCAAAGCCTTTTTGAGATCTTCTAAACCGTACTTCAGCACGGTTTTTCTTTTGTAAGTACGAGGCATGAAACAATAATAAAAATAAGTAAGACGGGAACCAACAAAAGGGAGTGGGGTAATGCCAAATGTTCGAGATTACCCGACATGAAGTGTTCGTCTTTACCCCGTGGGATTGAAAATATAAAATAGCAAAAAAACAAATTAGGTTATATTTCTTTTGCCAAATACGTCATTGCCATTTCGGTGATAAATATGTAATTATTCCACTATGTAAAAGGTAAACTACTATTGTAGATAGAAATAAAGGAACACCGGCTTGAATTTAACCAAAAATTACATCAAAACATGCAAAATATTGAAAATGGCATACCTTGACAAGTTACGTGCGTCGGCGTCACCCGTGTTGTTGACTGGCATTAGTGGTGGCGTGATCTCCGCAATGGCGACAAGTAAAATATGAGTATCTTTTTCTAACATATTAAAACCATTGAATTCGGCATTACCCCGCGTTCGCGTTTCCCCCACTCTCCCCTAAATAAGCGTGAAAATAATGAATATACTGACTTGAATACTTGCGTGCACAATTTTCAATACTACGAGTACATGTTGTAAAACAAAGCCCCACACACTGTCTGTCTGTTAGCGATAAACTCAAAAACTACTGTATGTATTTACATGTGGCGGTAATAGACAGAGTTATTCATAAGAATTTTAAAGTGCATAATTTCTTAAAGTTTTGAAAATGTCGGAAATTGTCAAACCGCCAATGAGCTTATATCGTACACGCTGCCATATTAAATTCCACGCTTTGGATAAGAATAGTTTCATCGTCATCATATGAGCCGAAAGACTTCTGGACAAAGGTCTCCCCGAAGATCACCACAAGCGCTGGTCTTCCGCTACCCGCATCAAGCGGCTTCCAGCAACCCTCATAAGATCGTCGGCCCATATTGAATAGCATACCATACCTAAACTTGTTATACATATCCCACGCAATAAGATCCAAACCGAAGACATTAAAAACATGAAGGTAGGCATAATATAATATGCTCTACTACCCGTGTGATGCCGGGGCGAGTCAATAGGACTTAATAAAACTTACATCCTTAAAGCGACAACATCAATGCATAAGAAAATCATTGTGAAAGACTGGCTTATTACTCTTTCATACGAGGAGATAGAATTTATCCTCACATGCTTTAGCTGATTATCTTATCACATAACACACACACACACACCTGCTCCCACACACACGGATACAATACCTCACACAATCACCCACCCCATGAACATATTCACACATAAAATACATACTTATTTCGTTTAATTTTATTGTTAAGTATAGTTTAGTTGCCTGCTTTTTAATTTACTTAATTGTCCAATGTTTACCTGGTTCCTGTCATACAAATCTAGAACTTAGTGTAGGAACCTATGTCAATTGTTTAGTGTAATAAATGATATTTTGTTAAATGGTGTATAATTATATTATTAAGTATTTAATAAATAATTATATTATTTCTTTCTATCTTATGGACTGACCCTAGTTTCAAATTTGTGCTAGCCCCTTAATAGACTTCTGACATACATATTATAGCGACTGTTGTCTTACGACTATAAACGGAACTGACAGTCGTGACGTGGACGGTCACCGTAGCCTAGTTGGTAGTGATCCTGCCTACGGAGCTGGTGGTCCTGGGTTCAAATCCCGGTAAGTGCAAATATTTGTGTGATGAGCACGAATATTTGTTTCTGAGTCATGGATGTTTTCTATGTATATAAGTATTTATCTATCTATATAAGTATGTATATCGTCGCCTGGTACCCATAGTACAAGCTTTGCTTAGTTTGGGGCTAGGATGATCTGTGTGACATTGTCCCGAGATATTATAGTTTGACGTGCCCTTCGAAGCACGGAGAGAGAGAGAGAGACTTTTTTTAAATAATATAATAGTAATCTTTACGTCAGTATAAAGAGAAACAAACAGATTAGGAAATATTAATCAATATTACAGTTTACAATTTGAAGTAAGTGTGTGGTGACTGCATAGAATATCATCACCCCATCTCATCCCGTGGGGGCGTAAAAATCATCCGAGGGAATACCTACCAGAGAATGAGTAGCAGCGTTTTTCTGTTAAGCATGATGAAGCTGTCCAGCAGTCGACGCACTTTGGCTGACATGATGATGATGATATAAATCAATGACGGGCCTGTTGGCGTGGTAGGTAGATACGCTGCCTTTCACGCCGGAGGTTGTGGGTTCGATTCCCACCAATATTTGTGTGTATGAACATGTCTGTTTGTACTGAGTCTAGGTGTAAATTATCTATATAAGTGTGTATATCAGTTATCTGGTTTCCCTAGTACAAGCTCTGCTTAGTTTGGGATCAGATGACCGTGTGTAAACAATGTCCCAGGATATTATTTATTAATTATTCTACAACAATGAGAGGTCGGATTGAGTGATGTAATTAATTACTTTAAGTAAGTAATTAATAATATTTAGTATATCGCTAAAAATTAACCTATTTTAACGGTCACCCATCTATAAACTGACCGCTTGCCTGGATGATTAACCTCACCGATCACTTAGCGACCGATGAGAGCAACTATCTGTGATCGCCTCACTTAAATTAAAACTACGTTTTTATTGCTTTAGATACACTATTTCATAAATAGTAGATAAAACTGGTCACCTTTTAGAATTTATAGATATAAAAAATACTGTATATTGAAATATCATTATAAAATGCTGATCAATATTATAATTAACGACAGAAACAGTTTTATGTCTTTACAATCGAAACGATTTTCACTTTTTTACTCACCTTCTTTGAATTTTATCATTGCATTATCAACCCAATGACGACGTGATAAGTGACAAAATAGTAAAACTAATAACTGGAACTCATAATAATTAGTAATGAACCGATCACATAAATAATAATAATATTTTTAACATTGTACTATACGTCTCTTTGACGTTAGATCGTAAAGGTGTAGACATAGAATTAGACCGTACAATCATTTTTATTATGCTTCCTCGCTATAAATCTTATTGTGTTAATTATTTGCGATAGTTAATTATGTTTGTAACTGATAAATAAATAATTTAAAATATTTCTGATTCAAAACTTGCGATTATTAGGAAATGTGGACACTGTTTTTTGTTTTTTTTTTAGTATAAACTTAACAAAACATAAAATGTAAAGCAATAAAAACTTCTGAGGTTTTCCAGTGTTCCAAAAGTACAAGTTTAGTGATAATACGAACTATGACTACTATTGTATATAGTGTTAATACAATTACGTCTGTCATTTCATCCCATCCATTGAACTTGGGGAACTGCAACAAGGTAAGCGGGCAAAAGGAAAGAATTCACGTTATATACATACAATAATATCCTGGGACATTATTTACATACGGCCATTTGATCCCAAACTAAGTAGAGCTTATACTATGGAAACCAGATAACTGATATACTACATTTTTTGTAAATACATACTTAATAGATAATTACACCCAGAGTCAGGACAAACAGACAAGTTCATGCACACAAATAACTGTCCTGGGTGGGAATCGAACTCACGACCTGCGGCGTAAAAGGCAAGTACCTAACAACCACGCCACGGCCTCTATTGTATATCTAACTATTTCTATGAACTTCACAGGAAGACCGCTGGACGGCGGGTGCCTTAAGCATGGTTGCGAGTTTCCTGGACTGTAAATACGTTGGTGAATGTTGTGCGTTCTCCCATCAGATGTCGCAACAATGATAGACATATTTGACTACTTTTTTGATCTAAGCGGATCATTTTCAATAATAAATAATGAGATACTCATTCAAAAGATTAATTATTAGGTTTAATCTTCAAGAGGAACTCTTAGCAGCAGCCCAAAGTTGCAATAGTGTTACACCTTGTGGAGAATACATAACTCCGTTCGTCCTACATTTGATGTCCCCATGTTGCCACAAAATGCCACAAATATTATGAAAGTGATAAAAAGTAGTACGTTTTTGACTGCCTGTACATTAGTACCTATACTATTATATGTCCCAGGTTAACTATCCGTGGACTTCACAGTTGGGCGCTATCAGAATATCAGCGCTGTCGCAATATTGCGACGGCCAATGCTGAGATAGATGCCTTTTCACCTAGAACGGACTAACGAATATTAAGTATAAGATTTTCATTGTTTGTTTTTCTGTTATTGTATAATTTGGTTGTTCTGTTCGTCCTGGTAATGAATAAATGATTTTTTCTTAATTAAACATAATTAGTCCAAGAGGTACTTTCACTCGTAAAAAATCATATCCTGGGACATTATTCACACACGGCCATCTGATCCGAAACTAAGCGGAGCTTGTGCTATGGAAACCAGAAACTTATATACTACTTTTCTATTTTAAATACATACTTATATACATAATTACACCCAGACTTAAGACAGACACACATGTTCATGCACACAAATATCTGCCCTGGGCGAGAATCGAACCCACGACCCACGTGAAAGGCAAATATCTGCCAACCATGCCACGCGGCCCGTCATTTGTATTATATTACCTTGATTCTTGTGTCCAGACATGTAATTTGTTTAAATATCTGGTCACAAGAATCAAGCGAAACCTCTACAATTAGTTTACATCAAACTAATTAATTAGAAGAATAAATCAACTCATTTCTTTTAATAGCATACTAAATATTTTCACATCTACATAAGATCTAGGTATAATAATTGTCTCATTAAATTGAATGGCCAATTAATTGTAATTATTAAATTAACTATCAATGATCACTTACAAGTCATTATATCATATTTATGTATGTGTATAGTAAATACCACACTCACACACGTTTACATATACATGGCACGCAGAATATTATGGTTATATGGTCATATTCTTTTTTGAAGATGTGGTCAATTATTAGGGTAACTAATTCTCTGACTACTAAGCACTATATAATAAAGTCTTTCGCATTTCTTTCTCACTACTTTGTATTCATTTTACTTTCCTACAAAACTAGCTTTTAAAAAATAGTATGTTGGGTTTAGTTTAGATAGGTTTCGGTGATTATACCGTAGTTAAAACTACACATTCCGTTTGTTAAATGTTTGAATTTAATACTAACTACTTTAAATGTCCCTAATGTGTAAGAAATTGCGGTACACTCCTTTAAAACTCTACGTAAAGACATCTCAATGAATAACTAACAGTTGTTCACTAACTAAAACTTTGCGACGGAGGCCCAAAAGATTTAAAAGAAAAAATGGCAACAAACACAAATCAGCTGATCGGTTACAGTTCTAATAAGAACGACTACTTCCTGTCGTATCTAGTTTTTACGCTGCCAAATCTTTTGTTTTATGCCAGTTTTGTTCTTGAGAGCTTTCGCTATAAGTACTCACCACCAAGAATCGGTGATGGGCGCGAGGACCAGCAAACATGCGGCGATGACAACAGGCCGCATCTCTCGACGGACATCACTGCCCCAACTCCTTATTTCTAACCATCTCCCAACCCAAAAAAAATCACCCAAAAATCTTTTATTTACATAAACCTCATTTCCATTCTCTGTTTTATTTTATTTTTTGAATAGAGAACGAAATGCGTTCGATTTTTCTAAACAGTTCCGAAATGTTGCGGCGTGTCGCGTGGGATCCCTGTCGGCGGGAGATCGCGGCGCGGACTGACGCTCACCTGAGCCCACCCCGCCGCACGCGCACCGCGAACCGATTTTCGCGCTATTTTGGCTAAGATTTTAGCAGATTAGGCTTCGCGTGATTAGACATATAAAGGAGGGGATATGAATATGTTATATTAACGATGCGTGTGGGCGATTTGCTAAGTTATCGCTTCGGTGCATTAATTAAATTAAATACTGCTTATAATACCTGTTTTGCAGCAATTCAGACATCGATTAAAAGTTTTACGACTTCGAAAATAACTTGCATTGCATTCGAGATGGAAATTAAAATAAAATGAGTAAAGAAATGCATAATATTTAGTTGGCAGCACAGCTGTTAAAGTTTGAATAGGGCAGCACTAAACCGAACCAGACATGCCTGATTTCGTGTGATGGACAGTAAGAAGCGTTCGGTACACATTCTATTATTAGAATACACGTGCGAAACTCTAATTGTGTTAAACAAACAATCTCAGTACCTACACCTGGCGTTACTGTACATTGAAATGATATGACACTAATCAATTTAAATAATTTTACTAACAATACATACATTTTGAGTTTTGTAAACCGAACATAATTATTTAATTAACATGGCACGTTACAAATACCGGCAATTGCAGACATCTACGGGGGAGGCTTTTGTCCAGCAGTGAAAGTGTTTTGCCTGACATTCATCATCATCATATCAGAAAAAGACGTCCACTGGTGGACAAAGGCTTCCCCCAAGGATTTCCACAATAGCCGGTCCTGCGCTGCTCGCATCCAGCGGCTTCCCGCGACAATTGCAAGATCGTCGGTCCACCTTGTAGGTATGCCCACGCTGCGTCTTCCGGTTCGTGGTCGCCACTTGAGAACCTTTCTGGCCCATCGGTCGTCTGTTCTACGTGCCTAGCTAGCTATGTACCCTGCCCACTGCCACTTCAGTTTGGCAATTCTTTGGGCTATTTCGATTACTTTGGCTGACATTAATAAATCATAATTAAACAGCCAACGTAATTACGTTTAACGATTAACATACATACATGTTTCAACCGATAAACTAGTACATCCTTCAGATTCGTAACGCAGAATATATTATTGAATTATTCCATGAACTATACCGAGAGACTTACCGAGTGGTACTAAATCAGCAGTTTTAGAAATGCGTTTAAGGGCACCCTCATGGGATCTATGGCATGCTGGGCTATCCAGTCTGGGGGCAGCTAAAACGAAGAGACAAATATAAAATTAGGATGATGTGAAAGCTGATCCGAGCTACAAAAGGGTACGTGATCACAGATGAGGCACAGAACGCCAATGAAGTCCGGAGAGCGTCCTAGCTAACGTACAGAATCCTCCAGCGACCTAAGTGGACATATTGTACCTGTATTTTAATATTCTTCAAGTATTTAACGCTAGGTGAACGATGACGTCATAAGTACATAGTAGATCATCCAGAGTTTACTCTGGAAAAACAATCATAAAGCAATTTGCCTCTTTTATTACTCCATTAAAGTAAGATGAGCTTATAATTATAAACAATTTTGTATTTATTGCGGTACTCGCATTTAGCACCAGTACTGTATTAAGTTTGTGATTAATTTAAAATGTTTTCATATCGATTCTATTATAATAAGTTGAAAGATAACTAACTTAAAGCACGAGACCTTGAAATTAAGAATGACTGCACCTGTTGGCGTGGTTGACAAATGCTTTTTACGCTGGAGGTCATGGGTTCGATTCCCACCCAGGGCAGATATTTGTGTGCAGGAACATGTCTGTTTGTCCTTTTTCTGGGTTTAATTATCTATATAAGAATGTATTTACAAAAGAAAAGTAGTATATCAGTTATCTGGTTTCCATGGTACAAGCTCCGCTTAGTTTGGGATCAGATGGCCGTGTGTAAATAACGTCCCAGGATATTATTATTATTGTTATTATTGCTTACCTTTGGAATTTACATTGAGGGCATTGGATATGCTGAATGTGTGCAAAATACAAGGTCTCCTCAAAAGATTTCCACCGTGGAGATATCATTATCGCCATGCTTGGCAGACGGGTTGGCGATCGCAGTGTGATGGTCATAGTACACAGAGAGATACTGCTGCCCGTTCTCTGGTAGATATTCTTTCGGGACGATTTCTACGCCCCCCACGGGATGAGATGGGGTGGCGATATTCTATGCCGTTAACTACACATCAAACACAAAATCACTATAAAATCGGCAACATTAATTGAAAGTTTGAACAAAAGTTATGATATGCAATAGATTTCTACGACTTTTGATAAGTTTAGATCTAACAAAAAACTAAAGGACTGGGCTATGATTTGCTATGAACCAACCAACTTGTTAGTGTAAAAATAAAATAAGATCACCACAGACGGAACTGTTGGCGTGGTTGGCATCTGCTTGCTTTTCACGCCAGAGTTTGTGGTTCGATTCCCGACAAGGACAAATATTTGTGTGCATGAACATGTCTGTTTGTCCTGAGTCTGGGTGTAATTATCGATATAAAGTATGTATTTACACAAGTAGTATATGTAGTATATCAGTTATTTGGTTTCCATAATACAAGGTCTGCTTAGTTTGGGATCAGATGGCCGTGTGTAAATATTGTCCCAGGATATTATTATTACTAGGGAAATTTATTGTGTCGCGGGGTCCTCTACAAATATATAATTGATGGACACAAAGTACCTACATCCAGACTCGAACAACAATTTATGGGTCACAGAAATAGTTGTCCTGCGTGGGAATCGAACCCGGACACGAAATGGCGAGGCAGCTGTCTTAACCACAGCGCCACACGTGCAGTCTAATCTTTCCGGTGCGCATAGTTTGTAAACAGTTTCTTCTAACGTATCACTTATTTACCCCCAGTATTACGGCAAAATTAAATCAATAATACTAAACTTACCCTGTCCTTTTCATATGAACTACATTCGATAGAAATGCAATTATTAGATTATATAGAAAGGTATACTTAACTAAGACAACCGAACAAGTACACACCGGAAGACGCAGCGTGGGCAGACCCACTACAAGACCGACGATCTCGCAAGGGTCGCGGGCAGAGCGCTGGGTGCGGGCAACACAAGATCGGCTATTGTGGAGATCCTTGGGGGAGGTCTTTGTCCAGCAGAGGATGTCTATCAGTTGATTTGATACTGATGATGATACAAGTAAAAGTAATAAAATAAGAATGCTCTTTTGGTAGAATTTCGGTCATGGCGGCCACTCTCAACGGCGAGTAATCATCTGCCATATTATAAGGACATGTGTGTGCGCCAAACAAATGTATTAAAATCTGTTGAACAAACGGAAGTGACGGCATATTTTTTATGTTATTATTTATTAATCCTGGCCTACTTATTAACTTTGGCTCAATAATAATGTCCACCTGTTCGAATTTCATCCATGGCGGCCAGTCTCAATGGAGACTAGCCATGAGCGTCGGAAAATATTATAGTGCGCAAGTGTTGCGCTGATACAGGTGTACTCTCTACTTCCTCACTCATGATCCGATTGAAAAGACTAACAGACACGACCGGAAGGTAGCAGTGTGAGAAGTGTCCTCTACTGTTGCCACGTGCAAGTAACTCCGGGGAGACAGCGATTTGTTTGTGGCGCAGTCGCTGTGCTGGACTGGCAGGAGTCGGCAATAAGGGAGGGCAATCCAGGGCCCTCCCAAGGTACGTGTCCCAAACATCTGGGACACGGTGCAAAAGGAGGGCACTGGAGCAGCACACCCGTGTTCCTGGGGCTCCCCCCATCAGGCGCTAAGAGAAGTCCACGGCAGGTAGGTTTAGTCGGTGCGAGACCGACATACCCACCCGTAGACACTTTTTGCAGGTAGCATGCGGGTGGCATCCTCGTGCCTTACTAAAAAAAAAAAGACACGACCGGAAAAACGTTTCAGTAATACCTATATAGTAGGAACGGTAGATGGTTAGGTCCTGTAGCAAACTCAAATCCTAAATATATTTTATCGCCGCGTGGGAATCGAACCTCTAACGATTAAAGTATTGAGTTTAGATTGACAATTTAAATTTCAGTAGCAATGTATACTACTTAAACTATTTAGACGAACTGTTATATTTCAACACAGTATACATGTGGTCGTCGGGTCAATTGTCATTTACTATGCTTTCAGACATTTGGTATGTTAAGATTACTGTAAGAGCACTTACACTGAGCTTGAGTAAATAATATTACGCAGTTCGAGTTTTTATGTCTACTTAGCTTAATATATGTTAATTGCTAAACAGGTGACCAAACAGCTGCTAGTCGTCAGGAAAAATAACTATTCTTATTTTTAACTCTTAATTTATTCAGTACGTATACATTTAATACTTATTTATAAAACTAAGTAGGATACTAGCAGTGTTTCTCAGTAGCTGCCACGTCATGTACTGCACGGTAACGTACAAAAATTGACGATTTCACACAAATGTAACATTTTAATGGAATAAATTAATGTTGAATTTTAGAAAGTAATCTTACTTATTACTATAAATGTGAAAATGTGTTTGGAACTGTTTGTAAATATTACAAATATTTACAAACAGTTCCAAACACATTTTCTCATGCATAAACGGCTGAACGAATCAATGTCACATATATAATATTAAGTAGGATTGTAATCTTAGTAAGTATTATAAATGTGAAAGTTTGGATATTAGGTTATGTTTGTAACTGTTTGTAAATATTTGTAAATCCAACACGCACAAACGGCTGTACGAGTTTAAATGGAGTCTAACACATAAAGTAAAATGAAAATAAGATAAGTATGGATTACAATAAATTAAATTACAAATTTAAAGTTGTATAAATGTAATTTTACTTTTTCAATTTGAATTTCGTATTAACATTTAGGCCACTACAAACTATATTTATGTCAAGGCATGGATGTGTTTTTTTCCAAACACAAGAAAATCGCTGCAAGGATTTATTAATGGAATCAAATGGAGATAGATTATGCCCTGAATTAATACATGAGGCACAATAAATCAGAGCTAGATGCTCTCACCGGTCCCTAAGCGATCGGTGAGGTTAAGCAACGAGGCTCGCGGTCAGTCTATAGATGGGTGACCACCAAACTGGTTTAATTTCTGAGCATATCCGTGCTACGGAGGGCACCTTAAGCTGTCGGTCCCGGTCGTAGCCATTAGGCAACCTTCGTTAAGCCATGTCGGAGGACTACTGGGCGGCTTGAACAACTCTGACACTAAGGTAACCTCTGCCCATACGAGAAGTAAGTAATAAAATGTCACGGGTAATATAGAGAATTCGACTAGTTAGACGAATAATTATTTTAAATTGGAAAAACAAAGTCGTCAAGCAATCGAGATGTCAATTTAAACTTGCGCTACAAAAACCTGCTTCACTGTTACCGCTATATAGACTATGTCAAGATCTACATGGAGAGGATTCATGGCAACCACTATACATAGTACTATATAGGGAATATGGAACAGTCAAATAAAAACCACAGTTATGGATTCGTGAACTGATAGTTTGATACTTGACTGAATGTCTTGATGACCTAGTGATAGTGTGGTCTATTGAGATATAGAATTGGAGTGAAATGAAATCGCAGTTCAATTCAAAAAGTTCTGTTAAGGTTTTTATGGAAACAAATATTGAGCAGCTCGAAATCACAGGGGTGATGAAGTCTCTGAGTACCCAAAGCATGCCCAAAGGAATACCCAAAGCCCTGTGTGTCCCGGACAGGTATGTTTGGAGAAGGAGACGACCGCGATTGCTAGTGGGACCGCGTGGTCGGACTGATCTTGTACATGAGGCCCCCCTGACGCGTGCTCTCCGTACTCTTAACCTTATAGCAGCTGAGACTGACCCATTTGTGTGTTCTCTGAGTGAGTTCACGAGAAGTGCATTATGCATAATTAGTTATAAGTAAAATTTGTTTAGAGGTATAAAATTGTATTATACTTGGATAAGCACTCTATCGCATTGGACTTATATCTGTAATGATAGATGTAAGAGGAAATAAATAAATAAATATCTCCTGTATATGTTTTCTTTCGATACTATGAATTTTCGTCTCATCGGATTATAAGAGTGAGAGAATAAAACGTCCATCTGCGGTTGCGCATGCTCTCTTGCACTATAATAGCTGTGTATAATAAGGTTATAATAAATAATTACACTAAGAAGTCTTCATAAGTTAACTTTTTTGTAATACTGTTTTAAATAACATTTAGTAATATTCTGACCATTAAATAGCACATGGATATAGACCAAAACACTGGGTTGGTAGGTATACTTAAATAGTTATTTGTTATGCAAGAGTGAAAAGTTGATTTTGAACCACGTGCTCAATTTTGATACCCGACCAAGCGAAGGATTCCAAAATTAGAATCCTGACCATTAGCGAGGAAATCAAAAGAGCACATGGTGAAAAATCTTTGCACTCGAGTGCAACACGTAACTTTTCATCACACCTCAGCGAGGAAATAACTAAATGCGAAAAACATCTAATCATAAATACTTTTATCTCAGTTTAGGTAAGAATTAATAACTTTATTATGATATGTCAATCTTTAAATTATAACAAATAATACTACTAAGAAAAACTAAAAGTAACGTTGCTACAGTTTGAGTGTAATAGAATAGTAATATTGCGCAAAACAATTGAAAAAAGTACACCAAGATGGATCCGAGTCTTAGTTATTAATAAATTAAAAAAAGTTTTAAGATAAATTCGGCACCATAGAGGTAGAAGTAAATAGGTTTACTGATATTTTGCATTCACAAACTTAGTGCACACGATGTTCTAAATTCAAATTTACTTTAACCTCTAAAGGATAAAAACGACTTTCCCACTATCGAAGAGTAAAAATGCTCTTTACGAGATGGGGTGATGTAATATATATTATGTGATACAAAACAACAAATAAAAACTTTTTTGTTTACTGCTGGCCTTTAGCGGCTTCCAAGATCATCGCTCCATCTAGTAGGAGGGCCCGCCCATGCTGCGTTTTCCGGTTCGTGGATATCGGACACTTCATTCATATCGAAATATTTGATCTGTTGCCTAAATGGTAAAAAATAAAATTAACGTTTTGCTATTAATAGGATATTGCAAGATTTACAAATAACTTTTATTTAAACGCGACCAGCGTCGAACAACAGGGCAATTTAATAATAATATTTTATGAAATAAACTTAGAATACTTGATATTTTCGCGAAGATTGACTCCTGAATGTTATAATTATATTTAGTTAAATCAGCTTTATAATTCTACATAATTCTTGGTCATACTGTATGTTGGTTTAAAATTGTCATAAACTTTGGCAATATCCGTGGTATTTCCAAATATCCATTCATATATCATAATTTAGTGTGCAATGACTAATTACAGAATAACAGGACTGAAATACAGCAAGGTAATAATATTTCTTTAGGTCGGTAACACTAATGACAGAATCGGATTGAAATAAACTTTACTATCTTCGGCTTATACTTTATATCTTTTGTGGTAAATATTAATTACAACAAAAGGTGTATAGGTACGTAAGTATTAGTAAAAGGTAGTAAAGTTAATTAATTTTAAACGTTTTTAACTGTTCTTTCGTTGTTCTATGGATTTACTGTTAAATATTATATCTATTATTGCTAACAATCTAACTCAACTTTAACGCCGATTGAAACTCGGCGAGATATTTAAAAATTGAGCATATAAACATTAAAATATTGTATGAACTGAATAAAAAATTATGTTTAGTGTGGAGTTTGTGGAACAATAAACTACTAAACAAAAAAAGAGAACACCCGAACTAGGGAAATAAATCCTTGTATCACGGGGGCCTAACAGAAATTCAATTGACACAAAACTAACCTGGACGTGGATATATATGGGAATTTCTTTACAAAAAAAATGATGATTAGCTAGATTTCATTGCATCACCTGACAGTAGAGGTGAGTGAAGACTTAAGCTATCTAGCAATTATTTGCTAGATAGCTTAAGTTTTCACCTTATGGTATCCCTTCTCTCCCTACAATACCTTATGGTATCCCTTCCATGTTCGAAGCTCCACTCAGGGCTCTTGTTGATGAGGATATGTATGAAAGGGTCGGTTACGGGGGAAGTTTAGTGCAACTGTCGCTCTAAATTAATATGCGCAAATGTGGGCCGCTCGACTGATTATGGATGGGAGGGAGCAATTCACCGCCAAGAATGCAAACTTAGGCGTGTGCGTTAGCGATGCTCTCCAATGGACCAAAAAGTAATTTTGGGATTTATTCTGTAAGAAAGATTTCTCAGTATCAGCCCGAAGTCTGAGAGTTGGCGCTATAATACCCCCGTGCCTCGGAGAGCATGTAAAGACATCGGTCCTGTACCTGACCTTTATCCGATAGTGTCGCTAGGCTACGCTAGTCTAAAGAGTGATGGAATAGAAAGTACCCCTGTGAAGTTGCGCACACACTCCTACACTATAATATTCCAGACGACTAGTCTCCATTGAGACTGGCCGGCGTGGCCAAAATTCTACTAGTAGGATGTTAATACGCTAATAATTTATGGCCCTAAAATATAGCCAAAATACAAATGTTTACATTTTGGTAGCATGTAACTGACAGCCAATCTATGAACCTATTTAATAACTGGAAGAAGAAGTACACTTTATTGCAAAGATAAGTAATACAAAACAATGGTTATAAACAAGGAAATAAGCTTCTTTTAATGCAATTGGCGACCTTATCGCTAAATACGATCTCTTCCAGGCAACCGAAATTCCAGGCAAAGGCAAATCTGACTATTTGACCCTTGTTTTAATACGAACATACTCATTCACATCAGTTGTGTGCTAAACTGAGCCAGTTACTGCCCGTTATCGCACACTTAATTCGCTTCCACCGGCTGCAGAGCATCATCAAAGAAAACTAAACAATATCAAAGCTATGACTTCAACATCATGACGTTTGAAAGTAATATTTTACTCGGAAAAACGAAAATATCCTTAGAAATGATGTCAAACAAAAGTTCAATTCTTTGTGGCAGCACTTTGATGTTTTTTGATGAATCATTCTTTTGAAGAAATCGCAGCGTAAACAATATTTGGGCTGTTTAGTTACCTAACTAATTGCATTCTCCGTTTTCACCAATGCTAGATGTTTTACCCGTGTTTTGTTAATAGTCGTTGAGTGCATTTTGTGAAATGAAGACTCACGTTGTGACAACACAATGAAGTAAAAATATTTTGATAGAATGGTAGCTAAGTAGAACTCCAACCATTAGATTTTACAATTGAACAGTGTACTTGAGGACTTTTACTCACGCGTTTGCCATGCTATGGGAAGTGTGCGGCGTGTGCTGGAGGAATTTTGTGCCCCACCGTTCCACCTGTGTTAAACTTTATAAATTATATCCTATGTGTTATTCGGATAAATATATGCTGCAAAGTTACCTATATACTTGTACTTATATACTACTAAGTTTCATCTAAATCCGTGTAGTAGTTTTTGTGTTTGAGAGTAACAAGTATCCATACATCCATACTTACAAATCCATACTTTCGTCTTCATAATATTATACCAATATATAGTAGGGTGATATATATATATATATATATATATATGTGCAATAATTATTAGCAGTAAATGACTTCAAAGTTCTGAATTGTAATGTGTAAATGTTTTTACTCAGTCCACGGTGCCATAGGTAGCGAATCTCTCTAACAACTGTCTAAGTCTCTCTTGCAAATGGATTTGACGTAGCTCATAATATGTAGGGAACTTATCTTCCTCTTCCTTTAGAAGTGGTGTGATCTGAGCGGAGACATAAAATATGGGAGAATATTGAGTAAATTCTATACAACAGAAAATTATAATAATAATAACAGAGCCGTTCAATGTAGAGCCTGTGGTGTCGCAGGGGAAACTCTGCGACACATAACATCTGGATGTTCTTCTCTTGCAGCCACTGAATACTTGTATCGCCACAATTCTGTTGCTAAAATCATCCATCAGCAACTTGCTTTAGATCGCCAACTTCTGCCGGGCCCAAGGGTTCCATACTTCAAATATAATCCTGAAGCGGTCTTGGAAAATGACAGGTTTAAAATATACTGGGATCATCCCGTGCTGACTGACCGAATGGTAGGTGCCAATCGACCCGATATTGTCGTCATTGACAAACATACGAAAAAGACATCCTTTGTGGATATAACAATACCGTATGATGAAAACATATCTAACGCAGAAAAAGAAAAAATTTCAAAATACCTTGATCTGTGTTTTGAATATGCGCAAATTTGGAGAACCGAAAGACCTGCGCTCATACCTATTGTTATATCCACAAATGGAGTTATTCCTAAATCCCTGAAAATCAACCTTGCAAGTTTAGGGCTTGATATCTGGCTGGAGAGTTACATGCAGAAGGCGGTTCTGCTGGCGAATGGCAGGATTGTGCGGAAATTTCTCTCCATGTAGCCCGAATATTGTATAAGTTGTATTTGTGTTAAAATACCCTTGTATGATATCTTGTAAATAATATTGGTAATAAACATGTGAGATAATAATATTCTGGGACATTATTCACACACGGCCATCTGATCCAAAACCAAGCAGAGCTTATACTATGTAAACCAGATAACTGTTATAATACATATACTATTTTCTTTTGTAAATACATACTATATAGATAATTTACACCCAGATTCAGGACAAACAGACATGTTCATGAACACAAATATTTGTCCCGGGTGGGAATCGAACCCACGGCCTGCGGCGTGAAAGGCAGCGTATCTACCAACCACGCCAACAGGCAAAGACTGCTAATCAAACATGATAGATTTTCTAAATATTTTTACACTAAGTTATGATTTAGAAGAGAGTTTCTGTTTCATGTCTTCCAAATCTGAGGCAACTCTACATGTCCTTCGTACGACTAGTCTTCCTTCATGTTTTATTGGTAGTTATTGTGTTCTGATAGACATCTCTCTTCTTGTGGTCAACGTAGAATATTCCCGTCAGAACACAATTTTCCATGATGACGTTCCCAGGTTGGATGCTCCAAAGAGAATGAGAATAAGGGTAACAGAAAGATCGGTTTTAATAAATCCTTTATTTTTTGTTTTATTTATTGTTTGACATATGACCTGACATTCCCTAATGAATTTTAATGTTAGATTTTAATTTTGTGATTGTTTAAGTACTAGATTATTTGTTTTATTTTGAATTAAAATTTTTGATTAAACATTGATACTAACATAGGTTAAGACTTTTATAACTAACACTTTATGGAGTAATCCGAAATAAAATTATTATTATTATATTATTATTATTATTTACCAATGTACTTTTTACAACGAAGTATAACAGAAACAACCCTCTGAGTTTCATTCGAGTTCTAATTCAATTTAATTAAAAATTAATTTATTCCGATAAATATTACATATACAACATGTAACTTAATTATCGCACATCCTGAAAATAGTTTGTTCAGAATCCTTTTCTGAATCGATTTGTATCATGTTTAATATAGGTAATTTTTTATTCCAAAATAATTAAAACTACGGAAATTATTGTCATATTAACCCTGTACAGTCAAAACAAATTGAAATGGACCGTAAGTCAAAGTAATAAAACTTTTAAAATCGCAGTTTTATTTGTATTCATACAAATTCCATCATTCAATACAAAATAAAGAAAAATTAACTTTATTCCAAGAATCGAATTTAGTAATAACATATACAGTTAAATAAAAAAATCAGTGTATGTATTATGATTACAACAGAATATTCTAATTGGGGTATTTGAGGTCGTGCGTTAATTACGTTACATGTTGTATGTTGAATCGTCAATTCAAGTCAAGCCTCTTTTAAATTACCAAATAGTATTTTGAAAGTGGTTCTTCTCAAAATTAAAAATAATCACGTTTGAGTTGCTAAACATTGCGCTACCTAACTTTACCACAATGAAATCAGAAATATAATAGTAGTATGTACAAACTGTCATGTTTCTAACAACATAATACCTACCTACCAGACCTACCCACGAATACAAATAAGCTAATTATGTAAATAGAGCTGTCAATTATCGCAACCATAGTAGACCAACGACGGTAGGCGTAGGCAACTACATACCGTGGCAGTGAAAGCTTGCAGAAAACCTTTTCGTACCATAGGATAAGTTTAGTTTTGGGAGTAAAATTGACACTCCCATAGACACTTAAACACTTTTTTATTAGAAAATGATCAAAATATCCTTAAAAACATCCTCAACAATGTGGAATAGCATATTTCTTTAGGTCGGTAACACTAATGACAGAATCGGATTGAAATAAACTTTACTATATTCGGCTTATACTTTATATCTTTTGTGGTAAATATTAATTACAACAAAATGTACGTATAATGTGGAATAGCATTGCTAACATGATTTTAATAAAATTTATAGAACTGTCATGACAATTGCAACTATCGTTCAATTGGCGATAATTGTGCAGGTCTTTGGATTATTTTGACATCCAAATCCTATTTAAAAATGTTTAGAGACTTGTAATTTATCGGAAGAAAATTAAATTATTTTTAATGCATAAAAGAATACAGTAATAATACATTAGCTTTAGCGATATCAAGGCGGAAATAAAGTTGTTCGGATTCGGAAGCTAGCCTGAGGTAGATATAAACTGAATCATTTTATCAAAGAAACTCCAATATCACTTTAAGATAACTGTAGTAGTTTCAATTTGACTTTAAAGTGAGAAGGATAGGCAATTGAGAAAATCCGAATCCACGCTAAAGATCTATTCGTCATCCAGTGTAGCTTACATTCTTTAAAACAAATTATGTTTTGTAAAATGCACCACTTCTCGTTGGTCCAACTTCAATCGGTAGATCTCAAATCCGAGACAGTATTAACTACGGAGTTTTATTTACTCGAGTCACATTTTTTTCTCGCTTACTTAACATCTTCATGCCAATATCTAGTCAGTTCAAACCACAACAAAAAATCGATATTCTCGGCACCACCCCTTAAAATGTTCTTCACATCTTTCGACTACTTTAACTCTTTTTACTTTCTTCAGTACCTTTCTCTAGAATGCCTTACTTTTCAGAATCCGGATGGGTACGAGTTGATTTTCTTTACCAGCTTGAACTACAAGTTAGCAGAACATTTATCAGTTCTAGCCGATTTACACCAAATGAAGGCAAATTGAGAGTTAAATAGATTAGCAATAAAGTTAAGAAAAAAAAATAAAGTTATGATTTATAACAAAGAATTGTCGATATGTTTACACAGTAATTCCATCCATTGTATAGACGGTAATTCTATGTCAAATTCCCGGTATATTTACTTAAACGATAATTTAGAAGAGTGTACAAGAAGTACCCACTTTTCCCAGAAGTACCCACTTTTCCCCGATCACAATCGGTAGTCTGCTATTTACACATAGATGTTACTTATATGTGGATGTCAAACTTTTTTCAATTTGCACCTTTTTGCCAAACAAATGTTAGCAGTGTCTGTGTACATAGGTCAAAGTGATTAAAATGTTTGTCATATAAAAAGATGTGTTTAGTTTCCTCTATTTGAGTATAGTGCTTTTTTTAATATTTATAATACGAATTTGTACATATGTATTAATAAATGTTCCATGCAGACGTGCCATCTCCATTTAATTGAGAGACACAAAACCCTGTCACTCAATTAAGGATACTCTCTGCTTGAATTAGACCTTAGTTTTCTCCAAGCTGAAATATAATAATCTTGATTTTGAAACCACTACTAAACTGGCATATAATAAATTAAATCGTCTGGTGAGAATTAGAACTTTCTATCAATTCAAGGTACTAGCCGTTAAGCTACACTGTCGTTCGGAGCGATTTATGTTTACGACTTTCATTTCTGACACCCACACGGAAGCACCCTCGATTAGTAGAAGGCGCATGTTAGGTTCTGGCTGATTTTTAGTTTAAATTTACTCTTTGCATTGCGGAAAATTATGTAAAATTTAAACAAATATTGACCATAACCCACGTCTTGGTCTTAAGCAATAAACTTTCCTTTTTCATATTTCCCACGTTGTTTAGAACCACTGTGTTTATAAGTTAACTGTTTTACCACTAATCTTACAGTAATTATACTTGTTAAAGCAATTTGATAATTTATGTATTTTAACCAGCTTTATAATGAAAAAAAATTGGAAAAGCATTGCTAACATGATTTTAAGGGTGGGAGAAACACGGTTTCATTGATTAGATGATTAATTAGAATTTTAACAAAGTAATGTTAACAAGTTGCCGTACGGAACAAAGGCAGAAAAGGTACTTTTGTATCTATTTTGAAGATGGTAGTTAGTGATAGTGCTAGTACAGCGATTGTACATACGTGTTACGGCAGAGAAAGTACCTAATTTTAGCATGTTTGAAGATGCAGAAATAAGTATTTTGATACAGCTTCTTGCGTAATAGCTGCTGAACATATTTATGATCCCATAATATCGAACAATATGCCGTTAAATTCACGTCGATCGAGTCTGTGCCTAAATATTTATGAAAAAATGTTTAGTAACGAATAAAAGGCAAATATTATTCTGTATTATGTTTCTATCGACGGGAATACTAAGAATAGAAGTAATGGCAACGGCCTATAATGCTTTTTGACGATACTTTGACGTAGACTGGACAGACATAATGAAACATTATATCAGTACCTAGTTGTACAGTTTAAGTGCGTACATCGCCTTCACTCTTATTACGAGAATTGTAAAAATATTCAATCAATGTTTTCTTTACTAACAAATACACGTGCACGCAAACTATTAGTCACATTTTCTGTTGGAAATTTTTGCCTCCGATTTTTTTCTCTTTTAGACTTACCGGGTTTTCATATCCTATTGGATTATGAAAGTGGCTGAACTTTTAACAGTATTAACACACACTTTTGAATTTTATCTAACAATTACTTTGTTCAGATCAATTTGCAGGCTTACCAGTTTAAAGTAATTTAGTTTCAAAGTTCATAAAGTTGATATTTTGGTGCTCGTAGGGCAGGCATACTCGATAGTTACTTAAAACTTAAGCCCTTAGATGATCGTAGATAGTGGCTGCTGTGGCAGTGAAGCTGTGGTGGCAGTAAGAGAAGTGTCCTCTACTGCCGTCACGTGCAAGCAGTGCTTGGAAGATAGCAAACTGTTTGGGGCGCAGTCAATGTGCTGGTAATCCGGAGGACACGTAATTGTCTTCTCAGGGCACATGTCCCACACCATATGGGATATGACATAATATCATGGCAAAGCATCGGAGCAGCATGTACCCATTTCCCGGGGCACCCCCAGTAGACGCCAAGAGAAATCCACGGCAGGTTGGATATTGCCGATAGGAGCCCGCAATACCCACCTGCAAAATTTCCTATGCCTTACCATAAATAAGTAATCGTAGATAAACGTTTTCATAAGTTTCAATAAAAAGGAATTAGAGGAAAAGTTTACCTTTTTTATTTTAATCTCTTTTAGTGCGGTGTCTCATTTTCGAGATGTTCAAATTGTACAATTTGCCCTTTGCTCAACTATCGCTGCCCTACCATGTCACGTTTGGGCTTATTGTTTACATTTATTACCACATATCTTAGCGGAATATCTGATGATGAAGATTGGTGAAGTCTGTGACGGGTAATACTACGTAGATGTACGTTTAGGATTAATTTAATAAAATCTTACTACTTTAGATCAATCTAATCAGACATATGCTGATTGCATCTACTTGAACTGGAATCATGATATTAATTCTAATATCCATCATATCATATTTAATAAGGGATATCTTGATATCCATTATGTCAAAATTCATATCTGGAATCCAGTGCAATTGTTTATAAGTATATTATAATATCGTACTAGCTGACTAATTTGACTGATAATCATATGAAGAAAATCGATAACACAAAGAATCAATTTTAAATGTCAAGACCAATGAAAACTCTCCATTTTATTTTCTTGAATAAGCCCTTTTTATCACGACGATTTTTTTTAAAGTGGTAAATCACGCTAATATTATAAAGGCGAAAGTTGGTGAGTATGTAGTTTGTTACTTCTTCACATCTAAACGGCAGGAGTGATTTTAATAAAATTTGGTATGGAGTTAGCTGACACCCTGGATAAAAAAATTGGCTATATTTTATAAAGTTTGACGCGAGTCAAACCGCGGGGCACAGATAGTTCAATCATAAGTAGAGAGTCGAGGCTCGTACCCAAAAGCGGGTGCCACCGACGCGGGTACTTAGTTTGTAGTTATTTATTGTTAGATGGCCCATGCTCTACTCTATTGTCCGGTGAAGCTGTGAAAACCTCATAGACTTACAATAAACGTAATGTTAAAAAAGCGAGACAACAATCAAAGCAAACAAACGTAAAAGCAACTAGCAGTTACTAAACCTACACCACCCTAAGAAACTCGTGATTCTTATCTCAGTAAAAATGCAACAACAGTAGTTTTGCAACTTAAGACCACACAATAAAAAGTCATTCAACAGCATTAACTTGAAGTTATGCGTTTTATTGACTTGATTTTGCTATAATCTTACATTGTAGTGTCTACCATAGATATAGCATTCGCTCATAGATGGGGCATGCTTTTATTCTTCTTAAACGATTGGTGTATCACGACGCGGCGGTATAGTTTATGAAACATGATAGCGACTTATAATAGACTAAAAACTAAGTTATGTTTAAACGTCAAACAAACCGAAACCAATATTAAGTGAATGTTTCAAATGGTTAACGTTTTATTAGTTTTATTGTAATTATTTGTTTTAGTTTCTACAGTTATGTATTTAAAACTTAAGGGTTGGGATAGGTATCATTATTCTTCCAATTATATACACTAAGATTATTTAATAGATCTCTAAAACTTTGGGGCCCACATTCATGAATCCGGTATATAGCTAAGCATATTACCTATAACTTGAATGAATATGTTTTTTTTGGTTCTTCAACACGTTACGAACACTAACTTAAACAATATATGACGAGATGCACTAAAGTGTTCTTATTTTTTTCTCACTTCTGTAGCCCGATCTATGTTCGGAATATCTATGGTGTGGACAAAGTATTGATTTTAATCCATAGATTACCAATTATAGAAACTGGTTCAATTTACGCGAATTAAATGTAAAGTACCTAAACATTAGCATAATGAGATCATATCTTGGGTGTCTGATCGGGTAGTTTTTGTTCATTAAATCAGCTCATCATGTCAGCCAAATGACATTCATTGCTTGATAAGAGCCTCCCCAGGGAAGATGGGGATGCCACAATCTCCACGTTTAGCAGACGATTTAGCGATTGCAGTACGATAATCATAGTTCAGAGACGGACAACCAGACACATTTCCATTATATTGACCCTGATTCTGTTTCATAGGGCAGAATCGGGGTCAATGTCAGATTATTATTTATTTTGAAATCAATATACAGACCAAACACTAACACAATATTCAATGAGCACCAAAACTATACCTACTTATAGTGAAGCACCTCTCTCAACCAAAATCTTGTTTATTCTCCGTTTCAATACTTGAATGTCCAAAGAAACAATCAGTTAAAAACAGAACTTTATTTCTAAGTAATAAGAATTCAATTTCCTATGGATGATAAAATGGTCGGTATGCTTCTTATGAGTTAGGGGTGACGTTTTCTAAGCTCCAAAGCTTCAAAGCCGACCAATTATCCGTCTAGTTTATACCCGTGGAGGGCTTACATCGGATTCGTTTTAACTGAAGGGTCCTCAAGTTGTTTGCTAGATCAGAAGTGGTCTTGTGCCTTGTGTGAATGTTTAACTTTGCATTGGTTTGTGGAAGAATAAATTTGTGTAATAGATTTCTGTAATATACGTGAGAAATGGTAGATAGATTAAATGGAAGGAATGACAGTAAACATAAGCAAATGAAAGCCGTGCGCTTATAAAGTGTCTTGCAGAATCATAGCGTTAGCGAATCTCCTACAATTATTGCTGTTTCATTTCATAATATGCGTCCGCGAAATGAATATTTATTTGTATAAAAATATAGTATTATATAATCATATATAATAATATAGTAGTATACCAAGGTAATTAGTCGTTAAGTATAAGCGCAATCCACGTACAGACGCCAGCACATCCGGCTACCCCAATCTGTCAAATTTCTTTTATAGATTTTCAACTTTATCTCATAAGCATAAGGTTCACTTTCAATTGGGCAATTTGACAGATTGGAGTAGCTTAAAGTGCTGGCGTCTGTACATAATAATTATGTTCTTTTTAGAATTGTATGTAAAATTTTCGTCTTCTTTATCCGATGGGCAGTGGTTACTCTAGTGTCAGAGTTATTCAAGCCACCCTGTAGTCCTCTGACATGGCTTAACGACTGTAGTCTGACAACAACTACCATGTCAGCTTATTGTGCCACTGAAACACGGAGACTCAGACATCTAACCACTTTGACGGTCAACCATTTATAGAATGACCGCATGGCTAGGTGCTTCGCTTCACCAATCAGTTACGGACCGGTTTGTACAGACGCCAGCACATCAAGCTACCCCAATATGTCAAATTTCCCCTATTGAAAGTGAACCTTATGCTTATGTAATAAAGTTGAAAATTTATGAAAGAAATTTGACAGATTGGGATAGCTGGATGTGCTGGCGTGGTTCTGAGCTGTGACATCTGGCTATGAGAGTCTCCTTGTCAAAATTGGCAATTGAAGAGCAAATTTCATTTTCACTAGGCTTTAAAAAGATACGTTATAGGCCACTGGGTGTAATGCAATACTTCTACACCACATGCTGTGACAAAGCGTGTTGTGAAGGTCACCTAAACCCGTATGCTTGGTGATATGTTTGGGAATCAACGAAGTTAACTTGCTAATACTACTTACTACCTTTTTACCCGACTATGGCGAAGCATAAAGGAAGTGTTACGAATCGAACCTTTTTTGGAACACTAATATACTATATTCAAAATTCTTGTGCAATTGTAAAATTTTATACATCAATTTCCATTGACCTATATGTATTCTACTAGACGCGCAATCCCATATTGAGAATTTGCTCACTGAGTTGCATGTGCATGCAGCGCCCGCGTCAAAATTTTGGGCGCCGCGCCCGCGCGCCCACCTCGCGCAGAGCCGGACTGGGACAGAGTTTTTATTCGAAACAGCGTGTCTAGTTATACATATAAGTCAATGTCAATTTCATGTCAGTTCACAGTTTTGCCCATTTTAATAAACCATAGTATCTCCTTTTACCAGCGTATTATTGGTATATGATTAATTTACTTCCGATATTTAACAGGAGGATTATGGTCGCTATGTGTGTATGTATGTTTCGTTGGTCTAGCGGTAGCGTGTTCTCTCGCAGAGATCGAGGTCCTGGGTTCAAATCCCGGGTCGGGCCAAAAGTGATTTTGGGATTTTTCAGTAAAAAGAAAAATTTCTCAGCATCAGCCCGAAGTCTGGGAGTTGGCGGTATTATACCCCCGTGCCTCGGAGAGCACGTAAAGCCGTCGCTAGGCGTCCCATCGGATCATGAGAGTGATGGAATAGAAAGTACTCCAGTGTTTGCGCACACACTTGAGCACTGTAATATGTCCCGCGCAGATGGCTAATCTCTATTGAGACTGGCCGCCGCCGAGGACATTTATGTATGTTTATTTGTTGTCTCGTAACTTACAAATTACCTACTAACAATAATTTGACAAATGAGATATTGTTGGAATCGTCTTTTGTCCGCTGTGTTGATTATTCGCTCTAGTTATATGCTATGTGACGTCATATTAAATTCGATATAGTACTTTTAGCGGATTTAAAAGCTTAAATTAAAAAAAATAATAATGCTGTGTTAGTTAAGGAAAGAAAAAACACATATATAAACATATTGGTATTGGCTGTGTGAAAAAAATCTAATTTAATATGACAATTAGATACGTGTTTGCATTCGTACCGATAAAAAATATTAATGTCCTCTCTGGCCATCAGTTGGATGTGTGGCCCGGGTCTTCACCTATAAACTTAGAGCGACAGTTGCACGAAATGTCCCTAACGTCAGTAACCACCAATAGTCGAGATTCGAACCCCAAAGTGGATACCCTCCGGCGCGGGCATTTAGTCTTTATTGTAATTTTGCTAGACGGCTCGAGCCCGGGCTCGTCCCTACAAGTCCGGTGAAGCAGTGAAAGCCTCATAGCAACTGTAAAGATCCTGTAAAAAAATATTGTACTAGCAATATCGACTCGATATGATAATGTTATCACTATTCCATTATTTTTTAAATAATATTAATATAGCATTTACAAATCGCTAGTAAAATAATCAGAAGTTTAGTACTACAAGTACGTGTGGCGCGCGGGTAAGACAGTCACCCTGCCGCTTTGTGTTGCGGGTTCGAGTCCCGCGCCGGGCAACCTTTTGGGTGACCCATAAATAATTATTCTGACTCTGGGTGTAATTTGTGTCCGTCTATTATATGTTTGTAAAGTACCCCGCGACAGGGATTATATTCCCTAATGCGGGCGTTGTCTTTAAAAAAAAACATATGTTATATGGGTAATAGGTATACATAAATCATTCTAGGTACACACGGCTACATATCAACCTATACAATTCCAATGTAAGCTGACCTATCATTGTATGGAAGTCCTATACACCGCGGGATCAGCTTATACTGGAAATGTATAGCTTGATATGTAGCCGTGTGTACATGTATAAGTACTTATACGAGTACATGTTTAGGTCTTGATCATCTAGAGTTATCATTTAATTTGCTATAATAATGGTTTATTTAATCACAAATGCAAGTTTATATCAGGAAGATTGTTTTTCTTTTTGTTAGATTACGACTTGCTAAGTTTATGATATACACCCATTGATACACTCATATTATTAACATATATTTGCTATTTAGGTGTCTATTTCTTTACATTATCATAATAATCTTAGTTGCTGTAGGTCTTCATCGGGGAATCTCCAGAACAAAGCCCCATAATAGCCACTGCGGCGTTGAGGTGGATGTACGTCACCATGGCCCATCTTGCCGCTGCAATGCAGGGAAGCTTTCACCTCACACTACCATTAATGACGCCTGCCATCGGGCACTTCCCACCATCCATGTTCTGGTTGTCTTAGAGCCAGCGAACGGCGAACGGCGAACGGCGAACGGCTCTCGCGACGATAGCAAGAGTCATATGACGTTGATCCCTTGGAATCGTGGGAGGCGGCTGGTATGGGGGGCAACTTGTGTGGATACAATGGCTCTCTTCAAGTTAGTTCGAGGGGCAAGCGGTGCTGTAGTGGAGGCTGTTGAGAGTATCTAGCGGAGGAAATATGCTGCCATCAGTGAAGGTTGTATATTTCTACCGTTTAGGTCCCAGAAGCACTATCCTTTGTCGGGGAGTAATCCAGACGGCTTGTCAAATATTCTAGTAATCCGAAAGCTGGCACGTACTAGTACCTCGGCCAACGCATAATCCTTGTCATCCAAAGAGGTAATAGCGGCGCTAGCTTTTTGGGTACCGCAGATGGTGATTAAAAAGTGTTTAACCTGTACTTTTAGTTTGATTTTAAGTTAAAGTACTGGTCAGGGATTGCTGGACCAGCGTGGTTGTGAGATCTGGCCAGTCAATTACGACAGATCTGTATTGTATACAGTTGCAAATCATGATGGAGAAACTGGATGTTAAACAGCCGAGACTGGTAAATTGCTGTAGCACAATGTTGCAGTCATTCAAAACCCAATGAAACAAACGCAGTGAGTTGCTACTTTTTTTCGGCGTAGAACACCACATTACCATTTTTTTGGAAACAATTTACTTATGTTTTACAACACATATATTCTAAGTAGTATATGTATATCAAAATCTTAATAAACCTACTGTCCAACTACAGATGGTGCGTCGTCAGTGGAAACACTTACACCACAGAAACAACTCTTAACGCTTACATAATAAATATCCACCCATGTTGCATCGACTGTATGTATTATTAATGGAAGTAATTGGGTGGTCGTAATTACAACTGTTCAATTTTAGCATTAATTACTATACTAACATAAATAAAGTACAAAATATTATAGTCTCCGTTACAATAATGCTGGAAGCTAAATTATAATTGCATATTTTAATTACCTACTTATAGTTTAATACTTAATTGACATTCATAGTTAGGCAATAAAATAGTACTAAAATATCTATAAAACTTCTATTTGTGGAACTCGGTGAAATCAGTTATAATTACGACTGTATAATGTTACTTGTTTGTAAGTCCAATAGCTACCAGTGGATGCCTCGCCAGTAGATATCGACATGCAAAAACCGATCTTCCTACCTATGTAATAAAGACGCTGACTGAAGCAAAGTGTTTCTACCGATATGGCGTCGTATGTACATACGTAATGTTCGAGTTACGACATATAACATTTTATAGTTTCGATTTGATTACTAAGCGTGGCTAATGGTGGTTACTAGTATTATGGAATGTAATGGGGTTCAATATCTATAATAATTTCCTTCTGTCGCATTTCGGGCGGGTGGCCAACGTTATACATGTCAGAGCAGTGAGTTGCTGTGTGGTGCCGGCATAGAATATCATCACCCCATCTCATCCCGTGGAGGGCGTAGAAATCGTCCAAGGAATACCTACCAGACAACGGGCAGCAGAGTTTTTTCTGTGAACTATGACCATCAAACTGCGATCGCCAACCCGTCTGCCAAGCGTGACGATTATGACATATCCACATATCCCCCCATTCTTTGGGGAGGCTTTTGTGGTACTTTGGCTGACATGATGAGCAATGAGTGGGCATCTGTACCTACAGGTAGTTTTAGTGTACAAGTTTGTGTGCAAAAATACTCGTTACCAGACTTTAGCTCCCAGTCATATCGCTGATTTGCACTATGCACTTTCCAAAAAGTGATCCATTTCAGAAAGTGCAGTTAATTTAGGTTTACTTATATCCGAAAATATTGAGAGAGTGTATATTTTGATCTAACTGTGCCCCGCAATTTTAAAACTAAACTTTATAAATTATAGCCTATCTATGTGTTAATCGGATATATAAGCTATAATAACTCTACTCAGTTCGGTAGTTTTTATTTGAAAGAATTACAAATATCCATACTCACAAACTTTCGCATTTATAATATTAGTTAGTACGATTTTTTGTCATGACCACTTAATATAGGAATATCATTATTTCTTATTTCCTTTGGTTAAAAAAAATATAAACAAGTAAAAACTTATTCAGAAAATTAATCTCGTAAGTCCACGGCAAACTTTTAGTTAGGGAAGATAACATTATCAATTTCGTCCTATTACTCTTTCTTAAATAATTTCAAAACGATTTATACTAAAATATATAAAAAATAACTACCTCAGATCACCGACTTAAACATGCGTAACTTTTAACTCAATAATTCCAGTAATAGTCATGAGTGAATTGTCTGTGACACATGAACGGAACACTGAAGAGACGATTATGAGATCAGTCTTCGCCATGCAAGCTACGTTGGTTTTTCTGATGGAGCTAGTATCAAATATGGACATAAAATCGTTAATCCTAATGTAAAGGCGTGATGTAAAATAATAACACAGACAGAGTGGCGTCCCTTATATGATCAGTAATAAAGCTTATTAATCCTTTTAAAGCTTTTTGCATCCATGCTTTAACATAGTATTTTTACACTACCGTACTGGTTTATAGATAAGTGACATACGGACTGTTGTTTTCATACATACATACATAGACTCACGCCTGTTTCCCAGAGGGGTAGGCAGAGACAACGGACTTCCATTTGTCACGATCTTTGCATACTTCTTTTGCCTCGATTACTGTCATTATATTATTCATACATGCTTGCCGGTTTAGGGTACTTCTGACCTGCCCTTTCTTGAGAACATCTCCAATTAGGTCAGAGAATGTTCGACGTGGTCTTCCCCTTCCGGTTGTCCCATTCACACAAGCCAGGTATACTTCTTTTGTCAATTTTCTTTAATTCATCCTTGCTGTTGTTGTTTTCAACTCAACCAATAATACGTGATTTGGCGTTATAGTGAATTAAGACAAATTCGATTTTAAAATAAGATATTTAAAGCCATACGATTCGAATCACTTTGCCAGTTAGATAAATTCTCTGGGATTACCCAGGGACTTCAGCTCAATCAAAACTCATCCAATTGTTTATTCAATCGAAATTTAAATACATAAATGATTGATAAATAGTACCTACTTATTATCCTACCTTCTTAATAATATGTATATCAAATAATTATGCATTTCTAGTAATTAAATTGATATAAATAAATAACAAACTGCCACCTGATCCCAGAGTAGGCCGAGCCAGAGTACCTATGTACTATGGTAACCTGACAACTGATAAGCATACTTATACAACATGTAACGTAATTAACGCACACCCTCAAACACCCCAATTAGAATATTATGTTGTAATCATAATACACACACTGAATTTTTAATTCAACATGTATATGCATTGTTATTTACTAAATTAGTTTCTTGGAATAAAGTTTATTTTTCTTTATTTCGTATTGAAAGGTGGAATTTGTAATAATACAAATAAAACTGTGATTTTAAAAAACTGTGGTTTTAACTGTACAGGTTTAATATGACAATAATATCCGTAGTTTTAATTATTTTGGAATAAAAAATTACCTATAGATAGTAAAAATGATATAAAAAAACTTCGTTTAAAAAAACCGACTTCAAAAACTAAAAAGTAAAAAAAATATCTTAATAAAGATTTAATTTAATACATCTCTTCTGCAAACGTAATACCTTCAATATTAATGAAATACTATAATTTGTATGTGCTACCTATTGATAGGTTTAAAGTCGGTGCCAAGCCAAATGAGTAGGTACCACACTCGCCGCTCGTTACTTTCAGTGGGATAGCTTCGTATTTCTACACAAACAACCCAAGCGGACACACGTCGTTGACGGTCGTCTCGAAATATAGTAAAATTTTGACGCGTTGTCTCCTAATTAATAATTTATCTGTTTATTTTTGAGGGCCACAAATATATTCATATAAACGCATAATATAATTTTTTTATATTATGCGTTTATACGTACGAGCAATGTTTTCTTTAAAAAATACTGACAGTTGTGGGCCCAATTTTAAAAAATACAAAATACTAACCCTGCCTAGCTTATATATATACGAAGTGGCCGTCTTTGTCAAACTAAACTTGAACTTATTTAAAAATGCTTCCGAATCCTCTCACCGACAGCAAAGAGATAAAGGACATTTGTTATTGCGTAAAGCAAATACAACCTTAATGCACAATAGTATATTCTGTATGGGCCCAAAAATTTTCAACAAACTGCCAATATGTATCAGAGAGACAAAAGTCACTATTTTTAAACTAAGATTAAGAAACCTGCTCATTGAAAAATGTTACTATAATGTCACGGATTTTCTAAAAGATAAATTTTAATTGACTGTATTTTTTTCCTTCTATTACATTTAATTTTGACATTCCTACATCTATTCTGAATATTATTAACTTTTATTTTTTTATCTTTTACGAACTTTATGACATTATGGGTTAGAATTATTAGCATGTTTGATTTTGACATTTGACATTATGTATTATTAATATTATATCCGATTTTAATATTAAAATTATCAATATGTAGCATATTTAATTTTTATATAAAGGATTATAAATAGCATCTTGAAAATATTAAAAAAATTACTTGTAACCTGTACTTAAGCAACATTTGCACACCCCGACGGGGTTATAATTCAGCGGACTTCACGTATTTATTACACCACCCATTGTAACCTGATTTATGCAAATAAATTTGATTTGATTTGATATAGTAACTCATTCAGGTATTAATATTAAATATATTTTTATAATACGGTTTCATCTGTTTCATATTAATTCACATTGTTCTTTAAGTTATTTACGTAGGTTAATCTTTAGTGTAAGAATTTCATCACAAAGTATGAAAGCTGTATGTAATATTAACTTTTATTTTGCTTGGCTTGGCACCGACTTCAAACCTATTAATAGGTAGCACATACAAATTATAGTATTTCATTAATATTGAAGGTATTACGTTTGCATAAGAGATGTATTAAATTAAATCTTTATTAAGATATTTTTTTTTACTTTTTAGTTTTTGAAGTCGGTTTTTTTAAACGATGTTTTTTTATTTCTTACTTTTTTGTGTCTAGCTATGGGAAGGACTACGAAAGGTGCCGCGCGCCTCAAAACTATAGTTCCCAACAAACGGGAACGGAAAAAGAAATATCCTCCGAAAAAATGTTGTTCGAAACTCTTTTTCACGTTCTTGTGAGACAGTGAAAGATCGAAAAGACCGCTTGTAAAGTAAAAAAACTACATAAAATTACGTTCACTCTAAGAAAACTTGCACAGTACGAGTCTAGATTCGCTAAGATTCATGAAAGTCTGACCAGCAAGCGCATAGGTTAGGCCGTATTTATGACCATCTAGCTAACGAGTCTGTGTGCTGCGGGCTTATAGATTAGGTCTTATTAATGATCGAATAGCCATCAATTCTGCTGAGCAGAGGGCATGAGTCTATAAAGACTAGGTCTTATCAATGATCGATTAGCCAACGAGTCTACTGAGCAAAGGGCTCATAGGTTAGGTCTTATCTATGATTGATTAGCTAATGAGTCTACTGAGCGGAGGGCTGTTAGACTAGGTCTTATTCATGATCGATTAGCCATCTAGTGTACTGAGCAGAAGGCTCATAAACGAGGTCGTATTGACGATCAAGACAACGAGTCCAGAGAGTTCGAGTCGGACTCGCCCGTGAGAGGTGGAACGATTTTTTTCGTAGCAGCAAGTATTTGAGTTGATAGAATGGAAGGTCAATTGCGGTTTACGATTTATGACGCATTAAAATAAACTACTTACTAGATGTCGTTCAACAATTTTCGGTGGAAGTTTGCATGGTAATGTACATCATCTATTTGTTTTAGTTTTATCATTCTCAGGGGGGGGGGGGGAACATTTTACGCCTTTGGAAGTGTCTCTCGCGCAAACTATACAGTTAAGAAAAAAAATATATTATAAACTTCAATATCATTTGCGAAGACCTATCCATAGATACCCCACATGTATGGTTTGATGATTTTTTTTTATTCAGATCTAAGTATGGGGTACCCCCAAATTTTATTGTTTGTTTTTCTATTTTTCTGTGTAAATGTGTAAATCTTAATGCGGTTCATGGAATACATCTGCTTACCAAGTTTCGACAGTATAGTTTTTATAGTTTCGGAAAAAAGTGGCTGTGACATACGGACGGACAGACAGACATGACAAGTCCATAAGGTTACCGTTTTTTTCCATTTGGCTTAAAAACCCTAAAATGACAGATATTCCGCATCAAACTACAGAAGAATCACGTAAATCGGTTCATAAATCTCAGCGTAATGGGTAAAAAAGTGCGCTTGTGCTAAAAGGTGCGCCTACATGCGCTTTCAAAAACGAGCTTGTACGCGCGTATTAAATGCTAGTCGTCTGAAATTGTTCTTTATGTTCATGCCAGGACACATTTGAACAGTATGAGTCTAGCTAGGCTGGCTAAGATTTAAAACAAAGTGACAAAGACAGTTAAATCGTCCACATAAACTAAACAATTCACACAAAAATGTCCATAAAATTAAAACTACTGGGTCAAACTATACAAAATTTTTATGGGACCAAATGGCAACTATTTCGCATCAAACTAAAAAAGAATCACGTAAATCGGATCATAAATCTCTGAGAAATCGGTGTACATACATAAAAAAAAATACCGGTGAACTTGAGAACCTCCTCCTTTTGAAGTCGGTTTATTAATCGATTCAGTAAACGATTCTGAACAAACTATTTTCAGGATGTGCGTTAATTAAGTTACATGTTGTATATTTCTAAATACATACATAATATAGATAAATTACACCCAGACACAGAACGAATAATCGTGCGCATCGCAAAAAGATATGTCCTGGGTGAGGAACGAACCCACGACCTCCGGCTTAGCAGTCAGGGTCACTAACCACTAACACAAGGACCTGTCATAATTACTGTTTTATGATAACATATAACCTTCATCTTTTGTTTACAAACCCTTATTATCCAATTTAAACAAAAAATATAATAAACATCTCGAAAGCATATAATCGGTTTGCGTACCAGAGAATTTACCTAACATCTCTTAAAAATAAACTTCCTCCTTCAACCTTTTCCCTTTTGAATTCAGTTAAAAATAATACCTAAGATCATCGCGATTATTTACTATTGAAAAATGAACGTAATTCTTTCCCAAGGTACAATAAAAACATGGTAAAACACCTTAACGTGTGAACTAATTATGCTACTATTTATATTACAACGAATGACGAGGCCAAAGGTCTTAGACCTTAACCCAATGTCACTAAATAAATGGTATAAAACGCCAAACAAAATTAACAACATTTTGATCCAACTACTTATTTTTACAGTCAATTAATATTCCGAATTAATTCGACCGACGGGTCAGGTCATGTTTTTTTTAACAAATTGAAATCAATTTAGGTGGTCTCTATACAACTAAAAGAACGAATAATGTTTTAGAATCTCAATTAACTACGGCTCACTCAACAAGAGATATATCTAACAAATCAATTAAGTAATGCAAAGAATTCATTCACCTTTAGTGTTGTGTTAGAGCTGATAGAAGTTATGGGGTATCGATATCGAAAAACTAATGATTATATATTGATACACATTTAAATGTAACCCATAAATTAGGAATAACAAAATCAGCATGGCAATAACAAAAAAACATAGATCCATTAAAATGAAACTAATGTTTAATAAATATATCTTTTGTTATAAAATACCCACATATATTTTTATTAATAACTATGACGTAATAAATAAATGTGAAATGTTATTAGTTCTAAATGTGGTATAACTCATAACATTATTTATATAGAAGTAAATTTACTTAGACCAACATTAAATTTCTTAATACACACGTTGATTTTTAATGATCTAATAAATAATCAGCATGTGTATTTAAGGGAAACAATGAAACACGCGTTATTACGTAACGTGTCGTATTACGTAACGTGTGTAAAAGTCGTCATATCTGCAAAGTATTTACTGTCTAAAAAATATTTAAAAGGCTCATTGTATATCATCATATCTTTTAAGTTAATACAAAGCAAATTGAAACGACTTTTATGTATGCAGATATATATGAAATTAATACATTTTTGAAAGTAAACTAGTAACCAAATACCAAATAAAAATAAAGATAGAGTTAGACTTATACTCAAAGTTTTTTGCCTAAATTATTTTTAATAATCTTCTTTCATACATAACTATAATGATTTCATATATTCTATTGTTGTAATTCAATAAATCGTTAATTTAAGATATGGCACTTTTAACATTTTAACCCCTTTTCTACCATTTTTAAGCAAATAAACATGTTTTCACAATTTTCTTCTCGTAATATGGTTGGGTATGCAATATCTATGCTTCTTTTAAATATAAGGTTTTAAATCAAGTACATTAATATTTATTATTAATATTAAGATAAAATCTAAGATAAAGGGACTGACTAGCCCTATAAAGGTCCCTTTTTAAATATTTTGTGCAAAACCTTAAAAAGCAAAGTACCATTACTATATACCGATAACTTTACTATATACCAAATACATAAACTTTTAAGAAATCATTACCATATTACGTCTGTAAAGAAGATTTATACTTTTGGTTACCCTACAAATCATTAGTTCATTTATTTGTATTTAGTTTTTATTCCTTAATGGCAATCGAATAATATAATGTTTAAAGACCATTCATCTTAAGACAAAATAAAAGAAAAGTTTTCCTAATTAAGAAAACAACTCATAAAATATAATCACGACACCGAGAACGTTTATAAAATATTAAACAGCACTTCATCATTCGGATAAAATTAAATATCCATCGACGACAAAAACTAATACAAAAACACTCGAAGTGCATCACTAATTTTATCGCATCATCGATTAAAACATTTTGATTAGCTTTCAACTTACGACCAATGTCATAAGATACAATCTAAGAAAAACGTCGTAAACGCCATTACGTGCATTCTACAAACTGTCCTTATGATTCTGAATGAGTTTTAGAAATTAAATTCCATACATTAGACGCTTAATATGGTACTAGTAACACAAAGCGACTCGAAGCCACCCCGGTCAGGTGACTGTGCAGGTATGTCGATAGTGATCGAAGATTATAATGTCGATATGTCTCGCAATAGCAGTCACTCGACAACCCTATTGAAGTCAGTTTGACGATAATTTTAATGAATTGTGACTTATAATGACGCATGTGAAAAGGATGCCAGTATTGATAGCATAAAAGGATGGGATGTGAATTGGAGCTAAGCTTATTAAAGGTTCTACGCCATAAAATATTCATACGACCTTTATTGTAATATATCGGTTCTTTTTTGGAAAAACAGAGTTAGTTATGTTTTAACTGTATAATTATGATTGTTTGAGTGTATGAAGACTTTTAGTACATTTCTGCTAAGGGAGCTTGATTGAATCTCATGGTTTCAAGATACTGGAATATATCTTGAAACCATGAGATTCAATCAGTGCATCCTAAGATCAATGACAATATCTACACCAGGTCAATATAGCAAAACGATCGATGGCGCTCAGAGTCCGTTGCTCATACCCATCCGTAAGTGATAGGAGGGTCGGGTAGACGTGCGGTCAGTCAATCGACAGGTAACCATCGAAGTGGTTTAATTTAAATTAAACTATTACGATAAATAATACTATACGAAGTACGGATACTTAAACTCATGTTGCCGGTTGTTGTCGGTACACAACAGTTGTTAAGCCGTAGCCTATTGGCAGCGTGAACGAGCGTGCTCGTTATGAATAGTTTCTATTAGAGATGGGCTGGTCATTAGTCGTTTAGCCGTAGCCTATTGGCAGCTTGAACAACTCTGGCACTAGTCAATGCAGAATGCATTACTAGACATGCCAAACAAAAATTGATAAATATGCTCGCCATAAACTCTACCCCAATCCCTCAAATTTCTTTTATACATTTTCAACTTTATCATATAAGCATAAGGTTTACTTTCAATTGGGGAAATTTGACAGATTGGGGTAGCTTGATGTGCTGGCGTCTGTACTAAAAGGATTAATGTATCTAAGCCAATAAAAGCGTGTCTTTAGTAAAGACTCGGTGATTCAAATATTGAATAATTAAATTGAGATGTATTTATATAAATAATTAATTTAATTTAATTTCAATTCAATTCAATGTTTTTTGTTTAATGTTAATAATGTTATTTTTGGTATTTAAGCTTTATCCTCCCACTATTATTTTATTTTATTGTATGTTATTTTTTATATATATAGCTATTAATGTTATTAATTGTGTATATTCTGTAGTTTAATATTTGTCCGTATTCTGCTTTTCATGTTACTTTTTGTCTCGTCTCGATGTTTATTGTTTATGGCTTGTTTTTGTAATTAGTGCAAGTTTTTAATTAATTTATTGTAATTAACTTCAATAATGTAAAATTTTATGCTGTGGCCGTCTTTAAGTGTTGCAGCACTATTATTTTTAAGTATGTACGTGTCCTATAACTCCATGAGTGTATGTAACGTTGACGATCCTTAAATAAATAAATAAATAAAAATAGTACCATCAATTTCGAATTGTATGTATACAACGTTTGAATTGATTATACCCATACCCGTATTCATTATTCCCTTCAAATAACTTATATTGAGTTTGATTGTCGATTTTTATTCATTCATATATAATATGCATGCTTATTAAAATATAAGCATCAACCAAACACATCCATAAAAGCAACCCTCAATAAAATAAGAAGGAACATTTTCAAACTAATGGCCATTAACATACAGCTGATGAATGTTTGAAATGAAAAGCCGGAGCCAAATCAATTGTTAGCCGCGTTTTACCAGTCAGATTGTGAAAATAATTAGTGCTATTGAAAAATACTCATTTACAACGCGTGATAAATATTTACGAGTTATTGTTCTTTGATGCTGCGAAAGAATAGTATTGATTTGCTTACTGAAAGTCAAAGAATAATGTATAATTGTTTGTGTTATAGTTTACAATAACATGTTCAAAATTATGTTAAAACTAAAGAAACGAAATAATGAATCGTAATGTTTGTATAATGGAAATTACCCAGACTCGGCCATATAATAGGAAATACCACCAAAAACTGTCTATTGACTTCAAGAAAGGCTCCGATGACAGTAGGTAGTTATAATGCAATATTTTAAATAATCATTTAGTTTTAAATCACAGTGTTTTTTTAACGTGTTTTTTTGACGGTCACCGTAGCCTAGTTGGTAGTGATCCTGACTACGAAGCTGGTGGTCCTGGGTTCGAATCCCGGTAAGTGCAAATATTTGTGTGATGAGCACGAATATTTGTTTCTGAGTCATGGATGTTTTCTATGTATATAAGTATTTATCTATCTATATAAGTATGTATATCGTCGCCTGGTACCCATAGCACAAGCTTTGCTTAGTTTGGGGCTAGGATGATCTGTGTGACATTGTCCCCAGATATTATTATTATTATAACCCGTACATATTAGGATTTATTCCCTTAGGAATCGTTAACGAGCAACTTGAATTGAATCTTAAGAAGTCTGAGGAGAGAATTAGCCTTATTGGACTAACTACTTCCATAGATGAATTCTCTACCCTAGTTTTTCCAGAAACATAAAGTATGAAACTTATAAAAATTGATTGAATAGGTGATTTTTCAGATGGTTGATAAATATACGTGTAGCACTAGGGTTACCGCAGTGGCCTCGATACTACCTTAGTGCCGTAGTATTTGAGTATTGATCCCCAAACCGAACAACTATTTGTGTGGCTCCCATATAGTTGTTCTGAATCTGCTTTTGTGTCCACTAGTTATACATTTGTAAAGTTATCCGCGATATAGGCATTTATTTCTATGGCTTAACAACTATAGATTGGTACCAGCAGTAAGTATTACCAAAATTTGATACCTAACGTGAGTACACATAAACCCTTAAAGCGTAGAATCCAAAATTATTTGTAAGTCGGTCCACATTAAGCTTACGTCCCCACAACACACGTTTAACGGCAGGTTACAAACGTTAACAGTAATTTCTTAATAACATAACATAATATTTTATTAGGGCCCACTTCGCGGTGTAATGAGTTAGTTAATTAGTTGTATTTACAAGCTTTTATTTAAACAATGCCATGGAAGCTTTGACCCAAAATGATAAAAAAGCATTAGCCTTACGTAGGTAAATAATTTATTTTATAAACTGGTTATTCTTTATTGTTATTAGATCACGATATAAAACTATTTGACTAATAACTATGGTCTGATGAAGGTTGATAAAGTTTCTGTTAATGTCATACACGTAATTTCGAGTAATAGTAAGCTAAATTCTACATGACCATAAATTTAATTGATTCTATTTTATTTTATTTTTATTTTTATTGATAAGGCACACCAACAACCTATTCACAATTTGTTTGTAAGAATCTAACACAGAGAGAATTAATCCAGTGTGAGTAGGTCACTTACAGGTATGCACAACGTTCGCAGACGAGTACTTTACATTACCTTGACCAGTATTAGTAAATTAAATAATTGACAGATAACAAGATTTATACATAACAAATAGAAAACACATATCAAACAATTTGTACATAAATTTATGCAATACATTATATAAAACAACATATATTAATCAATTAAAATTCAAATAAAATACATTTACGATAAAATTAATTAAACGAATACAAATTAAAGAGTTAAAATATTATATCGCAAAACCTTAAACTTAGAATATTATTAAAAGTGGACTCAGTGGCTTGAGTTTAAGTTTTGGTTTAGCGCCGACTGCGGATCAATATTTTTAAGTTTTGTTTTATATTGAGAGATACAATTTCGGAAGATATCAAGATTCTCACATTTGTTGGTCACCTCGTTAAACGTGTTCATCATTCTATTTAGAGGGGCTGATTTACCTAAGTTAGTGCGACAGCGTACAGGTACAAATGTTTTAAAATTTTTTTGAGATCTCACTAAGCCACTTCGGGGCACGTTTAAACGTATTTGTTTTAGTAAGTCAGGTGTGCAGGTAACGCCGTTCATAATTTTATATAGAAGCATTAGGTCAGCATGAGCTCTTCTTTCTTTCAGGGAAGCCATTTGGAAATGTAGCAAGCGCTGTTGATAATCTGCTCTATGAGGACAGCCACAATCCTTGAAACGTAAATAACGTGTGAAATTTTTCTGAATCCGCTCTATTCTATCACTGTGAATGTTGTATATTGGATTCCAGATAGGAGACGCATATTCGAGTGGGCTTCGCACGAGGCTGTTGTAAAGAATTTTTAAAGGAAGTGTCTTTCTAAATTCCCAGCAGTTTCTCTTAATAAATCCTATAAGTCCAGCTGCTTTGGCAATAACGTTGTCCATGTGAACATTAAATGATAGATTATTGCTAAGAGAAATACCTAAATCACGAACTATATTTACTTTCTGAAGACTAATTCCCGCTAGAGAGTAAGTTTTCAGAATTGTTTTTTTTTTCGAGTAAACGTAATCTGCTGGCATTTATTTGCATTGAGAATCATTCCATTAGCCAAACACCAGTCCAGCAGGGAATTTAAATCACATTGTAGTAGGTCAGCGTCTGCTATTGAGTTTACCTTACGGTAGATCTTTAGATCATCCGCAAATAGCGAGCATTTACTGTGTTGAAAGCAATCCACCACATCGTTGACAAAAATAGTAAATAAAATAGGCCCTGCATGTGAACCTTGCGGCACCCCGGAGATAGCGACGTACTCTGAAGAGTTATAGCCATTTACTACAACTTTTTGTTTGCGTTGATGCAAGTAAGAGCTAAACCAATCCAACAATTCTCCATGTACACCGTGGTTTTGAAGTTTTAGTAATAGGATGTGGTGGTCTACCTTGTCGAATGCACTACTGAAATCAGTATAGAGTGCGTCGATTTGTAAACCACTGTCCACAAGCATTGCCAGATCGTTTACAAAAGATGTTAAGTTGGTGACCGTTGACCTATTGTTACAAAAACCATGCTGATCGAATGAAATTTGGGGTTTAATATGGGCAGCAAGAATGGGGCACACCAAGGATTCGAACACTTTAGAGAAAATAGACAGCATAGAGATAGGGCGATAATTTGATACATCTGCTCTGTTCCCTTTTTTAAATACAGGTATTACATTGGCTCTCTTCCATTCCGTTGGAAATTGACCTGTTTCTAGAGATCTGTTAAATATAAGTGTAAGTGGGTGAGACAGATTATGTGCACATTTTTTTATGAAAATCGGAGGTATCCCATCTGGTCCAGCTCCTTTACTTACGTTTATATTTTGCAGTGACTTTAATATTTCTCTTTTATAAAGATAAATTCTGCTTAAGGTAAGCTGTGGGAACTTATGAGAGGTTCCAACATGGGCATTATTTTGACAGGTTGTGAACGTTGAAGAGAAATGCTTGGCGAAAAGATTGCAAGTGTCTTCTCCTGTAGTTGCGGTGAAATTTTTTAGTTTGACCTCTGATGGTATTGCAGACGCCTGGGTCCTTTTTGCTTTAACATATGACCAGAATGCTTTTGGATTAACCCTTATATTGCTCTCCATCATACTAATATATTTTGTATAACATTCTTTAATAAGTATTCGAGCTCTGTTATCTAGTATTCTATATTCTATTTCGTCCCGCGGATTACCGTACAATTTTAAACGTTTTCTAAGCCTTTCTTTATCGTTAAGTGTGTTGATAAGTGATTTTGTATACCAAGGCGGATATTTACAGTTAAGGTGCTTAATTTTAGGGATATATTTATCAATTATCTCATATAAGTGCGTGTATAACGACGTGACCATGGAGTCTACGTTTGAGTGCAATGGAAAAGTATCAGTCCAGTTTATTTTAGACATCTTATTATTAATCAATCCGTAGTCGGCAGCGCGGTAGTTATATCGGGTTATGATTTTAGGTTTAAGCGTTGGAATCACATAAGAATTGAAGAATAATTCTAACGGTGGATGATGTACATCTTCCTTACATATTGGTGTAATTGACTTCTTTACAGTCATGTTATCAACGTTTGTGAGTACTAAATCTAATATTTTATCATTCGAGTTTGTTATGTAATTAATTTGCTGTAAAGAGTTTAATGAAATAAAATCAATGAGCGAGTAACCCAACTTATTATTATAGTTTCCAGGTATTGTGCGACTAGAATTGGGTGTATTGTGATCAAGCTTCCAATTAATGGTTCCTAGATTGAAATCCCCAGCAATTAATACTTCTTCATTAGTTTGTTCGCTGACTAATGATGCTGCATCGAGGAAAGAGTTTAGTTGCTGTTCAGTTACAGGGGGTGGCAGATATAGAGCACAAATGTTAATTTTCTTTCCATTTTTCAATTTCACACGGACCCATATATCTTCTCCGTCCGTTTCCCATTGTTTTGCACGTGTAGAAATAAGTGATTTAGATACGGCGATCAATGCTCCACCACCATCTTTGCCGCTATTGGCGGTAGAACCCCTGTCTCTACGGTAGATGTTGTATGAGGTGTCAAAAATTTCTCCGTCGTTGATGTTTGTATTAAGCCAAGTTTCTGTCGCTATAATCACGTCGTACTGAGTGACACGTACTGCCAAATTAATCTCATTTAGCTTTGTCCGCATGCCTTTAAAGTTCTGGTAATAAAATGTGAATTTACATAATAATATTAGGAGATTTGAACCAAGCAAAGATAAGGTTGCTTTATAATGATGACAGCCCTTGGAATGATTTTATTTGTTTCACGTGTTCTCCATCATTTTTTCGAACCAAGACTTTGCCATCCCGTATCCACACGTATTTAAAACCCTTATCGCGGGCCACTTTTCTTGTTTCAGCGTGAAGTGCTTTGTTTAGAGGCGATAGATGTTCCGATATGAAAACAGGTTTTTTGACGCATCCGTATCCTAGGTGTGAGGTATTTAATTTATCATGCGGGTGAGCACGATTAAATTTGATGACCGAAGCAAGTATTCCGTCGCGAACTCTAGGACTTCTGAGTTTGACGATAACTGACCGTGGGCGGTCACTCTGTGCATCTAACTTTCTTATTCTAGAGAATGAGATTATATCTTCATCTTTTATGCTATGTTTTAAAGTATTACCTAGTTGCAAAACGACGCTAACAAGGTTTTCGGTTTTACTCTCGGGAAGGCCGTTAATTTCAATATTGTCCTGTCGCGAGTATTGCTCTAGGATGTTTATGCGGTCGGATAGATCAGATACGTTTTTCTTGAGATCACTATTTTCCGCTCTTAGGGTCTTTATAGTTTCGTTATTTTTATCAAATTCACGTTTGATGCTATCGAAATGTTGACTCATAAATTGGACTGAGTTTTTTAACTCGTCAATCGTGTCTAATTTTTTCTGAAAATCGATGTCATTTCCGAAATAAGTTTTAAGTAATGATTTTAGTTGACTAGCGATAGAATTTTCGATCTCACGGCGAATTATTGCCACTAGTTCTTCGTCGAAGGAATGTGTTGGTACATCCTTAATTGATAAATCGCTTGGGCTTTCTTCCAATTTATTCTGTGGAGAGTTTAAACGAGCACGTTTTTTCTTGGGTTCGTGCTTACGGGTAGTGTTCAATGAATCAGATTGCGAAGCTGAATTCATATTTACAGAATTAACTTGCATCAGCTATAAGCAACAACAGCCAATGTAGTGGGTACAAAATAGTTCTTCAATCATCCGATACGAATACTAAGGTTTAGTGCGATAACTCACTGTTTCGATAGCCCAGCGGCATAAACATATACGCTGACCGAGCGGCCCGAGTTCGAGCCCCGGCCGCCGAAATCTTTTTGTAAGCTTGTAATGAGCCAACAGCAAGTTAATAAGCAGAATTAAAAATGAAAATAAGCTATCTCACTCTAGGGCCGCCCGATAGGAGGAGTATGTCTATTAAATCAGTGTGCGTTGAAGCAGGAATCAAAAATCCTGTCATCGACCAATCATAACAATGCACACAGAAAATAATCCGAGAAACAGGCGACGTACGTCGTATTTCTAGGGTAGTAACACGGCGAATCTCTTCACTTATACGAAATTAATCATCCGTTATTTTCGCCTGCTGTATTGTAATTAAATATATATTGTTTGTTATATGCAATAAGTTAAATTAATAAATAAATAAAACGAACACTACGAAAATTGCAAAATAAGTTCTTGAATTGGGGTTTGAACTTGCGACACCAAATAGCAGAATAAAAAGTCCAAAAAGAAAATCACGCACGGGGTCTCGATCATGCTACTTAGTAATCTTATGTCGAGCACTCTGCCACACAGCTACGCCTCCTTATCGTGGAAACATAGAAATTGCGCCCAGTATGTGTTCAAAACGTGTTGTGTATGACTAATTAGCCTCCGAACGGTTTATCGGTATTCTTTTATTCGCTCTAATGAGTCCAAAGTACACTTTAAGCCGACATTTTAAACTTTTGATGACCGTTTTAATGTTTATTTTAGAGTTTTAAGTATGTTTTAGTTAGCTTTTCACAATTATTTTTTCACAGTTTTATCACTTATGCACTGAGTTTTAAATGTGTTTAAATTGTTTCATAGAATATGAACTTTTTCACCATTTATAGAAATAAAACACTCGAAGTAACTGATAGCGTGTCTGTACTCAAGCTGGTCTAGTGACTGACTGAGTCGCTTTGTCGTGCGCGACGACTCGATTCGTCTGTACTTGCATATATCGCTCGGAAATCTTCACGTTGTAATATATAATTATTTTGGCAACTGCCTGCGACGTGACAGTTGGTTCTGATGGGACGTGAGGTGTGATTCAATATTTTTTTATAATAATTATATCCTGGGACATTATTCAGAAAGAGTCACGTGATTACATACTGTTTCCACAAAGCAGAGCTGGTACTGGAAACCAGATAACTGATATACTACATATACTACTTTACTTTTGTAAATACATACTTCTATAGATAACTCCACCCAGACTAAGGACAAACAGACATTTTCATCCGCACAAATATCTGTCCTGGGTAGGAATCGAACCCACAACCTGCTGCGTGAAGGGTAAGCATTTACCAACCACGAAACCGGCCCGTCTGATTTGCTTCTGTTGAGTTTTTAAAACATACAACTGATAATGTCATCATTCGACTGGTACAAGCATTAACGCCCGTGGATAACAACGGTTGTGAAATTAATTTGCAAAAATCCACAGTGTCGGATTTTTGCAAATTATTTTCACAATTTATTTATATATATTTCAATTTTCTACATTCAATTGTTTCTAAATATCACTGCCATGTGTCCTACATACTCCGTAAGTGTGTAAGTGGAACTTGTAAATTCTAATAGCTTAACGGTAGATCACTTACCTAGGATTGGCAAAGGGCATATGTTACATTGGAAAAAATGCTATAATATCATTATCAGAACGAATGTTTTGTGGAGCATTGGATATGGTCAACAAAAGCCTTCCCCAAGAGCCACGCCACGTTTAATAAATTGTTTTTGTTTTGTTTTATTGTTTTTTTTTTGACATTTCACACACACGGTCATCTGATCCCAAACTAAGCAGAGCTTGGACTATGTATACCAGATAACTGATATATTACATATACTATTTTTCTTTTGTAAATACATACTTATATAGATAACTTACACCCAGACTCAGGACAAACAGACATGTTCATGGACACAAATAATTGTCCCGGGTGGGAATCGAACCCACGACCTCCGGCGTGAAAGGCAGCATAACTACCAGCTACGCCAACAGACCCATGGTTTGATGGTGGCAGTATTATTGGCATAGTTCAAATGGAGGTGCTGCTGGCCGTTTACTGGTAAGTGTTCTGCTGGTATGACTTTTACACCACCCACGGGATGAGATGGGGTGATATAGGTCGCCTTCACCTCACAGATATAAAATAAAATAAAATTATAAAGACTTTATCAAACTAAAATTTGACATATTTTTTATATAAATGAGTGACACAAACGTTAACGCCCGTCTATTACGCCCAATAGAGCTTGATTGTGGAAATTAATTTAATTTTGTTACTCTGAATTAGAAACCAGAACTATTAATATTGTTTTAGGTTTTTGTTTGTTTACAGAATTGCAAGCAAATGGGAGTCTTGCAACACCGGAGGAGCCGCAAGTGTGCTGCCAGCCTTTAAGAAAGGAATAGGCCCGATTGTTAACGTTACCATGTCATACCGGATCAGCAACACTTCGTGAGTCAATTAATTCCATATAGAAGTCATAAAACCTACTTGTCATTTGAATATAGAAACTTGGAATAGGGAATTAAGCATGAAATTTCATATAAGTTGCTACAGGTGACTCATTTCCTTCCTCTTTTCCTCAAAAAAGTGACTCCCAACTCTGTTGGCCGGTTTTTCCATTATTGCCTATTCATTACCTGTGAATCATTTCATTGTAGAGACAATTAGTCTGAATCATATTCCCCTGAATAGTTTATTGAGGCATATATACCTAATGACGTAGTTTTCACAGAAATACGTGCGTTGGAAGTTATTGAAAATTTTTGATTGTGACCAGGATTCTGTCTGGTTTGATCAAAAATTTTTATGAATCATAAGGACTTCGTGAATCATCCACTGAATATAAATTGTAACACGACCACACGTCAAATCGCTACCGAGCTTTTGGTTACTTACATCACTTACATTATCGGCCTGGATCGCACCCGGCGGAATCCGAACGCAGGCGGACGGCTCCGAGCGCATTCGGCGGTATTCGAACGTATGCGCCGGTATCCGAACGCATGCGGACGGAGCCGATCGCGTGTCGCGGCATGTCACCGGCTGTGTTTACCCTTGACTTGGTAATATAAACTTTAAACACTGTATACAAGATTTAATTTCGTTTAAAGATTGTAAAATTCGTTTCGATGCGGGCCGATGCGGGCCGTTTGGTGTGGTTGGACCTTTAGTCACCGCGTTTGGCATGCGAGTTGGCGACCACAGTTAGGTTGTATCCCTTAGTCGCCTTATACGACATCCACGGTATGATATGTGGTGGCCTGTTATTCTTTCTGGGCCGAAAACTATACGGCTACTTACATCTACTTACATTAATACTAATATGAAATGGAAGCGACAATTAGCTTGTATTTCATATTCAGAATGACTAGACTATATGAGAAAAATTTGGTCAGTTCATGAAATAGAATGTAATTATGTGCGATAATCATACATTTATACTTCAATCATATTATTATATATATTTCTAATGGTTCCTATTTATGTTTTGTACCGTGATACGGCAGGTACTGAGAAATACTGACAAAACAAAATTGTGGCAAAGTTTTATTATGTTACTATAATTGAAAAGTACTTCACTTGTCTTACGGATTAATTTCACTTCTTAGTTAAAAGAAAAAGTAAAAGGTTTTTATGTTACCCTCATTACTAAAATGGTACTTTTCATTCACTGAAAAAAAATATGAAAAGATTTTTTTTATCTATGCTAGCTGTTCGAATTCATTCTTATATACTCATTGGTTGGTAAACGAAAATGAATTACTGCGTTGATTTTCACGCACGCTTGGGTAGCAGGTTTTTGTTTTATGTTGTTGTCAATGCCTGAATAGGTCGCGCATTTTTCTTTAAAACTTGGATTATTTTAACCGCGGGGCCATGGAAACTTTTAGGAAATTGTGCTTATTGTGTTATTGGAATTGTGGTGATAAACTACCTACCGAACAATTGGTTGAGTTTAGTAATTCTAGTTGAGCTATATTTTGGCCATAGTTTGATTATTGACTTTCCCGTTCGCTTTAAGAAATCGGCGTAGATTACGAGTAGTTACTTATGCGAACTCATTATGCACCCAACCGTGATCTGGAGTAAAGCTTCCAATTAATTTATATTCATTGTTTGGATCGTGGAAGGAATGTTCACATTATTAAACACTAGCAAAGAAAAATATCACAGGCACAAAAAAATTCTTTCGGTTTTCTTGCAATTTTTATTGTAATATTTTTGTAATATTTCATCCAGATTTTTGAATTGGAAACCTTCTTTAGGCGCGTTGAACATTTTTTGCTGCATGCCGCATGCTTCCCATAAGGTATACCGTATAGGTACCATGTATATGTGTACATAAATATACCTTCGTGCGATATTATCTAGTATACAAAGGATATAATAATATCTCAATGTTAAGTGTTAGCTATTATATTGAAGATTATTTAGATTAGGAGTTTAAAAATTAGTTTTAACTTCTTTTATTATTGTACTTTGATTTTTCTACTTATTCTATTTTAGACCCGTATTAACTACCAAGAGTTAATACGGGCGAGAGCCTAGTGTGTAACAATAAAAATGGGTTCTGTCAGCCTCTTAAGTAGCATAATCTAGAGCATGTTCTACATGCAGAAATAACTAATAATTAAATCTGACCGACGAACTTAACAAGTTCAGAGCAGCATCAGAGCTGTCAATATTTTTGAGTAAATTCTCAATGACTCAGGGACCCTGGGAATTAGCTACCTTTGCTTAATTTGTTCCATTCCCATGGATTGCTTACAAGAATATTTTCGTATGGGAATTTTAGCACTTACAAACTGGGATTCCTATGTCAACCTACCGCATTTTCTGTAGCGGAATGATCGGTATTTTATTCATACAACAAATAAAAGTCGAACGAAACTGTTTGTAACGGGAGCCAGTTTAACCGCCGACAAAAAGAGAGTGTTATCATTTTGTAACGTATGCCTTCCAATCTGTTTCAAGCGGTTATAGTTATACCAGAACAACTTCAGTGCAATTCTTATAATCTGAATGCCAGTTTAATTGAGATGTTTCTTAGACATGTTTCATTAATAATCATCCAGCCGTTCAAAAGTGTCAACTGTCTTACTAATTGGATGTTAGTTTATTTTCCGGTAAGATTTTTAATATTCACCAATTCTTAGGACAAATATTAAAATGTTATATGAAGTGGTAATGCCCAAATTCCAAATTTCTAAACCGTAGATGAAAAAATGTTTAAGTATGAAGTATACCATAAAATGTATACCATAAAAAGAAACAAAAAGTACGTGCACTGCCCGGGAATCGAACCCGGGTCGCAAGAATGGGAATCTTGCATGATACCACTACACCAGCAGTGCTCGATACGCTGATACTAAATTGTGGCTCGCTTTTTGCAAGCTCTAAATAATCGATATTAATGTCCTATCACAATAGAGTGCTGATAACTCGCTCCATTTTTATTATACCTATGGGTTAGGGAACTTTATAATCTCATTGTAATGTATTAGTGATTGCAATACAATATGTTTAAATATCATGAAATCAAGAAATCAAATTATTTTATTAAATGTAAGTAATCGGCAACTGATAAATTTGTTAGTTTGTCTTAACTTGTCTTGAAATATTATTAACTTGTATTTACGATACATTTTCGACGAACGCAATTTATTTGAAATTCTAAATTCTAGTAGGTATATTATATACTTACGTTTTAAGATAGGAAATATTACACATTTTTATTTAAAGTGAAACATGTGTTTACATTACCTCGTATTTTTTTCGTTCATCTATCCCATGTCGGTGGCGGCCATTATGGCGGCGCCCATGGCTTGCATTAGCTGACTGTGTAGCATTTACATTTTGCGACTCCATCACGGGATTTGTGTTTTGATCACTGTATTGATGTCAATGATGTTGTTGACTTGATCGTGATCGACAACGAAACAGCTAGTGAGTCAAATAAATCGGTACATGAGGGTAAAAATAAGAATAATACAAAAACTTGGGACAGTGAATTATCGCCGTAAAAGACAAAGTTTCACTTACATCGTGGATTAATTTTTTCATTTCAACCCACAACGTTTTTAGGGCTCCGTACTCAAAGGGTTAATAATAATAATAATAATATCTAGGGACAATGTCACACAGATCATCCTAGCCCCAAACTAAGCAAAGCTTGTACTATGGGTACCAGGCGACGATATACATACTTATATAGATAGATAAATACTTAAATACATAGAAAACATCCATGACTCAGAAACAAATATTCGTGCTCATCACACAAATATTTGCACTTACCGGGATTCGAACCCAGGATCACCAGCTTCGTAGGCAGGAGCAATACCAACTAGGCTACGGTGACCGTCTAACCCGTAAACCCGTCCAGGACAGATATTTGTGAGCATGAATGAATGGGTCTGTGTGTCCTAGGTCTGGGTGTCTATTTATAATATATTTACAAAAGAAAAGTAGTATATGTAGTATACCAGTTATCTGGTTTCCATAGTACAAGCTCTGCTTAGTTTGGGATGAGATGGCCGTGTGTGAATAATGCCCCAGGATATATTAAAGAATCATGATATTACCTGCATACGAACTGCCTATACAAAACTCACCAGCTAATTGTTATACTTGTACCTATATAATATATAATAATCAATTTATTTCCGATATATTGTACAGAACCACTTACAAATCAAAATACATTGTAATGTTATTAGCTTACATAATAGGAAACAACACAGTAAGTATTTCAATGAGACTGGTATCCAAAGTAAGATTTAACTTATGTTATGGATACCAGGTCTATCAGAATCGTCGACAGAAAAATTCAACCTATTAGATGCATAATAAAAGTGGTTTTATAATTGTTTCAAACATTATTAAATGATTTTACTTATACCAAACAAGCCTAATTGTATTAAAAGTTATAATTTTTTTACAGGCTGGACATAGATCAGATTCATAAGCAATTAAAGCAAGTCTACGTCCATAATTAATGTTAATCCTTAACCATGTACACACATCAACACAATCTAGGGATATTGAACATTTCATTGATTATCTAGAAAACTATAAACATTTTGTTATGACTGTAAATGGAAGAATTAAAGATAATTTCATGGCCGATATTTAAACATTAACAACACGATGCGATTTTGTTTTTCTAATTAATAAAAGTCTTAAATTAATTAAGCCATAGAAAATTACTGAGTGAACAAAAACATTTTATTCTTATAAAATTATTCAATCGAATTAAATGAATAAAAATCTTACCAAATCTGATAATCAGTAATCGGTATTTCCTCCTCTAACATTAATCACACAGCGGCAACGATTTTCCATACTTAAAATTAAGGTGTCAATGTCTTGCTGGGGTATGCAGTCCCAAGTTCTTTTTAAATGTTCGAAAAGTTGTTCTTCTGTTGTCAAGTTGGGCGGAAAATCCCTCAATGCTCTTCGCTGTAACATGTCCCAGGCGTGTTCAATTGGGTTTAAGTCTGGCGACTGTGGAGGCCAATCTAATACCTGAACATCGTGTTCTCGAAGGGCGGCCCTCACCAGCCGCGCTGTATGGGAAGGTGCATTGTCATGCATGAGCTGAAATTCTTGCCCCGTTAGGGCCCTGAGCGGGACAATGACACGTTCTACTACCTCCTCACGGTATCTATGGGCAGTCATGCTGCCCTGAATCCAAATGAGTTGGGTTCGTCCGCCGATTCGTATTCCTGCCCACACCATAATTGTCCCGCCTTGGTAAGAGTGGACCTCCTGTGGATGTCGGAGACGGCTGACCCTGCCTGGAGTTCTCCAAACGCGTGTTCGTCTCGAATCTGGATGAAATCCATAGCGGGACTCATCAGTGAACAGCACCAATGACCATTGTTGATCACTCCATGTCAAATGTTCTTGAGCCCATAAAAGTCGCCTACCGCGATTGCCACGTCGCAGCGCTGGGACTCGTAGCGGTCTGCGAGCATGAAGACCAACTTCATGCAGCCTCCTTCGCACGGTTTGGTCGCTCACCAGCAGCTGCTGACCCTCCTGGAGCCTTTGCACTAGTTGCATCGCTGTGATATTGGGTAGTCTTCTGGCGGTCATTTGGAGAAATCGATCCTGTCTCTGAGTGGTAACACGATATCTACCTGTGTGCCGTTCTGCCACATCTCCAGTAGCGCGATAACGTGACCACAGCCTGGATACCACATTTTGGCTTGTGCCCAGAGACTCAGCAACGACGCGTTGAATAGCACCGTTTTGTAACATGCCAACTGCCCGTAACATTTCATCTCGACTCAAATGATGGCGTGGCATGACGCTAAAAAGCTTACACAACCAATTGAGAAAAGAAAATAAAACAATTTATCAGGTTTTCTTCAATTAACACGCAAAAAAAATTATAATGCAACTTCTTGAAATTAGATACAACTCAAGATTGCGCTGTGCTTTGCGTGTTTTCATTTGTTTCTCATTTTAATTTTTAAATTTTGAATAAAGAATAGACAAGGTTTAAATCTGTAAATAAACTTTTTAAGGAAACTAAATAGGTTTTAAACAATAAAGCCATGTTTGATTTCAAAATAACGTATCCCTAGACTTTGTTGATGTGTGTATATATGTCCGACGCCAAGCAGTATTTTAACTGCTCCAACAGTGCTTGTTTATCTCTGATTTGTGTGTATAAGACGACAATTCTATTTTAAAGACAACGCCCGCATTAGGGAATTAATCCCCGTGTCGCGGGGTACTTTACAAACATATAATAGACACAAATTACATCCAGACTTTTTATGGGTCACACAAATAGTTGTCCGGCGTGGGACTCGAACCCGCGACACGAAGCAGCGAGGTGACTGTCTAAGCCGCTGCGCCACACGTGCAGTCTTCATAAGCAATTAAAGCTCCTTAGTCTACGTTCATAATTAATGTTAATCCTTAACCTTGTATATATGTCCGGCGCCACGCAGTATTTTAACTGTGCTCTGCCAGTGCTTGTTTATCTGCTGATTCGGTTGTATAAAAGACAAAAAATAAATTGACGAGAAGAATAAAAAAAGAACTTAGATATGCCACGTTTTCTCACACTGTCACCGCCTGCGTGCCGAATTCGTCTCGCTCTCCTCGTCCTTAGTATTTGTTCAATATTTTACCGGCATTAACATTTTAATTTATCCTTACCCCAACGTTGGGTAAGGATAAGTCGACAGGTTACAAATGATAAATTCATAACTTTATTTGATTTTTAAGCTTTTATGCCCTTTTGTTACTCGTTTAATGATTTCATTAAGCCTGTCTTTGACAGTTTTGTTGGCTTCGAGGGCCACCAAGGGTGCAGATATGGAAAAAAAAAATATGCATAGAATGTAATTTTATACATTACCAGCTGATGCCCATTACTTCATCTGCGTTATTATTATTCGTTGAATGCCTTGTTGGTCTAGTACCTATACAACATGTAACGGAATTAACGCACACCCTCAGACACCCCAATTAGAATATGTTGTAATCATAATACATACACTGAATTTATAATTTAACATGTATATGCTTTGTTATTTACTACATTAGTTTCTTGGAATAAAGTTTATTTTTCTTTATTTTGTATTGAATGATGGAATTTGTATGAATACTAAACAAACTGCGATTATAAAGTCGTATTACTTTAACTTCCGGTCCATTTTAATGTTTTTGACTGAACAGTGTTTAATATGACAATAATTTCAAGTTTTAATTATTTTTGGAATACAAAATTACCTGTATTAAAAATGGTATAAATCAATTCAGTGAACGATTCTGAACAAACTATTTTCAGGATGTGCGTTAATTAAGTTACATGTTGTATACGAGTAGGTATCTAACCTGGGTTCAAATCCCAGGCTGGACAAAAACGGGTTTATGATCAGATGGTAGTGTGTTAGTTGTCGCAAGATATTTATTTATTTAATATTATAATTATGTTGTATGTGCCCAAGTAGTAAAAGGCATTGAGTCAGGCTTTTGAGCTTGGGTGGTCGCGGGTTTGATTCCCGTACTAAACAATCTTTGAGTAGAAAAGAGGATTCTTTGCAATATCTGGTTAGTTGTGTTTGTCAAAGGACACATTAAGCTATAGACTATCTCACTTGCCACTTATGTGTGTGAAAAAGAAAACAATGTATACTTATATCAATTAAATCGAGGTTTCGCATTCTAAATTTTCAAAACTAAACCTATTTCTGTTTTTTTTAGCTTAAATCGGCTATCGTCATCTTCAATGTCCGGTAAGCCGTATTGGACGTCCATTTATGTCTTACAACAAAAAAACAGTCAGTCTAAGACGGCAATATATTATTATAATATACTTATATCACAGAGAGGAGCTGAATGAAAAAGATAAAAAAAAATCTGACGAATTCCTACAAACACACATACGTAAATGTTTAAGAAATTGGATGATATATAAAAACTTGTGGATTTTCCAATCACCATATTTCTTTATGTTTATACCTAGCTTTAGAGCGTGATTTTCAGGTATATTACTGTTTTAATAAAAATAACATAAAACTGACTTAAGCTTTTCTTTATAGCAACCGATTTGAACAAAACTTATATGAGGCTATCTCACAAATTAAAAATATCCTAGCAGTGTAATATTTACTTTTTACTGTTTATAGCGGTGCGTGAATAATTGTATTGTATTGTATAACTTTTATTGCGGACAAATAAATCCATAGAATGTTAGTAACATAAAAATAACTTATTTTCTAGTGTTAGTATTTACAATGAACCGTACAAAACGGCAAAAAAATTATGTCCCAGTATATTATTATGTTGTAAGGGCGTTATTTGCTCACTTTATAACGGGTCGTGTTTGACATATATTATCTATGGTTCAGAATGAAACTCGAAAGCCGTAATAAGGAGAAGAGAGTTTTATTATTGCAACAATTATGAATCAATTACATCTAATAGGGTTTTACTTGAATTTTTGGTAGTAGAGACACCCGCTGAGTTTGTTGCGCTGGGTCTTCTCAGTTAAAGTGCATTGGATCCGGCGGTGGCAGCATTAAAGCGCGACCGTCGGATTATGGCGGACCTCGTGTTATAAACAAAAGGTCCACCATAATAATTATATTGAATTCTTAACCTAATATAGACTGAACCATTCAGACAATATGTAGTCTCTCTCTGTAGTACCTCTATCTACATTTCGATAGTTAAACCTACAAATAATCTCTGTAACTCATCATCATCATATCAGCCGAAAGACGCCCACTGTTGGACAAAGGCCTCCCCTAGACTTCCACAATTGTCTGTCTTGCGCTATCCGCATCCAGCGACTTCCAGCGACCGTCACAAGATCATCGGTCATCTTGTTGAGGCCTGCCCAAACTGCGTCTTCCGGTTCATGGTCACTCATTAGGTACTATTATAAATTCAATTTTATATCTAAATGTTTTCATACAATCCATGTACCTAAATATCTATATGTGCCTAGAAATAATTATGTATACTTAACTATATTCCTAAAAAATGTACTGATTGTTTACAAGCGCTTTTTTAAAGTGTATGTGAATAAAAACCTTTTTATTTTTTAATGTTACAAGAAAAATAGGGCGGTTTTTAGTAACGCATTAAAAATCCTGCATAATATAATTTATTAAATTCTTGGGTTTTAACATTGACTTATATGTATTCTACTATATTAATGGGTTTTAAGAGTTATATGATTAACTAAGTAACTTTTTATAAGTATGAGAAAGGCTGGGAACCCTCAGTAGACTAGTCCGACTCGCGCTACCTCGATTTTTATTTTATATATACTCTACCATAATTGAGAACAAATTATATGAAGCAGGCCAGAATTCGACTAATCTTATATTACTATTTTTCACACATTAATTAACGTTTAATCTTATATTGAATTCAAATTCGAAAATATTTTATAGATACTCCAAAAAGTGGTATTACCTCAATATTGGGAACATGTTACCTACTTACCGAAAACCGAACCGGACATTATCGTGTAAACATCGGCTTCGACTCAGCGCAATAAAAATGCTGTAAAATTTTGATGTTTCTATTCAACGTCTCCCATCTCACTCACACTCCACAACATACCTATTTCCGTCGCATTCTGTTCTCAGATTATTATCAATGCACTTTACACAAAGCAGAAGATCGGAACTCAGGCTGACATTAATGTGATTTTGAAGGTAAATTGTGTAGGTTTAGTGTCCGATAAGTGTCAGGTGAATGGGGTGTCAAGTGATAAAATTAATAAATGTACTTGCCTAGCTAGATTATACTATGCCTAGTTACTAGGACGGCTGTGAAATTATATTAAAAACATCACTCATCTGATAAAATGTAACAACGGATGGGTTTGATTATTTTAAAGCACGTACTTTGATCTTAAGAAATCTCAATGAATAATTTGGACTAGAGTTTGAGCAGTTGTATAAATAAACGTGCGTTTTTATCCTAAAAACCATCGACCTCATTTTAGGGTTCTGTACATTTGATTTAAAAAAAACGGGACAATAGAATCACTTGCGTAACATGTTTATCACGCTCGTCGTTTTGGATTATTTCTTTATGTATCATCATTATCATCAGCCTGATATCGTCCACTGCTGGACATAGGTCTCCCCAAAGGTTTATATAACGTTCCCATTTGGAGGGGTTGGCCTTACTCACCACGCTTGGCATGCGAATCGGCGACACCAGTTAGGTGGTAGCTAGTACACAGGTGCTGCCCGATACCTGGTGTATCCCTTAGTCGCTTTTTACGACAACCACGGTATGAGGTGGGCCTGTTATTCGTTTTAAGCAGGAAACCATGAGGATGATAATTTTATATACATTAACCTACATGACTACATGAGCGAAAACCCAACATATTAATTATATAGCTATATGTAACTTAAGGATCTATTTAATCACGAACCCATCCTTATATCAACGCATTGCTCTATGTAACTCAGATAATAGATGCTTTTGTATTATAAAATAAATATATCGATTAAGCCTCTCTTCTTTAAAACTATTTTTATGATCCACATATACCCATTAATCGCTTGTTGTTTGTTGGCAATTCGTAAATTTCATCGTCCCATATACAAAGAGCTATTAAGCGCTTGTAAAGTGTCAAAAGATTATGTTATTTAAACTCAAAACTGGTAAATCGTAAATTTTATCGTCCGGTGGGGATCGAACTTGCACCTTCCAATACAATATCAACACACGCGACACTCAGCCTGAGTTCAAATAATTTGTTTGTTTTAAGTATTTACAAAAGCTTGTAATTAGTTTGTGCATATAAATAAATAAAAAAGTTTTATTATTCCATATTTAGGTACAATTCAAATGTAATGTTACTATTATTAGTAGTAGTTTGCCTTATTTCTATTATTGTTTAGTTTTGTTAGTATTTAACATGGATCCCTTTTGGGTAAAATCCTCCTCCAACCTATGCCATTTCTCTCTTTCCTGCGCAATAATGAGCAATAATCAGTTTGTGCATACGCGTTCGTAATTTGACGCTTTGAATTGCGTAAATGCTATAATACTAAAATTTTAAATATATTTTTTATAATTAATATTTGAAGACATATAAAAAAATATTTTGTAAGTAGACCGTCTTTAGATAATGCAAAATTTTTCACACATGCCATAAATAAATTAAAACTTAAGTACGTTAAACTTCATTTAGAATAATTTTCCTATTCTCCATAAAAAAAATGGTTAAGTATGTCAACAAATATTTGAAACAACTACACTTATAGGGCTCAAATCAAGCAATTCTTAATAAAATATAATACAACTTAGAAAATATCTGAAATAAGCATTAATGTCAGTAGAAATTAATGCGTCATTTCAAATCTATTTTTATTTCAATCCCAAATAAAACGCATCCGACCATAGTTTAAGTTACTTTAAATTTTATAATTATAAACACGGGGACACTTTTTATTACATCGCTCTCATGATCCGATCGAACCCGGAACACGAAGTCGATTTTCATCCACTGCGCCATACGTTACGTGAAGGTATTGTTACGGAACCACTGTTAATGCGAGCTCGTTTCGGTCTAGGCAGATTTTTATTGTTATACAGCTCTTAAAAAAATATATTAAAACGAATTTTAAGATTAACATGAACAACACTTAGAATTCCTAGACAGTATATTCAAGATGCAGATGCAAACTATCTTTCATCCGATGGCATACTGAAGAGGCGAATCCAAATGCTAGTTCCTGCATAGAACAGATAATCTAAATAAATTATTTCTAACTAGCCTTCACGAAAAAGTATTCCTATTTTCGGATTTTGTTTTAATTCCAAGACAATGATGTTTCTAAGACGACTTGAAAGTTTTAGCTACATATTAATAATAATAAATAAAAATAAAAATCGTTTATTTTCAGGCATCGACGGCCCATAGCATGTTAGTAATCAGTACAAACTTAAAAACTATGTTAGTATGTAACACTTAGACACACATAGGTACAAAAATAACAACACAAATACAGAATAAAATAATAAACAGCCAAGATTAGAGGAAGATTTATCAAGTCCCATGTCTGACATGAAGCTTGATAAATCTATCCATTGTAGGCCCTTCAATCCTTTCTGCAAACACCTTCAGAATGCTATTGCTGCCTCCCCTCAATCTGCGTATCACTGATGCCACTTTTTGCGCATGATCGCGAAATAATCGTCAGTGTGCGCATCCGCGAACATCCCTGACGCACTACAGTAAGGTGGAAGCCTCAACAGCGCCCTGAAGGCGTTATTGTATTGAATGCGCAGTGCGCTGTCTGCTTTTTGGGTATGATTAGCCCACAAACTACTGGTGTAAAATATTTGACAGAACGCCTTAAAAAGTGTTATTTTAACCGGTGCTGAACAAGCAGCAAACCTGCGTGCCAGCATGTTTCCCCTCACAGCCAGCGCCCTACGCTCTCTCTCCATGTCTAAGTCATCTTTTAAATCCTCCGTAACAATATGGCCCAAATATTTAAACTGTGACACCTGGTTCAAAGGTAAACCGTTCAGTTCTACGGGCGGGACATTTGAGGGACTTTTATTTCTCCCTCTAAAAACCAATATCTCACTTTTCATGTGATTATATTTTAGCCCATGCTCTTCAGCGTATCTTTCACACTTAGTAAGTAACTTTCTGATTCCCCCGATTGAGGGGCTCAGCAGCACCATATCGTCTGCGTAACTTAAATTATTTAAACTAACTCCGTCTAAATGGCATCCGACATGAGTGCTGCTGAGCTCAACAAGCAAGTTATTAATATAAATATTAAATAATCTCGGGGAAGTCAGACCCCCCTGCCTAACACCACATTTCAATACATATGGGTCTGATAATGCATTGGACCATTTTACAAAGTTCCTCTGCTTTTCATACCAGATAGATAATATTGACACCAATGCAGCCGGAACTCCCTCCTTCCGAAGCTTCTCCCATAAAACCTTATATGAAACCAGGTCGAACGCTTTGGAAAGGTCCAGGAAACAAGCATACACTGGTGTCTTCCTATCCGTATAATATTTGACAGTGTGCTTTAACGCAAGTATTGCACTCTCTGTAGACAGCCCCGCACGAAAACCAAACTGTGTGTCGTGTAGTTTTGTAAAGTTACTTAGGTGCCCGACAAGCACACTGTCAAACACTTTGGCTATCACAGTTGCCAATGATATTGGCCTATAGTTCCCTTTGTCAGCTATGTCTCCCGTCCGATTCTTTACAATAGGTACAACTAACGTATCGAGCATCTCCTGTGGGAGGTGAGAATGGCCCATACACAGATTTAAAAACATGGTTAATACTCTTGGCAAGTGCACACCAGCATTTTGAAGATGCTCGATGCTGAGTCCATCATGCCCAGGAGACTTTCCCCGCTTCATACACTTAATGACTGCTTTTATTTCTGTACACGTAAACTTAAAGGGTGTTCCTGATTGATAAGACTCAGCATCGTTCACCCTTCCCACCGACTCAAGAGGTGAGCTCACAATGAACTGCTTTTTAAATATATTAGCTATCCCAGTGTGGTCACTCTCACCCTCCACGCTATGTGGTAAGCTTGGAGAGATATTGAGTTTTTTAGTACCTTTCCAGAATGACGAAAAACTTTTTGCAATTTTTCTTGGTTCTTAATAACCCATTTCAATTTTGATTTAAATACTTTACGGCTTAATATCATGTCCTCATAGATAGGCCCACTACTGGGTTCCCCATACCAAATCCACAATTTAAACTTCGACCTTGCTCGAGAATGAAAATCTTTGACATGCTTGTTCCAGCCTTTTATAACTTTCTTTCTAATAATGACCTTAGACACTCTGTTTACACTAGCTGATTCACTTAATATAGATACTATGTCTTTATACATTGAATCATATACAATCACAAAACAATATCAATACAACAATAACCTATGATTGGGATTATCACAAAAAATATCAGCACATAGCTCAAAATCCTCAGGAAGATCGAAATTTTTCAATTTGTTATTGCACATATACCAATACTCCTCTATTTCGTCAGGGCTTCTATCACCCCATCGAACACCGTTAAGCGATGATTCAATTACACAAGTTTTCAATCTAATAACATTTACATCACATTAAATTTTTAAGGGAAAGTGATCTGACCAAAACGTATCATAAATAACTTCAATGTTTACAATTGTTTTTTCTGCCGCTTGTGTGACAAGACAGTGGTCGAGCCAGCGCTTACACCCGTGTGAGTCACTAATGAACGTGTATGTTTGCGATAATATGCCTAAGTAATCTAAGTCTGCACATAATAATTCCTGCTCACCACAAAAGCTAATAAGTTCATTGCAAAATGACTCACACGGATGCGCGTTGAAATCTCCCAACACATACACTGATTCCGCATCATTGTTTTGTATAATAGAATACATCTCGCTAAGACAATCCGTAAAAAGTGGTAAATTTTCACGACAATCCGTCGGCATATACATGTTTATAACCAAAAAACACCTGTTGTTCACCACTATATTCACTGCACAAATACGGTCACTGATACTTTGTACCTCAGTCACGTAGCTAAATGCAGTTTTTCGCCATAGTATGGCGAGCCCTCCGTAGGGTCTCCCTTTACACATGCCAGCTGACGTATCCACTGAAGATTTACCCGTGTAACTAAATGCCTGATCAACACTATCAAGAAAGGTTAGATCATGTGGGTATAACCACGTTTCTTGTAGCAAAACAATATCAGCTGTTTTGCACAGTAAACGCACACAGTTCACCGACCTTTTGATATTTTTGCAATTGAATGATATTACGTTCATTTTTGAAATACTATCCATTATTTGATTTTATTATTGCCTCACTCCCAAAAATTGAATTATTTTTGCCTTCCCTTCTATTCTTGAAACGAATAAAGCGCCTAAAAGTCACGCCGTCCGGCCATATCTGGTCATCTAGAAAAACTTCCAGTTTGTTTTTGTTCACAAGCACTTTAAAGGCATTGTATGGCTTTTCCCTCTTCATCGTAATTTTCTCAAGCGAAACGATCTCCGTAGTTTTATTTTTGATATATTTGCATATGTCTTCCGCCGCTACCTCCTTGTTTACATTGGATATAAACAAAGGGATTTTAACATCCGCTGCTTTAAATTTTTCCAACACATCCGTAGTCGCTTTGCCCATTTTACCCGCAAAACGATTTTTGACCGCCGCTTTTGCACTAAAGTCCAATTATACGTTGGTTTTTTGGGCGTTTTCCATTCACCCTTCCTTGCGACCTCCGCCATAGTAGGTCTTTTTAATTGACTGGTTTCTGTATGACAAACAGCTGACCCAGACAACACTTCGCACATTTCGTTTTCCAATAGTATGGAGTTAATCGGTGCAGGTGCACCCGTTATGATCGCCTCTGTATGTGTGCAAGCGAGAGAGCGATATTTTGGTGAATCAGTGCGCTCGCGCTCTGCGCTCGCACACCTCGTGATCGCGTAACCGTCGTCGTATACAGGCGCCGGTGATAATCCTACCGGCCCACTGTCAAGCAAATACCCTCCTCTTTTGTTCGCATTAGTATTGCGTGCTAACAATGATAATGGGGGCCTGTTTGATCCCAATTCTATCTTCAATTCATCCAGTTGAGTGACTGTTGCATATTTACTTTTTATTTCATTAATTTCTCCACGTACAATCAACAGATCTTTTAATAATTTGGTCACATCCACATGATCAAATGTAACTGGCGGTAGTTTTTGCAAGTCACGCGCAACGAAGATTGGTATAAGATCTGGCTCCGTTACTTTGAAGACACATATAATATCCTCCAAGTCTCTCACTTTTTTTCCTTCTTTGCGTCTAGTCACTTTCTTCTTGTTTGATTTAATTGAACTAAATAGCAACTCCTTAGCACTATCCACTTCTTCCACCTTGAAGGCGGTATCACAAATCCTTATTAGGCTCTCATTGTCCATCACATCTATCTTATTTTGGATAAAAGATAGAAGTTCACAAATTACAATATTGCAATTCACACATTTTAGCGTATTCACAGACATCGTCGCGCGAATAGGTGGGGAGAACTATAATTATTTGACCGTGCGCGGGCGTGTAGGCGGCGACTAATGATGATGATGAATTATGTTATGTCGGTCTCCAATATAGTTTTATTTTCCCCGAATTAGGGATTTTTTTTTCTAAGTGCAGCACTAATAGTTGTTTTCAACAATTAGTAATGGCAACACTCTTATGTCAACTGGCTCCATGTTTGCCCGAATCTATAGTCTATGGTCGTAGTCTTAAAATCATTCATTCACTCACTCCTTATGAGTCATGTTTATTATATTTGAATGTGCAAAAACGGTGATTTATTCTTATTCTTATTCTTTATTGCACACAGAAACATACATTTAAATAAATTTTACAATAAAAAGTCATGTACATAGGCGAGCTTAATTCATTATTGAATTTTCTTCCAGCAAACCATTAGGAGAGTGAAATTATTATATAATGGGTACAAGCAGTGTACAACAAAATATTAAATTAAAAATATTGATAAAATACACACAAATATTTACATACAATACCTAATAATAATATGTATATATATATATATATATATATATATATATATATATATACTTTTACTACTATTTATAGTAGGTTTTTATAGTTATTTTCAGCTATCCTCACTTTTTGTTAATTGTACTATGATTTTATTGCACAGATTTATATAATTTTGTGTATTCCTTCTATAATAAGGTAAATTATCACCATTTTTTCGTAGTATTTTGATTTTTATATGCACTTTATAAGATATCCACTTTTATTGTTTCACAGTTACTATACATGCAAGTAAGCAGGCACAGCCAATGTTTATACACTATTACACTATTAAATCACTGTTTTATAACTTAATAGCTCGGTAAATAATTAAACAAAAATATTTTTATGCGGACAATGTTTACACTCAGGGAACGAACGAATGAATCGATCCCACAAGACGATTAATTAAAATAGTTTTCCATCACCCTATCTTGAAAAGAGTATTTTTGCTCTTCGATATCTGAGTGGAAAAGTCGTTTTTATCCGCTAGAGGTTATAGTAAATTTGAATTTAGAACATCGTGTGCACCAAGTTTGTGAATGCAAAATATCATTAAACCTATTTACTTCTACCTCTATGGTGCCGAATTTATCATACAACTTTTTTAATTTATTAAAAACTAAGACTTGGAACCTTCTTGGTGTACTTCTTTTTAATTTGTTTTTGCAATATTGCTGTTCTATTACACTCAAACTGTAGCAACGTTACTTTAAGTTGTTCTTAATTATACCTAAGTATTATTTGTTATAATTTATATATAAAGATTGCCCTGTAATACTTACATATCATAATATAGTAATTAATACCTAAACTGAAATAAAAGTGTTAATAATAAGATTTTTTTTTCGCATTTAGTCATTTCTTCGCTGAGGTGTGATGAAAAGTTACGAGTAGCACTCGAGTGCAAAGATTTTTCACCTTGTGCTCTTTTGATTTCCTCGCTAATGCTCAGGATTCTAATGTTTGAATTTTAGAATCCTTCGCTTGCTCGTTATCAAAATTGAGCACGCGGTTAAAAGCTTAAAGCAACTTTGCACTCTTGTATAACAAATAACTATTTCGTGATAGAAAATAATCTCAGTCACTTCTAAAATGTTTGAAACAAAATGATCTCCTTCTTGATGATGATAGATTCTCCTTTAAAACAGAAGAAAGAGTATTCCTTAAATTTAAGTATTAATTTAGATATTTATTATAATAATCTATATAATTATGTTTACAGAATAAATTAAGAATATAATATAATACATAATAAACGAGGCAAAAGGTGTGCAAGGCTTGTGACAAATGGAAATCCGTTGTCCCTACCTACCTTTTCTGGTAAACAAGTGTGAGTCTTTGTATGTATTTATTTCAGACATAACATATCTATAAGAAAGCAATCCAAATAAATAAATTTAAATATTGAAATAATTACATTGAAACAAAATATGGAATTTTATGATACGGAAAAAATTCGATACTCGTCTTGCTAATTATATGTTAACTATATTTTGAACCGTAATTGTTAAGTAATAAGAACGGCGTTGTCCGAAGTACAGCAAAGACACTTAGTAACTTTTGGGGAGAAAATAATAAAATAAACATTGTAGACAATATAAGAACTAAATATTATTGTTATTATCTTGTCGGACGTCAATTGTGTAATTGTAACCGACTACTCGGTTTAATTAAATTTATTACATCTGCCAAAAAATAAATGTAAATATGGACCACCCAGTACACATATAACTACATTAAACTAACTTGAATGGGAATACAATTGACTACTTTATACCCTTTTAAATGACGCATAACAAATAAATGAAATTCAATTTTTTGTATAACTTTGCAAAGTACCTGATCGAGCAGTTAAAGCGAAGTTAAACACTATATTAAACCTGAATATAAAATCCAAATCGCAATTTTATCACTGGTTTGAGTTTTATGAGCAGAGTAAATATATGATATTATAAGCATACAGTCTAAAAGGCGAAATGTTATAAGTGTTATCTAATTCATTTTGTGTTATGAGCCCAAATCATATGTTTATAAAATAGCAGCAATAGATATAAACCTACAGCCTAGAAGGCGAAATGTTATAAGTGCTATTTTATCCATTTTTTGTTATGAGCATAAGTCATCTAGTTATAAATTAACCACATTAGATATAAGCACATATTCTAGAAGGCGAATTATTATAAGTGCTATCTTATTCATTTTGTGTTATGAGCACAAGTCATCTATTTATAAAATAGTCACAGTAGATATAAGCGTATAGTCTAGAAGGCGAAATGTTATAAGTGCTATCTTATTCATTTTGTGTTATGACCATAAGTCATCTATTTATAAAATAGTCACAGTAGATATAAGCGTATAGTCTAGAAGGCGAAATGTTATAAGTGCTATCTTATTCATTTTGTGTTATGAGCACAAGTCATCTATTTATAAAATAGTCACAGTAGATATAAGCGTATAGTCTAGAAGGCGAAATGTTATAAGTGCTATCTTATTCATTTTGTGTTATGACCATAAGTCATCTATTTATAAAATAGTCACAGTAGATATAAGCGTATAGTCTAGAAGGCGAAATGTTATAAGTGCTATCTTATTCATTTTGTGTTATGAGCACAAGTCATCTATTTATAAAATAGTCACAGTAGATATAAGCGTATAGTCTAGAAGGCGAAATGTTATAAGTGCTATCTTATTCATTTTGTGTTATGACCATAAGTCATCTATTTATAAAATAACCACTGTAGATATAAGCAAATAGTCTAGAAGGTGAAATGTTAGAAGTGCTATCTTATCCATTTTTGGTTATGAGCATAAGTCATCTATTTATAAAATAGCCACAGATATAAGCATATACTCTAGGAGGCGAAATGTTATATGTGCTATCTTATTCATTTAGTGTTATAAACAGAAGTCATCATATATAAAATTTATAGCCCAAAGGTGCTCAAACCTTTTCTGATCCAGTATCGATAAAATATAGCTTTTCATTCCTGTTCTTGTCTTCAAACCGGTTCTGTACTCATGAGTAAAATACATCATAGGAGTACTAGGTAGCGATATAGGTCTTATTAAATGTGGACAAAATAAAATCAAGATATTTTTTAAAGACAGAAAATATCGCTATTGCCATCTTTCTCTCAGACACGCAGTAATTTTTAAATTATATTTGACTTTGTCATGCCACTTTTACCATTGACCTAATCCACCTACCCAATTTACAAATGAAGTTCTTAGTATATTTATATTGCGTCCTAGCGGGCTGGCGTTCTGTTCCAGGCGCATCAAATCGCTCCGACACTGAATAATGTTAAATAAATTAATTTTGGGTGCAAATTATTCATCGTGGCCTTTAATCGAGAAGACCGCGTCATTATCTTACAATGTTGATTCCTGAAGTAAGGAAAATATGGATACGACAGTTTGAGAATGTAAGGATTTTATTTTTGAGTTTGTTGAGTCATAATTACTATATAACTAAGATTTTTAAACAGGTACAGCGAGCCTAAAATGCTGTCACCGATACTCTAGACAATAGACGCCAGTGGGGGCTGGAGCCAAATAATGGCCTCCAGATCGAATTTTAGCTTGGTGCCTAGTTTCTATTGATACTAAATCTGCGCGGGACATATTCAAAGTTATCAAATATTATAAAACCATTGCAACTGTGATACCATAACTCATAATTACAAGAATTCAATCAAGTCCCTCTCCAAAAAATCCACTCAACATTTTTCACACATCACTCAAGTAAGACATGCCTTCTCCAAAACAATAACGTCATTGTCATCGAGTAATATCCGAGATCCTTATCTGATTACCAATTTCATCGGAATGCGATCGCAGCACCATCGATACAGTTCCCATACTAATGAACCGATATTAGCAAACGTACACTTATGTGCGCCTAAAATAACGCACGAGCCTTTGCGAAATCTTGTAATTTTTTGATTGGGCCAAATGTTTCTTGCAAATCACGTTTTAGTCTCTATTAATTTTGACAGAAAAACAACGTACCTCGTTTTTAAGGGTTAAGAATTTTTAGGTTATGGGTGCAGTTTTAATTTGATTACGTAAGACATATAAGATTTTTCCATTTACTACGTTTGCAGCGACCAGACTCCATTTGACTGTAGGTATATTTTAGCTGTGTTCTTGCGGTTTTACCCGCGTTCAAACCTTATAGATTCATAGCCCATGTGTTATTCGGATATATAAGCTTAATTACCACAAAGTTTCATCTAAATCCGTTCGATAGTTTTTACGTAAAACAGTATCAAACATCCATACATCTATGCATCTATACTCACAAACTTCGCATTTATAATATTCTAAATAAATAAAATAAAATAAAAATAAAAAAGGTTTTTATTCACGTAGACTTTAAAAAAGCGCTTGTAAATAGTCAGAACATGTTTGTAGTAATATAGTTGTATACATTAGATATTATTTCTAGTAACATAGATATTTAGGTACATCTTGTATGAAAACATTTATAAAATTTATTTTATTACAGAAATGATATTTAGCTAGCTCGTATCAAGTTATTGTCAAGATCGATCGAGATTGATCAACAATCTACTATTTGAGAAAATAAATCAGTCAAGAGCAAGTCATGTTTGCATCAATAGGGTTCTGCACCTGAATTTCTTTTTATTTATAATCGAAATAAAAATACCTACACATTTACATCTTCATATTTGTTCCAAACTGCATAACAGCCGGCAACGTTCTCTGTTATTAACTTCAATTTCTATTTTTCACACTAAGTAAGATATGATTAATACACTTTATTCGTAGGATTAGCTTTTATCAATGATATACTATTTGCGCCGTAACATGGTGCGGGTGATGTTTTCAGTAACGTTTCGTTTCACTCCTGAAAAATGCGGCGATTTACAAATAATGACGGAGTATTTCAGCTGTACAACATTACTAATATATTTGGGTTTAATTTAACTGTAGTAAGTTAAATTAAACCCAAACAGAATATTCTAGTCTGCAAATAAATGCTAATCGAAAGAAAAAAAAAGCAGTGTTATGCACGGGTCTGTTGGCATGGTTAGCAAATGCTTGCTTTTTACGCTGGAGGTCGTGGGTTCGATTCCCACCCAGGACAGATGTGTGCATGAACATGTCTGTTTGTCCTGAGTCTGGGTGTAATTATCTATATAAGTATGTATTTACAAAAGAAAATGAGTATATGTAGTATATCAGTTATCTGGTTTAATTAGTACAAGCTCTGCTTAGTTTGGGATCCGATGGCCATGTGTTAGTAATGTTCCAGGATATTATTTTATAACGTAACGTCATTGACGTCATACAGGTTAGTTCTTCTGCGAACACTACACCATTGATTTAATTTATTGTTTTTTCCTCCCATTATTATTTTCCTAGGCGAAAAGACTCGACGATGGCTTAAGATAGATATAGATGAGTACTATAATAATATCTGGGGACAATGTCACACAGATTATCCTAGCCCCAAACTAAGCAAAGCTTGTACTATGGCTACCAGGCGACGATATACATACTTATATAGATAGATAAATACTAATATATACATAGAAAACATCCATGACTCAGAAACAATTATTCGTGCTTATCACACAAATATTTGCACTTACCGGGATTCGAAACCAGGACCACCAGCTTCGTAGGCAGGCACTACCAACTAGGCTACGGTGACTATAAAACATTGTTATAAAAAAATAACAATATCAAAATATAATTACATTTTTGAATGCAGCGACTTAATTAAAATTATCAAGCAACATCTTACCGGCATTTTCAGCGTGAAATCGCTTTATTAGTCATCCCCATCCGTGTTATTACCGTCTGCGCCAGAGATTAGTCATTACATGATTTTCATAATGCTGATGAGTTTTTTGTAACTTGATTCAAATTACTTCGTAGCTATGTAAATATAGGGTACGAGCTATCTTAGCGAGCAATGTTCTGCCATTGATCAACAATCTACTATTTGAGAAAATAAATCAGTCAAGAGCAAGTCATATTTGCATCAATAGGGTTCTGCACCTGAATTTCTTTTTATTTATAATCGAAATAAAAAATACCTACACATTTACATCTTCATATTTTTTCCAAACTGCATAACAGCCGGCAACCCTCTCTGTTATAAACTTCAATTTCTAAATTTCACAATAAGTAAGATAAGATAAATACACTTTATTGTACACCATTTATAGAGCATAATTCATATAATAATAATATTTAAAAATAATAATAATAATATTCTGGGACATTATTCACACACGGTCATCTGATCCCAAACTAAGCAGAGCTTGTACTATGGAAACCAGATAACTGATATACTACATATACTATTTTTCTTTTGTAAATACATACTTATATACATAAAAAGGTACCATTGGGTCTTATCGCTTACAGCGATCTCTTCCAGACAACATAGACAAGATAAAATAGAAAGAGAGCACTAATCGTATAAGTATTGCTATGGGACCCCAGTTAAGCAAATCTTTTCTAGTTGGATAAAGTAGGTTTAGTGTTAATAGGCTTTTACTGCGCTATTTCCTAAACTATACATCTATATGACGAGCCATACAGAACAAATTTAATCTGCTTTATATAGTTCAGTTGGCTATTGCTTTTATTAGAGAACTAGATTACTAACAATTTATATTCGGTTCAATGAACATAAGTGCTCTTTGAGTCTATGATTGACGCTCAGTTCAAACCTAGATTTAGGATAAAACTTTACATTAAAATGTTATGAAGACCGGGTTTCTTTAAATCTAAGGGATGCCATGTCTAATAACTAAAAGCTATTACTATCCTACAAGGTGACCTGAAATTATATGTAAAAGGCAGTCTTATTTATACGGCGATTTATTCATTTTAAAACGGCAACGTCCACATTAGGCCCATAAACCGTATCGCGGGAGACACAAACCACACCCAAATTTAGAACAACTACTTGATCACACGTGTGGCGCAGCGCTTAATACAGACGCCTCGCCACTTCGTGTCCCGGGTTCGATTCCCACGCAGGACAACTATTTGCTTGTCTATGGTTCTCATGAGTCTGTATATACTTAACTTAAACTTATCTTAAACTTAACTTAATTTAATAGTTAAATATCTTTACTGTTATAAAATAAATCTTATTGTAAATTATTTCCTACAATCCGTGTACCTAAATATCTATATGTACAGACGCCAGCACATCGAGCTATCCCAATCTGTCTTTCTTTTATAGATTTTCAACTTTATCACAAAAGTATAAGGTTCACTTTCAAATGGGGAAATTTGACAGATTAGGATAGCTTGATGTGCTGGCATCTGTACCTAGAACTAATTATAAATTAATTATATATTACTACGAATATGTTCTGACTATTTACAAGCGCTTTTTTAAAGTCTACGTGAATAAAAACCTTTTTTATTTTATTTTATTTATACTTTGTGTCCGTCAATTATGTGTTTATAAAGTACATCACGACACAGGGATTAATTTCCATAGTGCGTGCATTGTCTTCTAAAGAAAAGGTGGTAGTCGGGTGCAGGCATCGATGTGACTAACTTAACCACTGTTCATAAAGCCGTCTAATAGAAGAACAAGAAGAAGAAAAATAGAGGATTTTTTTTTTACTTTGCACGGACAACAAAAATATAAATAATAACAATAAAACGAAAAATACAATAAAAACATAGACACTTGTAGTCCGTGCAAGCACATTATAGGCATACAACCAAATTAAACTATATTTTAAGATCTTGTGGTAAGTATATGGTACCCAAAATACAAGGAAAATCCGTACTGAAGTCTAAACACTATAATCTAACACAAATGCTCATCATTTAATTGAAACGTTTAAAAGAACTATAAACACCGTCATCAGCATTTATTACCAACCCAAATCATATAACATTCGCATAATTGCGTAATAAACCCTCATAAAACCAAAGCACACATAAACATTACAATACCACAATCAAAATAATATCAAAACAAATAAAAATCCATTAGGACCCAACCGTGAGTCAGCGAAGTCCCACAACAATATAAGAATTACACAAAAATTAATTACACACACAAACCGGCATTACTCAATAATCGTAATGTTCATCAAAATTATCGGTTACCTTTAGATTTTAAAATTCTCACGGCTAGTGGATTGACATGATTATTAATAACGACTCAAGAAGGAGGAGCGATTGACGCGTTAATACACTCAAAACAAAATTATAAAGAAACTTCGATGGGGAAAAATTGCTCTTATTGAGCGGGAAATAAGGGATAAGATGACTATGTGGGGTAACTTTGCGCACAAAGCGATGGTTATCAGTAGAATCGAGATATCTTAGTCGTTTCAAACATTGACGTTTGAGAACTTTGAGACAAAGTGACTTTGACGCGGCGTATCGTAAGTGACTTTGACGCGGCGTATCGTAGGTAATTATTTGCGTATCATTGTCTATAATTTTAAATTTTAGGGTACTGATGAAGGATAAAAAATTAATAGGTATGCTTTATTGATTAATATTGACAATGAGCAGCTATTATCCGGTGGGTTAGATAATAGTAACGTTAGGTTACCTCAACTTACTAATGGCAGGTAAAAGCGCTTCGATATCTCGCTACGCGGTGTTACGCGGTGTACCAGGCGACGATATACATACTTATATAGATAGATAAATACTTAAATACATAGAAAACATCCATGACTCAGAAACAAATATTCGTGCTCATCACACAAATACTTGTACTTACCGGGATTCGAACCCAGGACCACCAGCTTCTTAGGCAGGAGCACTACCAACTAGGCTACGGTGACCGTCATATCTGTTTCAATCGCCAGTAGAAATACTTAATTTGAATATGACGGCAAGCCTCGTATCGCTTTATGGTTACCATCTTCTGTTATGAAATAAGATATCACATATTGTGACCACTGTTAGTATTACTGAAAAAAAACCTAGATATATTCAAGTTTTGATAAACTTACCTAGGTACAGACGCCAGCACATCCAGCTACCCCAATCTATCAAATTTCTTTTATAGATTCTCAACTTTATCACATAAGCATAAGGCATCACTTTCAATTAGGGAAATTTAACAGATTGAGGTAGCTTAATGTGCTGACTGACGTCTGTACCTAGATTTAAAACGTCCTACGTAAAGAGAAAGAATTTGGAACATGCCTCAAAATATATCTCGTCATGGTAACATTCAACATGACCTTAACTATTGCGTCATTCTATAAACAATTCAGCTAATTAGTCAACAGTCAACCACTAATGAATGTTAAGCTATCACGTTGCAATATAGCACCTACTACGACAGAGTTAGGCCCCGCCTCACTACGCCCACGTTCCCCTCACCCCGCACACATTTCATAGCTTTTTCAATTTCAAATTCCGAACTTTCAAATCTGAAATTTCTCGCCGCGAAACAATTTTGTTGAGCGGACCCCGCTTCCCAACAATTTGACTCCGAAATTTCATTTCTCTTTTCTTTTAGACATGAATTTTGTAGGTAGATTAAACAAGTATGTAGTTCTTAATGCTCTTGCATAAATAATAATTAGAGTTTTAGTAGATATAATAATTAGAGGTTTAGAAACTACATACGTGCATACATCCAAAAAAAGACATTCAGAGACTTGATAACCTCCTTCTTTAAAGTCATTTAAAAATATACAACGAGCTTCAACCTTTTAATAACCATTTGAAATGTATAAAACATTCCCTATCGAATACAAAATGAATTATCAAGAACGGGGAAATCGTGTAACATAGATACCAAAAAAATATATTGTAATTTGTTTTTTAACATAACGCCCGCATTATTTAATCTATTCCCTATGTCGCGTCGGTACTTTACAAACATATAATAGATGGACACAAATTACATTTCTAATTCGCTTTTTTTAAATTTGTTAAATAACAGTGCCTCTGTGTATTTATTGAAGAATAGTCCTACATAACAAGTAAAATAACAATTACTACGGCTGCAGGATAAGTGTAACGCTCCAGGCTGCTTCTATGATACAGTATATGCCTATCAAATCACTCTATAAAAACTGACTACAACATTCCAAATTACAACTTTCTATAACACATAACATTATGTGAAACCATGCCTAAAACAAGCAAATATCAAAATCGCAACATAAGTCCATAAATATATATAAATTCAAATCTCTCCTCCTTTGAAGTCGGCTAAAATATATGAATCAAACCATAGCGAAGTCATCTGAAGTTATTATTCCATTTATATTTCGTTTTGTAGGATCCTTCTGTAATATTATATTCATCATAGAAAACACAAATATCATATTAAGCTTAAAACTTAAATAATAGTCATAAGGGATAAATTACTCTATAGCAATCTATTAAAAGCCAATTAAATAAACTACACTGTAGGTGTATATTAAACAATGTTTGAATTTTTTTCAATAATATGCTTTACAGTATTGAAAGCTTACTTATTTCTAAAAATAGGCATTACATTTTCCAATAGGACTTAAATTAGTATATAGAGACTAGTTTTTATTCTACTAATGCGTCATTGATTCCAATCAATCACTAAGTTTTCTACCTACAATATAATATATTTTATTTTATATTGCTTCTGTGATCAATTAAATCTCGAGGTCGTCTGAGCCATGTCATTCACCCAACGTTAGAGACCTATACATTAGAACAAGGATGCTCAAACAATAACTATTGGCTGCTACAATAGACCTCTAACCACAATGGGTGGTAATTAAACTAAATATAATACAATCCAAATATTCTCGACTCTGATCATCGTACGCTGGTGGTCGCAATAGTTGAATACATCAAAGATTAGATAGATGTAACTATCGAATATTCTTACTTACGTTTCGTTGGTTGAGTGAACTTTTTAACAGCAGAAACAGCATTTTTATTTCACTAAAATAAAAACTTTAATTATCAGAATAATTAATTATACAAAGTAAACTAACAATAATCCTTATATCTCGTTACTTAAATATTGTGTGTTTATTGCAATGATCAGCTCGTTTTTGCTTGGTTTTTACCGTTATATTTTCTTATATATTTATATAGCTTTGCAAATTTCTTAGTATTATTTTTACTCTCTTCAAGCGATTTTAACTCATAATGCGTTATTTTATGCAAAAGATTAGTAAAAAAAGTTTCTGTAACGAGTATAGACCAGTTTTTTAAACGAGCCAGCACGATGTTTCTTTACCGTAAAACAATTTTTGTAGAGGGACCTGGTGTTCTAAGATACAGGCCTAGGCTTAGTTTAGACACCAGATCTCCCATGAATTGCATTTTGTCTTGAATAGTCTGTAGCTTGTAATGTTTTTTAGTTATGTAAAAATGTTATTTGTGGAGATGAAATAAATATATTTATTATTATTTTAACTCATAATGCTTTATTTTATGCAAAAGTTTAGTAAAAAAAGTTACTGTAACGAGTATAGACCAGTTTTTTAAACGAGCCAGCACGATGTTTCTTTAGCGTAAAACAATTTTTGTAGGGGGACCTGGTGTTCTAAGATACAGGCCTAGGTTTAGTTTAGACACCAGATCTCCCATGAATTGCATTTTGTCTTGAATAGTCTGTAGCTTGTAATGTTTCTTAGTTATGTAAAAATGTTATTTGTGGAGATGAAATAAATATATTTATTATTATTTTAACTCATAATGCTTTATTTTATGCAAAAGATTAGTAAAAAAAGTTTCTGTAACGATTATAGACCAGTTTTTTAAACGAGCCAGCATGATGTTTCTTAACTTCTTAGTTGGGCTTATCTCTATAGTTCATGCATTTTGGGAATCCTGGATTAATCCATGGCTTATATATGTATTTGGAACGACTGATATTCACTACTTTTGAGTGGTTGTCAAGAAGAGTTGCGAGTTGGGGACTGCTATATTTGCCTCCTGCTCGTTCAATATATTAGCCCAATCAGTATATATGGAATCTTCAGCTATAGCAGTAAAGTTTATTTTATTAACTACACAATATGTTGGTTTTGCTATTAGAGTCAAAACCTATCATGACCATTATTACATAATCAGCAATATCTACGTCACAAACTAATCAAATAACGTTTCATTATCAGATTTTTAAACAATTTCTACTTGGTTTATGTATTGCAAGCTGGCGACCATGTTCAGCCATGAGACAGAGGTATTACATTTAAGTCGCAGTAGCAACTACAATTGAAAGAAGAAAAGAAATTATCGGTCCATTTATGAGAGGAAAACTGATATATACGATTAAAGTGAGATTAGAGGACGGTTGACTAAGGCTTCTGAATCACTTATTACCGGGTCCACAACCGTCGCATTCCAATATACATATAATAGATGACATTTAGCAAAGGTAAATCTAGTGTAAGAGGTGTGTGAGCCACCCTAGGCATGGCATGGCTCAACGACCGTTGTCTTCAACTATAATCGGAACGCATAGCTTAACGTGTCTTCAGAATCACGGGGTCACTCAAAAATCAAACCTCTGTGATGGTCATTCATCTAGAGACATACAGCGTCTAGGTGTTGAACCTCCACGATCAGTTACGGATCGGTAAGTGTAAAAGTTTGTAATTCTCATGTCATATTAAATCAAGAGCGACGTGGACGGAGTCCCGGGTAAAAGCTATAGTAGCACAACATAGTATGATAGTTTAAATTTCCTTATAATAAATCACACAATTAACCCAGCAATTACGATCAGTTCAATACTTGTTACGTAAGAACCAATAGCCATTCAGCTGTCTCTTCTACACTAGATTGTTCTATGGCATGACTCGCACAGTTCCCACAACGGCCTCCATTGCTCACCGGCTGATGAAATTAGATCGATTAACATGATAAATCTATTGATGGTACAATCGATATGTAACTGACAAATTACGCTGAGCGCACTCGAATGGTTCATCAGTATAGATTTGGTTTCGTATGGATTGGAAATCGATTAGTTGTTCAATACTGTTGACTTTTACTGAAATAGTGCCACTTTATACCTACCTACAATTCGACAAACTTGATACAATAAGTAACGTATATTAAGATCGCTCAGTCATTATAACTATTAATTTATAGTGTTTTGATTTTGTTCTTGAAATTGTCTACTATCGATAACCGTTTTTGTGGGATGATGTTTTGTAAACGAAAATCACTGTTTATAAAAGCTATTTTTGCATACAGAGGTATCTATTCAATCTTTAACTCTAGTGTCAGAGTTGTTCAAACCACCTGATTTCCAGTCACTACAATCGGGACCGCGAACTGGGGCTCTACCGGCTAAGTCACCGAACATCGATTTCTTAAATGGCGTTCAAATAAATAAAGGTTAGAAAAGACTTAATCATTCATTAAATCGGCTTCCATGAGCACATGTGACGTCATAAATGGTCCGGAATCGATTGTCAACATTGAAGCCGATTTAACGATTGATGAAGTCATTTTTAACCTTTATTTATTTGAACGCCATTTAAGAAATCGATGTTCGGCGACTTAGCCGGTAGTGGCCCTGAGCGTGCCCTTAAGCATGGAGATGCTCAGAAATTGAACTACTTTGGCTGTCTAATGTTTACATACTGTCCGCATAAGTGTTTAACCCCACCGCTTACTTACGGACCAGTTAGAGCAAATTGCTATGAGCACCTCCTGCTTATTCAATAATCACCTTGGACTCAGTTGGTACCAAAGTTTGTGGTTCAATCCTCGCACAAAATAAATATTGGTGTGGATCTGGGTGTTTTTTGTGTAGGAATATATTTACGAAAAAATAATATATAAGTATTTCTATCCATTATCTAGTTTCCACCTTTGCTTGAGGTACCTCCCCGGTAGTATTTATTTATCACACTTTATAAAAAGAGGTTCCTTAGTCAAGTAAATGTTTTAAACCTTGCTTTCTTCCCTAAATTTTGAGTAGCTATATGTAGCGGCACATCAAATTTGAGGTGTAGTGGGACACCAGATTAGGGCACCGACATGGTGGTGACGTACCTCTTTCTTACAGAAAACACTCCATTATTACGTAAATGTTCTTGTCCAGGATATGAGGTCAGAACCTTACATTTTGCGATCGACCATTTCCATAGCACATAAAAAATTACCTCTGTGGCTTAATGACAATTAAACTGATAAATATGGATAGTGGGCACTTATTATATACCAAAGTAAAAACCACATAAGTAATGGACGATTGTAGAACCAACTATGATTTCTCCCCATTTATTCCAGTCCACACTCGCTGGAAAACCTGTTTTCCTCACAACATAACATGTCTTCTAGATTAACCATTATTTCGTTTACATGCAGTTCCATTAAATCCTAAAAACGATAATAACTAACTGCAAAACGTACGCACATATTCATATAATCACGGCAGAGTTAAAAGTATGCGAGCAGAGGCAATGAATCACGGCTTGGCATTCGTCGTTTAATATAACAAGTTCGCTTCACGTAAAGTTGGTAGGACTGAACTCACCTTTATGTCAATGCAGTAAAGATGAATTCAATTTCACCAATATAATTATTTGAGAAGTTTTAAGCGCTGACGAATAGCTGCCTAATTGACTCCCGAGAAGCAACATTTGATTATTTTTTCTACATTTAATTTTAAATTAATCACATTTTTAATGTCGCTAACGAATGGCCAGTATGAATGGAAAATTGTTCTCTAGAATTATGTGGGAACGAAGTAGGTAAAGAATGCTTTATAAGGTTTGTGAAGAATTCGCTAAGAGCAGACAGGTATTTATTTGTAAGCTCTGTCTATGAAGAAGAGATGTTTGTTTACCATTGTTTGCATTGCAGTGATTTAAGAATTTCAACAAAAGGTAAACAGTTATTCCTGCGACAACAATACATAGCCGTTTTTGTTGCGAGTGCTAGACATGAATCTAGAGCAAGCGAAAGATTCTGAATAGATATTTGAAAATAGTATTAAATGATTCTATATTTTAAAAAACTCTAGCACCACCTAGCGCCAAATATCACCTAAATTAATGGCTACAAAAACTTAACCACTGGGCGTTGAATACTTCCTCAGCATCGTCGGGAGGTAAAGTTCCTTTGACCCAAAAAAGGCCAACTCTCTGGTCACGGCTAGCGTCGATCAAGCGTTTCGCGATTTTACGAAACAATAAACGCGTGTCATCGTCGTAATCAATAAACATAAACGTTTTAAACACATCATTTCCAACAAAGTATGTTGTATTTAATTCTAAATTTAAGTGATGCTAAATTTAACAACCAGTAAAATTATCGAACAATTCTAGATACAAGAATAATAGGGCCTAAAAGTTGAAAATAGAGGTCAAGAGATTTGAGAATTGGTTGATGAAGTGCATGTGTGGTGCTAAAGTTGTTAAAAACCTTAGCCCAAAAAAATATGCTACTACAAATGTATGGAGTGCTTATAATTTTCAATATATTGCAACAACATTATCATTTATAAACCATTTAGAAGACTCCAGTAAACTCGATGTCAAACGATTATTGCTAAAACTTAACTCCACACCAGATTGCACTCACTCTATCTCAACAATTAGCCAAGATAAGCCAAACATATCATGCAACCAACAATTAATTCTATTCAGTGCATAACTTAAACAATAATCAACGGATAAACCAATAAAAATACTTATGTAAATACTTAGCCATAGAATGTTTAGCGGCGGCACTGTTTATTTGCTCAATGAGAGAGTGTTTTGAATGCTAATGGAAAATCTATGGGTACTAGATACTGGGTGACATAGATTATGCAGATTATAGAACATAAGTTAGATACTATATTTATGAAACATTCAACCTGCTCTATTTGAAAGTCCTCAGCAATATAGCGATGAATATGCGGTGAGCAAGGAGTGTCTTTAATATTTTTTTACATGGTTGGAATTATTCACTTACTCGATTTGGTCAAACCTACATACGTGATATTATATAAAGTATTCACAAGTACAAAAAGACAGGCAAGTGCAATTCTAACTTGTGCACGAAGATTGCATACCGTTTTTAAGTATTTGGGTGTCAACTTACGTAACCGCAACTGGATGACTGTATTTCTTTGAGAAGAATTCGTGAATAATTTCTTATAGACTGTGCTGTTGACAAAGTTTCTTAATTTTATCGATAATATTTCAACTGTTAATTATTTATTATATTATCAATGTATGGTCTATTTTGATCAACCCATATTTAAACAATTAAAAAATCATGAGTTTTTGAAGTTCGGGTCATATACCTATATGGTATTTTTTTAAAGTAATTCATAAAAACGGATACATTGCTTTAATATATTAGTGCTTAATCCATTTTTTCATAGATCATTTCACGTCAGACTAAATTATATTTTTTTGTATTTTATCAATTGATATGGCAGTGTGGGGCGCTGGGGCTGAAAGCTTGTGGAAGTCGCAGCGTGGGCAGGCCCCTACTACTCACCCCAATGTTTACCCTATTCTTACGAAGGAAGTTATTAATTCGGAAACTATGTTTTCTGTATGTACGTAACACGATTTCTCCGCTGTTTATCAACAGATTTTAATTATTCTATTTTTTTCACATTAGTTTATCAAAAAAAAATAATTAAGTTTTGAGATTTAAACTACAAGTAACTATAAAATTATTATTTTATTTTCGTGAGAACATAATAGTAGCTGTGTGATGACGGCGACAAATATCAGAATCAGAATATCATCACCCCATCTCATCCCGTGGGGGGCGTAGAAGTCGACCCGAGGGAATATCTACCAGAGGACGGGCAGCAGCTTCCTTCTGAGTACTATGACCATCTTACTGCGATCGCCAACCCGCCTGCCAAGCGTGGCGATTATGGCATATCCCCCCAAGACGATTCTTGAGGGAGGCTTGTCCAGCAGTGGACTTATTTAGCTGTAATGATGATGATAATAGTATGAGAGTACTACCGCCACCCGCACCGTTCTACGCTAAAAAAATTGGCTGCAAAAGTCCACAAAACGTTGTTAGCTTGGTAGTTGAACCAACAAATCCACCGAAATAGTTACAATTAAGTCCGACCAATCAGGTTTTACTGTGTTCTGACGTATTTGTCTGTGACTTAAATGAAAGGTACAGACGCCAGCACATCGAGCTACCTCAATCTGTCACATTTCCCCAATTGAAAGTGAACCTATAAAAGAAATTTGACAGATTGGGATAGCTGGGATAGCTATTGGAGCTGGGTAACTGGCGTCTGTACATAGCGTTTTTTCACTCAAGACCAGCCCGACTGTGGAAGTAAAGGGGTGAAGGGAAGGATGACCTATCCCTTGATGAACTCTGTAACTTTCTTTCTCATTAATCACTTGTCAACATACAGTTGGCCATACACTGGATTGCCGATTTGAATCCATAAAAAATACCTCGTTTAAGAGTTAATTATTTTACCTCTAGAACAGACACCTCAGCCAATTAATTCATCCCTTAAAATTGATTTTAATTAGCTGGCCAAACTACCGGCTCTTTTTCTCACACTTATTCACTTAACCTTTAAAAATGCTCATTTTTTTTTCTCATAGCGTCCGCACAAATTACACGCTGTATAATAATCTATGCGATCGCGATGCGTGTGCAAGCAGTTTATCAAGATGGCTAAATGCGCGCAATTAGTTCTTGTGAAATGTCGCATATGCATGCTAACGAGGTCCCGCCTTGCGTACGCGCATGGGTTTGTGTTCACTGGGTAGGATAGGCTGGTTGCAGAGTTGCTACATACAATTGCGATATAAAGGCGTATCAGATAGACAGTAAAAAATCTACAGGTCCTTTGTTTTACTATAAATATTGATATGAGAACAACATGGTAGTTTTATATACAAATTTCAGAGTACAGAGTTTCAATTTGTTTCTGAAAGTTACTGTGCCATGCATTTATTTTTATATGACTTGAAGGACAGTTGTGTTACTGCCCTCAATGACTTTTGAGCCCTCAAGGAGGGGTTTCTCTTGCATTAATATTGTACGTACAGTGTGAGGAAATTACCTTTTAGTGTAGTGATTGGCAGGCCAGTAAAATAAAACCTCCCTCAAGAATGGCGAGATAACCCATAAACACCGCGCTTGGCAGACGTGTTGGTTATCGCAGTATGATCTTATAGAGAAGCTGCTGCCCGTTTTTCGGTACGCTTTCCTTCAGGAGGACTTCTACAACCCCCACAGGATGAGATAGAGTAATCGTCACCGTCAGCCACGTAACCTACATTCGCATTGACAATGACTAAAACCCGCTTTATATTTCATCCATTTATCGAAAATGACTAATGTTCACTAATATTATTTTAAAAGTAAGACTTTTTTGTTGCGTTTGTGTCATGTTGGCGTACAACCGGCCTAAAATATCGCGTTCGACCCTTCGTTGATTTATAACCCTTTTATATAGCCCCCTAAAGTTATCTAATTGTGTATGTGAAGCATCTAGAATCTTTAGTTATAGTAATTAGCGTGGTTAAGAATATTCTATTGATTAACATGACATGTGTAAAATTAAAATGTATATGGTAATGTATTTATTACTTTATGGATTGGAAACGAATAGACCTGTTTTATACTTTACGGTAGAGGCAGTGCTTACTCTAGTGAGGGGGCTATTAAAGCTGTTCAGTAGGCGTCTGATACGGCTTAACGACTCTTGTCTATTGACTACAAACCGCACTGACAGAGAAAGCGCTCTCCGAAGCACGGAGAGCACAGATATTTAACCACTATGTTAGTAACCCATCTATAGATTGACCGCGTGTTAAACCTTGCCAATCACTTACGCTTTGATATTTAACAACTATTAATAATATAAATGCGAAAGAAAAGAAATGAATAGATGTATGGATGTTTACGAATACTAACGGATATTGAAGAAACATTATAGCAATATAGCTAATATATTCGAATAATAGGCTATAATTTATAAAGTTTAACGCGGGTAAAACTGCGGGCCACAGCTAGTAACTAATAAAAAGAGTATCATATTCTGTTTAAACCACTAATGTTACTTACGGTAGTATATCTGGATGGACCTTTTTTTCACTATGACTCAAGTTCGGATTTTATATAATTTAAAACAACCTTCAGTTATTTAAACCAATGCTTTATGTAAACCTAAATTGAATAGGATTATTTTCAACAATTCAGCGAGATTTAAGCTCGCTATTTTGGTCTAATTTACAGAGCCGACGTGATGGACCGCCATAGTCATGGCTGATCAGGGGCTCTACCGGCTAAGCCGCCGACCATCGTTTTCGTGAATGGCGTAGACCAAATGTGGCGTCATAAATGGTCCGGAATCGATTGTCAACGTTGAAGCCGATTAAACGATTGATTAAGTCATTTTAAGCTTTATTTATTTGAACGCTATTCACGAAAACGATGTTCAGCGACTTAGCCAGTAAAACCCCAGATCGTTGGCTCCTACTCCTGTCTACCTAATTTAGGGCAAATGTCTCTTATATATCCTAAGGTATTAAAAACTTCCAAAGAAAAATAATAATTATAGTAAAGGAAAATAATTAAATTATTAAAAGGAATCTCTTCTTACCTAACCACGAAATATGTAACGCCGAACCACACATTATTGCACGTATTATATAATATCCACAAAAACCGCAAATCAAAATAAAACATGAAAAATGCAATTTCACTCATGTAGTTGGTAATTTCAAAATGCGGCTGGCAACACCATGCGCCGCAAATGTTTCCCAGCCAATATTGTGGTGTCGCGATCCGTTCGCGGGTAATTGATAATTACAGAAAATGATGCATGACAGAAGCTGCGAGCGATGCAGCGATGTGTGTAAATCGCTTGTAAATGCGAATTTTCAGATTACCACTATAAATGTATTTATGTTTGCTGGAAAATTTAAATTGAATTGCACTGCAGCTTTGATAACTTAACTATTTCTTCCAATAATTTATTCATTATTTCGGTAACGATGTGCAATGGTTAGGTTGGTTATTAATGTTAAAGAATATCTGGACATATTTTTAATGGTCTGATCTTATAATGTTTATAATTTCAATAAAGTACAGACGCCAGCACATCAAGCTACCCCAAACTGTCAAATTTCCCCAATTGAAAGTGAACTTTATGCTTTTGTGATAAAGTTGTAAATCTTTATAAGCAATATGACAGATTGGGGTAGCTGTATGTGCTGGCGTCTGAACTACGCTTAGTCCTTTATATTGAAAAAAAATTTTTTTGCAAGAAATCGAAAACTAGTATAAATTTGAACCTATTCGATCATACGTCCAACAAGAGTTCTTTTAGCGTTTTGTAGAGAAACGTGACCAACGGTGCCTTAATACTAAGCCTCCGTAGTCCGTGGTTAGCCTGTCAGCGGGCTGTGTGTGTCTAATGTCTAATGGATCGTAATACCTACGAATTGAAAAATTTACAGAGAATATATTTCTAATACTCCCAAAACATAAGTAATGAATAATATTAATAATATTTTTATTTCTTTGTAAATAATAGGGAACATATTCACAATTTAATAGCGACCCTCTAGCAAAATCTATCTGAAATGTTTGTAACTATAATCGTGTCAGGATATTTATTTAAATATTAGTGTTTACATTCTAATGACGGGTAAGAACATAAGAACCGGCAATACCCGGCAATAGGGCGTGCCACCTCATACATTCTTAGGAGCCTAAGCGTAGAAACCGCAACATTATTCCACGTAGGGTAAACGTGCTAGTTAAGTGTTGAACGGTTTAATATCAAAATAAGGTGCTTTAGTAGGTGTAAACACTAGGTATAGACAAAAGTCGTTAAATAGATTTGTAATGGTTTACTGTGCGTATAGTATAGAGTAAATAAAATACAGTAATACTAGCTAAACTTGATTAAGTATTGTATTAAAAGATATTGCTTTTTACCTTAAATATATGCCTTAAACTTACTACTACTTAGCCTTGTGGTTTACGGCCTAGAAATATTAACAGGCCCATACAATACAGTCTTTTAAGACACCCATGGGATACCATGGGTGTCTTAAAAGACTACTAAGGGATACACCAAGTAGTCAAGCAGCAGCGCCACCTGTGTACTAGCTAATATCTAAATTCGGTCGCCGATAACTGGCATGCCAGTCGCGGTGCCTAAAGCAAACACTTCCAAATAGCAACGTGATAGAAAACTTTGGAGAGGTATATCCAGCAGTGGCCGAAATCAGGCTAATGATGTATGGGACATGGTGAAAAGGGGGCGACATGGCGCAATAGGCACCGGAGCGGTATACCCGCGTTCCCGGAGCTCAGCCCATCAGGCGACAGAAGAAGTCCGCCGCATGTTAGGTTTACTCGGTGCGAGTCCGACTTGTTGGTGTTGTATAAACCTTAAATATCTAATCAATATCATGGAAGAACCATTGTATAGATTACAACTCTGCCGCCATTGTTAAGGAAGTAGTTTCGTACTACCTTTGCACCTCTTTCGGGTTTGATCCCTATTTGTGTGACCCATGAACTCAGTCTGGGTGTGCGTTGTGTGTAAAAAAATCCGAGGATTGGTTTTTCTAGTGCGGGCGTTCTTACATTAAGGTTATTATAACTAACATTATATTATTAGATTTGAAAAATAATACTATCGGTAAGGATAGGTACTGCGCTTCTACCCGAAATCCCCTAAGGCGATGAATATCACCATGACTAGCTAACTGGAAAGCAAATATTAGACACACTTATTACTTTCCCCTCTCAATCAAATGGTATGGCAATCTGACATGACCGAAGATACCTGATCTTTTACATGCCTTTGAGTATCATTTTTAAACATGACTGTATGCCTGTTATATACGCCCGATAATGGCTTTATCGGCAATTTTTTACACCTCGATTTTAGGGTTCCGTAGCCAAATGGCAAAAAACTGAACCCTTATAGATTCGTCATGTCTGTCTGTCTGTCTGTCTGTCCGTCCGTATGTCACAGCCACTTTCTTCCGAAACTGTAAGGACTATAATGTTGAAACTTGGTAAGTATAGGTATGTATTATGTGAACCGCATTAAGATTTTCACAGAAAAATAGAAAAATACAATACATTTTGGGGGTTCCTCATACATAGAACTGAAACTCGAATTTTTTTTAATACTTGTCTATGGATGGATAGGTCTTCAAAAATGATATTGAGGTTTCTAACATAATTTTTTTTAAACTTAATAGTTTGCGCGAGAGACACTTCCAAAGTGGTAAAATGAGTGTCCCCCGCCCCCCTCTGTAACTTCTAAAATAAGAGAATGATAGAACTAAAAAAAAATATGATGTAACTACCATGCCAACTTCCACCGAACAAGTTCTAGTAAGTAGTTTTTTTTTAATTCGTCATAAATCGTAAACTGCAATTTACCTTTAATTCAATCAACTCAAATATAAATATATAAAAAAAACATATTATGTTACTTGCTGCTACGGAACCCTACATGGGCGAGTCCGACTCGCACTTGGCAGCTTTTTTTAATAATATAGTCTATCTTACTTGCTGATAATGGAGCTTGTAGGTTACCTGGAAGAGATCGCTTTTAGTGATAAGGCCACCAATTTCATAGTATTGTTCTATGCATATTGTTCTGTTTATATTACTTTAAGCAATAAAGTGTAATTTTTCTTCTTCTTCTTTCTATAGGTGAAATAATTAGTTTTAAATTTAATCTCAAAAATGTTTCTTGGCAACAAAGCCGATGGATAATAACTACATCCTCCGGAAGGGTGTGTGTGTATCGTTCATAGCGTAACGCACAGCGCCTACCCCGGATTGGTAGATGGTGCCGGTTCGAGACCCGCCGGACGAACAAATTTATGATTTACTATTTTTGAGATTAGATTAACGCTTTGAATTGCGAATAATGCTATAAAATTCAAAGTTTTAATTTATCCATTACGAACAAACATAAAAATCTCAAATATTTTTTCTATAAAATATTATTATTGTAAATATACTTAGTATAGATTAATTTCATGCTTTCTTGAAGGAAAATTCTTCGTTAAAAATGGGTATATCTAAATATGCGTATCAACTTACAAGCACACAATAATAACAAGTAGAAAATCTTTGATCAATATTCAGTTGCAGTAACACCAGGGTAGTTGATCAAAGAAGTATCGCTGTATAGTCACGACGTAGTTCATATTGTTTGATCATTCTTCATATGTAGTATGAAACAATTCAATCAATTAACATAATATCTGTGAAGGAAACACCTTCCTTTATTTCAATCGACAGAAGCAATTGTTACATTAAAGTAGATTTGTTGTTTTATCCGTATTCAGGTGTAAATGGAGTATCAATGTATGTTATTCTACCGACAACCGACGAGTATTATGATCTTGTTGGTGGACCTTTTTCGTTTCTCTTTAACTTTGGCGTTTGGTCTTCTATGAGGCCCGGTGAGTAATCTTACAACCAACTAGATCCCAATTTTCACACTGCGGAACCAAACTCGCCCGTCATTACCATTGATATCACATCACACTAATATTATAAAGGCGAAAGTTTGTGAGTTAGTGAGTGTGTATGTTTGTTACTTCAACACGTCTATACGGCTGGAGCGATTTTAATAAAATTTGGTATGGAGTTAGCTGACACCTTGGATTAGGCTACATTAATATTATAAAGGCGAAAGTTTGTGAGTGTGTATGTTTGTTACTTCTACACGTCTAAACGGTTGGAGCTATTTTATAAAAATTTGGTATGGTGTTAGCTGACACCTTGGATTAACACGTTGGCTATAATTAATAAGGTTTAACGCGGGTAAAATGACGGGGCACAGCTAGATGAACATAAAAATTTCGTCATGTTATTACATAATGTAATCATACTCTATTAAATATTTCTCTACAGGTTATACTGTGTGAACATTTTTTTTTATTTTACTAACTACTACATTGGATTGATATTATTCCAAATCTCATTAGTTACACTATGTACTCGATCGATATCAAAATATTTGTCAGCATAAAAACTGAATCTCCTATTTCTTAATATATTCATTCATAAGACCACTTAAGCGTGGAACTCTCAAAATGAATTAATGGTATGAAACAAACGAGTTTATTACTAATGTTTTAGAAGCTAGGTAGACGAGAGTGGTGACGCGTGTGAGATCAAAGTGCAGATTAACATACTCCGTGATTGCGCATAGACTTGCTACTAAATAGCTATGCGGAGTGGAGAAAGACGTGTTCGGGCTGATACATCAAAGATATTTCTGTTATTTATAGATATCTTCATTATAAAGCTTGAGTGAATTTTCAATTGCTAAAGTAAATTATTTATTTATTTTTCTTTCGACTACAATGAAATATTTTATATGCCCTAAAACATAGTTACGTTATAGGTAAACAAATTATTATATTGTGTATACAGTAAATAGATTCAAATTTGTATGAAAATTATAAGTATTTGCAATTCCTGTTGTTTTGAATTGAAAATTGCTGTTTAGGTTTATTCTATAGAAGTAGTACGGAGATCACAAAGATTGATACTTTCTTGATTTCTCCATAGATAGTTATTAATAATATTAATTATAATAACTAATTAATACAATCTGAAAAAAAAAACATTTGATACTATATTTAAATCGTTTAGTAACAATGGCCTTGAATAGACTGGCTTTATTATACCTAGAAAAATATAAGAGTACATATATAATTTTATACTAATTTATTTTGACGAATGGCCTTTGGTAATGAGGTTTTGATAAACTAGCAGCGTGATATTTATAATTCAGAAAATTAATTACGCCCAGAAACAAATAAAGGGTAAAACATTCAAACTATTTTCAATAAAAATAATCCAATATTTCTATTCAATAATAAAAATGACCCTTTCTAATGTCAACGATGACACGGAGAGTAAATTAAATGTCGTCAATAAAGTACTCTATTGTACAATAAACACTTGTGTGTTATTACTACTCTGTGGCTCTGAAAAGACTAGGACAATTACAAAAAAAAATTAATCTAAACCTTATCACGCTATCAATAACGTCAATAATTGTTTGATGAAGTTATGTAGGTAATTGATTGTCATTGAACACGCGACAAACCGCCCCTAACTAGGGGATTGTTGTCACCCTTGAGTTAAGGGTTGTTGTGACGGACGACATGGCAACCCTCTCGATTATTCAACAATTTGTCATTCATCCTCTGCTCGGACGTTGGACTTGTTGACATACAATGTTTTTGAGATTTAGAAAGAGTTTTAAAAAAGTTCTGAACTTCAAAAAATTATGCTTCGTTGTGTAGTGATTGATCTTAGTAAAACTTTGGGATAATAAATAAACTGTTTAATTTTGGTAGAAAATAAACTTCTTTGGAAAAATTAGAGAACTAGATATTAAACATTAAAGAACATTTAAATAAATCTTCTTCTTTAACATATCATTATGTTTACGCTATGATGTCTTAGGTGGCCGATTATTGTTACAACAGTCACGTAATTAATTAATAATCTTTATCGATATTTTTTATTATAAATAAAACAAAAAAAAATGTGTTAGTAATTCCTGATAAATACAGGCACATTTGCAATAAAAAATAATCTGTAAAAGCCCTAAAACCAATAAGTAACGGGATATTGTTTCCCACAGACGGGACCGTCGCGTGGGGTGGCATTTTATACGCAGGGATTGAGTCCACTGGGCCACTGTCAAACGAGACCTCAGACTGTTCACACGGCCGTCTATAACACATAAAAAGCATCTGTTTCGTGCCGAAATATAGGAAATAATCGCGTAAACAAGGATAATGAGCCGAGTAGGTGGGGCCGCTCTGAAGACGCCCCTCTAGCTTTTTTTTCTCGACGTCTGGGCGGCGCGAAGAGAACGCCTCACGTCCCACGCGCTCGAACGCACCGCCATGCGCGAACGAACACGCTCTCTATACAAACCGACGGCAACGCGCCGACGGTCCGCCGACTAAAACGTAAACAAACAATAAAATGCGAATAAAAAACGCGGCCGAAACCCACACTAATTACATAAAAAAGTACATAAAATCTCTAATGAAACCGAATAATTTTAATTAAAGCCAACATTCTAAACTTTACACAACTAACATTCAATCATAACAAACAATAACTAAGATATAGACTTGTTCGTAACATGTTTCGACGTTCAGTGAAACAAAACAGTGCGTAGTGTCAATTTTCGCGGCAAAAGTGACAAGTTAAAACGATGACCCCGCGAAAAAGGAACCCTGTGTTGCCAACATGAAAAAACTGCGTGTTTATATTGGAGAAAACAGCATGTACAGGACATTCCATGCAGCAATACTTTTCTTATTGGTATTTTTATTTAACATAGCAAGGTGAGTTGAAATAGTATCTAACATAATTTTATTTCTACGTAAAGCAAACCGCTATTATTATGCTATAACAATCTCTATATAACATTACTGGGATTTTGTCAGCAAAAATAGTCAAAGGGTAATAAATCCTAACAATAGCTACACATAGATAAAGGAAATAAGCCAACAACAGGCAAATAAGGGGTGAATGAATACGAAACTAAAACATCACGACACCTAATCATGCAAAACGGTCCTAAGTAGACAACAGGGCGTAATGAATAATGATCTGCGGAGTATAATGTATGGTGATGAGATGCAAATTTAAAAGGTGACAATCATTTTGTCAGGCCACCCAATAGCGCGAGATTTACGTAGAGTAGAAATCGCGAAGCAAGTTTCGCAGAGGCGGCGCTGTAGTCATTGCCCGGAATGTTTTGTTCTAGTTTCTCACTTTCATTTAATTTGAACTATTTGCATGGTATACTTGCATTGAGATATTTAGGAAAAATCACACAATTAATCATAGCCGTATAAGCGTAATGATTTATACTTGATAAGGTGAACTCTCTTTTAATTAATAATTTTTAATATTTAATAATCTTAAATGTAATATTGGCATTATGCATGGAACTCAAACATCCAAACGCAACATTATGTTAGTTGTGCCTCTCAATCCAGACAAATGAAAAAATATAAACGTACAAAAAGTAATAACAATCAACAGTAACTATAGAATAAAATATATTTAACTACATTATTCTTCGATTGACTAATCATAGAGTTATGCTTTAATTCAATATCTTAGAGGCCTAGGGCACCTACTATTATGACTTCGGTAGTTCTGCAAGACTTTCCTCGTTGTTTTTAGTCTATGGAGATATAAGATATAGTTCTACGCGCTGTCGCATAACAGGGTTGTTAGCTACGTGATTGATGTTCAAGTACAGAGAATAAGAAGGTACTGGTACCATTCGATCGAATAAACGGCTGCCTTATGCGTTTATTCCACCGAACGGTAATGCTCTTTGCTGATTAAACATTTAAAATATGGATTTCCTTATTGCAGATTATGATTGAAGCGTTGTGCATATTTTGATTCAGTAATGTTATAATCTTTGGGGGAAGCCTTTGACCAGCAATGGACGTCTTTCGGCTGATATGATGACCGATTATGATGATAAATGTAGTACATTTTTAATTAGTAACAATCAGCCGCACCAATGTATAAATACAATGCACATATTACAATTGCCTTCGATACTGATGGTCTTCGCATACCGTATTAGTGAATAGTAAGTCTTACATCAATGGCCTGATTATTTACATTTTGAATGAAATTATGTAAAAGTATTCTGTCTTAATGGTGATGCTTTTCATGCGCTTTTTTGGACGGACACAAATGACCTCCAGACTCAGAACAACTATTTATGGGTCACACAAATAGTGGTCCAGCACGCGACTCGAACCCGCGACACGAAGCGGCGAGGCGACAGTCTTAGCCGCTGCGCCACACGTGCAGTTTCAGTCGTATATTTGTTTAATATAACATTTTCATTTGACCTAGAAGATTTTCACGTTTTGACGGACGTTTCGTGCAACTGTCACTCTACGTTAATTGATCAAGATCGGCGAGGGTCGCCGCGCATAGTGGCTAGCTGAACGGAATATTTGGTTAGGAAATGCTTACCATAACAACTTACCGTTTTTTCTGAGGAATGGACGGTAGTCTCTTAATCAGCCAGGCTCCGAAACAATTCTACTTCCGAAACAATTCTTCCCGGACATAGCAATCCGAACTGACAGATGAAACCACTCACACGCTCACAGAGAGCATACGTTATATAATGTTACGATTTACTTCATAAGATACTTTTATAGTTATTCTTTAATATCAATTAAAGAATAACTATAAAAGTATCTTATGAAGTAAATCGACAGGCTAGTACAGTAATCATACTGTACTAGCCTGCAAGAGGTATTATCACTTTGGCTATTAAGTTTAGCGTATATTTCCTTCTACTAAGTTCAAACTTTGAATATGGTATCAACGAATGATTTTTTTATTTTTTTATTTGAACAGTTATACAAAATGGGTCTTAACTAGACGTTACATAAACTCATTAGAAATTGAAAAAAACTATCATAATTCATCAATAATCAACTGCTAGCACACAAGTAAACGGACATGACTATATTTTCGGCCCTATAATAAAGACGTCATTGCAATTATTTAAATATTAATTATTGATCAACTAACCGTATAAACTTATTCAAAATTTAGTGATATGAAGAAGGCGTCAAAAAGGAATCAATTTACACATCTTATCTATTCAAAAATCTAAATTACGCAAGTATTTTTTATTATAACCAAAAAATACCTGCGTAATTTGTATACCAATTTGCCCGTACTAATTGATCAATTTGTATGGAAATAGCCTTTTTTCTCCAGTTTAGTAGTAGATGGTTTTAATTATTGGTTTTTAAACAACCTATGAATACTGGAGCAGGTTTTAGGAAGTTTATTCTTATTTGTCAGAATCGCACTTAAATTGTCAGTGTACCACTTTAATTGTCAGTGTGTCACTTAAATTGTCAGTGTTCCACTTTCTTATTTATCAGTGTGTCACTTTAATTATCAGTATCTCACTTTCTTAATTGTGTAATCAATGTCCGACTAATCAAATAATTTCAGCTATTAGACGTATGTATGCTTTTAATACTTATGTATTAATAGGATTAAAATTTATGGATATAAGTAGCATTAAATACACATTTATTACCTGAGCAAATGTAGCATTAAATACGCCTAACATTAGATTCGGGTATTAACACTCGTGATGAAGCAGAGATTAGATGATATGTCCATCTATAATCATCATCATCATCATCATTACAGCTAAATAAGTCCACTGCTGGACAAGCCTCCCTCAAGAATCGTCTTGGGGGGATATGCCATAATCGCCACGCTTGGTAGGCGGGTTGGCGATCGCAGTAAGATGGTCATAGTACTCAGAAGGAAGCTGCTGCCCATCCTCTGGTAGATATTCCCTCGGGTCGACTTCTACGCCCCCCACGGGATGAGATGGGGTGATGATATTCTGATTCTGATATTTGTCGCCGTCACCACACATCTATAATATCCTTATTGAATCAGGATATTATAGATGGACATAGCATTAGGCATAGCTAACTATAACTGAGCTCACATTTTAATTGGCGGTTAAAACTCGAATAATAAATGTATAGCTTCATTAGAATTAGTATATTGTAAAAGGTGACTGTGATATTGCCAACGTTAATTTAAAAAAATATTTGCATGCCTAGTCATGATGGTAAGACACAGTGCACATTACCATTTTATTGTAACACCAGTGTTCTGCAAATAAAATTACTTATGTCATTAACGATGACACAGACAGAAAAGCAAGGTTAACATTCGATCTAAAAACAAGATCACATTTTGAACAAAATTTTTAACGAATAACAAAAGTATTGCTTCATTAACAATGACACAGAAATATTCAAGCAAATGTAGCATTCGGTCCTAAATCAAAATCATATTTTAAACAGAGGTTTAAAACTTAAAACGAAAATATAGCTTCCTTAACGATGGCATAGATAGATAGACGTAACCTCTGTTCAAAATGAGATCTTGCCTTTAGTTCGAATAGTATACTTGCTACTATTCGAACTAAAATCAAGATCTCCTTTTGAACAGAGGTTAAAACTAACAATCACAGTATACCTTCAATAAGGATGGTACGGACACAAACAAGTGTAGGTTAAATAATGCAGTATATTTTTATCAAAGGATAATAGTGGGGCTCAATTTCTTCTTCTTCATTTTATATGTTTGTGTGTGGTAAAATTGTTAGTTTGAATCTCACCATAGCACTGGGTTAAACATTAGTGGTTTTAGATGCTACTCCTATGTGAATTGTATATTAATGTGGTAAAATAATATTAATAATAATAATAAAATAATACTGAGATATTATTTTAATGATGCTAATAGCTCTTGTTTGAACTGATTGTATTCATAGAAAATGGTTTCACACATTCTAACTTGCTAATTTACTTGAATCTTCGTCAAAATGTGTTTTATAGCAGTCATAAAAGGTGCCAAAAGTTACTAGGCACACAATTAGTACTCTCTTAACTATTCAAATATCGTAAATAGCGAAATAAGTTTGGGTACCGAATAATTGAATTGATTTGATGTTAAAGATCTTTAGATTTTCATGGCTTGTTTTGTATTTCATGGTATTTTGGGAACGTGAAAAATTGCGATCTTTGGAACAAATGTTATTGCTATACGTGGTTTAGTTTGAACCGTGTTGTTGATCGTTTTATTGACTTTGGTTCCATGAGAACTCGAGATCTCAATCAAATTGGAATATAATGTTTGTTTAACACGAAGGTTACGTGTGTTATCAAAAAGCTTTATTAGATACTAGCTTATATCAGCGGCTTTGTTTATGTTATCTTCTGGAACAGTACTTCTTTGGATAAAAGTTATCTTATGTCGTTTTCTGCACTCCTAACAACGTATGTGCAAAATTTCGTGGTGATTATATGACTAGTTAGGGTGCACACATACTCACATTTGATTTGAAATGTGATTTGAACGCGATTTGAACCCAGAACTTCGTTCTCTGTGGGTGAACACGCTACCGCTAGACCAACAAGGTGTTTACCAAGTTCGATATTCTTATCCAATCGATACAATACCTCAGTCTATAAGGCTAGTCGTACCTTACAGCTACACTAAATAAGTGAGCACGATCTGTGTTTTATGGATCTCCACCAACTCTGGTAAAATCTAATACAACCGAGTCAAATCGATCGGTTTGTTTATTGTAACACATAATATGTTTTGATCGAATGCCATTTGCCACAGCAAATTAGCATGACCTAATAGCCATGCCTGATCGACCAGCTGAAGCACCTTTAATAGAGAAACTTCCACGATACAAAACTCGCCTAAAACAGTTTTTAAATCTTCTATGAAAATTTGGGTAATTGTTTTGTCAGAGTAGGCTCGCATCAGCTGTTTTAAGGGTTCCGTAGCCAAACTGCAAAAAAAGGAACCCTTATGGATTCGTCATGTCTGTCTGTCTGTCCGTCCGTCCGTATGTTACAGCCACTTTTGGCCGAAACTATAAGAACTATTCTGTAGAAACTTGGTACTTACCAAGTTTCTACAGAATAGTTCTAGATTTATTCTGTGAACCGCATTAAGATTTTCACACAAAAATAAAAGCAATAATCCCATACGTGTAAGGTCTCTATGGATAGGTCTTCAAAAATGATATCGAATTTGCGCGACAGACACTTCCAAAATGGTAAAGTGTGTAGCCCCCTGTAACTTAAAAAATAAGAGAATGATAAAACTAAAAAATATCTAGTAAGTAGTTTTTTTCCTTTGTTTTGTTCATTCAATCAATTTAAATATAATAATAAATATAAAACATATATGTACTCGCTACGGAACCATTCATGGGCGAGTCCGACTCGCACTTGGCTGCTTTTTTCTTTTCTTTGATTGGCCCCGACACACTCTAAAACGAATCCGACTGTTGTCGGTTCTTTTTTATAGATTGCAGAATACTTCAAGAAATTATTATCATCGCTGCAACAATACAACGAAAAGAGTTGAGTTGATTCTATTACTTTAGTAAAATTATGAGACTAATACGAGAGATATCGCCATTTCTGATTCGAACGAATATGTTATGACGAGTGCTCTATAATGCATTACTTGATTTTATTTTTTGTTGTCTGTATAAGTTTTTACTTAATGATATCTAGTCAGCAAACAATACTAAGCGGTTACAGTTGGCTATAGCGCTTGCAACATAACATCCCTTACTCGTTGCTGACCATTTTCTCCCTTCTCGATAAGGTCTGTGCATTTTTAGTTGTAGTGCTCATAGACCATGAGATGCTCATAAACCGAATGTACGCTCATGAGTATGGGTACCCATGGTAACTCATGGGTAACTTGTAAGGTTACTAATGCTGCAACATACGGATGCAGAAGCATTCGCCCCCTCCTAAGATTTTTAGAAATATACATATTTCGAACTCTGACTTTTTCAACCGACTTCAAAAGAAGGCGGTTTTCATTTCGACTGTATGTCTTGTTTGTATGTATGTTACGTGATTTCTACCTTTTTGTCGAATCGATTTCAATAATTCTTTTTTATTCGATAGGGAATGCTTTCGGAATATTTATTTCCCTTAAGATTTCTGTTCAAATTGGTTGTTGTGAAAATAATTAATTCGTTATGTTTTGTTATTAAACAGTAATAAAAAGGGTTTTTTGTGCATGCTAGTAGTTTTGCCCTGTTAAGGCAGGGGAATAAAAAGATATAATTTCGAAAGTATAAACCGCTGCCTTGAATTGCCAAATCATGATTGAAATCGAACCGATTCAATGATAGCGATTCGGGGCCCAATCACGTAATTGTAGTGGGTTGCTATAAAACAATTAGCATGACGCAAGCGCACGAACATAAAATATAATTTAGGGACAAAGGTCGCACTGGTAGCAATTTAGTTCGGAAATTAATAACGCAACGTAAATTGACGTCATTTGAATAGTGGAACACAATAATATGTATACCGGTTAATAATTGTGTTGTGTGTGATTAGGCAAAAAAAATCGGCGTACTTAGCGCCGATTTTTTTATTTGTTCTTCTTCTTATCGTGTTGATGGTAAGAATTAGATTTTATCTTCCCAAAATAGGGCAACGCTGATCGCTTTGGCTTAAGTCATGCAAGTCCTCAAGGGAATAGTAGACCGGACAAGAGAGACAATCAGATAAATCTGCTATACTTTGGGGTGACACGCCGCATTCGCAGATGTTTTGTGATGTGGGAATGTAACCCCATTTGCACATGTTTTCTTTGGATGTACCAACCCGGGTACGTGGTCTAATAAGGGTCTTCCAGGTTGGCCATGGCAAATTATGTCCTAGTGGTAATTTTTCCTTTTTTATGGCACTGGGAATGCCTACGCGTGGCACGCACAAAAAGTGTCTTCGGGTGGGTATGTCTGACTCGCACCGACTAAACCTAACCTGCCGTGGACTTCTTCTGGCGCCTGATTAGGGGGAGCCCCAGAAACGCGGCTATGCTCCGGTGCCACCATTTTGCGCCATGTCCCAGGTGGTGGGGACACATACCCTGGGAAGACTATAGTTTGCCCTCCCGAGTTGCCGACTCCTGCCAGTCCACAAACAGATCGCTGTCTTCCCGGGGCTGCTTTCACGTGGCGGCAGTAGATGACACTTTTTTTACTGCCACCACAGCCCCGAACCTATTAACCTATTTTTTTACAACTTGGTGCATTATTATTTACAGATTGCTTGCTTATTGTATGAGCAGTGTTTACCCTAGTGTCAAAGTTCTTCAAGCCGCCCCCTCTGACATGGCTTAATGACTATTGCCTAATGGCTACAGCTTGGACCGACAGCTTAACGTGCTCTCCAAATCACGGAGACGCTCAGATATTAAACCACTTTGGCGATCACCCATCTTTGGACTGATCGCGAGCTTAGTTGCTTGACCTCGCCAATCACTAACTGACCGATGAAAGCATACCTATGGCTATTATTACAGATGTTGGATAGGCTATATGTGTCAGCATAAAATGAATGAAACAGCTGTAGTATAAACTAGGCAAAGCCTGTATTTCAAGCATTATCAGAATATAGTCGTAATAGCTATCATTATAAGTTACATAATACGTTAATTGATTACATTTATATCATTCTAGTTTAATTAATTGCATGCATTATTAACTAAGTGAGTTTAATTGATTAATAGCATAGTGTGTGCGCAACACAGGTGTACTTTCTATTTCATGTCAGAGCATTTGTACGCCAAATTATAATAATAATAATATCCTGGGACATTATGGACACACGGCCATCTGACCCAAAACTAAGCAGAGCTTCTACTATGGAAACCAGATAACTGATATACGACATATAACTTTTCTTTTGTAAATAGATACTTATATAGATAAATACACCCAGACTCAGGACAAACAGGCATGTTCATGCCCACAAATACCTGTCCTGGGTGGGAATCGAACCCACGACCTCCGGCGTGGAAAGAAAGCATTTGCCAACCACGCCAACACACAGTGACAGTAGCATTAAACTTAAGAATCGTTATAAGTACTGTGCAATAGTACTTATAACGATTCTTAATAGTAAGTATGTAGCGACGACAGTATCGTGTCGTCAAGTATAAAAATGCCCTGAGTGCACAAACGACTTCACTCTCATTTTTTAGGGGACGTCTATCTGACTTCACCGGGTAGAAATCAGGACCAATGTCCTGCGCCTGATTTCTACCCGGTAAACGCCTAGTACTATTCTAGAGGTTGCTTATGCCTCTAAGAACACGTAAAGTTGTCGAGCTTTTATAGAAGCTAAAGTGACACTATTTAGAGCGTATTGCACATCTTTCTACACGTGCGGCCTATGGGAGACATACACTCAAAGGTCTTGTGAATCCCTCAGAGTTCAGTATAATGACGCATTTAGGATGCTGATGGGGCTGCCACGATACTGTAGCGCATCCGGCATGTTCGCGGAAGCACAAGTGGATGGCTTTAGTGCTATAATGCGAAAGCGAATAGCCTCTATGGTAGCTAAAGTTCACGGCAGTGCCAACAGCGTCCTAAATATGATAGCCAATAAGGTTGATTGTCCTTATATAAATAATAAAACACTAACGCAATATAAAGGACAGTCAATCTAAATTGGTTTATATTGTTGTAATTTTATTATGTTCATTTATTTTATTATAATTTATTATGTTCATTTATTTTATTAAATTTTATTTTAATTAGTTTAGTTAATTATAATTATTGTAAAATTAGTTAAGATAATATAAGTTATGGGTCTTTGTAACCTTTTAATGAAATAAATTATTATTATTATTATATATATTTACGTGTTCTTAGAGGCATAAGCAACCTCTAGAATAGTCCTAGGTGTTTTTATTTAGCAAAAGAATCACAATAGCACTTTTCCAGATCTATGATTTGAATCCAAGCAATCATTATCTGCAGTTGAACACTCAACAAGGCAATTCTTTCTTATTCTTTAAATTCTTTTAAAAAGACAACGCCCGCACTAGGTGATATAATCCCTGTGTCGCGGTGTACTTTACAAACACATAATAAACGGACACAAATTACATCCACACTCAGAACAACTATTTATGGGTCACATAAATAGTTGTCCGGCGAGGGACTCAATCCGTGACACGAAGCGGCAAGGTGATTGTTTATTACACAGTATATTACGAATTTTAGCTATATTCACGTTCTTTCTTTCTAGACATAAATAATTGCTCACACCAGAAACTATCAGTCACAACATTTTTTTTATTTCCAACTGGTATATCTTAACGGCAATTCTTTTCACAAAACGCACTACTATAGAATTATTGCATGGCATCGTTTAATTAATTTCAAACCATAAATAGGTAAGCTTTAAAAATCTGTAATCAAATATATAGGCCAACCACCGGCGCCATCTAGGTTCGATAAGGTAAAACTATATCGTAAAAGCATTGATTTTCCCAGGTTTAACTGAACTGTTTATATTTGGAAATATTTTGAACGGTACAAATGTCCGGTCAGCTTAGTTTTGGTGACATTCCCAAGTCGACGCAAATCCAAAGGGAAGAAAACCAGTTGTGTTTTAATCTTTATTCTTCTTCATGTTGGCAGTGGCTACAGTGTCATCGTTGTTCGAGCCTTGTAGCTTACAGACTAAGCTTCTGATACAGCTATGCGGCTTGTCTAGTGACTACAAGTGAATTCGACAGTTTACCGTGCCCTCTGAAGCACGGACACGATCACACATTAGATCACATTAAAGGCGGTCATCCTCCATCTAAGGATTAACCGCGTGGCTAGGTGCTCACCACGCCGTAAGGTGTGTTTTAGTCAGTAGGAGTCTGACAGACCCTTCCGCCTCCCCCGAGGCGGAGGACATCCATGCACGATTTTCCACCCTAGAAAAAAAAAAGTGAGCGACCCACACTAGGTGCTCACCTGGTTACATAAGGTCACCTGGTTATGAGCTGGTACAGTTCTGCAAGCGAAACGTTTTTGGGCAGGGTTATAAAACTTTTTTAAACCTAGACCAAGATACAGATTCAGATAAAAGTTTCTGTAACGGAATCGGTTCTGTAAGGTTATATAATAATACGTATTAAAACAATACTATGTGCCTCCATCTTGTAAGTTAAAGCACAGTTTTTATAACAGGTTTCTGTTATAACAAAATAATTCGTTTTTAATAGTCGTAACTTAATAACTAGCTATATCAATAAATATAAAATAACAGTTACAATTTTAAATGTTAATAGTTTTTTCAATATTATTGCCGTATTTATTGGGTATATAAATCAGTCATATTTCTGTACTTTGGATGAGGTTTTCGTAAATTGAAGCCACTCCTTAACTGAATTAGTTGTATGTATTCAACATCGGCAATAACTGCAACAGCTTCCACTTTTATACGACCTACAGTAAATTTACACATAATCAAATAGTTTAATTAAATAAGATTAGTTTCAACAACCTCCTCTTCTTTGCGACATACGACAAAGATACAAAATACAAAACAAACTTTATCACAGCAACGCAAAGGGCACTTCAAATTAATTACATTTTAAATAACAATAAATAGCACTGATTCGAAACACTTCTATACAGTCTCGGCCTTAAAGATAAGGCATCGGGCACACTTATCCGATTTATGCACATATTAACACTTATCGACATAATTGCTTTTGTACCAACATTTTTAAACGCAACACAAATTAAGTATATCTCATAGGAGAATATAAATCCTACAGAAGGCACAAAGTAGGTATGTACAATGTTAGTACACGGAATTTCAATCAGACCCATATACGTTAGTAGTAAAACATCGTATCTACGCATACCGTAATGCCTTATGTTCCAGACAGAAGGTTTCGTTTTTGGGAGTGAAAACAAAAAATATGACATTTTACAACTGAGTGTTAGAGAAGATAAAAGTATTTGCAGAATTGTCGGCACGCAGAGAGAAGCAATGCAAGTAGCAGTAATTTGTATTGAAATAACCTTTCTGAATGGGTATCGTAACATTTCATCAGGCCGACAACGGCAACGGATTTATTATTTTTTACCGGACGGTATTAAAGTACAAAATTATTGTTTTTATCTCGTCATGTGGAATTTTTAAAGCAATTATTTAGTATCGCGTTGGGTTTTAATTGGATCACTTGGGTTTAACGACTTATGGAGAGCTGTTAGGCGTTCCACTAAAGTTAAGTCAAGTAATGCCCGTTGAAGCAATGTTACTGATTTTTGATGGTCAAATCAAATTTTACAAACTTTATTGGGATGTAAATATTACAGTTTTATACTATCTGTACACGCGATGGAAAGAATCAACATTTTTCTTGTATAAGCTGGAAGTTAGTCATCATTACTATGGGACTAATATCGTCCACTGGTGGACATACGCCTACCCCCAAGGTTTACACTTTGCACAGCATTTGCATTTTGTTGGGGTTTGCAGTAGTGACCACGCTTGGCATGCGAGTTGTTGAACGCAGCTGGATGATGGCTGCCTACTACACAGGTGACACTACTGCCCGATTACCTAGTATATCCCATAGTCGCCATTTACACCTGATGGTGAGCGGTTCTGCTATTCTTCTAGACCGGTAACCTAACGGCTTACTAGTTACGTATATTTTACTTTATCTTATGGGCAGTGGGTCGATTGTTGACTGATGTCTAACGACTACATCCGGTAGCTTAACATGTCCTCTGAAGCATGGAGACGCTCAGAAATTAATCCACTTTGGTAGAGGACTATCCATGCAATGACCACGTGCCTAGGTGTTTAACCTCGACGATCTCTTACGAATCGATTATAGCAACTGACTACGAGTTGTTCAAATTATTGGAACTGGATGGATTGGAACTTGAACGATTAAATCATTAAATTCAGGTGTAGTTTTTCACTAACAAAAAATTTAATTCTTCGACTCCCAAATAGGTAAAAATCTGCTACTTTTTGTATTATACTGATTTGAGCATCAATAGAAAAGCTCAGAAATTAAACCACGCTTACGGTCACCTATCGCACTTGTGAGTAACCCTGCACCTAGGTGCTTAACCTCAATCAATATTTTCGGATCAGTGAGTGAAACATTTGAGTACCTTGGACCACAAACAAATTATGTTATGCATTAAATTTAACTTTTCAGTAGATAAGCAAAAATCTGATGCCCCAATTTCCCGTTTTCATTTTCCCGAAAATTATATTAGGTACAATCTTACTGCGATTGCTGTTTAATAAAAAAACCGGCTTTAACTTTAACTACCAAAGACAAGCAATTGCCAAAATCAGCTCATAAACAACGGAGAAAGCTAGTAACATACAAGCAAAAAAACTTTAAGTCAAAAACTTCTTTCTTTTCAAGGACCAACAATATTATTAAGGCTATGTTTTAACGCTCCTTCTCTTTTTGTAACAGTTGACCAAAAAAAACACATTCCATCCATCCAGTAAATAAAGAGATTCTTCATTGTAATGACAGCCGTGGGAAGGGACGAGATAAGGCACAGTTATGTAAAGACGGAAAACTGTGTTTAACTTGGACTTAAGTTTAGTTACGATTGTTTTTAGTATTCCTTATTGAAATGATAAATTAACAACCGCTATTATGTTTGTAGTTTTTAAGTTGTATTTTTGTAGGAAATGAGTTGATGCGAGTGGTTTGTTTATTTTATATTTATTGAGATATACACACTAACGTGTAAGCGTATATTAGAGTAGAACTTATGGGAAATATTTTATCTTAACTACTACGGCGTAGCAGTGCTGTTTCATTGTATGATAACAGACGTTTACTTTCGTGATTAATTTATGATTCGTATTATACATATTGCTGCTTACTTTCTAAGCTACATTAATACCTTTTCTAGCTAAATATACACACCGTGTAATAAAAACAGGTAACTTGGTCTCATTAAGGAGGTCAAACTTATTTATGTTTTTGTACATTGAAATTTAGGTCTGGAATCTAGAGATACCTCAATGCAAAATTATTTACCATTTTATATTTCAAAATCGTGCTAGTTTCCATACAAATGTTATATACAGATTGAAACCTCTTCACTTCACAGTTTCAAAATGAAATTCGATACGTAAACGATAATTAAAATAGTTTTTTTAATAATGAAAGGGGATTACATTGTTTTTCTTTTTAATTTTATGTACCAGCTTTAAAAGTCTAGAGAAAAAGAGAATTGTAGTATACATTACAGGTGTTCTTATTTAAATAGTGCTGTACAATTCATTGTGAAGTGTTAAAAGGCGTGGGCATGTTATAAAATTCAATATTCAAGTATTGGATTGGCCTGCAGTCGTCCAACTTAAATTCATGTTACTATGAAAAGCTTTGGGAGATTTCCCACCAAATTCACCTACGGAAAAAGCAAACACTCGCAAAGAATATGGACTTCATAACGCAGCGAGACCTTGATAATTTAATTTTAAGTATGATCATCGATGTCAACGTGTATTTAATGTGAGAAGTGGCAACGCTGATTATTAATTATTAGATTTTATGTGAATTATTCCTACTATTTAAAATACGACACACATGTTCTGATTTAGAAGCGCTTTTTTAAAGTCTACGTGAATAAAAACCTTATTTATTTTATATTTATTTTATTTTTATTTATTTAAGCTTCGAATAACTAATAATAGTAACCATTAAAAAAATCTTATAAGTTTACCTTCCTAGGGTTATCTCAGAATTAAAAACATTGGAATGTGGGCGAGACAAAATAGTTCCGCTCTGCTTGATAGCGTTCTTCACGTAAACCAAACAACGCCATCTAGTGAATGCGGTGTAAGGTAAAAATAAAGTCCATAAAGAAGGTTAAGTTTTATAAAGAAAACATGATCACTGGAAAAACCAATAAAGTTTATCAACTTTATTGGTTTTTCCAGTGATCATGTTTTCTTTCTTGCTTGTCAGTTGAGAACAGGAACAAACATTTGTAGTGAAACTGAGACGTTACGGATGGGCAGCAATACAACTGGTGTTTCCTGTTGTTAAATTCTATCGACACCACTTAACAAAATGAGAGAACTATTTAATGAATTATATTTGTTTTTAAAATATCGTAAAATTATCAAATTTGTTATACTGATTTCAACCTTATTTCAATGAAAAATATCGGTAGATTTATGATATCTAGCTTAAGACTTTTACATTGCTAAGTAAAAAATGTAAAGTATTTAACCAAGCCAAGAAACGAAGATATCTTATAAACATATTTTTCTATAACTTAATACAAGCTATCTAAATATCATTACTATTATAAACAAGCCGTTTTCACAATCCGTGTACCTAAATATCTATATGTAACTAGAACTAATTATGTATACTTAACTATTAATGTTTTCAAACTTTCGCGATTTGTACACATTTTTTATATACTGTGGACACGGGTCTCATCGCGATAAATATTTCGGCATGGATTGCACCCGTGACCACGGCTGGTGCAATCCATGCCGAAACGTCGGGTAACCAAGGTAATGATTTACCTAAATATTTATCGCGATGAGACCCGTGTCCACAGTATATACTTAACTATATTACTACAAACATGCTCTGATTATTTACAAACGCTTTTTTAAAGTCTACCTGAATAAAAACCTTTTTTATTTTATTTTATATATTTTGGACGGTCATCGTAGCCTTGTTGGTAGTGCCCCTGCCTACGAAGCTGGTGGTCCTGGGTTCGGTATCCCGGTAAGTGCAAATATTTGTGTGATGAGCACGAATATTTGTTTCTGAATCATGGATGTTTTCTATGTATTTAAATATTTATCTATCTATATAAGTCTGTATATCGTCACCTAGTACCCATAGTACAAGCTTTGCTTAGTTTGGGGCTAGGATGATCTGTGTGACATTGTCCCTAGATATTATATTATATTTATTTGTAAAAATAATATTTATATTTTTACTTTCTAAAAACTATACCTACGGGGCATCACTGCTTAAACTTTGTTCTCACATGTCCATTATGAATTATGAAGTCATAGCTTTGTGATAAGAACTGTTTGTACACATAAATGAGTATGGCCTCGCCCTTATACTATTTATGGACCAAACAAAGAAGGAATCCAAATAATAAGTACATTCAATTATGAAACTTGTAAAACATTTGACTAATTCGATTCTTTATACAAAGTAAATATTTACATTGGAGTTGACTTAGTCCCATACTTTGAAAATTACTATTTCATGAATATGTATTGTACTAGCAGAGCCCCGCGGTTTCACTTGCGTTAAACTTTATAAATTATAGTTTATGCGTTATTCGGATATGTGAGTCATATTAATACAAAGTTTCAACAAAATCTGTTCGGTGGTTTTTGCGTGACAAGGTAACAAATCTATACTCACAAACTTTCGCATATATATGAGTAGGATAATAATAAGTAAAAGTTTTATTTCTTTAATTGTATTGTAAAAGTAATGCAGTAATCTATACAAATAAATAAAATTGAAGTGTCTGTTTGTAATATTGAAATAGCCGGTTTTTACTACATAAATATGAATATATATACGGTACATACACCAAAATAACATTTTTTACAATTTTTGTCTGTCTGTCTGTCTGTTTGTTCCGGCTAATCTCTGAAATGGCTGGACCGATTTTGACGGGACTTTTATTGGCAGGTAGCTGATGTAATAAGGCGTAACTTAGGCTACTTTTATTTTACTTTTACTTTTATTTTACAAAAAGTATTTTATTATATTAAAAAACTAAATCAACTAATTAACACGCGGATGAAGTCGCGGGCACAGCTAGTAATATATGTAACGCAAGATGAAGAGTTTAACGAAATACATAATCAAATATCAAAGTTTTATTAATGATGTGAATTAAAAAAAAAACGCGATAGAAACGTAGTGCATCAGCTGATCATTATGAGTAAAATCATCTTGATCAAAAGTAAAAGTAAGATGGGTAAGGGGAGTAAGCTGGTGAATGCGTGATGAGAGCGTTTCGAAAAGTGTGACCGGTCGAAGCGAACAGAAATTGAGAGGGAGATATAAGTTACTGTAGATAGAAAAAGAGAGTTACGTTTCGCGAGCGTGGGTGGCTAGGTGCGAGCACACATTTTCTTTCTCTTTGTCTCATACCCAGTTACGTTTTGTAGATCTAAGTTTTACTTTAGTGGTGTGGTCTAAGGCACACTATTTTTCTTGTGTAGTAACTCAGTTCCATAGCCAAATTAAACTTCTTAACTTACGTCTTTTATTTTGTTACACCTTGTCTATCGGAGTCAAAATTAGTTTATAAATAGTGCCTTAAGACTGTATCTGTATCAAATTATGAATGCGATTTCAGCAAACGACAACCTACGCGAGACATGCCATATTTTTCCGCGCATCAATCTATTCTTAAATCTCAAACTTGACGGGTAAACCCAAAAATTATCGTATACATAAATAACTGGAACGTGCATTGTTTATCAGTGTCCATCAACATATTGCCACGTCCATCTGATCTTCGTGAACGTGTCGCTATAATTCTGTTTAATCTGTGACACTTCCTGTCGTTATTATCTAGTTCTATGTGTTCTATGATGAATATTGTAGCTAACATTTGGTTTTTCGACCTCATGTGTATGATCGGGAAGGCAGATTTGTAGAGTACATGTGAGAAGTACTTTGATGGTGGAAATATGAATGAATAACATTACAAGGAAATATAGTTTTATACAACATGTAACTTAATTAACGCACATCCTGAAAATAATTTGTTCAGAATCGTTTACTGAATCGATTTATATCATTTTGAATATAGGTAATTTTTTATTCCAAAATTAATTAAAACTACTGAAATTATTGTCAACCCTGTACCTACTGATAAATCAAATTGAAATGGACCCTAAGTCAAATTAATGTATTTTTTAAATCGCACTTTTATTTGTATTCATACAAATTCCATCATTCAATACAAAATAAAGAAAAATATACTTTGTTTCAAGAAACTAATTTAGAAAATAACAACGCATATATATGTTAAATAAAAAATTCAGTGTATGCATTATGAATACAACATAATATTCTATTTGGGGTGTTTGAGGGTGTGCGTTAATTACGTTACATGTTGTAGTTCCCAAGAAAAGTTAAAGCGATTCCCCGGACATGCCTGAGTCTCACCACTCAGTGTCATTTCATTGTGTACCACTGTTAATCCTGGCTTACAGGAGTTACAATGGTGGGTAAGTGGGAGTGACTAGTCCCGGTAGTTCCTACGAAAATGGCTTAATGTAAATTGGACTTAAATACGCATGCACGAACATTACTTTATACTCTGTTAGTGTTCTACTTATTCATCAATCTACAATTAAAATTTATCGCAGACGCCACTGTTTTACTTTTGATTCGATAGTTGCCGCTGCTGATCAATTTAACAAAAGTAATTGAATTGAATTCCCTTTATCCAGCTTAATACAGCTCCCAAATTAAGAAATAATAGGGTTCCCTTGGCCCTCACCAATATATTTTTACATCACCAATATTCTTCAGAATTTTGTTCTAATTATAGTTCACTTTGAACTCAAACTGCTTATATTATAATGCTACTTTTTCATGTGTTGTATACAAACTAATACCCATTTTAATACATCACCAAAATGTATTATTATACCTAAGTCTCATTTCACATTAGTTCCCTAAAAACTTGCACAAAAGACAAATCCTTTAATATTTCGTAATACCTTTTATTTGATTGATAGGCGTTTTAGTAGTACTTATATTATATTAATTAACTAGCTGAGCCCCGCGGTGTTACCCGCGTCAAATTTTATAAATTACCACAGCTCCTCGTAGGTGAAAGCGTGATAATATGTAGCCTATGTGTTGACCCGACCTCTTAGTATAATGCATCTAAAATTTGAAGTTAATCCATGCAGTACTTTTTAAGTTTAGCCCGGACATACATACAGACAAACAGAGAAAAATTCTAAAACTATATTTTTGGCTTCGCTATCGATTGTAGATCACACCCCAAGTATCCTTTTAAAAAAAAATTAGATGCACAGTTTGACTTTCCTACGATTTTATTATATGTATAGAAAATTCCATATATATTTCTCCAAATCCTATTTAAATTTATAAAATAGAATAGAATACATCTATTTATATACACCATTGTCTGTAAATATATCTTATAATAAAGACAAAACCCATCCAACTAATTATAACTCGATAAGTCTCCTCAGTGCGATGGGGAAACTTTCCTCCTGGTGACGTTCATCAACGCCAACAAGTTTCTCGCACACGAGCAGGTTAGTTTTCGATCCAAACATATTGTATTCACCACGGTGCACCTGGTGAATAGCATCGTTGAACAGATACTCGTCAAAGCGACCCGACATCGCAGTCATACGATACCACTCTTTCTACTGGACTGGACTGGCTAAAGCGCTCTACAAGATCTGGCTCAACAGCTTATTGTATTAGCTGTTCGATCTAGAAGTGCCCGACTTTCTTAAGGAACAAATAATTGGAAAACGCATCGAAGGAGAAGAAATGAGGAAAGTTTATTCCACTCACCGTTCGATTTGAGCAGAAGTTTCCAAGGATCCGTCCTGTAATAAAAAAAATCTCAAACATATTGCGTTGCCAAAAAAATTACACAACAAGAGTTTTTTTTTTTTTTATACAGAATTCAATAATCAAGAAACTTTTCGACGAAAATTTTCGCTTTACAAAAGAACTACATAAATAAGAATAAGAATAATTTATAATCCAAAGGAAAGTTACATAAATCCTTATATCAAGTTTCTTAAATAAAATACACAAATGAGCATAACTATTTTTGCGGATTTCACACAAGGGCAACACTGTGTACTACAACACTGTCTCGTGAAAACCCAAAAATGTTGATTCCTATGTATTTTAAGATACATCAATTGTTACTAAATTATAAAACAATTACATTTGTTTATTAACAAAAGAAAGAGTAAAGAAAAATATTTAAAAAGCAAGAATTTTGATTTTGATTTAAAAAACTGTTGTGTGAACAATTTAATTTCATACATTTCCCAGCCCTTACATTCCACCGTCTAGCCCGTACGATATTACAATCAAAATATTCGAGACCCGCACAAGACCGCTTATAACTTTTACGTTGAAACTTCATTATAAAATCGCTCGACTGTTCAAAAATACTTGGAATATCCGCTACTGGACTACAAATTGCTTCGTCCAAAAACTATTCGAAAACTGTGATATCATCAGATTATATTAATTAATTAAAAGTGACTTTAATTATGAGAATGGACCAATTAGTAGATTTGGAAATGACACAAACCCTACCTTAATAAATTGTCATTGTTAGACAAATATCAATACAAATTTAATATTAATGAGTCAAGTTAGTTACACAAATACTTATTTATGTTTGAGGCGTAACGTAATATACCTTTGCGCTAAATTGGCGGCTGCTGTAAGAAGCTGCTTTCATGAAATTTGTCGGTAAAAATAATAATATGAAGGCACTTATCGTATTTTGAAAGTATTTATAATATAATGGAATATTCGATTTAATCGTTACGTAGATGAATGGTTTAATTCGTAGCCAATTTCATTCGCGTTTGTATTGAAATTTTATTGGAACACTAGTTTTAAAGTATTGTTACTAACAAGGATATATACGTGCAGGGTGGCCGAGGAGTTGACGTTCAAACGCAAAGGTACTTTATGATGAGCGGTATCCGAATCACTCCCACGATTTTGCGTAGTTTTCGAGATAGAATTTTTTTTAATGATTATTTTCATAAATTTCACCTAATATCAGTTTTCGATGTTTTATTTTATTAGTAATGATTTAATTAATATTTATAATACATATTATTATTATATCTTTATTACGATAGAAATTATCTCCTACTTGATCATGCTCTGCTCAACCTGCTTCGGAAACTACAATGTTGTTGATATTTTGTGTAACTAACACTAGTTTTAAAGTATTGTTACTAACAGGAAAGTATACCTGTTTTACCTTTCTTTTTTTTATTAAGGCAGGAATGCCCACGCATGCCACCCGCAAAAAGTGTCTGCGGGTGGATATATCGGACTCGCACCAACTAAACCTAACCTGCCGTGGACTTCTCTTGGCGTCTGATGGGCGGAGCTCCGGTAACGCGGGTATGCTGCTCCGGTGCATCCCTGTTGTCACTAATAAAGATATATCAATATTATAAAGAACGAGTAAAATTTTAAATTTTATATTAATTAAAAACGAAACTGCACTTTAGAATATCAAGGCCATTTCAAAACTTTTCTCTACAAAATTTAATGGTTGACAGTGATCTGTAGAACTCATTTACGATTGACACATACAGATTGGTGTTATCTTATAATTTGTACCAATCAAACCCACTGCCTACCGGTACTACCTACTGGTACAGCTGACGCCGCGTCAGTAGGAACACTCGCACTACGAAAAACGACCTTAATAACTACGTAATAAAGTCAATGTCATCGCCAAAGAGTATCCATTAAAGTTGCGTTTAATGTACTCCAAGTCGTCGGGGCTACGGTGCCACTACTGGATTGTGACACACTCAATTTGATAGCTGTAAATCGTGCATAATATTTTAATAGCCTTCATTCTCAAAGTTAAGAACTTGATGTGTGTTTATCTTTATGACCAGTTCTACTTATCTACTAACTACTGGAAATTTAACCTTTTCACTTATAATAATATTGGGACACTGATCGACTAGTGTGTGACGGTTTGTATTTGTCATACAAAGTTCATTTGACCTTAGTCTGTATGAAATCAACCTTTTCTCAAGCTGATCTGTATTTCAATATTTTCTTAAGTTTGATTTTATAAGACTGTACTACTGTTGGGCGGCAGTAGTTAAGGTATTCACCTCGTCTCTACCTCACCGCCCCCATATTTGAGGTTCAGCATTCATGACAAACTATCAAGTATAATCTAGGTCCTATAGTTAAAATGATTTGGTAGACGACGATGATCTGGAACGACAGAGACAAAGTATTGTATTATTGTCCGAGTGTGTCGGAGTAACATGCTGGCTCGGGGCTTTTCTCATTGTTCCGACCAAATTAAAATAACTCGGTTCCAGGCGTATTGTCAGTCGTTCAACACCATTCAACTCTGGTATAGGTACACGCAGAGTGCTTATAGTACCCTCCGTGTACAATATAATAATGCTTTTAGGGCTATGTTAAAACTGCCCTGGAGGTGTAGTGCGAGTGCGACTGACATGTTCATTCAGAACAGAGTAATAGATTTTATGGGCTTTTGAGGAGACTCACAGCATAGTTTCTGAGCCGATTATGTGCTACTAATGACTTAGTTTCCGAAATATTCCACTGTGTGTACTTGCCTGACAAGATCCCATAGGTAATAAAAATGTAACACTTTATGTTAATTTAATTTTAAGGACCTACATGTTACCTATAAAGAATTATTTTTTGCATAAATACATTCATGAGTACGAAACTAAAGAAGAAAGGATTATTAGAGAACTGACAAGGAGAAAGGACTTACCGTCTGCCATGGCGCCCACATTAAATATTGTTAAACATATCTCGTTATAACGCTGTAAGAATATTTAACAACCTCCCAATAGAAATCAAAAACGCACTATACCACGGGGAGTTTAAAACAAAAGTGAAGACATACCTCATTAAAAGATCTCTATATTCCGTAGACGATCATTAATAAATATAATACGTTACAGCCCTTATTTACTGACATATTAAACATACTTAATTTTATTGCAGTACTTTAATTATTTAGCATATTTTAATTGACATATGTTTACTAACTGTTCGTGTTAATTAATTATTATTTTAGTATTCTTACGACATTTTTATTTTTTATTTCGGTTATTACTTTCTTATGTTGTATTAGTTTTTATATTTGTGATTCGTTGTATATTCAAACACAATTTCAATTGTTAATGAATAAATAAACTTTAACTTTAATTCTTATGATTATGTAATGTTCCTATGGGTTACTTACCTCAAAAAGAAGTTTATTATTATATCACTACAATAGCATCTTTCTCGTTTTAGTTCCAGAGACAACATGATGCCAAGCCACGTGAAACTCAGCTCTTCGCTGACCTGCCGCCTTGTTGGAGGTCTCACCAGAGAACAGCGATCTGTCTGCAACGAGTCTCCAGATACAGTTGCCATAGCCTTCGAGGGTCTTCAGTTAGCCGTCAAAGAATGCCAACACCAGTTCCGCTGGCACAGATGGAACTGCTCAAGTTTGTTGGGAAAGAGTAGCAATCCACATGCTAGTTCTATTATGAAAAGAGGTAAGATACATCGAATTCAAAAGCTTAATTATCAAGGCTATTATCAAGGCCTTGTTAACATAATTTACTAAACTTTGATAACATGTTACTGGAATTTATGCCAGCCTATTAGAATACGGATCAATTTGACTGACCGGTTAGCATGGTTGATAGATACTTGCCTTTCACGCTGAATGTCGTGGGTTTGATTCCCACCCAGGACAGATATTTGTGTGCTTGAATATATATGTTGGCGTGGTTGGTAGATACGCTGCCTTTCACGCCAGAGGTCGTGGGTTCGATTCCCGCCCGGGACAAATATTTGTGTGCATGGACATGTCTGTTTGTCCTGAGTCTGGGTGTAAATTATCTATATTAGTATGTATTTACAAAAGAAAAATAGTATATGTAGTATATCAGTTATCTGGTTCCCATAGTACAAGCTCTGCTTAGTTTGGGATCAGATGACAGTGTGTGAATAATGTCCCAGGATATTATTATATTATTATTATTATAGTCTGGGGTGTAAGTATCTATATAAATATGTATTTACTGAAGAAAAGTAGTATCATCATCGTCATTGTTCATATCAGTTATCTGATTTCAATAGTACAAGCTCGGCTTAGTTTGGGGGCAGTTGGCCGTGTGTGAATAATGCCCCAGGATATTATTATTATTAATAAACCTATCGAATGTTATAGTAGAAGTATAACAGCAATCATCAGAAATACTACTAGAAGATAGAAATCTGGCCAAATATGAATCTCTATCTTTTCTCTCGATACTACTCCTACTAGTCCTGCTTGCATAAAGATCTAGCCATCAAGAATGGTGACTCAAGTTCCAATGTCACTTTCCATTACTCTTTTTACTTCTATTATAACAAGAGGTGACTTAATGCAAAAAATGGTCCATTAATAAATGAAGCTGTTTTCTTAATGGGCGATAAAAACATACTATTTCATGGTCTAACTAGTTAACTGAATAAACAAACGATGCAATTTAAATTGTGAACTAATTCAAGAAAATTTCTAAGATAATACGGTTTTACTTCGATTAACTTGTCAAAGCAATATAATTTATTCGTACTTGTGCTCGAAAATTCTGCCACATAAAATAAAAGCCTCGAAAGACAATAAACATATTTATTTATGAAGCTTTTGTACAGCCCGGGGGACCAATAACGTTACAAGATTATTTCCAAAACGTAGGTGGTAACAATTATTATATCGATTAATGCTAAAACCCGTCCCAAGAACGTAACTTAATTCCACGAGTTTTTTTTTTATATAAATTAAACGCAACTAAAATTTCAAACCAATCGCGATCAACCATTACAATCCGAATTTATTACGACGAAAAATTATTCACGCACATTAAAACGCCACCGGTGAACGGACGATCTCAGCGCATTATATTCTTAACGTATGTACGTATTTACAGAAAGTCGTCCGTCTTTATGTCTATCTGTGGTGTGAAAAGGCTTTGTCGACCTCGTTTTTTCACCATCATCGCACACGTTGACGTGGAAATTTACGAGCATGGAAGATGGGAAACAACAAATAATAAGTTGATGGTGGCCAGGTGGGGCCGCACCCGCGCCCCGCGATTTCACGCTACGTGTGGGTCCCATCGTCCCTCGCGCCTTGCCCGTCCCGCTAGCCGCTCAACCAATTAATATCTTAACTGGAATTGCCTGGACGCAAGTACCAGCAAACTTACTCAATTTTCTCCACGCCCTTTTATTGCTGCGCGCATTTTAATAACAGTTTGAAATTCTTCAATAAACTTCATAAAAAAACAAATTGGATAATGCTACTTTTAAATTGACGTAAAAGTTAATCGTACATTAAACCAGAGAGATTTAAATCGAGAGAGCCATTTGGACTATTGTGCCGCAGACATTATTAGTATTGGTAATGCTCCGTTACGACACCTTCCGGCCCTTCAGCGACACGACTATGTTTAAATTGAAAAATTGTGAAAAAAGCAGCGTAACTAAACACTTAAACATCTTTCTTAACGTGTCCATTGTTGGGTCCCGAATTGAAACGCCGACGAGAGAATGAGATAAAAAAACCGAAGAACAAATCGAGATGCTTTTAAATAGGATAATAGCGATCGATGATCGAAGAAGAAAGATAATAATGATTCCGGACCGTCAGTTTTTTTGCTCGGACGTGTAGACACATCGATGAAAGAACTCTGTGGACGGATGGCATTCTGGATAGATCACGGGATTTGTTCCGCTTCCCCGAGATCCTCCACACGTCGTTAGCGCTCTTGTCGTACGTGACGCTGTTACAATATACTGTCGAAGATTTAATGACTTTTGTTAGGCTAATGAGACTATTGTCGGAAAAGTTTTTCGCCTCGGGCGTTAATAGTTGAGATGGTAGATGAGATTAGCGTGAGTTGTGAGTCGCGTCGGCCGTCGGTCGCGTCGCGCGTCGGCGATGTCGCGTGAGAGAATGGCGCGCGTCGGGGCACACAGGGTGGCGAACATGCGTCGATACAAATCTGACGGCCCAACCACACGTGACGTGAATTCACGACGCGAATGTGTCATAAAAAAGTGACATTTATTGGCGTTTTATATCAACAACGTGTCCGCAGGTGACGGAGTGGCGACGACAATGTGGTTATGATGCTGCAAAAACATGCTGCTTCGTAACAACCACGCGACGTTATCTGCTATGTCGTGGGAACTCGGCTCCGGCAAGACGTCTTTATTACACGCGAGATTTAAAGCATTTTTTACATGCATGCATTAATAATTTTGACAAACCAAGAGCCGTTTTTACCATTAAAATTAAACGCGGTCAGTTTATGCTAGACTCAGTTTAATTGTTTCAAAAGTTGTACACAGAGTTGAAGCTGAGCCTAGTTATTTTCCCTATTTTTGACCTCTATTTTGTTTAAATGGTACTAAAATATTGAGTTATTTAAATCATAGAATCTTGCAGACACATAAAACAAATGCTAAATGTACCAGAATTGGTCTATTATTTACTCGATTGTGACGTGATTAACAGATAACGTATAACTTTGATTTCGTAAACGCAAGCCGCCACTTAACCCCACTTATTTTATTGATGTCGATTTTAAATGCAAATGGTACAGTTGGCTCTGAGTATATTAAGGCTAAAAAGACATCAAAATGCCTTAGTAATTTGCGGGAGTAAGCTGTATAGTGAACGCTTTACGATAAAGCGCCATCATTGACCTAAAATAACAACTTTTAAAAGCATACAAAAACTTAAACGTGTCGAAATGTCTCAATGTGATGTAGCTCAACCCTCTAATGGTTGCGATAACATCTTCCTCGGTGCGTTACTGAATCGTGCTCCTTCAGATGCCTTTCAACTGTGAGAAAAAACACACAAAAGATCCCATAAAAAATATGAATTTGTCCAAAGTTCCCAGTTTTAGACGTGACATCGAGTGGATTTTTTGTTTAGCCTTTTTGTTGGCTGTCGGATTATGAGGCCGCTTTTAAGGGTTAATTAAGTCGAGAAGTGTATTAGTGATCTTGCGGAAATTTGAAGAATAATATAAATATTATTGGAGGTAGGCGATGATTCAAATCTAAAAATGTATTTATAGCAATCGTCGTAATGTATTTTGCAAATTGGATTTGATAGCTGAATCATATATTATGGAGGTTTTATTTCATTTTATTGACACATAATAATAATAAAGTTATTTATTCAAGTTACCAAAGACTCAAAATTGTTAGTAATACATAATATTATATTTAAAAAATCTTAGTTACAAAAAACTGGGTAATCTTTTTTATTGAAACAACAACCACTATTATTATATTTTAACAACCTCTATACACAAGACATTAATCTCTATTAGTTAAATCCCATTATATGTATAATTAGAATAAATAAAAAATAACCCGAGCATGCCCATGCGCATCATAAATTTGTCGCTGGTGATGTCATACCTTCTGGTTTCGGCAATTAGCGATTTGCAACGCGCTCGAACCTCCAGAGGTTTTGAAGCTTAATTGGTATAAATCCCTCCAAGCATCGTATTAGTAGGGTACAGGATATTATTTTAGTAATACAACATTTTTGGGGTCATTATCAAATTGCGGGTTAGGTAAAGAAATACTAGTATATATAAGTATACAGATACAAGTTATTTGTTAAAGCAATTGATAGCGAACTCTAAATAAACATCTAACTACTCAAAATAAATAAATAATATTGATATTTAAAGGACACTACTCACATGTTGCCTTCTCTTCACTTCTCCCTGACGAGATCTGGCAACCTTTGTTACACACAGGACAAAGCAAGAAGAATAATGATAATAATCTTTCTTCACAGATTATATGTTAAAAGTTGTCATAAAAAAACCAACCAAGTGCTAGTCGGTCTCGCACACGAAGGGTTCCGTACTATAAAAACATTATCTATAAAAACGAGCAAAAAAATCACGTTTGTTTTATGGGAGCCCCCTTAAATATTTTTTTTTTGTATTTTTGTTATAGAGGCAACAGAAATACATCATCTGTGAAAATTTCAACTGTCTAACTAACACAGTTCATGAGAGACAGCCTGGTGACAAACAAACAGTGAAGTCTTAGTAATAGTGTCCCGTTATACCCTTTGAGTACGGAACCCTAAAAACATCCTTTATTTTAAGGTAGACTTAACATAAGTCATGTAAAAATATTTTTTAATTCATATTCAATAGTATCTAGGTAGTGCAAATAAAGGACATTTAAAGACATTTTCTAAAATTGCATCCAAATGAATAATTTATAAAAGTAAAATCTAATATCAAAATCCTATTTCGCTAGTATAGAGTCAAAAATGTTTGAGAGTTCAAAAATTTTATAAAATTTATTATATTATTTATTTAATTTGAACAATGTTAATACTGTTATCAAATTAAATAAACGATATAATTTATCATTTAAATAGTCTACTATGTGTGGTGCAGGGGTTAAAAGAGTCGCCTCGCCACTTTGTTTCCCGCGCAGGACAACTATTTGTAGAGAAATTGTAAATTGTATTATAGAGAAAGTCAAATACCTTATAGCCAATTATACTTATATACCATATTAATTTTCACATAGTCATATCAACATAGCCTGTTGGCGTGGTTGGCAAATGATTGCTTTTCACGCCTAAGGTCGTGGGTTCGATTCCTACCCAGGACAGATATTTGTGTGCATAAACATGTCTGTTTGTCCTCTGGGCGTAATTGTCTATATAAGTATGTATTTACAAAAGAAAATTAGTATGTGTATATCAGTTATCTGGTTTCCAAAGTACAAGCTCTGCTTAGTTTGGGTTCAGATGGCCGTGTGTAAATAATGTCCCAGGATATTAATTTTGATATATGAATTCACTAAGAGCGCGTAATTTATAAAAAGCTACAATCAAACGATTGTTACACTATTATATTAGGTGAAAATCTGCAAAAAGAAAGAGATGATAAATTTCGACTGCACGTGTGGCGCAGCGGCTAAGACAATGGCCTTGCCGCTTCGTGTCGCGGGTTCGAGTCCCGCGCCGGACAACTATTTGTGTAACCCATAAATAGTTGTTCTGGGTCTGGATGTACTTTGTGTCCATCAATTATATGTTGGTAAAGTGCACCGCAACACTAGTATTAATTTTCATTAGTCCTACTTAGATAGCTAATTACTGTTGAAACTATATACTATAAAGGTATAGATACCTGCCCCATATCTTAGATAGCAGGTAATCTCTGCACTGACCGTGGATCCTACCGACGCAGCTCAAGATAATAATAATAATATTCTGGGACATTATTTACACACTGCCAAATTAAGCAGAATTTATACTATGGAAACCAGATAACTTATATACTACATATACTACTTTTTTTTGTAAATAAATACTTATATAAATAAATTTCACCCAGACTCAGGACAAACAGACATGTTCATGCACACAAATGTCTGTCCCGGGTGGGAATCGAACCCACGACCTCCGGCGTGAAAAGCAAGCATTTGCCAACCACGCCAATAGGCCCGTTACACGTTTACCTGATGAAAAAACATCACAATGAATTTAATACGTTGATGACGCCATACCTCCCATATTGGAATACAATTGCTTTATCACGTATCCCAAGTTTATCACCAATTAAGCTGTTCCCATGTGTTACCCTAATAGAAAAGTTCAGTCGTTCCGCTCTAACTGAGCTCGGTCTATGGGTGGTATCAATTTTATTTATACATTTATTATAATACATACATCATCAACTTAACACTAAACATTTGAAGAAGACAAGTTATGGAGTTTAAAAATAAGTATTAAATGTCTACAGATGTATACAACATCCGTAAAAAAAAATGTCGATGAATATACTAAACAAAAATAAAGGAGCAATATCTAAAACTATACTACTAATGCAAATTAAACTCAACCTAAAAATAAACATTTAAATTTGGTAAATGTAAAACAGGGAAGCACAGATAAATAATAAATATGATATTTGAATTTGATAAATAGAGATAGGATCAGTACAACATCGTATACAAGGCCTAGGATTTTTATTATTCACTATAAATCTATTGTCAATTTCATAAATAATCACTTAACTTTTTGGTATCAGTTCACTTTAATAAAGACTATTTACGACGATACTATGAGTAAACTCACTTACTATCTACAGAATAAAAAATAAAACGGCTCTACATTGCTCTACCATCCCATAAACATACAATTTTGTCAAGAGCGAGTTGTGTTTCATGCCATTTGGGTTCTTTAAATAGAGTACCGTAGAGTAGATGTTGCTGCTTCTAGTAGTTGAGGGTTTACAACGGTTACGAGTCAATAGAGATTGCGCGAAATTACATACATTTTGAAGTCTGTTTACTATTTTGCCGAATGGTGACGATAACGAATATCTCCACCACATTTACTTCCGTGGGAGGAGTAGAAGTCATCTCGAGGAAAATCCGGAGAATAGATAGGAGCATCTTCGGTGTACATGAGCACCATACTGTGAACGCCAATCCCTTCAAATAATGGACACGATTGCATTGCGGTTGCCTTTCTTCATCAGTAGACGCGTTTCGGCTCATAAGATGACCATTTTTTATTTTCAGACGCACACAAAAATATTAAATAAACTACGAAACATCAAAAACAACATGGTTAAAAAAATAAGCAGACGTACAAACAATAAATGGGGGAATTATACATAAATGCGCCTTGCAACTTATTAAACGCGTATATCTATCTCTTCGTAAGGAAAACGCAGCATTATTATGTATATCTCATTGAATGGGCACAAAAGAGGTCGCGCAATAGCGTCCACGCTCTCTTTTAGGTACGGAACTCTGAAAACCAATCACATTTAATCTATTTCCATAATTGGATCATTTATAGAACGGCAGTACGTGCTTAGGTCTGCGCATGATGACCAAATGGGAATGGCCAATATAATTTATGTTAACGTCCTTTACGCTATTTAAATGCAGAGAAGTTTAAGCTTAGCAACACTAGTTTATTCAAACTATAGCTTCAAAATCTACCACCCGTTATCCATTTCAAAATGACAAAATAAAAACATGTGTAATCATTATCTGTAATTGTATGAATATATACGGAGAATTTCCAATAACTGACAAGCGAAAAACTCAATGGGGTTCATTCATTTTGGCGCCAGATTTATAAGCTATCCAGTTGGAAGCGAGAATCATCACTAAAAACTGTTTTGAGAATCACAAAGTGCACAATCGTAAATCACGCATGATGCGCGAGAGCGTCGCACGCGCACCGAGAACAACCTTACAACGCGGAAAAAGCCGACCACCGCCGACGCTGCTCGGAAAAACCAATAATTATGCGCATCCGATTAAATTAAACGTCCGCATTCGTATACACTTAAGAAACGGAAATGAAATAAAACGTTCAATGATAAAATTGAAATTTGTATTTACTTAAGCCTAAGATTTTTTGCAAGTCGGCGCCGAGTCGCCATATATGGGACAAATGTAGATTTACCAATTTAATACTCTGGTTCGGGGAATCGAGGTGGCGCTGCGGTCGCGGCCGCGACGTGAGCTGTCCAGCTGTCCTACTGACGGACAGGTATAAATAATTAGGCCCAGAAGCGTTACTTGTTTTTGCCACACGTTCGTCAACCGACCGACTTTAAATCGCAAATGTGAATAAAACCGCTTCGATTGCAACATTTTATGCCTGCTTAAGGTTAACGCGACGCTATTGGATGTACCATTTCATATTTAAATTGCAAATATCGGTCTCATATTAATTATACAGTAACAAATTATATGAGGACAGAACTTGTCTTAGCGAATGTCGTAAATCGACGAAGGTTTTTATTCGACGAGTCGTAACGAAAATAATTACATATCATGCATTATTAAAACAAACAGTAACAAAAAGTTTTGTTACAAGTGTAAGGGAAGAATTTAAAATCTGTCACCGTTCGAAATTCAGAGCATTCGGTTGGAAAAAGTTGAAAACGAATAATCGGAATTCATTAAAGTCGATTAAAGAATTCGGCACGGGTATCGGTCGGGACGATATACGACCTTAAGGCAGACTAATTGGCGCAAATTGACACTAAAACGTGGGATGTTGGTAATTATAATACAGCCGTGGTATAATGCGGCGCAGTTAAAACCGTATATAGATATGTTCCTGTTTGATTTTTAAACAACTCGTCTCAAATAATTGTTTGCGTCTACTTAGAATTCAATAAAACTAATTTTCGGGTCATGCTTAATTATTTGGTCGAGTGTGAGAACATTGGTCTGGACAACATAAAGCCCATTACTTAAGCTGGCGGCTGTAGAGATGTTTCTATTTTATTACAGTATAGACGAAGCGTAATAAAACAAATTGCTTTTAATTCCGTGATGTGCCAAGGGTTATATACACTACAGTATAAGATTCTTACAAAGTACAAAGAAATCTTGAAACCATGTTTGGTTCAGGAACTACATAGAATAATATTATAGTATATCCTATTCTGTAGGTAACCAACTTGTAAGCCGATTAAATATCGTATCAATATCAATTACTTCGCTAAAATGATCGATACTTACAAGGAGATACATAAATCTTAATTTAAATATTATATTGAACAACAGTATGTCCAAGCCTTTATCTTTGCTTTCATACATCTTACATGTAACATGTATAGGTTCTAAATGTTTTATTACCGCTTGTCAACAAACTCTCGAACCGTGATACCGTTTCACTTATCTTTATACGGAAAACATTCGAATGCACACAATCAATACCCGGACAGTTTCTTAAAACAAACGAACTTTGGCAAGCATACAATAATCGATAACAGTAAATCCATCGATACATAACGCAAAATCATCGAAATCGATCACTGGACCGTGTTATAAATCGGGACATATCGATTCTATCGCGGTTCAGTCGATCGAAAAATATAAATTTGTCACTAGCTACACAGTATCTTTAGTTGTCATACAGTAATATAACTACTTCGTAGGTAATGATTTATAATAATATACAAGTTTACATAACCAATATTTATATATATATATATATATATATATATATATATATATATATATATATATATATATTACATAAAACGTTTAATATCGTCTTCACTTACTGATTAAGACGTTTTAATTATATTCTCTTATTAGAAGATTCTACTGCAAAACGCTTACAGAATAGTCAGTGAAAACCAGGTTACCAGGTCCGAGCCTAGATCCTAGTCTGGTGAAGCAGTAAAAGCCACCTGTAAATATCATCAAACAAAATGTACCTATACCCATATCAATGTAACCAAAAATATTAACTAATGATTTTCATTTACAAAAATGCACCTGTCTTGCACCTTCCGTCTCCTTTTTCTAGATAGTTTTTTATCTGCTTAAAACTGCAGTCTGTGATGACCAGTCGGAAAAAGCTGGTCGTGGACGAACAAAGTTTATAAATAAACAATAATATGTCCGTATTTGGAGGAACACCGTAACATATATCAGAATACATATTCGATCGGTGATATCCGTAGTAAGAAACGCTTTTACAACTCACGATTTTGTGTCGATTATATATCGAACGCGTTTCGAAAACGTTAAGACTTCTTTGGACCATTTGTATATTATAGTTTTGTTCAACTGCGAGAAACTTATTATTACAGTCGTTACAAGTTATCTAGCTACATAAAGATTACTTAGGTAAATTTCCTACATTTCGATAAATTTAGATATTTAGCCGAGTTTTATTACAAACGTGCAATTTACTTATCAATTTAACACGGGTACTTGTCTACTTATAAATATACATGTAGGTACTGCATCAGAAATAGCTTAATAGAGGCATTATATTTATTTAAAAATATGATCATGAACATTGGCAAAAAGTGTGAAGAAAGTGAGAAAATAACTTAACAGAGGCATTCTATTAATTTGAAAATATAATCATGAACATTGGCAAAAAGTGTGACAAAAGCTCGGCCATTCTGGAACGCCAATGAGCGCGCGGGTGGACGTTCGTTTGTTTGCAGCACAGATAGTTCTCCATACAAATGTTGAGCTTTCCTGCACATAAAGGGCATTTGATAGGCTGATATGTATGTAGTGATGCACCCAGCAAACACATTTTTATTATGTATCGAAATCGGCACCATCAATTCAAAATGTAAATAATAGAAAAAATTGCAATTAAAAAAAAAATATTAAAACGTACACAGTACAACAGTGCGTGGCACCACGCTTGGTAATGCCACATATTTAGAACCTCCATATCAATTAGACAGGTACGATTTGATTGTACCACACCTAGCTAAAGGGAACGAATGAATGCGGCGAGTATACTTGTGATAAACTGAATGGTCAGTTTGGATGTTCTAACTAAATAATTAGTTCCTATAATTTATTAAGTTAAATTAATTAATCGTTTAATATCGCGTTTCATAAAGAAATCTGTAATTGTTCTTAAAAAAAGACTCCTACTTAAGAAACTATTCCTACTATTGCTGGTTGTGTTTAGAGGACATCTGTTTTATCAATTTTCGCTATACGTAGATATAAGTAAACAAGTAACTTCCATTTCCATTTGAGTCAGCGCCCCATCTAATCTGATACGGCTCGCTACTAGGATTTTACGAACGACTACCGACTGAACTCGATATCCATAGGGAAACATTAAATAAGGGGGATTACTAAGATTCCGATAACGTCCATTAAATTTGCACTATTAATATAACAACTGATATAATGATTGTGTGATCTAATAATAAGTCAGTTAATATAAATACTTCTTCGTTCTTCGTGTCGTTTTATACACAAGGTGCACGAGGAGTTGACGTACAAACGCAAAATTTAGATACTTTATCATGAGGAGTATCCGAATCACCCCCATGTATGTTCTACGATTTTGCGTAATTTTCGTGATAGATTTTTTTAAATTATTGTTTTCGTATATTTCACCTACTATCAGTTTTCGATTTTTTTCTCGTTCTGTTGAACATTTCTGGTTCAGTTTTTTTGTGATAACTAATTAGCATAGTTTAACCTAACACCCTAAAAAGTATGGTTTATCTAATCATTGCAGAACTGACTTAGAATTTATTAGAAAATTCAAAATTAGGGTTTGAGCTCATAAATGTTCAAAGTATTAAAAAAATGGGGAGATTATTGATATTATAATTCGGATACTCCTTATCCATAAAGTATCAAACTTGTCCGTTTGAACGTCAACTCCTCGGCAACCCTGTATAAAGCGACTTTCTTAAGATGAGTCGCACTACAGTCGCAGTTTGCTACACAACAGTTGAAGAAAAGCTGCTGTCAATATACTAATTTCTGGGTTAAATTATAACATTACAGAAGCCACTGTGACTCTAGTTCGATCGGATATGCAGCAGCTATAATTCTAGGGCAATTCATTAACTAAATACGAGCGAATTTTTATATATAATCTTTGTAAACAAATCACTGTACAGCCTAGGTGCGTCAATCAGCACTTAATTACTTACTTATCGTATGGGCAGTGGTTACCCTAGTGTCAGAGTTACTCAAGCCAGTAGGACTCTGACATGGCTTGACGACTATCGTTAAATGACTACAACCGGGACCGACAGCTTAACTTGCTAACGCTCAGAAATTAAACAACTTTGATGGTCAACCATCTATGGACTGACTGCGAGCCTAGTTGCTGAACCTCGCCGTTCACTTACTGACCGGTGAGAGTATCTAGCTACGGATTTTTAATTTATATTAAACAAGCTTATTGAAATACTCCAACATTCATTTATATTATTAGTTACATAAAAGAAAAGAGTAACCAAAAGATAGATAAATTTGACTTACACGATTTACATGGAAGGTAGCTTAATAGTAATCGACTGCCTCGTCGGTCTAGCGGTAGCGTGTTCACCCGCAGAAAACGAGGTCCTGGGTTCAAATCCCGGGTCGGCCCAAAAGTGATTTTGGGACTTTTCTGTAAAAATAAAAATTTCTCAGCATCAGCCCGAAGTCTGGGAGTTGCCGGTATTACACCCCCGTGCCTCGGAGAGCACGTAAAGCCGTCGGTCCTGTACCTGACCTCTTTCCGGGCTAGGGGTCCCATCGGATCATGTGATGGAATAGAAAGTGCTCCTGTGTTTGCGCACACACTTGAGCACTATAATATGGCCCGCGCAGATGGCTAATTTCTTTTGAGACTGGCCGCCGTGGCTGAAATTCGGCTAGGAGGACATTAATAATAGTCGCTTAACTTAAGTACTATACTAGTCTTAACTCTTACTAATACTAATTCTAAACTTTCCCGTAGGTACCTACTCAAAGTCTTTGAGTAGGTACGGGTAAGAACGGGAGCAACGGCGGCGTTGATGCCGTACTTATTATTAAGTCTATTATTAAGAGTTGTATATATACGGTTAATTATTAAATTATTTTTAAATGATTATATTATTTTTATGAATAATTACGGTCGCGCTTCAATGATACCATCAAGTCCAATGCGCCCCAATTGAGAATAAATAGTCTAAAACTATCCAATAAAAGTAAAAGTAAAGTCGTAAACTATAAATATGTACGCTACAATTATAAGTCAGCCAACGAACGATCATTTAGTACAGATAAAGGCTGATTTATAATGATTCGTCTTTATTATGATTACCATCGTATGAAAGACGAATCATTCCTAAATCATGTCTCCGACTTTTTGCGTTCAACGGATCTCCAATAAACAATTTAAATTGTGATATTGATTTTTCCCGTTTCTTTCCTTCCATCTGTAGGTAGTATTTTGATATGTTATAAATATTGTTCACCCGCTCTTAAGTCAAATAGGTTCTTATTAAAACTCATTTTTATACTGCCTTGCTTTCGACTTACGATTACAAATAATCTAACACCTAAAAAATAAAGCAAATTAAGCTATGGCAAATCCTATTAGGTAATCGAAATTTGTTATTCTATTTCCAAGACATTCGAAGGGTATCCCCCTTCGAATGTCTAAGCGCCATCTATCGATATCCCTTTTTATTTACTTCGCTGATCATCCGACTGATGAATTTAATCTACGTAAGTCAACGTAAGTAATTAAAGTTACCGAATCCCAAAGCGTAGTTGACAGTTGTTGTACCCAGACACAGTAGTCTAGTTGGTCTAGTATAGTTGGCCTGAGTCTAGGTGTGCTAGGGGTTAGTGAATTACATATCAGTAAAATCCTTCACTACAGTTATCTATTTTATGAGTTGATTAAAAAAACATTTCATTTAACATGATGCTGGAATTATGAGTTTAGCTTTTATATACAGTTAAGTAGTATTCAGAATAAGGAATGTCGAGTTTACTTACTGATGGTTCTTCTGGCTGAATTTCACTTAATCTGAATGTCACTGAGCCAACTGAGCAAATCATAATATAGTGTACAAAAGTATCTGCTAAAACTGAAGCATTATTTTTCATAATCTGATGGGACATATCAATTTATCATCAAGGGGCAATGTCACACAGATCATCCTAGCCCCAAACTAAGCAAAGCTTGTACTATGGGTACCAGGCGACGCTATACATACTTATATAGATAGATAAATACTTAAATACATAGAAAACATCCATGACTCAGAAACAAATGTTCGTGCTCATCACACAAATATTTGCACTTACCGGGATTCGAAGTAATTCGAACCCAGGACCACCAGCTTCGTAGGCTGGAGCACTACCAACTAGGCTACGGTGACCGACATCTCTCCGACACGACCAAGAAGCGGCACTATTATTTTATGCTCTTTTCAACATTATTTCAATAATCAACAATTCATATATGGGCGTCAATCATGACAAATTTTAAAGAAATCATAGTCATTAGTTAATTTCAATGTGATTCACTCATAGGTATTATGTCAAACTCATCACAAGGACAAATTCTTATATTATTGCAACGTCTATTGTCTAGTGATAATCCTTAATGTATATCTCGTTTTCATGTATTGATTGTATTCTGTTTTGTGTGCCAATAAAATAAAATAAATAAAGTGATTCACTCATATTATTTTAAAGACAGAAAAGACATTTGACAGAAAAAAGACAGAGAGATCATTTTAAACTGATCATTTCATATTAGGTATTCCAAAAGAATTACAAGGGCAAATTTTAACTTGATCCACTCATATTATTTTATAGTGATGACAAGGGCCAATTTCATATTGATCCATCGCTTGTGACTATTTAGAAAGATTCATAAGTTTTCTAAATAGTAACACGTGCTAATTTTTATGTTTTTTGTCTCCACTATTTTTATTAGTCGTTAAAAATAGATGTTTATTTCTAGCGTGTTGGGCTATATAATTTTTTATATTGATTTCATGTCAGCGAAATTACGTCCACTACTGGACAAAAGCCTCCCCAAAGAATGGGGGGATATGCCATGATCGACACGCTTGGCAGACGGGTTGGCGATCGCAGTTTGATGGTTATACTCGAAGTTCACAGAAAAATGCTGTTGTTGATCTCTGTTAGGTATTCCCTCGGGACGATTTCTACGCTCCCCACGGGATGAGATGGGGTGATGATATTCTATGCCGTCACCACAGAGCCATTTTTATATTGTCCTACCCCAAATGAATTCAATGGCCCAACAGTCATATAAGTATTTCTAACATGTGAATACTCTTAACGCACTATGCATAATTTTATATCATGATTGAACTAATTTGCATCCACATAGAACATGGAAAAGGTGGACATATGCCCGGACGTTCTAAAAATACACTCATCATTAAAACCATTACAAAATAGCAACGCACTAGTAGTCTTCACAAATATATTAATAAGCGCATAAAACATTATTTATAGAATAACGTTATAGTATAGTATACTTTACTCTAGTACTATACTATACTAGAAAGCTCTTCTATGAGCGTTCTACTATAGTAAGTAGATGGAGGGCAGAGCATAGCAATACTTCAGAATATACTCTAGGGTAATTTTATAGTTCTGGGTGTAAGTAAGGTCACAAGAGCTCTTCAAAGTCAGCAACGCGTACGCTATACTAGCACCATTAGCTACGTGAACCCCTTTCCATCAGGTCGGCTGTAAGCTTGTTTATGAAATAAACTTATGATATGATGATGATGATCATCATATCAGCCGAAAGACGCCCACTCCTGAACAAAGGCCTCCCCCAATTGCCGTTCTTGTGGTATCCACATCCAGTAACTTCCAACGACCCTCGCAAATACAAACTAAACTAAACTTATAATTAAATTAAATTTTATAACTTATAAAAAAGTCAAATTAAACTTACTAAATTGATTACCTATGTAAATAAAATACCCAAAAGTATAGAGAATATATATTAAATCACATCTATTAACATCAGATATAATTCCGTAGATATACGATCCAATGGTTTTAAATACCACAAAATAAAAGCTCCATTATTTTAATAAACCATATCTCTGTATGTCAATTAGGCTCACTCTATAGAATGAGCCACTAATCTGAAAAGATAAGTCGGATCCTCGAATTAATCACTCGATACAATCATTTTAATTTATTCGATTCATTCGAATCAAACTTATCGAGATATCGTTTTGGGGCGCTCGTGAGACCGAGGAAAAATAACGATTAAAAAAACACTAATTATCAATACACAGCGACTGTCGCACCCGCACCGGAGGTTGTAACATGACTACTTCAAATCTGGAAGACTAAATACTTCAAATTATATTAAGTTCTTTTTACTTCACCGTATGAGCAGTGACTTTAATAAATATTAATATATATCATTGGACAACTAAAACACTGCCATCTGATGATCCTAAACGAAGCACATAGCACTTACAATTTTATAAAATTTATATCAAGTGCTACTGATGGAGACGCAAGTTTAAAAAAAAATCACATCTCGATTGAATCTTTCCAATCTACGACATATTTATGCAACGCATAATCACAAACTATTTGATTCATCAACTCCACATGTTCTATATCAACTTAATTACCACCAGCGAAATAATAGCTATAATTTTAAATGGAATACTACACTATAAAACGCCGTATAACGCTCCACAGAACTATCAATCATCATCCATTGTAGAATTACCCTTCATAAATTAATATGACTACGATATTGAAATTAAAATAAAACTATAATAAACGCAGCAACGACCTCACTATACATGGAAATACGCAATAAAATATACGTTCTCACGAAATACCGTTAGTTGAATCTACTAAGAGACAAGAAACAAAAGCAGGTGGCATAGCTCTATAATTGCCTATTAAAAGGGGATGGCACTTAAAATCTAAAAGCCTATTCAGGGTTACACAATGAAATAGCAAGAATAGCACATTATTAACCACAAACACATAGAATGAACACAATTAATTTAAAGACAGACCTAACTCAAATGCAAATCGGTCATCATACTATTTATGGTAAAAAGATTACATTGTGTGAGGCCAATAGCTTATCTGAACATCACGCGAATGGATTCACTATTTAATGTATTGCAATAAAACAGATAAATGGAGGTTGTTGCGTTCCGCGTTCCTATAAATCTGAATACCATACTGCTAGGATTTATCGGATAGTCCTTTATAGGTCTGTAAGTACCTATAAAGCCCAGTTTCTGGCAATAAAATGATCTATGTCTATAATTTTACTGATATTAAATCAAATTCTCTTTGGAGAGGACTCAGAGTCAGAGACATCTTTTATTTATGGCAATATTACCAAACATTTTTAATTTGAATCTGTTTGAAAAAGATGTTTTTCAAAAGGTTCAAATTGAAATACGATAACCTTGCTAATGGATTTAAGAAACATGCTCTGGATTGAGGAAACTTTTTAGGTAGCTGTTTGTGAGTTTTATAAATGTGAAGGTAAATTTTTGATACGTATTTATTTCGCTTTTTTGAAATCTAGATCGGTGATTCATTTGATATCACAGACGGTTAAAATTCGAAGATCAGAATCGCTTCATTGGTATTTCGTTCTCGGGACAGCAATGAAAACATATTATTATTTTTAGTTACATACGGTGATTTTTTGTTATAACCGACTTTTAAAGAAGGACGTTATCAATTTGACTATATGCTTTTTTTCTTATATAGGTATATGTGACGCAAATTCGCTCTTGTTTGTGATTTTAATATTTCTTTACTTTAATTCGATAGGTGTTGTTAAAGTTAACATACATTTATTTGTTTCTAAACGGTAGTTATAAATATTTTCCTTAAACAATGATATATTCACGAATGCAAGGTTTGTGTAGTAATTGTTCATAGCGTACGACTTTCTCACTGAACACCTAGGCATGATAGTGCGTTGCACATTAATTCTTCAGGATATAAGAGGTTTTACATAACTTCGATATATTTTAATGTTACATGAACTTAAAATAGTGCCTAATTGTCACCTTCATAAACAGTTTTTTGGAGAGCCTAAACATGTTAAAAAATACTAGACTTATCATCCGCTTCTAATATCGCCAGATTCATTCCAAACGGCAGACAAAATGGATTTGGTCAAAATATTGAAAAGCGGGCCTTTAAACTTAATTCATTTGCAGCAGTAAAGAACAGCCATAAGTCGCAGACATATATATAATCAGGTCCAACTTATAAAATTACCAATTTATTTGAAGATTTAATTGTGAAGGTGCATAGATATTATGTATGCTATTCGCATACTTGTAATAGAACTAACATGTTCAACTTATAGCAAACACAGTGTAGAATAGAAATTCTAAGTATGGTTTAACCCTAAACCGTGCAGTAATATAATAGTTACCGCCTCATTTGAAAACTCTATTGTGTTCTAATAAGCGCTACAACTAATGAATAATAAACGTACCGATTAAGGGTTAAAGGAGTCAGTACACATATCAAATCGGAACGGGATCATCACCGTATCGCCTTTCAGACAGGTATCAACCTAACGTAAGCGCGAATCCAAAGCGGGTCAGCAATTCCAATACTTCGATTCAGCTACGGCTAGCTAGCAGCAGAGGCGTCGCGTCGGCTACTGCTAGGCGACAGCGCCGTGCTTACGGTGAGCTTGACGTAAGCGAGTCATTTACGTTACGGTTCCGACTAGTGTGCTTTGCAGTAGGTAGTTTCATACAAAGTATACTGAGCGACTCGAGTTGATACGGTTACGATGAGTTTCCGAGTTGATATGTGTGCTATGACCTTAAGAAAGATCGTCCAGTCCGCATTAGAATTATTCAGACAAATACGGTCTATGTGTGCGCTCGCCCTTGTACCTAATACATTTAATTTATTTTAATATTATCCCAGTTTATCCAGCACATTCTGGTCATAATGTATGCATCTAATGTGGAGTCTTCGTCCAGTGCTTCCACAGTTTATATATTATGATAAATACCGTATCGAGATATGATCGGAATGCACTCTCTTCTTGTGCACATTTATTACTACTCTAGTTGGTAGCTATCTGAAATGGTGAGGTGATAATGCCTTTCAATAATTTTAATTACTTTTAATGGCTATATCCTCAAGTTCCACGAATGTAAATAGAAATCTTTATTTGTCATAAAGTGTCGTGTACATTAAAAGGTGTGAGTGGTTCTGCCGGACAGAGCTCCATCAAAAGTATTTAATAATAATGTCCTCCTAGCCGAAATTTAGCCATGGGGCCATCTCAATGGAAGCTAACCATATGCTCACGAGTAAGCAAACACGGGCTGATAGATAGAATAGAAATTTCCTTAACAGAAAAATCACTTTTTAGCCCAATTCAAGAATTGAACGCGTCCTGCGTTCAAATCTTGAGTTGGGTCTTATTATTTACGGCTGAACTCTCTACCGCTAGACCAAAGAAGCAGTCAACGTATTCAATACTTATTTACCCTAGTGTTAGAGGTGTCCTAGCCGCTCAGTAGGCCTCTGAAATGGCTAAGCGACTGATAACTAATGACTGCCCTTCGAAACACAGAGACACTCAGAAATTGAGCCACTTGGGCCATATCCCATCTATAGAGTGACTGCGTGTCTAGATGCTTTACCTCCCCAAGTATAGAAGAATGTTTATCAGTTGTGTGGTTTCCGCAGCACACGCTCTGCTAAGTTTGTGATCGGCTGACCGTACGAGAAAGTAGTTTTTATTCGCAGTGTGATGCGGCAGCCGGGCAGCAATATTGATTGCTGACGGCTGACCTATGGCCCCCTACGCACTATGCCGTTAGCCGGAATGCGGTCAGCCGTCAGCAATCAATATTGGTGACCGGCTGCCGCATCACAATGTGAATAAAAACTACTTTCTCGTACATATATCTGAGTACGGTCAGCCGCAGGGCTGGTCGCATTGCGGCTAGCCGCATATTGCGTAGGAAGCATAATACTAGTTGGATGTTCATATGACTGGCTGACAGCCGCTGAAATTAAGACCTGCAAAGAGATTTTACAAATCATCATGTTATTTATTCATTTATTTATTTAAAGGTGCACCAACAGCTTATATGCACATCAAATAACAATTGGTTATGGTCTTATACAGATGCCAATAACAGGTGAATCAACACTCACAAATAGCAATGATAACCTAAGCTAAAAACGAACATTAGAACATATACTTATACATAGGTCAATGCATTTTATTAATTACTAGCTGTGCCCCGCAGTTTTACCCGCGGTAATCGTTATAAATTATAGCCTATGAGTTAGTCCAGTTGTCAGCTAACTACATACCAAATTTCATTAAAATCACTCCAGCCGTTTAAACCTGAAGAAGTAACAAACGTACACATTCAAATACTCACACACATTAATAAACTTTCGCCTTTATAATATTAGTATGATTTTAAGTGACGCATTTTTGATTAGAAATAATGTGGTTGTCTATGTTTTGTGAAACAGTATATCAAATCAGAGTAAAATTCTAGAAAATCGACTTAAGCAACTGATACGCCATTTTGATACCATGGTAATAAATCTTTCTACTTTCAGGGTTCCGCGAATCAACATTCCTCTACGCATTAACAGCTGCAGGGGTGGCACATTCAGTAGCTCGCGCTTGCGCTCAAGGACGACTGATATCCTGCGGGTGTGACCCTCTGGGCTACCGTGCCTCCCACGATTCTCGAGGGCGAGCGAGGGCTAACAAGTGGGAATGGAGTGGCTGTTCGCACAACCTGGCCTATGGGATCGAGTTCTCCAAGAAGTTTCTAGATGTAAGGGAGCAAATGGATGACCTACAATCTAAGGTTAATGTGCACAACAATAATGCGGGGAGATCGGTAAGTTCATATAGCTTTAACCCAATAACTTCTTAACGTTTTTTTTTATTCTATCATTTTTTATATATTGAGAGTTTCGACGGTTCGGACGGTTTTCAAAATTAAAGTCATATCGTTAACAGAGATTAAAAACCTAACCACCGCACTGCTTAGTCGTCTGCTAATGCCTTCTTTTAAATGAAAACCAAATTGTCGGAACGCTATTTTTAAAGAAATACGAAACCTGAGTAATTCATACGTCAGTTGCATTCGTGGACATTCAGTATATTAATATACATATATATGTATAATGAAGTAGTCGCTTAGATTTCACTGCCGAAGCCAATGCGGCCCAACTAAAGAAAATTATACTAATGAACTTTACATAAGCAATACAAACAACCAATTGCAATATGATTGAAGCTAAAATATACGCATGCAAAAACTTAAGTTAATTCGGTTCATTACCTTTGATCTTAATTCGAAGGGAGCACACAAAGATTGAAAAGACACCGCGAGACAGAATGACACTTCAATTTACCTCGTTAGCGCAGGAAGGGTGAATTACTTATCACGTGCAATGTTAGCAAAGGCGATGACAATAGTGTCACTTTAAATTTTGAAAACTGGCCAAGTGCGAGTCAGCTTTTACTTTAAGTCACAACTTTGACGGGCCTCAAATACATCATATTAAAAAGAAAACTAATAAATACATGTTATCAACTCTGACTATTTTATATGACGACCTTTTTGTACAGTTTTTACGGGATCATTGCAAAGCATGCCCTATCAAATAAAAAAGATTACTTTCATTCAATGAGCGCATTTGTTACCAACTATTGATGTGATATGTATACAAGATTTCGAAATCACAGATATTTTATTTATGTACTAGCTGTGCCCGCGAGCCTTATCAAATCGGAAATCCTCTAACACACATTAAAAAACCGGCCAAGCGCGAGTCGGACTCTCGCACGAAGGGGGTTCTGTAGCATTATCTATAAAAACGGCAAAACAAATCACGTTCGTTGTATGGTTTTTGACCTATTAAAATCCTTAACGTACGTAAAATCGGGGAGGTTCCTTTTACGATTTTAATAGGTCAATAACTCGTATAATTTGGCAGTTCATACATCACTGAAGGCCCTCCAGTCAATTACGTAGGTGTCCAAATTATTAAGAAAACACGTCAAAATAACACCCAATTTATTTCTGTCAAATTGTGGATTGGTAAGAGGGCTTAATAATTTAATGACCTGTGCGTGTGGTCTCGTGGTATTTACGTTCCGTTCTACGTATTTTATAGAACATTTGTAAGGTTGAATAAGGCTGTTAAATATATAAATGAAAAGTTGATTTCATAATGGGACAGCTTGCCAATCAACAGTGAAAGTTATCTGTAATCGTATCAACTCTACATTATAGAATGTAGAATTCGTTTTATCGTAAACTACACGTCATTATTATAATTGCTCAAATAAAATTAACCCAGTGCATCTTCCTGAACAGCAAACAAAATTATTTATATAATAATATTAAATAAAATATGATTATTTAGTTTTTTTTTTAATTTACGAGATGTCATTCCTATTAATTATCTTAATAGGAATGTCATCATTATTAGTTCCATAGAAATTCGCAGGAAGCGAAGTACTGTACAGGGCTTTACATAAGAGTGGTCAGAATCGTTATTATGTCATGATAAACATAAAAACATTTCATCATTACAGCTGAAATAAGTCCACAGCTGGACAAGCCTCTCCCAAGAATCATCTTGGGGAGGAAAAAACATAAAAACATTTAAAGTTGTATAAAAAATTTAATTTATGACAATTTTACTGACAATTTTATTTCCATGTCATCTAATAACGATCCCAAATCATTTGGAGAGTGAATACTAACTAATTACTTGAAACCCTGTGTTCCATTAAAGTAGTGAGCAAGAAAGCCTATAGTTACTAGTTACCATACTTACCGTACCATAATAATAATGTCCTCCTGGATGATTTCGGCCACGCCAGCCAGACGCATTAGAGACTTGTCTGCGCGGGACATATAAGTCCACAAGCGTGTGCTCTAACTCAGGGGCACTTGCTATTCCATCACTCTCATGATCTGATGGGACGACTAGCGACATGACTGGAAAAAGGTCAGGAACAGGACCGACGGCTTTACGTGTTCTTCGAGGTACGAGGGTGTGATACCGCCAACTTCCAGACATCAGACTGATACTGAAATTTTTTCGCAGTATATTCCCAAAATCACTTTTAGCTCAACCCCGGGATTCTAGCAACCATACCAATATAAAAACTACAAAAATATAATAAATATAAAATTAAAAGAATATATTATTTTAAGTTTGCTATAATAGCGGAGGGTCTTAATATATATATTTTTCATTAGTTATTGTATATTTTTATTGATAATCTTATTTCTATTTTTTTCCTCGTTTTATGTTTGTGTGTAATAATCGAGAGTCGGATCTGTCGATATATAAAAGTCTTTCAACCTTAAATAACCATATTAATAGTATTTTAAATAAACTAGCTAGCTAATTTAATTATTACTATCATTAATTAAATGTTAGTTCGAATGAATCGATACAAACCGCCAACCTAAATATCCACATCTACCCAGAAAAAAATGTATAGGTGGGTAGGAAAAAGCGCGTGTGTCATATACTATATATGACACACGCGCTTTTTAAAGTCTATGTATATAAAAATCTTTATTTTTCTTAATTAGTTTTTGACTAAACGAAAACAATTAACTAACGAGAACCGTGAACTCCCATAATGGACGAACACTAGACCTTAGAAGCTTCTTCAAAGTAGATGACTGATTACAAATTTCAGCTATGAAAAAGCATTGGTCCCGAAGCGTCAAAATCAAATATTCTCCAAAATTTAAGAGCGGTAAATGGGCGTGGCTCCATGATCACTCGTGGGTGGTCTCCCAGTTATGGCAACACATGCCTATAAAATATGGTATTATATTGCATTGGCCGTTTTGTACGATCACACCCGTTATGTGCTATAAACTGTATCTTATATGGTATTACCCGATCGATTATTGTAGGATTATGTTGTGGCGGCATTTTTGTACAGGTGGGCAGCTTTTGTTTTTTTTTTTGGTTGGATTTTTATCACCCGGCTAATGTAATTTATAAAGAAGGAATTGTATATCTACGAGTTCTATATAATTCTATACTACGGGTATAGCATAGAAGACGTGTACTGGAAGACAGATACTATGAGGTGGTATTCAATGTAATTGATGAACTGATCTGTATGGATAAATTATAGATATGGTGCTTTGGGAAATGATGGATTATAATAAAATCGGTATTGTTGTTCGATTTGCAACATCAAAACCATTCAAATAAATATCTCTTTTATTAAAATCCATCTAGATGCTTAAGCTGGGGAGCGTGCCAAAGACTTAACGGTGTTGCATAGTTTATGTCCCGATAGAACATAAATTCAATGTGCAAATTGGTGTGTTTCTTACTAAAACACGCAATAACGGCTTGCAAGATTTGGATTTAATTTTAAATGTGTATGTCTAATTTAATTTAAAATAAATATTAAAAATAAATAAAATCTGACTTATTTCGGGCAGTGACCCATATAAAAAATATACTGACGTTAATCATTAAATTACATTATAAATACGAAGACAAATACAGATAATTTATTAGGTTGCAGGAATATCAATTGCCAAAAAGAGGTCGTACAGCACCTAATATAGGTAGGCACCTAATATTCCATTGTGTAATCGGTTCACAAAGGAGGCCCGCGATTTTCTCATAACAGCATAATAATCGTCCATCCCGTTCAACGCAAACATGCCTAAACATAGAAGTGATAAAAAAAAAAATAAAAAAAATAATTTATTTATAAAATAAAAAAAGAATTTATTTATGAAAAATCAATAGATAGTCGAGTCCAAAAATGTCGGTTTCACGCGCCTTGTCTAATAGGCCTAGGCTTGCAATCTCTAAAATTTGGCAACTAGGACAAGACGCACGATAAGCCCAGATTTTGGAGCCCAGAACCCGGCCATGTCAAGATCATTATCGTCCTGCGACTCACTGCCAGTGCCAGTGCCGCATTCGGTTGTTTACGTTCAGCGGCGCGGCACAAGACATTTAAATTTTAACCCCGGACTACAAATGAAACCCCGCCTAGACGCTCCCCGTACACCTTCTAAACTAGGACAAATCCGGGTAAACCCGGACAGTTGGCAGTCCTGCCGTCCTGCCTATGCCACGTATACTAACCGCACTGAATGCCCTTTAGACATCCAATTTATATTGCAATGTGTTTGCAGATGAATGTTAAGAATTAATATAGTTATGTATGAGCCTGTGTGAAAGTGAAAGAGTGTAAATGTACATACTCACAATGATACAAAATGTCAAGATAAATGTCATATGATTTCATGCCAAGTTATATATAAGTTTAAGGTATAAATAACTAAATAAATATGTGATAACTGAAATTATAACGGCATAAACACACAAACGTAACAAAAAAAAGCAATATACACAAGTATGCATTGTAAAGAATTCCTGGCACGCTTCATGTCTCTTCTTAGAGTAGGTATCATTACTCCTCTACTGACACTTAGACATGCGTTAAACCCTGATTTGTGTTTGTAACTAATTCTCCTACAGCTTGACACTACCGACCGACAGTTGAACCAAAATACTGAGCCCTACTGAGGATTACTTCAAATAATTTAATAGTTCTCTTCCGTCTAATAATAAACATGCCAAACCAAAGTTAAATACTGCTCTACCGACTTAATATTTACACTCGAACATCTAAAAATAATATAAAATTTAAACCTTATATGTATAAACATTAAGGCGTAGATAGATGGCGTAGATTGTAGATTTAAAGCGGTAATAATATCATATTAATGTCCGTAACCAAATCTGACATGATACCAGCATACCATGTCCACTGGTTACTTATTAAGGGGATTTACGATTAATACAATTTACGTTCGTACACTTTTTTTTAATACAAACAGACGTAGAAACAAATTATTTAATTTGTAATATGTTTAGTTGTTAATTATTAGTGGAGAGACAGTTAATTTATTTCGGACCACGCTTGTGACGTTTATAGCGAGATAATAAGGTTGTATGTACACTGTTTTAAATTTATGTTATGAATACAAAAGGGGATATTTTTATGGATTATTAGTTTTTATTGGGGACGGATTTTATTATTATTTCTAGATGATAACTGACATTAAAATTAGCAGTAAATTTAATGTGGATGTTTGATTTGTTAAGTAGGTATGTTATACTTCCTCCATTTTGGATCAATCAATTATAACTAACAGAAATATCTGGATTGTATATATCTCTACATATAATAAAATCGTAATCAAGTCAAAACTGTACATTGAATATTTTTTTAAAGGGATACTTGGGGCGTGATCTGCAATGGATATAGAAGCCAAAAATATAGTTTTTAGTATTTTTGTCTGTTTGTCGGTATGTATGTCCGGGCTAAACTCAAAAAGTACTGCATGATTTACTTCAAATTTTGCATGAGTATTACTAAGAGGTCGGGTCAACATATAGGCTACGTATTATCACGCTATCACCTACGGGGGAGGAGCTGTGATGATTTATAAAGTTTAACGCGGGTGAAACCGCGGGACACAGCTAGTACTCAATAAACTCTTTGCCACAACAATGATCGTGCCATATTTGCATGGGCAGAGTGGCCGTGGAAAACGCTGACCGACAACATACTTATGGAGTTACCATGGAAATTCCTCGGGGAGGTAAATCCGAGACACTGTCAAGTGTGTCCTGCACAACACGATGGATCCGGCGACCGGCACCCGTACGGTGGATCCATATAATGCTAAGAATAAGATCACAAGATTTAAAAGATAATTATCTGTAAACCCTAATTCAGACATTAAAATGTAGTAATGTATGTTTATTATTATTAATTGCCGTTTTATAAACATAGACCTTACTTGCACTTATATTATTTATTACAAAAATGTATACCATACCGTACTTTACAAAACAAAATACAAATATTTGTAATTTACAAAAACTTTGTAATTTTACATAATACAAAAGTTATTAATATTATTTTATTTCTTTGTAACATAGTAAATCATATGAAAGGATGGGGGATGGAAGATGTTGAGTTATGTAAATATAGTTAGAGCGCGAAAAACTGAAGGAAAATACCTAAGCGATATGTTCGAACCTGTTGACAAATTGGTGTGCGTATTACAAGCAGTTTTGATAGTTTGAAATTTTCCAGCGAAAATAAAAATGTATCATTAATCAGTTCTCAAATAACGGTGATAACGCGTAACATGCATTTTAAAAAACAAACATTCGGATTGATAACCTCCTTCTTTTGAAGTCGGCTTCCTTTTTTATTTTGATTTAAATCTTAATTTGATACATTTATATAACTTACTAGCTGTGCCCCGTGGTTTTACCCGCGTTTAATTTATAAATTTTAGCCGAGGTATGTGTTATTCGGATATCAAAGCTATATTACTACAAAGTTTCATCAAAATCCATTCGGTAGTTTTTGCGTGTAAGAGTAACAAACATCCATACATCCATCCATACTCACAAACTTGCGCATTTGTAATATTAGGTTAGGATAAGATAGGATACGATATGGTGATGATGATGATATAGCTTATTGTGCCATTAAACCAACTATGATTTGTAGTGGTACGTTTAATAGATTTTTTACAAAAACTTTGTAGTCAAATTAAATAATCCTAATTTCTCGCTTATGTATAAGTTGTATAAGAGTTAATATATATATAACTCTTATACTAGATCCAGTAGAGTATTTGTGACCAACAAAAAAGGTCATAGAAATAAAAATATGGGCATGGTAAAAATACAAATTTTAAACAACGCCATTAAAAGTTGACTGGTAGCCGTTTTAAGTATCAATTAAAAGATAATTTATTAAACTATTTCCTACTGGTTAGCTATATAAAATAGGTTAGAGAATCACAAAGTTGCCATAATTTATTATAAAAATGTTGACACTCACTAAATTATTTATGTTAATTCTTACCCTGCAATGTAAATGCTTAATTTTTACGCTAAAATTAGCAATATCAATTATTTCCCTTAAAATAAACTTACTCAAATCGTATATTTTTTCCCATCCCTTTTTGGAAATAGGTATATAATTTTTTGTGACAAATTCCAACATAAAATAAATTGTAATTCACATAATTCTACGTTTGTTCGTCAAATCTTAGGACTCAACTTTGTCAAAACGAATACGATTAATTTTTACCACTATATTTTTATGTCGTAATCCAATAAAGAACTGTCAATTAGGAGTATTAGGTGCCTAAAATACCCCAAAACCTTAACAATGACTTAACGTACGAAGTAATACGAATGAACAATGCCAACTAAAAATCAATCAAACTAAAAATCTGTCCAATTCCTCCAATTGAAAGTGAACCTTATGTGATAAAGGGTTTGGGTAGCTATATGTACTGCCGTCTGTACATCAAATGAAAAGAACAGGCATATACGAGTATAATTGTGTCAATGTAGTTTTGGCGCGAAAAACTGAAGGAAAATAAACGATACGTTCGAACCTGTCGACAAATTGGTGCGCGTATGTAGTTATGCTAGTTTGACAGTTTTTTGTGCATACGAAGAACTTGTTCTTTTCCTATGACCTATATTAGAGGGAGATTTAATTATATTTAATTTAAATTAGTGGTGTAAAATACAAAATTGGAATATATTGCCTCAAAAAATATATTGTACGTATTTGGCTGGTACGCTAAAAAACTTGCGCTTGCTCGGTGCGTTTGTTTTTTTTAATATAAGTTTTAACGCCCCTATTTCCTGGTCACTTTATAGAGGTTTATTATATTATGTGCATCTGAAATAACGTGCCTATATTATTCTACATTAGAGTGGGTCATAGTTTTGTTAATTATAATTATTTAAATTATAATGTAGTTTGAATGTAGGTTTTCGAATAGCTCCATTTCTTAAATTAGATAATTATAATATAACATTAGCGTATATTGGACGCCTGGATGTAATTAATTTAAGAGATAATTTATGCGATAGTCGGGTAGGTATTACATAAATTATTGGTGTTGATTGTAAATTATTTGTCGCAATATGGACTTTATGGGCTGGAATTAATATTTGATTACACTATAGTACTATATAAGAACCTATTTACAATTATACTTTAAATGCTAACATATACCTATAATAAAAGCGTTAGACTCAGATTCGAATCAACTTAAGTAATGTTTAGTTGTGGTCAATAATTAAAAAAAAAACAATTATTACGTGCATCCTTCAAAACACTAAAATCTATTACTCTTTATTACATTTTACTAGTATATGAAAACCTATTTACAATTACACTTTATATGCTAACATATATACCTGTAATAAAAACGTTGGATTCCGATTCGAATCTACTAAAGAAATGTTTTGTCTCATTTACTCAAATGTTGAAAGACTCATAGGAAACATTTCTTAAATTGCTCCGTGTTTATAAATAAGAGGCTAAATCTTCTTTAGAGCATGACCAATACGGTAAGATGATGGTTCGATCCAATCAAATCAACTCTTTCACTACCATTAATGAAATCCGTAAAACCCTAATCAACCTTACAAAGCAAAATCTCCTAGTGGCAACAAACCAATTCATCTATCCACTTTTTGTGCATATACATCAAATATTTAATATTATACATATTACTACAGCCGTGAAGGTAAATTGAGCCATTAATGTGAGAGCGAAGCCGGTGGTCCGGACCACACTTGACCATTGTTGTAGGATTTCAACATTTTGTTTTGTGGCCTTATAATTAACAGCCTCCCAGAGAGAACTTTGTTAGACACGCTCGCTTATAATAACCCCCGCGATGATATTTTTATTAATGTCAAAATAAAGTCGGATGCGGTTACACCGTCACGTAATGTAAATTAAAGTTTGAACCTTTAAATTGTTTATCTATGCTTAGTTGATAAATAAAAAAATCCACCAAATTTTCATAATTTTGGTCTAAAATAAAGTCATTTTTACAGTTTAATACTAACATGCTTAACGAAATTGTACAAATGATGGTCTCATCGCTAGATACAATCTCTTGCAGGCAACCGTTAAATGGACCAGGATTGACAATTAAAAAGGAAAGATAATTGGGTCTTCGTTGACATATTTATCGAAAGGTCCTAATTTAGGATAAAATTCAATTACAGACAAGCGAGGCTTAACTTAACTGAGTAGCTGATTAACCAATCAGATTTGAGAATGCAATACTCGATTGTAAAATGATCTACGGAGACTGAGTTGAGTGTTTTCACTAAATACGGGGCTTGATGTACGGCAGAGGCATTAAACTAAATTAATATATCATCTCCAGTTAAATTATATTTTTTTAAGTAAGCAACGTTTTTATTTGTGTTGTATACAAATCTTACAAATCTCTTGGGTGTAAATCGCATCACAGTGGTCAACCATTTAACAAAGCTTGCCTCTTGTACTTTACTGAGAACTTTAAGCACGGGACTGTCATAGAAGACTAAAATATGCCGCAGCATATATTATATGATAAGTGATAACGGTAATGTTATTACCTACACTAAGTTATTTTATTGTGTAACTCGTAAAACATCCATAAATAAAAGAAGACAGAAATAAGCATCCGCTTATATATTATGTTATTGTGAGTAAAGCCTTCATATACCCGACCACGACTTAATAACCGACACTTATAAATATGTAAAGGCGTGCATTTAATACGTGCTTTATACCATATACACATATAATTAATTATTATTAAAAGTCTCCCGTCATATATTAAGTGTTTAATTAGTCTTGTCATTTATTTGTGATATCAAATAAATTGATTGACTCATTTACCAGATTATCATTTTTTAAGTTAATTCATTTTGCAATCATATCAAATCATACTATTGATGAAATTTTACAAAATAAGATTATATTAGAAATTGATAAATATTATTGAAAGAATTTTATTTTATTTATATTTATTTTTGGCAAACCGTATTATCAATACCTTGACTTGCTCTTGCTGGTGGAACTTCTTCCATACTTGTGACTTCATGACACGACCTGATGTTAAACTTTTACTTTTTCGATGTATCATTTGCATGTTTGTTTTGGTCTTCTAATTTAATTTTGAATAAGTAGTTACTTGATTCCTTATTATTTATATCACATTGTGTAGGGATATAGGTACTACGAAAAGGCCTGTGTTCCTAGAACTCCCAACTACAACAAACTTCGAAAATAGAAGTGTATAAACGAAATTTCCCCATCTGAATGCGAGTCATAGAGTCATACTACCTGTGATCCGCGGTTTTACCCGTGTTAAACTTTATAAATTACAGTCTATGTGTTAATCTAGGGTGTCAGCTAACTAAATACCAAATTTTATTGAAATCGCTCCAGCCGTTTAGATGTGAAGAAGTAACAAACATACACAGTCAAACACTCACAAACTTTCGCCTTTATAATATTAGTGTGATTTGTTGTTCTAGTGTCACTAAAACACACACTCTGTGAAAATTTCCGTCTACCTCTTATGGTTCATGGAATAAATCCCGCTGACACAGAGACAGACGGACAAACGGATGGACAGGGAAGACTTGCTCATAGTGTTCCGTTAGCACCTTTGGGTTACAAAACCTAGTGAATCCCTCTAGAATATAACAATACTGGTGTTAAGATTTAAAAACAATGTGTACTTATCGTAATGCCAAAACATTAAAAATAATATTCAAGATTACCAACCATACTTACGCATCGGTGTTAACGCCAGCCTTTAGAGCCCAGCGGGATCTATAAAAGATCTCACGTCGAAGCACACAAGAAATTAGGTACCACATTAGAGAGAGAGGTGATAATTATGATACAAAAAATCAATACGATGACTTAATATTTTGTTCTACTATCGATTTTAATATACTATTATTACCAGTATTCCATGTATATGTCTAATTTAATGTGCAACAATCATTTTTACGATAAAAATATACAAGTACGTACAGACGCCAGCACATGAGGCTACCCCAATCTGTCAAATTTCCTCAATTGAAAGTGAACATTATGCAAAGTTGAAAATCTATAAAAGAATTTGACAGATTGGGGTAGCTGGATGTGCTGGCGTCTGTACATGGGCGATCGAGTTCCCCTATTTTTCACTAGCAACTCTATAGGTACTATATGTATATAGGTAATATATATTTATTAGGCATCGTAGAATGATTATTTCCAGGCTTCGTAGAGATGGAAGGTCTTTTGGCAATGGTAAATAATATTATATAGTTGTGTATATAAAATTTGGTATGGAGGGAGTTAGCTGATACCCTGGATTAACACATAGGCTATCATTAATTGAGTTTAACGCGGGTAAAAATAGATAACACTAATAATTCATTCAAGCCGGATTAAAAGTAGGTAATAACAGTAACTACTGATATATTGATCTGGAAGGGGTCATTGAACAAAATTCCACAATCACAACACAGTATCACCGAAACTGAACTAAAGGCAATTTTAATTCGTTCACTTTACTTCAGACCGGTGAACAACGAAATGAATGTGGTCTCGGTTGAAACTAGCCTATACTAACTGAAGTTCCAGTTTTCTTCTAGGGTTGGCACGTATCAAAATTAGTTTATAACATTTTTTTAGAAATGTGTAAGTCAGTTTCATAGTCATGCAGCCAAATTAATAGTAAAAGTAATAAAATAACAATGATAATAAGTGATTTGTTCTAGGGTTGGCACAAATTAAAATTGCTTTAGGTGTATAGTTTTTTAGAAATTGATTAATTTCCTAAAAATTAGTTCACTACTGGACAGAGGCATTCCCAAGGCTCTCCCAAGGCATCATTCTGTGGGATATGCCACAATCGCCACAATTTGCAAACGGGTTGGCAAACGGAGAATGACGCTCATTAATACTCAGAGCGAACCTGCTGCTCTTACTTTGATGGAACAACTTATACGACCCACACGGGATGAGATGTGGTTATACTCGTAACCGTTGCCATCACCACACACCACTAATACTAGTGGTATGTAATCTCTACTTAAACAAAGCCAACTAACATACAAATTTATTTTATAATATCTTAACATTTTAAGGTGCTGCAAAAGAACAAAAATACTGTAGATATATATATAGAACAAGGTAAATGTATGATTATAATTTTGAATATTTGTATATTTGGTTACGGCGGCCAGGCTCAATGGAGAATAGCCATCTGCTCGGGGCACATTATGGTGCACAGGTGTGTACGCAAACACCGAGGCCCTTTTTATTCCATCACTCTCATGATCCGATAGGATACTGAGAAATTTTCTTAAAAGAAAATTCCTTAAACTTATGTTTGGGCCCGACCCGGGATTTAAAACCAGGAACTCTAATAATATCTGCCGATGAACACACTACCGCTAGACTAACAAGCCAACACTTTTGTGGATTTTTGAAGTTATACTTCTTTTGGCGCGATGGAGAAAAATGATGAGAGTGAATTTTTACGATGCGCGCGCACAGCGACACCAAAAAATTTAACAGCATGAAGTTAGTTCTAGGTGGTATGAACATGTATGAGAGTGAATTTTAAAAGAAAATAACAGCATGACGTTAGTTCTAGGTGGTATGAAAATTGATAACTAGGTATGTTCAAGTTGTATATTAAGAAGTATAACTTCTAACGCGTGTACATAAGTACACACAAGTTTTTTTTTTCTTCCTTTATCCTGTTCAATCATATACCTAAGTAACCTAAGTGTGATAAATAAAAAAAATTACAGCAGGTTAGATTATTCATTGTGTCGGGCTCATCGGATTATGAGAGTCAGACGTTCATAGTTATTTTTACCGGTACGTAATGGCGCTGTGATGTCAAGTAGGTGCGAACAGACTAGATTAGTGACCGTAACTGATAATATCGCAACGTGCTACCCTTCGGGTACGACGAAGTGTCGGACGCAGCTGAATCCATTAGACAGCAGTCGTTAAGCTATATTGAACAGCCCTACCCTTATTAGAAGTTACCGTGTGCGGTTCAACTAATGGTTAATTTGACCGTCGGATTAGCCACGGTCGTTTCGTGCCTATTAGCCGTAGTCGCGCTAATCGTCGGCAAGATTATGTTGTGATTCGCATTTCACAACCTTGACGAAATGCTGATCCATTTGTTTATCTGTATTCGAAACATAATAATGCCCTCCCGACCGAATACTGGCCACGGCGGCCAGTCTTACTGGAGACTAGCCAATTGCGCAAGTGTGTGCGCAAACACAGGGGCACTTTCTATTCCATCACTCTCATGATCCGATGGGATGACTAGCGACACGAGGTAAGATACAGGACCGATGGCTTTACGTGCTCTCCGAGGCACGGGGTGTAATACCGCCAACTCCCATACTTCGGGCTGATACTGAGAAATTCCTTTTTACGATAAAACCTAGTTGAGAATATTTTTTAACAGAAAACTCCCAATATCACTTTTTAGCCTGACCCAGGATTTGAACCTAAGACCTCAATATCTGCGATTGAACTCGCTACAGTTACAACAACGAGGCCGTCAATTCTATATACCAAGGTACCAACAGACCACTCCTTTCCATAAGCCCTTCAAAACGATATAAACAAAATTACAATATTTCTCAGCACTTTAATGACATCATGTTTAGTCTGCAGTAACTCTCAGCAGTCCATCATTAAGTGTAATAAATAAATCAACCTTAGTACTTCACTTTAATTTAGATGGATGATGGCTCCGAATGATTCAATGGCTACTGTTGATGTTTAATTAAACATAGGTTCTGCGAAGAATGTTTATTTTTAATGATTGAAATATTAACAGGACAGGAGTCATTGGTACAGGAGGTTATTATCATTGCAAGATATATCAAGCCGAGTATTTTTTATCGTATTCAAATTGTATCTATTATTATATCTTAAAATAAATAGGTTAAGATTAGACAACTCTTTATTGCATACCATGTAAAATTAAAATGCAAGAAACAAGAAAGTAAAACAAAATTGCAAATTTAGCGGATTTTACCGTAAAAAGAAATTTCTCATTTCTCATTTCGTATACTAATAATGTACACATTTTACTGGAATACAATTTATTATTCTGGAATGTATTAAGTGAACGGCAAAGTATAACACGTAGTCTATAGATGGGTTACCTGCAAAGTTGTTTAAATTCTGAGCATCTCCGTGCTTCGGAGGGCACGTTAAGCTGTCGGGCCTAACTGTTGTGGTTAGACAACAGTATTATATTAACGGATATTGTTATATACGGAATCCCTATAAAATCCTTTTAAAAAATGGTTGAAACACGTCGTTCTTTAGAAAAGATGAAGTAAAATAAGTTAAAATGGTTAAAAATGTACTTGTAATTAGTCAGACCATATTTGTAGTAATATAGCTACTTAAGCATAAATAATTATTTGTAGGTACAAATAGATATTTAGTTTATCTAGGTATGCGGATTATTTAAGTTTTTATCAAAGAGATTATTTATAGGCTTAATTATCGAAATTTATAGTTTTCTTGGTCGCCTTTTTATGTAGATATAGGTACAATGTTATGCTATGATACTGCGCATAAGCAAAGTATTATATTATTATTTTTATTTAGTTTTTAGTGACGGAAATCTATATAATTCTTGTGTAATTAAGTTGTTCCTTCCATTACCTCCTTCCATAGACTCATAACCACCATGGGTCACACAAATAGTTGTCCGGCGCGGAAATCGAACCCGAGACACGAAGCAGCAAGGCGACAGTCTTAGCCGCTGCGCCACACGTCTCAAATAATAATATATAATAATAAAATAATATTAAATTCATTGCATTTTTACATAGGTTTCAAAGTGCAGGTCAACTTTAGTTGAGCCAGTTTAGTTATGAAATACTGACAGTAAATAAGCAATACGTTACCTATTGCCCGATGCGCATAATTCATGCGAACTATTACTTACAAATAGTTTTAGTAGTTTTATCTACGTCCTGTTCTTTTCATACTAGCTATATTAGAGAGAGAGACGGCTGACATTTAAATTAGTTTAGTGGAGTAAAAGGTAGAATCTCCAGCGTTGTGTCTTTCCTTAACTGCCTTATTCCGGACATTTTACAAATGACATACATTTTGCTTTAAGTAATCTTTGTGCGTAATATGTACGTGTTCTTTCCAATCGAGTGTATATAATATACTTCAATAAACTCAAAGAGCATATTACAAAACTAGTGTATAGATAACTCATTTAAAAAGAATGAAACATTAAGATTCCCCATCACGTATCGAGTCGTGATCATGCGCTATAAAAGAGAATTGAGCCGAAGCCCAAGTGGTAGATATAGCGCCACAATTAGAAACTATTGGTAGTACAACAGGCCCCGAGGGTCCGTATTAGCCGGTCGTATTTCACGAGCCGCCCGCCCCGTCGAGGTGAGAACATAATAAGCGGTTTGGGGCTATTTTTAATATTCCAGCTTTATTACATCGTATTACAAACGTCTTGGGTGGCGAATTCTATCGCGAACGCTCTTAATACTACGCTATTAAGGTACATGAGCTCAAAAGGGCGTGGATGTAGCCGATTTATTTGAATTTTTGCTCCGACTCAATTTGGGAAATTGTTCAGCCGGCGGCTGTGGCGAAATTAAGACGTCAGTTTGATTGCACCGAGGCGTTTAATTATGTAAATGTTGAGCTAGTGGGTGGCGCAATCAGCGCCGTCGATGCGGTCACGTATAGGAGCACCGATTTATGATGGCGTACGTTCGCGAATGCGGTTTGTTGGCGGACTATTGTGATCATTGTCTTATTTTTTCATATGGATATTATTATTACGTGTTTTTGTACGTGGAATTTGTAGACATTACAGTGTAAGCGAGTCCTTGAGAAGTTGGTTCATCTGAGGTCGAGTCTAGATATGGTATAGGAACGTGGTTAACCCTTAAACGGTCATTCAATTTATTGGTTTCGGCTCTTATTACAACACAATAGAGTATAAAATGGGGTGGTAATTATTATGCTATTGTCGAATTAAGGTTTAAGGTAGTCGCCACACCATGCGCCACTACCTCAGCGTCAGCTTCAGCACTATATTTTGGATTCACACAGTAAATGGTGTTCTCCATGACATTTGTTTGCATTCGGATCGATTAAATGCACTCTCCGAACCTTAATCGGACGAGAGACCCGTGTCACGTATTAACGTAAAGCGAAAGTTGCACAAAACATCTCTAAAACAATACGACCTTCTCACGCATCAGTAACCGCCCAGAGTCGAGTTTCGAACGCCAAAGGGGGTGCCCTCCGGCACAGGAACTTAGTTTATAGTTTTATTTGATAGACAGCTTGAGCTCTCGCTCACCTATATTGTCCGGTGAAGGAGTGAAAGCCTCCAATACTAACTGTAAAAGTCATGGTAAAAAATAAACAGAAAATAGTTGTTCTGAATTTGTGTGTGCTTTGATTCCTTTGATTGCTGTTTGTAGAAGTCCCCGCGATACAGGAATTTATTTTACTAGATACGGCCGTTGTATTTTTAAGTTAAAGTGTTTCCTTCATTATGGAAAGCATTTAAACTAATACTTTAATAATATTGAAAACTCTCATTTGCACTGGCTGCACATTTACTTACGTTATAATATGCACTTGACAGTTTTTCTTAAGTTGCTGTAATGGTGGGTTGAATAAATAAATCTATAATTTTTCCGGACCTTTGCATTGTATAATTGTAGTGTACCAAATGCTGGCTACGTGCCAGCATTTTGAACAGTTCAATTATAGCCGTAGCTTAAAGTCCAAACCATCTAAGCTTGCATAATAAAAATGCCGTATGAAATTCAAGTGTAAAATAAAGGTGAATTATGTTTCATTTTGTAGATCTTGTCTTCCCATATGGAGGTGAGGTGCAAGTGTCATGGGTTGTCCGGCAGCTGTCAGCTAAGGACTTGTTGGAGAGCCACTCCTGACTTCAGAGTCGTTGCCTCTACGATCAAACGACAATACAGAAAGGTAACTGAATTTAATAGCTCATATAAGATTGTTTTATAGAATTTGGGTTGACAATTAAACCAATAATACCTGTACTATACTACCTCCCTTATATGTTTAAAATGACAAAATATAATGTAAAAATATTGCTGTGCCCTAGCAGGGTTCATGTTTGGTACTGTACCTACTCTATTGTTAAGACCTATGTAAACCCATGAATGCAATAAATACATTGAAATTGAGTTACCCATTTAATGAAGGATACGATTATAACAAATAATACCAAACAAATAAAATACGTAAGTAATATTATAGCAATCATCACACTCTATATAATTGCGTGACTTTTATGAAAATCTAAAAGGGAAATGCCCACTTGGTAAAGAAGGTTTGGCCAAGTAATGCCCAAGATAGAAACAAATGGTAGGTTTTCATTTCGTTTCGTTATCTACGATGGCAATTAGGGTTGCCATCGTAGATAACGAAATAACTATTATTTTTTACCTAGAACTTAGTGGAACATCAGAAACTGTAAATGGAAATCAATGGTAAAAAAATATGCATAATTATAGTTTTCAGGTTTTTATTCATTTTCATTTAAATAAGTTATAAGCACATCGTCTAGGAACAGGTTTTTAATCAATCGATTTTTTTCAATAAGGGTTTCAAGCATTGACAAGATTGACATGACCGATACAGTGGAAATATTAGACACTGCAATATACAACTGAGATTTGAATAATTCATCTTTTGTTTTCCGGGATTTTTATAACAGATTAATATCCGCAATATTTATGTTGCAAAATTAGTATTTTTATTGTATTTATCACATAGATGGGCAAGTACATGGCCAAAAACGGGCGATTCCCTTTGTTTAGTTCTTTTTATATTCTCAAAAAAAAATTGTATTTATTCAACTATTCGGACATAACATATTATACTAGTACAATATCACAATAAATTAAAACGTTTAAATCTATTTTTTTTCCATGGTTATTTTTCGCTTACATATATTTGTCAATTCGTCTATCGTATCATAGAAATATTGCTGCATCGAGTAGTTATAACTACACCAAAACTTCTATCCGAAGTATTATTCTGTCTTTCTACATTCTTCCTAGTTTCACTAGCTTGGTGCTTCTTAATGGAGCGACTCGTACAATGACATAAAGAATCTTGTATGCAGGGATCAAAGAACATAATTTAATTGTTGGAGCGTACGGACAAACGGATTAAATTTTGCAGGATCGTAATATCGGTCATTTGTTTTATAGGCGCTGATGTTAGCACAAGAGGAACTAAACAATGGTCCTACTGTACTTCGTGGACGACCTCGAGGACGGAGGAAGGGTAAAGCGCGACCTGCTCCAAAGACTAGCCTACTGTTTTTTGAAAGGTAATTGCAAAATAATAAACAACAACTCATTTGACCAATTCATGAATGTTATCCCTTGTAAATTGTAGCGAAAATCCGATAAAATAATGTACATATCTACCTTAATCATAATTTTATATTTCAAAAAATTCATAGTTATTACTTACGTACTTATTGTATGGGCAGTGGTTACCCTCGTATCAGAATTATTCAAGCTGCCCATTAAGCCTCTGGCGTTAAACCTAACGACTGTTGTTTAACGGCTACAAACGGGACCGATAGCTAGTGCTCTCTGGAGCACGGATACGCTCAGAAATGAAACCATCAACCATCAATGGACTGACCGCGAGCCTAGATGCTTAACCTCGCCAATCACTTACGGAGCAGCGAGAGCTATTATTAAAAAATATATAATTACATCTGTTTTTATTCGGAATTATCTATTTATCGAGTGTTATATTCTCAAAAGATATTGGAAAGTACTGTTATTTTTAGCCAACCACACTTTTAATGTTACACTAAGGAAAACCTGTCATTGGCCTTCCCTTTATATTGTATCATGTAAATTGTGTCATTATCTGTATCGCTGTTGGTTTTCTTAATAAATAAATAAATTAGGCACATTAAGAAGGATTCAGGGTTGATTCTAGTTACATTTCGCATTTTGCGTTATTCAATTCAAGCGTTACGCTATTCAACAGCACAAGATAAATGAACTTGTGCCGTAGCGTTGATCGTGGAAATGTTTACAGTGACAAAAGGAGTTGAAGAATGTATGTTTGAATTTAATATTGTTTAATATTAAATTCAAACAAACATTCTTCAACTCCTTCTGTCGCTCTCGAGTAAACATTGCCACGATCCAACACCACGGCACAAGTTGTTGTGCAGTGGTGTTGATCGTGGAACGTGGAATCGTGAATCACAGTAACAAGGATCCAAGTTACATTATTGTAACAAAAGAATAAATCACAATACAATACTATAAGTAGACAGCCCTACTGTGTTTAATTACGTACGACGTCAGTGTTTACACTTAAACTATAAAAAACACCTTTATTACCTACATCATAAAAGCGCTGTTAAAATTAGTGTTACTTGTTATTCTAGATCACCAAGTTTCTGCGAGGCCGACTCCCGGATAGACTCCGCAGGTACCTCAGGCCGTGTTTGTCGTATCGGCAGGACTTCTCGGTCGGGGTCATGCGACTTACTCTGCTGCGGGCGAGGACACGCCCTCATCAGAAAGTCCAGTATCAAACCCTGTAATTGCACCTTCCATTGGTGCTGCCGCGTCGATTGCCAGAGATGCCGCGATGATAAGTGGGTCGCCATTTGTAAATAACGATGTAAAAGCAGTATTATATGTTCTACTCATATTTCTTGGGTAAACATTCCACGAGAATTGTACTTAATGTGATTTTATCATTCCATAATTTATGTAGTTGTAATTTTGAACAAAATTTAAGTCATGTGCGAAAGACCTATTTATGTCACCAAATTACGAAAGCGCTTGAATTTCCATTTGAATAGGACCAATTAACGTCACATCAAAAGAAACATTTTTAATGAAAAACTATACTTAGGTATTGTAAAAGGTTTAAAGTTTACCATTGTTACTACCTATCTTACTCTGACTGTACTATAGGATTAGTTGTTTATAAAAAATCAGTATTAACTTAAACAGCATGTATTAAATATTTTAATAAGTAGTGTGAAAGTAGTAGATAGTTTTCTTTGTGTAAATAAGTACCCAATATACGTAATAATGATACAACTTATTCATCATGTGTTAGAGTAATGCTTTTTGTCCTATAATCTCTTTGGAGACACGATTTACTACTCTCATAGTCCGATGAACAAGCGGAAGGAGATTAGCCCTAGATTCAAAAATTCTGAATCCACACAGAACTTCACAGAAGCGATCCATAAGCCTGACTGCACTGCTCTTCGATTGTTACTTTTTTCACTTCCTTGACATTACTTATTAAAGAAAGTCTACACTCGGGCTTTTCGATAGATAACTATGAATTCGATATTTGTGAATCTAGGACCCAAGACCGTTTACGTCCAGCACTGAATCGAACCCAGGACTTCATAGGCTGGGTTTAAAGAGAAACGGTTAGAGCAACAATGCAGTGTAGTTATAGTAATAAAACGTTGATAATCATGAACACAAATGTACTTAAACATTCCTCTATCAGTGATATTTATTAATTTAACTATTTATTGTAGCTTTAAGACTTTGTACTGGCAGTTTTTCTTTATAGAGAATTAAAGTAATTGAAGATAATTTATTGGCTTTTATTTTCTTTTAACTACACACCAAGATAGGAACCATACCATCAAATACAGAAGACCGTTAGATGCTGATGACCCAACAGGCAACATCGTTTACCTAATCTATATTGGGCTTAGTGCGAGTCTACAGAAAATGATATTTATGAACGAACTCGAATACTCAACGTAGACGAAGACTTGTGATCAGCAAAACTTATCACGACAAGTTCGAGCTCTCGACGGGCATACAGCTCTTATCAAAGCTGTATGCCTGTCGAGAGCTCAAAATTGTTTGTACATTTAGTTTTTTGCAAACTCAATATTATAATCGCTGCAACCAACATCTACACAGATGTCATGGCTAACGATAGGATGGCCCTAATGCCAAAACTGCCCCACACCAAGAAAGACGATATTATAATCCTCCCAAAGGGTGCTGGCAAGGGTGTCATCAGTGTGTATTGTTGTTAGCAATACTCCGGATTGGTAGAGGATACTAATTCGAGACCCACCGGAGTTTTAAATTTCACATTTTTGAGAAAACTATTATCGACCAAATCGAAATTTCATATACTTATTTATTATAATAAGTTACAATTTTATATCTAAAATTACAATTTTATGTCTAGATTTAGTAACCAGTCCCTTGCCTCGGTTGTAAGTGGAAGCAGACCCTCAAGTCGCCCTGAGAAACGACTTATGGGGCACTCTTCGACAATGTGCGCAATGGTCTGGTCTGGTGCTCCAGTCACAGGCTGCTGATGGTTTGAAACCCCACTTTTGAAGGTTGTGGTTGCATCGTTGTGGTGTTGACCCATATCTTTCGGCTTTCTTTAAAACCAGTGGGGGTTTTGGTGGGTTCTAATATACTAATATTTCCTCGTCAAAAACAAAACCGCTTCCAATTTAGTTTTCAATGTCAAAACCAAGACAATAAGTCATGTCTGACCGTTTATCGTGATCCAGATCTATGTAAAAGAAATTAATTATTGGCAGTTTAAAATTGTATCTTTTATTGATTTATGATCAAAAACGAAACGGTTGGGCATATTTCTGGCACCTACATTAGTCTATAAATCTAAGGCGGAAATAGGAACGAGTTATTAAATAGCAGCTAAATCTTTTCACGAACTTAGGTATTAAGACGACGTGGCGACGCATTGATGATATTGGCGGTAAGTATTTCATTTTAATCCTTTCAGCAATTATAAAACATTCAAATCCGTTTCTATTTTTCATAACTTTGACATACTATTTCTAATAGGTCTACGTGATTGGTTAAATCTACAATAAAAAAATATCTAAGAGTGCTCCTTAAAACATTTTTTTATATGGTAACGTGCACTAATGCCTACTATCCCTTAAACTATAGTAACAAGCAGGTTAAGTACAAGTATATGTGAATATTTATACAATTATTTATGAACACACGTAAGATTTAGGTTGTTATTCATTCCACACTCACACGCGTTCAGATAAACCTAGTTATAAGCATGCATAAGCAAAAATAAAATTCTACTTTTCTATGGACCCTTCCTAATCATCGTTCATTCAAGATTCAACATCTTTCAAGACTCTGTCAAATATCGAAAGCTTACAAATAATAATGAAATCTCAAGTATTACTCAAACAGGAGCACTCAAGTGGGGCTACGATTATCCTGTTACTTTCGGCTAATTTGACCTCTCGGCTCAAGGGCCCTTTGTCATTCTCTTCAACAGCTCAACGCTTTGTTGATAGATATCATGTCCAAACAATAGCACCAAGAGATTCTTGAGAATCATTTTTTAAGGATATATGGAATAATACTTAACTTGACTGAAGAAAAAACTGCTAATAATTGCAACTACCGAGAGTGCCTCGGTAGTTGCAATTATCTTTACGCCCTATATTTAAAAAAAGCGGCCATGTGCGAGTCGGAATCGCCCATGTAGGATTCCGTAGCAGCAAGTAGATATTTGAGTTGATTGAATGAAAGGTAAATTGCAGTTTACGATTTATGACGTATTAAAAAGAAAACTACTTACTAGATCTGGTTCAAACCAATTTTCGGTGGCAGATTGCATGGTAATGTACATCAAATTTAAATATGTTCATAATAAGTATCTATTTCATTTAATATATATTTTTTCATTTACTTTTATTGCGTATTATTATTATTTCAGCAATCTGATAATATCCAATCCATAGGGATATTATGTTATGTTGTCCAGGGAAGTGGAGGTGAAGTATATAGGCGGTCAAGGCAAATTTAGATTCACTCTTAGGGACCAGTTTAATTTAAATTGATCAAAAAAGAAGGTTATTATTACATATTTTTTACTGTTAATTGTGTGTGTGTAGTGTGTATTGTATTTTATACTTTTAAATTTTCTTTTTTGTGTATCTATTCTTAAGTATCTATGGTTTATATATAGCAAAAACTGATTTGCACTTATGTGACTCATCATGGAAGTTAGCTGAAAATCAGCGTTGCAGTTGGGCTCTGGCTGCCTACCAATTGAACACATTATATTTTTAATTATTCTTTGTTATTTGTTTCTTTGTAATGTTTTTTTTTTCTTAATCATGTTTAGTTTTATGGTAGTATGTAAGTAAATATAAGACTTGTACAAACTTTGTTTCAATATGTGTGTGTGTGTATGTGAACAATAAAAACATTTTCTTTCTTTCATATATATCTTTTAGTTTTATCATTCTCTTATTTTATAAGGTCCAGGGGGGGGGCACTCAATTTACCACTTTGGAAGTGCCCTCACACAAAATATTCTGTTTATAAAAAAATACCCCACATGTAAGGGTTCGACGAAAAAATCGAGTTTAAGTTCTAAGTATGGGGAAAAATGGATAAGTTATAGTGTTTTAAGGAAAAGATTTTATATAAACACACCATTATAAGCATCAAGATGGACACAGCATTATTACAAATACATATTAAAAATACAAATTTAGTAACATACAACAAGGACAACACAAGAAAACTGGCAATTTAGAGCTACAAAAATCGACAGCATCTTATCGGTGCTTCTATATTGACAACTGTAAAATTCTTGTTTAGGTAACAATCATGGAATTAAATCTAATTCGCAACACACACTATCGATCTATCTTTTTTTAATCCATTAGTCATGGCAATCCATTGAAGTATACTTGATGTGAAAGGCGGAACATTAATGTATAGTACAAAAACACGTAGCGTTTACAATAACAAGTATTTCTATACAAAATAGGGGTACCGTAAAACTGTCAAGAACATTCTGTATTCGGCTTGTCAATGAACAGTTAGAATAAGATGTATGGATAAGGTTATGTATTCAGTATGAATCGATGAAGGATATCCTAATCTTATACATTGGCCTTCAAGGGGTTGTAATATTTGAAGTGATACAAGAGCCGTTTTTTATACCGAATTTAATGTATTTTTAAAGGATGACGTTTATTTACTTCTCCCAAATTTCTTCTAGACTTTAGGTAGCATATTATACTCCTTTTTGAAAAAATAATAGATCATTTTTAAATGTAATGTTTTTTTTATTATTAAAGATAATTAATTAAGTTGTGATTTCTTGCTTACAATAAACAGATTGTATGACACCTCCAAATATTTTGTCCATCCATGTGTTTTTAATCGAATTGTGTAACTAGTGAATTGAAAGAAATCCTATTTAGGTAAATCCGTCAGAAATCGCCGTATTTCCTTTGTCATCGTTTAATTCATACAGCATAAGCTAATCAGATCTATTAAATAAGTAACCGGACAGGTTCTAGTTGGCTTATAATTCGGATATTATATCCAAGCAATAAAAAAAATTGACAAGCATTATGCAACGTCAATGTAATTGACGGGCCTGTTGGCGCGGTTGGCAAATTTGCTTTTCACACCGGAGGTCGTGAGTTCGATTCCCACTCAGGACAGATATTTGTGTGCATGAACATGTCTGTTTGTCTTGAGTCTGGGTGTAATTATCTATATAAGTATGCATAAACCAAAGAAAAGTAGTACATGTAATATATCAGTTCTCTGGTTTCCATAGTACAAGCTCTGCTTAGTTTTGGATCAGATGGCCGTGTGTGAATAATGTCCCAGGATATTATTAATATTAATATACACTGACAAAGACTCCAAGTGCGTGGCGCAGTGGTTAAGGTTAATACCTCGACGCCCTCGTATTTCGGGTTCAATCCCTATTTTAGCTGTTAGTTTTCCAAATAAAATAAAATATATCCACTCACATATCTAGTTCTTACCTACAACTTAAAAAGTGGTGAATCGAAAACTCACAAATTTTCGATGTACCGCTGTAAATAAAAGAAGCCGGAGGGAAATCACAAAATGAGTCATTACCCTGCCTGTTCTATTCAGGTCAAACAATATTTTGTTATGTCAACAAACGCTAAAACATATCTACACTAACTAACTTTAATCAAACGTGTCCCCAATTAAATTTGTATCCAAGGCATGCAGGAAGGTCGTAGAGTATTATGACCTAATACTATTAGAGAAGATTAGCAGTGCTCTTAATACCTGAAGCCCTGGCAGTTGTGAGGATTCGACGGCGGAACGGCCACTTGGCCGGGAGCCGTTGTCGACGGCGAATCGTATCTGGTCACTGGCTAAAAACGCGGTAAGTCCAAACATTGAAAAACAATTAAAAATAATTAAACGATATTAGTTGGTTCCATTTTTAAATCGATCACTTTGCATCATGTGGATAATAAAACCAGACCTATATCAATAAATTTTATGGTGCCTTTTTTTATATTATCTAATATTCACGCCAGTTTAGTGGGGATAAGAAGTTATAGCACAGAATAAAGAGTACTTACGTAGTTATAGTCTCGAGTACTAGGTACATATATAGGGTGCACTAGCTCGAAATTACATAAAATTGCCTTAATATATAATTTCAGTTTTTCAAAGAACCTTCTTCGACAGATTGTTTCTCCAACTACATGATTCAACATGAAAGACGGACTTAACGTATCGGCCCTGCCGAGTCCCCTCGACCGCTACAAGCTCGAGGCTAGACTCGGTTCCGGTATATTCGGTGAAGTCCACCGAGCCTCCGACACTCAAGCAGCTGGCAAAAACGTCGCTGTTAAAATACAGACGTATACTGACGACAATGAAACTCACATACAGGAGGAATACAAGATTCTCAGAGATTTTACGAAGCACCCAAATTTGATTGACTTCTATGGCGTATTCTGTGAGAAATCCGAAAGAGTGAAGAAGATTTGGTTTGTGCTTGAGGTAAGACCAATATAACATTATTTTTCTGTATCCGGTGTGTTAGGAAAGTGAATCAGACAATTTATAGACGTTATACCTATCTAGTTAAAAGCCACTTGAGAACCTAAAAATAAATTCTCAGAGTTTCTACAAAAGCTTCGTCATGCTCCGAATTAAACAATGACCCATCTATTTTCCAGTTGTGCGAATGTGGATCCGTCATCGATATTGTCAGAAAACTGAAGGCAGCAGACAGAAAAATGTCGGAGGAACACATCGCTTACATCCTCAAATATACGATTAAGGTAAGACCATATTCGACTGACTATAAACATGTCGCTCGTCACATACGAGTCGAGATGGCTGTTTATAAAACAAAGGGCCTGCCAGTCTACCTTTCAACGGCTGAATCAATTGGTAGGTACTTTGAATGCAAACTCAATTGTTCTCGGATCTGTGTCCAGGCTATTTCTGTTGCTCGCGTGACGTCGAATAAAATATTGCCAGGCGAATGTCCACGTACGTTGAAATACAATCTAGAACCATTACTTAAAATGCACGCCGCTTTATTTGATGTGATTCGCGACGGAACAGTCGAACTTGTCGATGCGAATGTCGGAGCGCGCCCGACAACACCATGATGGCCCCCCATCGTGGCGCATCGCTCAATTATCGTAAATAATGCTCGCGCACACAAGATATACGGACCTCTGACGCGGTAGCCAATGATCCCTCTAATACAGACCTGTCAATCGAAAACCTTTCTTACTGCCCTTTTTTAAGGTCCATAAGATGGGATATAAGTTCGTGTTTTGAGCTCCATAGTTATCGGAGAGGGTTAAATGCGTATTATCTTTATGCAAGCCACTTGGTTCACAATACCGGTGCTCCGTCCTCTTGGTACGGCAGATCTTCCACGCATATCTATCGATGTTGCATCTCGTAAAGAACGATCAAAGACCAACTTGTGATGTCATCAATATCGATATTATTAATACAACACATGACATCGATCAATTTCATTTAAAATAGAAAGGTGATACGTACTTCGATGTCAGTGATACTTGATAACACATTTTTTCCATGTTGTTCTTGATATATTGTTGAGGATAATAATTAAAATAAATTATATTTGTAAACATAGGTATATAGTTAAACAGATGATATTAAATATACAGGGACATGTTTATTAATACCAACAATAGACAAATAAAAATAAAATGCATAGGAATAGTACGATTTTATGTCGGTTTTAACTAAATAATCTGTTATCAAGTACTCAATAGCCGCGCAACGGTTATGACGCAGCTGCTTTGTTATAATAATATGACACACTATGATTATTTATTTCATTAGTGATTATCATTTTATTAATTACTATAATAATTTTACATCTTAAAAATATAATCGATATTATACTTTCAAATGGTTGTCACAGATAAAAGTATAAATAGGGTAGGAGAATTATTAAAGAGGGATTCTTTGTACGACGGTAGATGAGAACGTTACTCTGTTCGATTAAATATTGTGTGTGAAAAATATGTCGGAGTTTTAATGTGCAGAACCTACGAGTGCGTAACAAATCATATTATAGAGAAAGTCAAATACCTTATAGCCAATTATACTTAAATACCATATAAATTTTCACATAGTCATATCAACATAGCCTGTTGGCGCGGTTGGCAAGTGATTGCTTTTCACGCCTAAGGTCGTGGGTTCGATTCCTACCCAGGACAGATATTTGTGTGCATAAACATGTCTGTTTGTCCTGACTCTGGGCGTAATTGTCATTATAAGTATCTATTTACAAAAGAAGAGTAGTATATGTAGTATATATCAGTTATCTGGTTTCCAAAGTACAAGCTCTGCTTAGTTTGGGTTCAGATGGCCGTGTGTAAATAATATCCCAGGATATTAATTTTGGTATTCACTAAGAGAGCGTAATTTACAAAAAGCTACAATCAAAAGATTGTTACACTATTGTATTAGGTGAAAACCTGCAAAAATAGTTGTAAGAGAGGATAAATTTGTGAAAAATTAAAAAAACGTATGGCGCAGCGGCTAAGACAGTCGCCTCGCCGCTTCGTGTCGCGGGTTCGAGTCCCGCGCCGGACAACTATTTGTAATTTGTGTCCGTCTATTATATGTTTGTAAAGTACCCCGCGACACAGGGATTCAATTCCCTAATAAGGGTATTATCTTTAAAAAAAAATAGACAATGAGCCCAAGTTATAATAAACCACTTTATACACCAAGCCTTTAAATCAATCAGATCTTTCCGCTTATCATTAATAAACTCAGTAATCGAGTAATAACACTTGTCTACTAGAAAATTAATGTCTGTTATTTAGGATTTAACTGGAGGTTAGTTTGTACTAACATTAACTTAATAACTCAGTTACTAAAACAATTTTGAAATGTTTTATCACTCATTTAATAATTAATGTATTTTTAGTACGTGATAGCCTCGTGGTTAGATCGTTGAATTGTGGAGTCAATGGTCTCGAGTTCAAAAGCACCATTGTCTTTTCTAATTCATGTGCGTATTGGAAATTATTTCGTACGTAAAACAGTGAAGGGTGCATGCATTTACAAAACGTTCTTGATGGCCTGTGAAAGTATGTCAACCCGCACTAGGTGCTAGGTGGTGGACTAGGGCCTATTTATTTATTTTTTGGTAAGGGAGGGCATTATGCATGCCACTTGCAAAAAGTGTCTGCTGGTTGGTATGTTGGACTGCTATGGGACAGTAATAGGCTGAATAAACATAACATCCTTATTGCCGTCCACACGCTCTTACTCAAATAATATTAATGTCCTGGGACATTGTTCACACTGGTCCCACACTAAGCATGTAGGTACTATGGAAACCAGATAACTGATATATTACATATACCACTTTTCTTTTGTAAATACATACTTATATAGATAATTACACCCAGACTCAGGAGAATCAGACATGTTCATGCACAGAAGTATCTGCCCTGGGTGGGAATTGAACCGGCGTGAAAAGCAAGCGTTTGCCAACCACGTCAACAGGCCCCGTAGTCTTGAAGTGATCATATAATAGCACTATGCATAGGCTTTTCGGTAATTTGTGTAGTCTGTTCGAATTATGTTCACGGCAACAAAAAGAACTGAAAATGTTTTTAACATTTGTAGATACATACTTATGTAGATGATTACACCATGTTCAACAGACATGTTCATGGATACAAATATCTGTCTTGGGAGGGAATCGATCCCACGATCTGCGGCGTGAAAGGCAAGCATTTCGCAACCACGCCAACCGGTCCGACAAATTGTATAAAAAGTAGTTATTATATTTTATTGACAACCTAAATTTTCGTCATATATTGTGTGCCCTTTGGCAATCGCCTAATGTTTGATACCATGTAATCGTAACTGCTTTCAGCAGTATATATATCGATATCATAAAACGATCGAATTTACAACATCACTAAAAACTAAACGATCGTAATGAACGCATTAAACAAGCTGATATATCAGACAGCAAAGCCCGCAGACAGGCCGCCTGCGACAGCACTGGAGCTCCGATACGTATGCAAATAGCTCCCAATGAATCTCTGGGGCGTGGGGATGTGATTGACAGTGACGTTAGTATCGCCCGGCCGACTTAACAATCCGCGAGTGCCCCGCATTAGGGGCGGTCACTCCATCACTCCCTGTCAAACTACCGTGTTGACTGCCTCGATTGGTGCAATCAATTCAGCCTCACTCATTTGTATTCTAGGCGCTCGTTTACTTGCACGAGAACAAAGTGATACACCGCAATATAAGATGCAGTAACATTTTGATTACGAAAGAAGGCGAAGTGAAGTTATCCGACTTTGGGCTATCATGCAAATTGAACGGAACTTTGGATAAGAGTACGAACAATATTGGATCGCCGAGCTGGATGGCTCCCGAAGTTGTTAATATTGGGGAAGAAGGATATGGGAATAGAGCAGATGTATGGGCACTAGGTATAACCACTATAGAGTTGGCGGACGGAAAGGCACCGTTCCAAGATATGCACCCTACAAGAGCTCTTTTCCAAATAGTCAGAAATCCCCCTCCAGGAATGGCTAAACCTGCAATGTGGTCCAATGATATTAACGACTTTGTCGCCGAGTAAGTAACATCATAACTTAAAATGATTAAATATATTTATCTCGCCACTTTCACCGCATTGCATTTTTCATCTCTGGCACAATGCGGCACCCGTCTTCGTAGTAATATAAAATATGCACCAGTTCTATATCCAATTATAACGTTTTATGAAAAATAATATTTCAGCACAGTCTGTCTAGTAGCTTTTGTAAATCTCTCAAATAAACATAGATACAATAGTCAAAAAATATTTAGTATTTTAGTGCATTATGTTCAGTATACGCTACTTCTCTTATAGTTTTATAACTGTGTTGATATGGATGACAAATTTAAGTTTATTCGATGATTCGACAGATGTCTCGAGAAAAACCCTGAACATCGGCCATATATGATGGAATTAGAAGAGCATCCATTTATACAATCAGTTCCCGAAAATGATTTTCATGTGAGTACACTTCAAATAGGAAGAACGACACAAAATATTGAATTACCTTTAAGTCTATTTATTACAGCTGTCTACAGAATTAAAAATACTAGCTACGGACTTAAAAGGTAAAGAGGAAGCAGAGACGCTACCAGAGAAGATAATAAGAGGTGGTCTGTTAACAATACAAGGTGTCAAAGAGCCAGAAACTATGCAAGTAGAAGACCTTGCTGCTTTGGAGAAACTGACAGAAGACAACTTACTCACTGAACTGCAAACTAAATTAGCAAAAGGATATTTTACGTCATTTATTGGTGACGTTTTACTCATACTAAATCCGAATACAACCGAGGATATTTATAATGAAAATGTGAGTAAGAAATAAGTGTAGTGAACTGTGACCCACCGTCTGTAAAATTTGAATGGGTATATACCCAGCATAAACTTTTATCAATATAAATACATCGACAGTGTAAAATTTCATGCTAATAATAACTGGCACTCTACCATTAACTTCAAACATGCTTATTAAATAAAATTAATATTTCAGTATCACAAAAAATACGAATGCAAATCGAGATCAGATAATGAGCCTCATATATTTGCTGTAGCAGACAGTGCCTATCAAGACGCCCTTCATCACAATGAACCACAACACGTCGTATTTTCTGGAGAGAGTAAATCAGGGAAATCAACAAATATGTTACATGCACTGTCCCATCTCACTCACTTAGGAGCAATGAAAAATAACACTGCTGAACGAATACAAAAAGCGACTAAAGTCATACAAGCTGCTTTAAGTGCAGCGACACCTATAAACGCTCATTCAACAAGAGGAATATTTCAAATTCAAGTTACTTACGGTAGCTCAGGAAAACTAAGCGGTGCAATATTTTGGTTATATCAGTTAGAAAAATGGCGTGTATCGTCCACTGATATGTAAGTATGTAATTCCATTTAGATGGTATAGCCAAATCTATTTTAATCTGGATATTTTATTTTATTTTTATTTGTAGGTCTCAAGCCAACTTTGATCTTCTCTATTATTTCTATGATGCTATGGAAGCTGCTAATCGCACAGAAGAACTATGTTTAGAGAAAAATAGAAAACACAGATATTTAAGAATATTAGACGAACCGAATAAAGGAATAAAAGGAGTACGAGAAAAATCCGAACACAACGTAGAGCTTTACAAAGAGTTCATAGAAAACTTAAAAACTCTTGATTGGGAAGAAGAGGATATAGCATTTTTAGAAACAGTATTAGCATCTATACTTGTCCTTGGTAATGTTAGATTCAAAGATGGTAAAAGTGGTATAGCAGAAATAGAAAATCCTGATGAAGCAAAAAAAGTAGCTAAGTTACTATCTTTGGAGGAAGTCAAATTTCTATGGGCTTTGCTCAATTACTGTTTGATAGAAAGTGGAACTGCAGTCAAGAGAAGGCATTCTACAGATGAAGCCAGAGATGCAAGAGATACATTAGCAAGTGCTTTGTATAAAAGGCTAATTGACTGGATGATTAATTTAATAAATTCAAAATTATCATTTATGCGATCTGTGTTGTAAGTAAATATTTCTAATACAGCACATATTTTATTTGCAGCATAATGTATCTTCCCTAATAATAAAATTAATTTTACAGCGGTGACAAATACTCAGTAAGCTTATTGGATATGTTTGGTTTCGAATGTTTCCATCGAAATCGATTAGAGCAACTGATTGTAAACACAACTAATGAGCAAATACAATTTTTATACAATCAGAGAATGTTTGCTTGGGAAATGCAAGAAACTGCTGAGGAAGAAGTTCCTGTCGTATCTTTACATTTTTATGACAATAAGAATTCTGTGGATCAACTGATGGGAAGACCTCTTGGACTTTTCTATATTTTAGATGAAGCAAGCAGGACCAGTAGTGGACAGGAGATGATAATGAGTAGGTTAACAGCTATAATACCCTTGAATTTTTTAGTATATAATTAGAATAGACATAAGTTAAACCAGATAATGATAACATGAAAATAGATATTTACAATGTATACATTATAGGTACAATTCGAACTACATGCAAAGGCCCGTACATCAAACTATCAGGCAGCCACGAATTTAGCGTTGCCCATTATACAGGAAAAATCAACTATGACTGCAGAGAGATGGCTGACAAAAATAAAGATTTCCTACCTCCGGAAATGATAGAAACCATGAGAGCGTCTATTAATGTTACCGTTCAACAGCTATTTAGGAATAAACTAACCAAAACTGGAAACCTAACTGTGTCCTCGAGCCAGCCAAACGCCACAGTTGTAAAGTCTAAATCAGAGAAGGAAATGGAAAATATAAAAACTAGGGTAAGTGAAAATATAGCAAACGCATAACTAGTAAGTTTAGTAGGTAATAGGTAGTTTGATCGACAAACTGATTTAGTCTTAATGATTGTAATTAAACGATCGTTATGGTTTAAGGCAGTAATATGGTGTTGTAAAATGAAGCTACACGCTGTTCAGGCATACAGTAAATTTCTGCATAATCATTTTCAGAAATACAACACAGTGTCCAAAGGCCAGTTCTCACAAGTGCACCGAATGAGGACGGCCGCCGCCACCTACCGGGCTACTAGCTTGGAAATACTCAAGCAGTTATCCATTGGTCCTGGCAGTGGAGGCACTCATTACGTCAGATGCATAAGAACTGACCTAAATGACAATCCAAAAGGGTTTCAAACAGAGGTTGTAAGACAGCAACTGAGAGCGTTAGCAATATTAGACACGGCTAAAGCACGGCAGTGTGGATATTCTAGTCGAATCCCTTTTGCAGAATTTATAAGAAGGTAAAAGAACAATTTCACTAGGCCTGTGGTGCTTAGTGATTAACGACAACGTTAACCCTTAATTTGGCATGGTATGTACTGTCATACATGACTTTATAAAAAATAATTTGTTAAACAAAAAGCAATTTGCGTGTAAATAATTATTTTTTCCATAACACAAAACTAATTAATTTTGCTGAAAAATATAAATCACATTTTTAACACACCCATTTTGACATTTCTTAAAAAAAATGGCTACCCGGTGATGGTCAACTCTGTTGCCCCAGGTATTTATACTTTAATTTTGAATATTACATAGTTTTGAATAGGTGTAATGATAAAAATGTAAGGTTTATTATGTAATGGAATGTATATGATGATATTTATGAAGTTCTATTTACATAAAATGGTTCTATTTTGATAATTAACATGATGTATGCTGTGACATACACTGCCAAGTTTGTAAAGAAATACCCTCCATTTTGTTTGTATGTCACGGTATACATTGCCAATATGCGGTTGCTTTTTAGGCTAACTTAGTTTTATAGCAAGCTATTTTTTCCTTGTCAAACAGCGAAGGCTACAATCTCGCGGTGGTAGAATTTTAGCGATTGTGCCCGCAAAGAATGCACCCTTTGACGGTAGTGAAAATTATGACCTTCAGGACGAATTACGTGTGCCAATACCGCTCTCTATGTTTACTTCTTCTGCACCTTCTATTGATAGTTCTACTGAAAGACTCAATATTTTCCCACCACAAAAATTTTCGACTCATAGCAATGTTTCAAAGTGCCTATTCAAGCCCTTCTCTTGAACCTAATTCTACTAAAGTGCCGATACTGAGGGACATTCCGTCACTCCCAGCTACTCTTGCAACGTCAGCAACTCCTGCACCTGCTGCACCTGCTGCACCACCTGAACCATCAGCAAGTAGCTAATTTACTATTAGCTGCCACTCACATAAGGGCTACTGTTGCTTCCAAGTCGCTTCCCCGTAAAACCAGATCGCAACTTCCCATTGTTTCTGTAACTCAACGACCCAGATGAATCATAACGTTCACTCTGAATTATCAATGGAAAAAACGGTTTATCGGCACATTGCAACTAGAGAACAAGACTCAGTTCACACGGACAATCTCGACGAATACTTCACGGGATTATTTCTACAAGTTCTTTTCCCCTCACAATTTACCAGATATCGTAGAGCAAACAAACGCATATCCAATATTCCAAACTAGACGTCTCTTGCATTGACTGAAAATTAATTGCGGGATTTTTTTTTCATGATACATATTATCATGGGTTTTGTGAGTATGCCATCTGATATAAATTACTGGAGTTTGTGATACAGATACCATCTCGTAGCCAATTTGATGCCTCCAAAACGATATCAACAAATCCGTCGTGATTCCGAGATATTACTAAGTCGGACCTTTATAACAAAAAAATTGACATAATTGCTTAGCTCAAGATAATGAAACGATATAATAATATATCCAATCTAACGACTCTGATATGCATGAAATGCCAAGTCCGTCAGTGCTTCGTAACTGGCAAGTCCTAGGTATTGTCAACTAGACTATCATATTATGCGTGATTAGTTATGCTGGCAATTTCTAGGCGTTATTAGACGTGTTTTTATTATCATAATTCACACCTTCCTACAAGGGTTCCTGAAGGGGGAGGTAGCGATTTTTTTATATTCTTTATTTGTATTGTAATTGGCAATGTATATCACGACATACACCACCTTTTCTTAATGTTTTTATGTGCGTTTGGTAATGTATGCTGTGGCATACATAGTTTTTCATGAAAACTGAAGTTTCTTTATTTTTTTAATAATTTTTCTGTAACCCTCATAAATGTCTATAACACATTTTCGTTCAAAAAATTGAATTTTATGGCATTTTAATCTTTGCCAAAATAAGGGTTAAGCAATAAGCAGTGACCAAAACCATCATTTTCTTTTATTTAGCTTTTACCCACGTAAAAGCTAAGTAAAAGAAGTTTTCTGGATAAACAGTACTCTATGTCCTTTTTATGTAACCAGATATCATGAAATCTTGCACAAAGCATAATAATCGCTTGCGTAACAAAGCGCAACAAACTTTTCATTTTGATATTATTAGTTAATTGTATTAGATGCTTTTATCACTTGAATACTATTTTATTTTATTTATTTGTCAAATTGAATAATATAACACAATTCAATATTTCTTAACAGGTATCGTTTCCTAGCTTTTGACTTTGATGAAAATGTGGAGGTCACCAAAGAAAATTGCCGACTTTTAATGATTCGCTTGAAGATGGAGGGCTGGGTTCTAGGAAAAACAAAAGTCTTCTTGAAGTATTACAACGAAGAGTTTTTATCCAGGTAAGGCATATTTAAGGAGTTAAATCCACTTGATGCGACACGTAAATCTCGAACGACGATTTACGAGCCCTAGAAGGATATGGTTGATAGATGTAATTAGTAGGTACTTGTAGTACAATTTTTTACCCAGAAATTTAAGAAAATTGAAAATTTTCATTCAGCGGGACAATATTAAAATACGTGTTCAATTGTTTCTGCAGTATAATTTCTGGTGAGTATATAGGTAACAATTATTTACTTTTTAAATGAAAGTACAATATTATAGCAGAGCTGCGGCTCCGAATTTGTACTTAATTATTATTTTACACATTTCACAGGTTAACTTTACAGTTTTGTACGTTGGATCATCAGCGAATAGAAATTCATGAATAATAGTTGTAGAAAAATCAATGCATCAACGCGCTACATTTTCATCGTATTTTATTTTATGTCGTATAGGCAGACAATGAATCCGGAAAATCGATAAGTTCTTCCAGGCGGTCAAAGCTGCAAATTTTATTACATAAGACGGTTTTAATCAAAAGATAACAGCATAGTTACCAATATATGTTTTCTTTATGTTCGCTAGAGTAACGATTAACTGATAATTTGCTTATTTTTAGGCTCTATGAAACCCAGGTGAAGAAAATAATAAAGGTCCAATGCATGATGAGAGCATTCCTAGCACGGAGGAAAGCCAAGAAAGACAAAGCTAAAATGATACACAGTAAGTATAGGTACCGAAAAGCTACAACGGGACAAAATGGGCTCGGGTGTTTATTCCTGCGTCATCCCAACTGCCCATATAGAAGCAATAAAAACAATTAATATTTTTTCAGTCAAAGAATTGAAGAAACAGCAATCAATGAATGTAACAGAGGACGAGGCTGCACTATTAATCCAAAAAGGTAAATAATAGTATTTTCCTTTGTATTATAATGTACAGATGCACAGAAAATCACAATGGTTCGGAACAAGGATAGCAGAAGCTATCTACGCTCCAGTTCAAGAAGCAAGTTGCACACGGCAATTAGATGCTTTTTGGTGGAAACTCGTAGCAAAATTTCTAGCTGAACTGTAGGTACCTGATAAAACATACCCAAATACTTTCCCTGGATTAAAACTTCTAATACTCTACATGTTTCCCAGCGTACCGAGGCCACATAGTCCGCAAAGCGTACGGGCCTCTAATCAACAAGAGCACGGCACAGATTGACGAAGAAACAGCAGCTTTCCTCAAAAGGTTCGCAATGAGATGGAAGAGCAGATCAATATTCCAAGTCTTACTACAGTACCGAGCAGTTCGCTATCAGGATTTGGTACATTTCTCGCAACAGGTACTCTTCAATACCTACCCAATGCTTAATATAACTACCTGCACTTACAATAACTAATATTGCTCAAGCGCAGTAGAAACAGGTGCTCTGCCCTCTAAGGGCAGGGAGTAAATAACGGATGTCCCTATAGAACCTACCAACTTTACTGTAGATAATTACTATAAAGTTCTGTTGAAAAGTAACAGTTCAGGAATTCAGTCTTTAATTTAAATTTTGTGTGGCGACCCCGTTAAGGGCAAATTACAGCCCGCCATTAATCTTTGGCGCTTCAAATGGTTTCCAATGGTAGGCATTCAGAAATCCACACATTTTACATAAATTTATTGTATTGGTACTGCTTATCTTATAGCTCTACATGCAGCCACAGTTATGTCATACATATACCTAAGTAGAATAGGATTGATAATCATCTTACGGACGAGTATGAAACTGCTAACTTCATGTTGCTTAGTTCAAAATTCGTTCAAAGTTCTTTTTGCAATACGTCCTTTGAAAAGCAGATTATTATTTCTCAATGCAATACTCATAATCATAAATTGACCACATTTGACTCCTTAATTTCTATGAAAAGGTTAGAAACTAGAATGACGAATTGAAAAAAATATTCTGTTCTAATGCTCTCGCGTTTGATTTCCACAATTAGGAATTCAAAGAAGAGATCGTCCGTGAACATGTAATGCATATTGTATATATTTATCCAGGACTCGAGGAGCAGCAAACGTATATTCTATAACACGCTGCGACCTCGACTACTAAGCCTCCGCACGCTAAGACGCGAGTTGCTTGCGACATGGGCTCATATACAAACCCATGTGCGACAGTTGACTAGGTATTGACTGTTGAATGGAAATTTTGAATCTTTATTCGAACTTACCAGACTCTCAACTGTCTTTCTAAGAAAAGATTTTTATCTCATTTGATTTCTCCAACGGACAGCTCGAATAAATCTGATATTATAGTATCCCTTAATTATACGATGGAGAATGTATTACACATGGTATAGAGTGAAATGGCATTCCGTGAATACGCGGCAAGCAATCACAAACAGTAATAACTGTTTATGACTGAATTTTAATCGGTAGATAGCTTGATCCTCGGGAAAGGTTTTGGATTCCCTCACGCGTGTACAATGCGGCGAGCTACGGCATTTATAAAAAGCCATCCCTGCGCATTGAATCTGGTGTGGTGAGGATCTGGTAAGTTGGGAATGAGTGTTTTTAAAAATTTTATTCAATGCAGTTAACTTTAATACACTCCTCTTCCTCAGGTGCATATCTACAACCAGGCAGTTTTAGAAGCGCTGCTTAACACAAGTACTTCAGTGTTACTCGACCGAGTGGACCCTCAGGCTAAGGAATCGGTTTTCCTCGGATCGGGCCCGCCAACCGTATGGAAACTGCCCTTCCGGATTGATCAGCTCCAGTATTATGATACTTCTTACATGTGTGACCCATCTGGTAAAAGCACGTAAGTATAAATTTCTATTAAACCTTTTTATAAATCGCCAATATATTAAACTACCTATTTATTATTACAAAATCTTACATTGTTGAATAAATATAAAAGTAAAATTAAATACTTTGCTACATTCCTTCTAAATGTGTTGATTAATAATCGATTTCTCCTTATAGCGACACATTTGCGAGTCAATACGATTCCGACCACGAGCAGTGGGACGAACCGTTGAAACGTCGATTTAGTTCAGCACAAACAGACACCAGTACAGCGTCGGCAGCAACTCAGACGCTTATTACAGTGCCATTCTGCAGAGATCCAACACAGCCCGTGCCCGCCTTACCTCCCGACGAACCGGAGCAACACGCCACTAAATCAAAGAAAGAAGTCCCAACTAACAGACCCGCCGTATACAAGAAGAAACCCAGCCACACACCTCACAGCTATTACCAACCACCCGAACCTTGGACTGGAATAAGGGATGACAATGATATCCTCGAAGACACGGCGCCTAAACTTCGGAAATCAACATACAGCAGAAGTCTTTACGCTATTGATGCCGATGCGCAGGATCCGATACGAGAACTACAAGCCATGGCTAAATCTACTAGCGATATGAATGAAGACGATCCTCCATTTAACTTCCAAGCCATGCTAAAGAAGACTCCAAAAAATAGAGCTTCAATGAAGAGGTCCAATGAGTTGGATGATGATTTAGAAGGTAAAAATGTTGTTCCGAAGCATATAATTTCACCTAATAGAGCAAAACCACCACCAGCGCCCAAATCGCCTGCTCCAGCACCGCCGACAAACCCACCTGCCAAAGTTGCGCCACCTCCACCGAGGTCTTCAAGCAGGGAGATGATACGACAAAATTCCAAAGACCTCATAATCGCTGCCTTGAAGAAGAGAGATTCCCAAACCGATATACTTTGTCTAGACAACAATATAGATAATGAGAAAGTCGAATTAGCCCCAGGGATCACAGTCGAGGGTACAGTCACAGACTTATAAAAAGACGATTTAGATTCTGTAAAAAATATATTTAATCTCCATTGTTTTGGAAGTCCGCATACACTTTATTTTATGACTATGACGTTACAATATTAATATTTTTTTCGATAATTAAGTTTTTAAAGCCATAAGTTTAAAGTTAAGTCATAAGTTTTCTCGTTATATCTCAATATCTAATAATTTATTATCTCAATAGAGTTAAGTATATTAAATACAAAAATTCGATCTTAAAGCAAAATTATGGCGAAACTTAGTGTGATTTAACATATTTTAGATTTTCATCACTCCGTATAAAAATATATAAAATTTTATATTAGATCTTAAAGTAGCTTATCCGAAATTGCTTTGGTAACTTATTATAAATGCTTATAAACTAGTGTGGTCATATAATGTTTCTACGAAAACCGTGTGGCATGGTCCATTATTATAAGTTAAACATTAGTTTGTATGTGATCCTTTATTTGGTAGAAAAAATATAATCAAGTTTTATTAATAAACATTGGACAATATGCTTTATAACTTGGGAAACGAAGCGAAGCTTTTTGACTGAAAACCTCGCAATAACCCACGATCGGAAAACTGGAGTTTGAATATAGCATGTGGCAAAACCTTTTGAACGATGCATATACTTTTAATTCCCAGACCAAAAATAAATAACGTGACGCTCATAGTTAGACGCTCTCACCGGTCCGTTAGCCACCGGCGGGCTAAAGCAATTAGGGTCGCGGTCAGTCGACGGTCACCGTAGCCTAGTTGGTAGTGCTCCTGCCTACGAAGCTGGTGGTCCTGGGTTCGAATCCCGGTAAGTGCAAATATTTGTGTGATGAGCACGAATATTTGTTTCCGAGTCATGGATGTTTTCTATGTATTTAAGTATTTATCTACTATATAAAAATAAGTCGGGTTTTCCTTCCTGACGCTATAACTCCAGAACGCACGAACCGATTGCCACGGTTTTGCATTCGTTGGAAAGGGCTCGGGCTCCGTGAGGTTTATAGCAAAGAAAATTTATAAAATTTAACGCGAGTAACACCGCGGTCACACAGCTAGTCTATCTATATAAGTATGTATACCGTCGCCTGGTACCCATAGTACAAGCTTTGCTTAGTTTGGGGCTAGGATGATCTGTGTAATAAAAAAAAAATGAAAAGAAAGTCTATAGATGGATGACCATCAAAGTGGTTTAGTTCTGAGCGTCTCCGTGCTTCGGAGTACACGTTAAGCTTGGGTCCCGGTTTTAGTCATTAGTCTAATGACTACAACCGGATCGTTAAGCCATGTCAGAAACCTACTGGGCAGCTTGAATAACTCTGACACTAGGGTAAACACTACCCATACTATAAGTAGTAGTAATAAATTACTAAGCGAGCTTTACACAACATTCTGTGACACGTTATCTGTGAAACTTCATTAAACCGGAACCATCATTAAACCAGGAGTAAGTTTATAAATAGTAGTGTCTGTACCACGCCTAGCCACTCATCAATACTAAGATTTGCATAGAAGAATACTTTAGGTTACAAAAATACGTACCGTATTTTTTATATAATACTAGCTGTGCCCCATGGTAAATTTTATAAATTTTCTTAGCTATAAACCTCACGGAGCCCGAGACCTTTCCAACGAATGCAAAACCGTGGAAATCGGTTCGTGCGTTCTGGAGTTATAGCGTCAGGAAGGAAAACCCGACTTATTTTTATATAGTAGATTATTACTTTACAATTATCACATTGTCAAGTTTCATCCTTTAAAGATCAACTTTGAGGTCCAAAGGCTTCCCGTTCTGGACGAATACGACTGTTTGCAAATAAAAATCTTACGTTTTAAGGACGTTATACGACGGGACGCTTCTGTCAGAAATTCCAAATTCATTTAGATATAAAAAAACAATAAAGAACATTGCAAACACGCTTTAGTTAAAAAATAAATTAAGGGTAATAAAATAATATTTCTAGATACTATAACCATTTTCCAATGCAGAGAGATTTAAGTATTTATTATTTAGTTCTTATTTAGCATTTCCAAATCGCATATTATCCGATGTCTATTTACTCCCGTTTCGTAATCCAAATTTCATTAAAAATTGTTGTATCAAATATATATAATGGTCAAATCTGTTCATCATTAAGTTAGTATTCATACAAAAATATGCATCTAAGATCACATAATACATATAAAGAAGCTCGATCAAATCATTTGTACAGTTTGATATGTTTATAACAACCATATATTTTCTGTTATTAAGTTCCATGTATTACACTGTTCATTTAAAATAATGTAATGACAAATTCACATCGAATTGTGCGCGACTGTTCTTTCAATAAATTGTATTTCATTTAGGTATTCAGAATCGAGATAGCATTTGAAAAAGGCAAAACTATCGCAACTTTGTTAAAGCCAACAGAAATCTACGCGATTATTATCAAAAATTGTATTATTTTTTAGGGTTCGGTACCCAAAGGGTAAAACGGGACCCTATTACTAAGACCCCGCTGTCTGTCTGTCCGTCTGTTACTAGGCCGTATCTCAAAAACCGTGATAGTTAGACAGTTGAAATTTTCACAAATGATGGATTTCTGCTGCTATAAAAATACAAAAATAACTGAATAAAATAAATATTTAAGGGTTCCCATTTATCGAACGTGATCTTTGTTCGTTTTTGCTGAATACTGATAACGACAATAGGTAGACGCTTGAAATATTAAGTTATATATACACTCTAAAAATAAATAATTTAATTAAAATAAAACGAATATTTTAGGGAGTATGGGAATAACGAACGTATAGAAAATATACAATAAGTATGTTTGTCAATTGTCTGTAATAGTACAGGCTGTGCCAAGTTTGGGATCAGATGGAAGTGTATCCCATCGTGACCCACGATATATTTTATTTATTATTATTATTTATTTAAATGGCACTATTCGTTCAATTCGTATTTCAGTAAATACCCTTATACCCAACACCTTACTTAGCGACTATTAAATCATCCTTTATATTCAATTTCATAGTGATATTCAAAAACAAACATCCGAATGAATCAGTATTTTTTAACAGTTGTACAGCAATTCGATGTAAATCTGTCCACACATATTGATAAGTGTGCGATTTCATTCATATACGACCACAAATTTGCAACTGCCTTATATAATAATTACACTTGAGAAATATAGTATATAATACAATAAAGTACCAAAATATGCCTTTACGTTTCATTTTTTAATATAATCTTTCATATAATTTAGGCCACCTCTTAACAATCCAAATATTTTTATATTTACGAATCACATCCTAAAGTTATTGCCGAATAATAATTGACTTACAACTAGGTCTTCTAAATTTAGAAAAATATCAAAAGTGTTATAAAAAATATCAGAGTTTTTTTTACATATATTAGGTTATTAAGCATGTATCTTTTAAAATATCAGTCGATGAATTAAGGTTTGATAGAATATTAGAATACAGAGTCAAAAGAAATGTCCATATTGTTTAACTTAATGATGCAGTAGGTAAATTAGAAAACTTTAATTTTAGTAAAATTCGACTTTAAAACTATTGAGTTACAGTTCAGTTCCTATTATCCATTTTCACTTTAATCTTATACAGAACAATTCATATTACAGTTATTCAAAACTCACACATTTCATAAATGTTTTTTTTTTCGATCAAGACCTTCTTCGTACAACGGTATAATAATTATTACCACCTCATTTTAAACTCTATGACATTGTAATAAGAGCTGAAACCAATATATTATGAACTTACAATATGATCTATTACAGGTTCAAATCCAAACAGGCTCATTCACCAAATCGAGTACTTGGTGTCACTACATAGTTAAATTTTCTATATTTAAAAATATTTTAAATGTTTTAGAGGTTGACAACCACCAAATTAGTAATTAATGCAAATTAAAGATAACTTTAAAATTCCGAGTGAATCTTCCTTCCGAATCCTCAAAATAGATTTTTTAGCATTTGGAGAGGATTATTTGTTTATTAAAATTTTGTTTGACCTTTCGAGTATATTTTTAATAAATAATGCATATCTTAGAAAAACTATTTCGTGCCGAGTAACTCATAGAATATTAGGTAACGCAAGTATATTATACCACCCGACTATATCGAAATGATGTCGGTCTAACAACTCATAAATAACAACTCTGATGTTGAGGACACTCGGTAGGGTCATGCCCGTAACATTAGAGAATCATTTCATGTGTTCAGATTTCTCAATAATATTCACCGAAAATCCAAGAATTCCGCACTTATTTTTTTTTATAATTTTACGGGTAGTAATCAGATTAAAGTACAGGAAATTGGTCTTGTCAGCCTCTTAAATTACTTTTATACTTAATCTAAAACAAACTATGAAGATTATCTAGTTTAATATAAGTATTTAAATTATTACGGTGCTTAAGTTACTAATGACATGACTTCAAAATTGAGATCATTGCATACTTAATGTATGTACCTACACAATAAATATGACTAAAACATAAATATTTTAGTTGCATTAATCCTATTTAATATCCCAAATGTTTAAAAATATATCTTAATATCATTAAATTACCTTAATATTTGCTTTCCTTAGATAATGTGTCATGATATTAAAGAAGGTATAAACCATGGCCTGTTTTATTTAAAGCAAAAAAATTGAAAAGTGTAATCTGTTACCTAAAATTAAATCCATTTGATTTATCAGATGATTTACTACTTTTGATTGACAGCGGTCAGATTAGTAGCAAGTTTGATATTGAAGCTGTCCGACAAGTAATATTTGTGGCAAATTCAAACCACATAATATTTTTGTTAAATTCAGACCTCTTTCAGATCACTACAGGTAAGCTTCAAATTAGAAATCTAATAAAGCTGATTTAACAGTGCCTTGTGTACAGTTCAACCAACTTGTATGTAGAGTGGACTGGGGCGCCACTATCCTAAAACGGTGATCACGATATATAAATATCATTTAATAGCGTTAAACAACTTGTTCACATGTATAGTTCAGATGATTATGATATTTATATTATATTTATTTTTTATTAATCCCGCCACATGCCATGAGATATTTTTAAATGCACATCAAAAATCTTATCATTTTATATTTTTCATATTAAATATATTGATTGCACATCAAATTTCCCCGGTCGCAATTGAAAATATATTTCGCTACTAGAAAAGTAGGTTAGGTTAGAACTGGGGACATACAAAAACCGGCGAGTTCCATTAGAGCGAGCCTCGAGTATAATTCATTATAATCACATACACTATCATATTAATTGATCATATAGCATATGGGAAACAAATAACTGAGTAGTGCTATGTTGGTTTAGAGCGTAAGACTGGTGTGGGTTTACATCACAAAATACAGGCGAGTTGCTAGCCTCCTCGTGTAGGGTGCTTTGAGTATGAGTCACGTGGTAGTACCACACTACTTTAGATTACATTGGAGATTATATCGAAGCAGTCTCAACCAATTTATTAATATAATACGGTGGGATGGCATTGAGAGTGTATTTAAGAAATAGTCTCAACTGATAACAGCTTTATAGTGAGCTTCAAATATACTTCATAATTATCACCACTTACAATATAATAAACTGACCTCTTGATTAAAACTCAGGGAAGTAACCACATAACATTAGGTTCGTTCTCCCACCACAAGCACAAGTGAGTTGCGAGCCTCTTCATGTGAAACTCTATGAGTATGAGTCGTGCGGGTGTATTACGCGGAAAGAAAATTGAGAATCTCAATCAATATATCTTTATAGCGCGCCTCGAGTATACTTCATTATAATATTGCATATAGATTGATCATTTAGTACAGTGTTTTTCAACCTGTGGGTCGCGACTCCTAAGGGGGTCGCGAAACTTCTATAGGGAAGTTGGGAAAGCTAGTCATACATTCATTTGCGACCCGCAAATGAATTTTGAGTATTATGATTAGGCCTGCTGCAAATACATTAAAAGTTTAGCACGAAGTTCCAAAACACTGGCTAGTACTTTGTCTCTTGACAACCACCTAACCTCTAAATGATAAAGTAAAGTTTGGTGGAGTGCATTCTATTTCAATTATTCACAAATTTTATTGATGTATTTATGTGAACTCTATGAAATGGAATAAAAATGTTGGATTCAAAAAAGGTAGGGGGTCGCGTGATGAAAAAGGTTGAATAACACTGATTTAGTATATCGGAAACAAATAACTGAGTAGTACTAAGTTGGTTTAGAGCGCGTAAGACTGGTGTGGGTTTACATCACAAAATACAGGCGAGTTGCCAGCCTCAACATGTGGGGCGCTTTGTGTATGAGTGGCGTGGTAGTACCAGACCATGTTAGAAGATATTGAGGACATATTTAAGGAGTGTTTAACAATTTATTTACACAAAAATCCACTTTCAAATAAATACCAATGCATCGTGACTTTAAATTACTGCTAAGATTATAGCCGGCAATTGTGGAGTACTTTAGCGGAGGCCTTTGTCCAGGAGTGGACGCTTTTCGGCTGATACGATTTTGATGAAGATGAAGATTATTATATTTTGAGACAACTATTTGGTGTGCAATCAATAATTATGTCTATGATACGGATTTGTTTTGTAATACACATGTAAGAGATTTTGATTTGCAATTACATACTACCCATGTATACAATCTTTTAGGCCCTGTAACACATCATTATTACAATACAAAATCACACTTATGAATGAATTCAAACTAGGTCACAGACAAGTTTATTATTATGTAATTAAGAAATTAATACGTGCAAAATAAAACAAGTGAACATATATTACTGACCGTGTTACGATATAATGCCCGTACTGGCTACAACTATGCGAAATTATAATGAACTTAAAATTATTATTTAATTTTAATTAAATAGAAAAGCCACAAGACCAGAAATTCTCTCACTGAGTAATAAAATAAAACTACACTAGTATTATCAGGTGGAGTAGTAAAGAATGGGGAATTATTAAACTAAATTATGTCACACCAATGTTACTATATAGTATTAACTCTTTTGGTATGAACTTTGTGAGTATGAATCACGTGGGTGTACCGCACTAAGTGAGATGACATTATTGTCAGCATTTACAATATTATGAGAAACTGATCTTATAGTACACCTCAAACAAGTATCTGCGTAACATTGGGTTTGTTCAGCACATAACTGCGAGTTTCGAGCCTCTTCGTGTAGGACTCCGTAAGTATGAATCCCATGAGTGCACACTCTACGTGGGATGACATTGAGAGTGTATTTAAGACATAGTCTCAACTACACGTAACGTTAAACAACAGACGAGTTGCCAGCCTCATCATGTGGGGCGCTTTGAGTATGAGTCGTAGAGTACCATACTATATTTAATGATTGGCTGTATATTTAAGGAGTCTCAACCAATAACAGCTAACAGCAAACCTCAAGTATACTTCATTATTGTTAGTACTTACAATGTTATTGTAAAGTATACTTTAAACAATTAACTGGGTAACATTGGGTTCGTTCAGGGTGAGTACGGCGTGAGCTTCCACCATAACTACGAGCGAGTTGCGAGCCTCTTCGTGTGGGACTCCGTGAGTACGAGTCGCGTGGGTGTACCACGCGCCGGTAGATGGCATCACTGAGACACACCATTTGCAGGACAATCTGGAAATAGGTAGAGATATTGGGGCGTTATATTTCCTTCATTATAAGAGCTGTAAGAAGTCCGCAGCTGGACAAAACCCTCCCCAAGATACTTCTTAGGGGGATATGCCATAGTACTCAGAAGCTATTTCTTTACTAGAATCAAATAATATGTGCTTTTGAGCGCAAATAGCAACTTCAATAAAATGATCCTGTATTAATAACTATAGACAACGTGTCATGCACAATTTTTAAACGCTAAGATTTGTATCTGATTTCCCAAAGGAAACATTACATTATTAAGCCACAAACTACGTCCACTAATTACGTTAGTTTTTTGTGATACTTTGAGATTATAATCAAAAATTGAGCTCTATCTTAAGTTGTTACGGACTTTTTAGACCTGAAATGACGTTGGCCGCCTCAAGAACAGACTTGACATGACAGATAAAAAGGTTTGTAAAAGATAGAAGAATGTGACAGGAGAAGGAAAAATATGGAATAAAAGACGACAAGAATTTCTGTGGTTTTCTTTAACATGTGGCCCACGAGCCGTAATTTATACCAATCTATGAAGATATACAGTCCACGAAAAATATGTTGACACGCTCGAAGAGCAAAAGTGCGCCGCGCTTGGGTGACGACTTCGGTGGTGACCAGACGGCACGGAAGCTCGACAAAGCACCTGCCACGGGCTCGTCGAGGAGTAAGGAGGTAAATGCGACTCGATCTTTCATCTCCGTACTATCAAGAGCTCATACGAATGACCAAAGAATTGAAAACACGGATTACACGTGCTCATCAGGTAAGAAATACTCATCAAAAGAGAAAATAGTCCGAGAGGCGGAGGACAAAATAGCCGCATTTTCGAAAAATATTCTCGATAAAGCCAGACGTGAACTTAGTGCTATGAGCTCTACGGCTAGTTCATTGAAATCTCTGCCATCTCTGCCTCGTTCTCGAGAGGAAAACAATTGCGAATTGACAACGGTTAACACACACGATATGAAAAAAATCATGGCTAGACAGACGGGTAATTTCAAAGATCTGCCAACATTCTCTGGTAGCCCTGACGAATGGACCCTGTTCTACTCACAATTCAAAACGACATCTAAGCTTTGTGGCTATACGAAAGAGGAGAACATAGCACGACTAGCTAGGTGCCTTCGAGGGGAGGCACGTGACGCAGTGTTCCCGCTTTTGGTTACTGCCTCGAACCTAGACCGTATTATTGATACGCTGAAGTTACGGTTTGGTCGACCTGAGCTTATAATTGATACCATGTTGAACAGAATTCATGCCATTAAGGACATACGTCAAGATGACACAAATAGCCTCATAAAATACGCGACGGAAGTACAAAATGTCGTAGCGGTCATGAAATCCAACAATCAAACCTACCATCTACGGAACCCGACACTTATACGAGACGTTTTGACGAAACTACCGCATACGCTAAAATTCCAATGGGGTTTAGACAGAATACGTGGTAAACAATCCCACCCGACTTTGGAAGATGTCGCTGATTGGCTGATTGAAGTAGCTAAGTCAGTAGCAGAATTTGCAGTGCAACCATCTCGTTTAACTGAAAAAACTGACAAGAATCCAAATCGGCAACCAAAGACCGTAGTCATGACGACCACACCTGTAAAAACCTGCCACAACTGTAAGGCAAATCACCACCTTTCGGCTTGCCCAAGTTTTCTACATCTCTCTGTAGATGAAAAATGGAAATACGTCACGGAGGCAAAACTTTGTTTTGCTTGTCTGTCCGGCAACCATCAGCTCAAACAATGCAAGTTAAAAGGCAAATGCAACAAGCCTGGATGTTTTCGGGTCCATCACCAAGTTCTACATGCTGAACCCAAGACTACGGCAGTCATTCCAGCAAATATCACCCCTGAACGCAGTGACATTGCATTGATCAAAGACAATAAACCTGTTTACACTACTGCGGAAAGTCTAAATACAAGGCGAGTACTGCTTAAAGTTGTCTCAGTTATAGTCCGTGGCCAAAATGGCGAGTTCCAGACTTCGGCACTTCTAGATGAAGGGGCAGCAGTGAGCCTGATTGACGCTTCATTCGCTACGCGTGCTGGTCTCGACGGACCAAATCAGCCGCTTCATATCAGAGGAGCCCATGGAATGACGTCGGTAGACACGACATCGAAATTGGTGAGCTTCAAAGTACGTGGGACTTCGTGCAACGTTGCGTATGATATGTTTAATGTACATACTGTAAATAATTTAAACCTACCTGTAAACAATTATGACAATATTGTAAATAGACTTGACTTTCTGAAGGAATATATTGACTTTGACATAGTGACGAAGGATCAAAAAGTCGACCTTTTGATCGGACAAGACCACATTGAGTTAATTATTACAAGACAGATTATACAAGCACCCAGAAAAGGACTTATACTATCGTTGACTAACTTAGGTTATACTCTACACGGTAATTTCTCAACTTCCGTTAAAAGGTTACCGCTTGAGACGTCTGTACTACACATTTGCTCTTGTGAGGAGCTTAATAACATTCATAAGGCGACCTTTAGAACTGAAGATTTTGGAGTTAAGTTTACTTCTGACACACCTCGGTCTCGACAAGACATAAAAGCACTCGAAATCCTGAAAGATACTTCCAAGTACATAGGTAAACGCTGGCAAACCGGACTTCTGTGGCGTGCCGACATTGGACCGATGCCTGACAGTTACGCCCAGGCCTACTCCCGATTACAAGGTATTAAACTTAAAATGACGAAGTTTCCAGAGTTTGGTCGTAAGTATCATGAGAAGATTAATGATTATCTCACCAAAGGTTACGCCCGCAAGTTGACACCGGACGAGGCCAAGAATAGGAACGACCGGACGTGGTATTTACCACATTTTGCAGTTTTTAACCCCAACAAGCCAGATAAACTACGGTTTGTACTGGACGCAGCTGCAAAGTCTAACGGTAAGTCATTAAATGATTTTTTGTTAACTGGACCAGATTTAATGAACTCGCTACCCGGTATGCTGTTACAATTTAGATGCCATAAATATGCTGTGATTATAATGGAAAGAGATCGTTCAGCTCAACGTTTCTTATGGGAGAACGATGAGTATGAAATGAATGTAATGATCTTCGGTGCTATCTGCTCTCCAGCGTCAGCACAGTATATTAAGAACATTAACGCCGAAAGATTTAGAGACTCTCATCCCGAAGCAGTTAAAGCAATTGTAGATCACCATTACATGGATGATTTGATCATTTCTGTGGATACGATTGAGCAGGGAAAGAACTTGGCTAATGACGTCATCAATATCCATGCACAGGGTGGTTTCACAATGGCTAGTTTTTTGAGTAATTCTAGCGAGATTTTAAAAGTTTTACCTCGCGATAAACTAGCGCCAAGTGGTATTAAAATCATGACAGACGATAAAGAAGATTGCTTAGAACGTATTCTGGGTCTAGCTTGGGACCCCATTTATGACAATTTTCTGTTTAATCTTAATTTTACCAAGGTAAGTGAAGAACTTAAAACAGGTTCTAAAAGACCAACTAAAAGGGATGTTTTGAGGCTTATTATGTCAATATTCGACCCTTTGGGACTTATTTTATATATCATTATAAGAGGACGTATCATAATGCAGGATATATGGAAAGCTCAACTAGGATGGGATGACGAGGTGAGTGGAGAACACCACGATCGATGGTGTTTATGGCTAGATCACCTTAGACAAGCAGTTTCAATCCAGATTCCTAGATGGCTTCTGACAGAAGACTGTGATGTATCAAGACCAGTTGAAATTCATATATTTTGTGATGCAAGCACTAGGGCTTTTGCGTCCGTTGCGTACTTACGCGTTGAACAGAGTGATAAACGTTTTCATGTTTCATTGCTTATGTCAAGAGGGCGAGTCGCTCCTTTAAAGGTGCTAAGTGTGCCGAGACTTGAGTTACAAGGTGCCGTTTTAGGAGCACGCATGCTCCAATCAATACGACGGTACATTGATCCCAAAATTTCTCGAGTCTTTTTGTGGTCAGACTCTAAGACTATTTTAAGTTGGATCAGATCGGAAGTAGGAAGATTTAAGCCTTTTGTAGCGCACCGAGTTAGTGAAATTTTAGAACTTACTGAGCCTCAATGCTGGAAGTGGGTACCAACACACTTGAATCCTGCTGATCTTGCGACTAGAGAGGCTTCACCAATATCTGAAGTAAGTTCAATGTGGTTAGAAGGTCCAGAATTTCTTCATCACGATGAAGAAACATGGCCAGTTGAAATATCTCATGAGCCCGATCTTTACAACGACCCTGAAGTTAAGACCGTTCTACTAACTACTGCTACAGGTAATGTAACACTTCCTGATATCACGCGTTTTTCATCGTATTGGCGATTGGTACGCACTACAGCGTGGATTTTGCGATTTATAGCCAATCTACGATCGCCAGTTCGTCTATCAGGAGAACTACAGGCTGAGGAGACCAGATCAGCAGAGCTGTTTTTGTTGAAAGGCTGTCAAAAAAGGACATTTTCAGGTGAGATGCACACTCTTCAGACCACAAGTAATGTAGACAAAGACAGTAGGCTTTATAAACTTGTTCCATTTCTGGACTCTGACGGTTTAATACGCGCTCATAGCCGTATAAACTCTGCTACCGTTACTAGCTATGACACCAAAAATCCAATTATTTTATGCCCACGTGACTATTTTGTAAAGTTACTTATTCTACAATATCACAAAGATGCAGCTCATATAGGAAAAGAAAAGGTACTCAATGACTTAAGACAGAGATTTTGGTTGCTTCGTGGGCGTTCAGCTGTCAAGGCGGCGTGGCGAGAGTGTCAAACTTGTAAAAATAAACGGGCTGAACCGAATCCTCCCATAATGGGTCAAATCCCAGAATCACGCCTGACAGCTGTACGAGCCTTCGCGTATACCGGACTAGACTATTTTGGACCAATGACAGTGAAAGTAGGACGTAGACATGAGAAACGGTATGGTGCCTTATTTACATGCCTTACAGTTCGAGCAATTCACATTGAACTTGTCGATGATTTAAACTCCGACAGCGCTATAATGGCTTTACGACGTTTTATCTCAAGACGTGGCACGCCACTTGAGCTTTGGTCTGACGATGCGACTACTTTTAAAGGTGCCGATAACGAATTACGTCGTTATGTCGAACGACTGAATCAAGATCGACTTCGCCAATTTTCGAGTGTTCGCCATGTTAATTGGAGAAACATTTGTCCCAACTCACCACATCAAGGTGGTTGTTGGGAGAGAATGGTTCGATAGGTGAAGACTGCCCTAAAATCGACATTAAAAGATCAGACACCGACACATCAAATTTTATTAACTGTTTTGACTGAAACTGAAATGTTTGTAAATAGCCGACCATTGACAGACGTTTCTATTGACCATGATGACGATCCACCACTAACACCAAATCATTTTATTTTTGGCGGTGTGACCGATTTTACGACTCAGACCTTAGACACATTTAATGACACAGATTTACTCAGACGATCATGGCGACGATCTCAGAGACTGGCAGATTTAGTTTGGAAACGTTGGGTCAAGGAGTATCTGCCAACATTGACAAAAAGGGGGAAGTGGTTCCGTACCGTCGAGCCTGTAAAGTTAGACGATGTTGTGATAGTTTGTGACGACCAACTACCTCGAAATGTGTGGCCGAAGGGGATCGTTACAGAATGTTACCCGGGCCGAGACGGACAAGTACGAGTTGTAGACGTAAAGACTACAGCCGGAACCTACCGACGACCTGTAACTAAAATTTGCAGACTAGACGTACGACCTTCTTCTGACTGACTCGCACAATATAAGGTACTTGACTAAACTTATAAATCGTCCTATTGACTGAAGAACCTGACTTCGTACTAACCAGACTAGTCTGACGTGACTATTATGGTCTGACATTAAGAACTGCCGACTCGACAAGACATCGAGCAGACTTCTTTATCAGTTGCTCTGACATGAGCAGTCTGATCTGACCGGACACAATATGCGAGCAGGTTCTTTCTGATTTAACCCAACCTGATTGACTTAGGGTGACTTGGCTTGACCTAGACTGCCTTGCCCTGACCTGATCTGACTGGGAGTATTGAGTCTCAATACTGGAGGTGGGGATGTTACGGACTTTTTAGACCTGAAATGACGTTGGCCGCCTCAAGAACAGACTTGACATGACAGATAAAAAGGTTTGTAAAAGATAGAAGAATGTGACAGGAGAAGGAAAAATATGGAATAAAAGACGACAAGAATTTCTGTGGTTTTCTTTAACATAAGTATATAATTTAAAAAATTAAATAATTATTAAAAATCTTAAAAAAATGTATTTAAGTAATTTTCGTTTAGCTTTTAATATTTAGGTGTAGTATTATTTGGTTTTTCTAGTGTTACTGTTGTACAATATGCATGCTGTGACGCCTTTAAATATTTTGGATTTGGATTTGTGTGATTGTATTTATTTATGTTAGTGATAAGAAAAATGTAGCAAATTTTTGTTCATAATCAAATAAGTTGTATCTGAATTTACACACAAAAGCACACAATCATACTAAACTATGTGGGCATGTTCCATAAAATACTATCCCAACCAAATAGTGATGATGCGATGGGTTTGCTCAAATTCATGGCCCATATTTAGTGAAAATTAAATTGATTAGGATACGAGGAGACTGGCTTACGCTATTCGTAAAGGTCCCTTTAAATAAATAAAGAAAAAGAAATAAACAGCTCTCCGTTGGCCTCTTTTCGTCTATTCAGAAAATGGGACTTGAAATAAATAGGTGGGCAATGATTGTGATAAATGGCAATCCATTGTCTCTGCCTACCCCTCAGGAACAAAACAGACGTCAGTTGATCTATGTGTACAGTAAAGTGAATGTTTCTTAATGTACCTGTTGGTGACATGCCTGGACTTCACATGCCTACGTCTGTACCCCCAACTGTTGTACACCCGGGGACAAAATGGACACGGAAATGATGGATCTGCAAATGGAAAAAAAAGAATAGAATAGAATTGTACTTACACTAAAGAAATACACGTTTTAACATATTTAATCGACTTGAAAAGAAGAGGTTATTAAAGCGACTGTATTCGAATCTATAATATTAGTAGGATTAAATAAAATAAATACCTTTACAATTCTGTGCCTCACTTGACACCATATTCAAATTCTCGGTTTTAATATTCAGTGACTCAATCCTTGTTCCACTCTGCAGTACTGTTTCAACTTCTTTATCAATCTCTATTATTTGATCAACAGAGTTAGCTCTTTCATTCAAACATGGCTGGGTACTACTGACTTCACTCTTATCAATACGGTCATTTAACATCGTACAAGGTTTTCTTGCGCAATTCTCTGAACTGAGAGTCCTTTTCTTATCAACAGGGTCATCGAGCACTGCAATATCAGTATCATTTGTGTTTTCTCCAGAGTAATCTGTTAGAGGTGACTCAATTGGCTCAATTTTGAGGATGATATTCTGAAATAATTAAAGAACAATTTATTTTTATGGTTGGGGTTGGTCAACATTAGCTGTGCGATGGGGGTCTGCCAATGAGGTTGAGCGTTCAAGGGCAATACTTTGTGTTAAAATAGGGTTGTGGATACCGCCATGGCAAAAAAAAATATCGATCTAGGTTGTAGACAATTATAACATACAAGGTGTAATATAAGTAGTAGATGTACCTCAAGGAGTTTAATTTGACTGAGAACCTAAAAATTGTGTTAAAACAGGGTTGTAGATTAAAAATACACCTGTGGTAAAACAAATATCGATCTAGGTTGTAGACAATTATAACATACAAGGTGTAATATAAGTAGTAGATGTACGTCAAGGAGTTTAATTTGCCTGAGAACCTAAAAATTGTGTTAAAACAGGGTTGTAGATTAAAAATAGACCTGTGGTAAAAAAAAATCGATCTAGGTTGTAGGCAATTATAACGTACAAGGTGTAATATAAGTAGTAGATGTACGTCAAGGAGTTTAATTTGACTGAGAACCTAAAAGTTTGAAAACAGGGTTGTAAATTAGAAATACACCTGTGGTAAACAAAAATATCGATCTAGATTGTCATTATAGCACTGTAGACAATTATTATAATATACAAGGTATAATATAAGTAGTAGATGTACGTCAAGGAGTTTAATTTGCCTGAGAACCTAATAGTTTGTGTTAAAACAGAGTTGTTGATTAAAAATACACCTGTGATAATTGTAACACTGTCATTATAACACTGCAGATAATTGTTATAATATAAAAGTTTAATATACAGTTTAATTTGCCTAAGAACCTAAACAACGTCACATACAACATACAAATAAAAAAAATATATTATCTCCTCATACAAGAAAAATGATCAGCTGATGCTTTTTGTAATGGGCTACAATTTTTATTTGTAGTTCACAAGGGAATTTGGGTATGTTACCTGCACTTCATCACACCTAGTCTAATTAGAAGCTTAAAAAATCTGGATTAAACTGAAAGCCTCATGCCAACCGAATGACGTCCCCAGCTGGACAAAGGCGTCCCCAAAAATTTCCACGAAGGAATTCGGAAGGATCTCCCATAATCGCCACGCCGCAGACGGTGGTGATATTCTATGACGTTGGCCACACATTTAATGAAGTAGTGAAGAATAATTTGCTTATGAAGATTAACTCTAATTTTTATAAGGTCTTCACAAATTTATATATTTGATGGCACAATGGACCATGAAATACTATTTTGCTAAAACAATAATAATAATAATATCCTGGGACATTATTTACACCCGGCATTCTGATCCCAAACTAAGCAGAGCTTGTACTATGGAAATGAGATAACACCCAGACTCAGGACAAACAGGTTCATGCACACAAATATCTGTCCCGGGTGGGATTCGAACCCACAAGCTGCGGCATGAAAGGCTACACTACTAGGCTACTAAGTATCCACCAAACACGTCAACTGGGCCGTCAATGAAATGAAATAAATGAAATCTTTGCACAGACTCACAGATTGTTTTCCATTATCGGAACAAATTTTATGCACAGAATCAGAGTCAACTGGTACAATACACTTCTTGCACTTATTATTGTTGTCATGTTCAACTTTCTTACGTTTCTTTGATTGTGATCCTGATGACTTCTGTAAAAAAGATGATAATGACAAATTATATAAAGAGAGGTAGGGCACAGCGTTGATTCGCCCAAAGAGCAGCCCGACTGGGGAAGTACCTCCACCTTACAGAAGACATTCCTTAATAATAACATTAATAACTGAATGTTGTGTTTCTGCGTGTGAGTAAGGTTGCCAGAGCTCATCAGGGTGGGGGGAAGGGTCAGCAACACTCGCTTGCTGACTTTTATAAGAGCCGACAACGCACCCGCGACCTCTGGTGTTGCAAGTGTCCATGAGCGGTGGTGATCACTTACCATCAGGTGACCCACTTGCTCGTTTGTTGCCGTCTTGTATAAAAAAAATTAAGACAAAGATCTTTGTACAGCTAAATATAAATAACTAATATAAATGAATACAAACATCTTGGAACAACTAACAGAGCAAGCATATGCAGAACCTGTACTATGGCGACCAGACAACAGAAAACATACTTATATGGATGGACAGGCCTGTTGGTGTGGTTGGCAAATGCATACTTTTCACGCCTGAGGTTGTGGGTTCAATTTCCACCCAGGACAGATATTTGTGTGCATAAACATGTCTGTTTGTCCTGAGTCTGGGTGTAATAATCTATATAAGTATGTATTTACAAAAGAAAATTAGTATATGTAATATATCAGTTATCTGGTTGGTGCTCTGCATAGTTTGGAATCAGATGGCCGTGTGTAAATAATGTCACAGGATACTATTATTATACGATGTAACATAATAAGTGGATGTAAGACTTATTAGCCTATGAAACTGAACAACTTGTAGCAGATTAACATGCAAAATGCATAAAAGAAAATTAACTCCCTATACAACAATAAAGATCAGTTCATGTCTGTTGCACTGGGCGCCAATACGAAGTATATACATATATATAATTCACCAGGTATGATACTCATTATTTCATCGTAATTTGACATAAAAAAATATTTTTAAATGGTGTAAGTACAGAATTTTAACCCAAACTTCAAAAGAAGTAGGTTATCAAGTCCACTATGTATATGTATTTCTTTTAATTTTTTTTCTATGTATGTACCCAATTTCTGCATTATTTTTGGATAGATTTGGTTTATTCTTTTTTAATTGATAGACCAAAATTTTGTTCCCATTGGTAGGCAAAAAAAGTTTGTTGTTTAAACAATAATAATTAAGTAAATATCAGCTATAAAAACAAAATACAACTCACATTATGTTTCTTTTCTGTAGAATCCTCAAGCAAAGCAATATCATTATCATTAGTATTATCTCCAGAATAGTCTGTAATAGGTGATGGAGCTGGTTCTAATTTTGGCACAATCTGAAAGAACACAAAACTATTGGTATTATATTATCATGGCATCAGTAAGTATACCTTTTGCGTAGGCAAAAGGTATTTTTATAATCCAAACTTGCTGTGCCCCGCGTTAAATTTTATAAATTATCATAGCTCCTCCCCCGTAAGTGATAGCGTGATAATATGTAGCCTATATGTTGACCCGACCTCTTAGTAATAGTCATGCAAAATTTGAAGTAAATCCATACAGTACTTTTTGAGTTTATCCCGGACATACATACAGACAAACAGACACACAGACAAAAATTCTAAAAACTATATTTTTGGCTTCAATATCGAATGTAGATCACGCCCCAAAAGTATCCTTTAAAAAATATTCAATGTACAGTTTTGACTTTCCTACGATTTTATTATATGTATAGATTACAAAATGTCTATTTATCCATTTTGGGCTAGCCATGTGATGTTTAAATCACATCAAAACATGTTTATAAATTAACCAACTTCAAAGAAAGAAAGTTATTTAACTGTCTTTTCTTTTTGTATGTATGTTCCCAGACAATAGGGAATGCTTTTGGGATGGTCCCATATATATAATTTTAGTTGGAATTACTTTGTATTCAGAAGAGTTGAAATAGAATGTTATTTTCTTACAAACAGTATCATTTTAAAGGAATTAAGATAAATCCAAATAAAGGTGAATGGAGTTGAGAGGGACATATAAGTTAGTGAAGATAGAAAGAGAAAGAGTTATGTTTAGGGCCAAGTGAGAGAGATGCGAGCACACATTTTCTTTCTCTCTTTCGCACATAGCCATTTATGTTTGAAGTTTTACTTTACTCCTTTGGTCTAATAATAATTTGATAGTGCATAGTTTAATTGGGCGAAATTTTAATAACAAAATAACTTACATTTTGAGCTGCCTCTGGCTTGCTCTGGGCACAGGAACATTTTTTGCATTTATTATCAGTTTCCTCAAGTTCACTTTTCTTACGTTTCTTTGGCTGACTATTCACTGGAGTTTTCTATAATTGAAATAAATAATAAATATCTTGGAACTACCAAAAAACTGATCATATTTATATTCGATTGGCCGGTAGATCTAGTTATTGACCTTGAGTGCTAGGAAAACATAAGGAAGGAGTTTCCTGTTGATAAACAAACTCATCAAGTTTACTAAGTAATATAAACTTCACAGGATATGAACTCATGTAATGAAATAACCTAGTAGGCAAAGACAGTTAGTACTGAGCCTGAACATAAATAAATGCACACAGTAAGAATAACCAGATAATGCATTGTATGCTGGAGTTATTTTTTAATTTGAGAGGATATTTTTTTCTTTAAATAAGAAACCTCATCACATTAATGTATTAGTATAAACTGTAGAAAAACAAAATCACTATCAAGAAGTTACGCTCTAGTTCAAAAACAGTACTAAATTATTTAATTTGAATTTTATAGCATTATTTGCAATGCAAAGCGTTTATCTAATCTCAGTACTAAATTATTACATTTTTGTTTTATACAACTATACACAATGCAAAGTGTATATTTCATCTCATAAAATGGACAATCATAAATTTATTCTTCAGGTGGTTCTTGAACTAGTACTCTACAAATCTGGAGTAAGCACTCTGTGTTAAGCTATGAATAAAACACCCTGGCAGATCAAATTTAGCATTTTTCTGATATGGTCGCTGATATGTTCAAACTCAAAGTTGCATGTGGAAGATCATATCATACTAATAACACCTTCCAAACTATTAATGTTCTAATTTTACAGCATTATTTGCAATGCAAAGTGTAAATCTAATCTCAAAACTAAATTAGTACATAGATAACTACTCAAGCAATATGATATTAGAATAAGACTGTTTACACCCATAAATAATATTATATTAATGGTTAAAACACGAAGACATTTACAAAACTTAACTTTGTAGATAACAGGGTTGAGTTAACAAGCATCAATAAGCTGCCCTGAATAAAATGCTAGATTTTTATAATACTATATTGAAATTAGAATACTTACATCATCTTCGCGTGAGGCCTCACTCCCTGTAGACAAACCACAGATCCTTAATGTATCTGCTGTTTTCAACAGAATTGGCAGGAATTCCTCAGTGACATTCACCTCCCCATTATACATGAACGTCAGCAGCGTTCTTAAAGAGGCCGTACTGATGTCATGAAGCACTATAATAGGATCCTTGTGGGGGTTTTGCTACAAAAAACGTGTGGGCGTTAAACTAACATCGAACGATACTGAAGCCATATAAAGAAAAACTGTATCGTTGAATGAGTTTACCTGAAATATAGTCCTGAAAACTGAACTATTCGCTGATAAAATCACCTTGTGAGCCTTAAAACAGTGCCCTTCTGATACCAAAGTCACATCCGACAAACCTTCATCTTTGTATAGCTCTTTTACGTTAAACAATATGTTGCTCAGATATCCATTCCATTTTAAACTTATTTCTTGATTAGCCATATTGTCAAGTAAGTTAACATTAGAGAAAATATTTATTTCAAACAAGTAAAATGCTAAAATAATTAATAGAAAAGGAATCAACGAAACGACGCAGATATTTTTGAAAGAAAACAATACCACACACAGATAAAAAATACTAAATATTAAAAGTAATGCCAGTGTTGCCATTAATTATTTTCTGTTTCCTGCTCCTTACATCTTGCCTTCGAACCAAATACTAACTGAGTTGTTTTTTTTTTTCAAAGATACAAATATCAGCCACATGTTACAGATTCCAAATCAGTTCTATATCTCTAATTCTTATCACTTAAACGGCCTATTTATTTTAATGCAATGAACAAAAACTTCCATATTAGCAAACAATTCCAATTAGTCATCATGGCTCCATCGTAACAACGATGGTTCTGCCAGTGTCAAAAGTTAAAGGTTCACAAAGATCTATGTTTTAAATGCGAGTATGTCTATTACTCGCATTTAATACATAGATCTTTGTGTTTATTAATGAAAAAGTAAAAAAGGGTAAGAAAACGCTTGAGCGATTTTAAAAACTTTATTAGAACTTTAAAGTAAGGAAATATATCAATCGATAATACAGTATTAAGATTCACAGAACGAGAGAAATCACTACGGCAGATATCGTACAAAGGGACGAAAATATTAGAACAATAAAAAATATATGGTCGACAGTTCCATCCGCAAGTACACTTCACAAATATACTCAGGACAATATGTGGCCATGTGGCCACGATTATCCCCACTAGCTACATTTGTAACATCTATGACTAGATCTGCACTCTGACGTTATGTGTCCCAAACGATAACCAAGGCGGTATTGAATTGTTCGCTGTTAGTACCGTTCAACCGCAAGAGATGAAACAATATACATTTTCTGGCAGAATACGGCCTGAAATGACAACTTAGACTTGTCAGTTAAAGATTTTAGAGATTACTAATTGACGGATCGCACTCTGTCTTACAATCCACGATGGGAAGACAGAATGGGTTCCGTCAATAACTTTTTTATTTAGTCGACGACGAGCTTTGACAATATTTCTTCACAAGTACTGAAATTCGGGCGTTGCTCAAGCTCTTTCTTCTTTTTTTAGCAACATGCGTCACCCACCGTGCCGGAACAATCGTCTCCTCTTTTCCACCAGACATCATGTTGTTGGTAAATCTCCTGTGGAACTGTGTGGTGTATTTTTATACTTAAATAAAAGGTTTTGGAGCTGATATTGCTGAATATTCACTTACACCATTAATCTCTTAATTATAATAGTACTAGCTGTGCCCCGCAGTATTACCCGCGTTAATCCAGGGTGTCAGCTAACTCCATACCAAATTTTATTAAAATCGCTCCAGTCGTTTAGACGTGAAGAAGTAACACACTCACAAAAATTCGCCTTTATAATATTAGTGTGATGCTACGTTGGGACTCGTTCATATTTACGTAAATTAAATGTTTTACTACAATTTGCTTCTCAAAGTTCCAATTCCCATAAAATTAAGGATTTTGGCTAAAGCAGGCTTTCTTGAACCGCAGACATCAAGAGACGATGCAGCAGGGTTGCAAACTATAATTTTTGGGGAAAGCCTACGTTTGGAAGGGCGTAGTAAATAGTGTAAAAACGAAGTGATGCTTTGTTATATATTATATAAAAATAAATTGTACGTCAAAATTTTACCCTATTATTTATTTACTAGCTGTGCCCCGCGGTTTACAGCTACAGATGATCACAGCTCCTCCCCCGTACGTGATAGCATGATAATATGTAGTCTACCTATATGTTGACCCGACCTCTTAGTAATATTCATGAAAATTTTGAAGAAAATCCATGCAGTACTTTTGGAGTTTAGCCTACATACAGTTTAGCCGCATAAAGACAAAAAGACAGACAAAAATTCTAAAAACGATAATTTTGGCTTCGTAATCATATAAATAGTAGACCACACCCCAATTATACTTTAAAAAAATATTAAATGTACAGTTTTGACTTTCCTACGATTTTATTATACATATGTATAAATTACTTTATCACCAGGGAGACCATTAATTTATTTAGTTTCCAATATAAGCTGACTTGTCATTGTATGGAAATCCTATACAACGCGAGATCAGCTTATACTGGAAATGTATAGCTTGATGTGTAGCCGTGTGTACCTACAGCTTTCAAACATGTTTCAAACTGAATGTCCCGCTGTCGGCAAATAACACTCCTATAAATCCCGAACTGATCACCAGAGATTAAGTACCTACAATAAAGAGGAGGGGATTGGAAGAATACATACCTATTCATACCATCAGGATCAGGCTACAAACTTGCTTTTTAATTAATTTTACTATTGGTAATTAATGAAGATGTAGGTACTTTCCATAAAGTTAGTATACCTACGGAATAGAGCAACAAACAAGAGCTGTCAAACGAAACCTAAATAGGATGACATTTGTGTGTGTACAAATGTTTATGTATGCGTATCAATGATGTATCTCATGTTGATTTTTGCATTAATATCGATATCGATAATATTAATCAGTAATGTGTGGTGACGGCATAGAATATCATCACTCCATCTCATCCCGTAAACTGTGACCATCCCATTCTTTGGGAAGGCTTTGGTCCAGCAGTGGATGAAATTTGGCTGACATGATGATGATGAATCAGTCTCAGTGATAGTATTAAAATAGGATGGGATGGGATTTTGCATGGCTGAAACAACGATTCGTGAAGTGAAGTATGAATATTTAAGAAAAACTCCTAAGACATTTTAAATCATTTATTTTTCGCAATAGAGTGGTCGGTTGTCGCTTAATTCTACGTCGTTTGACAATTTAGTTAGCCTATATACTTTGAACGATTAAAATGAAGGTCGTTTGTAATTTTATAATAATACACAATTATAATTAGAAACGCGCGTCCGTCTCAATAAATTCAAATTCTGAATGAATTTATATAAAAATACATTTATGAGGAATCGTCATTTTTTACCCTACTGTGCAGTACAGGACGCGGCAACTACTGAAAACACTGCCAGAAAACTCCGTACGAAACCTATTTTGAAATAAAATTTACTGAAGTTTAATTACATAGTTTAATTACAATAAAATTAGTCGGAATTGCTCATTTCATCAAAAATCGTTTCGCTCCTCGCATTTGGAAATATTTTTCCTCAAAATGCTTACTGCATATACATGAATGTTTCGTGGGAATCCAGTTTGGATGACCAATTAATTTAAGCCATGCATTTCTTGAATCCAAGTTAGATGGAAATCTGAAAGTTACTTTAATTACTAATAGTTTCTATTCTAACAGTCTGAAACTAATACCTACCTATGTTTAGTATGCTTAGTGTCTTACATGGGAATTTGGGATTACTTCCATTTCCAGGTGATTCACATCTAAACATCACATACGTACTTTAATATTAATAATACATATTAGTTTACCGCGTGATAGACAGTGGACAAGAAATATCGATAACTTGATTCAGCCCTAGAGTAAACAGAAAATTATTTCTTTACACAAAATATTCGTAAATTCTGCATTATGTGTGTTAGATCTTTGCTTCTTACATTAATAAATGTTTATAGACGATAATGAACACACTTAGTGCCTAAAATTCGAAACGCATTAGCAAAAATAAAGCCCTAAGTTAGTAGGTGTCGATTTGGAATAATTTACCTGTGAAATGAAAATTTTTCAGGGTTATTCCTCTGTGTTGTACCACAATCAATCACTGAACAAGTCACCATGTTTCTGAAGAAATATTTTTCAAAAATATTAACGATTTCACATAATATCAGAAAAAACATCAAGAGTCAAATTCGCAGCGTGTCGATAAGTGTTGAAGTACTGTCAAACTGATGCCAAAAACAGTTCTGTTGCGTCGGATCACGCATCTCTTTTTATCATACAGTGTTGCAGCTAGTGACATTTCGCTCCCTCAGCCCTTTGTTCCTCTATTCCGTAGGTATACTAACTTTATGGTACTTTCTCAATTTTATGGAAGTTCATAGATGCTATTGCTTTAGAAATCCTAGAGACGGGACGTGATAATATCATTCAACTTGAATTTTACTGTCCTCCGATTCGGAAATTATTCTCATGCATAAAGTTATCCAAATTTCGAAAAATCTGGTTTATGGTGTTGTTTTGTATGCAGACGAGTGTTGTTAATTTAACGCCCATCCATTTTGACTTTATTTCAGTCTCAGTCTTGGAACTTTCGCTAGCAATTTTGATTTTACAAAAAAAAATACAATTGCTTTCTGATAGGTAGGTATGTCAATTTAAAGACTATGGTTATTATAGTAGGTATAATTAACATATAGTCTCACAAGTTAGTTGCTAATTTATAAAAAAAAACACATGATGAATAGTAAACCTACTTAAAGTGTGTACAATGTATCCCCTTTATTTTGTGATTCGGGTTATTCCAGTATAGGACAACTATTTCTGTATAACCTATATAGGTATAGGTAGTCGCATTGACTCTAGGCTGGCCATGTTTCCGCTTTTATCTTAATAAACATGCATTTAGTTCTTTAGCAATAACCTTGACCCAAAGTTCGAAGCTCATTGTAACTTTGCCCACTAGATAAAGATAGATAATACCTATGCCCCTGAAACACATTCCGTCCCGATAATAATAGTTATCAACATAGTAATTATTTATGTCGACACTCAGCGGGTATAATACCTACTACCAAGAATCCCCACTACCTAAATACGATACTAATTATAGTTTGGTAACTATCTAACCTTGATCCTCGTTATGTCGCGCTGTTTTGAAATAATTCAACGGGTTTGTAATGATTTCATTTAATGGTTTTTTTTTGTTTTATGCAAAATGGGTTTGCGCTTGACCACGATCTCACCTGATGGTAAGTGAAGATGTGGTCGAAGGTGGACCGCGCGTACTCATAAGATGCCTGTTCTCTCTAACCTTGAATAAACCCAAATTATATGAGTCTGGAAACACGTCGTTTGGGAGGTTGTTCCACAGCTTAGCCGTGCGTATGATGAAAGAGGAAGCAAAATGCTTCGTACGGCATAAAGCACGGCATTCGTCAACAACATAGCGGTGGAGAGCCTCCCGACGTCTTGTAGTCCGATGAAAAAAGGGAGATGGAGGTCTTGACCGCATTCTCCACGGAACAGCCTGTAGAAAACTGATAAGCTTGCAACCTGACGCCGATGATCCATGTTTTGCAGCTTATTACTTGTTAGGTCTCTATCGTCGATTATCCTGCGAGCGCGTCTGTCTATCGAATCCAAAGAGTCTAGCCGATGCTTTGCGGAGCTGTCCCAAAGATGAGAGCAGTACTCCATGCAGGGTCGGACTTGGGTTTTGTATAGATTTAAAAGCTGTTCCCTCGTGAAGTACTGTCTCACCTTATTAAGTATACCAAGCTTTTTGGCAGCGACCTTAGCTTTGGACTCAATGGACCGGCCGAAAGTCAGGTCGCAAGATAAATTGAGACCCAATAAGTCAAGGTGATTGGATATCGGTACAGACACATCACGGTATATAGGAGTCCGATAGAACGGGGTCTACTTGGCGGAAAAAAGACGCGCTTGTGTTTTGGTGGCGTTGAAATCGACCCTGTTTATATTACCCCAATCAGATATAACCTGGAGGGTCGAGTTCATCCGTTCTATCATACTCTCTCTGAGAGAATCGGTTGTGCTGCTACTAGCCCGTGGATCGGATATGTAGCTCTCTGAAACTGTGCTGTCATCTGCGTACCCATAAATACCGGGTAAAAGCAGGTCATTAATGTGCAGCAAAAAGAGCGTAGCTGAGAGAACAAATCTCTGAGGAACACCGGCATTAATTGCCTTGAGATCTGAAGAGCAGCCATCAACGACCACTCTTAAAGACCACCCAGTCAGCAAATCCGAAATCCAGGTGCACAGGCCAGAAGGTAGTCCATATGATGGAAGCTTGTTGAGCAGACTATTATGCCAGACCCTATCGAAAGCCTTCGAGATAACAAACGAAACCGCTAATTTTTCACCGTGCTTCTCAATTGCTTTGCCCCAGAAGTGAGTCGCAAGCACTAGAAGATCTCTTGTAGATCGATTTCGACGAAATTTCGATACACGGTCCATAATCTTACAGAGTATGGAGGTGATTGCAACTTGACTACCCTTCTTGGGTCTGGGTTGAACATTTGCAAGCTTCCATGATTTGGGTACACGACCCCATCTCAGAGAGAGCCGGAATAGGCGTGTAAGTATAGGGGACAACTCAGGTGCTCATGACTTAAGCACTACCGCCGGGATCTCATCGGGTCCACTGGCCTTACTCACATCTAGTCCACACAGCACTTTTAAGACCTCTTTTTGGTGTATGTGGACATCCGACATTTCGGAGCCACAATGAGGAATCTGTGGTGGAGGTTGGTTGCATGTATCTAGGGAAGAGTTGCTAGCGAAAAGATTTTAGAGTAATTCAGCTTTTTCTTTTACATTGTGGGCCAGTGACCCATCGGGCTTTGTCAGTGGAGGTAGTGAAGAACGGCGAAAGTTCGCTTCAACAGATTTGGCCAGGGACCAAAGAGCTTTGCTACCCTTAGGGTAGCTAGCTAGTTTAGAGCCGATTCGGGCGATGTGGTTGAAACGGGCTCTTATTAATACTTTTATGCTTATCTTGGCGGCTTTATTAAATGCTTTCTTTTTATAGCGTATATCTGACACCCTAATACTTCGCGCGTGTGACCACTCCACGTACGCCGTCTGCTTAAGGGCCTCACTAATGTGGCACTCGGTAGTATACCAAGGACGGGCTGCACAATTGGTGGTTACATCAGAGTATGGGATAAAGTATTCCATACCCTGACGTATAACATCAACTATAGCATCGGCGCAAATTGAAGGGTCGTCAGATACGAAGTACGTCGCGCGCCAAGGATACGAAGCAAAAGGTATAGTATATTCAAGGTGTAATATAGAGGAATGAAGAATTTTTAAGGCGTGTAATCTAAACATGTAAACATATCTAAGTATTCCCATGTAAAGCATATAAAAGTACTGGATAGCCAGTCAATGGTCTCGAGTTCAAACCTATGGTTCAAACAATTGACTATCCTATTTCAGTTGCGGTAGCACTTTCCTATTTAAAACAGTGAAGGAAAACATCCTGAGTAAATCTACATGTCGGAGCTTAATTTCAACATGTTCTTGATGCCATGTGAAGTCTCCTAACCCACACTAGGCCAGCGTGGTCGACTATATCCGCTCACATTGTGCGAGCAGGCTTTCGCCCTGCAATGGGACAGTAACAGGCTGCGTTCTATACCTATAATAAAAGAAATGAAATGACATGAAATTTATTCAGCACTTGGGTATTAACATACACTTGTACTTGTCAAGCTCACAATGCAGTACATAAACACAGTATAAAAGTTACTAAAAAAAAATAATTAGTCCGTCCGTGCGGTTTGTTTTATCGAATATATTTTCTGAAATCCTTAAATAATAACAAGTTACTAATCTATTATTTTGAAATTAACCTGCTGTAGCTCAGGTAACACGCTTGTGCGTACTGGTACTCTCCGGGTGAGAGTCTCGAGCACCATTCACGAGTACCCAGAGCCCCTGCTACAGGCACTGTAAGCCCCACACTACGTGTGATTAGAGCATTTCCACCACGTAAAAAAATGGCTTTGCCTAGTTTAGGATTTAAAATTTTAGATTTTAAAGGTTCACAGACATTTTCTTTTTCACATTTTCATTGTTTCACAGACATAACTCAGAACAAGAGGTGTTGTGGCAGTATTCCTTCACCATAGAATTATTACTTCACCATAGTTGACCAGTGCGGCGATCGAATCTGAAACACGAGGGCGTCGAGGTGCGAGCGAGGCGTCAATCTTAACCACTACGTCACACATGCAGACAAAACCTCATGAATATTGTATTCCTTTTTGAGGAATAAATGTTGAACTATAATGAACCGAATGTTGCTTAAGGACTACGGTACGGACACTTAAACGTGCTCTCTGAAGCACGGAGACTATTAGAAATGAATCCACTTTGGCTAGCCTAGGTGCTTTACCTAGAATTTAAGTTCAAGGCAGAAGATTTGAGATCGTGAATAAGTGGGACAATGCACTAAGTAGGTACCTAAAAGTCGTGGCAGTATTCTCTACTGCCGCCACGTGCAAGCAGCTCCGGGAAGACAGTGAACTGTTTGGGGCGCAGTCGCTGTGCCGTAGTGGCAGGCGTCGGCAAATTGGGAGGGCAACCCACAGCTCTCCCCGGGTGTGTGTCCCGACCATCTGGGACACGGCGCAAAAGGGGGGCACCGGAGCAGCATACCCGTGTTCCCGGGGCTCCCCGTATCAGGCGCCAGAAGAAGTCCACGGCAGGTTAGGTTTAGTCGGTGCGAGTCCGACATACCCACCCGCAGACACTTTTTGCGGGTGGCATGCATTAGCATTCCCCCTGCCTTATCAAAAAAAAGGTACCTAAAAGTCGGTGTAATCACTTCCACAAATATAAACAATGTCGTATTGTATTTTTCGGGTCAGAATAGATATGGGAACACTATCCATACCTATATAAGTAAAATTTTGTTCTTGTTTCTATTGACTCATGGATTTCTATTTATTTAGCCCGCTTTACGAATGCTATCACATCCGTAGGTTTCAGCTCTCGTAACCTCTGTGATCCATGGGTAGCTACCATACGGTAGCTATATTTAAATAAACTTGGGCATAGCGTCCTTTAATTATAAGAGCAGCTCGACTAGGAAAATACATTCGGTACTTTTTTGTCGGAATCGTTCGGAATTTTTCTTAGCTATTAATATTTCAATTAACTTTATCTAAACTATATTAACACTGGTAGCTGTTGATGATAAAGTCAATAACACTAACCTAACACTTCATAATAAAGAAAAATACTTGCTTCAAGTATTAAGGAAATGCTTAATTAGGTCAATACTCAACCGTCCATTGCCCTGATCTAGTCTTATCATTTTACTCAAATAATCCAGCTTAGTGCCGCACTAGCACTTTGGGGGCCCCTCGATCGCAGATGGGGCCCATTAGATGCAGTCTCATCTACAATGTGAACCTCATAGATGCAACCTAGATCACTCGTATGGGACCCCGTAGGCAGCTTCTAAACCTTCAATTTAACTTTGAGCTGAGTGTAGCTAAGCATTTACATAAATTTCAATATGACGTTGGGTTTTCGATTATTTTGGAATTCAGATAATTAATGCACTAGCGAGTATAGTCACTGCCACTGTGTCAAATTTAGTGAGCTCGGGAACGAACTACTTGAGTCGCCTAAAATAGAGACTCGTTTACACTCAGCTCCTCCTAAGGTGATGCTCATCAATATACCGTAGAAGTTGGCGATTAATAATGATTTCCATCCTTTTTGAGAACAAGGAAGTAATGGCAATAGGCCGGTAGCTACCCGGATCACAGCGATTGCCTTTTGTGAGGATGGGGCGCAAAAAATCAATCTTCCATGAATGCGGGACTACGCTCTTTTCGTAGGAGAGTCGGAAAAGACGCGTAATAACAGGATCCAACTTCAGAGCACATGTCTTCAGCACAATAGGTGGATATCGTCAGGTCCACTGGACTTATGGATGTTCAGGGAGAATAGTACACTTAGCACAAATTTTTTAGTGAACTGAATGTCCCCTAAAGTGCTATTACACCGTGGGATGATTGGCGGTGGTTTCTCCCCGTCGCCCGAAGTGGAATTGAATGCAGATAGAGAGCCCAGAATATCGGCTTTCTCCTTTGCGTCGTGAGCCAATACATCGTCCCCCTTGCGCAGAGGTGGAAAAGAAGGCCAACAGGAATTCCTTTCAACAGCTTTGGCGATAGACCAAAAGGCGCATGTTCCTGAAGGTATACGATCAAGTCTCTCTCCAATTCTGCCGATGTGCTTTGCCTTCGCCATTGCCATTGCACGGAGCACTTAGATTGTGCCTCCGTGCAGCTTTGGAGCTGTAGAGCCGTTGCTTGTTGTTTTTTATTTCGTTATTTTTTTCGTTACTTATCGATATTAAATGTAACAAATGCAAAAAATGTCTGATGTGATATTCGAACTAAACTCAGGGGCCCCTTGGATGATCGAACCCAATGTAACTCTCTAGTTCGACACTGTTCTCGTTATTATGAAATCACTAATCAATTTCAGTTTATCAATAACACAATAGGCAACCATTCAATAACTATTACTTGATGTTTATTTTTCAAAGTTTTACTCTTCTTGGTGATAATGTTTTGCTCGACGATTATCATTGGCTTTATTCTTTTACTTGTGTTTTGTTTTGAAGTTATTTCCTTTGATTTGCGGGCAACTGATGCTGGTGTACTGGAAGATGCTCGTTTAGAAGCGGTAAATTATATTTTTCATTTAATGCTGGTGATTCTGTCTTTAACAGAAACAAATTTAAATGTCATCACATCTCTCTCTAATATAAGTATCTCATGTGAAAATATCAGGACATAAATAGAATTGCTGAACTTTTGCGCACCGGCCACGTAATTAGTAGACTGGTCCTAACGTTTCGCTTAGATTTATTCAGTAATTCGCGCCAAAAAAAAGGTTCAATACGGATTTTGTAGTGTAGTTTATTATCCGCATTACCTACCCATATATTTTAATGTTTTTTTTTTATTATTTATGAAATAGGATGACAAATGACGTGTGAAAATATTGTATTTTACATACATAGACTCACGCCTGTTTCCCAGAGGCGGAGACAACGGACTTCCATTTGTCACGATCCTTGCACACCTCTTTTGCCTCGTTTACTGAAATTATATTCTTCAAATGCTCGGCGGTTTAGGGTACTTCTGACCTGACCTTTCTTAAGAACGTCTCCGATTTGATCAGAATTCTACGAGGTCTTGTTCTTTAAATGGAGTTAAAATGTGGAGAGCGCGAGTACTTTATAGGCTAGGCTAGGTAGGCTGGCCGAGGAGATGACGTTCAAACGCAAAATTCAGATACTTTATGATGAGGAGTATCCGCATCAACCCCATGTATGTTGTACGATTTTACGTCGTTTTCGAGATAGAATTTTTTAATGATATTTTTTGTAAATTTCATCTAACATCAGTTTTCGATTGTTTTCTCGTTCTGTTGAACATTTCTGGTTCAGTTTTTTTGTGACAACTAATTTGCATAGTTTAACCTAACACCCTAAAAAGTATGGTTTATGTAATCATTGCAGAACTGACTTAGAATTTATTTGAAAGTTGAAAATTACGGTCAAACCCTAATTTTCAAGGACTCATAAATATTCAAAGTATAAAAAAAACGCAAAATTGTAGAACATACATAGGGGTGATTCGGATAATCCTCATCATAAAGTTTCTAAATTTTGCGTTTGAACGTCAACTCCTCGGCTACCCTGTATATCGTTTTGATACTACAAGTATTACGCGACTCCTGTAATGTAATAAACATTACAAGAATCCCGTAATACTTATACCGATACCGATAATATCCGATTTGGATAATAATATTTTTATCAATATGGTCAAATCAAAATTACTTGAGAATTATATAGAAAATAAATAAATAAAATAAAATAAATAAAAAAGGCTTTTATTCACGTACATTTTAAAAAAGCGCTTGTAAATAGTCAGAACATGTTTGTAGTAATACAGTTATTATTTCTAGTTACTTATTACAGATATTTAGGTACACGGAATGTTAAAACATTTATACAATTTATTTTATAATGGTAGTGACATTTAGCTAGCTTGTATTAAGTTATTGTCAAGGAGATAGTTCAGTTGAAGTTTTTAATATTATGTATTGAAATTTAAATTTTACTACATATTGTCTGAATGGTTCTGTCTATATTAAAAGTTAAAGTCAGTTGTATATTTTTGAAATTATTGAATGACTGTAATTATATTTTTAGCCTTCACTAATAAGAAAGTATGGATATCCTTGTGAAGTCCACAAAGTCACTACCGAAGATGGATACATATTGGAGATGCATAGAATACCGCCTAGAAACAATACAACAGGACGAAGACCCGTCGTCTTCCTATTCCATGGTCTGTTATCGTCTTCCGCTGAATGGGTCCTTATGGCTCCTGGAAAAGGATTCGGTATGCTTCAAACACTTTATCACCTACATAATGTTACGCTTAACCTATGTTAAATAAATAATAATAATATCTAGGGACAATGTCACACAGATCATCCTAGCCCCAAACTAAGCAAAGCTTGTACTATGGGTACCAGGCGACGATATACATACTTATATAGATAGATAAATACTTATATACATACAAAACATCCATGACTCAGAAACAAATATTAATCATAACAAATATTTGCACTTACCGGGATTCGAACCCAGGACCACCAGCTTCGTAGGCAGGAGCACTACAAACTAGGCTACGGTGACAATCCAAATAGATATATTTTCTGTAATACCACTAAGTTACTGACAATATAAATATATATACTCCTAACTCTAATTCAACTTCATTTATCATATAAGTTGGGATTGGCCGGCAAATCTAAAATTTGGCCACGACTAGTAAGAATAGTTATGAATATGGTTTGCACACTGAACGGATCCCAATAACTTAAACACTTAATATTTTTGGACTTCTGCAAAAAGATATCATTCAATACTTATGCATAAATTTAGGTATAATAACGTTCTTTTGTATATAATAAATCCTATTCCATATAAGCCTTTCGGCATGTAAAAATCTTACGTAGGTACTAATTAATTAAAATTAATAAAAATAAACATATATTTCAAAGTTGTATTTAAAATTAAATCAAACAACTGCCTCAAAATACTTTAGGCTTAACTTAATTATCATTAAATATTCTTCGTAGATATGAGTAAAAGGCTTTACTCACAAGATATTCAGAGAGCCTTTTCTTTCTCAAATACACTATTACATGCCTAAAGGGTGTGAGGTAATTTATTGTATATCCTGGTGGCCATAGCGCCTCACTTTATAATAAGTCCAGATTCTGTTTCCAAATTACCGCATGACGTCCACTGCTGGTCAAGAGCCTCCCCAAAGAATAGGGAATATACTATTATCACCACGCTTGGCAGAGGGGTTGACAATCGCAGTAAAGTGCTTCTAGTATACACGGCTACATTTCCAGTATAAGCTGATCCCGCGTTATATAGGATTTCCATACAATGAGAGGTCAGATTATATTGGAAATGTATATCTAGTTGTTTTAGTTTTTTGAAGACAACTCCCGCATTAGGGATTTTAATCCCTGTGTCGCGGGGTACTTTACAAACGTATCATAGACGGACACAAATAACATCCCGACTCAGAACAACTATTTATGGGTCGCACAAATACTTTTCCAGCGCGGGATTCGAACCCGCGACACGAAGCGGCGAGGCGACTGTCTAAGCCGCTGTGCAACACGTGCAGTCTATCTAGATACTGCTACTACTGATACTAGTATAGCTTGATATGTAGCCGTATGTACACAGACAGAGACTGCTGTCCGTTCTCTACTAGATATTTCTTCGAGTCGACTTCTACGCCAGGCGTGGGATGAGTTAGGGTGACGATATTCTGTGCTGTCCGCCATACAGTAAACTTATTTTTATTATATTTAATTTCAGCGTATATATTATCAGACGCGGGCTATGATGTTTGGATGGGCAACGCACGAGGCAACACTTACTCCCGAAACCACATCTCTCTGAAAACCAGCTCCTCAGCTTTCTGGAAGTTCACATGGCACGAAATAGGCTACTACGATGTCCCTGCATTAATCGACTATATACTCCAACAAACTGAACAATTGAAGATCCAATATGTAGCCTTCTCTCAAGGGACTACAGCGTTTTGGGTGATGATGTCCACTAAGCCGGAGTATAATGAGAAAATAACGGCTATGCAGGCTTTGGCTCCTGTAGCTTTTATGGAGAATATTAGGAGTCCTCTGGTTAAGGCTATTGCGCCATTTACCAATTCTATGGAAGTAAGTATCTACATGGGTACTACTACCTATGGGCACAAACTTCATAGATACTCGTATGAGCCATAGGTATCTATCAAAATAAGTTGAACTTTTAGAGACACTCTCGGGCCAGGATTATAGATAGATCTTACAGCTCTTTTTTTGCAATATAAATACGGTGTCAATGTCCGCAGAGCTACCCCAGAGATGAATTCCATGCCATAAGTATCTATCGAGATACCTAATGACCCATATTTATGTTGGTAAGTTACTTCTTGTGGTTACTACTTCATTTGGCATTCTGTGGGCCTTGGTTATCGACGCGATGCCTCACAACTCTAAGTACCTCAAAGTTTCCTCGAAAATACCATCAACCGCGTTAAAATAACATATACCTAATGAAATATAATAATATGTACAAGAGGTTCGTATACTGCTATGTTACTTCATTTCCATGTGTGGAATATAAACGAATATTTGGAACCTAATTTATGAGATTTCTAATTAAAATTAAGCTTTTATTACATGATGTAAGAGAGCGTTGTGGTGTGAAAGAGGATGTAGTCACAAAGATTGAAAAACGCATGCTGAGATGGTTTGGCCATTTAGAAAGGATGAATGAAAGAAGATTGACAAAAGAAGTATACCTGGCCTGTGTGAGTGGGACAACCGGAAGGGGAAGACCACGTCGAACATTATCTGACCAAATTGGAGATGTTCTCAAGAAAGGGCAGGTCAGAAGTACCCTAAACCGGCGAGCATGTATGAAGAATATAATGACAGTAATCGAGGCAAAAGAAGTATGCAAAGATCGTGACAAATGGAAATCCGTTGTCTCTGCCTACCCTTCTGGGAAACAGGCGTGAGTCTATGTATGTATGTATGTATTACATGGCATGTGGAAACAATCCATCCGTCAACAAACAATACCATAAGTTCATATTGAATTCAGGCACTTTATAGCTTTTCAACTCGTAACAATAGATACCTTTTGAAAACCTTGATGTAAAGAAAATGACGACCTGCTAGTTATCGAGGACCAGTTAATAAACTAATGTTGCCAAGATTTTTCTAGATATCAAACCTAGTTCCATATTACTAGAATTACATAGAAAACCAATTATTATTAAACTAAATTTCTTCGTATCTTTTAGAACCGGTATACAGTACCTCTATCACGACTCCATATAGTTAATGTACTGACGCCAGCACATCAAGCTACCCCAATCTGTCAAATTTCCCCATTTGAAAGTGAACCTTATCCTGTTGTGATAAAGTTGAAAAGCTATAAAAGAAATTTGACAGATTGGGGTAGCTCGATGTGCCGGCGTCTGTACTTGAAAAACTGCAAGTACCATCGAGGAAGTAATGAGAAAAGAAAAGAAAAGCTTTGTGATCTGTTTTATATAAATATAAATATATATATATATATATATATATATATATATATATATATATATATATGTATATATATATATATATATATATGTAACGTAATTAACGCACATCCTCAAACACCCCAATTAGAATATTGTAATCATGATACATATCTACACTGAATTTTTAATTTAACATATTATGCATTGCATGCATTTTGTATTGAATGATGGAATTTGTATGAATACAAATGAAACTGCGATTATAAAAGTCTTATTACTTTGGCTTACGGTCCATTTCAATTTGTTTTGACTGTACGGTTTTAATATGACAATAATTTCCGTAGTTTTAATTATTTTGAAAATTATATACCTAAATCGATTCAGTAAACGATTCTGAACAAACTATTTTCAGGATGTGCGTTAATTAAGTTACATGTTGTTTATTTGTATAGATATATAAGTAAAGATAGTATTTATTTATATACATAACCTACCTAATTATGGAAATATTACTCTCATGGAACTACAGGATTATAATATATTGCACATTACTTTCAGATAGTAACGAAAATACTGGGAGTCAATGAAATAATGCCAAATGGAAAACTGAACGAGCTAGCAGGACAACGGCTATGTCTGGAAGAGGCTATCACGCAGTCATTATGTGCTAATATTTTGTTTCTAATCTGTGGGTTTGATGAAGAACAATTGAATACGGTAAGAATAATTAAAGAAAATTATTAAGATACAAAATTACAAGAAATTGCTTTGAATGATTTGTAAGCCTTGCTTCTTATTGGATACAGGAAGTTTTAATTTCTTCTCTTACTATCCCGAGGAGGAGGAAACCACGTTTTATAGATAAGTAGTTTATTATCTACTAGGAGGTTTGAATTTCTTCCAAGCTGCCAATAGAGGCCAGTCGGTATTTTAAGTATATTAATCATACCTTATTTCTTGCAAATGGTTCTTTCAGTTTGGTCCTGCGTACTACATAATGTTTCTAATTAATTTGTTCATTCCAGACGATGCTTCCGGTAGTATTAGGCCATACACCAGCAGGTGCTTCTGCAAGGCAGTTCGTGCATTTTGGCCAATTATACAACTCAAAGAATTTTGCAAATTTTGACTATGGCTGGATGAAGAATAAACGTATATACGGAACCTATAAACCACCGCAATATGATCTTACAGCCACAAAAGTTCCAGTATTCCTCCATTACGGTGATAATGATTGGATGTCATCTCCAAAAGATGTAAAAAGACTTGCAGAAGAAATGCCAAGTGCGGTTGGAATTTACAGGGTGCCAATGGCTAAGTTCAACCATATGGATTTCGTATTTGGCAACGATGCAAATGAATTGGTCTACAAGCGAGTAATAAATATAATGTCTCAGTTTGTATAAAAAAGCAAATTAAAGATAGGAATCACATACTTTAATAACTTTGTACAAACAAATAAACGCTTACAATTTTCAGTCTATCTTTTCTCACTTAACTACTGCAAATGTCTCAAAATAAATAACTATATTTGCTGCATTTATACTTGAATATTTCATTTCTTGCCAAATTGATACCTAAAATACATTAGGTACCAACGCGTACTCATCAACAATTTAGACAACATTGTGTACTTGGACTCTCCCGTGAATCTGGTGTGCATAGAAAATCCTGGAAAAAGACATGCTATAAGTAACTGTTTAATATTATACCACTATGCGTAATAAAAGACGGTAATAAGATAACAAACATTTCAATGTAAAATTATTTTTAAATATAACTTAAATTATATTAATTACTAGCTGTGCGCCGCGGTTTTACCCGCGTAACATTTTATAAATTACTAGCTGGGCCCCGCGGTTTCACCCGCGTTATACTCTATAAATTATCCTAGCTCCTCCCCCGTAGGTAGGTAGGTGATAATACGTAGCCTATATGTTGACCCGAGCTCTTAATAATATTCATGCAAAATTTGAAGTAAATCCATGCAGTACTTTTTGAGTTTAGCCCGGACATACATACAGACAAACAGATAAACAGACAAAAATTCTAAAAACTATATTTTTAGCTTCTATATCCATTGCAGATCACGCCCCAAGTATCCCTTTAAAAAATATTCAATGTACAGTTTTGACTTGATTACGATTTTATTATATGTATAGATAAGATCACAGCTCCTCCCCCGTAGCGTTATAATATGCAGCCTATATATGTTCACCCAACCTCTTAGTAATATTCATGCAAAATTTGAATTTGAATCCATGAGTTTTGCCCGGACATACATTAAATTCTATAAATAAATGTAAAAACTGTATTTTTGGCTTCGATATCGATTGTAGATCACGCCCCAAAAATCCTTTAACAAAAACAATGTACACGTGTGTTCGACTTTCCTACGATTTTATTATAATTAATTATATTCTACGTAACAAGTCTAAAATAGCTAATGCTGGTCATGTCAAATGCTATTCCGATCAAACTCCGTATCAGAAGAAGCTTTTAGATGACATCCGTGCTCAATTGAAGCGTCGTATGGATGGTGGAGAGCAAGACCTTACCATCAAGTATATTAAAGGTATTCCAAAAATAATTAAAGACCACCCAAAAAACGTTTCAGAACAGGAAATCACTCAGAAACCATAAATGGCAATACTGTCACCTACCAGTTGACCAATATACACTCGGATGTCATTTACGATATGAAATCTTTAAAATTTCTGTACGCTAATGTACGTAGCTTAGTTAAGCAAGGAAAGTTGGATGAAATTAAGTGTATCATACGGTCAATACCTAAACTCTTACACGTAATAGTATTGGTCGAGACATGGATCAAGTCAGAAACCGAAGCCGAAAGCCTAAAACTAGAAAATTACACGCACTACTACAATTTTAGAAAAAACTCAAGAGGAGGAGGCGTTTCTATTAACGTTCACAATACCTTAAAGCACAACCATATTGACGACCTCTGTGAAAACGATAATCATTACCTATGGATCCATTTGAACCGTTTTTCTGTTGATATTAGAGCCATCTACAAACCTGAAAGAACTACTAATACCGACTTTCTAGAAACATACTCACAACAACTACTAAAACGAAAAAGGTGCATAGTCTTCGGAGACTACAACTACAACCTACTTAGTAATAGCCAGGCAACATCACAATACAAACGGATGTTACAAGAAAATGGATATATGTTGTTAAACAAACTCGATCCCATCTACAATACCCGAGAGACATGTACTACTAAGACCATTCTTGACCATGTCAGCAGCAATCTGAAAAATGATAACTTTCACCTGGCTATAATAGAGTCAGCCATGTCAGACCACAAACATATTTATCTGGAACTTCACAAATATATACCACAAAAAAATAGCAAGATCACCTATGCAGCGGTGGACTATACGAAACTCTACCAAGCAATAGAAAAATCTATACCTAATGATAAAGAAGTCACTTATGAGCAGCTTGAGGCCAAAATACATGCGGCTGTTAAACAAGCTATAATAGTCAAAACAAAAATACAATACCCACCTCGGTCTGACTGGATCAACAAGGAAATTATCATGGCAATCGAACAGAGAAATGTATTATGGTCTTCGTATCTGAAGTCATCACCAGATGAAGGTAAAATTGAAGAACAACGTCATTTAAGAAATCAAGTCCGCGACAAAATTATTTCTACAAAAAGTGCATTTTATTATAAATCATTTAAAGACTGTGCCAAAAAACTATTGAAAATGTGGAAAATCATTAATGACCTATGCTCAAATAAAACAAAATGTAATAATGCTCCGTCCAAACTTGAGACGAAATCTGGCCCTATTACTTACATTACGGATATATGCAACTGTTTTAATTCTTGTTTTGCTAATATGGTTATATTCTTGCTAATAACATCCCCCCTATATAGCATGATAATACTGAGTATAATAAAGTATATGACAACCAACTAGATATTTCCAAATTACCTCTTACCGAATTTGCCCCGGCTACGGTAGAAGAAATCAGCAAAATTATTGACAATTTAAACCCGAACACTAGTACTGGTATGGATGGAATTACATCCAAATCCTTGAAAAGTATTAAAGGTGCCATAATAGAAGCACTTACAACTTCAATCAATAAATATTTGAAAAATGGTTACTTCCCTGACTCTTTTTTAAAATTGCCAAACTGAACCCTATCTTTAAATCTGGAAATAGAAGTGAACCAGAAAACTATCGGCCTATATCCGTGCTCCCCGTCATTTCAAAAGTTTTTGAAAAAGTTATTTATAATCGTCTAGACAATTACTTAACATCCTTAAATTATATTTATCCTAAACAATATGGCTTTCGCCCAAAGTCTAATACACTTTCAGCCTGCGTTGATTTAATAACTAATCTTAAAAGTAATATTGATAATAGGCAAATAGCTCTCGGGGTTTTTATTGATCTGAAAAAAGCATTCGATACAATTAGTCACAATTTGCTTCTTAATAAACTGTACTATGCAGGAATCAGAGGAGTTGCTCTGAATCTTTTACAATCATATCTCTCTAACAGATCTCAAATTGTCAAAATCTTAGACACTCAAAGTACATCACAACCAATCACATATGGGGTGCCTCAGAGCTCAATCCTAGGGCCACTTTTATTTCTAATTTATATTAACAACATTAAAGAACTGGGTCTTTCGGGAGATGTCACTTTGTACGCTGATGATACTTCCCTCTTCTACTTTGGGAATTATATTAACAGAATCATGAGAGAGGCTCAAGACGATCTAGACATTTTATCTACTTGGTTCGATTACAATTTACTTACTATAAATGTTTCCAAGACGAACTACATGATTTTCTGCCCAAAAAATAAAAAATACCTGACCATCATCCATTATGCACCGATCTCAAAAGTAGACTCGGAAAAATATCTTGGCCTTGTTCTCTACAGTCAAATTACTTGGAAGCCTCACATTGACAAAATACAATCCAAACTATCATCACTCATAGGTAGACTTCGTGGGTCTGTGCGCTGCTTTCCTAAATCCGTTTCTTATATTATATACAACTCATTGGTAAAATCTCATCTATGCTACCTAATTTAATTATGGGGTTCCGCAGCCAAGTCCAACTTAACACTGCTACAAACTACACACAATAAAATAATTATATTACTATTTCACATGAACTACTTCACACCAACCAATAAGGGTTGTTTATCAAAAAATTCGGATAATGACACTAGAACAAATGTACAAATATCACACATGCATTCTAATACGCAAAATTTTGAACAATCAAATACGCACACAATTAACGTTCACAAAAAAATCACAAATCCAACACCGAATGATGAGAAATGCGAATAACATCTGTTTGAAAGCACCACGTACTAATTACGGTTATAAAAATATCAGGTATGAAGGGGCTCAGCTATACAATAAGTTACCCAAAGATATTAAAGGGATTCAGTCTATGACCCTATTCAAAAAGAAACTAAAACACTATGATTTAAGAAACGCAAATTAGCTTATACAGTAATAAAAAAGCATTGATACCTACGTATATATTGTTTGAAATGTTCGCGCATGTGTATATATATATATATATATATATATATATATATATATACTATCTACCTAACTAATAATTGTTATTCTAAATAAATATAATGTACTCTTAACTGTTACTGGTATATGCACTGGCATATGTGTCTATAAAAATAATAATAAGAACAATCCATACATATAAATATACAAATATATAACATAAATACACAATAAACATTCCTTTTCTTATTAAAAGTAACGTTACACATATAAATATTTAATCTTAAAAATATAACTTTCATTTTATCTCTTATAACCTATAGTTGCTATTCGAAATTGCTATGCCTTAGAAATTATGTTATGACACATAATAGAGGCCTGCGTCAATAGTGTTAGGTTGTGGCATTGCTAATATTTTGTTCTCGGAATACCTACATTGTCTTTATTTTTTATCAAATGTATAAAATCACTTTTCTTTGTTAATACACTCAATACGGCTTTGTGAATTCTTGTTAGTATAGTAATAAGCTTAAATTAAGTATCCTGTATTTCACAGATAAATGAATGTATTCTTTATGAGAAATAAATGTCTTAAACCATAAACCATATTAAAGATAAATTATACCCAGACACCGAACAAATAATCGTGCTACCACCCAAAGATTTGTCATGGGTGGGATCGAATCTACAAACTCTGGCTTAGCAGTCAGGGTCACTACCGACTAGACCAACTGGCCAGTCAAACTGCGAAGCTTCCTCTTTTTCGAAACCGTTAGAAAGAGCGAGAGCATCGTTCACCAGTTCACCGCTGGTAAATATTCACAACCAGCTTCTGAGAATTGAATTGATTAAAGAATAAGGTATACTCACAAGACGCGAGTTGCAACTTTTAGAAGCTATGGTAGAACTTGATTTGGCTGTATTGCCATTGTAATAAGAAGCGTCTATATCGAACTTCTGTTCTCTTTTTCTTTCGCTCGCTATACACATCTCTCTTCTTACTATAGCGCCGAAGGTATTTTGGACTGAAAAGGAGGATAAAATAAAGGTTTGCTTATGGGAATTATTACGAACCATAATAGACCAGGGAAAGCTTAGGTATTTTTTCCATACATTCATAACATCAATGATAAAAATACGCTGTAAAGTCGTGTTTTTATTCTCTTAGATATATAATTTATATAAAATAAAACTACATTAGTAAAACGTAAGAGAGTTACTACGGGTTGTTTCCATCACTAAGTACTAACGCCATCGCTTAGCAATAAATAGAACCACAATTTAAGCACACTGTTCATTTTTCGATATTATCATCTGGAATTGCTTCTGGTTGAGCAAAAAAATTAATAAAAACGGAACGGTAGCCAGAATCGAGAGTCCAAGTGACCGCGCGGGCTGGGATAAAAATAAAAAGCAACAAGTACCTAAGTATTTATAGGTGGTGATTGATTTTACTGTCTAAGAGTAAGACCAGTGTGTTTCTCAACTCGTAACAATACAAATGACCATAACGTTCATCACTGATGATAATATAACGAAAAATATCAGCTATAAAATACCTTTAGTTAATAACTGTATAGGGTTTTCTTTCCTACTACCACTACAGCATGCCTCTAGATCCAACTCATTCTGAGCTGGTGCATTACTTTTGTGAAGAACTTGTAACAAAGAAATGTGTCTGTAACTCTGAAACATAAATCATTATAATCATTCAACCTTTACCTTCCTTTGGGAAGCGTGAAATTTATGGCTACAACTACAGTGAAAGCGATGATTTAAATGACACATGTAATGATTATATGTCCATAAAATGCGATATGTAAAATTTTATATACATTTACATATCGCAATCCAGGCTGCGAGTAGTAGGTGGTGCACACTGCACACACTTAGACTATACGGCACATCGAAGAAGAGCGCGCATAAGAAAAATATCAAGACCTACGTCTTAATATTTATACTGGCTCTCTTCAGACTAGCCAATGGAATAAGTAATGGTAGAGAAGTGTATATCACCAATAAAAATATGTTTTATATATTGTAAGGATTCTCTTAACCAACTGGCAAATCTTTCGTCGAGAAACACCACAAAATGTCAAGAGCTTTAACAAAGCATATACAAACTACTTTGTTTTCCAAATAATAATGGTTCATCGAGACTTTAAGTAAGTATCCCCACATCACACCTTCATCAATTTAAAATGAAATAAATAAATACATATATTGGGACAACTTACACGCCACCATCTGAATCCAAACTTGATATTTACTTTAATTTATGATTAATTTTACCAGTCAATTAACACTCCTTCATACCAAATACGCGTTAAAAGTGTTGGCAATTTGGATTTGGGTAAACGATTAATAGAATCTGATGGAGGTGCACCTACCTCATTTTTACAATTTTTCATGGTAATAATCATTTCGGATTCAATAGCCTTCACTGAACACTGTGAGCAAACTTCATCAACATCAAAGGGTTTTGGTATAACAGAAACGCCATTTGTATTAAGAATCTTAGGGGAGCAAAATATTGACTTCCATGAAGAGTTTTTATACAAAGACTGTAGTTCGAGTTTTAATGAACCATTTTCTTGCTTAATCTTCTCTAATTCAATTCTTTGTTCACAAAGTTTTGCTTGCAAGAGACCCAAATTAGTTTTATAGTTATTTATATCTTTGGTTAGGTCCTCATAACTATAACAGTTACATCCTACATCTACAGTATTGATTCTTGCCGAGGTCTTTCGACTCAATTTTTGTTTATATTGCGACGTATTAGATTTGTTTCGTAGACAATCGGTATTAGTTGATTGCATTTTAAAGGTTTTCATTGATAAATTGTTACTTTTTGCTCTAATAACATCAGATTTTTTGTCATTATCAGTAAAAAATTCCAAGTTACAACAATCGTCGTTGTTGCTTATACATTTTGGTCTCCCACTGCGACGAACAGCGTTTGTTTTGCCGAGGAAAGGTGTTAAACTTTTGACGAACATTGCTTGTTCTACCATTTCATTTTGCCATCCTCTAGCCACAGAACGAAGGCTGTCGGTACAAACGCAATCATTTTGATCAGGTTCCTCTTCTTTAGGAAGTTTTATACGAAATATTTTTTCTACGATAATTTTCCAAAACATTTTGATGCTTTTTAAGGCCTCTAGGCATCTTTCACACGGCCAATGACTGGTCTCCAGTTCTTCCTATAATTAAAAAATAACTAAATAAGACTTTGCTGAAGCAAACTAGCCAATAATTCCGTTCGTATGTGCGGTTATTGTACTTACATCATCAAAATATTTATCAAAATATTCTTCATTTTTTAAACACGTCTTCATGACATGGCACGAATTGCATATACTTTCTAGAATCACTTTTGATTTACAATCTGGATGGCAGTGGGGCGTAGCCTAAAATGAGTCAAAATTATAATTTAGCCCTCTCATATAATATTATTATGCTACCAAACAATACAAAGTACTAATTTGTTCTGTAATAAACCTGATCTTTTTTATTATTCGAAGTTAGTAGGTACTTAATACAAAATACTAAAAATATTTACAATGAAAAAATCTGCACGAAAAATAAAACAGTTTTTTTAAGAAGCTAGTCTAATTATTATTAAAGACGTAACTTTTACTAATAGCTTTGTTAGTCTGGCGTTTTCTTTATTATTATTATACTTTCAGTACGTGAGTGACGTTAGACTCGCACTTTGCAGGTACTGTTACCTATTATCTCTACTTATTTACGGTCTCATATATAAAGGAGGTAGGGTCAGCAATGCCTGAGTAATAGAATATGCGTCGACGGCGTCTTTGGTAGCGATAACCGCGTACTATCAGTTAAGCGTATGCTAGTTAGCCGCCTTGGCAATAAAAGGGATGGTTAATCAAATTATTATTATGATAAGCTTACCCTGCGGCGGCTTTTGCAAGTCATAGTCCTCATAAGACAAGCAAGAGTACAACCAGGAATAATACTAATTGGCATTTCGTTCTTAATCCATTCCCTGAGATACCGATTCCGGGTCTGACAGTCATGACTCCATGCTCTGATATCGCAACAAGACTCGTAAGACTTGATCTTACCCTCGTCTCGGGGGAATAGACGTAAGTTTCTTGGACCTATCGAATAAAAATTCATTGAATTTTTACGCTCGTCAACTATATTGTGATCGTTTGTCCATTTAATTATGTGTTATTTAACATGGAATTTTGAAACCTAAATCGTACTGTTGAGATGTAACTGCGTCATTTTTACATTGTCAACATAGTTTGTTTATATTCTCTTTGTTGTAAATAGAAAATCAATCATAATATTCAGAAGGAATTATATTATCTTTGGCATTCGCTACACGTATTATCTATGGTTACAGCATTCGCACAAACTTAGAAAACGCTCGGCGTAAATTTGTACTCTCGGCAACAAACTAATTTTTTTTAAATACCCTGGGACATTATTCACACACGGTCAACAGATTCAAAGCTAAGCAGCGGCTTGTACTATAGAAACCAGATAACTGATATACCACATATGATATACTACTTTTCGTTTGTAAATACATAGGTACTTATACCTTATAATATGGATACCTACTCAGTACAAACAGACATGTTCTGAAACAATTGTAATTATGTTATAAGTATATAAATTGAATATATTGCTCAGATTCAAATGTTCTAACAAGCCCAGGTATATACAAGGTGTAACAGAAATAGAGAACGTAACTCAAGGAGCGGTATCTACCCATGAAACTAAACAATTTAAATAAAACCAGTTTGTGAAATCCGTAAAATATTTTTTGGCTCCTCATACAAAATGTATCAGCTGATCATTGTTCTTGAACGGGGATTTGATATTACTTTTGTGAATTTTGGTGTTGATGTGTTACACGTTGTTTAGTTTAATAGACAAATTAAGCTCCTTAAGGTACGTCTACTGTTGCACCTTGTAGGTATATAATACCCAAGTGTAACATACATAAATACAATTAAATTATTGTTCTTCTTTTATACCTTTAGAGTAATGTACTCTATTCATGTTATTTGATTACAACCATTGAAGAAACATTTTTGTAACAAACTATTTGTTTTGACATTGGCCTATACGCAAAGCAAGTCAAATAAAAAACAAATTTGAAATTTCGACATTCCAATAAAGCCCGCCGACTCGATTTCATTTGACACTTCAAAAAATTTGATATTTTCGTTATACACATTTTGCTTTGGTATTGCAAAACAAAATATTATTTCAAATCGTATCGTTATGTATAAAATGGATGGCGGAGAAAAGTAAAATACACGTAGATATAGACACACCAAATATAAACCGAAGTATACTAAACAGTTGGCAACACGATGTCTTTTATAACAAAGAGAGAACGCGTATTTAATGATTATGATTTGTGTGATTTACCGGGAAGGAATGAAGGGAAGTTGAAAGCATACGCGTCCTGCACTGATGCTAGAGCATGGTCCCACTTCACTTCGGACAAGAGTGAGCATCTAGTGGAGATTATAAAGAGGAACAATGAGGTGTGTCGACCGAAGTATGTGCCGACAAACGTGATCGTTGATACACTGATGGTCGCAAAGAACGCGGAGATTTCGCGGCTGAAGCGAAGGATTGAAGAGTTTGAGCAAATGGTGGCGGCCTATGATCAACTTGATCTCTCTCGTGATCAGAAATATGAAATCGAGAAGGCCGTATGTATTTTTTAATCTAATATATATCAGCCAAAACTTATTTATTCATAAGACTAAAGACGAAACCTCGAGAACTATTTGATACTGTAATTTGGGAGGTAGCTAGTTTTAAAAGCTATTTACCATATTAAATTATTCTTTATTTTTCTGCCCTGATTTTAAGACTACACCAACATTTGGATATCTGCCCGGCTCTGCAATGATTTGTGGATGTTATGACCTTCCAAAAATAATAATAAATCCTATTGAACATTGCCTATACCGTACAAAAACTTAACGAAATTTTCAATGCTCTCCAAGGCATACGGCTGATCACCGTCGTCTGTTGAATCCAGATTGTTTTGGTAACTTACTATTGAAATCCGGACTCTCATCTTAGTTTTGTCTATTACAATATTATTACCTACTTGAAAAAAAATATCAAAACTCTAAAATATGGGATGAATTGTAGCCAAACTAAGGAAAAAGTGTAACTTTTGAATGGCTGAACGAATTGTTATGGAACATAACGAAATTCGTCGAGATCCGGGCATGGTTTCAGCTTTCAAACATATAATCGTCTTAAGGACAACTGGAAGAACTCACTAAGTAGGAAGCCGTACTGCCGAGACTGTCTCGCTCTCCGTGTGTGAGAAAGAACACAATATAATTTATTTATATCATTCGAGTTGTGAAAGGTTCTCGAGTGGCGACCACGAACCGGAAGACGCAGCGTTGGCACACCCCCTACACAGTGGACCGACGATCTTGTGCGGATCGCGGGAAGCCGCTTGATGTGGGCAGCGCCGGCTATTGTGGAGATCCTTGGGGGAGGCCTTTGTCCAGCCGTGGACGTCTTTCGGGTGATATGATGATGATGATGATGATTCGAGTTGTGGGATTTAGTAATTTCTTTCTTTAAAATTAAACCGATTTCAATTTATTCAATAATCAATCAAAAGTGGATAGGCTCGTTATTGTTTTCTTTATTCCAATCGCCAGATTGTTTTTAAGCAGTTTGAAATCGGCCATTTTGCCGAACTTTGGAGGATCATAACGTCTAAACAAATAGGTTTATCTGCAAAAAACAAACTGTTTTGCAGTTTCTCAGACGTATCAAAATCTTGGTTAAAGAATTTTATTTAGTTAATGTGGATAAACTTCTTTCATTTTTTTTTCATCTTTTTGCTTCAAGCGTGGCGAATATGGGATTGTCATTGATGTCCAAATTATGGACAGTCCATTGTGGAATTATTTTGGGGAGGCCTTTGTTCAGCGGTGGTCATTCGGCTTACATGTACATATTTTATCTGCTCGTCGTCGTCGGTCTAGCGGTAGCGTGTTCAATCGCAGATAATAAGTTCCTGGGTTCAAATCCCGGGGCGGGCGAAATTGATTGAGACATAATGATTTTCCGTAAAAAGAAATTTATCAGTTTCAGTATGGGAGTTGGCGGTATTACACCCGTACCTCGGAGAGCACGTAAAAGAGAGAGAGACCGGTGGACACGACCGGAAAGAAGTCAGGTACAGGACCGACGGGGTCCTGTACCTGACTTCTTTCCGGTCGTGTCCACCGGATCATGAGAGTGATTGAATAGAAAGTGCCCCTGTCTTTGAGCATGCACTTGTGCATTATAATATAATAATAATAATAATATCTCGGGACAATGTCACACAGAATCATCCTAGCCCCAAACTAAGCAAAGCTTGTACTATGACTCTCTCTAAGTATGTATATCGTCGACTGGTAGTCGACGATATACATACTTATATAGATAGATAAATACTTATATACATAGAAAACATCAATGACTCAGAAACAAATATTCGTGCTCTTCACACAAATATTTGCACTTACCGGGATTCGAACCCAGGACCACCAGCTTCGTAGGCAGGAGCACTACCAACTAGGCTACGGTGACCGTCGAATATGTCCTGCGCAATTGGCTAGTCTCCATTGGGACTGGCCGCCATGGCCTAAATTCGGTCGGGAGGACATTATTCTGCTGTTATAGTGATTACCATAATTATTACTATATCAATGTGTTTGTTTCAGCATGCCGCAATAAGAGCCGCCAATAAGGATCTAGAAGAATTGGTGAGAAATTAAAATACCTTTGAACTGATAGACGGTATGGTTGTAATTGTAGTATTCATATATATTAAGTAATACTTTTGAATGTTATTATAAATAATTGTAATTAGAGTTCAAGATATGAGGGCATTATCACTGCGAGTTAAGCGGTGAAGTATCAATGTTAAAAATAATGAAGTCCATTTATACAATTTTCGAGTCGGTACATTATTAAAGAGTTCTTGATACTTAGTGTCAGAGTTGTTCAAACCGCCCAGTGGGCTTCTGACATGGCTTAACGACTGTTGTCTAAAGACTACAACCGGGACCGACAGCTTAACGTGTCCTCCGAAGCACGGAACGATAAAAAATTATACCACTTTGGTGGTCACCCATCTATTGCCTGACCGCGAGCCTACTTGCTTGCTCTCGCCGATCACTTACGAATCCGTGATCCGCATCTAGCTATGAGCGCTTCATATGCATGAGTTCTTGATAATCCATGCACTTTGACGTGTGGTGCAATGATTAATGTGCTTCAAAGACAAGTTGTTTTCCCAAAAAATGTAACCCTTCGTTTGCAGATTCTACTCGCACTTGGCAGATTTTTTTTATAATTCTGTCAAGTCCTACTAATCAATCAAAATATGACTATATAAGTTTTAAATTATTTTATTCTTATTGTTCTGTTCCAGTACCTTGATTTGGATGTGTCCGGTTTTACAGAGGTGAGTAATAACTTGATGTCATTGCAGTTAAAAATAGGACATTGTTTAAATATTTTCAATAACTTCCTTGGATTTTTCCTTATAATAATGTAACTCTATTTTAGTTTCAATTAACTACAGTCTTATCCTCATTTAACTTGTGAATATATACATTTATTTTTATGTGTATATATATATATATATCGATCGATCGACCCATATCTAAAATCGCTGGGTCTAAAAATCACTGAAGTATGAAATTAGTATTACTTAAGTGACGTAGGTGTACACTAAGAAAGGCTCTCTGAAAATTTTACCCATCAGGGGGTGAAAACGGGTTGCAGAGTTTATAGGGTAAAACGTGTTTTCTTGGTCTAATCAACTTCAAACTTTGCATTTAAATTCATGTGACATGTTTGAACACTAACTACAAAAAACGGTTTCTTCCTAAAGAAAGATTTAGGCAAATTGGGTCCTCGAGAGCTATTTTACTGCTTGCACGTACTCTCCTATTTGAATCAGCGGTATGTTCTTAGCGTGTGTATGTTCCCTTTCAATCTATTCAATCTTAAAGTTTTGGAGACTTTCTCATACGGCACCTAAAGCCAATACTCTAATTACTTCTCCTAGGTTAACCTGGTTATGGTGCGGATTCTATTTATCTTTGTTTTAAATCCAGATTTATCTTATGTACCCTGAGCATCTGTTACAAAATTTGTTTCGTTTTCGTGTATGTTCTTTGCGGAAGTTTTGTTTACAGAATATTTAGGAAAATTCTTTTCAAAGCATGACTATTCCACTTCCGATAGAACTGACATTTTTTTTAATCTTGTACAAAGAAATTACTAATCTTGTTGTTTATAATAACATGCAATACTTTGGGGTAAATATATAGTTGCTGTCCTAACAAATTATTTTCTAAAATTTAGCAAATACACTATCAGTGGAATATATACTTACGTTTTGAAAAGAACTCCTCAATTTATTTCTAAACATATCCCTTAGTTTCATAAACTGAGTTTACGTCACTAACAAAAATATTTTCTTCTTTTTCAGCAATCTGAAGGATTTGAGGTAACTTGCTTTTGAACTAATAAGTAATAAGTATTATAGTGATTATACTCTGGCCGAGGAGTTGACGTTCAAATGCAAAATTTTGATACTTTATGATGAGGACTATCCGAATCACCCCCATGTATTTTCTACGATTTTCCGTAGATTTCGAGATAGAATTTTTGAAATGAATTCTTTCGTAAATTTCACCTAACGTCAGTTTTCGATTTTTTCTCGTTCCGTTGAACATTTCTGGTTCAGTTTTTTTGTGATAACTAATAAGTTATATTTTTAATTTTTTTTTTTTTTATCGGGACTACTCCCTCCCATTACCCACCACTGCAACTCCTGTAAGCCAGGATCAACAGTGGCACACAATGAAATGACACTGAGCTTTGAAGCTCAGGCATGTCCCGGGGAATCGCTTTAACTGTCTTGGATCCCGCAACGAATTTAATCAGAAACAGAAAAAAGGAGGAGTTAGAAAATGAATAGTTCCACTTCCCTCCAGAGCAAAGCGGGAGACAGAATGATGTAAAGAGGCTGTAGCCTCATAAAATGAGAGATTTGCAACTAGAGAAGCCAGCTGCAAAAGCACCGAGGATCAATTTAAGGGTCCTAAGTGAGCTGTTATATTTGATTCCAATAGTAGGTATGGCAAAAGCGCTTAAACGCACGGAAGTTGTTCCTTGTTGCTACAAGATCCGTATAATAAACTACTCCAGATATTGGTTGCAAGCTGTTTAACATAATATCACGCTGATTTAGCCAGAGATCACACTCCCACAGGATGTGGTGAGCAGTTTGTTCATATTCGTCACTGGAAGTTGAGCACAGACAGATTGGTGAAGATACTAATTTGAAACTATACAATTTACTTTTAAAATTGCCTTGTCCGGTAAGAAATTGTGCAACACAATGGTCTATGATTAGCCAAGTTTTATTTAACCGTTCGCGTACGTCCGGAAAGAACTGGTGCAGATGGCGACCCTTGGTTGAGGTATTCCATCTACATTGCCATTCATTTAGTAGTTCGTTATTTAAGTCAGCTATTGGCATAAATAGCCTGGTTATTTTCGTACGGTCGCGTAATGATAAGAAATCATTTTCTAAATTATCAGGCGTAGAATAATACATCGCTGCTCGTCTTTGAACTTCAAGATCAACCGGAAGTACACCCGCTAGGACAGGTAGGGCCTCTGTGCTTACTGTTCTATAGGCTTTACACAGAAATATCAACGCCAACCTCTGGCTTTGTAGTAATTTACGGTGAGCAGCTCCGATGGTAGCCCTATCAGCCCACACAGGCGAGCCGTAGCATATACACCCAAGATAGGTTGCCCCGTAAATGATTTTAAGAGTATTAAAAGAGAGGCCCCAGGTTGCCGACGATATCCTTGTGAGTGCAAAAAAGTTTCGCTTAGCTTTTTCCCCAACTGATTTAATACCTATGTTCTATAAACGAGAAATTCGTTTCTAAAACTAAACCCAAATAACATGTTGATATCTTGCGTTACAGTAACATTATTAAGTTTTACGCTCGGGGGAGATTTGAGTTCACATTTAAGAAGGAGTTGGTAGGTTTTATGAGGAGCAAATGTAAGGCGATTTCTTTTACCCCATTCACTTATCATACTTAAGCAAGTTTGAGCCAGATTTTCCAACTCTCTCCTGGAGGTACCCTGTATAAGTAAGAGGCCATCGTCGGCATATGCCGTTAGAGAGCAGCGTGATGGCAAGGGTAATGTCAAGAAGTCATCAAAACCCAAGTTCCAGAGATACGGCGCGAGCACTGAGCCCTGGGGGCAACCCATGGTTAACGATTTAGTGACTCTGTAGTGACCAAGCTTAAGAGTTGCAGAGCCATGTACGAAATAAGATGTGATTATCGAATATATATTACTGTAACAACCGCGTAACTTAAGTTTTTGTAACAAAATTGGCCACCAAGTATTATCAAACGCCCCTGAAATATCTAGGAATATGGCCAAAACGTATTTACATTCGGACGAGTTTACAGCTTTCCTCACTGAGATAGCTGCGTCCACTGTCGATTTACCCGCAGTAAAACCATTTCCGTGAAATTTTGGTCCTCCCGGTAGCAATCGCGGTACGATAAGTCGTTCTAGAAGCTTGCCTAAGGAAGGTAGTAACGTTATTGGTCGATATGACTTAGGGTCTTCAGCCAGTTTATCGCCATTTTTTGGTATAATACGAATAAAACCGCGCCTGCTACCGGGTACCTGCGCCAAGTACGCGGAAAAGTCCCTTCAGATATGCAACGATTGAAAACTTTTAGTATTGAATCACCGGATTGTTTTGTCGCTTCTATTATCATTTTGTTGGATATTTTATCTTCACCTGAAGCTTTGTTAACAGGTAGCGATTTCACGGTATTCATAAACTCATTAATTGTAGGAAGACTAGACATATACGTAGCGGGTGGATTGTTTGCCCACTGTTTAAATTGCTTGTGGTAGTCATTATCGTTCAAGGAACTATCATCAGGTATGAGCGAATTAAGTAGGGATTCCTATTCCTAACTAATAAGCATAGTTTAACCTAACGCGCTAAAAAGTATGGTTTATCTAATTGTTACAGAACTGACTTAGAGTTTATTTGAACGTTCAAAATTAGGGTTTCAAATTCAAACTGATACTCCTCATCATAAAGTATCAAAACTTTGCGTTTGAACGTCAATTCCTCGACTACCCTGTAGAATTTAAATATATTGGTTTAGTTAAATAGCTTTTGGTGAATAACATATTTTTTATCGTTACAGACTGGAAAATCGAGGGGTGATGAGGTATTTAGTAATAATTACGTAGTAATGATTAAAAAATAGTTTATTTAACAATTAATAAAACAAGGTAAATAATGTTCACGTTCTCCTTTCAGACCAGCAAATCAAGAGGCGATGAGGTATAATTACCTTTAAATATATTTTTGTTGCTACGAAACAATATCAGTTTTATGTATAACTATTGTAATGTCTATTGTGTAAATATTTTAAAATTTAATAAAAAATAGCGCAATAGCCAGCACTGTAGCGTCCCAAAATAGTTAAGACTTTCCGCATAATTATTTGCATCGTATTCATCGTATCTTTACAAGTCAAATGTGTATTATAAGAAAGTGTGTACAGACCAGTTACCAATCTATCGAGTAAATAAGTCGTAGCTTTAAAACATTCCACCTTATTCTCTTCATCGTATCTATAAGCTTTACTTATACATTTTACATCCTCAGTAATATCTAAATTTGTAGTTTAATTTCTGTTTTTAATGTTTCATCTTAACGTTTATCAAAATAACTTACTTGTCATAAAAATGTTCTAACAGTTTGTGCAGGAACAACCACCGATTATGGAGACCAAGGCAGTACAAATCAGCCCACCGATAACGAATGAAGTTGCAACATGTAAGATTTTTATCTATATTCAAGCTCCATAGCATGCATTAGGCATAGGCAATCATTTGCGGTAACATAGTCCTGAAAACAACGTTACAGGGATGGAAAACCACCTTAATTTGTGTGCTTTTATATATTTAGGGCTTTTGCCTTCCCACACTGCCAATACACCAGATGCTTGCCTGCTTAAAGCTAAATTACCATGCTTAACCCTTGTAACTCACTCCGCAATAACTGATCACTACCAATTCCTCACTACACTTGCATTATTGCTACTTAAACTGTTTATTCACTCGCAACAAAAATCATACACAAACATGTGTAACGTTATACGTGATTTATGCCATATTAATTATGACCCAGTTTACTATGCTGCTGATGGTAATACGGCATTGTTGTACGTGATTAATAAAGTGCAAGAAGCAATTCTACGTAATACAAATATAATCGGGTTGGGTAAGAAAAATATTAAAATTGAACCATGGATTACATCGTGCTTTATACGTTGTTTTTATCCACATTATGTTGTATTACAATTAAAACAAAGATACAGAATTTTTTGTAATGACTTGCTGAAAATAATAAAATTAAATTTGACAAAAAACCTCTCCATGAACCAGATTCAAATAGTACACAGCTGTGGAAAATTATTACATCCACTAACTTTACTTCTATCCAGTATAATTCATCTTCAACCCTACTGCGCTCTCACTCCTCACTGATTATCGCCACTGACAAAGCTAATAAGTGTTTGCAAACGTTGGATAAGAACTTGAGGAAACAATAAAAAAGCAAAACTTTAATTTGACTGGTTATTCCTGTACAAGGATGACACTATAGTTGAAAATCTTTTGTTAGAAACAGATGAACCTGTATTGGAACGAATTATTGCGCGGTTGTAAAATAACTGCGCAGTGGGTTGGGATGACATTAGTAAAAATATTCTCAATAGGTTTAAGCACATACTAGTCCGTTTTATTTTTCAAATATACTTCACTTATTGCTTTTTTTTCTAAAAGCCTCAAAATAGCCGTGGTTATTGCCGTTTACATTGCCGTTTACAAATCATCTTGTATCTAATTACAGGTCAATTTCTTTACTACCTTCCTGTTCCAATATCCTGGAAAAAGTACAAAATTGCACTTGCGTTATATCTATAAAATAATAATAAATAATTATATCCTGGGACATTATTCACACACGACCATCTGATCCCGAACTAAGCAGAGCTTGTACTATGGAAACCAGATAACTGATATATTACATATACTATTTTTCTTTTGTAAATACATACTTATATCGATAATTTACACCCATACTCAGGACAAACAGCTGTTTATCAGACATGTTCATGCACACAAATATTTGTCCCGGGTGGGAATCGAACCCACGACCTGCGGCGTGAAAGGCAGCGTATCTACCAACCACGCCAACAGACCCGTCAAATAACTTCTTCTTCTTCCAAACAGGCATTTTGGTATTAGAGATAACTAATTCACATCAGACGTGGTTCAACATAGCGAACGCGTTTGACATCGTTTCCTAACCTTCTATGTAAGTTAGTGGCATTAGAAATTAGGGGCACCCAGTTGAAACTCTTCGCAAGCTATTTAAATGACCGTTCTAAATATGTTAAAATTGACTAAATTGTTAGTACGGACGTGACAACGATCACCGTAGCCTAGTTGGTAGTGCTCCTGCCTACGAAGCTGGTGGTCCTGGGTTCGAATCCCGGTAAGTGCAAATATTTGTGTGATGAGCATGAATATTTGTTTCTGACTCATGGATGTTTTCTATGTATATAAGTATTTATCTATCTATATAAGTATGTATATGGTCGCCTGGTCCACATAGTACAAGCTTTGCTTAGTTTGGGGCTAGGATGATCTGTAAAAAAAAAGAAAGAAATAATTCCTGCTTTTGGAATCCCCCAGGGGAGTAAACTAGGCCCTACCCTATTTCCGATCATATAAATGATCTGTGTACCCTAAAACTGGACCTTGGATTTTTTTTTTATGTGGTGGAAACACTCAAATCTCTCGTTCTGTATGGCTCGGACCACTAAAACCACCACGGTAGCCAGCCTCACAGTGCTTGTAGTGGGGTCTCTGGGTACTCGTGAACGATCTCGCCAGTACCCCCGCCGTACACTGAGCGTCCGCGAGACTCTCACCCGGGGAGGGGAGGGGCCCGAATGCCTCCCCTCCTCCCCAGCACGCACATGCGCGTTTAGGCAACCTGAGCTACAGCAGGTTCCCTCTTCCAGGGACCGCTTATACAAGACGAATGGAGTTTCTCCTCCAAACGCCAGCGGTCCCAGGGGCGGCGCCCAGCCGGGGAGTAGGCAGCCGAGCGCCCCATACTTTCTCGCGCTGGGATAAGCTCCCAGCGCTGGTGCAGATGAAGCGGACATTAGCATCAATGTCCGGCTCATCGGCGCCGTCTCCTTCTTCTGCGGGAGGGATCGTTGCGCTCCCTCACGCGTTCGGCGGCCTCCTTCTTGAGCACAACAGCCTTCACAGAAGGCGCGTTCCATCCGGTTTTCGCCGCCAGCATAGGCGAAACCACTGCTGGCGGTGAAAGGTCTAATCCTATTTCAGCGACCAGGACTCTCCTCTCGGGGCCCAAGCTGGGCACTCCTCGAGTGTATGTTGGACCGAGTCCGGGCCGCCACCACAAAGGTGACACGTCGGTGTCGCCTCTCTACCTATTCGACACAGATACTCACCGAAGCACCCGTGTCCGGTGAGTATCTGTGTCAACCTGAAAGTTAGGCTGCCCCGTTTCTGGAGCAGCCATGCGTCAAACCATGGCAGGACCGCATTGACAGAACGTTGACGCAAGCCTCCTGGCAATTCAAGCCGCTCGTGCCAAATATCTAAGGCCTGCCGGTGCGCGTTCCCTATGCTCATGACACCGCTTCAATTTTTCCTGCTCCAAATGGTACTGCAGTTCGTTATTATACACAGAGTGGGTTCAAGGTAAAAAATAATTGGCTTAGAAGTAATCTACTAACATAAAATGCTGATATGACTATGTTTATGACTTTTTGCACGCGTAAAAACTAAAGAGTTCCTTATAAAGATAACATATTATGTACACACCGTTGCCCCAGCCCCTTGGTTCCTTGCGAATGTCTGTATCTCTTTAACAATATATCCTTGCTGTTTCAAGGTCGGATACGTAGGCTCATTGTTGTGTTTAAAAAACTGCGCAATATTGCTGATACGAAGTTGATTAGACAAGTATATCAGGCTAATGCATGTATAATTGTCAATCTATTACTCAATACTGCATCACTTCGTGGGGTGATACTCCAAAAACCTTATTTATAACCATTGAACGTACACAAGAGCAATGCCTCCTGTCCATCGTCTTAACTGTCCGCCGCCGTCCTGTTTATCAAACATGCGATTCTAATACAACACGTAACGCTCACCTACAATGCTAACCTTACTAAAACCAAGAGACGTTAAGATATTATCTGAACTTATTATCCGAGTTTATACAAATAGGCTTCACCTTTTTCTAGGACCTTATCTTTACAATAAAATAAATAAGTCATTATCAATACATAACTATATAATTAGCAAAAAAAAATTATTAAAGTTTTGGTTATATGTTAGTATATATTATTTTGTAATAATAACTTTACTCTCTCACAAATAAAAGTAATTGGTTATGTTTAAAATCTATACCTATACATTTGAAGTCATTAGAACGCCTGTGGTTACACGTTTCACCTAGTACAGGCACCAACTGTCTAATAGCTTGGCTTAGTAATAATTATTTTTAATATAAATAGATATAATTTAGCACACATTTTTTGAACGCACATTACTTGAATTTAATTTATTATTAGTATTATAAAAAATATCATTTACATTTATATTGACTTGTATAATACATGCTAACGTTTTCATTTTAGACGCGAAAGATCCCAGAATTGAAGAAATGCTAGATTCCATTATCATTAAAGATGCCAAATTAAACGCAATGAAGAATACCATAGCTGTAAATATCAGTGTTATTCAAATCCGAATGAAAAAATGGGTTAACAAATTATTTGTAACTTTCTAATTAATTTTAGGTAATGGAAAATGATGTTTGTGAGCCTTACTGCATCTATGCTCACATATACACAGCGTTGGAGAAAATATTTGGTGTATTGTGTCAAAATGACAGATACAGACAATATTTAAATTTATTGGTTAGTCATTCAAATTTGGGGTATATTAATTATATAGTATATTATGAGTTATAAAATTAGATTTTGAACTATTTTAGACTGCTGGTAAAGATACACGGTGCATCGACATAAAAGGGAAAATCCTTTTTAAACTGAAGGTGTTGGAAAAATTTGGCTGCGCATTAATAGCTCCATGTTGTCAAGAATTTACGGACGACTATGCACATCAACACCAAGAAGAGTGTGCGTGTTACCGTGTTGAAGTAATGCCCCGTATCGAACACTCCTTCGCTCTAACAACTGACGAAGCAACGCTACCAAATCATGATACAAAGAGAGCACACCTTGTCGCTGACATCATACAAAATGATGAAATGAAAGAAATTCTTAGTAAAGAAAGTAATCAACAATCCGAACAAGAAAACGATAATAATGAGCTGGAAAATTATAATATTGAAACGGAAAATTTGAACCGTTTGAAAAATCTCCAAGTAAATTATGACGATTTAATGTCATGCTATGAATTGCTGAAACACGAGAAAATATGTCTGGAAATACGTTGTCGCAACTACGAAGAATTAGAAGAAGAATATGAAAATTTAAAAGTTAAAATGCGAGAATATGATTCAGTGTGGAATGAGAAAGAACATTATCGAAAGCGTTCTATTGACCTTGATAAATTGAAAGAACAATATCTTATATTAACTGATGAAACTTCAAACATAGAGACACAATTAAAGGCTGAAAAAGAAATTAAAAACATAAAAAGTAAAACCATTGATGATTTGCGAAAAGAAAATATTGCACTAGAAAAAAAGCTAAATGAAGCTTCGATGGGATATGAAAAAGAGAAAAATTCTTTATTATGTAGATTAAAAGAAGCTGATTGTAGAGTCATGTGCCAAGAGCAGCAGATTAGAAGTTTAGCAATTCAAATGGATAGACTTTTGGAACAAGTTGAAGATAAAGTGAGTACATCGTCAAAGTTAGTAGTCACCTGCATCATATAGACATTTATTATACTCTCCTTACTGTTCAAACTTATGCATTTTTTTTCAATTCAGACTCATGCAGGAGAAACAGAAGCGAATTCAATAGCCTTACTTGATGAGATTGAATCATCCAAGGAACAGATAAAGAATCTAAAAGACGCTCTTTTTTGTAATGAACAAGAAAAACAAGATTTGCATCAACAATACCAAGAACAACTTACACTTATTAATGCCCTTAGAATGGAAATGGAAGACTGGAAAAGTAAGATACGTATTTTCATATTTTCTGAAATAAATAACACCGTAAAATAGATTATCAAATTATTGATGTTAAGGTTCCTCTAGTATTGCTATGAGATTGAATTAAAGGAACATAAAACATAAACCCTGGTTTGAAATGTAAAGTATCTGGTTAAATATTATTTTTTAACGCGGGTTTTTGAGACGTACTAATACAACTAGAATAGCTGGGATCAATTGTCCAAATGGAATGGGTAACTAATACTCTATGCCTGCCTGCTAGTGTAATCAGCAGTGTGAACTTATATCTATATCTATGTATATCTCTTATAATTGACATAAACTTTATGTGAGTCATTTTCGCCAGCTTTTACGATCGTTACGTAATTTGAAACACCGCTGCACCGTTAGTATTTGTGCAGTAGGAAAGACGGTCAAATCGAATAAAAAGTTTTGTTTCTTATAATGTTTAATTTATATTTTTAGGCCGTTTTTAAATTACTATCAAACATTTATTTAATTTTAATGTTTGAAGTTTCTTGTGCTTAAGGCTGCAATAAGTTGTTTAAAAGATGTTTCGATTGAGGATTTTGCTTGACGTTTTACATAAGGGCAACTTAACCCTTAATCGGTCAATGGTATAGTTCCCACCTCATTTTGTACTTTATTGTATCGTAATAAGAGCTAAAACATATACGTTATGAACATACTATGATCAATTAAGAGTTAATGGACATAAATAATTTAGTATTTGTCTAACCTTGTTTTACAGGTAATAATAAATATATCTGAATAGTTAATTTTTTAAATAATGAGATGGCAATATTATAAAAATCAGACACATTATACGAAGTTGTAAACTCACAACCAGTTGTCATTTATTAATTTAATTCCATAGTAACATGGTTCTGCAAGAAGACAGCGTCTCCCTTGATCCACACTACAAAGTTTACGGCACGTTGAGTCAACACAGATAAGCTACGGAACACAGAAAAATCTTACGATAGCAAGCTGGTACTAGCTTGATATCGTAACCATGTAGCCATATAGACACCCATAACCAGAACGTAATCATTATATTTTATATATCCTTTGTGTATTTCTGTACTGGAAATTCTTACTTTATTTTGTTATTTAGACCATTTCTTATGGATTATGACGAATCATTTCTGAAATTAACGCAAGGACCAGAGTATAATATAGCGGGTTCCCATTTTTGAGCGATAAAGCCCACAGTAACGTTCAAAATCAACTAGCGCAAATTTTACTCATTATAGAATTCTTTTAGGTACATATGAAAATACTGTTCAGCGTAATGATTACTTAGAAAAGTATACCGAGAATTTGTCACAAGAGCTGAAAGAAAAATCAATTGCAGTAGATAATTTAATGAATGTTATAACGCATAAATCGGTAGAAATTAATGAATTAAGGCAAGAAGTAGAATCAAAGAAAGATGAAAATAAAGATTTATTCAAACAATTGAATGAACTCCAAACAAACTACGAGAATTGTATATCTTCTATGGAGAATGAAAAGAAACATTTACGCGACTCTTTACAGTTAGCAAGACGAGAAAGTTTGGGATTGATGGAAAAAGTAAACGGTTATGATGAAAATCCCATTCAAGAAGATGATACTGCAAATTCATCAAACTTACGAGAAATCGAACAACTCCAATGTCTATTAATGAAAACAATTGAAGAAAATAAGAATCTTAAAGTAGATCTGCATAACCGTGAACTTTATAATTCCCAATTGTTGGAAGATATTAAAAAAATACGTCACAGTAATGACAGTTTATTGAATGAAAATAGTCAATACGAAACTTCTTTACAGTTGACTCAAAAAGAATGTAATGAATTGAGAGAAAACCTATTGAAATTAGACAATTTAGCGCAGCAACTTGATACCTTACAAAATGCCCATAATAAGCTCCAGGAAAAACACGAAGCACTTCAAAATGAGTTAAATGATAAAACTTATGATCTAGAAAATGCTATGCATTGTATCCAAATTTCTAAAAAAGAAAGTGACGAATTGATACAAGAATCGGATAATATTAAAAATGAACTATTACGATTAAGTGAAGCTTATAATAAGCTTTCAAATGAAAAGCATACAATGCAGAGAGACCTAGCAGAAAAAAAAATACTTATAGACCGCCTGATGCAGGATTTGGATAATTTGAGGCTACAAAATGAAAAATTATTTCAGAAATGTAAACAATGTGATGATTTAGAAAAAGAGTTATTTAACATTAAGAAAACTTGTGAAGATTTAATAAAAGAGAAAGATACACTTCTTGCTGATTTTAATAACAAATCGGAAGAAATTAACTATTTGCATAATACATTGGAAAGAAAAGTAGATGAAAATCGAGAATTAATCGACCGAATGAAAATTTATGAGATCACACAAGCTGCAACTCAGCACAATTTGACAACTTTACAAAATGAGCAATCAACAACGCAATCAGTGTTAAAAATGACAAAAAAAGAGAGTTTGGAGCTCATGGGACAGTTAAAATCAGTAGAAAATGAGTTTGACGAATTAAAAAGAGCACACGATCAGATTAAAGTTGAGAAAGAAAGATTACAGAGAGAATTAGAAAATAAAGAAGCACATTTTAATAAAATACAACAGGAGAATTACGAATTAGTAAACCAAAACCAAAATATTCTTTCTTACAATGAAGATATAGAACATTCTTTGATTAATGCAAGGACTCAGGTAATTTTAATAAATATTTAACCGGAGTGGGTGTCAGCATCTGACAAGGATCGTCATTTTATATCATTTACTGAGTTTATATAAATGAATAAAAATATGTACGCTTAATTTACAGCGATACTATTATTTTTAGTAAAGTATTTATTCGAAATTAAAATACCTACGGAAATGCGGGTGGTGATTAGTGTAGCATATGATAAGCCATCATTTTATTTGGTTTTTGTTGGCATATATAGATAACTAATTAATACGATATATTTTTTAAATATGCGGAATCCGCGCAATGTCGGTCTGCAGTCCTTACTCACATGCCAATGATGCAATATTTCGGCAACCGCCGTTTTTTATTTGTTGCTTTAATATAGCTAGTTTTTCCGTAGAAACTAGCTATATTACACAACCAGGAATGGTCATTTATTATTTCATACATAATTTGAAAGATCAGTCTTTTCAACCATTTTACGGTAATCGAAGGTTTATTTTAGTAACAATATCTCACAAAAATATTAAATGTACTACTTGTATTGTTAGTTAGTTGGTTTGGAGGATTAGATGTTTCTTACTGAATCTCGCTAAAACAGCTAAAAGTATACACATTTAATTTGGAACTGGGATTGGTTATATGAGAATAAGCTAGTTTTAGGAGAATTCTGACTTTTGAATATTATGTGGCATAGTGAGTTCTTATACTTTTTGATTTTATTGATTTTGTATAATTGCTAATGTCAATAAAACTAAACTTTTCTTATTTTTTAGCTTATCGATACTACAAAATCTGTCGAAGATCCATACAAAGATATTATGCCTGTGATAGAAGAATTGAAACAAGAAAAAGAAGACAATCAAAAAAAAATTAGAGATCTGCTTGATACATTAGACAAATCAGTAAGTTATTATATATGTGTATGGTATTTTGATGATATTTTACTCAACATTATAATTTGGTTTGTTCTACGATTTTTTAGGAATATATTATATTAAATCTGAAGGAAGAACTGCAAGCTCGAAATGATAAAATAGCAATTTTAGAAAATCACATCAATCAATTGAAGAACGAAGTTAAAATACTGCACACAGATTTAGATAAAGTAGTTGACACTGGTGAACAATTGAAAAACTTCAGTTTTCAAGAAATTGATACTTTGAAAAACATGGAAGCTCATCGTAAGAGACACATCAGATTTCTTATTTTTGCTATATATTTTTGTCTTTTACATTTCTTTATGTTGCAGACTCACGAGCAACGCATAACATTAAAATGGAATTAGCAAAAATTAAATATGACAACTCAAAGTTGGAAGAACAGTTATCTGTCACAAAAGTGAAATCGGATGAATACACAAGAGATAAGAATAAATACGTTTCTCAGATAATACAATTACAGAATGAACGAGAAATCATTGTTTCTGATATCCGTCAATTAGAATTAAGAAGTGTCGGCGACAGTGCGTTAATACCAGATAAATGTGAAGTGCAAGATATTTTACTGTCGCTTGACAAGATTGGAAAATGTTTGGAAGCAAGAAATTCAAAGAGCTCTTCTCTACAACAAACGTTACTAAAAGTACAAACGTCTTCTCAGCTTCTTTTGAGCAAAGCAGACGAAGCAAAAAAAATTATCGAAATAGAAAAACAAAAAATTATAACTGAAAAGGAGGAAGCTATAAAAGATAGACAAAATATGGAAAAACAACTGTTAAAGATGAAAGAAAATCTCGAAAAACAGATAACTGACCAAACTGTAATAAAGGACCTAAAAGCGACTGTATTAAATAAAGAACTAATAATAGACAAAATTAAACAATCTACTGATGACTATATTTCTAAATTGAGAAGCGAACTTCAAGATCTTCAGGAACTTTATCAGATGTCTATTGAAAAAATCGAAGAATTGGAAGAAAAGGTAGGAAGAATGTCAGAAGATGGAACTAAATATCGCTGCGAGATTGAACAATTTAAAGTAGACTTTGGTGTCAAATCTAAAGAAATAACTGCACTTCAAAACCAATTGAATGAGCTTAGGAATAAACCTGTCCGTGAAATAGGAGTTCAAGTTGAAGTAGCATACCTTAGTAACAGCAAAGGAACTCAAGTAGCGAAAGAAATAGTTTTTGATGAAAAGGAGAAACCACAGAAAGTTCAATTGGATGAGAAGAAAGTAGAGTCAGCAGAGGAACTCATAAGTAATGAAATTAAGAATAATATATTAACGACTTATATTAATACCAAACTTCAGCGATTACGCCTTGGTGAACTAGAGTACCACTCTCTTCCCGATCCAACTGATACAAAAATTAACGAAGACTCTGTTCAAATGAAAGATGTTGGAACTACCACTGGTAACTCTACAAATTCTCGCGTTTATACAAAAACTCAAATAATTTACAAAAAGCCTTCAATGAGTACCAATACTTCAGTAGGGCACGAAGAATCAGGAAATAAGATAATCATCAAGCCAGCATACCACAATATAATAAAATCAAAGGGATTTAATAAAAATAAAATTCATAAAAATGATAGTGTCAACTTAAATAAAATAAGCAAAGAAGTAGGCCCTGATCAAGAGCAGTTTCTAATTTACAGAGATAATGACAATATTTACAACAAAAATGAGAACACAAAGAGCACTTGGTCTGATAATGGAAATCCAGAAGTTATAGTAGAAACTTTAACCGTGCATCCAACAAACTATAGGGAACATAGTGAACTAAAACCTAGTGAAACAAGTAAAAGAAAAGACTCGTATATTGATATCACTGATGAAGAAGATGATAGTATAAGGCCTATATTGCATGTTGAGATTCCCAGAATCAGAATCGAAAGTCATTCTGCAGGTACAATTTCAGCTCGAGAAATTAAATCATCAGATTCCTATTATAATTTATCAACTCATTCGACAAGACAAACATTGTCTGAATCAGGTACTAAGATCAACAACGCTATAACAAATAGTGAAACGTTTAGAAGCAGAAGTCCTTCGCAACCCACTATATCAAATGAAGAAAGTTCATTTGTAGAAGATAATAATTCAATAAAATTAAGGTCAGATAAGTACTTACGTATAGTTAAAAAGAAAACTCGTCAGTTAGAAAGCCCTTCAAAACAAAAAAGGAAAACTTTAAAGAGAAAAGAAAATCAATTTAGTTATGATAGTGAATCTCAATGTGATGTGTCTAAGAAAATAGTTAAAACACAAAGAATATCTAATAAACGTACTGATAAACAAAAGCCTGGAAGATTTGGTCTAGAATATATTTTAGACTCGGTCCAGGGTGAAGTCAATCCAAAAGATGTAGATTACGAAAAGCAAAAATTCCGAAAGAGTAAAAGTGACGAAAGCTTAAGTTTACATAAAATAGGAGAAGTATATAATAGGTCATCGAAAGAGTCACCCATTGAGTATAATATTATGTCAACATCTAGTAAATATAGTAATAGAAGTCAAACGAAAACTTTTGCCGAACGTAGCATCATGGCAAAAATAGATAGCAATAAAGTTGAATATGAAACTAAAATTAAATATCTTACTCAAGCTTTAGATAGTATATCAAAAAACTATGAGAAAAAAATTGAAGCTATTAAAGAACAGTATGATAGCAATATAAAGAGTATAATTATTGAGCACAATCATGGTGTGAAAAGTATACAAGATTTACATGAGGAAACTCTCCAAGACATTCTAAAAGTACATGAAAATGAAGTAGATAATCTAAGATCGATGAGTATCGAGGCTATGAAGAAGTCCGCAAAATTGGAAAAAGAAAACAGGCTTCTGAAAACCAAATGTCACGAATGTAACACGACTTTATTAGATAAGGTATTTATAACTATTTTTAAAACATTGTAACAGTTTCAAACTATTACTTATCCAATATCTAACTCATATTTATTTATTACACAAAGGAGCCAACTAAAATGCCAGCGCCCGAAACTAAAAAGCGAAAAAAATGTGAGGCTGAGACGAAAATGTTGACAAGGACTTTGGTAGAGGCCTTCAACGTGAATCCAAAGTTACGATCTCAGGGCCCTTGCACGTGCTCTCTAGAAGCAAATTTATCGGATACTATTCGAAACATATTTGAACAAGTCGACGTGGAGCAAAGAAAAATGGCAGAACGAACGTATCTTAAATATATCGCCAATAAAATCAAATCTGGAAACGTTGACGTAATTATGTTTTTAATCTACTTTTTTCCATGTAGTATTTCAATATTGTGCACTCACGCATGAAAATGAATCGTAAAGGGATTAAAATGTTGCTGTTTAGCTCCATAAATTTAGTTTTCAAGGGGAATATGTAAGAACAAACGGCAGTCTTCTGGGATATATCGAGTATAACTTAATCAAAGCTTTTCATGATGCCATTAGAATAGAATTTTGTTCCACGTTTCTGAGTATGTAGTTTTATTATCATCAGTATAATGTATGTCGAAAGAAAGTAGGAAGCGATCATATTACACATTGGTTTGGTAGTATAAGATATGACTTTGTTTTGTTATATACTTCTATACGTGTAATAAAATAATTATACTTATTTATTCAGACATTAGACGTCCAAGAGTTATCATTTCTGCATCTAAAAATATGTCGCACGTGGAAGTCGAGAATCAACAAAGAAGAAGCGCTACAAAAGCGCATAGACTCTTTAGAGACAGAACTTTTCCGCAAACAACGAAATACTCAGCAACATAGTAAGTGTTCTTGTACTGTGCCGAATTAATCCAAATGCGTCATTATTGTATCAATCCTGTAGCGACAATAACGATGGAGCAAACAGTGCTTATATTTGAAAAAGTCAAGAAGTTTCTCGATTCGAATGAATAAGACAATGCGGCGGCGTCCAAAGATTGCACCCAACCTGCTAAAACAGGACTTATAAATGTATGGGTGCTAGGATTTTTTATCATTATAATAATTACTTATTAGATTCATCAAAGCCTAAACCTTTTTATTTTTGGTAAGGCAGGAGGAATGCCTATGCATGCCACCCGCAAAAAGTGACTGCGGGTGGATATATTGAACTCGCACCGACTAAACCTAACCTACCGTGGACTTTTCTTTGCGCCTGATTCGTGAACCCCGAGAACGCGGGTATACTGCCCCGGTGATCTCCTTTTGCACCAGACCAGTTAGCCCTCACCTATTGACTCCTGTCAGTCCGGCTGCGTCCAGAGCTGCGTGCACGTGGCGGCAGCAAAGGACACTTCTCATATTACCAACGCAGCCCCGAGGGGATTTGGGCTACCGGGAGCCGCCGCCGCCCCGATGCCTCCTCCGTCTGAGAGCAGAATTGGCTCGCTTCCGATCCCACTCGCCGGCCTCCTTCTGGAACATGATTTACTCACAGAAGGAGACCATAGCGTCCCATACAGAGTTAAAGCGAAATGTTTGCGCACTATACTTTAAGTTTACAAAGGGACTTATTGCGTACCGGTTAGCGGTAAATCGTATACGCATTAGTTGTATCGCATTAAAAAAAATGTATATCACATACGTTTAATACGCATGCTTATTGATTTCGATTAAAACGATTGTCCAGCTCCATCGAAACACTTTACAAAAAAAGCGCGAAAAACCGTGACCTTTGACCGTGTTTTTGTGACCTTTGACCTTGCAATTGAATAGTTGCGTACACCCTACCATATATAGGTTTTGGGACATCTTTTAGTGTGTCAATAACAAGTATTTACAGACTTACAGCTGGGTATCTCGAATTCCGAGGTGAACTTACTATAATGACTGAACTAATCTGTTATTACCATTTCAGCTTCTAGTAATGCTAACGATTTGAAATAAAAATGTAATCGATATTGCCAATTCATAATTTGAGGGAATATTTAAAGTGTGTGAGTGAACTAAGAGTCCACGTGAATTTTTTGTTGCTATTACAACTTAAAAAAAAAACCGGCCAAGTGCGAGTTGGACTCGCACATGAAGGGTTCCGTAGCAGCAAGTATTTCAGTCGATTAAATGGAAGCAAATTGCGGTTTATGACGTATTAAAAAAAACTACTTGCTAGATCTCGTTCAAACCAATTTTCGTTGTTAGTTTCCATGGTAATGTATATCATTTATTTTTTTAGTTTTATCATTCTCTTGTTTTAGAAGTTACAGGGGGGGGGGGGGGGGACACTCATTTTACCACTTTGGAAGTGTCTCTCGCGCAAACTATTCAGTTCAGAAAAAAATATATTAGGAACCTCAATATCATTTTTGAAGACCTATTCATAAACACCCCACATGTATGGGTACGATGAAAAAAAAAATTTTGAGTTTCAGTTCTATGTATGGCGACCCCCCAAAATTATTGTTCTTTTTCTATTTTTGTGTAAAAATCTTAATGAGGTTCACAGAATACATCTACTTACCAAGTTTCAGCAGTACAGCTCTTATAATTTCGGAAAAAAGTGGCTGTGAAATACGGACGGACAGACAGACATGACGAATCTATAAGGGTTCCGTTTTTTGCCATTTGGCTACGGAACCCTAAAAATGAAACCCTTGTGATCCTATTCGCTTCATCCGGCTATCTGTCATTACCATCTCAGCTACTAGTAATGCTAACAATTTTAAATAAAAATGTAATCCATATTGCCAATTCATAAATTAGGGGAATGTGTAATGTGTGTGAGCGAACTAAGAGTCCACATGATTTTTGTAGTTGCTATTACAAGTAAAAAAGCACGTGGACTCTAAAAGGTTTAGTAAAAGTTTGGAAACAGTTGTTAAACGACAAAACTATCTATTTAACCTTGGAATGTTAAGTGTTTTAACCCAGAGACCATAATTGACTATTAAAAAACATCACAAATTCCAGTTTGCTCTTTGAAAATGTTTTATAACTTTAACTTAACCTTTTAATGACTACAACTACAAAAATAACCGGCCAAGTACGAGTCGGACTCGCCCATGAAGGGTTCCGTAGCAGCAAGTATTTCAGTTGATTAAATGAAAGCTACTTGCGGTTTACGATTTATGACGTATTAAAAAAAAACTATTTGCTAGATCTCGTTCAAATCAATTTTCGTTGTTACTTTTCATGGTAACGTACAACATATTTTTAGTTTTATTATTCTCTTATTTTAGAAGTTACAGGGGAGGGGGACACTAATTTTACCACTTTAAAAAGTGTCTCTCGCGCAAACTGTTCAGTTTAGATAAATATGATATTAGAAACCTCATGTATGGGTACGATAAAAAAATGAGTTTCAGTTCTATGTATGGGGACACCCCAAAATTATTGTTCATTTTCTATTTTTGTGTACAAATCTTAATGCGGTTCACCGAATACATCTACTTACCAAGTTTCAACAGTACAGCTCTTATAGTTTCGGAAAAAAGTGACTGTGACATACGGACGGACAGACAGACAGACATACATTACGAATCTATAAGGGTTCCATTTTTTGCCATTTGGCTACGGAACCCTAAAAAGGGTACGATAAAAAAAAATGAGTTTCAGTTCTATGTATGGAGACACCCCAAAATTATTGTTCTTTTTCTATTTCTGTGTACAAATCTTAATGCGGTTCACCGAATACATCTACTTACCAAGTTTCAACAGTACAGCTCTTATAGTTTCGGAAAAAAGTGACTGTGACATACGGACGGACAGACAGACAGACATACATTACGAATCTATAAGGGTTCCGTTTTTTGCCATTTGGCTACGGAAGCCTAAAAACATATAATCTAAGGCTGCTCGATCACATATTTCTATTCAGACTTTTTAATGGCGAAATAGACTGTCCGGACCTAGTCTCTGAACTTAATATAAATGCTCCATATAAAAATCCCAGGTTTAAAAGTTAGAAACTGTTCCACATAAAACCTTATAAAACTAACTTAGGAAAAAACCACCCACTCAAAAGGCTCCCGACTCAGTATAATAATGACGCAAAAAACTGTTCTTTTGACATACTCTCTGACACACTTAGCCAATTTAAGGAAAAGATTGTGACTCACCAGCTTGCAAGGCTTTTCTCTCATATTATATTATTTCAATTTAATTTCAATTCAATTCAATGTTTTTTGTTTTCATGTAATATTGCGATTATTTTTGGTATTTAAGCTTTATCCTTCCACTATTATTTTATTGTATGTTATTTTTTATATATATAGCTTTTAATGTTATTAATTGTATAATGTTGTGTAGTTTAATATTTGTTCGTATTCTGCTTTTCATGTTACTTTTTGTCTCGTCTCGATGTTTATTGTTTATGGCTTGTTTTTGTAATTAGTGCAAGTTTTTAATTAATTTATTGTAATTAACTTCAATAATGTAAAATTTTAATGCTGTGGTTGTCTTTAAGTGTTGCAGCACTATTATTTTTGAAGTATGTATGTGTCTTATAACTGCATGAGTGTATGTAACGTTGACGATCCTTAAATAAATAAAAAAAAAAAAAAATCTCTCAGCGTGTGTGAACTGAGAGATTAGAATTTCGTAGTTACACTTACTTAATGTTTTAATGCATTATATATATATACTAGCTGACCTGACAGACCTTGTCCTGTCTTAACGATGACTATTAACGCACGCTATCTGTCAATACTATGTCAAATAAAAAAAGTTACATTAAAAAAGGTTATATTGTCCAAAGCGCTAAGGTTAGATTAGAAATAATATTTGGTTGTGAAGTATTCTTAAATTTTCTTATTTTCCGCGCAATTTAAATTCTTTTTTTTACATAAGAACCTTCTCCTGACAATAACAAACACAATAAAAAAGCTGCGCCCCACGGTTTCACCCGCGTTAAAGTAGTTTTGGCGTAAAAAAGTAACAAACATACATACATACGTTTATACTCACAAACTTGCTCATTTATAATTAGTAGAATGTGTACCCCTAGTGGTTTAGGTAGTGCACGCCGGAATAGCTCGCATTTTTGACACACACAATTTCTTTCTTTCTTTCACATTCTGATGAATCATCAGAATGTGAAAGAAAGAAATCTATATTATATATAGATCAGCTATATTATTGTAAAGTTTCATTAAAATCCATTCAGTAGTTTTTACGTGAAAAAGTAACAAACATCCATCCATCCATACTTACAAACTTTCGCGTTTATAATATTAGTAAGATACATACCTGGCATTAATAAAGAGAATAGCATTTATATTTTTTTATTTTTTGATCGAGAAGAAAGCATTAAAGCTACTATAAAATAAAAGGTTGGTAAGACAATAGTAGTATGAGGACGCAAGGATGGATATATATAACTTAATTCCAGCTTAACAAATTTTAGAAATACTGTATTAAGATTATTGAGTAATAAATAATACTGTACCAATATTATAGATTATACTAGCGGCCCGGTACGTGCTTCGCTACGCTTTTAAGTATTAGTACAAATTGTTTGTATATGGGAGTATAGAAAGATGTTGATTTTACACTATTTCAAGACTTTTTTTAAATTTTCTCTACGTACAAACCTTCCCTAGACTTCCACAAATAATTCAAGACCAAAATTAGCCAAATCGGTACAGGCGTTGTTGAGTTATAACATTACAACGAAAAGTGGCATTGATTTTTATATATATAGATATATATATATATATATATATATATATATATATATATTTACATAAATATAGCTATATTTTGCATTGTGTACCTAATATTAATAGTTTTTAGTTATAATAATTAGTATTAATTTTAAGTGTCTTCAATATAAGGATACTGACTAGCCTGTACCTTGATTTTTTTTATCAGTGTTACTCACCAATGTCATTGTGCACGTTGTGGCACCTTTAGAAGCTGTACATTTAAATTATATTATTGTATTGATTAAAGCATTTTAGACTTAAGCAGATGTAACAGCTACTGGATGTCCTTAAATAAATAAAATAAAAATAAAATAAAATAACTTTCTAAATGTTGTCCCTAATGGTAATAGTTGCAAATAATAAGCTCTTTTCAGCCCTTGAATTTTATCTCAACATATCTAACGAAATAAAAATATGTAGGGTATAAATATAGTATCAATACTTTTATGTTTACGTCATGATTAGGACTTTCTCTGTTTTCTTTTGATATAGTAGAGGAGCTAGATCGTAAAGTGGCGGAAGAAAGGCTTCGCTTGCAACAGGTTCGTGATGCAGTATGCCGAGGTTCACCAACACATTCTAGGAGTTGCAGTCCAGCTGCATTGAAGCTGGACACGCCTCCAGCACCACCACCGACAGCTGCCACTCCTGAGAGAGACTTAGCGTAAGTCCATAATTAACATAAATAAATATCTCAATACAAATAACACCCTGCGATCTGTTCCTCCCAAAATAGTAAGAGCCTGTACTGTGGCCACCAGACTACTGAAAACATACTTCATATTTTTAAATGCATTCATATAGACTAATTGCATGCAGATGCAGAACAAATACTCGTGCTCATCACACAAAGATATGTCCTGGGTGGGGTTCGAACCCACACCCTCTGGGTTAGCAGTTAAGCCAAGGATACACTAGGGGGCAAATGGAGCAACATGTTGCGGAACATGTTGCTCAACAACTACGTAGAACATGCCGAAGTGAATGTCGCGGAACATTGTGTTGACCACACTAGTCAGTGTTTATAGAAATGTCGCCCGAGGAGGTTGTGGCTATTAGTGCTGCGTAGATAGCAATTATATCGAGTGTGTTGAAACTTAGAAGATAGAGAAGGTGGTGGAGGCGGAATTTCTTAATACAACGAGAAAGAAGAGTTAATATTCTAAGTGATCTCCGAATGTCTGACGGATCGTTTGTAAATTTTACTCGAATGTCATCATCTGATTTTGAAACTTTATTGCAAATGATCGGACCTTCCATAGCCAAACAGTATACAATACTACGGAAAGATATTAGTCTTCATATCAGACTTGCAAAAATTTCTTGCATAGTATGCAAACCATGCACTGGACTTCACGTCACCACTTCCGCTGCCAGTAGTTTTTGAAGATTTCACTCTCTTCCTTTCTCGGAAAAATTGCGAACGCAGGGTATCAACTTTATTTTCTATATCTTTTCTAGACAATTTAAGCTCCTTGGCAATTGCCTCCCATGCGTCATTTTCCTTTATTTTATTTCTATAATCACGGTGAGACGTATCCCACAACAATTCACGACTTTCGTAAAGCTCCAGAAGTGAAAGCACGGTATCATTTCCCCACACTAAAGCCATGTTAAGAGGCACGTTGCGTACGCGACTACACTTGGTGACAAATGGCGCGACACTGACGCGGGACCATGCGCTCGCTCTCGAGGCGGGAGCAAGCAACATGCCCCGCATCACGTACAATGTTTCGGGTCATGTTGCGACACACTATGCAACGTTTCAGCGTCACGTATATTGAGTGTTGCGCGTCGTGTTTCGGGACAAAATGTTCCCTAGTGTATCCCAGGCTTTAGGGTCGCTAACCAACAATAGAAACACCAAAAATCAACAGGCCAATCAATAAAATACGAACTTTCATTAATTTCATAATATACGCATTTACGTTTTCTCTACTGCATATCTATACATATAATAAAATCGTAGAAAAGTCAAAAAATATTCAATGTACAGTACATTGAATATTTTTTTAAAAGGATACTTGGGGCGTGCTCTACAATCGATAACGAAGCCAACCACATAGTTTTTAGAATTTTTGTCTGTGTGTCTGTATGTATGTCCGGGCTAAACTCGAAAGTACTGCATGGATTTACTTCAAATATTGCATGAATATTACTACGACATGTGCAAAGATCGTGACAAATGGAAATCCGTTGTCTCTGCCTACCCCTCTGGGAAACAGGCGTGAGTCTATGTATGTATGTATATTACTAAGAGGTCGGGTCAACATATAGGCTACATATTATCACGCTATCACCTACGGGGGAGGAGCTGTGATAATTTATAAAATTTAACACAGCTAGTTTAAATTAATGTTTAAATTAAATATAGTTATAAAAATAAGTGTAAATAAGGCCTATGCACAACACGTTTTTAAACGCACGTCGACGGCTTGCTTTTATGCTAAGGAGCAGTTTGGTTTTGTTTGTATCGATACAAATGCGATGATAACACGCGTCAACGGCGCCCTTAAAAGAATAGAACATTCATAGTACTGTTGTCAAAGTTGTTCGAACAGGTTCTAGTACATGAAATAAAATGTTACCTGTTTGTAGTTGTGGATGTAATAAAGCGGAAGAAGTTGGCAGCAGACGCTCAGCGGGGGACATCACTGAGCTCCCGAACTCAAGACCACGCGACAAGCGTGTGCGCATGGACAATACTAGGGTTGGTATCGATATACATGCAAAACAGATTTCAGCAATAAACCAGTCGATTTTTTTTAGGTATTTATATATCACCTAGGGGCACCCTGAACGTAGAGGTCTTTCACTTCAGATAATAATAGGACCGCACCTCCGTTTAATTAACATATGGCCCTTTTATTTAAATTTTAAGAAAATTAACAGTACAGCCGGTTGTCTTTTAAAACAATAATAATAAAATGATACAATCTTTAAATCAAAGATATTTGTTGATTCAGTGGTGATCTTGTATTATACACGACGAAACTTATTTAAATTTTATTATTACATCTTTTTCTTTTATACATCCCCAAACTAAGCAAAGCTTGTACTATGGCTACCAGGCGACGATATACACACTTATATAGATAGATAAATACTTAAATACATAGAAAACATCCATGACTCAGAAACAAATATTCGTGCTCATCACACAAATATTTGCACTTACCGGGATTCGAACCTAGGACCACCAGCTTCGTAGGCAGGAGCACTACCAACTAGACTACAGTGACCGTCAATTTATTTATATCTCTCCTTAACATCTATCATTACAGGTCTTGACCTATTGCGATAGTGTTGGTATTAAAATTATAATATCCTTATTGAACTAAATTTTAAACTAATTATCCATGTAACTAACTATTAATGCGCCTAACCCTTATTGTTATTTTCCCGACGCGGCGACGTTTCCACCAAGTTGTATTGATCGTGCTCACGGGCTGACTCGATCAATTCAACTTGGTCGAAACGTCGGGAAAATAACTATAAATTTTAGTCACGTTAATACCCGTAAACAATATTGTATAATCTAAATCCAATTTAAATATTATTTCTATTGTTATATCGATTATTAGACATACGTTTTGAATTCCAGGCGGTGCTCGCAAAACTAACTGTGGAAGAACGTCGAGTTAAGAAGTTATACAATGACGAACCGCCTACACGCTTACGACGTACCCATGAACGGCGTTCCTCTGCCAGAAAATAAAGCCATAACACTTAAATTGTATTTAACTCATTGTCGCACTCAGAAATCTATTTACTCTTGATTGATTAATATGGCCACCACATTGTTTCTAGTAGCTAAAACCACCAAGGTTTTATTCTCTATTCTAAAACTGGGAGCTGTGGCCACCAAAATGTTTCTTCGATGTAAATACATAATAGATCTTCTTTTTTTTGTAATCAGTTAAATATTTTCCACAGGACTGCCATTAAACAAAATTATATTTAACATTCAAGAAAATACAATTGAATGCTAATTGACATTTGATGGTCATAATTAATTCCTGCTTCCCGTCAATTTATGAGAGTCGAGGGAATGTAATATGAGCATATGTGGCACAAAAATACGAACAGACTATGATAACTTTTAAGCTGGTCAATCTTTAATTAATAAGTGTTTGAGTGCGACAGTAAGGGAACTGGGTCCAGTGCCTCTAGCACGAGTTCCTGCAGTTTACTTACTCGATCACACGTACAGTTTCGTCCCATACATTGAGCACCAGAGTTTTAGTTCTTAATAGTTTCCGCGAGTGGCGCTGTTGCTCAATGTATGGGAGAAACTGTACGTGTGATCGAGTAAGTAAACTGCAAGAACTCGTGCTAGAGGCACAGTGTTACAAAAGTGCGGTATTCTTGGAAGCATACGTTCGTTCAATTCCATATTTTTTTAAACCGATTATCATTTAACTAAAGTTTTATAACGAAGGTTTTTAATTCACCGTAAACCGGTTGGAAAATTTTCTCAATTTCGGTTTCTAACGCTGTTGTAAAAACCTGTGTTTAGCAAACATCTTTTGTTTAGCTAATAGAACAAAAGACAGAACATAAATATTACTTTTAATAGGATTATTTAATTTCAGTTATAATAATAATACCGTTAAATGATATTTCTCTCCTCTGTAGTTCTGGGAGCAGTTTCCTTGGTACAAATAAATGAATGGCAAAGACTTGTTCAGAGTGGCAGGATATACAAATTTGTGTAGATTATTGAATGTTTCCAAACGCAGACTATGTGCTGCTGTCACGTTTTGTTAGAAAAAAAATTAAATTTATTGTAAATTGGTGTTTTTATACGTTTTATATTTATTGTCTAATTTATTATTATACATATTTATGCGCGCATGGTCCAAATTTCAAGTAATAAATAAATACTTACGAAAATTTAAGATGAGTTTTATTTTTGAGTCAATTAGATAATATATTCTGGTTGAAGGGACCCCAAAGTCAGTATCAAATTGCTAGTCTATTGGATGTTTTATAAATATTTTCCTCATCTGTTCACCTGCATACCACTGTGTACACTGTGTTTTTAGGGTTCCGTAGCCAAATGGCAAAAAACGGAACCCTATAGATTGGTCATGTCTGTCTGTGGCATGCATTAGCATTCCCCCTGCCTTATCAAAAAAAAAAAAAGGTGGCATCCATTGGTTTTGTTTCCTTAAACATGGCCGACTCAAAGTAGCTTGACGGCAGAACCCCGGTTTCGTGGAAAGTGTCGGTTCGATCCCTGCCGTACGAATAAATTTAACTTTTCTCAGTTTTTAGTTTATACTAGCAAAGTCTGATCTGGTTTGTATAATGAAACTCAATATAATAAGTAATGTTTCTGGTTCAGCAATATGGAGTGTAAAATCTGGAGCAATATAATCAAGAATAATCAAAACGTATTTATTCGTAATGTATCATATATGTATCCAACTAATCAGTATTTTGGTAGGGGAACACGGGGGAATTGTCGCCACTTAAGAAAAATCTAGATCTTTGAACATACATTACTTTATAATATAATTTAATTTTTTTACAGCTTAACTAATCGACTTTATCTTATCAACACATTAATTAAAAAATAACCCAAACAAAGACATTTATACTCATTTTTTATAAAAGTTACATTAGCTCCCATTGCCCAAGAGCCCGGGCTAATAAGAACCAGAGAAAGAGGTAATGAGATCCACCGGGGCAATGGTAAGCAGAGAAAGAATATGTAACAAAAATATTGGTTTTCTTCAGAGACGAGGATTTGTTTGTTCAGACCTGCGACACCTCTTTTGTAAAGTACTATACGGAATATTAAACACGTGGCATACTTTACGCAAAGATAATCCAACATCAGTGACTCTCTTGATACCACGATCAAGTACATCTAGACTCCATTAACACTTGTCTGACCGTCTGTCAAGTTTTCGAAGCAACTCTACAAAAAAAAACAAAATAAAGAAATGAGCTAATGATAGCTATATGACTCCAATTACCCCACATAATCAATTTCAAGTTTTCATATAATTCACAAATACAATTAGTTATTTACATAAATTGATCTTTTTATCTAATTTTATAATGATTAATCTACAAGTTAAAATAGGTAATTCTTACAATACAATAATTTAAATACTCACAATTTGTCCTTGGATCGTAAAAAAATTGATCAGTTGGCAGGAAAACCGACATGGTGGGCCGTTTGCCCACCAAAAGTCATCTAGAAACGATGTGGCAAGTCACACGTACCCCTCCCGCGCCCAGCTATGTTACGTAATAACAAAACAGAATCTAACTCGTTCGGATAAACGTAAACTAAAGTATTTCTCTTTACCTCGTGGCTCCTATTCCCCCGTGTTCCCCTATATTTTATTAAAAAACGCGCACCCCAAGAAAGCCCTCCCAGACTCAGAATATATGCATGCACAAATAGCTGTCCTGTGCGGGGATCGAAACGGAAAGACGTGGACGTCGACCTTGCCACTGCACCACACAATAGATGAAATTTAATTACCTAAATCCAGTAATAGAATTATACACGAGACCCCGGTCATATATATAAAGGGAATTACATAGACATGTTACACGAATAGCGTTAGACCGTCTAGCAACTAAAGTTGTTACAGGTACACCGAAAATAAGCGATATAGCTGTGAATCATGGAACTCGGGGGTATTTTTTTATATCATAGGGTGACAAACGAGCAAGCGGGTCACCTGATGGTAAGTGATCACCGCCGCCCATGTTCACTCGCTACACCAGAGGAGTCACGAATGTGTTGCCAACCTTTGAAAAAGTCAGCAAACAAGTGTTGCTGACCCTTCCCCCCACCCCGATGAGCTTGGTTTAGCAATACAGAAACAAAAAACATACCTATACGCTATCATTTTTATTTATGTATTAATACAGTAGGTACCTAGGTATATGACACACAATTAAAATTATTATGATTATATTTATAATTTAACTATCTAACAATAAGTACAATGTTTCGTGAACATATTTAACTTTAGAATTAAATTAATATTATGTATTTTCCTTATTATTAAATTTAATCGTGTTCGTTAAAAGTAGGATTTACGAAGTTAACTGCGGCTGGTTGGTAGATAACATTTGTGCGGACATCGTAACCTTCTGCCTCGGACTCAGCAGCGAATTTCTCGTACTCTCTCTTGTCATGCAAGTCCACCAATATCTTCCATATGACTATCGTTGCCAGACCTATAAGTAACACTGCTCCAACAGCAGACCCAATAGCAACTGAAACAAAACAAGAACGTGACTACTCGTTACTTCCTAACCTAACTAACTAACCGTTTCATAACTGCATATTTCCGAAAATATATATTTTATATTTCATATTTTCGGAAAGGTTAAACTACTACGCACCTAGGTAAGTCTATATAGTCTTAGATAACGCCATAAAACAAATATTTAAGGCGTTCTGAGAACACATTTTATATGAAGTATTGAAATACACTTTAAAGTTGACAAATAAGCATTTTTTATGGCCCTAGTTACTTGTATCAGAATTCTACAAACCACACATTAGATGGCTTAGTAACTGCTAAGTACTGTGACTTGCAGCGACAGCTTTGGCGCCCGTACCGCTTTACCTGTCATTTAAGACTATAGACTAACCTAGGCGCTTAGTAGTTCACCCTTCAGAAAGAAACAAAATATTTTAAAATTAAAGGACATCCGAATTTTTTTTTTATAATTTCATTATAAAAGCATATCCACGGAAAGATTAGACTACTAGAAGCCTCGGTCAGTCTAGTCTTAGATGACCGCCAAAGTGATACGGACACCAAAGATGTCGATGCAAGTCATATAACTTACACAGCAGTTGATAAGACATCTAATGAGTGATTTGAACAATCTTGGCACAAGCAACCAGGGCCATAAAAATGCTTATTTATCAACTTTTTACTTTTACTTGTACGTTTCTTTGAACAATAAACATTATTATTATTACTTTAAAATGAATTTCAACTCTTCACATATACTGTGTCCTCAGAACGCATGATATATTTTTACGGATTGACGTTCTTTGACTTATTTAGTTTAGTGAAAGAACGATAGATCTATATACATAAGTTTCCAAAAGAAAAGTAGTCACTTATCTGGTTTCCATAGTACAAGCTCTGCTTAGTTTGGGATCAGGTTATAGACTATAGCTAACTTACTCAGTAAATTCGCGACGGGTGCCATTTCGGGTTCATTTTGAATGACCAAGTTCAAGTTATTATCAATATAGAAGTATTTAAAAATAACGTAGTTTCCGTCATCAAGCAACGCTGAACAGCGCTTTGCCATGTAGTACTTTGGTGCATTAATCTCTGTTTGATTGACCTTTGTTACTATCGTGTTTCCCATATTATTATTTTTAAGAGCGCTTTTGTCTTCTTTATTATTACTTTTGTTGTTAAATCGTATATCACAGTATGTCTGATTGTATTTGTAGTTGCAAAGAACATATTTTTCAAGTTCCTTGCATCGCTTATCGGCACATTCGTCGCAATCATCACAGAAGTCTCCCCAGTACGATTCATTATTGTGCTGGTGACAGACACATTTGCCACAAATGCAGTCACCGTGGCCAGAACATTCCTGTAACACACAATATAAGTTATTATTTGTTCTTAAGATATTAATAATTACTTTAAAAAACCGACCATATTTTTCTGTATAATAGTGGATTTGATAAAAGTATATGATTATACAGGAAGTATATCCCATTTAATAAAAAAAGATATCAAATTGGATTGAAAACAAACAAGCATATAGGCGAATTGATACCCTCCATCCTTTGAAGTAGAAAAATTATAAGAGATCAAAGTATTAATAAACTTTCAAGTATAAGTGGGGGGGGGGGGGGGGGGCACTCTACTTCTAGAAACAACAATGTTTTATGAAATCTTTTTAAATTCTCCACCAGCGTCTATAAAAGTTTCATGGGTCTGAACCAATTATGAAAGCATTTTTCCAAATATCTTCAGACTCCTCTTCTTAAGCACGACAGAGGCAGATTTCTAAAAACAGTGTACGTGTATACTGTAGCTTATTTAGTAATAAATAATACGCTTACATCGTTCGAATAAGGTGCCTTGCAACTATCATGGCTCTTGGGGCAGTTGCAACTGTCCCCACTCCAGCCAAGATCACATTCGCATTTTTCTCTGACACACTTGCCATGACCTGCGCACAACACGTGTTGCACCATTGGACACGCTTGATCGTTAAATTGACAAAACTCTCCGGAGTAATTAATATTACATTCTTCACATTTTCCGCACCTAGCATATACAAATACCATTATTATTAATGTCAAAATTATTAAAAATACAAAAGTCAAAAACAAGAATGTTTTATTAATATGACGTTTACAGGATGCCTAGGACTGCTATCTCACTCATTATTCTATGTTACGACTAGCAACACGACCGGAAAGAGGCCAGGTGCACGATCAACGGCTTTACGTGCTCTCCAAGGCACGGAGGTGTGATACCGTCCACATCCAGACTTTGGGCTAATGCTGAAAAATTTTCTTAACAGAAAAGTCCCACAATCACTATCACTATTATATCATAAAAGACATTCGTCTTGGGTCAGACATCATTAACCTAACAAAATATATAGCGAGTGAAGTTTTTTTGTGGAATATCAATTTAGTAACTCCGAAAATTATTGCAACAAAATAAAAAAAAATGTTTTATTTTTTATTGAAAGGTAAAAGTATTGAAATTCTCATGCGAATTACAATATTTTCAATGATAATAACAAAAAAAAATCGTATAAACTGAGAGTATTTTGTAAGTCTATAGACATTTTTTTTATTAATTCCAAAACTCTTTATGTACAAAGTTAACAATTAAGATTTGTTATTTAATTACCAATTTTGCTATATTTAATATACTAAACTTCACTAAGGCATCCGTAAAATATTGACATTAGCAGATTATAAAAGTACATACATATTACTAATGTAGAATTCCCACATTTTAATTTAATTTGATACTTAAACTATTTAATAGAAAAAGCAACGCCATCGGTAAAAACCATTACTGACATTCCCTTGTCATTGTTTTCCACTGTGTATATATATATGTTCACATAGACGACACATAGCTTTGTCGTCTGGCAACACTTTTAACTAACTCCAGAAGGCCTTTTAGAGTTCCAAACTTGGCTTAGGTCGTTTACTGACGTGAAGATAAATAAAAAGGTCCATGTTTTGTGCAACTGTCTAAATAATTACGTATACATATGCCGGCTGCTCGTCAAATTGAGGATCGGAGAGGTAATTTCATCAATATTCAGCGCAGAAATTCATCAATATACAGAAATGGAATCATACTTACACACAATGCCCATGGCCATTGCACAGATTTGTGTCATTTGCGTGATATCGACATTGCATTGAATCACCTGCGATGTCCGTTGTGGTGCCATTGCATTGACATCGGTAACCATACCTTAAACAAATATATAGGTACACAATTAATTATTCTCATGACCATCAAATCGCTAAACGAGAATACGGCCAAGGTGTGTGTAGACGTATACCGTCACCAGACGCTTTTAAGTCCAATGCCATCATTCACACTTTGTCTGTGCTTTCTTCCTCAATGGCAACTACCTTCTTTATTACTAAATATATTTATGAAACTACAGGTTGAGCTTCTTCTGTGAATATCTGTGGGTAGGTAGTTCTTTCCAAGCCGCACTGCTCACAGAACGAAAAGTGTTCAACAATTTAGCTCTAAACTAATCTGAGCCGTGAGGTTTCCGGCCTGGAAATAACAGAGCCTCCCCATAAAGGTACGACACCTTTATGGGGAGGCTCTGTTATTTCCAGGCCGAAAACCTCACGGCTAAAAGGCGTCTAAGGAATACACCAGCCACAAGTAGTCGGGCAGCAGCGCCTACTAACTACAACCGCACTGCGGTCGCTCACTCCATAGCAAAATAATTCCCACATACCTGCCATCATCACATTTACACACTCCGCACTGAAGTTCTCCAACGTTGTGACAGTAAGTTGTAAATTTATTATGGTCTAGAACATCTTTCTCACACTCCTCACATTTGCAGATCACTTCCAAGTCAATAATTAGTTTCTCACTCAATCCAGCAGGCTGTATTACGACTTGATACGGTGGTGCTAAATTTGTAGGGGGGCAAGATGTAACTGTAAGATTCCAATTAACCTTTATTGAAGAATCGTGTTTAATTTCGCATCGTATATTATTTTGACAGTCTTGATCAGAAGTCAAAGAGACAAATGGAAGTGGAACCTTATCCATTTTCGCTTGTGAACGCATTTTCTGGAAAACAATAGGCACAAGACTATTAGCATAGTATAACAAATTCGCTTAAACAAAGTATCTTAAAACATAGATACAAATTCTTTATCATATTTATATATATATACTAAGTCATTTTAATTCTTGCACTTTCCAATTTTAGCGACAGATTTCAAATGTGAAATACTGGTACAATTACAACGCAACCTGTACCTTTTTTTCTCTTAACATCTGTCATTGATATTGCTGTAAAAAGTAAAGTGTAACGACGAGTAGGTAGCAGAATAACATAACAGTTTGAAACCCTATTGGTCTGTGGTGCCATTGTCAATATGTTACATGAGCGTATCACAGAAACTATTAGGTATTATATTTTAATAAAAAAACTTTATTTTAATTTAACTTTAGTCACAATCGTTTATAGCCTGGGCGACCGACCTCCGCTCATATCACGCGAAAACAAGCTTTCGCATAATTGATAGCAAGCGAGATAGATCTTTTACTTCAAAAACTCTTACACTGCATCAAAATGTAAATTTCGAATATTTGTGGTAAACAGAGTCAAAAAGCTCTAGAATTCCCACCAGTGGGGTAGCCCGGTGGGGATTTTGGGATATATCAGCTACATTACCTCGTATGCCGTTTTAATCACTGTCAGAACTGTACCACCTTCATTCTTTTGCTCTGCATATTCTGCGTTTACTAGCTCTTTAGCCAAAGCATTGTAATCGTTTTTAACGTTATTAGTAGCGGCAAAAATAATCATAAAATTTCTTTCAAATGCAATTTTTTTTATTTGGCTGACCGATGGATAATCTTTCGTCATTTCCGTTTTAAATGTTCCGTTTTTATAATGGCATTCCATATCATTGGGTTCAATTATGCCTATCATTTTGCCGTCTCCAGCGCTGTGGTATGTCGAGTCAGTACACAGCACTATGATACGTCTGGCCTCATTCCTCCATCCTATTTCTTCGTGACATAACATTACTTGCATCAGAGCATCTAGTCCGGCCTCTGGATCATCATAATTTGCTCCAAAATTTTCCTTCGTTGGGATCTTTTCTGCGAATTCATTCATATCGAATGTCAGATTCACGTGATTGTGAAAAGCGTGAGACTTATGACGTCTGAAAAATACGTTGGAATAATGTATGTATTACCAATACAAACTAAAGACACGAAAATATGTATTATAACACATTAATCGAGATAATAGGGCAAAATTAACTGAAATAATTATTAATAACTAAATATTTAAGGCACACGGATAGATGGATGAAAAATAAGTTATTTTGCGAATGAGGCCCAATATTTTGTCAATTTAGCCAAAATGTCAATCCAACCAAGCCAAACAACAAAATTAAATTAATCATCTAATGCTAAATATAGACACGAAAAAAATATTATTATGATCATACGGGTGATAATACTTCAATATCTAATTGAAGCTGTAATTAAAAACAAAACGAGTAAACAAAAATAATTACATACGCATTCTGATCCACGTAAGGAAAGCCTGGTTTCTCGACGAAGGTACCAAGACCCAACTTAACGTTGTTAGTATACTTTTGTAATTCTTGCTGAATCTTCTTCGCTTGACTAGTCACTTCATTTACCCGCTCAAGCATAGTAAATGATATATCCATTAGAAAGTATATATCTAATGGGAAATGTTGAGCTGGTTTATACTCTACATAAAAATTTTGCGTGACCCCAGGGCGTACTCGCATTTTTATCCTCTGCGGCGTAAACTGAACCTGGACTCCATTTATAGTCTCATGAAACTTTTTTTCTTCTACAATCTCCATGGTTCCATTAGGATTGATTATATTCTCCTCTTTGCACCACTCATAATCTTTTGAATTACTCTGAGGCTTGCATCGATCTCTTAAATTTATATCGTCCTAAAATAAAAAATGTTTAAATAAATAATAATCCAAGTTAACTAAGAAATGGTAGTTTATTTGAAAACTAAGCATAAACTGATATTTTATTGCACCAAGGATTAGTTTATTGCTCTTAAATCCCGAGTGCATTAAGTAAGGATTTGGACTTCCATACACATTTAAATCAGCGTCAAGCCATGCTGGTATTCAATAATTTATTTGTGGGTACAGACGCCAGCACATCAAGCTATCCCAATCTGTCAAATTTCCCCAATTGAAAGTGAACCTTATGCTGATGTGATAAAGTTGAAAATCGATATAAGAAATTTGACAGATTGGGGTAGGTGGATGTGCTGGCGTCTGCACATTACATTTTAAGCCACTATATTGTAAACGATTAAACCTATTCATTAGCCTTCGATACCTTACAAATAAAATACAAAATTGAATGCAATAACAAAAAAAAACTAAGATGAAATTTTCGATACAGTTATTATTAATAGCATTAACAAACTGCTTTATGCGTTACTACCGTTTTACGTAAAGCTAATTATTATAGTATTACTTTACAGTTGCAAGAAAATAATTTTGTCAGGCTTTTTGTGTAGTGTTTTGTTTCTCACTCCGTATTGAAATAATAATGTCGAACTTCCCTTCATCGAGATGGTCAAATAGAACGAACTTAGACTTTGGTCTGGCTTGAGTTTAGAGTTAAGATAACTTCGAGCTAAGTATAGATAAAATACATTGTGTAGATATCACATACTTGTGTAAAAGTAAACTAAAGTGTATAGAATTATTGTTTACTTTGAAAAACATTTATTGTGTGATCAAGATGGCGGCGCTCTGAAGGATAGGCCTGATAATATATATATATATGCATGTTATTTTTAGCGAATACTACTTGGGTAGCCTGAGTTAGAAGATTTGTAGTAGCTCATTTTATCTCCAAATTCGATTGAACCATCCTCGACAGAAAAAAAATACAGTCACCTCATAAAATGCTAGAAACAAAAAATTCGAAAATAGAATCTTTTCTTTATTAATAAGATTGTCATTTAATAATGAAAACCGAGTTTATATTTTGACAACAATAAAGTTTTTGTTCAATGTCATGTTTTGAGGATTTTCTGTTCACTCTAATTTGACCCACTCTTTAAAAGTTTATGACGGATTGGCGTAAAGCGATAAAATTAGCCCTTTGCTAGCTTACCTGTTTGCACCAGACACACACTTCAGGTGAACTAATACATGCACCACACGTGGTAAAACTGCAAGTTCCATCAATATTGCACAAGACATTGTTAATACATAAAAATAAAAGAATAAAATTAATTAAATAGTACATATTGAATCGTAATCAAATAGAGACAAGCTAGAAGTGCTTCGCTTTCATACTCCTGTTCAAAACTGAATTATTATTAGTTTCCTTAACAATGTTATTAATAAATGTGATACAATAAACTCATCGTCAATGAGGAAATAAATTAAATAATATTGTTAGGTGTCGCCATTGTAGAATATTGTAAGTATAATAATTTAATGTAATAATTTCGACAAAGGCTATGGCAGTCGTCTCACCGCTTCGTGTCGCGGGTTCGAGTCCCGCACCGGGTAACTATTTGTGTGACCCATAAATAGTTGTTCTGAGTCTGGGTGTAATTAGTGTCCGTCTATTATATGTTTGTAAAGTACCCTGTGTCACAGGGATTAAATTCACTAGAGCGGGCGTTGTCTTTTTCTTTTTTTTTTATGGAGTTGCGGCAATCATTTCGAAGCAATGGCCAAGCTTGACAGACGGGTTGGCTATCGCAGTGTGTTTGTCATCATAATACAATGAGAGACGCTATGCCCGTTTTCTGTAAGTTCTTGGCTCGTGACTACTTCTACGCCCCCTACGAGATGAGATTAGGTGGAGATATTCGTTGCCGCCAGCCACAGATCAATATGCACGTTATAGTTTGTTACGTTAAAATCCTGTATGTATGGATGTACCTATCCTACTAATATTATAAACGCGAAAGTTTATAAGTATGGATGGATGTTTGTTACTCTTTCACGTAAAAACTGCTGAATGGATTTTAATGAAACCTTACAATAATATAGCTTATGCATCAGAATAACACATAGGCTACAATTTATAAAGATATTTTGTGAATTGTCCAAAATATGACGATAAGTGTCAAGTAAGTAGGAAAAAATCTAACATTTGCGAGCTATTCCGGCGTGCACTGCCAAAGCCGCTAGAGATTTTAAAGAATAATAAATTGCAAAAATGATTAACAATATGAAAGTAATATATGTATATATATGTGTTTATATAGTGTGTGTGTGTGTGTGTGTGTGTGTGTTAGTCCTATCCTGTTGCCATTATCTTCTACGAATACATTGTGGAACACGTTGTTCAACCGCAAAAAAGGATAGTTGTAACCTTTAATGCCCTTATTTAAAAACGGAGTCTAAAGTTAATTTGCAGTTGATCCTCGGTTTAGTCGAAAACCGTCCAATGAGATTGCTTGATCCATACTTCAACTGCAGTTTAACTTTAGGCTTCGTTTTTAAATAAGGGTGTAAATGTATAAGTTTATACACATTATTTTACATTAAAAGGTTTGTATTTTGAACCGACTTTAAAAGGCAGGTTATCAATTGTACAGATTTTTATGTAGGTAATATGCTTTCGGATCTTTTCCACATAAGTTTAGTTGAAGTCTATTATATTACAATAATAATAATCGTGAGGAGGTTCCTACACTTCTTCACTTTGTCGGGAATTACCACCTGACTACCGGCCTAGAGCGTACAAGCTCGCCGCAGGAGGAACTCTGTTTTTTACGTATTTATTTGAACAATATTGTTTTCTTTCTTTCTTTTATGTATATATCAATTTTATAAAAATAAATATGTACAAAATAATAGATAGGGTGATGTTATTTTATCTTAAAAGTGTAAATTACATTGGTAAATTGTGTATTGTATTAAATAAATTTATAACCTTCGAGAGAGCTGGAGTAAGAATAAATATCTCAGTGCCTACATTTAAATATAAGAATAATCAATAACTAAAGACCGATAAAATTACAAATCGGAAAACTTTTACTGAGACTAGATATATAGTTTTCGTCTAAAAATCTAAACCTTTTTCTCTTTTGCTGGGGTAATATACATCCATAGTCGCAAGCCCTATTGTTCCTATCAGTACTCATGATATAAATATTGATAAATTTTGCCTCATATACGTACTTACCATATACGATAATATATATACATATATGTATGTATATATATTATCGTATATGGTATCATATTATCGTATATGGTAACTACAGTTTGTATAACATGTTTGTATTTACTTCATATCAATCAGTCAATAATCAAATTAATTTATTCATATATAATAAATAAATAACTCAAATGACTATAAACCATAATACAGAAAACGCCGTCTGTTGGTAATATTCCAATCTAAGTATTGGCATTATAGTCGTGTAAGCCATGTAGGTTTCGGAAAGACGGCCCTAAGCGACTATATAACGTTAAATAAATGGATACCATATACGATAATATATATACAACTACAGTTTGTATAACATGTTTGTATTTACTTCATATCAATCAGTCAATAATCAAATTAATTTATTCATATATAATAAATAAATAACTCAAATGACTATAAACCATAATACAGAAAACGCCGTCTGTTGGTAATATTCCAATCTAAGTATTGGCATTATAGTCGTGTAAGCCATGTAGGTTTCGGAAAGACGGCCCTAAGCGACTATATAACGTTAAATAAATGGAGCATCGAATGGATTGTATAAATTCACCCACACATCAATTAATACAACTCATTTTAATGATGTCTGAAACTTCTATTGACTGAAATTAGACATATTTGTTCTTTTTCACGTGCCGTTTACACAACATAGGATCGAGATCAAGACAAGATAAAACCACAATCTAGGTACTAACGCCATGTTTGGGTCACTGAATGTTGGATAGGTGTTTAAGCTTAGCTTTAAGATCAAGCGTGGCTATAGCCTTCACCGGTCCGTAAACGATTGGCGAGATGAAACCCCTAGGTATTCCCCTTGTTTTGACCTCCGTGCTTCGGTATGACGTAAAGGCAGCAGTCATTATATAACAATCGCTTAGGCATATTAGAAGCTCACAGGCCTTGAACAACTCTGACCTAGGATTACCAGTGCCCACAAGAATCCATGAATCAATGGCGGCTTAATGTGTGGAAATTGGATATACCTAACTTATTTCGTTTTTACACAAAGACTACTCAGTACCCAAATAAATACCTAACCAAACGGCTGAATTACACATACATTAGGTATTTTCCTGTATTTACCTCATACGCTGCGTTTTCCTGGAATGGTTTGTGATCATTGTAGTTTCAGTTGTTTGACAGTTGCCTATAAATAATGTTTGTGAAACAATTTTTTTATATCGCTTTGAGCCTACAATATGCGCATACAATACACAGTAAAATGGATGAAACACATCCATGCACGTTACGAGAAACATGTAGAGAATGCCTGAGAGATACCAATGACTGTGCTTTTTGCGCTGCGGTAAGAATTTTACACCTCCTTTAACAAACTCACTTATTGTAAATTATTATTGTAGAATTCCATATTCAAATCATATCTTGGAAAGGGCTATAGGTACGTCATAGTTGTTTTTTTATATCACGATATGTTTAACAGTTGTTAGTTATACGTTACAATTTTAATTTATGTAATGGTGTTAATGTCTGAACTAGAGCTGCAACTTGCAAATATTGAGATGAGTGTTCTTAAGGAGATGTCTATACTTTTACATTGATTTCATTGTTTTTTTCGGTGATATCCTCAGTGGCGTGTCCAATTTATATGTATTCAGATGTCTGATGTATACACAAATGAGTATGGTCACTTTCACGTTGTCGGTTCAGCCATTCAGGAGGAGTACAATGAGTAACGAACTACATGAGTCGCCTAAGAAAGAGCTCCATTTTCACTCAGCTCAGTCATTGATATTCTGAGTGGTATTTTTAAATATATTTAGGGATAGTAAAAATAGATAAAATATATATAGACACTATTATTATTAACTGATAAGCTAAAAGAAATTCTAGCTTTTCGCCAAGTTAAGTCCTCTGTTTTACCTACCGTACTGACAGCTGTCAAATTTATTAAATTATGACAACACAAGTGTAGAGTGAACTTGCCAGAGATAATAGGAGTAACTTTTTGTTTTTGAATGCTTTAAATTAGAGCGTCCAATATTTCTCCTGGATAAATGTTAAACTGAAAAATTTAATATATTATTGGCACAAGGGATACAACTGTTCAAAGCAGATTCTGTCCAATTTCTTTTATATTTTTTCAACTTTATCACTTAAGCATAAGGTTCACTCTCAATTGGGGAAATTTGACATATTGGGGTAGCTTGATATGCTGGCGTGTGACATGCCAAATATTACTGCAATCGCTGTACCAAGATGGCCGCTATGCGCTGTCAAAGTTCGCACGTCCCTATTGGAAACCCCTTTACATTGCAATGTTTATTATGTATTAGTTTGTAATCGTTTAGATTGAATTACGTTCTAAGCACTCACAATGTCGCCAACCCTGTTATAAATTCCAACACTTGGTTTGGTGTCTTTAGTTTGAAATATTATTAAGCCCACTAAAGTACACTAAGTTACGCAGAACTGACTTCTCAATCCCTTGGTCACAGGTTTAAGATTATCTTCTTATCTCATCTTTGATGGGGTGTACTAGCGTACAGCACTTCGACCCTTAAGGATCTTTTGTACTATCCCCCACTGGGTTTTATTCTATCCCTAAAGCCCTGAATGAAGTCTTCACATAATCCAGTACGCTTCTTAGGGGTAGATCCTTGTAGTCTCCTAGTTCTGGATATGCCAGCCCCAGGATGGCCATTCTGTGTCTTGCCAATGCATCGCATTTGCATATTATATGCAGCATTAATTGTAGGTTTAAGATTAGTTTGTCTTTACAAATTATAAAGATTGATATTTTGTATAGGTAATAAATCATTTTATCCTTTTCATTCTGTTTATTATCCAAAGTTTTTGAAAAAGCACGTATGACCCGTTGTTTGGTTTCATGGATAAGTTAAGCTTCTTAAGTTATGTCCATTATTTTTTTACATCCTGTTTAGTCACCAAACATCCACACATCCATACATCATCATACTCACAAACTTTCGCATTTATAATTTTAGTAATGTAATGTGTTAAAAGTTCTTGACTATCAAAATGACGGGCATCTGCATACATACAAACTGAATGATATATGATGTTATATTTCAGGATGATACTATTGCACAAAAAAGATGCCAACCACAAAGCACTGACATGAAAGAATGGTGCCCAGAAGATAAAATAGTGAACCCTAATAATACTATAAATATTAAACAAGCAGAGGACTTCATTTCAATTAAAGATCACATTATTCAAATCAAGCCTCAAGTGTACACATTAAAATTACGACCAGGTCGAGAAATGACATTTAACTTCTCGTTTAAGCCCGCAAAGAACTTTCCAGTTGATTTGTATTTTTTAATGGATGCCTCAACATCTATGTCCAATCTTCGAAAAGATGTTGCCGCACAAAGTAATGAAATATACAGCTTTTTTAAAAGTTTTACAGAGGATGTATATTTGGGACTGGGCACTTTTATTGACAAAAAACTTTTTCCGATGGCTGAGTAAGTACGATTATTAATAGTTTTAAAGTAGTACTTTCCACACCACGTTGGCAGATACACTTGAATATTTTCTGCGTTTTTATTATTACACGGACGTATCGTCTACTGTAATGTTACTTGTTGTTTTTCCCAACAGAAAATAAACTGGTACGTTTCCTATGCGACTGGGAAAATGCATATTTCGTAACATAACGTATGCGTAAAACATTCCGCTTGGTGAAAACAACGTCAATATTAAGTAATGGAATCAGGCGTTACTTTGCGGAAATCCATAATAATCATCACATACATACAAAATCAATATGTAGTTATAATTCCGGTAATTGTCAGTTTAATCTCATCATCAACTCATGACATCAGTCTCATTCGAGCACTCGACGAGTTAGCAGCCCTCGAGAATGGTCCGTGGAGAACTGAAACTCGTGTTGGGTATCGTACTGGCGCATGTAATTTGCTTTTTTATGTCCTTCTTGCATGTGCACATTTATGCGGGCGGGAGGGCGCCGGGCGGTGCAAATTGCATCCTGGCACGATTAAACTGACAAATTTTGAACGTCAATATTGACAAGTAAAACTAACGTTTCATACGACGTATAATAAGTAGGTAGTAATCATAAGTGTAAACAAAACTCCCCTACTTTAATAAAATACGAATACTATGAATCGATAGATTGGATACTTGTTGTCACTTCGAAGTTCCGGATTCAAATGAAACCGCTTCTCGACCCCTTCACACATCGCCACAAAAGGTGGACATATCAGTTACAGAGCTGAATTGCCCGCCCACCGAGGTTATTGTTACGCCTGCCGTAAATACGAGACAGTACTTGTCGATGTGGATATTTTATCCCCTACCTTTTTATAGTGAGGGAGTTGATGTTTCATCGGCCTTATGCTATCTAACTCGTCCAGAGTTTTATTTTATGATTGGTACAGTACTGCTTCTTATATAGATTTTAAAGGAGTTTTCTGGAGAAGTATGAAAGGCAACACGTAAGCAATGGCAAACTTTTAAAATAAAATAGCGCTTCGTAGAAGGGCACCGACCCTTTTTATTGTTAATTTCTTTATCAAACGAATACTTGGCGTAGTATGAAGACATAAGTTATATTGTTCTACGCTTTACACCACAAATAACTTTGGCATCCAAAATTATAAAAAAATAATACGGAATGAATAGTTACTAACATTATTGATATTGTTTCAGAAATCTTGACAAGAAAATAATTACGTACTCTTTTGAGCACAACTTGAAATTGGGAAATGACGTTACTCTTTTCCAAGATACTTTAAAAAATCTGCCTGTTGGAGATAATAATGACGAACAGGAAGGTGGATTGGACGCCCTCGCTCAGGCGATTGTTTGCAAGGAACTCGTAGGATGGAGAAATGATTCCAAAAAAATCATAATATACTTAACAAATGCCCCTTATCATGCTGCTGGTCATGGGAGGTTTGCTGGACTGTTTCAACCTTATGACGGAAAATGCTATACTGATAATATCACTAACACCTACTCGAAAGAATTGGAAATGGATTATCCGTCAGTAGGGATGATAGACCATTTAGCAGCAAAGAATGATGTTAAAATTTTTTTCCTTGTCGATGCACAAGTCGCTGGTCCTTACGATATATTACATAAAGCTGTCAGAGGATCTGAATATTCTACATTTAACTCTCCAAAAGACGTTTTAGATACATTAAGGGTTATCTATAAGGTACAGATATTTGTAGTATCATAACAGTAACAGATAGCGAAATTTTCTTGTTTTCCGTGTTATTATTAAGGTATTATCCTTTATTTTTTTGCTGGCAGCTTGTTTCAGTCCCTCGAAATCCTGATGACACTGAGTCTTTTGGAAATTATTATCTTGTGACAATTTTTTTGGGATAGAAAGTGTTGTCCCAGGACGGGGTTTTGTTTATACATTAGTGGTCCACTGTGGCAGAGTTAGCATTGTAGTGTTTCATCTACAACATTGCAAAAGCTACAGGCTCGCGAATTGCCAATGGACACTATGCCCAGGGTGGGTTTTGAGGCAACAATTACCCGTTAGCACCTGAGTTAGCATGCACAATATTTTCTTGTTGGTTATTTTATTATATACCGCCTCATTAGTAATTTCCAGTCATATACCAAGTCTTCTTTAATATTTTATAGTTTTTGTCAAGTGTGTTAAACTTGGGATTTTTTCCCAGCGCTTAATATCTTCTTATTGGCAATGTAGACCAGGGTCGATAATTTTTAAAACCAAAAAAAATAATAGTAGGATGAAACCCATTAGAAAAGGAGGGGAATATTATAAAAATTAAAGGAAAAATAATTTACGGGCGATTTGAGGTCGGGAAGGGGATGGGGGTGAGTTTTTAAGGCTAAAAAACGGTTTTTCTCGATTTCCGGCAAAACTAAAAGTCCTATCGAAAAAAGTCAAATCGCAAAGTTGTAGGTAATAAAAAGATCTAAAACTTTTGTATTTACACTTTTTTCACATAACCTCAAAATTTATGTGATAACTTCAAAAAACCAAGTTTTTGGTTTTTTATTTTTATCTTTTACAATTTTTTTTCTTTTTAACGACATTTGGTGATAACTTATCTTTTTATGTCCCAAATACGCTGTAATTTATTTGATTAAAAATATTTATTTTTTCACCTTATTTTTAAATTAATATCGAAAAAACACCCTAATTTTCAATCGAAAAGTCACCCGTCAAAATATCAGCTTTTTTCAAAAAGTTGGTATGTTTTCTGTTCGTTGAAATCTCTACTTTCCGATGGTGAAAAAAGATTAATATGTTACTATAGTAAATCTACTCAGAAAATGCAAAAAAATATATAGATTTTTGAATTATTATAAAAAAAATTGAGCTATTTATTAAAATTAACACTTTAATTACTCGAAAAACATTAGATTACATGTTACATTGATAAAAAAAATTGCAAATAAAAATATACTAACTACTATAATTAACAAACAAATAAGTTAATAAAATTAATATTTAATAAGACATCTACAATATTTGGAGAAAGTTGTCGAATCTTCTTTAAATTATATGCGTAGATGTCTATTTATATTTTAAGATAAATTATATACCTGAGTGACCTACGAAAAATAGTAGCCCAGGTATTTCATGGAGAAGTGGGGAAGAGGCTAGACGGGTCTGGGTCTTACTACATACATACTAATAATAATCTCCTTAATTTTGCACAAACAAATTTAGTTAATCCCATGAAATCAAAATATATTTCTAAAAATATATATATATATATAATATATATCGTAAATATATTATTAATAACAAACGTTTGGCCGATTTTCATATATATTTGATACATTTCAAATATATTTCAGATATATTCAAAATATATGAAATATACATGAAAATCAGCCAAAAGTTAGTTATTAAAAATATATTTACCATACATATTTTTTATATATTTATAAATAGATTTCTTCATTTTTCATTTTAAATAGATTTCTTTAATATATTTTTGTTTAAAAATATTTTAATGAATAACGTAATCAGAATAAAGTATCTACATTTAATTGTACGATTTACATTTATATTTATATATAATGAGATTTTCTATGACATAAATGTAATTAGCATTAAATAAATCAACTTTTTAATTGAAACGAATTGCAGCAATCACATTTTAGATGAAATTTTTTATAATAATTTAAAAAAAAATCGAATTCGAGTTTTTTTGATATTTTGCATTTTCTGAGAATATTTACTATAGTAACATATATATTTTTTTTCACCATCGGAAAGTAGAGATTTCAACGAACAGAAAACATACCAACTTCTTGAAAAAAGCTGATATTTTGACGGGTGAATTTCGATTGAAAATTAGGGTGTTTTTTCGATATTAATTAAAAAATAAGGTGAAAAATAAATATTTTTAATCATATAAATTACAGCGTATTTGGGACATAAAAAGGTAAGTTTTCACCAAATTTCGTTAAAAAAGAAAAAAAATTGTAAAAGATAAAAATAAAAAACCAAAACCTTGGGTTTTTTGAAGTTTTCGCATAAATTTTGAGGTTATGTGAAAAAAGTGTAAATACAAAAGTTTTACATCTTTTTATTGCCTACAACTTTGCTATTTGACTTTTTTCGATAGGACTTTTAGTTTTGCCGGAAATCGAGAAAAACCGTTTTTTACCCTTAAAAACTCACCTCCATCCCCTTCCCGACCTCAGATCGCCCGTAAATTATTTTTCCTTTCATTTTTATAATATTCCCCTCCTTTTCGAATGGGTTTCATCCTACTATTATTTTTTTTCACTTTTTATTATTTTTAAAGGCTTCTACCCTGGTCTAATGGCTTCTCAGGGTGAGTTGGATTTGTATAGGCATTCCACAATTCGGCTCTGGGCCGATAAAAATTGTCAGCATTTAGGCTACCTGGAATAACAATGTTTTATCAGTAAATGAGTGTTAGGAATTTTAGTAAACTTGCCCTTTCTTGGTTTGTTTCTAAGCAAGCTATTTGCTTAGGAATAATCTTTCTAGATATGTATATCATATCTTCGCTTTGAAGTGAACTAGTTGTATGAAGCAATTACAATGAAGAGTACTCACAAATAGATTAAATTACCTAGCTTTATTTAGATTTTTAACAAACAAAGTTAATAGTTTTATAATTATCTAACAAAAACTAAATAGGGTACCGATAATTTTTACCGGCGATTAAATTATCCTGTAAAATTTTGTTCAGTTATTTTCACTCTCAAGTTACGATATATTAAAAACTTATGAAACCAATATGAATTTTAAAAACGTAATCTTAAGGTCATGCCATGTCTTAATCGAAATATTAATAACAAAAATAAAAACCTACAATTTTATTTTTCAGAGACATTCTAACAAAATTAAACTCAATCTACAAAAGGGTTCTGTGGTGAACCGGAAAAATATTGAAATTAAGTTAGAACCTAATTGTACAATAGTCGAATCGCCTACATCACATAATTGTGATATCGCCGTTGACGTAGAGAAGAAATTCGAGGGCACGATTAAAGTAAAAGAATATTCTGTTGGTCTCGACAACCCTATCATAGACATAATAGTTGAAGGTAGTGCCTCCAAATTGCGGTTAGATATTGAAGTATTAAAAAATTGCGATTGTGAGAAAGATGCTATGAGGACAAAAGCCTGCAATGGTGAGAAACAAATTTGTGGTGTCTGCAGTTGCAGTGAGAAAAGGTAAACTTTAGTTTCACGTACGATTTAACATTTTTTTTTGTAGTATGTTTTTTAAAGATAACGCCCGCACTATCGGCCATCTGTATGTTGCGGGGTACTTTACAAACACAACTAACGGACACAAAGTACATCCAGATCCCTGAGTCAACTACTTATGGGTCACACAAATAGTGTTCTTGTACGAGAATCGAACTCGGGACACGAAGTGGCGAGGCGATATAGCCCTAGGGTATAACTCTAAATTAACTTTTAGTCTCTCCGTTCCAAATTTCATCGAAATCAGTTGAGTAGATTTTGCGTGATATAATAAACATTGAAACTCTCAAACTTTCGCATTATATGATAAAGTTGATATTTAGCTACTGATTTTTTTTAACTTTTTCGACCACCGTATTTATTTTAGTGTATATATCCCCTTCACGAAGACCCAATTCTTAGGATTTTATGGATTCACCGTGCGGAAACCGGGTCCATTGCGTGATAGGGAGGGAACGGGAATACTTGTCAGAGTCTGAGACTTGCGACTCAGATGTAGGGCGCTTTGTGATGCATCAACGCTGACCTTCTACATTATGTCTCTCAGTTATCCCTTCTCTTCCTAGCCAAATATGGTATGATCCTAATAATGCCGATTTAGATACTCGTTCCAACTTACGGTAGTTCTTGATAATCCTAAGTCTTTTAATATGTTGTAGAGTATAATCCTTATATCAAAATTATGCAACCTTTTTCTACCTACTACCTAAAAATATCGCACTCTCCGATATATTATTCTTTTAATGAAATCTATATACATATAATAAAATCGTAGGCAAGTCAAAACTGTACATTGAATTGTTTTTTGAAAGGATACTTGGGTCGTGATCTACAATCGATATCGAAGCCAAAAATATAGTTTTTAGAATTTTTCAAATTTTGCATGAATATTACTAAGAGGTCGGGTCAACATATAGGCTACATATTATAACGCTATCACCTAGGTACGGGAGCTGTGATGATTTATAAAATTTAACGCGGGTAAAACCGCGGGGCCCAGCTAGTAACAAATAAATTGGGAACTCAATTAGTGATTATGTGTATCCTGACTACAATATATTCAAGTACCTAAAAAGAAAACACAAGAGCTTGAAATTTCCTCTATAGAAATCATTTCTGGCGATGGCAACGCTCTAATGTTCATTGTTGGTTGAAAAATGTTTTAATGAGCGTTTTTTTTTAATAAAATACTTATTTATGAGAGTGAGTGCCACTGGAAGTCGCTGCAACACCGGCAATTCTGGAGATCTTAGGGGGAGGCCTTTGTTCAGCTGTGGGCGTCCTTCGGCTGCTATGATGATGATGATGATGATGATGATTTATTTTTATTGTAAACATTGTTTATTTATTATATACTAGCTATGCCCCGCGTTTTCACCCGCGTTAAAGTAGTTTTGGCATAGCTACGCCGGGATAGCTCGCAGAAGGTAGACTTTTTCCTACTTAACACTTATCGTCATATTTTGGACAATTCACACAATATCTTTATAAATGGTAGCCTATGTGTTATTCGGATGTATAAGCTATATATTGTATAGTTTCATTAAAATGCATTCAGTAGCTTTTTATTAGAGTTACGTGAAAGAGTAACAAACATCCATCCATCCATACTTACAAACTTTCGCCTTTATAATATTAGTAGGATAAAAAATATAATTTAACGCCATCTTAGGCCCAGGCCACACATAAATGACGTCGGGCTAGGACACGGCGCGGGCAGCTTCCTATTCCATTAAATTTTTATACCTAATGCATAGAAATAAAGCGCAATTTAGGATACACGGAATGTCGTGGCTCGGGCGTGGATATGACGCGCCATTTCGGCGCCCGTGCTGATCGCCGCCAGTTCGTAGTGTGTGCTTGCTTACGAAAAACGTCTGTTAGTGATGTAAAAAATGCGTGACGGCATCGATTTTAATATAGAACTTTGTGAATTGTATGAAAAATATCCGGCGCTTTATGATCATAATCACTCCGATTATTGTAACAGAAATGTTCAAGAAAAATTCAAGATAAATCGTTTATGCATCTGTATATTAATTAATTGTACAAGAGCAAGAGCGTTTTCGTCTTCTGAGGATGACATGTCGACACTTCAATGCCGGACAACAGACTGCTCTAAACTTGCGTCTGCGCCACGTCATTTATGCGCCATGTCCGAGCCATATTTGCGCCATGTCCGCGTCGTGTCCTTGCCCGACGCCATTTATGTGTGGCTTGCGCCTTACGCAACGCGTCTAATTATATCATCTCGCTTAGATCGCACGCAGACACGCCCCTTTTTTTAGAGCCCTTAAGTCCTAGTCCAGATTGCACCGCTAGTCACACCAATGTCGGTAGATCATAGGTGGCAGCTACGCCTAATAGCCTGGCTGAAAACTTAGCAGAAGTAGGCATCATCGGTCGGTTTTCAACGGCAGACAAAGAAGTCCTGGGTTCAAATCCTATTCTTATATATATCTATAATTTGGCAGTATAATAAAAATTTAAGTGCCAAGAAAAAAATTCTCAGTAACATCCCGAAGTCTGGCAGGTGGCGGTATTGAAACTCCCTATCGTTAGCCGTCTCATCGGATCATGAGAGGGAATAGAAAGTGCCTGTGTTTGCGCACACATTTGTACGCAATAATATGTCCCGAATGCAAGTCTCCATTGGGATAGAAAGAAAGAAAAAATCATTTATTCATTACCAGGACGGACATAACAATGAAATTATACAACAGAAAAACAAACAATGAAAATCTTATACTTAATATTCGTTAGTCCGTTCTAGGTGAAAAGGCATCTATCTCAGCATTGGCCGCCGCAATATTGCGACAGCGCTGATATTCTGATAGCGCCCGACTGTGATGGGGTCCACGGATAGTTAACCCCCATTACATACTATAATAAAATGAAATGAAATAACAGATATTTGATAAACTAAATACATTAATAATACAAATAAAAAGAATTTAATATAGTGAAGAAGAAAGAAATATGTACCTAAGTATGTCGAATAAAAAAATAGCATTAAATCACAAGATAATAATATAAATGAGATTCATACAATTAGGCCGCCATGGCCGAAATTCGACCAGGAAAACGGTATTATTATTCTGAATTAATTAATTTAATTACAACTAAATGGTGACGGTGGTGAATACCAGAATATCATCACCCCATTTCATACCGTGGGAAGCGTAAAAGTCGACCCGAGGGAATATCTACCAGAGGACCGGCATCAGTTTCCTTCTGAGTATCCATCTTACTGCGATCACCAACCCGTCTACCAAGCGTCGCGATTATAGCATATCCCTCCAAGATGATTCTTGGGGAGGCTTGTCCAGCAGTGGACTTCTTACAGCTGTTATGATGATGATGAAATACTTTGAGTCAAAATATTGCTAGAACGGAGAATGTTAGGGAGACCGTCTTCATTAATTAAGCAATTAATATATTAAGGATTCTATGCTTTATTCAGGTATGGCGACCATTGCATGTGTACCGACGAGGGGAACAATAAAGACATTTTAGGCAACACTACGCAACTGGCCTGCGCACTCAAAGAGGGCGACAAACCATGTAGTGGATATGGAAGCTGTCTCTGTGGGATATGCACTTGTGATAAACAGTACGTAATTCAACGACACTATTTTCGCGTGGCATGCGTAGGCATTAACCTTGCCTTCAAAAAAAGACTACAAAGGGTTATAGACTGCCTTCCTCGTCATAGCGGTTCAACTTCAAATCCCAGGAAGACCCACCATGTGATTATGAGATTTTTCCGCCAAGAAATCCTCTCAGTATCAGCCTGGAGTCTAGACGTTGGCGGCGTGCATTGGAGAGCATAGGCATAGCATAAGAGTGAGGGAATAGAAAGTGTGCTGATGAATAGCCCCATGGAGACAGGCCGCCAGGGCTGAAATTTGTCTAGAAGGACCTGGTGTGAGTGCACTGGGTATTACCGATACCAGCTGACAGCGGGAAGTCAGGGGGTCTGCTGGGATTACTCCGGCACCTACCTACCTCTGGATAGTGTGATTGATGAAAGCAGTGATATCCTGTACGTACGGATCTTCGCTTTCGGATTTAAGCGAATTTAGATATAACCTTACAAGATCGGCCATACAAAGCACTAGGCCTGCCACGATCTACTCACCTTGTCTTGAGATCTGCTAATTATAATAATATCTTGGGACATTATTCAGACACGGCCACCTGATCCCAAACTAAGCAGAGCTTGTACTATGGGAACCAAATAATTGAAATACTACAGATACTACTTTTCTTTTGCAAATACATACTTATATAGATGATAACACCCATACTCAGGACAAGCAGACATGTTCATGCACACAAATATCTGTCCCGGGTGGGAATCGTACCCACGACCTGCGGCGTGAAAGGCAAGGATCTTCCAACCACGCTAACCGGATTTATTTAGATCCATAAAATTGGAGCTTGTACGCTTTGTACCTAAAGTCCGTATAAGACCTCAATGTTTTTCTTTTCTACTTATCAGGTACACTGGAAAGTACTGCGAATGTAGCATAGCTGATTGTCCAAAAAATATCGATCAGGTACCATGTAGTGGAAATGGAGACTGTATGTGCGATAAGACGTGCAAATGCCGCCCAGAGTGGAGGGGAGAGGCCTGTGATTGCCTCATTTCTAACGAGACCTGTGTAGGAAGCGATGGCACTGTAAGTTTAACATACATTAAAAAAATATATAAAAAATACGATTCTTCTTTTCGAATAATTATGGTATCCATTTCTGGCGCCTCCCGTCGTGTTCCTGAGTTACCTACATCACTCAAATTTATTTTTACTGTGTGTGATTTATAGTGATTATACAATTAGCTCGAGCAAAATCAACCTCTATTGTGTTGTTCCTGGTTTACAGAAACTGTAGAAGAAGATTAGAGGAATTTCTTTTATAAAATCTGTATTGAATTTTGTTTATGCGTTTGGGACTCATGTTTGTTTGTCTTATCACTATCGTAGCTCCCAAACGCAAAAACAAATTTCAATACAGATTTTACAAAAGAAATTTTTGTGGAAATTGTACTTAACTACAGATGAGAAGGTGGTAATCGGTTTAAGCGGTTATAAAGTTACAGCTTTTCTAATTGGATTCGAGGCTACTTTGTTAAGTTACAGTTATAAATACATCACGGTTTTGAGGTCTCCCTTTCATAAGTGTAGCTCGTTCAAGCTAAAATTTCCGATATATGTAGCAAACGTCATCATAGTTGATTATGATATGGTAGCTTAGGCTACATTGAAAGCAGATTTCCTCAACCAACCGACTTCGCGGCTGGCTTCTGAATAACTGCATTTAAATTCAAATTACCGATCTCAACTATTTTTTTTTATACGTGAGCATATAATTCAATAACAAATATCTTCGTTCTCCCTTCTCACTGATAATGGAATGTTTATACTACCTACCTACTTACCCTATATAGTTAAAGAAAAAAGGACCAGGAAATTTGGAGATTAAACCCTTAAAAGTAGGGACGATAGTAAGTGTAGAAGTTCGTCATTTGTAAAGCTTATAAAATTCAAATTGGTATTTATACCTACGCTGCTTCGCATGAGACAGAGGAGGTAAGGCATGAATGCCTATTTCTAATAGAAAATAATATAGGGCTTAAATATTATATTGATTGATTGATCAATATAGGAAATTACGTTGCTGCAAAAGCAGAGAGAGAAGATTAATATCAGAATATCATCACCCCATCTCATCCCGTGGGGTGCGTAGAAGTCGACCCGTCCCTGAGGACAGGCAGCAGCTTTCTTCTGTGTACTATGATCATCTTACTGCGATCGCCAACCCGTCTGCCAAATGCGACGATTATGGCATATCCCCAAGATGATTTTTGGGGGAGGTTTTTGTCCAACTGTTATAATCATATAAAGGATATCTTCTGCCGAAATGCTTCTTAGTATATTATGAGAAGCAATAAAAGTATTTTTATGTTAATCGTAAACTCTTACGCTACGTCCTACGTAGGCGGTTCAAAGCGAACGCGATTATAAAGCGGTGACACGCGAATTCAATGCGATGCGGTGCGACGCGGTGGCTATGTCCTACGTGCACGCGAATTGTCTCGCGCAGCCGCCATCGACGCCGCAAAACACGACGGCACCGCATCCAGTTCGCGCGAAAATATCAAACGAACTGATCGCGTTCGCTTCATTTCGTGCCGCTCCGCACCGCGTTTTGTCACGTAGGACACTTCAATAGGTTTCGACTGTTTGTTGTTTTCGCGCCGCGCCGCGCCGCTTCGCATCATCTAGACGCTAGATCGCTCACGCAGGACGTCGCGTGAGAACGTTTGTGCACCAACGGCGGTTTCTATTTTTGACGGCACGATAATGTTGTCGCTGTACGATAGAAATATTGTCATCAGTGCACAAGACTTCCAATGAATCTTCAGAACAACTACTACTACTGCCATGACGTCCCATTTTTGTCATGTTTTATCGGTCGGTCCATAAATGCACTACCAATTTAACCCTGTATTTTCCGAGGAATGTTGCATTTTAATAATATATTTTTGGGCACAGGTTTGCAACAACAACCGCGGTACCTGCCATTGCGGACAATGTCAATCCTGCCAACCTTTCGGGTTATGGGACGCTCGGAATAAACTCGACAAATTCTGCAAAGTGCAACCCTGTTCTAACTGTCACAACTTACAGTGTCAAAAGTTGGAGAAATGCGCCATTTGCCTACACCAGGAAACTAATGATTGCGCAGAAGATTGTTACTCTCCTTCTATGAAAGATATAAATGCTACATTATATAATACTATTTCTATGGACGTTTTACCTGTTACCTGGAGATTATGTCCGAAGTTCACTGTAAGGATCGGATGCTTCTCATCCTTTGCATATCAGTACAAGGATAATGATTATGGTTTAGAAATACTTGTTCAGAGAGAAGTAAATTGCAGTGAAATAGAAATAAGTAAGTATTTTCCATAGCATTACTTGTTAATCCTTCTTTGACTGCCTATTTGGTGTAGCGGTAGAGGTTCAATTCACACATCCAAAATGTAGTTCAAGGATTTCTCTGGGAAGAAATTTTTTTAACAGTGTGAGTCTGATGGAAAAGAAAGTTTCCTGTTTTAGCGCACTCACTTGTACACTATAATTAGTCCCGCGCATGAGGCTGAATGTTTATTTAATCGAAAGGTGGTGTTTTATTTATTATCTACGTAGAAATGTCTGAATTACATTCGGGAAATAGGAGTCAATATGGTGTGTCAATTTTTAGGTTGAAGCTTCGATGCGCTTCTCTGCGTCAGTGCTCCATTGATCTTTAGCCACTAATTTTAAGTTTAGTTCACACGCTAATATTGTACAGCCTTTATTTATTTATTTTATTTAATTTTTTTAGTTTCCGGTGGTGTCGTCCTTGTCACGCTGTTGCTGGTAGGACTGGGAACGTTACTCGCCTGGAAACTCATCACAACTCATCGAGATCGCAAAGAATACAAACGGTTTTGTCGACAAAACGGGTTAGATGATGGAGCTAGTGAAATTAAAAACCCAATATATTCTTCCCCGACGACTACTGTCCAGAATCCAGCGTTTCGTAAAAGATCTTTGCGTAATTAAGATTATATTTTATGAGTCTTACAATAGAAATACATAGTGTTCCTGGCCGGCTGCGGCGGCTAATCTGAACGGAAACTAGCGAACTAAGCAAGACATATAGTGCAGGAGTGAGTGTGCAAACACAGGTGCACACTCGATTCTCTCACTCTCATAATCCAATGAGACGGCTGTTCGACATGACGAGGAAAGCTAAGCTTTACGAGTTCTTCAAGTCACGTTGGAATAAGAACGTTCCGAGCGGAGTGTTTTTTACCAGAATAATCCCAGTGGCACATAATGTAATAAGGAGAGCACATCAATTGATCTTGCCCCTGACATTTCCATAGCCATCTCATCAATTTATTAGAGTAAGAGATTTGCACAATTGGCTACTCTCTCGTTATATTATTATTATATTTATCATTCGTTAAAGCCATAACATTAACTTGGATCTCATTTATGTTTTTGATGAGATATTGTTTTCTAATTGACAAAGGAAAGGAATATAAAATAATATATTTGTGGTCCAGTATTTAATATTTAGTAAAATAAGTTTATTAATGTTAATATTAAGTATGTTTTATAAAATAAGAGGTTTTTGGATTCGGTACTCGAAAGACAAAAACCGAATCTCATCCGTCACTCTGCTGGAGGAAGAAAGAGAAAGCAAATGGTTTGGTCCGAATACAAATTACATTATTTTTTTAGGTGATACACAAAAATATGTCAAGTTTATTTAAGATACGCGTTCAAACGGCCGTACTCTTTCTTAAATTTTGTTTAATATATAAAATATTTAATCTTATATAATGAAAAAATGGGTGACGGACAAGAATGTCAATTTTAAATAAATTTTAACTGGGTCTTTCTAAATAAAATTATTTGGGTATATAAACAATTTGACTTTATACCGATATTTTAGTAGTAACCCTTATCCAATTGAATTAATTGAACTAGTGTGTTCCAAACAGCGAGCTTTAATAAATTAAAAGAATGGAATTAAGCCTCTTCGACTTTTCACCAAGTTTTTATTTCAAGTCCCATATGATTAAAATGGCTTCAATATTTAGTCTTTGTGACTTCTTGTTGACTGTACATCCATTTAAATGTATAAATTGTATTTAATGTAGAAAATTGAGTGCTTAGTATAGTTTTATTTTAGGGTTATTCCCGCTTTTTTTAGGAATAAGCTGCCTGTACCCTTTGCATGGCAAGAGTGCTTTTATATGTTCGTTTTGTACAGACGCCAGCACATCCAGCTACCTCAATCTGTCAAATTCCTTTTATATATTTTCAACTTTATCACAAAAGCATAAGGGTCACTCTCAATTGCGGAAAATTGTAAGTTTGGGGTAGCTTGATGTGCTGGCGTATGTATTTTCTAGGTGCGGGTGGGTTTTTAATATTATGGTTTTTGTAGTTTAGTTTTATTAGGCAATAAGTTGGCTTTGAATTATTGTTTTAATTTATTTAGTTCTTAATTATGTTTTACGTTTCCTATGCATTTTGCTTAGTATAATTTGAATATATTATTAATAATACGTAGCATTTTTCTTTTAATTAGCGTAAGTGATTAGAACAAATATTGGCACAAAGAGCAACACTAATAAAATGGCGCCGTGATAGATATACGTAAATACAATAAGTTACCATTTAATTGAATGGGGTCATAAATAGCGTACCACTATATAAGGAAATGTTATTCATTTATAATCTTTACCCATTGTCCAGGTTTCCTCATTTTCGTATTTTTAAAGCCAGAGGTAAGTATAAAAAAACAAGCCGAAATGTATAATGTAATATCTATACTCTTTACTAACAAACAAAATGTAAGTATATGCTTATAATGTCAAAACAGCTTCTCATTGAATGCATATGAAATAATATACGGTATTTAACGACAAATAAGAATAAAAAGTCTTTGTAAAATGTTTGTATGTATATTTGTTAGCCGTGTATGTTTATCAGATGATAGCTGATGTTGGCAATAATACAGAGTACCTTTCACACAGAAAACTATACTGTTTCCAAGAGATTAACAATACTTTTACACGTGTACGGGTGGAATATATCACGCTAAAAATATTTAGATTAATACTTTATTTTCAATATTTTTTTGAATAGTAATACTATATTGGGCGTAGAAGTCGTGTCGATGGAATATCTACCAGAGTTCGGTCAGCAGCGTCTTTTTGAGTAGGTACCTACTAATGACCACCATACTGCGATCTTCAACCCGTCTGCCAAGTATAGCAAACAAATTCGTTGCGGAATCCAAGACAGTTAAAGCGATTCCCCGGGGCATGCCTGAGCTTCACCATTCAGTGTCATTTCATTGTGTGCCACTGTTGATTCTGGCTTACAGGAGTTGCAGTGGTGGGTAATAGGGACGGACTATTCCCGAATAAATAAAAAAAGTATGTCAATTATAGCATATCTACCCAAATTATGGCTCGAGGGAAGCCTCACTTGACCAGGCGAGAATAACTTTTGGCGAACATGATAAGTTTCCGTACCGTGATCGCCCATTTCTGCTACTGTACCGCCAGTCTATATAAACTATAATGGTTAATATATTTGTAACGGACGAGCTACTGATCTGGTGGTTACCGCCTAATTCCACGGTCATCGTGATCGTGATCGGCTTTCAAATAGGTGAACAAGCAAGCAAGGTACATCAAGCTACCCCAATCTGTCAAATTTCCCCAATTGAAAGTGAACCTTATACTTATGTGATAAAGTTGAAAATCTATAAAAGTAATTTGACAGATTGGGGTAGCTGGATGTGCTGGCGTCCGTACTTAACTTACTAAGTTAAGAATTAATGATATAAAAAGAGAAGCTTCATGAAGAGGTTGTTACTGTTAGCCGAATCCAGCTTAAAATTAATTTCGTGAGTTACCCTTAATTATTTTGCGGTAAACGCCTGCTTAAATATGTAAGCAAAGAGTTGTTAGAAGTGTAAATGCGGCATCTGGTATTAGATTGTAACTAATACGAGTATATACGAGACGAGGAGTAGCAGGGCTGATATATATCAGAAGTGAACCCGATTGTATATAAGCCGGAGTAGCGGCATCACACATCAGTACACGAATAAATATCTTCCAGTACCTATAGATACCTTTCAGACAAAAAATTCTTCTGAGAGGGGGTCAAAGGAGCAATACGTAAATATTTACGCATACATGCACATACACTAGCGGCCGCACCTGGCTTCGTAATATTTAATTTTTCCTCCTCGCTAGACAGCTAATGGTATGTCAGTACTGCCTAGATAGCTAATTGCAAGACAGCTATTGCCTAGATGGCTACTCGCTAGATAGCATATAAACTAGTTATTTAAGAATTATTTAGTCATAGCTTTAACATTGTCACATGATTGTGCAAGGGCCCGATGGTATTTGTTATTCGATCAGTGTATTGATATAAATGTTGCTGATCAATTAATCACGATGGATAACGATATAGCTAGTGAGTCAAAATCGGTTTATTTGACTCAATAGCTGTATCGTTGTCAACGAGGGAAAAACCAAGAAAAATGCGAAAATATCCGACAATTAATCTAGTTTACGCCGTAATGGACAAAGTTTCACTAGCAAACGAGTTTTCATAAAACCACACAACGCTTTAATTTACTATTAAACTACTCAAACACAAAAATAATTCAGTTTAGGCCGTATCAGAAAAACAGTTAAACATGAACCTTTCATTCAATAACGTAGAGATAGAATGTGTGTATCATTTCAAACTATTAGGAATAGAAATAGATACAATCGTGAATTGTAAAAAACATATGCAGAACTTGGCATCGAAATTATCACGATTCACTTATGCATTAACTCTTTTAAAAAAACCACCGACGTAAAAACAGCCACAATTAGTTAGCTAGTAGTCAGCAAGCTTACTATGCTTACGCCCATGCATGGCTTAGCTACAGTATCATGTTGTGGGGAAATAGTAGTGAAGTACAAAAATTATTTATTTTGCAGAAGAAATGGATAAGAATAATTGCTAATATTGATGCAAGAGATAGCTGTAAACCACATTTTATAGATTTAAATACATTGACGGTCACATCGTTATAAATTGTAGAAATCTGCAAATTTGTGAGGAAAAACTACCATCTATATATACAAGTGAAAGATCAAGTGAAGACTCACGACAAGACTGGCCGTTCCCCAGACGAAACTAAGCCTTTACAAATCAGGGCCACACGCTAGTGGTATTAATATATATAATAAACTACCAAAAGTTATCCGAGACGAACAATTGTGTGATTCTTTCATTAGAAAACTCAAAGGCTATTTAATTCAGAAAAGTTTCTATACACTACAAGAATTCTACAATGACAGCCAGCCTAAATAAATAAATAGGAATATAAAATTAATGCTAGAAGGTAAAACCTGGAACCAAATAATATGAAATTCTCTATAGATTCCCTGACTATTTAATGTACCAGATGACATTTAATATATTGAATGTAAAATTAATTAACATTTATTCTATTGACATGCATGAAACTTTTTTATATTTTTTTTCAACTTATCATTTAACTATGTAATACTGTAATTTTATATTTATTATATTGATTGTATTGTGTAGAATTAAATGATAAATATTAAGTTTTAATGTAATATTTACCTAATGTTGCTGTGCCCTTACAGGGTATCATGTTGAAACATAAGTAATACCATTGTAACAACATTGTATACACATGATTTGCAATAAATAAATTGAAATTGAAATTTTATTGCTATACAAACCTGGAAAAGGTGGAAGAAAGTTAATGGTAAAATTATTAGTAGCCAGTAAGGGTTTTTTCATCATCATCATCAGCCTAATATCTGCTAGATATAGGCCTCCCCCAAAGGTTTCTATAACGTTGGCATTTGGAGGGGTTGGCCTATGTGTTTTTATCAGATGGTGACAAACGAGCAAGTGGGTCACCTGCTGGTAAGTGATCATCGCCGCCCATGGACACTCGCAACTCCAGAGGTGTCGCGGGTGCGTTGCCGGTCTTTAAAATTCAGCAAACAAGTGTTGCTGACCCTTTCTCCCACCCCAATGAGCTCTGGCGACGTTACTCACAATCGGAAACACAACATTAAAATTATTAATGTTATCATTAAGGAATCTTCTGTAAGGTGGAGGTACTTCCCCAGTCGGGCTGCTCTTTGAGCGAATGAACGCTATGCCCTACCTCTCTTAAAAGTTGTCCCGCGCAGTGTCGGTGGTAGCTACTATACAGTCGCACTGCTGCCCGACTGCTCTACTGTATCCCTTTATCGTCTTTTACGAAGCCCTGTTAATCTTTCTTTGGCCAAGAAAGATTAACAGGGCTTCGTAAAAGACGATAAAGGGATACAGTAGACATGTAACCACACAGAATTGTAATTATTGTGACGTATTTTTTAAATTGTCCGTAAGTAACTGTACATGACTCCATCAGAAAATCATCAATCAATTGCATAATGGCATATCGAGTAGGCTCTGCCTAGTTTAAGATCAGGTGTAGGAAGATAAGATAAAAAAGATAAAAATCATTTATTTACATGAAACATGGTTTACAAATTATAGGTGTTGTAATCATAGTAAGGTTTCACATGCTTCGCCATATATATGGCATGTAAATTTTAACAAATAAGTAGACAACTAAACTAAACAATAAACTAACGATCAAATATTCAATTACAAAATTAATGGATTTCTATTATAAAGACATTATATAACAATATTTGAATTTAAGATCCCGATCATCCGAGGTCTCGACTCATTTTTCGATTTATCTTTAAGCATAAAATGGCGAGATCTCGGTCGAGATTGACGAGATCGAGCGGCAGTAGTCAGGCTGACTGGCGATGGCGATGTGTCGTACGCAAATTATCACGACAATTCGATGCTAATATGCTAAACTTTAATATGCTGTCTTTTAATTTTTTTATTTAATCTTTTTGTACACATACTGTACAAAGGCATTCTCACGGACTTATGGTAGGTGTACGAATGAACTTTTAAGTGAATTGTAGATACTTTTGTACTCTTTATAAACATAAATACATAACTACTTACTATAAATATTATTTTATAGATACATATTATACATATATATTATTAGAAATACATACATTAATATATACATAAATAAGATTACTGATGAGAGGTTTCTGACTTTATTTTATTTAAAATGTGCTCACGTGTTTTCTTTTTGAAAGAGAAACGACTCTTAGCCTTTCTAATCTCCGGAGGCAGCGCATTCCAGAGAAGTATAGACTGCACAAAAAAGGAATCATGAAGAAAATCAGTGCGATGCGAAGGACATTGTAGAAGACGGTCGTAGGTTGAACGCAGATTTTTGCTGTGATTAGAGCATACATATTGAAAATAAGGAATAAGGTACCTACGTAGGAGGAGAAAGAGACTTAAGAATAGAAAACGATGAAGTAAGAGCCCTCAGCCCCTCCTATAACAATTTATTTTTTATTTAATAGATTTTGTACACACAGAAATAACAAAAGTAAAATAAATGAAGAAGCGACAGTAGTACATGGGTGCTGCTTATTTCAAAAGAAATTTCTTCCAGCAGACCCGCGAGAGGAGATATTAAAGTATAATAGGCATGTGCGTAGGTTTATAATATCATTACATAAACTACATACTAAAATACACAGATACTTATAACGGGGCAACCATATGCATAAACTACATATACATAAATATATACATAACTAGGATGAAGAGGAGAGATAATAATTTTTCACTTGCTTCTTAAAAAGAGGTAGTGTTTTGGAATTACGGATGTTAGGAGGGAGAGAATTCCACAATCTGACTGCCTGAACTGTGAAGGAATAAGAATAGAAATCTGTTTTATGCATTGGGAATTTAAGAAGGTGTTTAAGGTGTGACCTACAGGGGGCATTAGGAACACGAGAGTAGGAAAAACGCTCCCGTAAGTAGGATGGAGATGAAGGATTGTGTAGTATATTAAAGAGAATACACAATAGACGAGTATTCCTGCGAAGACGGATCGGGAGCCACTTGAGATCCTTGCGGAAATTGGAAACGTGATCATATTTCTTCAGACCGAAAATAAACCGAATGCATAAATTTTGCAAGCGCTCAAGTTTGTCTAATAGCTCCTCTGTGACATCTAAATAGCAGCTGTCGGCATAGTCCAAAATGGGTTGAATGAGTGTTTGAGCAAGAGATATTTTCGTCTTCAATGGCAAAAAGTTTTGGAGGCGCTTCAGAGAATGAAATGTATAATGTACCTTCTTGCTGACATCAGAGACGTGTGATTTCCAGGACAGGTTGCAGTCAAAAGTAACTCCTAAGTTTTTGGCAGTATCTGTATATGCAATAGGAGCTCCGTCCAGATACACTCGTGGAAAGTTCGTGAAATCGATTCCGTTTCGCATCTGCCTACTTCCTATGATCACGGCCTGGGACTTAGTTGGATTAATAAGTAAGCCACGAGATCTAGCCCATCCATTGATCAAGTTCAGGTCGTGATTTACAGCAGCAATAGCGGACGCGGCGTTTTCACGGGAAAATGCTCGGTAAAGTTGAAAATCGTCTGCATAGAGATGAAAATTAGAGGAAATGGCTCTTGAAATAGAGTTAATGAAAATGGAGAAAAGCAAGGGAGAAAGAACGCCACCCTGGGGCACGCCCGCACTGAGACTACACCAATCCGAGTAAGACTCGTCAAGGCAAACACATTGCGAGCGGCCACGAAGATAAGAATCAAACCAGGATAAACTGGTTTGGGAACAATTAAGTGATGAAAGGGTACCAAGGAGGACGTCAAAGTCAACAGAGTTAAAAGCGTTGCTAAAGTCAAGTAGTACCAGAATGCTTAGGTTTTGGTTTTCCAAGGCCCAGCGGATGTCATCGGTGACTTTAAGCAACGCAGTAACTGTGCTATGCCCAGTGCGAAAACCAGATTGGAAAGGGCAAAGAAGGTTGTTGCTGGCCAGAAAAGCTGATAATTGACGGTGTACGATATGTTCCAGGACTTTGGAGAGAAAAGGTAGAATGGAGATGGGTCGAAACTGAGATAGAGAAGTAGGATTTGAGACTTTAGGTAAAGGAATTATATGAGCTTGTTTCCAAGCAGCAGGGAAACGGGAAGAAAATAACGAATAATTAAATATATGAGTAAGCACTGGGAGCAGGATAGATAGAATGGGAGTGATCATCCTAGAACATACATTGTCGTGACCAGCAGCAGTAGAAGATATTGCGAAAATAGATTTTTTGACATCCTCCAAGGTTACTGCAGATAGAGTAAAAGGAAAATATTCGGGCAAAGGTACTTGTGAGAGCTCATTGAGTGTGATAGATTTAACGTGGGGTTCGAGAGAAATGGGGGGACACGAAAAGTGATTATTGAGTGCAGAAAGATCAACATCTTTACAGACTAAAGACGGGGATTTACCAATGCCATTCGATTTGAGGAATTTCCATACTACGGAGGAATTGCGATTATTGAGAGCTTTGTAAAAGTGGCGCCTTTTGGCATCTCGACACAGACGATTGCAACGATTGCGCAACTTCTTAAAACGGTTGATATTAACTTCCGTAGGAGCCCGCTTACATCTACGTTTCGCCTGATCCCTACGAGCCATCGCTTCTTTAATCTCAGCCGTTATCCACGGCGCGGGTGTGTGTTTAATTCTGATTCGTCGTTTAGGAGCATGGCGATCGAATAAATCAATAATTATGGAATTTAAAAGTTCCACCATAATATCAACATTGGAAGCAGTGTAGATAACAGACCAGTCTATTTCTTTGGCGTCGCGCTGAAGCTGATCCAAATTGATGCCATTGAAGTTACGAAGAAAAAGAAATTGTGATTTGCGTTTGGGAGGACGAATTTTATAGGAGAGAAAGATCAAGTCATGATAAGAAAAAGAAGCAGTTAATTGGCCATGAGTGGTAACGCGTTCTGTAGAAGAGACGATCATAAGGTCAAGTAAAGATGGAGTACAATTAGGAGAATGGTGAGTTGCCGTAAGAGGGAGAATATGGAGATTAATGGACGAAAGTAGAGAAAGAAGTTTGGAGGTGCGGTGATCATTTTTTATCAGACAAGTATTAAAGTCACCCATTAGGACTACGTGGTTATAGATAGGACACAGGTTATTCAGAATGGTATCAAGAGAGTCAAAATAGTCGACACGAAGGTTGGGACTATAAAATACGCCAAGGAGCATTTTAGAGTGGCGGAAAACTATTTCTATAAACAAGTATTCCGCAGACGCAGAGTAGCGAGATGGTGACGTGCTAATTATAGTGTATGGAATATCGGCCCGTAGATATATTGCAACACCACCACCGCCTTTATCAATCCGATCATTGCGAATTAAGACATAACCAGGAAGTGCAAAGTGGGGAGAGAGAAGTGAAGGTTTCAGGAAAGTTTCTGAAATTAGTAAAGCATCGAGGTGACTGCTGCTAAAGGAAGCCAGAAGTTCAGAGTAATGGCCAGGAACACTCTGTGCATTGATATGGGCTATGTTGAAATTGTCAGATTGGTTGGAAAAAGCAGAAAAGATGCGGTCATGCAGAGTCAGAGGGACGTAAGAATCATCCGCACTGACGTAACTAGACGAGGAGGAGCAAGAGATAAAGCTATCATCAAGGTTAGATAAAATATCATCCATAATAAATATATAAGTATAATAAATAAATATATATTATATTAAAAATATATATAAAAATATCTAAATTACTAAACTAATTACAACTTAAGGTTATAAAACAAACACAATAATGCTAAACACACCGTCTCGCTGGTGAACTGGGAGATATCTTTTGAACCATGAGTAGACAAGCGTAGTCTAGCAAACGGAGCCGATGCTTTGCAATATTAACTAACTAGCATAAATACGAATGCAATTTATAAACTTAGAATTAGAACCATAAAGTTAGTATACCTACGGAATCTAACTTTATGATTAGACCTTAAACACAAACCTAAAATTTTAACTTACAATAAGAACATAGAAATGTTATATAATAATAATCAAAAACACAAAAATTGTTTAATAACTGAACAATACTTAAATAACATCCCTGATCATGGCTAGGAGAGGCAATTGTATTATCTACATTAATAAAAAAATTACACAAGCGGCTTCTTTAATATTACATTTTTCCTACTCGCCAGACAGCCATTGCCTAGACAGATAATCGCATGACAGCGACTCGCTAGACAGCTAATCGTATGACAGCTACTGTGTAGATAGTTACTCGCTAGACAGCTAATCGTATGACAGCTAATACCTAGATGGTAACTCGCTAGACAGCTAATCGTAAGACAGCTACTATCTAGATAGTTACTAGCTTGACGACTAATCGTATGACAGCCACTGCCTAGATGGTTACGCGCTAGAGAGCTAATCATATGACAGCTACTACCTAGATAATTACTCGCTAGACAGCTAATCGTAAGACAGCTACTGCCTAGATAGCTACTTGCTACACAGCTAATCGTATGACAGCTACTATCTAGATAGTTACTCGCTAGACAGCTAATCGTATGACAGCTACTGCTTAGATAGCTACTTGCTACACAGCTAATCGTATGACAGATACTATCTAGATAGTTACTAGCTAAACAGCTAATCGTATGACAGCCACTGCCTAGATGGTTACGCGCTAATCATATGACAGCTACTACCTAGATAGTTACTCGCTAGACAGCTAATCGTAAGACAGCTACCGTCTAGATAGCTACTTGCTACACAGATAATCGTATGACATCTACTGCCTAGATGGTTACGCGCTAGAGAACTAATCATATGACAGCTACTACCTAGATAGTTACTCGCTAGACAGTTAATCGTATGACAGCTACTATCTAGATAGTCACTAGCTAGACAGCTAATCGTATGACAGCTACTGCTTAGATAGCTACTTGCTACACAGCTAATCGTATGACAGCTACTATCTAGATAGTTACTAGCTAGACAGCTAATCGTATGACAGCCACTGCCTAGATGGTTACGCGCTAATCGTAAGACAGCTACCGTCTAGATAGCTACTTGCTACACAGCTAATCGTATGACAGCTACTGCCTAGATGGTTACGCGCTAGAGAACTAATCCTATGACAGCTACTACCTAGATAGTTACTCGCTAGACAGCTAATCGTATGACAGCTACTGCCTAGATGGTTACGCGCTAGAGAGCCAATCATATGACAGCTACTACCTAGATAGTTACTCCCTAGACAGCTAATCGTAAGACAGCTACTGCCTAGATAGCTACTTGCTACACAGCTAATCGTATGACAGCTACTACCTAGATAATTACTCGCTAGACAGCTAATCGTAAGACAGCTACTGCCTAGATAGTTACTTGCTACACAGCTAATCGTATGACAGCTACTGCTTAGATAGCTACTTGCTACACAGCTAATCGTATGACAGCTACTATCTAGATAGTTACTAGCTAGACAGCTAATGACAGCCACTGCCTAGATGGTTACGCGCTAGAGAGCTAATCGTATGACCGCCACTGCCTAGATGGTTACGCGCTACACAGCTAATCGTATGACAGCCACTGCCTAGATAGTTACTCGCTAGACAGCTAATCATATGACAGCCACTGCCTATATGGTTACGCGCTACACAGCTAATCGTATGACAGCTACTGCCTAGATGGTTACTAGCTAGACAGCTAATCGTATGACAGCCACTGCCTAGATGGTTACGCGCTAATCATATGACAGCTACTACCTAGATAGTTACTCCCTAGACAGCTAATCGTAAGACAGCTACCGTCTAGATAGCTACTTGCTACACAGCTAATCGTATGACAGCTACTGCCTAGATGGTTACGCGCTAGAGAACTAATCATATGACAGCTACTACCTAGATAGTTACTCGCTAGACAGCTAATCGTATGACAGCTACTGCCTAGATGGTTACGCGCTAGACAGCTAATCGTAAGACAGCTACCGTCTAGATAGCTACTTGCTACACAGCTAATCGTATGACAGCTACTGCCTAGATGGTTACGCGCTAGAGAGCTAATCATATGACAGCTACTACCTAGATAGTTACTCGCTACACAGCTAATCGTAAGACGCTTCTGCCTAGATAGCTACTCACTAGACAGCTAATCGTATGACAGCTACTGCTTAGATAGCTACTTGCTACACAGCTAATCGTATGACAGCTACTATCTAGATAGTTACTAGCTAGACAGCTAATGACAGCCACTGCCTAGATGGTTACGCGCTAGAGAGCTAATCACATGACAGCTACTACCTAGATAGTTACTCGCTAGACAGCTAATCGTATGACAGCCACTGCCTAGATGGTTACGCGCTACACAGCTAATCGTATGACAGCCACTGCCTAGATAGTTACTCGCTAGACAGCTAATCATATGACAGCCACTGCCTATATGGTTACGCGCTACACAGCTAATCGTATGACAGCTACTGCCTAGATGGTTACTAGCTAGACAGCTAATCGTATGACAGCCACTGCCTAGATGGTTACGCGCTAATCATATGACAGCTACTACCTAGATAGTTACTCCCTAGACAGCTAATCGTAAGACAGCTACCGTCTAGATAGCTACTTGCTACACAGCTAATCGTATGACAGCTACTGCCTAGATGGTTACGCGCTAGAGAACTAATCATATGACAGCTACTACCTAGATAGTTACTCGCTGGACAGCTAATCGTATGACAGCTACTGCCTAGATGGTTACGCGCTAGACAGCTAATCGTAAGACAGCTACCGTCTAGATAGCTACTTGCTACACAGCTAATCGTATGACAGCTACTGCCTAGATGGTTACGCGCTAGAGAGCTAATCATATGACAGCTACTACCTAGATAGTTACTCGCTACACAGCTAATCGTAAGACGCTTCTGCCTAGATAGCTACTCACTAGACAGCTAATCGTATGACAGCTACTGCTTAGATAGCTACTTGCTACACAGCTAATCGTATGACAGCTACTATCTAGATAGTTACTAGCTAGACAGCTAATGACAGCCACTGCCTAGATGGTTACGCGCTAGAGAGCTAATCACATGACAGCTACTACCTAGATAGTTACTCGCTAGACAGCTAATCGTATGACAGCCACTGCCTAGATGGTTACGCGCTACACAGCTAATCGTATGACAGCTACTGCCTAGATGGTTACGTGCTAGAGAGCTAATCATATGACAGCTACTAATCTAGATATTTACTAGCTAGACAGCTTATCGTATAACAGCTACTGCCTAGATAGCTACTTGCTACACAGCTAATCGTATGACAGCTACTAGATAGTAGGTATGTAACCATCTAGGCAGTAGCTGTCATACGATTAGCTGTGTAGCGCGTAGATAGTTACTATCTAGATAGTTACTAGCTAGACAGCTAATCGTATGACAGCCACTGCCTAGATAGCTACTCGCTAGACAGCTAATCGTAAGACAGCTACTACCTAGATAGTTACTCGCTAGACAGCTAATCGTAAGACAGCTACTGCCTAGATAGCTACTTGCTACACAGCTAATCGTATGACAGATACTGCCTAGATAGCTACTTGCTACACAGCTAATCGTAAGACGCTTCTGCCTAGATAGCTACTCACTAGACAGCTAATCGTAAGACAGCTACTTGCTGGACAGCTAATATGCTAAACAGCTGTCTATAACAATATTAACTAAATAGCATAAATACGAACGCAATGTGTAAACTTAGAATTAGAACTTAAACACAAACCTAAAATTAGAACTTACAATAAGAACATAGAAACTTAAATAACGTCCCAGCTCACGCAAGCAGTGGCGATTGTATAATCTAGCTATAATAATGCCCAATGTTCACAGCTTGGTAAATTCAAAGATGTTGCTATTTGCTTCGGCTTACCTGAGATTTTATTTTTATTGATCAAAAGAAGCTTTTTGATATTTTTAGTCCATTGAAGTATGTAAGAAATCACACAATTTCGGAAAATGATTTTATTTTCTTATCTGCTCGCCACAGTCACTTCATAAAGTCATTGTATGTATTATATATATATATATATATATATATATATATATATATATATATATATATTATACAGACGCAAATACAGTCATCAAAAATCTTTTGCATTTAATTTCTAAGGAAAGATACTTAATCTTTCCTTAGAAATTAAATGCAAAAGATTTTTGATGACTGTATTTGCGTCGTCGACAAAATCACTTGAACACTTTTGTAAAAAGATATTAGTCTTAATCCGAAATTTCAATACAGCTTTCAGAATTAGTACCTATCCCGCCAAATTATATAGTACTACCGGCCCGGTACGTGCTTCGCTACGTATAAGGCATAATAATAAAAAATATGATTAGTAAGTTCATTTATTCAAACATAACAAAATTTAAATTGCTAAAAGATGTTGATTTTACACTTTTTTAAGATTTTATTTTAATTTTCTTTACGTACAAACCTTCCCTGGACTTCCACGAATAATTCAAGACCAAAATTAGCCAAATCGGTAAAGGCGTTGTTGAGTTATAACATTACAACGAAAAGTGGCATTGATTTTTATATATATAGATATTTAAAATTTTAACTATGGAACACACCGCGTCACTGCCTCGGGCGGATCCACTTGGTTTTTTTAATGCACTCTCAAGACCGTAGCATAGATTTCACAGTTCTGCGAAATGTTTTTTTTTGAAAGTTTTTTTAATAAATGGTTAACATTTGTTTTAACTGTCTTAAAAGTAATAGAAAACGGCATTCATATGATATATACCACGTCACGTTTATCAGATTTAGGTGATATAGCATTTGAATACGAAAAATAACTAAACAAAAATTTAATAAAATTAATGAGAATCATTTGTGAATATTTTGTAAAGTTTTATTGAGTATGTAGCTATGAAAATACTACATTAAGGTATACATAAAAAAAAAAATGTTAACGTGTTTTTTCGAAAAAAGCTGTGTTTTGTTAGTTTTCGTTTATGATTTTTTATTTCATCTCTGTGTATCATCCAACAATAGTCCGCCATCATATTAACGTCCCAACGGCCTTGATATCTTCTTTCCATCTCTTTTATGTCCTGATGAAACCGTTCACCTTGTTCTTCACTGTAGTAGCCTAGACTTTTTAGGAAACAATCAATGTGAGACTTCAAAAAATGAATTTTCGGACTCATATTACAGCCTAAATTTTTATAGGCGTTTAACAGTTCCTGCACAATATTATTATTCTCAGGATCTTTTGTGTTGCCTAGAAACTTAGATACGGCGTTTTGAAGCTGTTAGTGTTAGTAGGAACTGGTATGTGTAATTCGGGCCCATGTGGAACTGGCTTTGTTATAGACGACAACATCAGGATACACAATTTGGGCGCGGTTTTTAGAATTATATCCTGTTACATTTGTAAAACAAAAATAACAACCGTCTGTATGATTTTTTGTTCCCGCCACAACATAGGAATACTGAATGACAATGATTTTGATTTACCGTAAGTCCACTGTCTTAACACTTCAACACATAGCCGGCATACTGTATGCGGAGCCCACTGTTTTTCTTGGTAACATAATATTATTCCGGAGTAAGCATAATAAGCATTTTTTACAAAGTCTATTATTTTTAATCTTTGCTTAACTATTGTATATTGTCCGCAAATATAGCAAAATACATTTGCATTGTTTTTGCAACTCCTAGTTACAGATTTAATAGAACAATCTTTTATTACACGTTTTTTTTGGCGGTTTAAACCACTATGATTGGTCATACATAGACTACATAAAATATTTTTTTGTTACTTTTTCTCACCCGGGAAAGGCATGTTAGTAACAATAGACTATAGGATGATTAGTCATAGAGTATAGAATAGAAATATAGATCGTGGAAGCGATTAGGTAAAATAAACCAAACTAACTTACCAATCTAACGAACTTTTATATATTTATCTATATGCAAAAAGAATGCGACGTGATACGTTAAAACAAAGTTTATATTTGCTATATACAGACCAACATCTACATGTTTGTGATGAATTTATTTAAAAAAACTTTTTCATCGCAGATCTGTGTTTTTACTGCCTAACCAAATTTAGTTCTATTTTCAAAATTTACTATAAGTGTTTCCCGCCCAAAGGTGGGAAGTAGCATCCTCCACCCGCTACACGGATCAAATAAACACTATTTTCCAAATATGAGAAACGAACTGGCGTTTTGTGCAACCAAAGCTCTATAATCTATATTAATATGCGAATATTGTCCGATTGAGGATTTAGGGGGAATTTCATTGGTATTGTGGCGAGCGGTGGGTCAGTGCATTGGAAAAACAACTAGTGTTTGCGAACGGTCCCTTTATTGTCGTCGACAGTGATAAATTGGTGCAACACTCAGATCACGGAACACAATTACATGCACTTAGAGAATCCCCGCGACGAGCACTCCCTAGCACTGAACACTTAGAACTCTTCACTTTCACTTTTTAATTTTTACTTCTTCTTGACTCGTCTTCGTCTTTACTTGAAATCACACTCCGTCTAGGTTCGCTGTAGGTACTTACTTATCCTTAAATTGTTCCAAATTTCAATGATTTTGAAAGTCTTTTTATTCTAGAACCTTCACATTTATTCCAGACTAGCTGCGCCCCGCGGTTTTACCCGCGTTTAACTTTATAAATTATCACAGCTCCTCCCCCGTAGGTGATAGCGTGATAATATGTAGCCTATGTGTTGACCAGACCTCTTAGTAATATTCATGCAAAATTTTAAGTAAATCCATGCAGTTCTTTTTGAGTTTACCCCGGACATACATACAGACAAACAGACAAAATTTCTAAAAACTATATTTTTGGCTTAGAAACCGATTGTAGATAAAGCCCCATGTATCCTTTTAAAAAAATATTCGATGTACAGTTTTGACTTTCCTACGATTTTATTATATGTATAGATTAATAACAACCCAAACAACATTACCGTACTCATCTCACAAAAATATATCCTATGTGGGGATCCAACCCATAACCTCTAGCTTAGCAGTCAGGGCCACTAACCACAAGACCAACAGGCCAGTCAAACATTCACTGTACTTCTAATTCTTCTATCCAACACTTAAGTTTCTTTTTCATTTACTGGTTTGTAAAGCTGAAATAACTTAGTACATAAACATATAATAAAATCGTGAGAAAGTCAAAAAAGTACATTGAATATTTATATATTTATATTTTCAAAAAGGATACTTGGGGGGTGATCTATAATCGACATCGAAACCAAAAATATAGTTTTTAGAATTTTTGTCTGTTTGTCTGTATGTATGTCCGGGATAAACTCAAAAAGTACTGCATGGATTTAGTAAAAATTTTGCATGAATATTACTAAGAGGTCCGGTCAACATATAGGCTACAAATTATCACGTTATCACCTTCGGGGGAGGAGCTGTGATAATTTATAAAATTCATCGCGGGTAAAACCGCGGGGCACAGCTAGTAATAAATAAATTACTTGGAGCTGTATGTGCTCTCCGTTTTAAAGTTTGAATTCTGTCAAAATATATATTTAACAGATATAAAAGATACTTTATCAAAGGTTCGATTCATCACTGAAATATATATTTCAAATATTAATAAATACAGTATAAGTCAGTAAGTAATCATTATTAACATGTCAGCCAAAAACGTCTGCTGCTGGACTAGATCGTCACCAAGGCTACTCGAATCAATCGGCTTCTTATACTGCCGGTCCATCTTGCAGATCCTATCTAAACTGCATCTCCACCTATAAATAATGACTAACATCTAAGTATTGTCTACGCAAATCTCTTACAGGATCAAACCAGGGGCTCTACCGGCTAAGTCGTCGAACATCGATTTATTAAATGGTGTTCAAATAAATAAAGGTTAAAAATGACTTAATCAAGCGTTAAATCGGCTTCCATGAGCACATGTGACGTCATAAATGGTCCGGAATCGATTGTAAACGTTGAAACCGATTGAACGATTGATTAAGTCATTTTTAACCTATATTTTTTTGAACGCCATTTAAGAAATCGTATGTTCGGCGACTTAGCTAGTAGAGCCCCTGAACCTAAATCATAGGATTTTTTTATTGCAGACAGACTAGTGAAACAACGGGTTGAGAGTTGATGTTGATGTTGATGGCTCCGAGCCTTTCTCTATGAACATCAACTTGATTCCCTTCTTGTTCAAGAGACTTTTGTCCCAGCGTTGTAAACTACCGTATAGATCGCAACGCAGGATCCCTCAATGAAAAGGGACACGCTAATCTATTACAAAAGATCACCCCATTACTTCGTTAAATCCGCCAACTTACGAACATCGAAGTCTTTTCTGTGGGATAGATATCGGCTCCGATCTTGTATCGGCGTACCTCCGCCCAGTTAAGGAATTGCCCCAGCTAAATATCCAAAGCCAGTATAACCTAGTTGAATGTGTGATAACGCCAGACGGTCCAGACTAAGCACTTTGAATGGAGTTGGCTCTCGAACAGTTCAGGGGCCACGTCATATTTGGCCCCTTATTTCTCCTCCAACTCACCCATAAAGTCCCAAGATAAGCTACAGATCTGACATGCTCAACATTATACTTTTGAAGAACGCAAGCTATCGTTTAACTCAATTTTTTATGGGACTGGTCCCTCCACTGCAAGTCCAGTAACCCAGGATCAACAGTGTCAGATTTTATGACTACTTCAATTTTTTTTTTTTTATTTTGCGTGTTGGAAAACCTGCATGGATGTCCTCCGCCTTGGGGGAGACGGAGGGGTCTGTCAGACTCCTACTGACTAAAAACCACCCCGGTGTTCCATCTCACATCTGCGCCGGGGGTCGCGGGAACATACGATACTTCCGCAACCCCCGGCTGGACTCAATATTCATACCTGCCACAACGATACTCAAAGTGGAGGCCCTCAAATATAACAATAAAAACTTGAGAGGTGTCGAGGGACACCCGGATGGAACGAAGTTATTTCTTATTATTTATTATGTACAAAAAAAAACTGTATATACTCAACAAAAATAATCGTTGCGACACCACACTGTTCAATGCGAAATATCACCATCATGACAGACAAAACATGCGCACGCCGCACAGCTGCAAAAAAAAGTGTTCTGACAACTTTTCGTGAGAATTTTTTCCGTCTAGCCCCCTTTCACAGCGCGCGATAAGGAACTTCGTTCCAAAAATCCTATTTAAAAGTTTAATGTCTAATAAACAAATCTATGTAATGACTTGAAATGAAGATGAGACCGTTCGCGTCAGGAATAGACTCGTCCTTAATCCTAGGACGAGTCTATTCCTGACGCGAACGGTCTTGTGTAAAAAAACTGTACAAAAAAAGCTATCAATTAGGCAATAGGAGATCAAGGTACCTAAATTTTTCGGGCTATTCCTTTCTATTTAACAGTTTCTCGTGGAGAGATAAAATTTGAATAGTTAGTGATAATCACCTTTGCAAAACAACTCTTAAAGTTGAAAGATTGACAAAGCTCTGAACTAAATTACAATATTTATTTTATTTTATTGGTACAGAAACAGATTACAGATTCTATGGAGTTCTACATATTTTATGTTATAAGCAAAATTTTAACCTGTTGTCCAATTATAACGGTACACAGCACTTATATTATAGCTTCATATATATTTTTAATTTTCGAGATAAATGGTAAAATTAGATTACACAGACAATAATTGGCAAGCTAAAATTAATAGTTTGTGTTTATAAAGGGTTGATAGGTTTTAAATGAAGATTTTATTTTTTAAATAAAGCTTTTTTAAAGCTGTTTATACAGTCATGAATATGTCAAATTCAGAGCATATAGAATTATACTGCTGCTATATTAAAATAAGGTAGTATTTAAGTAAGTACAATTTTCGCTACTTGGAAAACCAACGCGTCGCAATGATTCATTCATCTCAAACCGGGTAGCGCTTACGTATGTTTAACCGAACACATTTAACAACAACAGTCTGCGCTTAAACGTCTCTACGAGCGCACGCATTTTTGAATTTCGAACGGAACGAGTCGCGTCTTTACATTCGAAAAATAAAAGAATAATTCCCTTTTTAATTTTGTTAAAGCATTTCAAGTGATAATTGTTAGTGATATTTTGTTGATAAAAATAATTAATATGAGAATGATGGCGAGTGTGTGGTTATTTTTGGTGACAATCCTCGTGCAGGATGCCCTAGGAAACATGATGTGTGACGAACCGGAGAGCATCATCAACTGTGATGACTGCGTTAGATGTGGTGGTCAATGGTGCACCACAGAAGTAAGTGAAATTTTATTTATATTTTTAACCTTTTTGACAATTTAGCATGACTGTAAAATACGTTATATGTGTGTTAGTGAATTAATCTTAACATATCCTCGTAATGGATGTTTATCCTTTAGACTGCCCTATTTAAATGCAGAATGTGTTACCTAAAATCTAGTGCACTGAAAAGATTCAATTGTTTCATGATTTTATTGCAGTTTATATCTTCAGTATTACTGAAATTCAAAAATATGCAATAATTTTACATGTCTTCTACCATAGACAAGATAGCCAGCATGCATTTTCTAGATTAAGACTTATATGTAGGTACCCTTTTATGTGAAGTAAATGATTCAGATTCTGATAATTCGTTGAAGCCGTTCCAATGTTTCGTACAACAATTTTTCAAGTAGAATCTGCGGATTTATACCGTAAGCTAATTTAAGAAAATAAATATGTATAAAAAAATTACAATTTACCCACTTTTTAGTATCGTATTGTATTTTACTCATTTAACAGATGATAACAACTGAATGATTATGTAGTAGGGTAGACGATAGACGTTAGCTAAAATTGTAAAATGTGTTATCAAATAAAAGGTTATATAAATCAGAATAAAGGGCATATATATAGGGTCGAATTAAATAAGTCAATGAAAGTTAACGCTATTTTTTTGTAAGTTTAAATATTATATTGGTTTTATATAAGATAATTGAATAATTTTATTTCGTTCTTTGCTAGCGGCTAGGCCCCAAACAATATGGAAAACATACTTTTTTACAGAATAGAATTTAATTAAATTTCTATTTTTATGTAACTCGTTAAGTACGTACAAAACAAAAATCTGTATAAAAAAACATATAACCGAATCAACTCTTCTTTACTGCAATCGCTTTGAATAAAATTGGAAATAATCAATGCGGAAATCGGTTTTACGACTTACGGAGTAAATACTATTTTAATTGTCTCTATCAGTTACTACTAATAAGCACCAAATCTACTGAATTAGTTACATTTACAAATTAGTTATATTTGAAAAAGGCTTGTTGTAAAAACAAGTCTATTTTCAAAGCAAGCAAGTTTTTCAAAGCATTCCGTTAAATGTTATATTCTTTTCCCCTTCCTCATTAAGGTAAAACCCAGTATAAGTAAATATGAATTAATTTCATGATACTTATATTACAATAAAAGTGAAACGCCTGTTTGTAATGTCAAAATACCATATATTTTTACTAAACGCATATCAAAGTTCTCCCTAATGATTAAGGTTCTTGAAAGAAAGAGTGATAAGGTTTCTGAGGGGTCGGCAAATTGTAAGTGATGGTGTCGCAAGCATCCATAGGTCACGGTGACCAATTTTACATCAGGTGGTTCACATATTTATTACGAACTTACAATTACCCAAAATCATATAGCAGGACTCTTGGAGAGTGCAATAAGATCGAAGGAAAGACAATGTCTCAAAGTCATCCCGAACGGAAGGAAACAATTGACTCAATAAACGGACTGACCGACCGACACAATCTTTAAGTGCTCATTGAATTTTAATTATTCCATCAAATACTCTTGTGACAATACACAAGCTCGCCTCTATTGTCCGGTGAAGCAGCGAAAACCTCCTTTTTGGATAAGGCAGGAGGAATGCCTATGCATGCCACCCGCAAAAAGTTTCTGCGGATGGGGTATGTTGGACTCACACCGACTAAACTTAACCTGCCGTGGACTCCTTCTGGCGCCTGATAGGGAAGCCCCGGAACGCGGGTATGCTGCTTCGGTGCCCGCCTTTTGCGCCATAAATATCCTAGATGGTCGGCACACGTAACATTAAAATTAATAGAAAACAGACAAGAAGCAGGTGAATAAAACCTGCCTCTAGTTTGAATCATAAATTTTTCATTTGTAGTTGGAAACTGTAAGAATGTAATGTTTTTACATATTTTTTTTAATTGGGGAACATTGTGCATTCCTATTGTTAAGATTAAACCAACAACTACCTATTTGTAAGTAGAGGATATGTTAGCAGAGGATACAATTAGACTCTGTGATAACAATGACGCTGGAAAATGATTTGGTTTTCCCAGAATGAAGTTCCGCGTGGGCAAAGCTTCAGGCGGAAATCTACTTGATAGTTTGAAACTACTACAAAATACTTTAAAACTGCTTTTTGTTTAAGTAGCAAGAGTGTATTGCATTTTAAGTAAGAGTTTAAAACTTCAATATAATGACTTTGGTGATTCCTTGAACGAACGTTAATTTATTAAACACTTGTTAAACCTCCAGATAAACGATTAAATTACAGGCTTATTAATAATGATAATTTCTAAAAAATTATATTAAATTATTTATGAATCTAACCTGTGATAATCTACAATTAACATCACATGAATCAATTCACAAGACATGAACAAATGCATAAATGTTGCCCGGAATAAAGCTTTTAACATAAGACCGTCAATTGCATTACTTTTTAATTTTATTTGTGATAATAAATGTACTCTTTATTACCAAAATAAAATCTGTTAAGATAAGATAAGATATTTATATGTCCTAACATGTATACGTACAAATTGCATGCCAGATTAGATATAGAAGTCATGTTTGCCATACTACATGGCATATAAATATTGCTTAGGTTCATAGACCTGCACTAATATATTATAATGAAATCAATTAATAAATTACATAATAATCAGAAATATTAAATATAAGAAAATATTAAAAGTAAAAGTTTTGGCAATAAATTGTACTTTGTATTCTTCTTAATACGAAAACACAAACGGCGGTTTTCGAACTCTATGAAAGTCATATTTAACGGCTAAAACGCTTAAAGGCGCATTGATAAACAAGTAAACAAGTGGACTGAAGGGCAGTGAGTGGCGCCAGCCTGCATACAAATCTGCGCGTCAGCTACCTTACGTCGAAGGGTCGTTCGCACAAAACAGTTTTACTCATGTAAAATAAAATTGTTTACAATTTTTATAAAATCTTATAGTTACACAGAGTTAAGTTTAGATTTAAGGTCATCATTCCGACAATTTGGAGACTTAAAAAAATACATAAATATGTTATTTGAAAAACCAGTTTTAAACCTTATTTCCTCTGTTATGAAAGTTTACCAATCTTTTAAAGTTATAACCGCATATATGACAAAAATCAGAACTATTAAAAAAAAAAATCGGAATAATCCGAATGTTATATAAGATAAATATTCAATTGTGTATTGACAATATCTTTAATGTGGCTCGTCAAGTACTTGTCAATCATGTCCTCCGTCTTAATATTATCCAGTTTAGATGAAATTTTCACAGTTTATTGTGTAATCAAAACAATACAAATTTAAAGCATACAAATGATTTACTTTTTTCATAAATCATAACTTTACCATCAAATCGTTTATTTGCATAACACAGGTTACAAGTGGTGGTAACATTGTAATACATGTCCACTGTGTTCTACCACAGGGTGTGCAAATTTTTGTCATAGGACATACATATGTAGGTGTTGAAAAAAATATAACATGATTATTGTTCAGCATATTATTTTCCGCACAATTGAATCATCATTAACAGTTAGATAACAAATTAAAATTATGTTCAGAACTTAATTGAAAATCATACAAACAATAAACAGCTCAACAAAATATTAAAACAACAGTAATTGAATTTCAAATACTGTTGTTTTATATACTATGTCAAATAATAAAAAAATCAACTAAACAATATTATGTCAATTTGATGGGATATAGGAATAGGTATTTGTGAATATAGGAATAAACGTAAACTAAAAACAACGTAATAGCTAAAAAAATAACAGATAATTTTGTAGTGGTTACGCTCATCTCCCGAGAACAATTGGCGAGTCTTGAGGGGGTTATTGGCACCAACTACAACCCCCTCAGGCTCACAGTAGTATGCATTATTGTTATACATTGCTTTAGGGGTGGATTGCAGTCTAGACGTCTGACTAATACTAGTTTTGCAGACAGTATTATCTTTTCCTTGTTTTTCTTTCTGCCAATTTAGTTAAACAGATATAAGCAGGACTGAACCATTAATAGTCTTAAGTAATTACTCATCTGCGTGTCCTTTTAAGCTCTGGAATGAGGGGGATCATCAATCACCAAGCTTTTATTGTATTAGAGATAGACTTATCATCTTGTATTTGGTTAATAATAATATCCTGGGACATTATTCACACACAGCCAGCTGATCCCAAACTAAGCCGAGCTTGTACTATGGAAACCAGATAACTTATTTACTACATACATATATACTACTTACTTTGCTTAATACATACTCATATAGATAATTACACCCAGACTCGGCACAAACAGAAATGATCATGCACATAAATATCAGTCCTAGGTGGGAAATCGAACCCACGACCAAACGGCGTGAAAGGCAAGCATCTACCCACCATGCACACTGGCCGTTAACCTCTGCGCAACATGTGCATTCTGGAATCAATTCTTATACTCAATTCATCGCGTTCTCTGATTAAAGGTTCAGACTTTGGGTTCTATATCATATTGCGGAAGTCAAAAACAGAATTAATAAAATAAAAGTGTGTACCAAGGTTTATCAAATTCGGAATGCCTGGGTGTTAACACAATAAAAGTATGTATCAAGGCTTATCAAAGGTTTACATTCGAATTCGGAATGCCTGGGTGTAAATACAATAAAAGTGTGTATCAAGGCTTATCAAAGGTTTACATTCGAATTCGGAATGCCTGGGTGTTAATGCAATAAAAGTGTGTATCAAGGCTTATCAAAGGCTTGCATTCGAATTCGGAATGCCTGGGTGTTAATACAATAAAAGTGTGTATCAAGGCTTATCAAAGGTTTACATTCGAATTCGGAATGCCTGGGTGTTAATACAATAAAAGTGTGTATCAAGGCTTATCAAAGGTTTACATTCGAATTCGGAATGCCTGGGTGTTAATACAATAAAAGTGTGTATCAAGGCTTATCAAAGGTTTACATTCGAATTCGAAATGCCTGGGTGTAAATAATAGGTCTTTACCTATGAAATTGCCGTTTTGTATGAAAAAATTTAAACGAATTTTTTTCATGAATTTTTTTATTTGTATTAATCGAAGTAATCACCCATGCAATCAATGCATCTTTGCCATCGCAGTGGCAGTTTATTGATGCCCTTCTTAAAGAAATCAGCTGGACGGGAGGCAACAAATTCTTCAAAGGCATTTTGTACTGCCTCTCGGGTATTGAATTTTTTTCCCGCCAAGAAGTTATCCAAATTCTGGAAAAAGTAGTAGTCTGTAGGCGCAAGGTCTGGTGAGTAGGGCGGATGACGGAGAGCTTCCAACCCCAGTTCTTGCAACTTGGAGACCGTCTGCTGTGCAGTATGAGGTCGCGCGTTGTCGTGCAGGAGCAGCGGAGACGAGCGATTGACCAATGCTGGTTGGAGATGCGCCAGCTTCTCCATCATTGTGCTCAGTTCTTCACAGTACACATCTGCAGTAATGCTCACCCCGTTTGGTAAGAAGCTGTGATGAATCACACCGGCGCTAGACCACCAAACAGTGACCATCACTTTTCTAGGGGTAAGTTTTCGTTTAGGGCATTGTTTAGGTGCTGAACCAGGATCCAACCAACTTGCTGAGCGCTTGCGGTTATCAAACAGAATCCATTTTTCATCGCAGGTAACAATGCGGTTCAAAATTCCTTCATTTGTGTGTCTGTTGAGCAGTGCAAGGCACGTCTCGACGCGTACTTCGCGCTGGCGATCATTGAGTTCGTGGGGCACCCATTTGTCAAGCTTTTTTACCTTGCCAATTTGACGCAAATGGACCAATATTGTTTTGACGCTAACGTCGAAAGCTGCTGCTAATTCAGCCGTAGATTGTGTATCATCAGCTTCCACAACCGCCTTTAATTCGTCATTGTCGACCAAAGTCTTCGGACGACCGCGAGGTTCATTTTTCAGGTCGAAATTTCCAGAACGGAAGCGAGCAAACCAATAACAGGTGGTGCGTTGGTTTGTAGTGTTAGCTCCGTAAACGTCGTTGATGTTGCGTGCCGCTTGTGCCGCGTTGCTGCCACGACGGTACTCATATTCCATAATTACTCGAATTTTTAACGTATCCATGATGACGAAAAAGATTGAAATGCGATGAAAATGTAACACTAATCAATAAAGAAATGACTACTTTTGGAAAAAAGAATCCATGTTTTTAAAATAAAATTAATTTGAAATTAGAATTCTTAGCCAAACAAAAATTATTTTGATTTGAAATGGCCAGTACTGCAGAACGGCAATTTCATAGGTAAAGACCTAATACAATAAAAGTGTGTATCAAGGCTTATCAAAGGTTTACATTCGAATTCGGAATGCCTGGGTGTTAATACAATAAAAGTGTATATCAAGGCTTATCAAAGGTTTACATTCGAATTCGGAATGCCTGGGTGTTAATACAATAAAAGTGTGTATCAAGGCTTATCAAAGGTTTACATTCGAATTCGGAATGCCTGGGTGTTAATACAATAAAAGTGTATATCAAGGCTTATCAAAGGTTTACATTCGAATTCGGAATGCCTGGGTGTTAATACAATAAAAGTGTGTATCAAGGCTTATCAAAGGTTTACATTCGAATTCGGAATGCTTGGGTGTCTGACCGGTCAACGAGCACCCACAATACACTAATTAAGCTAATTGTACAACATTTTTGTGCAAAGTTGACACACCAAATTAATATGAACACGTAAATTATTGAATTGCCAGTGGGTGCACCACACAAAAAAATACGAATAGAATTACAGTATTCTTAAGAAAAGAAAGGCATTAGAACAAGGAAAATATAAACGTTCTTTTAAACTCGAACCTTTTGCAAATCGGTCTCTTGAAAGGTAGATATTATGACTTATTGAATTGTAAACTTGAACCTATTACAAATCGATCTCTTGAAAGGTATTAAGATATTAAGATTTTTCTATTTGTTTTTCTTAATGTTTGCACATCTGTATCAGATCTTTTTTTTTCAGTTAGATGTTATAATAACATTTTGAGTGTAGGTAATAGTCTATCACACCAGATGCACATAATATCGGTTTTGACTATTATAAGCCTAGCATATAATGAAAGAAAGAAAGAAAGAAAGAAAATACATTTATTCAGTAAACAAGCGCAGACAATCATAATAATATATATAAATAGGTACACATACAGAAGTACTTATTGGTTATCTGTGCGAGTCCGAATTGGTCCCACCTCAGCACTAGCTGCAACATTAACTGTTGCAGCGCTGGTTTTATGATGGAACCATGTAAAATAGCTCACAGACAATTGATGTGTTAGTAAGTTAAAGTAATGGATAGAAAGATTCAAACAAAAACAATAAATGTGACTTAACTATAGATGACGGTCACCGTAGCCTAGTTGGTAGTGCCCCTGCCTACGAAGCTGGTGGTTCTGCGTTCGAATCCCGGTAAGTGCAAATATTTGTGTAATGAGCACAAATATTTGTTTCTGAGTCATGGATGTTTTCTATGTATTTAAGTTTTTATCTATCTATATAAGTATGTATATCGTCGCCTGAACCCATAGTACAAGCTTTGCTTAGTTTGGGGCTAGGAAGATCTGTGTGACACTGTCCCTAGATATTATAAAAAATAGTTAGACATGAAACCTCAAGGATTCTTTTGGAGGAAATGATAAAAGGTATCAACGATTGACGGGTTGGTTGGAGAGGTTGGTAGATGCTTGACTTTCACGCCGCAGGTCGTGGGTTCGATTGCCACACAGAGCAGATATTTGTGTGCATGAACATGTCCGTTTGGTCTGAGTATAAGTATCTATTGATAAAAAAGTAATATATTATGTAGTATATCACTTATCTGGTTTCCATAGTACAAGCTCTACTTAGTTTGGGATCCGATGGCCGTGTGTGAATAATGACCCAGGATATTATTATTATGATAATAAACAGTTTAACGCGGATGAAACCGTAGGACACAGCTAATTTCTAAAACAATGAAAATAACAAATAATCAATAACCTGGGAAGAACCGTATAAAATTATCATAAGACTCAACCCTTTAGTTCGTCTATTTGTAGGTATGGAGAGCCGTGTTAGTTCAAAGTATAAGATCTCTTAAGTATTATATAACAATATTAGCTGATGAACCAACATCAAGTGGAGTGGTGGCGAACGGGGATCGATACACAAATTTCCTGTGGAACCCCATTTTCCAATATCCGCTGCTTAGCTAAACAAACTACTTTTCTATAAAAGTTACAGCTAATAACGATAAAACCATCCCTTTATTATGATTGCATTGCTTAAATATCCACTGGAAGACAGTGCCTCGTTAGTCGAGTATTAGCTGGTTTAACCACATCCAATAAAGTGCTGGGTTCCCAACTTCGGTTGTACTAAAAGAGCTATTTAAATTTTCTTAGAAAGTAAACTCGTTATTTACATAACCCATATAACTACATAGTTGTTGTAAGTCTTAATGCGCATTTGTGTCGGAGAATTTCTTGTTTGGAACCCTCCGAACAAGAAATTAACCCCTCGCAAGATAGAGATTATTTCTCTAAAGCGAGCAATATGTTTAATATACACATATTGACCAAGTTCATATTATATACACAAAATGATGGACCAATAATCTTGTGAAGGTTGCTAGAAGCCACTGGATGCGAGTAGCACAAGACCGGGATAGTAGAGGTCTTTGGGGAGGCCTATGTCCGGCAGTAGACGTCTATCGGATGACATGGTGGTGATGATGATGTGGTTAAGACAGTAGCCTCGCCACGCCGTGTCCTGAGTTCGATTAACGCGCAGGACAACTATTTGAGTGACCTGTAAATACTTATAATAATAATGTCACACAGATCATCCTAACCCCAAACTAAGCAAAGCTTGTACTATGGGTACCAGGCGACGATATACATACTTACTATATATAGATAGATAAATACTTAAATACATAGAAAACATCCATGACTCAGTAACAAATATTCGTGCTCATCACACAAATATTTGCACTTACCGGGATTCGAACCCAGGACCACCAGCTTCTTAGGCAGGAGCACTACCAACTAGGCTACGGTGACCGTCTCGACCGACTTGTTCTGAGCCTGAATGTAGGTACTTTGTGTCCGTAAATTATATGATGATTAAGTACCCCGCGGCAGAAGTACTATGTCCCTAATGCTGGCGTTAGCGTTCTTTAAATAGAAAGCAAAACATACGATTTAATTAAAGGTTAAGTTGGGAATTTCTCCCTTATTTAGTCGATTAAATATTTTAAATTACTCATATATGTATACACTTTCTCCAACTAAACATGTACAACTAAAATTTACTTTATCAGTTTATAGTAGGGTAATAAATTAGTGCCAAGTGCCAAGCCGTCGCCTCAGACCAAGATAAAATATTATGTTTCCAGCCAGAATGACGTCACAAGTATGCAAACTGCACGATGTTTTACCTCATTAAACTAACAAAGCAAATAATCACTCCAGTTTTGTAAATTAATTGAATAACGTTACGCCAAGGCGTTATTTTTATGCAATGACCGAAGTAATATTTGTCATCATCATCATTACAGCTAAATAAGTCCTGCTGGACAAGGCTCCCTCAAGAATCGTCTTGAGGGGATATGCCATAATCGCCACACTTGGCAGGCGGGCTGGCGATCGCAGTAAGATAGTCATAGTAATCAGAAGGAAGCTGCTGCCCTTCCTCAGGTAGATATTCCCTCGGGTCGACTTCTACGCCCCCCACGGGATGAGATGGGGTGGTGATATTCTGATTCTGATATTTGTCGCCGTCACCACAAAGCAGCAGTATTTGTAATTTCATCAAATCACGAAAAAATTGTGGGTAACATGCTACTGCAGCGTCAAGCGAGGTAGTGCAGAGCCGTATATCCAATTCCGCAAACAAGCCCTTCCTGATTGTAAGCATTATTTACCTTTAACACTTAGGCACTACTCACACGTTGCCAACCCTTCCCCCCTTCCATAGCAATGAAGATTCATATCGAACACTGCAGAAATGTAGAGAGACTTAGCTATAGTCAGAGTGTCTGTTATCACGCGGAAATGAAAATCATTATGAAAGTAATGCTCCACATTCTGTATGGCGGAGTTGGTACTCAGTCAAGTGGATCATATATCTGACTTAAAGTTTCTGTCCTTTTATTTCGACAGTGTTTGAATGAAAGAAAAAACGTTTTTCCCAACAAGCACAAAAATACAAGTCTTTAACTTAGTTTACATAGGTTCATTTCGAAGCATGCAACATTATCCGTACAAGCGAAGAAAAGGTGCCTCAGCAAAGGCAACAGTAAATAATTAATGTAACATCTGATCTGATCTTCCGATGGACAACGGCGAGTCCATCTTAGGTAGTACGGGTTTCGAGTTCAGATGGTAGCTAGCTACAACATCAACAGACTGTAATAGAAATAGGAAAAAAGCAGCAAAGCTGAAGTGTTTGACATTTACCAAAACAAAAAAAAATTTTAGAAAATAACTCAACAAAGTCCCCTTAAATTACTTTCAGATAATGTATCTTCAAATATACTACTATGAACCTATTAAATTATATTACTATCTAAAATGGGCACCATGTTTTCTTTTAGATTCTAAACCATCAACTCTTATTGCAGAACAGATTATATTGATATTGTTCTTTCCACACTATCTAATACCTACTTTATGTTATCAGGCGCAACGTTAAAGTTAGGTTCATCTTAAAGTTAACCACCATGTCAGCCAAATTACGTCCACAGCTGGACAAAAGCCTCCCCAAAGAATCCCATTCTTTGGGGAGGCTTTTGAGTGGTGAGGGATATACCATAATAGCCACGCTTGGCAGACGGGTTGGCGATCGCAGTTTGATGGTCATAGTTCACAGAAAAACGCTGCTGCCCGTTCTCTAGTAGAAATTTCCTCGGGACGATTTCTACGCCCCACACGAGATGAGATGGATTGATGACATTCTACGCCGTTACCACACAGCGCTAAAATTTAAACTAATATTTACATGAAAAAGAGCTGCTATAGTATATAAAAATTATTTACTTTTTTATTATTATAATTTAATCAATTACAATTTTAATCACACATCTTCATGCCATTTTTTTTGTTGTTTTTATGTACATCATTGAATGTTACTAACTGATTACTTTATTTGTTCTTATTTTTGTTTGTATAATTTCACTTTTAATTTCAAATAAGTAAGATAATGTGTTACAATCTGTGTTAAAATATTATATAAAGCTGTTTTTTTTGTGCATGTGGTGTTAACCTATAATTAATTGTTGCACTTGTAAATGTTACCCTAGCCGTTAAGTTAGAAATGTTTATGTGTATACAGTTGTTGATTAACCTTAATAAAAAAAAATAAAAAAAAAATAATATAATACCCATGCTTTTTGGCATACCTACTACGCCTACAGTTTTCGGATAGTATAATGGTGGTGATTGTAAGAATGGGACGGTAAATATCCCAATTAGCATAAAGTCAAGCCACAAAAGATTCTGAACCAGTACCCACCACGGTGAATCATGTTGTACACATTTTCGCAGTCATTGTTTTTTAGCTTTAAACGCTAAACCGTTGGCTCCATGCCATTCATTTTCTTGAGTACGGAGTAACAGAGCTTATATTATTCAAATGCCAGATATTATTAGGAACACAATATATCACTATTGGTGATGTGGTTTTCGTGTTACTATATAATTATTCATTCATTAGTCATATAATAATAATAATAATATCTGGGGACAATGTCACACAGATCATCCTAGCCCCAAACTAAGCAAAGCTTGTACTATGGGTACCAGGCGATGATATACATACTTATATAGATAGTTAAATACTTATATACATAGAAAACATCCATGACTCAGAAACAAATATTCGTGCTCATCACACAAATAATTGCACTTGCCGAGATTCGAACCCAGGACCACCAGCTTCGTAGGCAGGAGCACTACCAACTAGGCTACGGTGACCGTCATATGGAATTATTTGTGATACTTACAAACTTGGGAACCATTAAGCGTTTACTACCTATACTATAGCCTATGAGGCTTGCGACAGTCATGGCAACTCCTACCGCTACCAACCAATCTCCGTACACGGACCACAACAAAAGGAGTGGGGAGTTTGCGATACTGACGCTATGTGTGTCGCAAACGCCACAGGCCACTGAGCTCGCCTACAACTAGGTGAGATCAGGTTTTGTTTGTTGACTTAGCAGTAAATATATCACTCATGAAAATAAAATAATAACAATAGATAATAAAAAAAAATGTATATATTTTAACATGACGTATAAAGTTAGCCAAGTAGGCTTTCACTGCTTATTATTATATAACAAAGTAAATAAAGTTTAAAGACATTTATTCTCATTAAGACATAGATACGTCGCTTACATGAGAACTTAAATATAAACAAAATTATAATAATATATGTTCGTTAGCATAAGTACATACATAGTAAAAATTAAAATAAAAATGGACATAAAACAAAAAGTAAAAACATAATGACAATTTATGCTTCGTGGATCTAATCCTAACAAACTTAAATAGATACATAGCTAGCTTCTTGTTTTATCTTTTGGGGTGAACGTGCGTACAGATCTTCGACTCCCTTGGACCCTTGGATCCCAGGATCTTTTGTACTATCCCCCATTGGTTTTTATTCTATCCCTAGAGCCCTGATGGAATTCTGCACATAATCCAGTACGCTTCTTAGGTGTAGATTCTTGTAGTATCCTGGTTAGGGATATGCCAACCCCAGGATGGCAATTATGGTCTTGCCAACGCATCCCATTAGCATATTATATGCAGCATTGTTTCATTTACATTCTATAGTTACCTTAAAATCAAATACATAACTGTATAGAATTTAACACATACTCCTCCGTAGCGTTTACCTGTCGCCAATCACGTAGACACCAAAGTGATGCAAAAGTGTTTCCCCCTTGTCAGGATCTCATAACGAGTTGGAACAATCATTCTACAGTACTCTTAACAAAGATTTATCTTTGTCTTGAATATACCAGCATCCTCCATTAAACATTATTTATATATGAAAAGCCGAAAGGAATCATTTTTTAAAGGAACTGCAGCCGTAAAAAAAATGTTTTTATAATGGACGTTAACAGTTATAAAAATACAAACTTAGTAACTCGTGCCAGTGTTCTTTGGATTTCAGACCACATCTCAGAGCCTACCGACTTCGTAGGTCCGTTATTTCGGCAACTGACTGGCGTTTTGTGGAACTGAGGACATAACCTTTAAATGCTAAGTGTTACGCAGAGCGATGGTGTATGAGATGTTATCTTACATCTGAATCGACCTGCTAATTAGACGATCTTACGCTTACTACCAATGCTGAAAGAGATGAAAAACATTTTTTTTAAGACTACACTAAATGACTCCTTGTGTCGAGACGTACTTTACAAACATAAAACTGACGGAATCAAAGTGTTCTTCGTTCCTAGTCTCAGAACCACTACCCACGGGTCACACAAATAGTTTTCCCGCGCCGGAATAGAACCCGGGACACGACGTGGCAAGGCGACTCTCTTATCCACTGCGCCACACGTACAGTCAAACAGTTTATGTGGAAAATACCTAATTATATACTATTTTCTGTCTTCCGCGTACAGTATCAACAATCTATATCAATAATTCCGAGATTTTATATTCCGCGTAAAACATTATTGTGTAAATACTGTCGATCCGTACAATGTAATTCATCCCGTAAACATCCAGTTAGCATGCAAATACACATCAGTGAAATATAATGTGCATTTAACCAACAAACATCCGCGCAATCACACCATTCTGAGAAATTATAAATACAAACCGTTGACCTATATCAGGCCGTGTTTTATACATTAAAGTGTTACACAATTTTCATGCACGTCAATGTAATCAAGAGAATCGTTAACCCGCACTTGATGAAACATGAATCTCTGTCATCAATCATTGCAATAAGTAATAAACTGCGCACGCGTACGCAATCCTCAATTACTTTTCGCCACTTTTAAAAATATTTTTTTACAATTATTTGCATGAACTTTACGTAATTTCAACATTATCATTGGATCTCAGTTACCCTTTTGTTAGTTACTTTGTAAATCGAGTATAATCATAACCCCAGAGTGATTGATTGACTGTGTTACTACTCGTTGGGTAATGTTGGTATTCTCAATGGGCTTGAACCCCGACACCTGACATTGGGCGTCATACATATGGTCCACAAAAGTGACACAGATCGCGTAAAAAGGTCAAATCTGAGTCAATTTTCCAGTAAGTCCCGATACTTAAATGTCTAGAAGATATATCGCTACGATTTATTCGCCGCTTTCGGCCATATCTCCGTGGCATTTAACAATCTATTTCTCAATTTATTGACACGAATTCAATATGTACAATGTTCCAGATTTTTTCATGTCATTCCATTGACTTAATTTACATTTTTAAAAAGTTTTACTCATGGCATTAAGATTTATAAATCGACCAACATTTTATAGTCTCATAAAAACTCCGCTATGAATTACAAATCTTGTCTTTAATCTTCATAGATCCCGACTTAACTTTGAATATTTGGAAGCCAAATCATCCGGAAAACAAAACAGTTTCGTAATCGGACACTTTTATTTTGTAGGCTTCGGGCTTTCTCTTAGCACAACACGTAACGGCATAAGCCCTTTGTTATTGATCTAAACATTTAAACACCACGATTAGCCTCTATTTCCTTTAACAGCGTATAATTTGAGACAATAGCTAAATCAATTTCGAAAAATAACAAGTGGGCATTTATATATGTATCCAAAAAAGCTTTACGAGGAGTTAAATCACCCCTAAGCGGAGTTTATTTTGATTTCATAAGGGTTTTAAAAGTAAACAAGAGTTTATACTAAAATTGACAAAATCAATGTGTCGTATTCTCCTAACCTCCGTCTGACTTAATATGCCATGCCTGAAAGCCGAGTTTTACTCTTTTTGATTTCAAGTGGCCGGATTTGTTTCATGATAACTGCCAAAGACAATTACTGGACGAAAGCCACCCTAAGGATCATCTTGAGTGATATGCCACCTCACTTGGCAGACGGGTTAGCGACCATAGTGTAATTGCCATAGTACTCAGAGAGACTACTAAAAGATTTGTTTACCAGACATTTATATTCGGCAATTAGAAATAGGTCATTTTTAGGAGGTTCATAAATTACGTTGACAAAAATACGAGGGGTTCATCCACAGATACAAAAAAGACGGGCATAGTCGGCAGGATATCAACTAACTGTAAAAATATATTTGTCCGGGGTAGGAAAGGAAGAATACATTTGTATTGTAGAATGGCAGCTAGGATTTCTGTTAAAAAGATACTAACTGCTAACCCGTTAGTTAATTGATTAGAAACAGCATCGATATAAACTTTTTATGTATTGAACAAAAAGTTCTACAAGAACTACACCGTCATATTGAATTGTTGCAGTTCTTGCCGCGCGACCGTGGCACAATTAATGAACAAAATAATTGCAAAATAACTTCTTTGCTTTAGACTTCAAATCTGATAGAGTCACGAGCACGAATGTTAGTCTGATGTTTGAATCATCGTTGAAGTAGTAAAAATGATAACGGTTTCCGTTTGATTTAAGTAGTCATTTTGACATTTCTTTTTAATTTCCTAGGCAAAAAGGGCGTTTATTGTGTACACATATAACAATTCGGTTTATTTTATTTCACATATATGGCCAGCCATGGGTTACAGGTTTTGTCACCAAAAGAAATATAGAGTTGTTAATAAATTACATCAACTAATCTTTTAATCGACTTACAAAAATATGCATATTATCAATTATAATTTTAAATTTAGCTATTTATCCGTTGTTTCTGAAACAAAAAAAGTTTAAATAATTATTGTTTATTCTTTAGGGAATAGTTTGGCAAATAACCAAATACAAATTTGGTATTCGAATAACATACTTTCGATTTAAAGTAGTAATTATTAGTTTCTGTTAAAGGAAATTTAATGTCTAAAGTAAGTGGAACCAATATACACAAATAGTGAAATAGCAATTTAATGGGCAATCACGCTGCCTATTACCAAGTTTACAACAACTTTGACCTATGTGATATTTCTTATAATAGCGTTGCTTCAATGCTACTATACGCTTATTTCTGTACAGACGCCAGCACATCCAGTAGCCCAATCTGTCAAATTTCTTTTTTAGATTTTCAACTTTATCACATAAGTATAAGGTTCACTTTCAATTGAGGAAATTTGACAGATTGGGGAAGCTTGATATGCTGTCGTTTGTACTACGGAGCACATGCAACAGCATAATCAAATCAAATCAAAAAGTCATTTATTCCGTTAATATATTACATTTGTGTGGAATCGTAAATTATTACCATAATGATGGCTTATCTCAAAATTTAGGATATTGTAAACTAATAATGACCTTGCTCGGGTTTTTAATTACAGAAACAATTACGTGGCAGTATGACGTTACCGATGACATACGGTATACCTGTCGCTATCACCAATCTATACATATAATAAAATCGTAGGAAAGTGAAAACTGTACATTGAATACTTTTTTTAAAGGATACTTGAGGCCTTATCTACAATCGATACCGAAGCCAAAAATATAGTTTTTAGAATTTTTGTCTGTGTGTCTGTTTGTCTGTATGTATGTCCGGGCTAAACTGAAAAAGTACTGGATGGATTAACTTCAAATTTTGCATGAATATTACTAAGAGGTCGGGTCAACATATAGGCTACATATTAAAACGATATCACTTACGGGGGAGGAGCTATGATAATTTATAAAGTTTAACGCGGGTAAAACCGCGGGGCACAGCTAGTATATATATACAATATGTATATGTAACACAGTTAGTGCCACGTGATTGTTACAAAATATCAGCAATCAATATACCAAGAGGCCACCAAATTATAGCTATATTTTAAAAGCTAAACTTAAAAAACCAAAACCGGCCAAGTGCGAGTCGGACTCTGTACTTAAAGGTAATGAAAAGTATAACACTAGTACCAGTTAAATAATACCGGTGACATGCCCTGTTATTTCATTTACTACCATGGCCCCTCTCATACCAATCACCGATATATCCCTCTCATACTGCCAAGTCTGTAGTTGATTTTTGCCAAATCAGCTCCACGTGATTTGACTGATAAATTATTCCTTACTAGCTGGTCCCCGCGGTTTCACCCGCGTTAAACTTTATAAATTATCACAGCTCCTCTCCCGTAGGTGACAGCGTGATAATACGTAGCCTATATGTTGACCCGAGCTCTTAGTAATATTCATGCAAAAATTTGAAGTAAATCCATGTAGTACTTTTTGAGTTTAGCCCGGACATACATACAGACAAACAGATAAACAGACAAAAAATCTAAAAACTATATTTTTGGCTTCTATATCCATTGTAGATCACGCCCCAAGTACCCCTTTAAAAAAATATTCAATGTACTGTACATTGAATATTTTTTTGACTTGATTACGATTTTATTATATGTATAGATTGCTATCAGAATATAACGACAGTAATCGAGACAAAAGAGGTGTGCAAAGATCGTGACAAATGGAAATCCGTTGTCTCTGCCTACCCCTCTGGGAAACTGGCCTGATTATATGTATGTATGTATGTAGGCTATCAAATGGTTCAAGTTTCAGTGAAATACCTGTTTCTCGAACTAACACCACACGCTGTGCCATGATCGCTTTTCCAAACAAAATACTAATTGCAATTCACAGATGGTAAACTAATTTTAAAAGGCGATACGTGAAAAATGAAATATCTTTGCATTTTGCAATTAACACTGCTCCACTTACCTATTAACGTATTTAACATTGAAAGTCAGACCAGACCACAACACAAAGACCAGTCAGATTATAGACTGCTCTTATACTACAAGCAACAGTAGGTTCTTCTTTTGTTTCCTACTGTGATTTAATAAATCACAGTAGGTAACAAAAATATTAGTTTTGGGCTTATACAGTTGCCAATAGTAGGTTAACACCCTAGCCTAGTTGGTAGTGATCCTGCCTACGAAGCGAGTGGTTCTCTCTATATAAGTATGTATATCGTCGCCTGGTACCCATAGTACAAGCTGTGCTTAGTTTGGGGCTAGGATGATCTGTGTGACATTGTCCCCAGATATTTTATTATAACAATCATTCTCAAATACAAGTCACCTAAGCTAAAATCGAAACCTAATAAAATATGGTAGTAAACAATAAAACAAATTTGCCAAAATGCAAGACAAAAATATAACAAAATAAAACAAAAATGACAGATACAGCTGTTGTATATATACCATATATGTACTACGGCAATGTATTGTTTAAAATCAAAACAAATCTAGTTATACGTGTAAATATATATTGTAAGCGCTAGCCTTTTGCACAAGGACTATTCCTTAAAGTATAGATCGCTTTACCGCTTTTAAGGGTTCAGTCAGCCAATTATAAATACAAAAATTTTACAAAATAATAAGCATAAATTGTCTGTTTACGGTACGGAGTGAAACTAGATAGTTTTTTTAATAAGTTTTATGCCTTTTATCTCAAAAATGGTTCATTAGACATAAACCATGTAATTGTGGTGTCAACTGATACCACCTTATATTTTATGTCGGGATGAATAATTATAATAAGCTGGAAGAACCTAATTAATCATATTTTCCACGCTTTTATGAACTTAAACGGGCATAATGCACCGCACAACGCATTTCGATGTCTACCTTAACTGCTCTGTGCTCTTAAACATCTCATTTATTAATGTTAACATAATGTTGCGCAAAGGTTACCTTAAAAAATGCTTGTATTACAAAGGGCACGTTATTTACAGTTGCGAGAGTAATGAGCTATCGCAATCACGCTGTTTAGGTATAATTGAGTGTCGGCACTATTAATAAAACCTTTCATTTTAGGGTTCCGTACGCAAAGGGTAAAACGGGGTCCTATTACTAAGACTTCGCTGTCTGTCTGTTGGTCTGTCCGTCTGTCACCAGGCTGTATCTCACGAACTGTAATAGTTAGACAGTTTTTTTTTTTTTTTTTTTTATTAGGGACTAGTCCCTCCCTCTTACCCACCACTGCAACTCCTGTAAGCCAGGATCAACAGTGGCACACAATGAAATGACACTGAGCGGTGAGGCTCAGGCATGTCACGGGGAATGGCTTTAACTGTCTTGGATCCCGCAACGAATTTAATCAGAAAGAAAAAAAAGGAGGAGTTATATTATATATATACATTTTATCTATACATTTTCACAGATGATTTATTTCTGTTGACGCTATAACAACAAATACAAAAAAAAACTAAATAAAATAAATATATAAGGGGGCTCCCATACAACAAACGTGAATTTTTTGCGTTTTCGTTGTTATAGATAACTAGCTGTGCCCCGCGGTTTTACCCGCGTTAAACTTTATAAAATATGGCCTATGTGTTATCCTAACTATAAAAATTAGCCTATGTTCTTTCTCAGGGTCTAGACCATCTGTATACCAAATTTCATTCGAATCCGTTCAGTAGTTTTGGCGTGAAAGAGTAACAGACAGACAGACAGACAGAGTTACTTTCGCATTTATAATATTAGTTAGGATTAGGATGGCACGGAACCCTTCGTGGGCGAGTCCGACTCGCACTTGGCCGGTTTTTTTACAAGAGGAAATACTAATAAAATAAGTACCCTAAACCGGCGAGCATGTATGAAGAATATAATGACAGTAAACGAGGCAAAAGAGGTTAGCAAAGATCGTGACAAATAGAAATCCGGTGTCTCTACCCACCCCTCTGGGAAACAGGCATGAGTCAATGTATGTATGTTAAATAGTTTATTCACATTATACCATGAGAACATCGTTGTATGGACTGATGAACAAAATGGGTTAAACACTCTAGTATAAAATCCAATATCTTCGAGTTTAGTATATTCACACTAGTATTATAAAGGCGAAAGTGTGCGAGTGTGTATGTTTGTTACTTCTGCACGTCAAAACGGCTGGAGCGATTTTAATAAAATTTGTTACGGAGTTAGCTGACACCCTGGATTAACACGTAGGCTATTCATAAATTTTAACGCGGGTAAAACCGCGGGGCACAGCTAGTGTAGTATAAAATCCATTCCAATATGTAAAATAACCCAAAATTGCTGGCCCTTACATTGTTAAGGAGTATTTATCAAAGCTTATATTTTTACATTCTACATTCAAAGTAGGCTAGACTTAGACGGGCTATTTTATGCTTGGGGAAAACACCGGGTTTTGTCGGAGTCTAAAAACTCTGTGTTCTCTGCAGCTTATAAGGAAAGGTGCCGCCTTTTCCTATGCGTAATGCTCCACTCTTTCTATTTCTAAAGTTCCACTCACCACATTCGTATTGATTTATTGTCTTAACCGGTCCTCAATCAGATGGGCAGCCCACGTATTATCGTAGCGACAATTGTACTTAACTCTAAAAACTGACCTGATGGATATGCCCACCAGGTCCAGGTTCAAATCGTTGGACCTTTGACGTGCTACTTGTTTATCGCATTATATTTAGTTAGATAGCAAAGTACCTTACAGAAGACATTCTTTAATAATAACATTAATAATTTTAATGTTGTATTTCTGCGTGTGAGTTAGGTTTCGGGCTGAGGGGAAGGGTCAGCAACACTTGTTTGCTGACTCTTAAAGGCCGGCAACGCACCCGCGATACCTCTGGTGTTGAGAGTGTCCATGGGCGGCGGTGATCACTTACCATCAGGTGACCCACTTGCTCGTTTGTCGCCCTCTGATATAAAAAAAAATAAAGAAACGAAACGGATCTTTATAAAATAGTTGTTAGTATCAGGAGGGAGGCGCTTATACACCGTATGATATCGTATATTATCTCACCGGTCCGTAAGTGATCAGCGAGGCAGCTAGGCTCGCGGTCAGACCATAGATGGATGACCGCCAAAGTGTTTTAATTTCTGAGCATCTCCGTGCTTCGCAGGGCATGTTAAGCTGTTGGTCCCTGTTGAAGCCATTAGGCAACAGTCAATAAACAACAACTCTGACACTAGGGTAACTATTCCCCATACGATTAGTAAGTAAGTAGTATGAGGAATAAGTACTTGCGTACAAATTGCTATTGCATGTGTGGCCACTGTGGTGAGAGGCGGCATATAAAGTGGAGCTCAATAGTTTGTACATCCTTCCCGTCTTCATCTCGTAAACGTTATTATGTAACTTATAATATATTTATAGCCCCTGACCAAGTTTCGACAGACATAGTATAGCAGTAGTTATGATGGGCCGGTTGGCGCGGTTGCCTTTCACGCCGCAGGTTCGATTCTTATGAATATCTGTCCGGGTTGGCCCGGACAGATATTTGTGTGCATGGACGTGTCTGTTTGTCCTGATTCTGGGTTTAATTATCTATAAAGAATTAAAAGTAGTATATGTAATACACAGTTATCTGATTTCCATAGTGCAAGCTCTACTTAGTTTATGATCAGATGGCCGTGTGTGAATATTTTCCCAGGATATTTAACGAGCTAAATCCGCGATCTCACCGGGCTTGAAACATTTCACATGGCATTTCTGGAGGGAAATAGAGATGTTCATTTTATTAATTCCCATACCTTTCCATATCTAGATGTTTTTATTTCAAAAAGGTAGGCAGCGCAGTAAAGCATTGTTAGGGTATGGAATATACAAGTAGTATAAGTTCAAAACAATAAATCCATTCGGTCAGAAATGTAGTAAATAAGTAGCTTATAGGGTAGCTTTATTATTGTAAATACATATATACTTAAATATTATAAGCATTTAAGTTAGATGATTAAGAGCGTGTCGCCTACAAATTGCGTTAGCCGTTTGGCGTTTAATATGATAAGAACCATTAATGTAACTTGAATGTGAATAAACAATAATAAACAAAATATCAGTTTCCTACCGTAAAACTATCTCCAGGACAAATTTCATCACAATCGGTACGCATAAAATACGACCAGACAAATCTAAATTTATCTTTTAGTGTAGATATGAATAAGCAGGTTACAAATGTATTTTAGAAATTTTAGTGTCGTAATAACTTTTTAATTAGTTTCGTGACAAAGAATGACGTGTCACAACAAAATGTGGACCATTCTGAATTCCGGCATCTCATCACACAACGTATGGTAGGTTAATCATATATGTAATGTTTATCATAATGTCTTGGGCAGCAATTATAAAGCGTGTACCATAGACAATTGTAAGCACTTCCGAACAATATAAGTACAGACGCCAGCACATCCAGCTACCCCACTCTGTAAAATTAAATAAAAAAGGTTTTTATTCACGTAGACTTTAAAAAAGCGCTTGTAAATAGTCAGAACATGTTTGTAGTAATATAGTTGTATACATTATTATTTCTAGTAACATAGATATTTAGTTACACTTTGTATTGATTGTATGAAAACATTTATAAAATTTATTTCTGTCAAATTTCTTTTATAGATTTACAACTGTATCACAACAGCGTAAGGTTCACTTTCAACTGGGGAAATTTGACAGATTGGGGTAGCTTGATGTGCTGGCGTCTGTACATCAGTCATGTAGAGATTCATTTTGAGTTGCTTCGACAAAAAAGATTTATCAAAAAAAATATAGAGTGCACTGGGATAGGTAGTTTTAAGGTCTCTGATGATCTCAAAGACCTAAAATGTGTATCATAAACGAATTCAAACTTTGCTTAAGGTAAATAGGAGCTTTATTCAAGGCTAGACTGAACATGCATGATATGGGTACGCGCGGTCTACCTTCGACCACATCTTCACTTACCATCGGGTGAGACCGTGGTCAAGCGCAAACCTATTGAGCTGAAAAAAATAAGCTGTTGGGTTAAACAAGATAATTTGAAGGAGATAGTAAAACCGTATGTGAGAACTCGCGCTTCTTAAAAAATTCAGAGACGTGATCGTATTTGCTAAGTTCCAATACAAATCTAACACAGAGCTAATCTAAAGCTCTTTTGAAAATACTTTCCCATATCACCATGTCAGCCAAATAATGCCACAACCGGACAAAAGCATTCCGAAAGATGGGGGGATATGCCATAATCTCCACGCTTGGCAGAAAGGTTAGCGATCGCAGTAAGATGGTTATAGTTCACAGAAAAACGCTGCTGCCCGTTCTCTGGTAGGTATTCCCTCGGCACGATTTCTACGCCCCCCCACGGGATGAGATGGGGTGATGATATTCTATAACGTCACCACACAGCGAACTAAACACAAAGCTAAAGGAATGCTGTAAATAAATGACAGTCGCCTAAAGTTATATGTTTTTTTTAAACAATGGGTAAATGCGCGACCGTCGTTATTAACATAAGGTCCGTAATAATAATATCACCTTAATATAGACAGAACCATTGCCAATATGTATTACAAATATTAACTAGATAATTAGACTTAAACTAGATAATTAAACTTAAACATAATCTCTTGACAATCACTTGATACGAGCTAGCTAAATATCATTGCTGTTATAAAATAAGTTTTATTAATGTTTTGATACTATCAATACAATGTGTACCTAAATATCTATGTTACTAGAAATAATAATGTATACAACTATAATACTACAAACATGTTCTGACTATTTACAAGCGCTTTTTTAGTCTACGTGAATAAAAACCTTTTTTATTTTTATTTTTTTATTTTTTAATGAATGGTCTTTGGTTAGGCTTCTTTTTCATTAGAGGAAGTTCTTTTCAAAGAACATCAATAAACTAGTAAATTGTGTACAGGAAGCCTTTGCCGATAATATTTTGTAGTGTTTATTATCTATTGAATGTGGTCCGTCCCGTTGCCAGATTTGTTCAAGCTGTCGTCAGTTGAAATAGCTGTCTAATGATAACAATTGATATCAATAATGTATACAGTATGGTTGTCCCTTGTTCTTTTTTATTGAAAGGAAAAAAACGAAGGATAAAAGGCCGCTGGAGCAAACAACCTATCAAATTACGGTCAGGCTCTTATGTGCTTTGTCTGACTAAACTTTAAAAAACATAGATAATAATATTTAATATATATAATATTAATAAATACCCTGGACATACACAGCGCTATCTAACCCAAACTAAGAAAACTTTGTACTATAGATACTATTACTTGTATGCTTGATTTTGTAATTATATGCATCCAATACGCAGAAACCACCCGAACATGACAAATAATAACATTATATAAAATTAAAATAAAAAGGTTTCTATTCACGTAGACTTTAAAAAAGCGCTTGTAAATAGTTAGAATATGTTTATTGTTATTTCTAGTTACTTATCACAGATATTTAGGTACACGGAATGACAAAACATTTATACAATTTATTTTAAGTTATTGTCAAGGAGATTATGTTTAGGTTTAATTATTGAAATTTATATTTTACTACATAATATTGTCTGAATGGTTCTGTCTATATTAAGGTATGAATTCAGTATTATTATTATAACGGACCTTGTGTTTAAAACGACGGGCGCGCTTTAATCCTGGGACATTTTCAAACACAGGCCATCTGATCCCAAACTAAGCAGAGCTTGAAACAGATAACTGATATACTACTCTCCTTTTGTAAATACATACTTAATATTATATAGATAATTACACCCAGGCCCAGGGCAAGCACACAAATATCTGTCCTGGGGCTCTACCGGCTAAGTCGCCGAACATCGATTTCTTGAATGGCGATCAAATAAATAAAGGTTAAAAATGACTTAATCAATCGTTAAATCGGCTTTAACTTTGACATCCGATTCCGGACCATTTGTGACGTCACATGTGCTCATGGAAGCTGATTTAACGATTGATTAAGTAATTTTTTTACCTTTAGTTATTTGAACGCCATTTAAGAAATCGATGTTGGGCGACTTAGCCGGTAGAGCCCCAGGACAGATATTTGTGTGCTTGCCCTGGGCCTGGGTGTAATTATCTATATAAGTATGTATTTACATAAGAAGAGTAGTATATCAGTTATCTGTTTCAAGCTCTGCTTAGTTTGGGATCAGATGGCCTGTGTTTGTTATTATTTGTCATGTTCGGGTGGTTTCTGTGTATTGGATGCATATATATACAAAAAATTAAAGTATAAAAGTAATAGTATCTATATATAGTACAAAGTTTTCTTAGTTTGGGTTAGATAGCGCTGTGTATGTCCAGGGTATTTATTAATATTATATATATTAAATATTATTATCTATAGATATCGATAAGAAATCGATGTTCGGCGACTTAGCCGGTAGAGCCCCTGGGTGGAAATCAAACCCATGACCTGCGACGTGAAAGGCAAATATCTGCCAACCACGCTAACCGGCCCGTCAATACTCATGAACACAAATATTTGTCTTGTGTGAGGCTCGAACCCGCAACCTTTAGATCAGAAGCCAGGTTTATTACCAACTGAGTCAACATAAAGATTCACAAGACCGAAGCTGCATGCACGTGTGTCCTGATTTCGAAGTTAGGTATAATATAGTTATAATTGGGATTGCCACAGAAGCGCTTCTGTTCATCATTTACTGATAATACCCAGTTTTCGTGCTGCTAATGAGCAACTGTTACGTCTGTTTCGGTCACTTAAAGTTCGTGCGGATTTTGTTCTTTTACTTATTAATACCATCGTTATTAACACAAGGTCCGGTCATAATAATAATACCTTAATATAGACAGAACCATTGACAATATGTAGTAAAAATATTGGACTTAAACTAGATAATTAAACATAATCTCTTGACAATAACTTGATACGAGCTAGCTAAATATCATTGCTATAATAAAATAAATTTTATAAATGTTTTCATACAATGTGTACCTAAATATCTATGTTACTAGAAATATGTATACAATTATATTACTACAAACATGTTCTGACTATTTACAAGCGCTTTTTTAAAGTCTACGTGAATAAAAACCTTTTTTATTTATTTATTTTATTTAATTATGTGGATAGTAGTTACCCTTGTTTAAGAGTAGTCTTCAGCCAACAGTAATGAAACCAAATACCCATTTGGTTTACAACTGGGACGAACATACATATATAGGAATACGAATAACTTATTCCACTCCACAGACCGACGGACTAACCACTATACTAGGCAATCTCGACTTTCGGCTCTCCCCTCTCTGGGTAGGAAATCAAAATAGCTATCAATTACCATTTGACAGCTATTTTCAGTCAGAATAGTCTTAAATATCAAAAAAAAAATCAATTCTGAATTGCTTTTTTTCGTTAAAATGTTACATTTGTGTGGAATCGTCATATTTTGTACTCTACCGTGCAGTGCATGACGTGGAAACTACTGAGAAACACTGCTAGAAAACCCAGTAGGAATCCTTTTTGGAAATATTTATTACTTAATATTTAATTACATTGTACTTAAATATGTTAATTTAGGGCGACTCACTTCCAAGGCGTTTTATCACTTAAATAATCAGAAGATTTGGAGTAAGCCCTGCTACACAATTTGGCTTTAATAATCCTCTGATATCACTGGGAAGTTCGTTATAGAACCTATACATTCCATCATAAAGGAGTTACTTATTTTGTGGAGATGAGTAGTATGTAACAATAGGTTATGCTTATATCTAGTATTTATATTATCTTATATTTTATACTAGATGTGCCCGCGACTTCGCCCGCGTGTTAATTAGTTGATTTAGTTTTTTAGTAAAATAAAATACTTTTTCTAAAATAAAAGTAGCCTAAGTTACGCCTTATTACATCAGCTACCTGCCAATAAAAGTCCCGTCAAAATCGGTCCAGCCATTTCAGAGATTAGCCGGAACAAACAGACAGACAGACAGACAAAAATTGTAAAAAATGTTATTTTGGTATATGTACCGTATATATATCCATATTTATGTAGTAAAAACCGGCTATTTAAATATTACAAACAGACACTTTAATTTTATTTATTTGTATAGATTAGGAGCAAAGCGTCCTTTCAGTCTATTTATGAAATATTTTATATAACATACACGAAACTGTGTAAGGAAATAAAATTAAATCAGTTTATAATTAACCTCGGCCTTGTGTGAGTCAATGTATCAAACGGAGCATGTGGACTTATCAAGTGACTCACGTATGCAGAATCTAGCCGGTTCGGTGCGACGGTGTTTCAGCTGCTCCATACTTTGCTCAGCTTGCGTAGTATAGGGTGGAAACAAACGATGTCCGTTTTTGCAAACGTTCTAGAATGTTCTCAAAAACATCTTCTGAAAGTACGAAAGAGCAACTCAATTGGGGCCTCCACTTTACAGCGTACACTTCAGGTATTAGGATTGTATCTCGGAGGACACGTTAAGCCGTATCGGAACTGCCTCCGATAGTATCGGCTAGCCCGTCACATCGGATCATGTCATGAGAGATCGTGCATCTGTGTTTGTGCACAATAGGACCACAGTTTTTATTCACCTGATAGGACACGGTTACTAAGTTTTTATGATACAAATAAACGTTTTAGCCTTGTAGATTCCGGAAGGAATAAATTCCCAGAACAAGTAATTTTAAACACTACCTTCCTTCAAAACACTACAACTTTAATATTTAGCAAGAACAACTGGTTCTTTTAAAAGATAAATAACTTGCAGATGCCACCAGTCAGAGTTTAATAAACCCGGAATGACTCAGATTATGCGTTATGCAAGTATTTGGAATAAAGCCAGTCACTCATTGATTTTTCCACAAACTTGTTTACTAGTCTGGGATCCCAGTCCAACATTTTGCGACAATCTAAGTAGTACAATGACCTGTAAGAAGACTAAGAAGTCTTTCGGTTTTATTTTCAACCAACAAAGTGTGTCACTGTGAGGTATTTTTTAAACATTTAACGAATAATAATGACATGAAGATATTTTTGTACAGACGCCAGCACATCTAGCTTCTCCAATCTGTCAAATTTCCCCAATATAAAGTGAACCTTATGATTTTGTGATAAAGTTGAAAATCTATAAAAGAAATTTGACAGATTGGGGTAACTGGATCTGCTGGCGTCCGTACCAAGACTCGATGCCAAAAACCTAACGAGCAAAATAAAATCAGAAGTTCAGCAAAATTGTTGATTCTTCTAATTTCTTACCTTATATGAGGCAATATAATTGCTAGTGGATCATCAGGAAAACAAGTATACAGACACTAGTTAATTAAGTTAAATTTTCCTTATTCATAAATATGTAACATTCATTTAAGAAGACATCTAATAGGACACTACATGAGGAAAGCTGGGGTATGGATTATTACATGTTATATGTTTAATTATAGCATATTTAATATACTACAACCGCTTCCAACCATTTTTAATATAACTAGAGCAATCGATTAGGGTCTTTATGATAGGTAGTAAGCGTGAAAAATCACTTTTCCTAGGATGAGATCAAAACTAGTCAAAAACGCTATTCCGTAAATTGTAATGAAATAGTTTCGGCCAACTAATCAGAAAAAAAATATTTTGAAACATATAATTTGAATACATATACTTAATCAAACTAGATGTGCCTGCGACTTCGCCCGCGCATTTTCTAATGACTCCGTAAATGTAACATCAGAATATCTTTAATATTTTGTCACTTGTCGCAAACTTATAAAACATTTACATAAATCTTATATATTTCCGTATAAACTTTCATCCCCTATTGTTATTTTTACATCCTTGAGGGCAAAACTTTTACAAACTTATTCACAGTTTGTACACATACTTATTTAACTTTTCATCCCCGCTTTCAACCCCTTACCCCTTTTTTGCATTAAAAAGTAGTCCTTTCTCTGGCATATTTTATATCAATCAGTTCAGTAGTTTTGGCGGGGAAGCGAGACAGACAGACAGACTTACTTTCGCTTTTATATATTACTAAGGATATTGCTAATTTACAAGAACAAAATAACTATATATCCATGTTCTATTTCGCACAAACAATGCGGAAAATACTCGTTTAAGAATAAACGTTATATTGAAACTTTACCGCATCATGAGTCAAAAGGTGGCATTACTTACCAAGAACAGATGCGGGTGATCTCATATTTCAGAAAACAATACTTTTGTCTTCCTATAAAGGGTAAAAGGGAACTATTATTCTATTTCAATCAAAATAATTGAACAAATGGTGAGAAATAATAGGAAAAAGTAAACAAACGAACCTAGTTTACTTTTTCCTATTATTAGGTTACGTAAGTATGTAGCCAGACATGTTAACATAATTAAAACCATATTTGAATTGTTTATGTATTTAATATTATCTATAGACAAGATTAACGTCCCAATATTTTCGTAGTCAAATAACTTGATTAAATGGTCTATGTTTGACAATGATTTTAGCGTAGTCAATATCATAATCTATTCTATTCAAAGTCAACTTGTCTGTGTGGCTAGCCAGATAGCTAACCCAAATTAAATCACTAGATATTTATAGCTTATTGGAAACTGAATACAATAAAATGAACTTATTGCAATCAACTCCTATTGTTCCTATTATTATTTTTAACGCCAAACCCGTATCTTGAACAAAACAACACAATAATATTCTCAACTTATACTAACGTTCATTATGTTTATTTACGTTATACCGGTTGGAGAGTCTCGTGGTGTCGCAACAGGGAGACAACCTTTCTATGCGCAGTCATAATACCTGCCACCCACACTCGATAGGGATGTGACAACACTATTTACAATCGATAGCTGTATGCATAAGTAAATCTAGAAACACCGATTTAAGAGGCCGCTAATCTTCAAATCGTTTAATCTGTTACGAGTACTGCCATAGAGATTTCTAAAACGAATAAAATATAATTGGAACGAAGTTCCTTATCGCGCGTTGTGAAAGGGGGCTAGACGGAAAAAAATCTTACCAAAAGTTGTCACGACACTTTTTGCAGCTGTGCGGTGTGCGCATGTGTCTCTCTCTCTCTCTCTCTCTCTTCGTTCCATCCGGGTGTCCCTTGACACCTCTCAAGTTTTTTTTTACATTTTGTCGGATTATAGAGCCCTTCTTTTGGCCAAACGGTATCCTAAAACACATTTTCGATCTCTTCCCTTCTCTGTTGAACATCGTTTTTTTATATGTATAGTTTTGTAGATAGATGTGGTTTAAAACGCTTTAGTGAATAGCCTGTATAATATATTAAGCGAATTAGTTTCCGATTGTATTTCCTGATGCGGCTTTGGATACGCAGTCATTAAAATAAAACAAAATATAGGAGTAATAGTATTTTTATTACATAATCATATAAACAAATTTTCGAACTATTGTTAAATCTATACACAAGATGAGAAATGGTTAATGTAGCAAGATGCCACCATAGCTTTAAGCCCAATGTTTTAATAATAATATAATTACTTAAAATTTTACTTTTCGAAAGTGCTATATTTGTTCATCAAAAATATTCCTCATAGTTTTTTTTTTAAATATTGAACAAGTATTTAATATCCCCCTTAGTAGAACAATATTTTTCCGTCTCTTATTCGATAGCGTTGTCCCTCAGAGAAGCTAAAGACCCTATTTATATGTATATGAAACTCAATTGGAAGCCGCGCCTAAGTTGACATTTAAGTAGCCCTGTTTGATTGCAAAAAATCGTATCATTTATTTAGCCCATCATGTAAGCGCAGCTTCAATCTTATTTTCATCTCTAATTACAGCTTAGTGATCATCGAGATCTGTTATTACAGAGACACCCACATGCACTGTTTTATATGCACTAACGACTATAAAAGGTTTATTGCCCTTATAGTGAAATGAGGTTTAGCACGCAGACGTGAGAATAAAACAAGATTATAAACTTTTTATTACTTAATCAAGAAAAAAACACACTGAGAGTATACAAACTTGAAATTTTTATTTCTGTCACATGTAATGCCAATACTTACCCGACAGCTTAACGTGCCTTGCGAAGCACGGGGATGTTCAGATATTAAACCTCTTTGGCAATCCCCCATCTATGAACTAACCGCGAGCCTAGTTGCTTAACCTAGCCAATTAATTACGGACCGGTGAGACCATGTGCCTTTGAACGCCTCGAATTTACATCAACCGTCTCTACCATCACAATCAGTTCCAGGTAAGGCAATCATAGCCAATAGCTCTCACCAGATCACTAGATTGGCCAGGTTAGGTTCCTAAGCATCTGGTCAGTCTGGAGAAGACCTTACGAGGTATGATAAGAAGGACTGGTTAAGCTGCCGTTCCTGGCTATCATGCGGTAGATGGCACACATTACAGAACAGACTGCACGTGTGGCGCACCGGTTGAGACAGTCGCCTCGCTAGTTCCTGTCGCGGGTTCAATTCCAGACTAAGGACAACTTTTTGTCTGACCCATAAATACTTGTCCTGAGTCTGGATGTCCTCAGCTTTGTAAAGTAGGTATACCGCGACACAGGGATAAATTTACTTAGAACGGGCGGTGTCGTTTAAAAAACAAAAATAGTACCAAAATGGCGTCTGCCTTTTATTAACATGAGGGGTAGTTATCTGGCAACAATTGTTAAGAAATGTCAGAGAACTAATGGATGGCAAACCTCACCATTTCAGCCGAAAACCGTCCAGTACAGGACAAAGGTGTCCCCCCTAAAAGTCTCCAAGATAAAATTGAGTCCATCATTTGGCGGGATAATCCTCCCACTTGGAAGGCAGATTAGCGATCGCTGTATGATGGTAATAGGTATATATACATGCAGATAGACCCGTTATGATATATGTATATTTCCTCGGGACGAGTTCAACGCCCCTTACGAGATGGGGCGGTTTTATATGTTGACATCACACAGTCACATAAGTAAAGAACCAATAAGAACCTAACCAAAGTCAAAGTCAAGTTTTTTATTGTGGTACATAGGTAGTAGGGTGTTATTTACAATAATATTAGTGTTCAGCTATGACCCGCCGTACTGGCATACAATAATAATAAGGTTATTCCTTCCGTTAACCACGCAATTAAAGAAATAATATATCATAGCTTATGATGAAAAGTCATTGAATTGTTAGATCCTAGCAAAAATAATCGTTACGGGTTCCAAGACAGTTAAAGCCACTGTAGATCCTGGCTTACAGGAGCAGCAGTTGTTGGTAAGACGGAGGGGCTAGTCCCGATAACCAGAGGCATTATTGCAACCCACAGTTATTGATAATAGATTAGTTAATCACTGAAAATTTAGACCCATATAAGTGTAAATTGGCTAACAAATCGATTTTACGCCATAATAACATAAGTACCGTAATGATGTCTTAATTATAAGGTTTCTATTTAATCATTATTAGGCACGTAATCTTGCATACTTAAATACTATTTTTAACAATGAATTACTCATATAATAGGAACTCCATTCAATATGGTCGGGTAAATATTGGTGAACATCTTTACATTGCCTCAATCCATATATTATAAGAGTACGTGATCTGAACAAAAATATAATTTTAACACTTGCTCTTTATAATATAATGGTTGCTGTATTCCTTGTTTAACAGCATTCCGTTGAAGTATTTTTGCATGGGTGTCAATCCCCACACCCATGGTATAGTGTAAGTAAACACATATAGTAGGTAATCTTTAACCTGAGAGTGATGAGCCAACCTATGCCACAGCGTCGAATTTACTTACTTAGGTTTATGAACCGTCTTGGTTACAATAGATAAATTTGCATCAAAATTTCAATGCCAGAGACATTTTCCAGACGGTCCACCTCAAGCATACTGTCTATAATGCAAGCATGTTTCTTTAAAATTTCGTAATTCTATTTTTTTATTAGCCAATTACAAGAATTCCTTTAAAAAATTTAGATAACACTAAAGAGCTGCATTGATGTGGGTAGGATTCAAACTTATAAAAACTCTCATATTTTGTTTAGGATAAAAATCTAAGGGAAATAGCGGCGTAAAAACTAGTCGCGACAGATGCCTCCTGCCACGGCCCAACTATGAAATTTATGGCAAGTCTAAGTATTTCACAGCTATGTAGTAATTATACTGTGTCCATGGTATATATTGCATCATATTTAACTGAAGGGGATAAAATATGGACTACAAACTATTTCGAAAAGCTATTAGAAATTAATCGTTCGTTATAGTATAACAATTCATAATTAGCCTCAAGCGTAGAATAATGGGAGAAACATTAAATTACCCACTCTTTCACCGCCCGAACTAAAATATTGTATTATTCATTATTTAAATGACGTGATCCTATGAATCATTAGGAGAGACAAGAGTTATGAATATGTTCATTAGGTATTAGTAGATAGTGCCAAGTTAGGAAGCGCCCTAATTAACAAGATACCTACATAATGTTAATCTAAGTAACAAGTTTTATTAACCTAAGTAAACACTTATATGGGTGTGTTAGTTCTAGTCACCTTAAGTAATACTAGTACTGCGTTTGTATATATCCTGGATATTTATTTATTTTTTCAATAGTAGATTTCTTAGACAGGGCTCCATACTATAATATATACAGCAGAATAATAGGCACAGACGCCAGCACATCCAGCTACACCAATCTGTCAAAATTCTATTATAGATTTTCAAGTTTATCCCAACAACATAAGGTTCACTTTCAATTGGGGAAATTTGACATATTGGGGTAGCTTGATGTGCTGGAGTCGTCTGTACAGACGCCAGCATATAAAGCAAATCTGTCAAATTTCCCCAATTGAAAGTGAACCTTATGCTTATGTGATAAAGTTGAATATCTATAAAAGATATTTGACAGATTGGGGAACCTGGATGTGCTGGCGTCTGTACATAATATACCCTTTACACTGGCTTTTGGGAATTTCCCTATTGCCTATAAAGTTGTAACTGTCATTAAATTTCATTCTTATAAATATACATGACATAATTAGCAAGTACGAAGTTGTTTACTCCAAGTAAAAAGTAATAACACTTAGGCATCCATAACATTATTCATACGTCCTTCAATATACCATCGTGAATCAACAATACACTTAATGAGCGGGTGACAACTACCTGCCATAAACATATACTATGTATATACTAAAAAGGGTCAGCCTGCCGAGAAATTGTAAACGAGCTCGTTAGACGCCGACCCAGCAGGTGGCCCGGCCTCAGCGGGGTCTACTCTCTACTGCGTCATAATGGTATAGTAAGTATAAAACAAATGCCTACATACACATTATATCTTCGGCAAAACCCGACGCATTTTCTGTGCAATGTTCTACTTTATATCCTTATAGTCCTGGTCCGGATATAAGATTTTATCATTTACCCTCATTGAAGAGTACACACTTTTATTATCCTTTATTTTTAAGGGGTTTTCATCCACCCGAATACGTCAACCCCATTATACCTTATGCTCTATTTAGACAGGTGTACCTATTTTACAGAGAACACATTTATGGTTTTACTTTTCCTTACATGTATAAAATCTTTTTGGGTCAATCTACTATATAAAAATAAGTCGGGTTTTCCTTCCTGACGCTATAACTCCAGAACGCACGAACCGATTTCCACGGTTTTGCATTCGTTGGAAAGGTCTCGGGCTCCGTGAGGTTTATAGCAAAGAAAATTTATAAAATTTAACGCGAGTAACACCGCGGGGCACAGCTAGTCTACTATATAAAAATAAGTCGGGTTTTCCTTCCTGACGCTATATCTCCAGAACGCACGAACCGATTTCCACGGTTTTGCATTCGTTGGAAAGGTCTCGGGCTCCGTGAGGTTTATAGCAAAGAAAATTTATAAAATTTAACGCGGGTAACACCGCGGGGCACAGCTAGTTTTCTTATAAACAAGTATGTAAGACGCTGGCCGTACGACGTAGGCCGTAGATGTACTAACGTGTAGAACTGTGCTAGCGAGCACCAGGTTCCTTCCCATTACAATGGTCACATTCAGTGTACATTGATCAGCATAATATACTAAAACGAGTCAACTAGCTACGAAAATATGAAAAAGAAGATATATCAAATTAATTAGATTATTTTCTAAGTACAGACGCCAGCACCTCAAGCTACCCCAATCTGTCAAATTTCCTTTATAGATTTTCAACTTTATCACAAAAGCATAAGGTTTATTTTCAATTGGGGAAATTTGACAGATTGGGGAAGCTTGATGTGCTGGCGTCTGTACATACTCCTCCGTACAGATAACGCTGCTGAACGCCGCTTCTTCGCTTTCTATACGGAGAAGATTTTTCTTCATCGAGTTGCTCATAGAGAAATGACGCAAATCTCTATCTCTCCGAACTGGGTGTGTGTGTTGTAGTAAATTTACGTTTTTAAAGAGAAAGCCCGCAGTACGTACATACATATACAAAACAATTAAGACAAAAAGACTGGGTTCTTACCACTCTGTACCAAGAATGAATAATTTGTTAGTACTCACATTATTATTCCAATATAAAAATAAGTCGGGTTTTCCTTCCTGACGCTATAACTCCAGAACGCACGAACCGATTTCCACGGTTTTGCATTCGTTGAAAAGGTCTCGGGCTCCGTGAGGTTTATAGCAAAGAAAATTCAGGAAAATTTTCAACAGAAAAGCGGGAAAATTTTCTTTAACGCGAGTGAAACCGCGGGGCATAGCTAGTTATCCAATAATTATGTATATGAGCGGTGTATGTATTACCATTATTATTTATAACATAATTACATTTATAGTTATAAATGTTCATTCAATAAAAATTTACAATATACATAATTCCACATTGCTTAGTCGGCGCACAATTTCTGAGGCATTCTGCTTTTTACTTTTTCTTGCTCTTTCTGAGCTGGATGAAAATAACTTCCGAGCGATGAACTCTCGCGATCGACGTTGCTTGTTAAAGAATTTCTTGCATAAAAACCTTTATGTTAGTAAAAAAAACTTCATTCAAATTCGCTTTAAAACACATTATTGATATATGCTATAGGTAAATTGAACACCCTCACTTTGACCGCTATCAACATTGTCTCTACTGATCCGCTTTATATAAGCCAACCTTCCTGTATCTTTATATCTGAACGTATGTTAGTCCTTTTACTGCGATCATGCCTAAGATGGCAAGGATGGTTGTTTGCAGACCACGCTACTTTCAGAGGGGTCCTGCTGTATCTAGACCGCGGTATACAGTGTAGGAATGAATACTGAGCCTATTATAAGATCATTCCCTCAAAAGTTACAGTTTTACTATTCATTTATAGAAGTCAAAGTTCAAAGTTTTTATTGGTAATAAGTATTTTACAGGTCTATTTAGCGTAGGATATGAGTGCCTTAGTGTAATTACGCAATGATCGATCTACAGTCGATCACAACAACATTTAGTTATTAATACATGTCGAAGTCAATAAAATAATATTCAATAAAATAATAAGTTATACAGATGTAAAAAAGATAAAAAAAAAAACAATATAAATTAAATCTTTAGTTTAAGAAACTCGTCAAAGGAATAAAACGACTGCTCGATTATATAGTCTCATTTTGAGAAACATGCATTTAAATTTAATATAAAAATAAATATATGACATATTATTATTCTTTGCTTCGGTCTAAGTGTTGTCCATATCGATCCATTTGTTTGAAAACTGCGACCCAGCAAATACACGGGCTTCAAATTTAAATCAAACAATAGTAAAGTAGATTGGAAATCTTACATAGTGGAGGAAACAGCTTAATTTACCTATATATATATTACAGAACATGAACAACTTGCAAAATACACAAAAAATAATCGACATCAAAATGCCGATCATCTAATTATTTTTTATTATATTATATTTTTTTCCTGTAATTTATTTAATGTAGATTGTGATGTTTCAATTTCCTCCTGTTTATTTTTACTAAATCCATGATGCCATTTCGGTAGACTGTCAATTATCAACTACACAATGTAGTTATTTATACCGTACGTCCGCGTTAAGCAAGTTGCCAACTTGGTCATTAGGTAGTTGACCAGGCGGCAGGCGCCAGTCGCCAGTATGCGCATGCGTACTGCACATTGTAGGTACATTGAAATATGTTGCTTGGAATGGCCGGGCCTTTGTGAGCGTATTTTGCTGTAAATGGTTAGCTTATTAGATATAATTAGGTGTTATAGGAACCCGTTTTAATAACTAGAGGTTTTAATTTAATAGGTCTAAAACTGTTTCATCATCATGTATACAGATTTCTATACCAAATAATGATAACTTAATTAATAAAAATCTTGGGGCAGCTAACACACTGCTATCTGGTCCGAAAGTAGGCAGAGCCTGTACAATGACGCCAGGCAACTGATAAACATATTTCCATATTTCTAAATACTACATTTTATAGATAATTACACACAGACACATATCACACATCATTTGTCCTGAGTGGTGATCGAACCCACAAACTGTGGATTAGTAGTCGGGTTCACTTACCACAAGACCAAAACAGACCTTCATACAAAGTCTTTGCTCAAAATCTTTACTAGAAAAAGTTAGCAATAAAATAAACCAGTTCTCATGAGAACATTTATGACAAAAGTTACAGGATATCAGAATCCTAATATCTAACACCTGGTTTAATCATCTTAGCTGTCTGATCTGATCTTTGGTTTAATTAAGTTAATGACATAAACAGAAGCCATCACTGGCCGCTTGCAAACGATAGCATTTATAGTAACTCATTTTACAAATCGTCCACGATAAGAGGCACAGTTTTAATTACTCGAAAGATATGCCGCCATCGCAGCCATAATTATCTTTATAGCCTTTTAGCGCAACTATTTACATTCTCCGTGATATGAACAATTATGTGATTCCATAAAATTTTAATGGTATACCTATAGAGTCAACGTTGCGTCATTAGAACCACGTGCCTTGCGATAATCGCTCTTACTACTTACGTATTAAAAAGGCTGTTAAAGTAAAGTGTATCTATCTACCAACGAGATGTTGAATTTTCTTTTCATATTAAAATTTATGAGGTTGCCTATGTCTAGTTCAAATTATTATAACTTTATTTTAAAATCTAGAAAACTAAAATAAATAGATTTATATAAACGTAATTAAAACCCATTTTCATTAAACTATCTTTACGATAGGAAAACCTGCAGTTTAAAGCATATTCTCATGCCTTTTTTTTTTTTTTTGATAAGGCAGGGGGAATGCCTTCGCATGCCACCCGCAAAAAGTGTCTGCGGGTGGGTATGTCGGACTTGTACCGACTAAACCTACCTGCCGTGGACTTCTTTTGGCGCCTGATGGGGGACTCCCGGGAACGTGGGTATACTGCTCCGGTACCCCCGTTATAGTCTCATCCCTACCAAACATATTTTTCTGTGTCATACACATAAAGATATGCTGCAAATTAACATACAAAAGTAATAACAATAAAATAATAAACACTGATTGTTTTGATACACTTTAAATGGAATTTTGTCCAACCAGAAGTTAAGCTTTATTATCATCATCATGATATCAACTGAATGAAGTCCACTGCTGGAAAAAGGCCTCGCCCAAGGATCTCCACAATGGCTGGTCTTGTGCTGCTCACATCCAGCGGCTTCCCTACAACTTTAATACTTGTATACACTATATTGATAGAACAAATTATATGTATATAACTCACGTAATTAATTTTATGTTGGATTCGGCCAACGTTTCAAGTTCTCCTGCCGAAATCCAACATAAAATTAATTACGTGAGTTACCCGGGTACTATCTTTCATTAGGTTAGAACCTCACATCAGTTTTAATAATAAATTATATGTAGTTTGAATGCGGGATTTTCCTTAATCGTGTAACTGTGTGTCCTATGACGCTAGTAACACATATGGCATCACTTACGCTTCGACCCTTCCCTTTGACGAGTTCTTACGATTACTCATACGCACGGATGGATAATTATAACGTTACTAACAATATTATAGTATTCTAACCAACGTTTGGTGGTCTATCGATTTTGATAATTGTATAATTATAAGGACTAGCGTACTAGATAAGGTGTTCGAAATACGTGATTTATGGAATATGGAGTGAGCTCGATATGAGGATCGATTAAAGTATCGCTCGCCGTAGGCACTTAACTTAATCCACATATTACTAAACGTTATCGCAGGCAGAGAGGAGCGCAGCGGAGAGGATTTTATTAAGGCACTAGAAAATCAATAATTTACACAAAGTGCATATATGCTCGAACCTGTCAAAAAAAAATGGCTTGGTCTCGGGTATATATTTTCAAGCATATATGCACTTTATATGAATAATTTTAAAGTTGATTTTCTAGTGCCTTAATAAAATCCTCTCTGTCTGCATTGACCCTAAAGGATGGGCCTTATATGGGCCAGCGTACTAGCTCATTCAGAATTTTAATGGTGTCCTTAATATCTGGGTTAAAGCAAGATAATTTGTGAATTTGTATTAAATGTATGCAACTTGAGAGAGGGAGATAAGTCTCCACAATAGTTTCCTCAAATAAAAATGTGTTCTTTTCTAGAGCGCTCTTTTAAGTAACATATACGACTCCTGTTTAATTTATGTAATAACTAATTATCCTTAACTTTATCACTTCTTATAACATCAACTGATTTAATATATTTATCGTTTTTTTTTTCTTCTTTTTACGCCGACGCAATAAAAAATCCCTGTATCGTGTAGGACTTATCGATCATGCCATTACGGGCACAAATATACATTTGTCAATGAAACGAAAAGTTCAGTTGTTTCAAAATTCAAAGTAAGGATAAAACAACCGTGCTAAATTATCGATTAGAACAATGATTAAACCTTTTAAAATTATAAAAAAAAACTTGTGTGTACTTATGTACACGCGTTAGAAGTTATACTTCTTAATATACAACTTGAACATAGTTATCAATTTTCATACCACCTAGAACTAACGTCATGCTGTTATTTTTACGATGCGCGCGCATCGTGCGCGCGCATCGTAAAAATTCACTCTCATACCACCTAGAACTAACTTCATGCTGTTAAATTTTTTGGTGTCGGTGTGCGCGCGCATCGTAAAAATTCACTCTCATCATTTTTCTCCATCGCGCCAAAAGAAGTATAACTTCAAAAATATCTACCATTTTCTTCATGAATGACTTCAACGATCTTTCTTTACTTGACATAAAAATGTCAAGGTTCAGGCCATCGACTTATCAGGTACGCTCTAATTTGCACGAATTTCACGCCCTTGACGCATCTAGTTAACGTGTTCTCATTGTGCTATTCCAACCGGTCCATACTCAATCTCGACCGCATCACTTAGCATTGCAATTTGTATAATTGTATGTCCAGCTAGGCCCTTATATAGGGATTATTTAATTATACTAACTTACTAAGTGCACATTCCGTTGTTATATATAATAATCTTATATTCACTGTGCAATGTTGGAAGCATTGCTATATATAGTAATAATTGCTATTAAATAAAACAACTTGTAACCTTTAATAAAAATCATTTATAATTTTATTTATTTGTAAAGATAGAAGATATACAATTTCTCTAGCTTTACTCTTCATTATTTTTTATTTGTATTTAATAACCTATTTTGAAATATTAAATTCTATATTTGAAATTTTATGACCGGCCTGTGAGAGCAATAAAAAAAGGTTATATCCTCAAAAAGGTTTTATTAGAGATAAACTTTTGTTACAGTACCTAGAAACTAGTAGCCAGACTTGACAGTGCGTGCTATTTTTTTTGTAGATATTCTGTAATCTGTAAGTATGACTTTATCCTATTTCGGCGTAAGATATCCTATTTCGGCGCAATCCATGAGCAAATAAATGAGATTATATTGTCACACCATGAAAAAGGTTGTGTGGGAGATAAACTTTCATTACAGTACCTATTTCTTCTTTTAAAAAGACAACGCCCGCAGTAGGGAATGTAATCCCTGTGTCGCGGGGTACTTTACAAACATATAATAGACGGACACAAATTACATCCAGACTCAGAACAACTATTTGTGGGTCACACAAATATTTGTCCAGTGCGGGACTCGAACCCGCGACACGAAGCGGCAAGGCGACTGTCTTAGCCGCTGCGCCACACGTGCAGTCCATTTAGCCTGGCATGACAGTGCGTGCTGAGTTTTTTGTTGAATTTTACAGCATATGACGTATCTTCCACTGTGTGTTGATAAAGTGTAACCATATTCGATCTAGAAGAAATTAAAAAATTGAAACTTTTTCTTTATTACCTTTTCCGTTACAGGGAAGCTGCAAATGGAGCCCCAGCGATAGCTGGTGTGGTGGAAACCAGGAGACGCCACCGAAGATACATGGCATTAAAACAGCTGGCAACCAGCTGTCTTACAACTACGCATTGACAACTGCCCTTGTTTGGAAAACGAGCCCCATCGATATTACTTATCAAGTTAATCAAACCAATCCAAAGGTAAGGATTTTATATATCACACTAATATTATAAAGGCGAAAGTTTGTGAGTATGTGAGTGTATGTTTGTTGCATCTTCACGTCTAAACGGCTGGAGCAATTTTAATAAAATTTTTGGAGTTAGCTGACACCCTGGATTAACACATAGGATATCATTTATAAAGTTTAACGCGGGTAAAACAGCGGGGCACAGCTAGAATATATATATAATGGAGCCATAGACGGTTAAATTCCCACTCTTCGTCTTCGACTCGCCTGTTGGTCTAGTGGTTAGTGACCCTGACTAGGCCAGAGGTCGTGGGTTCAATTCCCACCCAAGACAAATCTTTTGTGTGATGAGAACGAGTATTTGTTCTATGTTCTGACGTAATTTATCTATAATCTGCATGTATTTAGAAATATATAAGTATGTTTATCAGTTATCTGGTTGACGGTCACCGTAGCCTAGTTGGTAGTGCTCCTGCCTACGAAGCTGGTGGTCCTGGGTTCGAATCCCGGTAAGTGCAAATATTTGTGTGATGAGCACGAATATTTGTTTCTGAGTCATGGATGTTTTCTATGTATATAAGTATTTATCTATCTATATAAGTATGTATATCGTCGCCTGGTACCCATAGTACAAGCTTTGCTTAGTTTGGGGCTAGGATAATCTGTGTGACATTGTCCCCAGATATTGTTATTATTATTATAAATAGTACCCACAGGCTCTCCCTAGTTTGAGGTCAGATGGCAATGTGTTAGTTATCCCAAGATATTTACATATTTAAAAATATATTTGTAATATATTTCTGCTCGTAGCCAGCCCAGCCATACATTTTAATCATTACAAGCTATAAAGTAATTGTAGGCTGTTTCTAAAATGTTCATCGACCATTTTGTGATCGAAACGTGTTTCTATAAAAATATTGAACAAAGACGTTATGTTGGTACCAACAATCAATATGTACAGGTGTTTGTTAGATAAGCCAAATGTAATAATATGCATTTGGCACGAATAATTGCCACTTTATATTTGCTCATCATATAACAATAAAATATATACACAAAGTACACAAGACAAGGACATACATTTAAGGCGCACAATCTATCCATGAAACTGAATAAATTAAAGGGAACCAGTGTGTCAAATACAAATAAAATCTTTGAACTCTTCATGCAAAGTGCATCAGCTGACCATTCAATTTTTGGCGTCATGTCAGCCAAACTACGTCCACTGTTGGACAAAACCCTCCCTAAAGAATAGGGGGATATGCCATAATCGCCACGCTTGGCCGATGGGTTGTAGATCGCAGTTTGATGATAATAGTTCACAGAAAAACGCGGCTGCCCGTTCTCTGATAGGTATTCCCTAGGATGATTTCTACGCCCCCCACGGAATACGTTGGGGTGATGATATTCTATGCCGTCACCAAACAGCGAATTTTTGTATGAGAAGTTAATCTTTATGTTGAGTTGTTCAACGTAATAGACAATAAGCTCCATAAGTTTCGTCCTTATGTAAGAGCTTATATATTTATTTGGGATTTTTTTTAATAGACTAATAAGCAATGGACAACTTACTCAAATACGGATACGGATTGATGACAACCTATTTAATTCCGATTTATTGCAATTTTTATTAATTTTATATAATGTTCCAATTTAAAGTTGTATGTACTTCGAAGTGGACCATTGTTTAATCCCATACTGATACTTTAGAGCATCAGCATCTTGCGGTGAGATTTCACACGAAAAACCGGCCATGTTTAAAATGATTATTGCAATTATAATAATTACCATGACAGTTATGATTACTATAATAATGTTTAATGACAAGAATAATAGTATCTACATTGCGTTACTAATGTCCAGTTATTAAGAAAAATAGGTGGATTTCTCATGGATATTTTACAACTTAAAAACTTCAAATCATTCTTTGCTGGATTTTACTGCGTTTTAAATTAAGATTTCTAATATTTTGTAACAGTATGACAGTATTTAGTTTTGATGGGAAATTTAAAGCCTAGTATACGTAATATTATACGTAAATTTTATTTAAAGACTATCTCATTAAATTAGCCTTTAAATCACACTCACACTCAGTTTCACATAGGCTCAAACTATACAACAGAATTTTGTAAACTACAGACCTGAAATAAAATACTATACAGTTAAATATATAGTAATATAAATGGTGTATGTCACTTAGGCAGCTAAATCTGTCTTTGATACTGAAAAAAATGTAGTACAGACGCCAGCATATCCAGCTACCCCAATCTGTCAAATTGCTTTTATAGATTTTCAACTTTATGGCATAAGCATAAGGTTCACTTTCAATTGGGGAAATTTGACTGATTGGGGTAGCTTGATGTGCTGGCGTCGCAAAAAATATACATAGATAAACTTTCCATATATTTGACGGGCCTGTTGGTGTGGTTGGTAAATGCTTGCTTTTCAAACCGGAGGTCGTGGGTTCGATTCCCACCCAGGACAGATATATGTGAGTATGAACATGTAACGTAATTAACGCACTTCCTGAAAATAGCTTGTTCAGAATCCTTTACTGAATCGATTTATACCATTTTTAATAAAGGTACTTAATTTTTTATTCCAAAATAATTAAAACTCCGGAGATTATTGTCATTTCAACCCTGTAGAGTCAAAACCAATTGAAATGGACCGTAAGTCAAAGTAATAAGTCGCAGTTTTATTTGTATTCATACAAATTCCATCATTAAATACAAAATAAAGAAAAATAAAATTTATTACCAGAAACTAATTTAGTACATAATAATGCATATATATATATGTTAAATAAAAAATTCAGAGTATGTATTATAATTACAACATAATATTCTAATTGGGGTGTTTGAGGGTGTGCGTTAATCACGTTACATGTTGTATAAGTAGGTATGTATTTACAAAAGAAAAATAGGATATGTGGTATATCAGTTATCTTGTTTCCATACAACAAGATCTGCTTATTTTGGGATCAGACGGTCGTGACTGAATATTGTCCCATTAGTATTTATCCCTCTGTACTTTCTGTTCACATTTAAACTAAATTCACAGGTTACATGCGAGGTTTTCAATTCAACGCAGACTACGGACATAGAAATTAAGAAGAAAACTGATTGCGATCCAGAAGGCGATCATTGGTACTGCCAAACGAATATACAAGTGACGCCCACAAACGAATTCTGTACAGCGAAAGGAACAACTGAAGAGTTCGCAGTCGTAAAAGTACACGTGGAAAATATTACTGAAGAACTCGTACTTAAGTACCATGTGCCGTGTGCATGTAGCTGTAGTAAATACCCAGAAGTGGCGTCACCAAAATGCACTGGTAATGGCAATTTTACGTGTGGTACCTGCTCCTGTGATAAGAATTGGTGAGTTTATACAGAGACTAGCTGTGCCCCGCGGTTTTACCCGCGTTAAATTTTATAAATTATACAGCTCCTCGCCCGTAGGTGATAGCGTGATCATATGTATATATATGTTGACCCTACCTCTTAGTAATATTCATGCAAAATTTGAAGTAAATCCATGCAGTACTTTTTGAGTTTAGCCCGGACATACATACAGACAAACAGACATACAGACAAAAATTCTAAAAACTTTATTTTTGGCTTCGATATCGATTGTAGATCACGCCCCAGGTATCCTTTAAAAAAAATATTCAATGTACAGTTTTGACTTTCCTACGATTTTATTAAATGTATAGATATAGATTTCACACAATATTGTTATTACTATCATTAATAAAATAAATAAATAGAAATATGGTTTATTTCTCTCGTAAAAGTTCTTATATAAATCACATTATTATTATTATTATTATTATATAGGGACAATGTCACACAGATCATGCGATGTAGGTATAGACAATTTTTAAGGGCTTAAATAGTACTAGGCTCTAAACCTGAATGACAGATCTCCAGGCATTCTCCAATCTTGCATGTCGCGCAAGAATTTGATTATAATTAACAAATTTTGATTAAATACTAAAACTGAGTTGCAAACAAAAACAGTTGAGAGAGAAAAATAATGAGAAACATTAAAGAGAAAATAATAATAAAAATTGAGTTTGCGGGCGTTATTCACTTTCTTGTTATTTATTTATTTATGATGATCTATAAATATATTATGTATGTATTTTAGAAGATTCTACTTCGACATGTTTTCTGGTTAAAATATCAAAATATTTAGGATTAGTTATCATTTTAATATTTTTTTACACTGACCGAGATAAATTTTATATATTTTATAATTGTTTATAGTTATTAATATACGGAATACAGTGTATCTTTTTATATTAATCATCATAAATACTATTGGTATAGCTGTCACGAGAGTGCAAGGAAAGTTGATTTATTTTTTGCCCCCAGGTATGGCTCAATTTGCAATTTGTCTGAAAAGTACGATGGTGATGATGACAGTACCACAAAGCGAACTGTAATCAATAATAAGGAGCCTCATCATAAAGAATGTCCTGCCGAACGCGGAGATCTTGGGCAGTGCGATTCATCGAAAGGATCCGAGGTCAGTTGCCGTGCTACAGTTATTTAGGTTGCATTATATATTGCAACTATATATTATATATAACACATAATTTAGGTGTGAGAAAAAGAGGCTAAATTTAATTAAAGAGCATATTGGGTTATATCAAATTTCTACTGAATGCTAGATATCGGCAACAGATTACATAAAATATAGTAAACAATTTTCCAACTTCTCCATTTTTCTGCATATCATCTATAAATATTTTATATTTACAGGCTTGTCATGGCAATGGTTACTGCGACCCTATCTGCGAGAACTGCGAATGTTTCACAGATAAGGAAGGATACCAATACTTCGACAAAAATGAATTTTGCATAGACTTGTGTTTGAATTTGGCAAAACAATGTGATGACAACGTTTTCACAAACCGCTCTATCGGCCAATGGGATACATGCTCCAACGTGCAACTGACCAGACAGATGTACAATGAAAGTATAAGGAATGAATTGGACGAGTTCGGAAGAAAGAAATGGATTATGTGCAATATTACTATCGACACATGCAACTATAAGTATTTAGCGAAGAAGGAAGGCCAACACAACGTACATGTGATGATTAAAGAAGATTGTGAGCCTATCACTGCTCTATACACAGAAGTTAAAGGTAAGCTTAACAGGTCATAATAAAGTTCTACAATGTATAGCGTTGACAACCTCATTGGTATAGCGGTCTGGGTTCAACCGAAGATAATAAGGTCCTGGGTTCTAATCGCGTGTTGGGAAAAACAGGGAAATACAGTTTTCGCAGTATCAGCTCGGAGTCTGAAAGGTGGGAGTGATACAGCCCCGTGCGTTACCTGACCACTTTGATCGCGTGACGGCTAGCGATGCCATCGGATCAGTAGGTAGAGTATGACGGAATAGAAACACACTTGTGCATAATAGATACGCAGATAGCCAGTCTACATTAACACTGTTCTTCACCATGGTCTTAATTGGATCAAGAAGACATTATTAGTCGTGGAGGACGTCTTTAATATTAGCGGTTGAGCAAACAGTGTCCGTTGTTGAGATTTTCAAAGTAGCAGCCCGGAGCCAGATAGTTGATTGCGTTATATCCAGTTTTAGGTCACGTAAAACCATATTTATTACACTAACCCGCATAACATTCCCAATATTCCCAATATCTTAATCTAAGGTTTATTTATTCGAACTTGGCAACATTTCAGTAAGAGTTAATGACATTATTATTCACAACATCTAATACTGATTAAACTTTATTATTTTATTTTCCTAGTTCTTGATTTTTTTTAATTTGTATAGTTCACATCATATATAAGGGTATTTTCGCCAAATGTTGCACCCGGATAGAAGTGGTTGTCCACTACCTTCAATAAAGCAATTCTATCTATTTTTAAGCATTAAACACGGTTGCTAATTTTTGTGATTAGAAAATATGTTTTTTTAACATAACTGGATTATAAAACCTAGATTTACCTTAACTTAATTAAGCGAAACTTTCATTTTAGAGTTACAAACCATACAAAGTCGGTATGTCCTATGTTGTTCCAACCAACTTTGAACGCTTTAAAATTGACAATATATGAAATATTCAACATAAATTACAAATGATTAAATACAAAGATATTGTTTTTGGCCTAAAAGTAGCAATGCTAAGCAGATTTGTTTGAAAAAATAAAAAAAAATTAAAACTGTTCATGAATTTCGCATATAGTGGAAAATCCTACATAGTCACGACAATAAAACGACAGTTAGAACATTTGTTCTTATTAAAATCTACTAGAACCTACTATTTTTTAGCCCTAGTCACATTGTTTACCCATTAAAACCGCCATCTTGTTGATAATATTTCTTTTGGCGTTGGAACTCGTGACCCACAGGTTCGTGTGATAGTAGTTCGTGTAGGCTGTTCTGCTTAAATGTAAGTATTTTTTGTTGTATTAATGCTACATTTTAATATTTTTTTAATTGGCTTTGTGTGAATAAGTAATTGATTAAGAATGAATCGGTAAAAATAATTAAAATCAGAATAATATTGCATCAGACAGCTAATATTGCGTCACGTCCATATCGTCACGCTATTATAGGCGGAACAATAATTGTGACGATAAGGAAATATAAAGCTTTGTTTACATCGTAGTTTAACTGACAGCGCAAAATAAGGTTATGTCTTCAGTACTTTAAAACGAATGGCATGGTTGTAATCATGAAATTACCTTGTTATAATATTTTTATATATAAAATCACGTCTGTATCCCCGTAGTGGTAGGCAGAGGTGTATAACATCCATATTACGCCAGATATGTTTATAGGTCCCACGTAATGGGTGGCGAGCCCATTGCCGTCGACCTGGCACAATCCAGACTCCGTGCTGATACTAAGAATTTCCTAACAGAAAAACTCAATACCACTTTGCCTGATCCGGGAATCGAACCCACGTTTGAACACGCTACGGCTAGTCGAACGAGGCAGTTTTATATAATGTGTGTGTACAAAAAAACTAATAAGGATGTGTGTGTGTGTGTCAGGGTGAATGCGTGTGTGTTTATTTGTAGTAAAATCTATCAAAATGGGTAAGCTGCTCACTTTGGGTTAGGAATCGGCCACTTTACCCACTCACAGATATGTCCATGAATATGTTATCTATTTGAACATTTAGCAGCACGTTTTAACATTATTTGGTTAAATAATATAATCAGTTTACTGGTATTAACACTTTTATTATGATAATAATCACAGATAAGCTTAAAATAATACTTGCAAAATGTTTAGGGCTCAAAATTAGAATTAGATTCAGCAATATTATTAGGCTAACATATATAATAACAGGAAATATGTAGGTGCTCCTAATAATATTTTAGTGCCTAATGTAGACTCTGCTTTACATTTCCATTAAGTCACAATGTGTTCCTACATACTGACTGTCCTAGTTTTCTGAACTAAATATTATTTTTATTTTCTTGTAATTTAATATAAAAGTGCTCTAAATGTGTAGTCCTAATAAGGTAGTGAGATTTAAGTTTCATTATAAAAAAATATATGTCATATATTATGAGCGACAGATTTACTTAAGAAAAGTAATGCTAGTAGATTCCCAAAATTGTGACGATTCAGAGATAAAACTAGTGATTGTTCGTATTCTACGAGGATACATAATTAAGAAGATATATTTTTTGTTGATTTTGTTCTGTATTTACAATTAAAATATTCGCTTAAATTACATAGTTTCATTATAAAATTTCTTTAAATCTAGTGATGATGTGGAATAAGTTGCCTTACTCTGTCACGAAAAAAGCTATTCTTTTCGTGATATCATGCAGAGAAGTACGATTAAAATAAATATTCTAACAGTAAATAATACTCTTATGATGTATATTACTACTTAAAAATACATTTTTTTTTCAAAGCTAATAAAATTCCACTTTCGTCACGTCGGCAATGTTTGGCGAAAATACCCATAAATCACTATTATTAGACATATAATCTAGTACTCAAATTCATCTTGTGAATTTAATTAATTTTATTCATAATCTTTAAGACACTTTAATTTGCTTATAAGCTGCATGAGTGGTCCAATTTAAGTGAACTGAGTGACCGTTTTATGTGACATGCTGCGTTAATTTTTTGTTGGAGATCCTTAAATAAATAAACATACGATAATAAGAAAAGATTCGTCGATGAAGATGATTCATAATAAACAACATCGTGACAGCTGTCAAACAGCTGCAACCAAGTGTCTTGCGATTATGTTTGCACCAAAAATATACAATACATAGTACGGGCGACATTTAGAATCGAATCAAATCAAAATGTGCATTTCGTAATAATAGGTTTTCATAAAGAATCATAGCTAGATGCTCTCACCGGTCCGAAAGTGATCAGCGACCTTAAGTTAAGTCGTTAAGTCATGTCAGAGGCCTACTGGGCGTCTTGAACAACTCTGACACTAGGGTAACCACTGCCATACGATAAGTAAGTAGTATACAGAAAAGTTGATTTAATTATTGACAGGAGAGTATAGACTCGTTAGATTCCATTTGCATCATTTATTCAAATCGATGGTTATAGACAGAATTTGAAGAGAGTTCTATTTTTGAAGTTATACTTCTTTTGGCGCGATGGAGAAAAATGATGAGAGTGAATTTTTACGATGCGCGCGCACACCGACACCAAAAAATTTTACAGCATGAAGTTAGTTCTAGGTGGTATGAGAGTGAATTTTTACGATGCGCGCGCATCGTAAAAATAACAGCATGACGTTAGTTCTAGGTGGTATGAAAATTGATAACTATGTTCAAGTTGTATATTAAGAAGTATAACTTCTAACGCGTGTACATAAGTACACACAAGTTTTTTTTTAAAGAGTGTTATAAATAAATAACAATTCTTAAAATAGCATGCAATAGCAGTACGTAGAACTTACACACATGTGTGTTCAATTCCAGCCTTTTGTTATACAATTCAGTATAATTGACACACAATTAGGTATAATTATTAATGTAAAATTGACACCAGATGCGAGTTATCATTCGCTTTCCAAGAAATCATTTTGTAACACGTACACTATATATAAGTTAGATCATAATAATTTCTTGGGTCCTTTGAGTAAATCATACTATATTATACTTAATTAAAAACTGGCACTAATATGATAACTGAAATACAGACAGAGACATGTTAACCCTCTAACTGGTAGTGGCAATATAGTTGCACATCATATTTTGATCTCTCTTGGTTTGTAATAAGTATCAATCAATTTGAAACTTATCTACTACCAGTTAAAGGGTTAAGGGGAAAACTTGACAAGCGCAAGTATAACTTGCCTGGAGAGGGTGTAATGTTACTACTTGTCTGTCAAGAGAGAGTATCGACCTGTACAGGGCGTATTATAGTTCATAAGTATAATAATATCTAGGGACTATGGACAATGTCTTATGTCAGAGAGATCATCCTAGCCCCAAACTAAGCAAAGCTTGTACTATGGGTACCAGGCGACGATATGCATACTTATATAGATAGATAAATACTTATATACATAGAAAACATCCACGACTCAGAAACAAATATTCGTGCTCACCACACAAATATTGGCACTTACCGGGCTTCGAACCCAGGACCACCAGCTTCGTAGGCAGGAGCACTACCAACTAGGCTTCGCAAATATAGATGCACTTTCTACTCCCTCTGACCCGAACATGGCATGCGATATGATTGGATAGAGACCAAACGCATGACCAAGAGCTTTTTTATGCAAAATGGGTTTGCGCTTGACCACGATCTCACCTCACCTAACCTAAGTGAAGTTGTGGTTGAAGGTGGACCGTACGCACCCATAAGATGCCTATTCACTCTAACCACTCTAAATATGAGTCTGTACGTCGTTTGGGGGTTGTTCCACAGCTTAGCCGTGCGTATGAGCTTCAAGTGTTCTCCGAGGTGCGTTAGTGTACACGGCAGCTTCCTCACTCTGAGCTGATGCTGATTTAGAGCTAAACTGTGTCTTAACAATTAAAATTGTCCGCAACAAGACACAAGTAAAACTAAAAAACCGGCCAAGTGCGAGTTGGACTCGGGCACGAAGGGTTCCGTACCATTATCTTTAAAAACGAGCAAAAAATTCACGTTTGTTGTATGGGAGCTTCCTCAATATTTATTTTACTTTGTTTTTTAGTATTTGTTGTTATAGCGGCAACAGAAATACATCATCTGTGAAAATTTCAACTGTCTAACTAACACGGTTCATGAGATACAGCCTGGTAACAGACGGACAGACAGACAGACCGTATAGGGTCCCATGTATACCCTGACAGCGCCCTTGGTGATACTCTATTAAATAGATGTAGTAACTTAATAATTTTGGATTTCGCAGTGCCAATAATCATGGGAGTGCTTGGACTGATCGCCGCGGTCGCCGCAATAGCAGGAATTGTGTTTTGGAAGCACATGAGTGCAATACCGCCTCTCAATGCTCATTCTCCGGGCTATACGAACATTGGTGCGCAGGAGTGTGTCGGTGAAAATCCCATATACAAAGACCCAACGTCAATCTACAACAACCCGATGTACGGAAAGCATTAGTTATGGTGAGTGACATTTATTTTATTAATACATTTATTTGATCTAGTACATTAAGTACCCGAAACAGAGTTTAAAAATAGAGCGTTTAAACAGGCTTTGCGTTTTTAGGGTTAATAACTTTAGATGGTTTTTAAATAAAATGTGTAAATCCATAGCTTTTCGATGCGACAATATTTTTTGGATATAATTTGCAACTATTGGATATTACAGTTGGTAATACGTTTTTCATAATTATGGAAAAATTCAAAAACGACTCGTCAACGAATCTACGAGGCGGGATTTTAATTGTATATACAACTAGCTGTGCCCCGCGGTTTTACCATATATCTATATAAGCTATATTACTACAAAGTTTCATCAAAATCCGTTCGGTAGTTTTTGAGTGAAAAAGAAACAAACATACACACTCACAAACTTGCGCCATAGTGTGATTTACAAGTTTTAAATTTAGAAACAACTGTTTGTAACTCGTTCTCTTCCTTGTTGTAATTCCCGTAACTACAACTGATATTGGTAAATAAACTTAATACTATTGTATTAATTCATATGTTCAATTATTAGTTCAATAATTCTACTATGGTATTTCCAGCGCCAATAATCATCATAATTCATATGCTAGAACAAAGCAACACAACAAGGAAAAAGACAATTAAAATATATTAGGTGGCTAATTAGTGCGCGAAATCTGAGCTCAAGAATATATTTTGTATATATGTAGGTATACTCCTGTAATGTAATGTCCTCCTAGCCGAATTTCGGCCACGGCGGCCAGTCTCAATAGAGATTAGCCATTTGCGCGGGACATATTATAGTGCTCAAGTGTGTGCGCAAACCCAGGAGCACTTTCTATCCCATCACTCTCATGATCCGATGGGACGCCTAGCGACACGACCGGAAAGAGGTCAGGTACAGGACCAACGGCTTTACGTGCTCTCCGAGGCACGGGGGTATAATACCGCCTACTTCCAGACTTCGGGCTGATGCTGAGAAATTTTTCTTTTTACAGAAAAGTCCCAAAATCACTTTTTCCCCGACCCGGGATTTGAACCCGGGACCTCGTTTTCTGCGGGTGAACACGCTACCGCTAGACCAACGAGGCATACTCATACCAAAGACGGACACAGAATACCGACAACATTTGAAATAATGGCTGGATTAAATTGATGAAACTTTTATTAATTTATAACATAAATAAGTATTCACCATACACGTTTTGTTTTGATTGCAATAGCATCAAATTTATACCTACTTTAGTATACCAATAATAAAAGAGGGGTATTATAATTTAAGCAGTCTGTTTCTCTGAGGAAACGTACATATCTCCTAAACGAATGATTGGTATTATCGAAATAGTTCTCAGATATGTACCTATAAATACTTATGTATACTTAACTATATTACTGCACACATGTTATGACTATTTACAAGCGCATTTTTAAAGTCTACGTGAATAAAAGCAAATAAAAACATATTTTTCATGTTAATTGGCATGGCGTAGACCTACTTTTTAACCTACTTTAACTCCCCGAATTAGACCATAGGTACCATAATTGTAGTAAATAAATAAAATGACATCAATATCCTAATTTCTATTTAAATTATTAACATTACAATTAATGTATTTATTATAATAAATTAACTAGTATTTATAACTAAGTAAGCTAATTTTGACGATCTTATTTGGTAAATAGTAATTACTAATTATACTCGGTACGTGCGCTGAACTTCGCAATCATAAATTGCCATACTCTATTATTTGCTATCCAATAGTCTACAAAGAACCTTGAGTTTTATAAGTGCAACAGAAACCCATTCACTACTATATAAGTCGAAAGTAACTGCCCTCTTAACCTACCAAGAGTTATGCTCTGACATAGCCCCTACATGACTGTTTTGTAGGTTTATTAAATAAAGTGACCCTCTGGTCACTTTATTTAATAAACCTACAAAACAGTCTGGTCTATTTTTTGCACAGAGAATAGGCATTGCCATACAACGAGGCAATGCTGCCAATATTTTGGGTACGATACCCTTTGATGTCGATGCGGAGCGCCTATTGGATTTCCTTTAGTTAGTTAATTTTAGTTTATATTAGCATTATAGTCAAATTTTTTATTTAATTTTATATTTACTTTTCTTAACATTCATTAGATTTATGTACATATAAATAAATAAACCATTTAAAATGGTGTGTCTGGAAAAAGGTCGTGCTTGATAAAATAACATTTAATTAGAAAGAGCAACCGACTTCAAGATTTCTGTATCCGGACAGACGGATTCATAGGCAGACCACTATGACGGGCTGGTTGCCATGGTTGGTAGATACTCGAATTTCAAGCCGCAGATCGTGGGTTCGACTCCCACCCAGGACAGATATTTGTGTGCATGAACATGTCTGTTTGTCCTGAGTCTGGGTGTCTCTATATAAGTGTGTATGTATATAAAAAAGAAATGTATATGTAGTATATTAGTTATCTGGTTTCCATAGTACAAGATCTGCTTAGTTTTGTGTGAATAATGTCCCAGAATTTTATTACTATAATACCTTTCCGGTGAGATATTTCTCAACAAGACTTTCTTTACCGAGTTTATGATTCATGTTCTATTAAGGGTCACAAATCCAATCAAAATGACAATGTGCTGCCCATCACCATCAATGGGTTAAGTAGTATAACTAAGTGGCACACTTTAGTTGTAAGGTAATTGAATTTTGTTTAATGTCCCATCAATAACATTATTTTCATAATGAAATGTCTGCCATTAAAGTGCTATTAAACATGTACCCGCAGCCGTGTGTGAAACCACAACATCGTGAATGGTTAAATCTGGTACACACATTCACGGTTAAACTTCAAACGGTAATAGAGGTAGTTTTATACAAAAATTAAGAAGAAGAAGTACACTTTATTGCATAAGGAATATACAGAATACAATATGCAGGAAACAATATTTTGCAATTGGCCTTATCACTAAAAGTGATGTCTTCCAGGCAACCTAATTGCGTTGGATGGTCCAAAGGTTGTCTGGAAGAGATCGCTGACTGCGATAAGACCGCCTATTGTACAATTTGCTTTCAATGTTTCCTATATTTTTAGCTGTAATTGGGGTGCAATAAAGAGTATGTATCTTATCTTATCTTATCTTGGATGGAACCGAATTAAGATGATATACTACTTATTTGTTTTGCCTTTAAAGATCAGCTAATTTGTAATAACCTAAGCTATTTTGTAATCTTTCTTTGTTTCTGAGAATAATATACATAATGTATTTTTTAAATATAAGCACATACAGCATACTAGATTCCAGCATTTACACAGGAGGCCTTAAACCCTTATATGCCTCCTTTTATGATTTAAACCTGCATTATCTGTGCTAAGACACATATATTTGGTATTTAAGCTGCAACTGAGTGGTTGACGGCAACTAATATCACCACCCTATTTAATCCTCGACCCCACGGGATAGGATGGGTGGGGTAGTGCAGAAGTCGTCCCAAAGGGAATATGTACCAGGAAATGTGCAGTAGCTTCTCTCTAAGTACTATGAACATCATACTGCGATCACCAACCTGGGCCTCTACCGGCTAAGTCCCCGAACATCGATTTCTTAAATGGCGTTCAAATAAATAAAGGTTAAAAATCGCTTGTCAGTCGTTAAATTCCTCAACGTTGACAATCGATTTCGGACTGTCGGATGTCGCCGAAGATCGATGTCTTAAATGGCGTTCAAATAAATAAAGGTTAAAAATGAGTTCAACAATCGTTAAATCGGCATCAACGTTGACAATCGTTAGTTGTCGTCACATGTGGTCATGGAAGCCGATCTAACGATTGTCAACGTTGGAGCCGATTTAACGATTGATTAAGTCATTTTAACCTTTATTTACTTGAACGCCATTCACGAAAACGATGTTCGGCGACTTAGCCGGTAGAGCCCCTGCATGGCAGGCATTTTAAAAACATTCCTAGGTCGTCATTTATAAGTGAACAGTGATCAGGAATATATGAATGAATTCATATTTTTATCCACGTTGTATATATTTGTAAACAGCAACAACTGCGCGTTCATTTTTAAGTTCAATAATATTATGTACTGCTATCTTTGGCCTAAGGACATTGGAAACGGGTTTTAAACCTACAGTATGTATTATCTTACTCAAATATCTCTTATCTGCAATATCACGTTCCAATCTACGTAATTATGGATTTACTCTTCGTTGTAGCAGAACCTTGGTATGTGCATTCTTTTATAGGTACTTTAATATAGGAAACTTGACGGCATAAAGAAACAAATAATGAGTGTACGTACATGATCTTCATACAAAATATCGGACTTGTACTTGTTCTAAAAACAACATAAACATATATGTATTGAGAGTATTGAGATCATTTGCATACTGCAAATGATCTCATTACTGCAGTCTCGCGAGATCTTATGACTCGTGAAATGGTGAGATATTCCGAGATTTGCTTTCTGATATCCTAGTTATATGAGATATATTATTTATTAAATTTTGTCCTTAATAGTAAACAATACCAATAAACATGGCAGTTTTTGAAAAATACGCCCAAATATGAATGTTGTAGATGGAAATAGTGGGGATATTTAGCTGTTTCATTTTTTTTAACAAATCCCTCACCAGGGAATCTAATCCCAGTGCCGCGGGGTACTTTAGAAACGTATAATAGACGGACACCAATTACATTCAGACTCAGAACTACAATTTATGGGTCACACAAATAGTTGTCCGGCGAGGAAATCGAACCCGAGACACGAAGCATCCACTACGCCATACGTGCAATCATTTGGCTGTGTAACTAATAAAATAAAATAAAATAAATAAAATAAAATAAAATAAAAAAGGTTTTTATTCACGTAGACTTCAAAAAAGCGCTTGTAAATAGTCAGAACATGTTTGTAGTAATAATAATCGAGGAACTCTCAAGTTTGTATGACTCTCAATAAATTGTACAGTGCAATTACTACGGCCCATCGATTTATATAGCACTGGTTATAACGTCGTTGCTCGGCGACGAAAATAATTTGCAAATAAGTACTTAGGTACTGCATGATTCGGTCAACCTCGCGAGATATCAATTTCAGTAATATTTTATTACATTGCCTGCTACGGTGGTAATCGCTAACAATGGTATACAAAACAAAATTAGTGATGAAGTCACCGAAGGAGAAATACCAATTTAATTGGATATATATAGCAGTATATATACATTGCTGTGACAATAGAATATCATCACCTCATCTCCCGGAAGGGGCGTAGGAATCGTCCAAGTGAATACCTACCAGAGAACGGGCAGAAGCGTTTTTCTGTGAACTATGACCATCAAACTGCGATCGCCAACCCGTCTGCCAAGCGTGGCGATTATGGCATATCCCCTCATCCTTTGGGGAAGCTTTTGTCCAGCATTGGACGTACTTTGGCTGACATGATGATGAAATAACCTATGTTTTTAGTATGAATCTGTGTTAGAAATTGTATACTATTATTTGCGGATATCCCTTATTAAATTAAATCAAATCAAAAATCAAAATAGTTTATTATCACAAACAACGAATTACATAAATAAATGAATTTGTATGGGGTCTCATTTTAGGCAGAATAGAAGAATAGAATATAGAATAGAATATAGTTTATTTGTAAGAATATAGTACAATAAAGGAATAAACCTAGGTGTTACAATGCAAAAGTCTCATATATTCTACCATTTCTGGTGTACAAATATTATCTTATAACTAAAAAATCTATGAACAATTTAAAATTACTTATCATCTAAATACTCTTTTGTAGAATAATAACATTTATTAATTAAAAATTCAAATAATTTGCGTTTAAACATATTTAAATTAAGGCTTTTCAAATAATTTGGCAATTTATTGTAAATTCGAATAGCCATACAATAACAGTTCCTACTATACATCGAAGTACGTTGACAGGGGATCTGAAGTTTGTTGGGGAATCTAGTATTCCTATCATTTACATTTAATTGTTTTTCAAATAAATTTGGATGTTTGTAGACAAAAAAGCAAATTTCATATATGTACAAACTAGGTAGTGGTAAAATTCGGTGTTTCTTAAATAAGGGTACACAGCTGTCCAAAAAATCGGCACCAACAATGGCCCTAACACATTTTTTTTGTGCTCTGAAAGCTCTTATAAGATCTACTGAGTTACCCCATATGACTATTCCGTAACGCAAAACTGCAGAAACATATCCATGATATGCGCTTAGGGTAGCGTTGGCTGTTGTTACTTGTCGCAACCTATTCAATACGTATACGTAACTGTCTAACTTGGAACATATTTTATCAATGTGTGGCTTCCAACTACAGTATTTATCCATGACTAGACCTAAGAACGTAGTTGTTTCTACTTTTTCCACAACTTCATTGTTTTGAGTTATGTTTAGGGGTAATATGTTACTGTTATATGTCTGGAACTGGATCAGTTTAGTTTTATTAACATTGATATTTAAGTTATTACTTTCTAGCCATTTTGAGATTCTGTTTAATGTATTATTTACTTCTCTTTCGTAGGTATTTTTGTTCTTGCAATGAATTAATAGGGTTGTATCGTCTGCATATAATACACATTTATAGATGGTGGCTTCAGGAAGGTCGTTTATATAAAGCAAGAATAATAATGGCCCAAGGATGCTACCCTGGGGTACTCCATATTCGTTTAAAATATATTGCGATCTCTCTGCGGATTTAAACCGTCCTGCAGAGCTCGATATTTCCACACATTGATATCGCGAAGTTAAATAACTTCTTATCCAATTTAACGCATTTCCTCGGATACCGTATTTTTCTAGTTTTTGAAGAAGCAAGCTGTGTGACACAAAGTCAAATGCTTTTGACATATCAAGAAAAATAGATGCTATAGGTATTTTCTTATCTAAAGACTCACATATAGTTTTTAATAAAGTAAAACATGCAGATGTAGTAGAGTAATTTTTCCTAAATCCAAATTGTTCTGGTCTCAAGATGTTGTGTTTTGCTAGGAATTTATAAAGTACACAATAAAATGCTTTTTCAAATATCTTTGATATAGTAGGAATAAGCGTAACTGGTCGGTAATTAGTCATATCAGTTTTATCGCCTTTTTTATAAAGTGGTTTAACAATAGAGTATTTTAAACGTGTTGGAAAATTACCATGAAAGAATGATAGATTTATCAAATGGCTCATAGGTGCTGATATATATTTTATTGATTTTTTAAGTATATCAGTGCTTATACCATCGTAGCCCGTGGCGTTAGTTTTATTAAGTGAATTTGTAATTTTATTAATATCGTTATCATCTACTGGAGCTAAAAAAATGCCTGTATTAAGTACAAATCAACCTTTAGTTTCCGCTACGGACCAATATTTTATCACAAATACCCAACAAAAATAATAAACATCACCAGGTCGGTATTTGAACGGTGGGTAGTCATGTATTTCAATAATATTTTTACTTTACTTATTAGTTTAAAGTAGAATCGGTCGAACAATAGATTGAATTCACGTACCTATAAGAATGCTGCAACAATTAATTTATTTGACTGGCCGTTGATCTAGTGGTTAGTTAGTAGTCTCTATGAAGTTTATATATTACTTTTTAAATGAACCCAGTCGGAAAACAAGCTTACGGCCCGCCTATTGATAAGCTGTAACCGCAGTTACGAAACCTATGAAATGACACGTTACCTACCGTCCGACTGTGGAATAAATTTGAATGCTTCTTGTATCAGAGTTGTTCAAACCTTCAGTTCACGAAGCCTCCTATATAACTTAGCTTCCGATGGAGTACGCAAATGCTTACACTTCGAATTTAAACTGCTTGGCGACATCTCCGAACGTTATAATTCATCAAGTCGTACCTTTGCGCTTAGTTAGATTTATTTCGGAGACTTATTGGTTAAGCTACAACCCTTAATGTCTCAGAGAGCATGTTATGCCGTCCGTCATGCGTGGTTGTAATGACAACGGCGATAACAATTGTTAGAGGTAACCAGAATTAGCTCTTGTTAGTGCAGTTCACTCAATCTTTAGCTACTGGTTCTCAATGGAAACTCTTGTCTTTCGAAACCCAATGGTTGGTGTATATTCGGTGCTTTAGACTAGGAGCAACTCAAATAGAAAAAGACAAAACTTAAGGAAAAAAGGCATCCATCTGTAGACTGAGTTAAAATCGCCGATTGTACTCGTATACAAGCATACAAGAGCCAAGTAGTTATCAGCACCTCCCTCCCACCCCACTAGTTTCTGATAAGGCCTTTACTTCTACGCAGAAACTCGTGTTTATTATTAACCGCAGTATTCTACGGTTTAAGACATTTATTTCTCAAAAAAAGAATACAATTCACTTATTATTGAGAAATACAAGTAATAAGGAACGGACACTAAAACTATAATAATATAAAATTTAATGTATTATGTTAGTAATTGCATAAATTAGGTGGTTAGTAAAGATAACTTATATTATAACTTATATAATGGTAGTTTTATTTCCATTTCGACTAGCCAAGTGTGATTCCTCGAAGTACCCATCCTTCCGTTTGTTACGCTATACCGTGGAATATTACTAGAGTACGCAATGCAACTAATGGTTCCTATTATTCTCTAATTAAGTTTCGAACAAAGCGAAAAGATGACATACTCTACCTCTTTTAAGATCTCTATGTGCATTTACTCTTTCCAAACAAGCTTAATACCATGGAAGTATGTATGAATGCAGTTTAGTTTGTTATATTTGTATCTTTTTGTGTCTGCGCTTGTGGCGCAGTGATTAAGGTGGTCCAGCGTGTTTTGAGTTCGAGTCCTGCACAGGAAAAACTATTTATGAGACATTGATGTCCTGAGTGTGGTTTGTGTTCGTGAATTACAAGTTTGTGTGAAGGGCTTGGGGTTCGAGTCCCGCACAGGACAAGTATTTATGAGACCCATACATTGTGTTGTTGAGTGGGTGTGCTTTATGTAGTCATGTACGGACTCTACATTACAAAAGAAAGCATCTTTTTTTAGTCAGGTCAGGTGGTTCATTATCCTATCTGAGCCAATTCTTGGTATTATTCAATAACTTGCAAGTACGAAAGGCAGTTCAAGCAGACACATTAAGAGCTTATCATTAGTTATCGTACAAGGAGGTTACGATGTATACTTAATTGATTTATAATGTGTTATAAATTATTATGAGGTATGACGTTATCAGCCGTTAGATACAGTACTGGTTCAAGGAAAAATGCCAATGGTGTGGCGCTGTGGTTACGGTTCAGGTTCGAGTCCCGCACAGGACAACTAGTTGTGTGACCCATAAATTGTTGATCTAAGTTTTATTGTGCTATGTGTCCGTGAATTGCACGTTCGTTAGGTTCGCCGCGAGTCGGGATTTAAAACAATGCGCGTAGCCTTTTATTAAAGATCAATAGTTATTTAATATACTACGAACTCAAAAAAGGACAACTAAGTTTCTATAGACTGTGTTTCAAAGAGCAGCCCGACTGGGGAAGTACCTCCACCTTACAGAAGACATTCCTTAATAATAACATTAATAACTTAATGTTGTGTTTCTGCGTGTGAGTAAGGTTGTCAGAGCTCATCGGGTTGGGGGGAAGGGTCAACAACACTTGTTTGCTGACTGTTTTTAAAGGCCGGCAACGCTCGCGTCTCCTCTGGTGTTGCGAGTGTCCATGGGCGGTGGTGATCACTTACCATCACGTGACCCACTTGCTCGTTTGTCGTCTATATAAAAAAGGCAAGACATAATAGCGTTTCATTCGGCTTCTCTTGAATAACTGTGAATTAAAAAAATATGCTTGAAGAAACAAAACAACCTAGCAAAAAGTATAAGGTAATTTTAACTATAAACCAAATTATACCTATATGGTTGGTAGGAGCAGGAATAGCAAACGAATGTACGTATTATATTGACACAACTAAGCAAACACTATGTATTTACATGACAAAGATATTACATCATCGAATCACATTAGACACAAAAAACAGTTGCATATCTATGTATTCACGAATTTCTCACTTATTATCACGTTATGTGGCACTCATTCAAGACACAATCCTAAACTACTGATGAAGCCTATAGCCTGGGTATAATAATAAAATATATGATATATGTTATATATGTGTAAGAACAGTAGGATTATATCATCGCCCCATCTCATCCCGTGGGGGACGTAGAAATCGACCGAGGGAATACCTATCAGAGAACGGGCAGCAGGGTTTTTCTGTGAACTATGACCATCAAACTGCGATCGCCAACCCGTCTGCCAATCGTGGCGATTATGGCATATCCCCCAATTCTTTGGGGAGGCTTTTGTCCAGCAGTGGAGGTACTTTGGCTGACATTATGAACAGTATGATCTCTTTATCTCTTGATATTTACAAATATGGCTGGGATAGTTCCAAAACGTGTCTAACAATCTTTTCTGCACATTGAGTTACATTAAACGTACATACAGTTTTTCCATTCACAGAGTTATTTTCTTTACCTATCGAACGACGAGATTTGCTCGCTAATTTCAAACGTCCTTCTATGCTCCGAAGCAAGGCATTAGCATTAAAATTTCTAGTCTGCCACTCAAGTTGACTAATGGCCAATTATGTCATACGAGAATACAAGCTCTACGCCATTTTATTTTCAATGTAGCTTCAGGTTCCGACCATCCATGTAAATAGACCTTTTATGCTCTATAGCACGTAATTGTATTCATTCTCATTCAATTCATTATACTTTGATAGGGTATTCCGATCTTCAAAACAATACTTAAGACATGACTAAGTCTGAGGTTAGCTGTGTCATTAAAACTTGGGATTTTATAGTCATTATGTTGTTTATTTCCTCCTACGAAATATACTTATTTATTTCTATGTGTATTGTTAACCTTTTATCCTGGGACACTATTCACACACGGCCAGGTGATCCGAAACTAAACAGAGCTTGTACTATGGAAACCAGATAACTGATTTTGACTGCACGTGTGGCGCAGCGGCTAAGACAGTCACCTCGCCGCGTCGTGTCCCGTGTTTGATTCCCACGCGGACATGTATTTGTGTGACCCATAAATAGTTGTACGGAGTCTGGATGTAAATTGTGTCCGTCTATTATATGTTTGTAAAGTACCCCGGGAAACAGGCATTAGATTCCCAAGTGCAGGCTTTGTCTAAAAAAGATATAGTACATATACAATTTTTCATTTTTGTAATTACATACTTATTTAGATAATTACACCCAGACTCAGGACAAACAGACATGTTCATGCACACAAATATCTGTCCTGGGTGGGAATTGAACCCACGACCAGCGACGTGAAAGGCAAGTCTACTACCAACGTCATCTACCAACTACGCCATCCGTCCGTGTTGACGTCAGAGCTGTGTTGTTCAAGCATCGTCTTCAGCTCTGACATGGTTTCTAACTGTAGTCTAATAAGCAGACTGTACTGAGAGAATAACATGCCTTACGAAACACGTAGACTTTATTTAATTCAACCATTTTTGTGGTCACATAGACATATCGCAAAGGAACCCCAGGCGCTTAAACTCACCGATTTTTAGTGACCGGTTAGGGGCAGCTGGCTTTGAATACCTAAGGAATTTGAATTATTCGATGAATATTTAAATATTCCACGTCCTTTATATTTATTTGATTAGGTAGGCTATGTGTTCCACCTGCTTTTTAGGGTTCCGTAGCCAAATGGCAAAAAACGGAACCCTTATAGATTCGTCATGTCTGTCTGTCTGTCTATCCGTCCGTATGTCACAGCCACTTTTTTCCGAAACTATAAGAGCTGTACTATTGAAACTTGGTAAGTACATGTATTCTGTGAACCGCATTAAGATTTTCACACATAAATAGACAATGAACAATAATTTTGGGGGTTCCCCATACATAGAACTGAAACTCAATTATTTTTTTATCGTACCCATACATGTGGTGTCTATGGATAGGTCTTCAAAAATGATATTGAGGTTTCAAATATCATTTTTTTCTAAACCGAATAGTTTGCGTGAGAGACACTTCCAAAGTGGTAAAATGAGTGTCCCCACCCCCTGTAACTTCTAAAATAAGAGAATGATAAAACTAAAAAAATATATGATGTACATTACCATGCAAACTAACAACGAAAATTGGACGAGATCTAGCAAGTAGTTTTTTTTAATATGTCCTAAATCATTAACCGCAATTTACCTTTCATTGAATCAACTTAAATACTTGCTGCTACGGATTCCTTCATGGGCGAGTCCGACTCGCACTTGGCCGGTTTTTTTAACAAGTATTTTACAGTTAGCCTTAGATGCTAGTATTATAGCATATAGTGCCACCTATTACAAACTGTTGTCTATTATACTATTTTAAACAGGGTGAAACAATATTCAATTAGACTGAGAAACTGACAACACTAACATACAAAGCGGTTTAAAGATTTTTTTTTGCAACAACCCAGTATAATATGTCATCTTTAATATTTTTATTTTATACTAGCTATGATGACCGGCGGTTTCCCCCGCGTTAAACTTTATAAATTATGGCCTATGTGTTATTCGGATATATCTTCTACTATATAAAAATAAGTCGGGTTTTCCTTCCTGACGCTGTAACTCCAGAACGCACGAACCGATTTCCACGGTTTTGCAATCGTTGGAAAGGTATCGGGCTCCGTGAGGTTTATAGCAAAGAAAATTTATAAAATTTAACGCGGGTAACACCGCGGGGCACAGCTAGTAAGCTATATATACTACAAAGTTTCATCAAAATTCGTTTGGTAGTTTTGGCGTTAAAGAGTAACAAACATATATCCATAAAAACATCTGTACTTACAAACTTTCCCATTAAAATTTATAATACCTAGTATACCTGAAAATAATTTAATATGGCGCGGATTTATCCGTGCAACCCTTGTAATTTAAAAAAAGCAAAATCATCCACATTCCCGTACCATAAATAAAATTATTGTTTGCTGCACCAATCAAGGGCTTTTTTAAATGAATTCACACTAAAGCGACACAGAAAGAATAAAAAGTCAAAAGCCCTTGTTTGGTTTATTAATGTGAAAGGTATAAGCATGAGTGTTATAATATGACCTTCCGTAGAGTTCAGTGAACGCAGACAGCTTAAAACTTTGACCCTCGTCTCGGTGTGTCGCGGCAAACACCCTATAGAGTAGTGTTGCCAGGTCTAGTTCGAAAATATCAAGATTTTGATTAACCGAAGAGTATACAAACTGTATTTTCTTTTTCAGTTCTAAGAATATTTATTTCGTACTTATATTATGACTACTTACCTAAACGGATTGTACTTTCTTCAAAGAGGAAGCAAAGTCGCAGATAGAAGCTAGTTATAGAAAAACCATAAATATTAAAAAATAGATATAACAGTTTATAGTGTGTTTAAAAAACTGATTGAAGTGAAAGTAATTGTTTACACTTCTCTATCGAAAAACAATCATAGTTACATTTGTATCAAAATATACATAGGTATGTTTATATATATATATAACCAAATCATGAAAGACGTGTTCATATCATGAAATATAACTAAAAAACAAAGTGTCAAATTAAATTAAATATACTTTAATGTTCTAATTAGCCTAATTATTTATGATCGATGCCTATCAAACCGATAGTTTAGTTCGTTTAATAAATTTAACTGCTTACATAGTTTGTAGATCTGGCTACACTAATGTATACGCAAACCCACACATATAAAGAAACTGGTAGATATTAAATTCCACACCAGTGCAATAAAGGAAGCGCGTAAATCAACTACAGTGTGGATATAATACATGTCTCTTAATCTGTACTGTAAACACAGTCCAAGTAAATCACAGTACATTGTCATATTGACAATGTTTTGCGATTTACTTTATCACGATATATTGGAATAATATTATAACGACACTTTTCTCTACACTTTTTTTTATCTGTATTTATATCACTGTCCAGGATTGAGGCTCAAGAAAATTTCTGTTTTGCATTTGCTATGTATGGTAAGATTTCTTTTTCCAAAAATAAACATTTTTCATTTCATTGAAGAAAATATTTACATATGATCTGATTCTAGATGTAAATATAATAATTAATTTCGTTTGATTAGGCTACGGCACCTTTTCAAACATAACACACTTATACAATACAATTTTAATTGACACAAACGCTTGAAAGAATTTGGTTGAAATTAGAATTGGAAATATAAATTGTTAAATGGTGGGTTATGTTAAACAAAATGCATAGCGTAGGCTATGTTAAATCACACATCATACATTAAACTAATACTATATTTTTTCTAATAGTGTTCCACTTTATATTATCTATCTGTAGGTACCTAAAGTGGAAAATTTCCAACCTCGTCCTGTGATAACAATTGAAATCAATGTGCTAAGTTAATTACCTAGTTTCTGGTTTAAAATATACTGTATTTGTACCTAATAAGTAAGACTGCTACATATAATATATAAGCTATATAATGCCAAATGATTTCAACTCATTAGTAAAATTGGATTTCTAGAGACTCAAACAAGATTTAAAACAAAATGATGGAAATATCTAAACATAATTTTACGTAATAATACATTTACATTGTATTAATTATGTTATCCCGTAATTGGCATGTATTCATGAGAATTGTACCTTCATACTATATAAATTACTTGCTAAATTTATGTATATGGTGCGGGTGACCTAAATAAATAATTAATAAATTGCAAGAGAAGGCATCGCTATCAGTCACACAATTTATCTTTACCCTTTCGTTTGTATTCAAGTAATTATATAATAATAAAAAAAACGTTCTTTATTTTACTAATATATACTTATATGTTTTCTTATCTTCAGATAAGAAAATATACACAGAATTGATTTTAAGTAATGTTTTTACAATTAGAACTATGACAATAGCTCATGCATTTATGTCATCAGTAAAACAATCTAAATAATTTAACTGGAAAATACTGGATCTTACAAATTGAGTGATACCTACTAATGACAGACAATGTAAGGAAAATGTGGCATTCGTGTCTTAAATGACAATAAATATTGTGTATGTATAAATTGTAATAAATAACATACAATACAACAGGAATATACGGTATAATGTTGGTAAAACCTACCAGAACTTCATACTTTTATCAATCGAATCAAAATTAGTTTTTGACGAATTGTATTTATATGAATCATAATCGTAATCAAATATTCTAAAATCAAATTTGTTTTATTCGGATTATTTTGTTTCACATAAGCTATTTGAATCAGGTGAGGTTTCCAAAGTTTCAAAAGTTGTGTAATTCTTGCTTAGGTTAATGGATTGTTATGAGTGTCATGAATCATTAATTATACTCACATCTTTTGTGCCTACATAGTTTATAAGTAGATTGTAGTAGACAGTAGACTAGATGAAGTAGAGCTCATACAGATCCGGAATATCAGGAGTATTAAACCTAGAGCGAACTAGATAATAAAAATAGACACTTGGCAAAAAACAATTAAAAGATACATAGGTAAGGCTACTCCTAACTCCTAAGTCATAACACACCTCTATTTCTGTCGGGGGCAAAAAAGAAACGTCGTCGGTTCAAGTGGGAACGATCTCAGAAGCTCTTAATAATAATTATTATGCAGAGTACCCTGCACTGTCATAGTCGCTAATCAAGTATCAAGTGTTGAAACACTCTCCAATTATACTAATCTTTAAGTTTTTAAGTTCGAAGTTAAAGAGTCTCCATGAATTTATTGGGAACACAGTCCCCTTAAGTTCGATTCCCACCCAGGACAGATATTTGTGTGCATGAACTTGACTGTTTGACCTGAGTCTGGGTGTAATTATCTATACGTTTTCGTGATTTTCTGTATATCTTTATTGCTGATTAAATTTTCTTTTCTATATAAGTATGTATGTCATGTATGTATTTAGAAAAGAAAAGTAGTATATGTAGTATATCAGCTATCTGAATTCCATAGTACAAGCTCTGTTGTTTCTCTTCCTTATGAAACATATCTATTTATTTGATTTTCAATTGTATTCTTTAGGATAACAATTAATGTGACAATGTATATGTTACGAAATAATTAGAGCAATAGGTATCCACACCTATACATAGGTATAAAGCAAAGAGACTAAATATAGTAACATATAGGAAGGACAATTTGCGTACATTTTTCATTGTGCGACTTGTAGTCAAACAACGACATCATAAATAAAAGACATTGACACTTCAGAGAATACAGAATATATCTTATGTAGTTGTACAATGATTTATATGATAACTGCTTATATATTATTTTAATTATATCTCTAAAACAATTAAATCCATATTTTCCATTATTTCTTTCGAAGATTCGTAGCGATAAACTTGACTTGTTCGAGTGGACAAATCGAGAAATATAATTAAAATTGTTTGTTACTTTGATTGATTACTTGCATGGAATTTTTTAGTTCACGTAATTGTCAACTTACGTACATAACAATTAAACAGAATAGAAATAATTGAATGTCGTCAAAGAAACCTTATTAATAAAAACATATAAATGTGGTCAAAGAGTAGAACAAGACTTCCATACGTTTAAGGAAAACCAATTAAGTCAGCATATTAAACTTCAATAACAACCTATACATGCTATCTATTAATTTTACACAAAACTGAAACAGAATGATGTAAGTGGGCAAAAATAGGATTCTGATAAGGACTGATAAGATAGTGAGAAGGTGTAGTTTTCTTATGTTTAACTATTCATTACTCGGAGTGGCTGAATGCGGTCGGTTGAAAAGTTCAAATTAAGAATGATAGGTTATATTTTGAATGTACATACAGGTACCGTAAATTGTTAAATCACGGGATACACACAACAATATCCTGGGACATTGTGGACATACGGCCATCTGATCCCAAACTAATCAGAGCTTGTACCATGTAAACCAGATAACTGATATACTACTTTTCTTTTGTAAATACGTACTTATATAGATAATTTCACCCAGACTCGGGACAAACAGACATATTCATGAGCACAAATGTCTGTCCAAGGTGGGAATCGAACCCACGACCTGTGGCGTGAAAGGCAAGTATTTATCAACCACACCAACTTAAAACTAAACCCCTTCGACGAAGCGACAATTTTAGTTAGATTTTCTTCGTGAATATAAATATTTTATTCTTTAATGAAATAGGGGCACTATTTCTTCGGTGAATACATCTATAGAGTTTCTTGTGGTATGCGATCAATATTTAAAAGAGACAAAGAAGTTTTAAAAAAGACAACGACCGCACTAGTCAAAGAAATCCCTGTATCGCGGGGCACTTTACAAATATGCAATATACGGCCAATAAGCACAACAAGACTCAGAACAACTGAATATGGGTTACACAAATAGTCCTGTGTTGGGATCGAATCTGGAACACAAGGCTGCCGGCGTTAGTAGCAAGACGACTACCTTAACCACTGCACCGCACGTGTAGACAATATAGTCTGTTCTAACTTAAAAGATTTCAGCGCTACTGAATATTTTTAGCTTGAATGAATGAATGATTTCTTTATTTGCAGGAATATAGGTACATTTAGATGGTCTTAAATTACGGTTCCACTATATTCAACAATTTGTCGTGCAAATGTTTAAGTAGAAGTATGACACATAATATATGTAAGTAACATGTATTATTTGTCATAATCTCACGTAATTTTAATTCGATATACATAACTTAATATTTTACTTTCTATATAATTTTACAATTTTAAAATAATTTATTAGCTAAACAATAACGTAAATGTGTATATATAGTCAATCAATTAATATATATAACGTAAAAGTCAAGTTAAGTAGTATGTCAAAATTATTGAAAGTTAAATTGAAGATAATCTGAAATACAATAAAAACATTTGTCACAGAGCCACTCATACATTTTTTTATTGAATTCAGTTTCTGTCAGATTTCTGAATCTTTCTGGAACTCTATTGTATATTATTGTTGCCATATAATAACAGTTTTTATCACATATCTTCAGTCTATATCTTGGTATTAATAGCGGTTTGCGAACTATTTTTCTTTTAAGTACAGCCTCCTTGTTTATTTCAAATAGTGACATATTTTTTCTTACAAATTTGCACATTTCAAATATGCAAATTTGTACCTGGACCTGGGTCTGTGTTTGTTTGTGAATGGGACCTAAACGTTTTTTTTTTTACTTAAGCCAGAAATACACTTACGGTCAAAGGAATCTGCCTAGTAGTTACAATAAGTGTCCGGAGAGTGGTTGTTGCATCCTGTGTGCTAATGTGTAGTGAATGAGATGTCGAGGTCACAGTCAACGCGCTTGACTGTTGAACTGAACGTGGGTTCACTACAACACACATAATCTAATGACGACGTCCATTTACTCACTATTTCGCTAATAAGCCGTTTCCGTAGATTACTTACATATGTAGGTAGGTGCACCTAAATAATCTGTTATACAGCGTAGGCTTGTGGATGTACAGACGCCAGCACATCAAGCTATCCCAATCTGTCAAATTTCCCCAATTGAAAGTGCACCTTATGCTTATGTGATAAAGTTGAAAATCTATAAAATAAATTTGACAGATTGGGTTAGCTGGATGTGCTGGCGTCTGTACAAGTTTACAGTCACTTCAGTACGATGAACAACAAAACAGATTTTGCCTTTTTTTACCGTTATGTAATGTCAAGTAGAAAATCGGTAAGATTTATTTATATCCCGGAAAAAGCTAGCCAAATCTCAATCAATAATTTTAACTTAGTTATTTTATACTCGATAATTAATACATTGGGTGTTCACTAATTCATACGCACCTTAATCTTTTTATTTATATTTGATTGATTGATTGGTTTACGTTTAAATAAATCTTGTACAAGAATGATTAACTCAATGTTATAATGAAATGAAATTAAGTGACATAATTTTCAGCGCTTGGGTATCCACATACACATACACTTGTCCTTGTCAGAAAAAAATCTTGGAATAACTAACATACTGCCATCTGACCCCAAATTAGGCAGAGCCTGTACTATAGACACCAGACAACTGATAAACATACTTATATGTTTCTAACTATATACATCTATACATATAATAAAATCGTAGGAAAGTCAAAACTGTACATTGAATATTTTTGTAAAGGATACTTGGGGCGTGACCTACTATCGACATCGAAGCCAGAAATATAGTTTTTAGAATTTTTGTCTGTGTGTCTGTATGTATGTCCGGGCTAAACTCAAAAAGTACTGAATGGATTTACTTCAAATTTTGCATGAATATTACTCAGAGGTCGGGTCAACATATAGGCTACATATTATCACGCTATCACCTACGGGGGAGGAGCTGTGGTAATTTATAAAATTTAACGCGGTTTAAACCGCGGGGCACAGCTATATTAAATATAAATTACACCCAGACACATAACAAATAATTGTACACAAATATTTGTCCTAGGTGGGAATCTAACCCACGACGTCTGGATTAGCTGTCGGGATTACTTTTAAATAGTATCTACCTATAATTTAACGAAAAACCTAATCCTTCTGTCAGTTTTGTAACCCAGATATTACCTAATAGTATTTTTTAACTACGCCCGCGTTAGATAATTGTATCCCTGTGTCTTACTTTACAAACATATACCTAATTGACGGACACAAAGTACATCCATTCCAATCCAATGATTAATTAATTTATAATATTTTTTTTCTACATAAATAATACTGCGAGGTCTATTAAGTGGTAAGAACAGAAGCTATCATCTGGCAATATTTAGATGTATCTAACTAGTAGTTAAGTATATCTATATGTTACAAGATAATGACTCAAGTTAATTTATTAATGTCACTTTCTAAGCTTTCTATTTCTTTTATATATGAGAGTGAAATCTAACATTATTTTAAATAGAAATCTATAAATGTCATTTAGATATATATTTATCCTAAAATAATTTCTGTAATAATGTCAAGGAATTAATTAAGTAATTATCCTAATCATTAGATCCGATTATTTGTAAATAAGCTACATAATTTTATGTATATAAAGGTCTATCATATTTTCGGTATCATTCTCGCGCCTTGACATGGTTAAGGGTACTAGTTATAAAGCAGAATAATTATTCTAGATATCTACTTGAGCAGCCATTACTTTGACTATAAATATAAAATATTAAACAACTACAACAGGATGTACTTCGTATCGATAAAATTACCTGCTCGATTATTAATCGGATGAGCAGTTTTCTGACATATGCTTGTATAAGAGTATACTCGATAATCGAGTAGGTCATTTCGATAGTCAAATCACATAAACATAAAAAGTCGTGACTCACTCGAAGCCACTATTTGTTTGTGTTATAAAACGCGATTAGTCATCTTTTCACGGAAACATTAGAACCTGATTTCACTCATTCATGTCGAGATCAATTTATTCCACTTGGAGTGTAAAATCAATTTTGCAGTTATTACTAGAAGCAGGTTTGTGTGATCTGTAGATATATCTACACTTGCTTACTACCTTTGCTGTATGAAAGTAGGTTAATTGTTTTAAAAGTAATCAGTCACAGTTGGTCTAACTGTGGCTACGTTTGAAGAATATTGACACAGCCGTCTTCATTGAAAGCCCAAGCCAGCCCAAGATATTTTTGATATTCACCGAGAAAATTATGCCATAATTATAGATTTCCCAACCTCTTACACACCACTGCAACTCCTCTAAGCCAGGACCAACTGTAGCACACAAAGAAAAGACACTGAGCGGGGATGACCAGGCACGTCCGTGAGAATTTGTGAACGGAACCAATTTGTGAAAGGAAAATGAACGTATTTATTATTTAAAAAAAAAACGTTAAGGTTGTCTTAGATCCCGCAAAGTACTAAATGAGAAAAAAACGAGGAGGAGTTTGAAAATTGAACGTAATAGTAATGTTAATAGAATATAAATGTGTCTATAATGCTATAGAACACAGTAGGTAAAGCTGCTTGCCGCCATATTTACATTTAGCTAACGATAGTTCTTCTGTATTTTCCCTAATAGTTGTCTACCCCACGCTCCCACCAAGTAGGTTGGACGTCGTACGTCATGTTTATAATACAATGACATTGTTGAAACACAATTTCATTCATAATAATTAATTATCCAACTATTTCTTCATTATAATTTTAATGAAATAAATATTATTAATAATAAATATCCGGGACATATCGAACAGGGCCATCCAGCCCAAATTAAGCAAAGCTTACACTAGACACCGGATAGAAATACTAATATGGACAGAAAATACACATACCAAGACAAATAGACATGTTCATGAACATAAATATTATTAAACTAGCTGTGCCCCGCGGTTTTATCCGCGTTAAACTGCCGCGTGATAATATGTAGCCTATATGTTGACCCGACCTCTTAGTAATGTTCATGCAAAATTTGAAGTAAATCCATGCAGTACTTTTTGAGTTTAGCCCGGACATACAAACATACAAAAATTCTAAAAACTAAATTTTTGGCTTCCATATCGATTGTAGATCACGCCCCAAGTATCCTTTTAAAAAAATATTAAATGTACAGTTTTGACTTTCCTACGATTTTATTATATGTATAGATAGAATAGATATTTATCTCGTGCGAGGATCGAACCGGCTACCTTTGTATCAGAAGGCAGTTTCAATACCAACTAAGTCACGGCGGTCGTAATATACATAAATCGTAGTCTAATATAATTAACTTAATTTATTAATAATTACCATATATTATTAACTAGCTCTGCCCCGCGGTTTTACCCGCGTTAAACTTTATAAATTGTAGCCTATCAGTTAACTCCATACCAAATTTTATTAAAATGGCTCCAGCCGTTTGGAGGTGATGACTAACAAACATACACACACACACAAATATTTATAATATTAGTGCAATAATTATTATATTGCAATTCATTTAAAACAAGGTAATAGATGTTCAATATTAATTGTACAAAATGAAGTCCATTTATTATTACAATACATGCCTAACTTCTTGCTTAACCACAGTTTCCTTTGTTGTTTAACCTATTTATGAATTTACGTCAACCATTTCTGTTTAATTCAATGCTAGTATGCACTGATAAATACGTAGGTATGGTCTCCAACAGAAGGTTCCTAGAAACTTGACCATTATATCCTACTTTGTACCATATGATCCTAAAATCTCTTTACTTTTTTACTTTTACCGATAGGCTTTCTCTTTAAACTATTGGTTGTAAAATCTTGGGCTTCAGTAAGTCTAACTCTTGATCTAAGCTTCTATTTGCCAATACGTTACTTAAGACCAGTCGTTATAGATTTTGATTATATTAAGAGCTTTTCTTTTATCGATAAAATTTCAGGACGATTGATTTATATACATTAAATGACATATAGAGATAGAAAACCCACAACGATTTAAATTTACGTATATATATATATATATATATATATTATTTACCTAAGTTAGAATATAAGCGTTTCGCCCGGCTGATAGTATGCGGTTCCCGTAGCCTATGATCACTGGATATACCGAAGACCTTGCTGACCCCTCACCATAACATCGCATAACGCAAATATATATATATATAGAGGGGTATATATGAGGGGTCAGCAAGGTCTTCGGTATATCCAGTGATCATAGCATATCAGCCGGTCGAAACGCTTATTTGCTAACGTAGTTAAATAAAAAAATATATACATATACATACAACTGACAGCCGTCCGTATGTAGATACAAGCCAATATTAACGTGTCCAAAATGAAGTTACTTCAGAAATCCAGGAAATATAATTAAGCATGAAAATTAGATTTCTTAGAAATTGAGCGTACGCTATAATTTAATTTAGCAATACCACAGTAGGTAGTTAGTTTCACAACCGTCGTAAGTGCCACCCACGTAACAGACAGTAACTTACTAGTCTTACTACTTGTATAATTTAATACAATTTATGATAAATTTATAGGCCAGTATGGAAATGAAAGGGAAACAGAATGGCATCTTCTTATCGAGTCGTAAACATAATGGGAACGATATGAGATAAACAGGTCTTGTTCTAACGTACGAAGAACGTAGGTATGTACACATGGCTACATATCAAGATATACAATTCCAGTATAAGCTGATCCCGCGTCGTTTACGATTTCCATACAATGAGAGGTCAGCTTACATTGGAAAATATAGCTTGATACGTAGCCGTGTTTACTTGTAGTATGTATCACAACTAAACTTATACTACTACAAAGAACTAGGTAATCATTTATTTTCATTCGGCTGTAAGTGCGTACTCGTATTTGAGTTAGGTTTAGATATTTTAACCAATATGACTAGCCTAGTGTTTTTAATGACCCTGACCGCTATGCCAGAGGTCGTGAGTTCGATTCCCACCCGGGACAAATATGTGTGTGATGGACACGATCATTTGTTTTGTGCTTCGGTGAAATTTATCTAAAACTAGCTAAATCCCGCGGTTTTACCCGCTTCTAAACTTTATAAATTATAGCCTACGTGTTAATCCAGGGTGTCAGCTAATTCCATCCCAAATTTTATTAAAATCGCCCCAGCCGTTTAGACGTGAAGAAGTAATAAACATACTCACTCACAAACTTTCGCCTTTATAATATAAGTGTGATGTGATACGTATGTATAAAGAAATATATAAGTATGTTTATCAGTTGTCTGGTTGCCATAATACAGGCTCTGCGTAGTTTGGGATCAGATGGCAGTGTGTTACTTATCCCAAGATATTTTTGATTTTATTTGACTCTGGATCTGGTTGGTTAAGAGTTTCACCGTGCCTCGAAAAGCAATCGCGCGTAAATCTCGGTTGTCCGAATAACTATGTCGATCGACACAGATAGTCGGAAGCCTAACAGAATCTGTCACTTAGCATAATCGTCTAGGTTACTGGCCCATCGGCCCCAAAATTAGATTAGCCACACTAATAGTAACGGACAGAAGTCAAGGAATGTTGATCTTCTATAACGAACAGACATTAGTTAAAATATATCAGATCGAAATGCTTTAATTACTAAGACCTTAGTTACATACGAGTAGTTGGTTATAATGTAAATAGATATTATAATGAAGGACCGGTTGGCGTGGTTGGTAAATGCTTGCCTTTCACGCCGCAGGTCGTGGGTTCGATTACCACCCAGGACAGATATTTGTGTGCATGAACGTCTTTTTGTCCTGAGTCTGGGTGTAAATCTATATAAGAAAAGTAGTATATCAGTTATCTGGTTTCCATCCATAGTACAAGCTCTGCTTAGTTTGTGATCAGATGGCCGTCTGTTAATAATGTCCCAGGATATATTGTTAGGATATATTATTCATAGTAATTGAGAGAAGTCATGGAAGATCTTCTATAACGAACCTACATAGTTACAAGTTATATGATTGAATAGCTGAAATTAATAAGCTACTTACTTACATAGTAGGTTATGAAGTAAATAGATATTGTAGGTCATTAATTGTTTATCAATATAAAGTTATTAAACTTTACTTTTGACAGTGATACCAAGATAACATTATACTGAATTTAGTATATTATTTTCATACCACTCTACAGTCAGCAAAAAAAGCTTTACGGATACTAAGTTAATATCAGTATTAGTATAAATCAAACGCAATTTTGAGCTGTGCCTCACTTAACCCTGTAGTTCATTAACCATTCTTATCTAAAAATTGTGAAGTTAAGTGCAGTTTTGAGTTGGAGTTTGATTGATAAACACGACCCTTAAGGAGTTAAGTTATTTAATACTAAACAACATTCACATGCAAAACCGTTGATAGTTTTAGTTTAATATCTGTATGGACCTCTCAAACGAAATTTAGATTTTTACATGTTGTGCCTTTAATTAAATAGATATAACTTATGTTAAAACTATTTAGTGTTAGTTCTACAAAAATCTATTCTGATCTTTATATATATTAATTTCCAGAAGTAGTGTGTTTACAATAATTTTCATTCGTATGCTCGTAAATAATAAAAAAACGTACTTTGGCTGACATGAGATGTATGATGAAACAGCATCCGTTGCTAAACTAGGTATAGAACCTGTATAAACATATGTTACCGTAAGGGTTAAAATTAATCCCATATTCCATCAAATACATTTGTAATAGCGGCCAATTCGTCATCTAAAAATGTATTATTGAATTCAAAATATGGCACCTTCGCCAATTCTGTAGTGACTCATCAATGGCGGCTTCGCACGTTTTCGTCGAGTACCTAATGTTATTCGAAAGCTATTTGCTTGCTACGTGACTTACAAATTCAATGCCAATCCATAAACAGCATTTTGTATTTGTTATGCACAAGCTAAATTATTAATAAACAAGTATAATAAATGTTAGGTACAAATAAGGTGTTTTTGTTAGCACGTGTCGTCGTAAATATCTTCCAGGTTAGTTTATTATCAATCATTTGATTTTTTATCTTATGTTCATTGAGCATTTAAAATCACAATAAAATTTACTTTAATGATATGTTTTACTTTATATATTTCAACAACTTCATATTACTTTAATTAAGCTACTGGTTGACAACCTTCTTTGCTACTGCAACTGCTCGTTGTCTTCGATTTCTTACTTTTAATATAATAGTAGTAAATCTAAAGTAATAGCTTAGTACCTTGTTATTTATTTAAGGATTTAAAAAATATATGTGATAAAACAGACTTTCATGCTGTATTTAACTATGTTTATCTACTGCATTGCGAGCTTGACAAGTCTTGTACTTGTCAAGCTCTATATATATGTACCCAAGTGCTGAACAAATTTCATTATTTCATTACAACTAGCAGTGGTTATTTAAGGGAATAATCAACAATTGTACAACAATTTATTCTAATTCAACATGCTACGAAACAATTAAACGGACATAACAATCTTATCCCCAAGTCTTAATATGAGCAAATTTCTAATGAGAAGAAAAACCGTACATGTGTTTAACTTATGATCGTTTGACCAACCTGATTACAATTTATGTATATAAATACAAACTCAACACCGAAATGTTAGTATGCTCATAACTCCCAAACGACTGCTCCAAATTGGATAAATCTTTCTTTTATGTGCTCGTTATTGTCATGGGAAGGTTTGTAAGAAAAAAAGCAAATATTTAAAAATATCAGAAACGTGAGTGAGGCTAGATATTAACCTGTTTGGAGATTATCACGGATAGACAAACAGGCTAGGATGTTACACATAAGAGTTTACATTTTAAATAAACTTTTTATAAGACAGATATGCCACAGATTACAGCACACTTTTGACAGTTCTCAAGCATCGTTTCTGAATTGTATTTTCATATATTACTTACTTAAGTACTCTCCTAAAATACGATCCTCTCTCTTCACTACGAGTGCCGTAGCCTCCTGAGTTATCTTAAGGGTTTTGTTGCCGATTATATGTACTCTTAAATGTGACATGTTCAAATTTATTTCCACTCTTTCTAAACTGTTATCTTGCTACATCGATTTCCTGGAACAAAGCCTAAAATAATAACGTCGGACTCAACGATGGAGACAAAAAATTAAAACACTTTTTGCTGTTACTTCCATAGTACAAGCTCTGCTTAATTAGGGATCAGATGGCCGTGTTTGAATACCTAATGTCTCTGGATGTTATTATTATGAGGTGCTTAACCCCACTTATCGTTTACGAACCGGTGTCGATACCAAGCTGTGAACGCCTAGGTACCTGTAGACAAGTACGTTGCAGTGGGCCGAGGCGTCTGCGTATTTGCTAATCTCTCATGCTCATCAGTCCTCGTTACTATCAATTGATCGGCAATAAGGCATTAAGTTCATTGCCGTCTGACCGACAAAAACTCAGCCGAGCAAATATTGAGCGATGCTGAAATTAACTGTACTTTCACAGTTAGAGGTCGTTCATTCTAGTGCATTGTGGCATAGTTTTTACGGTTATAATGTACCTACATATAATAGTTATTGACATGTCGTATATATGACCGTTCTAAAAACCTAACAGGTTACCAGTGCTCGCGATTCTATGCAATTGAAGTGGTCACCGGATCCTATGACGCTTGTAAAACTCATGGCATCACAGACGCGTTTCCCACCCCATCCCACTCTTTGACGTAATCTAGCGACATTGCCCACACCCACGGCCACAAATTTGTACATTCTCTAAGATGGATCTGCTCATAGAGCGTAGCAACGCAATGCTTTTCGTCACTTAAATCATAAGATGAAGTAGATACAAAACAAATATGAGTACAAAACGTCTACCCTATACTTAATTAATTTATATTATATTGCATAGTGGTTGCATACGTAAATTCAGTGACCAAATAAAAATATAGTGCAGACTTATGTTCTAGATAGACACAGAATAAAAAATGTTTTAGGTAAAAGAGAACCAAAACAAGCTTTTAAAGAATATATTTAGTTCCTATCAAAAAAGCGTAATACGTATAATTTACAGAAGGAGTAAAAAATTACATTAGTAATGTAACCTTAAGTTATTATTTTAATAACTCACACATATTGTTGAACAAAGTATCTCAATGTAAAGTAGCTTGCCTCTGCGCCGAGCTCACTCGTATCAGTAACCGATATAGACCGCCAGACTAAATTATACTCAGTAATTAAGTCAGAGCTCGGGATTTTCAGGACTCTACCGGTGTCCTATTGAAACAGAAATTTACGAATTAAAACTCCAAGCAAATGAGAGAATTATTTCATTTTAATTTTAGGCAAGTTTATTTATCTACTAGTTGTTATTTTTGTCGCCTTTCGAATAGAAATAATAAGAAGTTTGATTGAAACGTGTTTTTTTTTTAGTATCACTCGATACTAAATCACTTTATACTGAGATCCAACGTCTCAAAGTGACGGATGTACTACAGGGGATGATAGTTATTTTGGAAAAAATAATGAAGTGATAGTTTCTAAGTGGGTAGAAGTTTTCCTGTATCTGTATTATCTTCCTTTTCAAACATAAACATTATTTATTAGAATTATTTGTTATTAAAATAAACTTTTATAGTTGTTATAGATAGAATACTTTAAATTGGTTCGGGCCGGGACTGGAAACGAAAACACACAAATCGTGCCGGGGGCAGGAGAACAATTTGTGTGACCCATAAATTCTTTTTTTCTTTGTTCTGAGACTGAATTTGCTTTGTGTCAGTGAGTGACACGTTTGTAAAGTCCCTCGCGGTACAGGAAAATATTTAAATCGTGTGGGCGTTGGCTTTGATTAAAAAAATGATTCTGATTTCTATAATCTTTTGAAAGTAAGCTAAGTACCTAGTATATCTACAGTTACCCAAGATTTAACATGTATATGCTACATACATGATTATCACACACCAACAAAATCAACCATTGCCATAAAATCGACATGTATACCCACTTTCAAAATAAGCGCGTAGCTATAAAAGCTGACCACGACCTGCGACCGGTATCTCCAGTTAAAGACAGCCAAACTTGCCCAGTCATACGTGTCGATTGAACATAGTGAACCAGAATTGCTACGGGCGTACCTCATATGAATGCCGGTCATTTTATGCGTCCACTGGCCACTTGATACACACAGATAAAAGGTCAAGACCCCAGCAGGATGCCTTGTCTAATAAAGGACATGTTTGTACTGTCCTACCAACAAAGTAATAAGCACAACAGATGTACACATATAACTTTATTATTTTAATGATATAAGTAGCAGTAATATATAAATACCCTATTTGATTTACTATTATAGGGTCTCGTATAGGTTGCTTTCATTAGTCTTGATGATGACGATAGAGTGTTGGAGTGAAGGAATGACGTCCTGCCGTCTGTCAGTTGGTGATGGCTAGTGATAAAAATAAACATAAATTTAGCGAAACATAATTTTTTATCCGTTAATATATTAATATAGAAATTCTATATTTTTATTTGCTTTAGTTTCTATCAGTGGCGAGGAGTGGCGATTTTAATTGTATACGAGTATAAGCATGTCCTTCGGCTCGATTGCTCGGTGAATCAGCAAATCGTCTGTACTAAAGGGACACGTCATTATAAAAAGAATAAAAGGCGTGATGCTTATTCGATATTAAGCACTCAGCATTTGGATATTTACATACACTTGACCTCGTAGCGCTTGTCAGAAATACAACGTAAAAACTGAAAGAAGGTAAAATTTATTAAATACGTAGTTAGCATAACTCTTTGCTTAACTAAATAATGAAATCAGCCTGTCAGTATTATATTATAGTTATTGATTAAATCAGATCTCTTAGAAGTCTAGCCCTAGCCAAATCTGCATAATAATCGATATTTAGTTTTGAATTCATACATATTTGAATTGAAAAACAATTATTGCTTAGATTTCGCTATTTTTAGGTTTCTATAAAATAAGCCCCTCGTTTTCATCATTGTAGTAATTCCTATCTCTACCTAGAGCTATTTCCTTTGCCGCCACAAGCTAAAACGTTTTACCTCATTTCCGTCAGTTGTTTGGTAGTATAGTCAGCAAAATTAATTATCAAATCAATAAAATAAATATAAAATTTTATGTATTTATTCATTTTTACCGATACCATACTAATATAGTTAGCCATATACAAGTATTTTAAACGTTTCTCAAAAGATAGGATAAGAGAAAATTCGTGTTAATTTGCACCTACGCCACTAGTAAAAACTTAATCTAAATGACTCTACATTTATATATACAGAGTATTATTGCTCATATTAAATGGTTCTATTGTTTATTATTCAAGTATGTTCATAATACCCATAGCTAATTATTGCGCATAAGAAACGCTATTTGTCATAGTTATTGTTTTACTAAATCTTGCATAACATCTTTGAATGTACGTAAGTAAATATTAATAATCACCTTAGCATAATGCAGGTTTTGTTCGATATCAACTTATTGTCTTAAATCGATTTGGTATAAGTGTGTAAGTATCTATATGAGCTCGGGATTGAGAAACATTAATGTTGTTTTAAAGATTCAATTGCGAAAAAGACAATATAGGTACCTACATATTACACAGAATATTCGTAGTGTGTTTTAAACTGAACAAATGAGTTTTTTTTCTATACATACAATAACGTTTGGCGGTAAATGCTTGTTTACTTATTGGATCAGTAACAATTGTTTACACTTATTACAAATCAGAAGGTACATAGTGTTTAAACAAGTCTAGTGTAACTATCACTGACAGGTAAGCGCCGCTTGTATGAATAAAACATACATCATCCTACTAAAATTATAAATGCGAACGTTTGTGAGTATGGATGGTTGTTACTCTTTCCCGCAAAAACTACCGAACCGATTTTGATGAAACTTTGTAGTAATATAGATATATCCGAATAATACATAGGCTATAATTTATAAAGTTTAAGGAAACCGCGGGGCACAGCTAGTTATTAAATGAAAAAGATAACAAAACAAAATCAATGAAGTCAAAGATAATCACATAAATCGGTATTTAAAATAAAAATGTAAAACAAACAGATACAATGTTGAAATAAATGTAGATTAATTTAAAATTGTTAAACATACGAAGTTAAGTATTATAGCGCATTAAGTGTAACTTTCTTGAAAATGTTAAACTCGATTATTGTTAAGTGATAATTTTTTACCATGTAATGTTTATCAAATTATTCCGTTTATTAAGTAGTTGCACTGTTATGTATCCGCATTATACATATATGTTACACGTTTGTTAAGCGTTTATGTTACGTGTTTAACAAACAATTCTCACGCTGGCCACGTACGTTGTTGATAAAAAATCAGCCCAATGTTTTTAAAACAACGCCAGGTAATGACAAAGGCGATATACGAAATGAATTAAAAAAAAACAAAACATAACGTCTTCTGCAATATGAGCTGAGTATCATGAAAATAAACATGGACTGGATTGTCAAACATCACACTAATATTATAAAGGCGAAAGTTTGTGAGTGTGTATGTTTGTTACTTCTTCACGTCAAACGACTGTAGCGATTTTAATAAAACTTGGTATAAAGTTAGCTGACACCCTGGATATATAGGCTATAATTCATACAATTTAACGCGGGTAAAAAAACAATACTCCACTCTTACGGGATCTAAAAACATGTGCGTCAGAATCGAGGGCCCATTTTTCAAACTTTTGTGAAACATACTAAGACTTTTAGGAAAATTAGTTAAAAATAGTTAAAACTTAAAGCAAAGGGCCACGAATTTCTTAAACGTGAATTAAAACTGTTATGATTAAATAACTTGGGCCCTCCATTCTGACGCATGCATAAAGTGGCGTAGTCTAAATCTCTGTAAGTACTATCTCTGGGTTTATAATTCTTATTTAAGAATTTAGTTAAGAATTTCTTAAATATTTTAAGAAATTTATAGCGGTATATATAGGGCCCTCAGTTCATTATTGTTTGAACTGAGGAATCTGCAAAACATTAATTTTTCTGAAGAAATACATAAATACGACTTCACCATAGTTTAGTTAGATGCTCAAGTGAATTAGTTAAAAAGAAAAAACGACAAAAAAGTCAATTGTTAAGAAGTAAATGAAAGTTGAATTTTACTTAAATATCAGAACTGAGAGCCCAATATGTTCAACTTTATTGACTAGGCTCAACCTGTTAGATTAGCGCAAATTATAATAAAAGTTTTAACTATTTCTTAACTAAAATATGACACATCGTTCGTTCCTCTAAATTACATACTTTAAGAGAAAATTGATTATCAGCTTTTTCTAGTAGAAAAAATTTTAGGGTAGACACAAATTATTATTTTTATGGACAGATCAGTATTTACTCTCACATTAGTTATTTTAAGGCAATAAGAAAATACTTGTTTCTTGAACTGTCGGAAGTGATTGGAGAGGAAAAAATATTGAAGTAGACAATCCAATATCAAAGAAAAGTTGTGTTACATTTATAAGAAATGGTAATTTATCCAACTCTATCTATATCGGTGAAAATGAAATGAAATTAAGGAATACGTGTGGCCTAGATACAATAGGTACAAATCAAAGTTTCAAAAAATGTATTGATAATTTAAAAAATATTTCGATATCAAGACACATTCAACATTTATCTGATAGTCTTTCACCACATCAAGAGCTTTATGAAATGAGGTCTCATATAGCACTTGAATATTTCGAAAAAGCGCGAGTATGTAAAGTTATAAATGTTGATTGTGCTTTTAATGCTACTTTCATATTTGAAAATATATTATTAAATTCAATTTACAGTGCAGTTTTCACAAAACAGTGATTTAACGAATTGTGTACGTCAGACAAAATCTTCCGAAAGGTGCCTTTTTTTGCCGATTAATATAGATATGATTCGAATTTTTGGGTTTTCCAGTCTAGAAGATGCAATTTGTATTGGGGATGAAAATAGCACATGTGTGTCATGTAACAGTGTAGGAAATTCAAATTACGAGCTTTCTTATTTGATCTCATTTGATTTAAATGGATCAAGTATTAGCTGTTGTTGACTATGTCCCTTCGTTGAAACCGACTGATCTTGGTCACTATAAGGCCCATTGTATTGTGAACGGCCGCATGATCTGTTATGATGATTTAATGCTTAGATTTTACTATAGTAGGGAAAAACAACCTATATTTTTACACATTCTGACATACGGTTTGGTTGATCCTAATTTTGCAAAATAAAGAACCTCGCTCACTCACAATTTCGTACATTTTAGGAAAATGATTATTTTCAGGTTACATTTATGTTAATTAAATAGATTTTTCATTATTATACCGATTGTATTTTATTTATCAGAATTTTGTTTGAATTCCGTATTGACGTCTCTGGTGCTACAGTGATCCATAGATACGATAACTACTTAGACATACTAGGTACTATAATGAGGCCTATGAGAGAATGTTTTCTTGAAGCCTGTCATTACAGTTCATTTTATATCATCTTACGCCACATTTAACATGAAATGTACTTAGTTAACACAAGTCAAAAACGCATTCTTTCGTTGGTCGCTCTGTAGTCGGTTAATTTGCCTTTCATTTTATGGAGACATTGTTAATACTAAATATATGGTATTTTTTCCTTTATTATTTGCTTTAGGCAACTAGGCCCATAGCAGTACGTCCCTAAGGCCAAACTAAAATTTTTCACTCTTATATTTATATCAACACTTTTTCTATCAACATTCAAAAATGTCAAAAAATGAACATTATGGTCACCCTACAAATTTTTCTACTAGAAAAAGTTGATAATCAATTTTCTCTTAAAGTAGGTATGTAATTTAGAGGAACGAACGATGTGTCATATTTTAGTTAAGAAATAGTTAAAACTTTTATTATAATTTGCGCTAATCTAACAGGTTGAGCCTAGTCAATAAAGTTGAATATATTGGGCTCTCAGTTCTGATATTTTAGTAAAATTCAACTTTCATTTACTTCTTAACAATTGACTTTTTTGTCGTTTTTTATTTTTAACTAATTCAATTGAGCATCTAAGTAAAATATGGTGAAGTCGTATTTATGTATTTCTTCAGAAAAAATCATGTTTTGCAGATTCCTCAGTTCAAACAATAAAGAACTGAGGGCCCTATATATACCGCTATAAATCTGTAATGAAATATTCTGCAGATTAGAGAATTTCTTAAAATATTTAAGAAATTCTTAACTAAATTCTTAAATAAGAATTATAAACCCAGAGATAGTACTTACAGAGATTTAGACTACGCCACTTTATGCATGCGTCAGGATTGAGGGCCCAAGTTATTTAATCATAACAGTTTTAATTCACGTTTAAGAAATTCGTGGCCCTTTGCTTTAAGTTTTAATTATTTTTTACTAATTTTCCTAAAAGTCTTATTATGTTTCACAAAAGTTTGAAAAATGGGCCCTCGATTCTGACGCACGCTCTAAAAACTGGTCGACTTATAAAACCTATTTCTCTATCAGGAAAAATAAATTTTGCCCTTATAATTAATTTTATTATAATTAAATTAATTATAATTTGCCCTATTATACGACGGCAATATATGTAATTGATATTATAATTGGATTGGTATTGGCGCATCTGTAAAAGAGTGGTCGTATCAACTCAGAAACCTTCGTGGGCCCATGCAAAACACTTTGCTGAAGAACATCACATTATCGAATGCATAGTTTAGGATTCTATAAAGAACATATACTCAAACATTAATTTTTATATACTTAAATAGATGTGCCAAACTTATAATTTTATATTGATTATAACTGTCCATTGAACTAAAACCTTGAGACGTATATAAGATGGAACTATTTATAAACGCAAGTCCTGTTTATACAGGATATTGTTAATGAACTGAAGCATGTTTGAGATCGCTCGCCATAACATGTTATGTTACGTCTTTAGAAACAGAATGCAAACATTATCATATAAATTACATAATTGCAATTATTAGTCATTTCAGTGTTTGTTGGTTCGTAAGATAGTATACTTAGAACTAAAAACTACGCAAAGCTACCGGAAAACACACATAACTGTCTGTGTAACAAACAAACATCCTTATATTATCGGTACATATTCCCCATAACGCCATAGATTTGTTATTACACACATATATTCCTTAAGTAGTCCATTATGTGTGGCTAACAAGATGGAATTGAGTCACTCGCGCGTCATTTGTCTTCTGACTCATTGAGGTATGCCTTCTCTCATATAATTTTTTTTGCCCCATAGGTGTTACCTGCTTGCTGAATCATCGAAGAACGAAGAGGGTCAAACGGAATAGCGGCCTGTGGCAACACTACCAACGTCTCCTCTCTTGTGAAAGTCAACAAAGGCCGCCAATTCAATATGTACCTACTTTATGTGGTTGCGTTTAAATCATGCATTTCATCACCTAGAATCGCTCGCCCCTCTCGTCCAATATCCATTCCAACACTGCCTGTGATCAACACTTTGGGATGAAGAGATTGGTTTCATCCGGTGTTCGTGTCGCATATATACAACGAAGTATATTACATTTTACCGTATATCTACATTTTACCGTAGATATAAGTGCATGTCGGTTCGTACATCACCGTGCCGGGCGTGCCTCGGTATGAAAATAAATATCGTCGCATACCTTTTGCACATGATCTGCCGCCTCGTCCATTAGCGGATATCGCGGTGGATATTTTCTCTTGACTGTCGAGCGCTGCGCTCTGACGTCAAATTACACAAAACAACCGTGTTTAAACTTGAACGCGAGTAGCTTTATACACAAGCAGTTATTTTCTCAGTATGACGTAGGTTGAGAGTCAAAGGATGTGCATTGTCACAGCATGGTGATGTGTAAACCGATAGCTAGTAGATTACGTAATTAATACCGCTGTGATAGATATTTAAGATGATTATAAGGAACGCTCTGATGAGTCACCCGTGTGTTCTTTGGTTTGTAATCTAACAGTAAACACAGACCGTATTGAACGATGTTGACGCATAATAAAACATCGCGGACACGGTACGATGTTAATACATCTTTAGTGTTGTGTCTCTACAAGGTTAATCACATTACACATAACTTATACGTATGGTGATTGGTGACTCGAGGGGAAATACTCTAACTTAGCATAACGTAGACAATACGTACCTTAAGCTAGAAATGTACATTCTCTTACTTAGCATTTTTAAGCTAACCAGTTGGTACTCAACATAGGTAGCCAACACTTTGAGAGGTTGTTAATTTTATTTAGTAGTATGTACGGATATTTTACGTACAGAATAAGGAGTCATATGGATATGTTCGCACTAATGAGCGTATCAACGATAAATAACATAAGAGCGGGTTAAATTTAAAATACTCTTTTCTTGTCCGTCAATCTAGATGTCTCGTATATTACATTATTAAAAAACTGTTTAATCATGTACTAGTTTTATGTAATCTATTATTGATACGTGGCAGTCGTCAATTTGCACACTAAATAAAACTAATAACACCAGATAGCTAAGTAGGATGAGTTCTACATTTTCACTGACTCTAGTATACGTGGGTTAATATTATATAATTATTACCGTTTCTTTGTAACACGCGATATATTATAAGTATTTGATTGTATTGTCTTGACTGAGTAAAGCATTTAGGACACCGAATTCAACTGAATAGGTAGACAAATGTAGTGGTTTCTTTGTATGTCTATTAGTGACGAACTAATGAATGATTAACTAAGGAGAAAGTTTACGAAAGTGGGTAGGATAGGATACGAATCAAATATAGTGATTTTTTGTGTAGGTGTTACAATACTGTGTTACAAATAGCCGTGGGTGGACGATATTCTGCGCCTGTAAGTGCCTACCTCGTGACTAACTGGTTTAGTCCGAATCCATGTAGGTCGTTGCCTGTAGTTTCTTTTAAATAACCATTACTTCATTACTATTAAGTCTGTGTTATTCAGTAGAATATGACTGTCATCTATTTATTATAAGCTCTACGCAAGGAAACGTCGCAAAGTACGTAAGACCTAAGTTCCTACAAAAGATTGATCTAATTATTAATGAGGAAAAAGGTCATGTTTAAATTATTCTATATTAATTAATTATATTGGCTCTATCCAACCAAAGTTATAAAATACAGTATTTTGTTATTCTATTATTTAAAAAAACAATCATTTTAATAATCATCCCATGAGCATAATAATATTCGCACTAATTTGATTAAATAACAACATAAATATGATATTAATCCTATTTTCTTCATTTTAGATTCAGTTTTCAGGCTTTCACCGGACTATTCTTGAATTTTCAATATACGAGTATGTCTAAGGCAAATATTATACACTAATACTTCCTATATGTCTAGAATTTGTTGTGTATTCTACTGTGGTAAAAAATTTGCAGTAAAAGATTCAGCTATCATATGCTTCGTCCCCGAACAGCATGTTCATCCATGTTACGAACTGCTCCTGGTCGATCCCGGCCAAACAGCCTGCTCAACCCATAAGGCCTTTAGAATCGGCGATCGGAGGTTGAGGTGTGTTTAGCTAACGCACTTGTGCAGGGGCCGAATCTTCATAGAACTTGCGAAACTTCACCCAGTAGAGCATTCTTAAACAAGAGCTAATTAGTGAGACCTGTTTATAAATTGACAATCTTATCATGCTTCTAATAGCATCTCATAATATGAATCTCACACAAAGACAATAGTAAACAAACGTAATGTACCTAGTAAGTAATGTAGGCTAACTTTATCTAAGTGCATTGTACTTCCGTTAGTTAAATCATTATGTATGTAAATAGTGTAGTTCAATGTCTACAAAATATTATTGTAATGTAGTGTACTTAGATAAACGTATTGTGTAAATAATGATTTCAACTTCAATATTCTTACACTAACTAGAACTAAATTATTAACATCACATACAAGTAGGTAATTATAATTTTATCTATCTCTCATTACTTTTAAGTGTATTATAGTATGATGTGTGCTAAATCTCGCTAAATTACCTACAGTTAGGTATTATTATCATGATTGTGATAGCGGATTTTGTATTTTTGTAAATTTGTATCAGTTGTTAATAAGCTAGTCAATAAAAAAACAAAACCTATGGCGCCTTTTATTCATGTGATCCGTTGTACACCCACTGTGACTTATGGCTAAAGCTACTCGGAGTTTCCTTGCGAAATGGAATCAGAAATGTCTAAATCCACAGGCAAATCAAAGTAAGCCTAACAGCACAACGAATTCTCATGCTAATGTGGAAGTGGAAAGGGCACATAGCTCGTAGAATCGACGGCCGCTGGGTCAGAAAGGTTCTCGAGTAGCGACCAGGAACTGGCAGACGCAGCGAGGGCAGGCCCCGTGCTAGATGTTGGGATGGGATCTTCGGGACCTTTGTATGTATGTCCAGCAGTGAACCTCTTTTGGCTGAGATGATGATTGGGTTTTAAAAAAGGTTATATCTAACCATGAACCTATGAACAATAACTTTATTTGACGTAACTGCGAGACATAGATAACAGTGAATATAAAACATTGCTTAAATGTCTTTTTATTAAAAACCATTTGAATGGATGATCTAGTACCCCAGTTTAAGTATTACTCTATGATCTAGTCCGTACAACCGTCTGCCTGTGCTAAAATTACACTGAGACCAGTAGTTTTATATTATCCAAGCTTCAAAATAGGGCTTCAAGGTCAGCACCTCGAAGGGTGAGTGGACCTAGTTGATTTCTGGAGATCTCCTGATCGCTAGCACAGGATCAGAGGGCACTGGCAGGGGACCAACATTAGACTAGTCGGCGAGGCACTCTGAGCTGGCTCCGCTAAACGAAACGTCACCATGACAGGCTATTTATTACGCCTACTAAAACACTATCGAACAAAATTAGTATTGTTGATTAAAATTGACCAACAAAATATTAGTCGAAATATATAAAAAAAACTACCTACTCATCGGGCTCAATAAACCATCGATAGAGTCATCTGATAGGTATATTTACATTATTTTTATTTATTTTAAGGGAAACGGCAAGATATCCAAGAAATTGCTCAATTAATTTTATCCGAGAATTAACATGAAACATCTTGTTTATCTACAGCGTTCGACCAATCAATTCACAGAATTGTACTTACTCTTTGTCCGTCCCGATGCTACTTAGGCTGGTGCTTTACATTTGTGTTACACTTATAGGTATACTGTCCGTAAAAGGTATGGTACAAATGGCAGCAATAGGTACCATGCAACGAGTTCATTATTAATTTCCCTCTAGCGTTGAACGCCATTCGGGAAATTCCTTTAATAAATTTCAATATATCTAAGTATATGCAAAACAGGTACTTAAATAATAGATAATAATTGCGCGTTATTAGTATGTCTACGCAGTCCTCGCCACCAAACGCTGGTGAACATCTTTTCTTGGAAGTAGAGCTGCATCACACCAAAATTCTCCTTGGGATTTATTATTGCCCTTCGTTATGTATAAACTTCTCCTCTTTGGATCTCTCTTGGCAAACTTAATTCCGTCTTACAGTCATACAATAGTCATGGGTGACTTCAACACTAGTTTTCTTAAAAATGATTCACGTTCTTCTTCATTCCGCTCACTTATTGAGTTTAATAATCTTTCTCTTTTGCCTTTAACTGCTACTCAACTTCAACTTCAACTCTTATCTGTGGCACTAGTGGGTTCACCACCACAATTTCGCCAATGTCAAGTTATTATAGCCAACAAACGAAAGAAATATTAATCGGTAATAAATGGCCAAGTAATATTTTGAGTTTAAGTAGATGAGTAGACCGACGTCAAATCAGCAACAAACAAAATAGACACACACACATTTATCAACCACCAACATAAATAAGTAAATAAAATTCATAAATGTAGGTACTTAGATAGACATTTACAGTTTTATTTTATTAATTCTTATATATTTACATAGTATATATATAAAAGGAGTATATACCAGGGACAGAAGGTATTTGAAGGAGATGGGACGAGGGATATGAGAGGGAATGACATCATATAAGGAGAACTTCTTATTCTTACAATTAAAAAATATATGGTCAACATGTCCTTCATCCAAACCACATTCACAAAGGGAGGAGTCCCTTATCCTTAGTTTAGCCAGGAAGACAGGGGTGCAAGAATGGTTCAAGCGCAGGCGACAGATAGTGGAAGTGGTGACTTTATCAATATTTTGAAATTTGGAAAACCAAGGTTTATTAGGTATGGAAGGTTGATGTCACCATAATATTTACCTTTACACAATTTAGAGGATTGCCATGCTTTATTCCAAGAATTAAATAAATTTTGTTTCAAAGATGAACATATATCATGACTATAAATTTGATAGTGCTCAAGAGAGCCTGATTCACTAGCACCCCTGGCATAGGAGTCAGCTAATTCATTTCCCACTATACCTGAGTGACCAGGTATCCATACAAGAAGCACTTGAATATCAACATTGTGGCACTGAAACAGCTCCTCTCTTATCTTAAGTATTATGGGAAACCTAGACTGAACGAAAAGGATTTGACAGGTTGGCTTGCAAACAACTTTTAGAATCAGTGAAAATTATGGAGTTTTTTAAATTATGGGACTTAATGAAACGGATAGCCATAGATTCCCCTGTAAACACTGATGTTTCCGAGGGGCATGTATAGCTCAATATGATAGAAGTGAAAGGAATCCACACTGCAACACCAACTAGACCATCGTTAGAGATTTTGGAAGCATCAGTGTAAAAAGGGAACCAGTTTTTATATTTAGACTGAACCAGCTCTGTAAATACCTTGTTTGCCTCCATAGAGTGTTTGTCAATACCAAATTCCAGTATAATGTTGGGCTGAAATATTAGAGACTCATAAGGAGCTGAATAGAGAGGATTTAAAGTTAGTTGAAAAAGAGAAATATAAAGTTGGGAGAAAAGTTGAAAGGCTTTGAGAAGGCAAGGAGTTTTCAATCGAGACTGTTGTTCACGCAAATTGTACAGGACAGATAAATCATTTAAATTATGAAGAAGCTGGTGATTTGAATTTTGGGCAAGTTTTAAAAGGAAACGATTAGCTAAAAATTGTCTGCGCAGAGCAAGAGGAGGGTCACCACATTCAACTTGCATAGCATTTATTGGAGATGACCTCATAGCACCTAGGATAATACGCAAACATTTAGATTGGATCTTGTCAAGCTTTTGGAGGCCTGACTGGTTGCAAGGACCCAGAAGAAATAAGCCATAGTCCATATGACTACGAATTAAGGCATTATATAGTAATCTTTAAGAAATAGGGTGAGCGCCCCACCAAACACCAGATAGGGAACGTAACACATTAATATTTTTCTCACACTTTTGGGATACATAATCGGTGTGTGCTATACCAGAGAGCTTAGAGTCCAGCCAAACCCCCAAGAACTTTACCTTGTCTTCTTGAGGAATAATTTCATTACCAACTTCAATTAAGATCGGCGGTACAAGTCTCTTGTTTGTAAAAACCACAGCACTGCTTTTAGAAGCTGACAGGGACAAACCGTGTTGAAGAAGCCAGTCAGATAAGTAGCTAAGAGCAGTGTTAATCCGAGTAACAGACTCATCCAGAGATTTAACTGGAGTATATATTGCCAAGTCATCAGCATACTGTAAAATTTGGCAAAAAGGCTCCACCGATAGTTCCAGGTCATAAGTATACAGGCTGTATAGTAAGGGACTAAGAACTGAACCTTGCGGGAGACCTTTCCAGACAGTTCTAGAAGAGAGAATTGAGTTGTTATATTTAATAGAAATAGTCCTCTCCATAAAAAGGTTGCAAATGAAGCGGACTAACTTCTCAGGGATACTCAGCTGGCGAATCAGTTTATTCCTGAGAACCGGAAGGAGGACATTATCATAAGCTGAAGAGATATCCAGAAATACTCCAACAAGATATTCTTTCCTTAAAATGGAGAGGCGAATGTCGGAGGAAAGCAAAGAAAGGCTATCCATTGTACTCTTACCTCTTCGAAAACCATACTGTGACTTTGCCAATACATTCCTATTTTCAACATACCACTCAAGTCAGTAGGTCTGTAACTGTTAGGGTCTGAAGGGTTCTTGCCGGGTTAAGTAAGAATTGGAATAACAGTTTGAGTCTTCCAAGATACTGGCACTACACCTTCCTCAAATAATTTATTGACTACTTCTAGATAATATAGGTGACATTTCTCAGAAGCATTTTTCATAAAAGAATATGGAATTCCATCTGCCCCAGGAGAAGAGTCAATAAGACCATCAAGTGCTGATTGAAGTTCTGAAAGTTGAAAAGGTCTATCCATAAAATTTGAACTAACTAAAGGGATTGGGGGGGGGGGGGATGGGAAATAGTCTAATTTTGGGACAAATGGAGGAGACATTTTGTTCGAAAAGTCTTCAAGCCATACAGAGGGGTCATTGGAAGAGATGTCTTCAATGTTTAGTGAACCTCTAAATCGTTTTATTTGTTTCCACACTATGGAAGAAGGTGTTTTTGGGGATATGCTTTCACAGAAACGAAGCCATCCTTCTCTCTTCCTCTTAGTTAGGAGTCTAGTTGCTAGAGCAGCCTTTCTTTGGTAAAACAGAAATTTGATTGGGGACATGTCAGCATTATAAGCCTCTTCGGCCTGTTTCCTCTCTTTAACAGCTGCAGTACAATCTGAATCCCACCATGGGGGAGAAACTCTAAACTTGTAGGACTCTATAACTTTCTTGACAGGAAATTGTTCATCTGCAGTGCTTACCAATACATCTACAAGCCCAGAATAACTCTCCAGCTTGTTTCTACAGTCAGGAGTTGGAAGAGACTCAAGCTTAACATCAAGTGATGAGGAATAAGAGGACCAATCAACATTATATAAGCGGTATTTAAGGGAAGGGGAATAATTATAGAATGGAGTAGCTCTGTTGGGAATGGAAATGATGATAGGAAAATGGTCACTCCCATAGGAATAGGACAAGACATTCCATGATAAAGTAGAGGCTAAGCATGGGAAGCAAATAGTCAGGTCAACAGCACATTTGGGATTTTGGCTGGGAAGCTCTCTCCTGGTAGGACCACCAGAATTGATGACACAAAGATTTAAGTCATCAAAAGATTCGAGTAAAGCCAGACCAAACAAATCGTCGTGACTAGAGCCCCATGAACTGTGATGGGCGTTGAAATCACCCATCAAAATTATGGGATGGGGGATGGAGGAGATAATACATAAGATATCTGGAATCAAGGTAGAGCAAGGGTGGGGAATATAAACAGAAAGGTATGAAATGCCAGCAGCCCTTAATGCTACAGCATTAATCCTTGAGGAAAAGGAAGGGAGAGGAAGCTGGGAAAAGGGAAGGTAACGACTTACTAGTAAGGCGCTACCAGCATACCCATCTGCCCTGTCATCCCGGAGGCAAGAGAAACCCGTACCCATTGGCTGATGGCAATGACTGATGGGTGAAATTTATTAATTAAATGAAGAAGTTCAGGTTTTCTTTTTCGGATACTCCTAGTGTTCCATTGAAGGGCGACTTGGGCCATGAAAACCAGAAAGTGAATTTAAGACTGCAGTTAGTTTATGGGAAACGTGGGACGGTAGGTTAGAGTTTTTACGGGATATAAGTTCAATAATTATGTTAAGGAGAGATTCCAGGAGATCAACCTCCTGCTTCATTGGAGATGGATTAGATTCCTGAGCTTGAATAGCACAACCATTGTGGAAGGGATATCACCTATTAGATTTTGATGGGCAGCTCTGTCAAATGACTTGCGTAGTGTAGGCCTTGGGCGTGGTTGGCTGAAGGTAGTCTTTTTGTAACTCATAGGAGAGGACCGTTGAATACTTTCATTGTATTGTGTAGTATTAGGTTGGCCAGGTTGATTATGAAATGCTTGGGAGAGGAAAATTTTTTGGGCTATTTCCGAATAAGGCCTATTAACCTTTGGACATTGAGAGGAAGCCTCTTCATAAGAAATATTATCTTGAGACATAAGGATTTTAATAGACTTCTGTCTCCCCTGCTCCGGGCAATCCTTACTAGTAGAAAAGTGGCATCCAGAACAGTGAAAACATTGCATTGCTAGCAAATACATCACACTCGGCTCCAGAGTGTTCCTTAGAACATTTAAAACACCGGGGATTAGAACGGCACTGTGTCTGGATATGGCCAAATCTGCAACACTTGTTGCATTGAATCGTAGGAAATTGGTAGGTCTCCACAGGCAATGAAGTGTGAAAGGAGAATACCCTATCTGGAAGTAATTGTCCTCGGAAAGTAAGTACAACTGTTTGAGTAGGGATCCATGTAATTTTCCCATCAACTGAGGATTTTCTATTGAGACGGCGGGCCTTCAAAACCTCACCACAACCATTTGTTACAGTCAAATTTCCAATAAAATCATTCATTGACAAGTCAACCGGCACCTGACGGACAATACCCATTTTGGAAATATTGTAAGAAGGAATTGCTGCTACATATTTATTAGTTTGTAATACTGGGTTGTCCAAGAATGAATTCGCATCAACACTGTTTTTGAATTCGACTGAAATTTTGTTTCTACCCACTTTTTTAACACCACCTGAACAAATATTTTGTATATTATACTGAGTAAGAAATTGACCGAATTTGATTGGGCGAATAGTTGTTCCTGCAGAAGGGTCGGGTTCAGATCTAGATACATGGACTAAAAATGGGCCTCTGTCCACTCCTACCTGTTAACTCCTACCACCAATGTAGGATGAATGTAAATTTCTTTAATGGAGGCATGAGGCAGCTCCGGGTCTGTGACCAATATTTTTGCGGCGTGACCAGTTAAATCGGCGACCGATGAACGCTTTTTTGCACCTGAAGCCGACGTTGTACAACGGCTTTGTTCATCGACTGGGATATCGGGAGGTTTAGGAGGAGGGAGGTCGTCCATGGTGGACACCTCCTCGGAATGCAAAATTTACGAGACAAACAAACTATGTACTATCTTACCAAAACACACGAAGAACAAGTTATTAATACGGTTAATAACACATAGATGTGCTCAAAACACTTAATTAGTATTAAAATTACACTAATTCGGACAATTTTTTTAGAAAATTTTCTCTAACACGTGTATCGGCTATCAATCTTACCTGACATTTTTTTTATTACTGCTACTCATAACTTTCCTAACTGCACTCCATCACTCCCTGATATAATTTTTGTTTCTTCCACAGAGCACGTCGCCAAATATGGCCAGTGCTCGGCGGATATTTTCTCATGTCACGACCTTCTTTACTTTTCCTATAAAATTCGCCCACCTACGGCAAAACCTTAAATCGTATTGCAGCGCAATTTTAGTGGCATGAACGTTACTAATCTTAAAGCAGACACGGGTAACAATGACTGGAGTTCACTCATAGCTGCACAAACTATTGACGATAAGGCGTATCTATTTGAAACAAATATAATGCAGCTCTATGACGTCCATAGGTGCATGGACGTCATAGAGCTGGATCAAAGCAGTACAACTTAAATACCTCCCAGCGCCGTGGCTCACGCAAGACATTAGAAAATGGATTGATAGGAAAACAGGAACTAAGACGAAATATAAATCCCATCCATCTGATAAAAACAGGAATAAATACATTTCGGCCAGAAACTGGTATAATAAGGTGTGTAGAAACGCTCAACGCCAACACATCCATAGCTCTGTTCAAAATGGAGACCCAGCAAAAGTCTGGAGATACTTGAGATCTCTAGGGATAGGAATTCACGCCAAATTGATACTCCCAATGATTTAGACATAAATTCACTGAACAGCCACTTCTCAACTTCGTCCAACTTCGATAGGACAACTGAACTAAAAACCTTACAATATCTTTCATCAATTCCTATCCCTGATCACCCTCAGTTTGTATTAATCAATTCTCCACTTGTGTTGTTAAGAACAGCGTACTATCAATCACGTCCAATTCCGTTGGAAGTGATTGTATCAGTCGTAATATGATCGTTCCTATCCTTGACGAAATCCTCCCTGTCATTTCCCACATCCTTAATTTTTCAATATCTTGTGACTCTTTTCCATCAACATGGAAAACTGCTGAAATAATTCCTATACCTAAAAAACCGAACCCCTCATTCTATTCCGAGTATCGTTAATCTCCATAGTACGCATTCAACACTGTTGACTTCGACTTTCTTCTTGGCATACTACACTCACTTAATATATCTCAAATGGTAATTGATTGGTTTCGTAGTTACCTGTTCGGCCGTCAGCAACGGGTTCGCATCGATGATACATACTCGTAGTGGTGTTACACCAGCGCTGGCGTGCCACAGAGTGGCGTTTTATCTCCACTACTCTTCACTATATTTATAAATTCAATTTCCTCTCGGCTAACTTCCTTTACGCCGGCGACTTACAAATATATACCCAGATACCGGTTGAACATCTTAGCGCTGGTATAGAGACTATCAACAATGATGTGGCTAAAATTAACACGTGGAGCATTAATCACGGCCTAACAGTAAACCCCTCCAAAAGTCAAGTTATTATAATTGGCAGTTCTGGAATGCTTAGCAAAATTGACTGGACCCATGCCCCAAAAGTAACGTTTAAGAATATAATTATTCCATTCAGTGAAAAGTTCAAAAACCTGGGGATATACTTTGACCAGACATTATCATGGGCTCCACAAATTGAACAAACCAGTCGCAAACTATACGCCGCAGCCGGGTCGTTGAGGCGTTTACGCAATTTTCTCCCAATCGCCACTAAAATTGCCCTGGTATAGTCCCTCCTTCTTCCAATCCTTGACAATGCTGATGCTCTCTTGTACAATATTCTGTTTAATCCCTCAGCGAACTTTTATCTTAAAGAACGTTTTACGTCCCTCAATGACACACATTCAAAGTCACTGAGATCATCAAAAAACCTGCAATTAAGCTTACCAACGCATTCCACAAATTTCTTCAGCAAATCATTTACAGTTCTAGCTGCTCGTCTTTGGAATGCGTTACCAGTAACAATAAGACGCGCTCAAACCTTAACTTCATTTAAAACACTTGTGACAAAACATCATTTATCACAGTAGTAGTTGTTATCTTGGCCACCATATAACCCTACTAGATATGATTAATATTTTCATCATAACTGGTTATATATGTATATTAATTCATATTTTATTATATTTTATTTTTATGTATATATATGTGTTAGAATGTTATTTATTTATTATTATTTGTATTTAGATATAGATAAGTTTTAGTATTATAAGTATTTAATTAGTGGTAGTACTACAACTAAGTAGATATCACTATTAGTGTTAAGTTATTATCACCTAAATTCTTACACCATACACTACCCCTACTCCAATCCTTACAATATGGTCCAACTGGAGGTCGTCTGGAAGAGATCGCTGTAAGCGATAAGTGGCGGTCTTATCGCTTGTACTTTTTTTAATATAATTAACTTTATCATAAATTGTGTTCTGTAAATGGTGTACAATAAAGTGTATTTATCTTAACTTATGCCAGCTATCTTGACCTTACGGAGGATAAACTAGATAAACTCGAGCGACTTCAAAACTTCTGCTTAAGGTTCATATTTGGGCTCCGCAAATATCACCACGTCTCCGAATTTCGTAGAAAGCTCGAGTGGTTACCCATTCGCCTTCGGCGAAATACTCACATACTTTCACATATAGTATGCTATTTAATCCCACATCTCCCTCTTACCTCAAGACTCGGTTTGAATTCCTATGTGATACACACTCTAGGCCCTTGAGATCGTCAGAGAATCTGAAACTACATTTACCCACTCATTCCACAAATTTTCATGACAAATGTCGGCTTATTCCGTTTATCCACCCTAAAAAAGCCACCCTAAGGAGGATACTCGGAAACGCGTGTCCTTCTATCCACCCTGAACGGGGTGGATAACCGTAATTCATATAATATGTTTCTTCCGATTTTTTACCCCAAGTACAGTTGAATCAAATCAATATCTTTTAAGTTTTAATTTAATATTTATTGTTAAGCGAATAACATAAAATAGTCTTAAAATCTAAATTGTAGGTACATGGTACTATAAGATAGAAAGCCGAAGCGGGGCTGGTGGTTTTTTATAAATTTTGCAATATGTCCAGAAAATGACCAACGCTTATTTCATTATTGAGTAGACGTAGTTGCGTATCCTGGATAAATTCGTCCCTTTTAATGTATATTATAGTAAACAAAACTATTTTCAGCTCAAAGAAGAAGGTAAGTATGTACATCCAAAGTATTTTAATGTTCACGAAGTTTCTTGGACTGGGTTTGTGTATGTTTTTGTGTTAATGACTGTACTTAGGCAGGTGAGAAAAACGGAAGAAACATATTATATGAATTACGGTTATCCACCCCGTTCAGGGTGGATAGAAGGACACGCGTTTCCGAGTATCCTCCTTAGGGTGGCTTTTTTAGGGTGGATAAACGGAATAAGCCCAAATCTTCTAGTGTTCAAGCTGCTCGATTGTGGAATTCACTGCCTCTACACATCAGACGCGCGCAATCTATAACTTCTTTTAAAACACACCTCCAATTCCGAAATATTATTTATCACTCTAATTTTATCCACAGCTTGCGATCTTCCTTTGGTTCACATATTATACATATATATACACATATTATATTGTTCAAGTGTATGCGCAAACTCAGGAGCACTTTCACACAACCGACCCAGGATTTGAACCCAGGACCTCGTTCTCTGCGGGTGAACACGCTACCGCTAGAGCTAGCAGTCAGGTACTTAAATACCGTTAGAACACAGTAACTTTGTTTAAGAGAAATGTATGTATATCAAAACGATATTATGCAAGGTTTGCATCTGTATAACTTTATAATTACATTACGTTATATGTGCAAATTAAACGTGAAAATATTGTACGAGTATTCCAAATCAGGCGGGTGAGAGGCCATCATAGGTTATCAGGGGAATAGGTAAAATATAAATGAAACAATCATTTCCAAAATTAAATAACTTCTTTTATTTCAGAGTCAAATTTGTTTCCTACATAAACGTGTTAGAATAATGACGCTGTAACATTAATTGACCATTACACTAATGGTACGCGTCGTTAGCTGTTAACTTGGTGCACGAGTGGAGGGCCGCGGATTTACTCCATATTACGTGTTCTGCGCGCGTCACGACCGCGGGACATCTGCGCGACGTGCACTTCCATATGTGCACATCGCTTGCACTATCCCGCGATATGACTGCACGAGTTATATTTATATCGGCAGACATTCTTAAAGACACAATCCTCGTGACGCGCGCAAACCACAACTACATAGAAAACTACGATCGGTTCAATACAGACTTTTATTACAATAATATAGATTTTTTTTTAATAACTATGCAAATATGATCACAAATACCCATGAACCAAACGACGCGATCCCGAAACATTTCTGCAACATCCGAAGATAACAATAACTACATTCCACTACTGAGGCCGGAGTTCACGTAGATTGATGAGTGCGTACTACGAGTCGTATAAAGTGTACATTGCTTGCGATGCCATATTACACCAAATACACTAATTTAACATAAGTAAAACAGGCATGTAAGTTTTAGAATTTATCGATTAGAGAAAATAAAATAATCGTACATTTAAATCGTTAGTGATATTCTAATGCAACGCTACTTGCAACGATGCTTACCAAAATTTAATAATCGTTAAATAAATTTTGCCGTGTTAAATACCCTTAAGTGTACACTGGGCATCGGTCTACGCGAACTCAGTACCAACGATGTCAACGCGTCTTAACTACTGTCCAATGCCACAAACACCTAATTTTAATCAATAATCAACAATTATCGCCCACCTCTAACTCTACACGCTTTATTTATACGATCGAGTGGAAAAATAATTTTTGATCCTCCATCGAAATCAAAGTAACATCTTCCATGATATTTTCACATGGCAAAACAAAAATTCAAGGCAAAATATGAGTGAGTCCGGGAGCGCAGACCGCCAGGACTTACGACCTACACGTGGACGTACGATCTACACGTAGACGGACTGACAAACTACGCGTGGAATTACGACCTACGCATCAGTGGGCAGCCAGGGGGACAGCAGGGGGACAGCCTACACGTGTCGCGACTGAGGCACGGCCCGCGCTCCCGGCTCGCTCCCGATAGGTCAATTGGAAAGACAATAACTACTCTCCATACGCTTATAAGAACACTTCATAAAACAGCTTTATATTATACTACATAATTTACATTTATATTAGGTTTACATTTTTACACAGCAATAATAATGTTTGTAGTTTTTTTTTATTATAATATACGCTATATACTCCCGATTGCTAAATATTGTCGCATATCAAGCATGTTCTATATTAATATGGACACCGCATGGTCATTGGTGTCAGTATCGTTTACATTAACAAAATACTTTAATCATTGCTCGACTCACCCTACTACATCTCAACTAAACTGTGTTTCTTAATCCAAAACTATTTATGTAATCAATAAACACTTCATATTATGATAATCTCTATTGTACTTTGTTCGTAGTGACAGATCCCAACAAAATAATATAATCAAAAGTGCGCTTGAATTTTGTTTACATAAAACGCCTCGAATTAAAAACGCAAAGTTTAGATACAAACAAAACTGATAGTTTTGTTTGTATCATAACAGCTGTGATCGGACTATTAATTCTTTAAGAACTCGTGTTAGTCACTAATTAAATCCAACCGTGTAAGTAGCCGAATACACAACTAAAACTAACCTTTAATAAACTAAACTAGGGAAATTTATAACAATTTTAATAAACGGACACAGTTCACAGACGTAGCGACTCCACATAAAATCAACTCAAATTATTTCAAACAAATAATCTATAAATGCTGACAATATTGTCTTTTGTTTGGAATGACACTTAACACTTTATAATAAAGTTTCAAACATCAATTTCTAAAGCATATAAATATGTTAGAGAACGAGATTCGACGTCACTATTTCTACTACGCTTTTAAGTATCATGTTGATTTCAAGCCCCTTGTGACAAGATGGCAAGTACCTTGTCATCTATTTTGATCACAAGATTATAAGGCGCAATGAAAGCAACACATCTCTCTGCAGTGGATTATGGTATATATTACGGTTAATCTGATCGATAATTTTCATACCATTTAATTAGTATTGTTTTTATTTATAAAAGATAATCATAACCTGTGGAAGTATTTTCGATTATGTGTCTAAGAACTATACAAGTAACATACAGGGGAGGACACTTAAGGAGCCCTATATTATTACGAAACTATTGTTTTGTTTCCCCGTACAAAATACAACAGCTGATCATTATTCTTGTATGGGGTGCTAGACATTTTTAAGTTCCATAGACTAAGAAGCTTCTCGAACACGTCCAATAATTATGTTACGACTTGTATTTGCAATTTTCAAAGTTTTCAAAAGTTTCGAACAGAACAAATTAATCAACACAATTTGATTAAAAAGTACCTATTCGTGGCCAGGTTTGTTGGCCAAACATATTCCTTTATTATCTGGAACTTCTTCCACACACAACAAATGAATCAGGGTAGAAATAGCATCGTCGTCTCTCGCATAATTAGAATTTAGATGACTGATTATAACATATCAGACTTCTCTATACAAAAACTATAGGGTTAGTAAAAAAAAACAATTTTAGAAAAAAAATAATTATGGCAAAATATTGGCGAAGTATAGCGAACAGCTCTCCACGAATATTTAAGTTAAAAAGATCCAATACCGTCGTAAAACAAACACAAGCACTCAACAAACAGCCGCGGGAATAATTATACTAAAACAACTCACAGTGAAAACTTGAACATGCGATCACAGGACCGAGATGTACACACACATGGTGATTAAACTTTATAAATAAGAGTAACTTGTACGGAACCCCCAACTATTATTCTTATGTAGCGTGCAACACTTGCCCACTTATTACAAAACATAGTTAATGTACAGATGATCCTCGCTTTAAGACAAAGTGAGGTGTCTTCATACATGGTCCAGGCGTAGTACTGACTTTAGACTCTCATTTTATAAAGATGATTGTGATATTAAAAGTTCAATTGACCCATGTAACTAAATATCTCGTAAAACACCAGTTTCATTTAAACAAACACCTTTTCATACAAACATTTTAAACTGTTTTCTCTGATTCAACATATTTTTCAAATAGATGTTCAATAAGTTGTTAAATTTCATAGGGTAGTTTATTTAAGTCTCGATATTACAAAAACAAGTATTATTATTTAAGCAAGTATTACAGTAGGACCACGGACTAACTGCTGTAAGTACTTACATGGTCCAATTGTAGTACAAACTTGCATGGTTCAACAGTAGTACAAACTTAAAAACTACAACAAGTTTAATGATCCAACTGTAGTACTAAGTAACATAGTTCAACTGTAGAACAAACTCACATGGTCCACCTGTAGTACAAACTTACATGGTCCATCCGAAGTAAAAACTTACATGGTTAAACTGTAGTACAAACTAAAATGGTTCAACTGTAGTACTTAGTCTCATGGTTCAATTGTAGTACAAATTAACATGATCCTAATCTAGTATCAATTTATTGGCTGAACTGTACCGTACATGGTTCAACTGTAGTAGAAGCACCTCATTGGTAAACTTTTAATTAAAACGAAGATCACCCGTAGACTAAACTCAAACGTTATTATAACGAGGGTGTATATTTACACGTTTTATAACGAACAACACCTCAAATCAGTGTAACACTACAAATTAGCACAACATAGGAGTTACCGCGGGGCTTATGACATGACAGAAACTAAAATGATATTTACACAAATAATGCACATAATATAAAATATTATAAGACATAACCATCTTAAGTATTTATTACGTTATATATTTTATTTATTACACTATGGCATTGCAACTTTGTGACTCGGTTGCGGATACACGTCGTTAGCCGTTACAATTACATTGCAATACAACGTGTAACATGAATAGTGTGGCTACAGACCCATAAAACTGAACATGTTAATAACACGCAAAAACAATTACCTTCATTTTAACATGACGTTTATTGATAGCCAATTAGGCTTTCACTGCCTCACCAGACAAACCAAGTCAGGGAAACTTTTGTATTTAAGAATTTTTGATCAGTTTCATGGATAGAGTAAGTGCTTAAGTATTTCACACTATTTATGTCACATATTGTAACAGCAAAAATTAAGAGGCGCAATCGCATAGAAAGCCCGGTCAATATCGTGATATTCAAAAGGAAATTTTCGACAGGTTTATGTTAATAAGAAAGGAATATACAATGTGTAATAAAAATAGCGTGTAACATTGAACTAATATGCACAAACGCCAGCACATCAAACTACCCCAATCTATCAAATTTCCCCAATTGAAAGTGAACCTTATGTATTGTGATAAAGTTAAAAATCTATAAAAGAAATTTGACAGATTGGGGGTAACTGGATGTGCTGGCGTCTGTACATATTCATGAAACTAAACTAACTGTACAATATCAAACAACTAAAAAGACAAAAGAATACTTTACATACAAAATACGTCCGCTTATTAGCATGTAGATATGTATAAAAAGAGATTTTTATATTGCCTATTTTGTAAATTGATACTCAGTAGCATACAAGTTGCATTCGTAAATTCAAATCATAAAATACTACACGCTATTTTTTAACACGTTGTATTTATATATCATCACAGTATGAAATTAAAATATGTATCGATAACAGTAATCTACAAATGCGGAAGGATTTTGTCACACAAATATAAGACAAGAATGTTTCGTCGATAAGTAGTATCTACAATGCCAAATATGATAGTAATATTTCAGACCATATCAGTGGTGACGTCAAAAACCGGATGACAACCAACAAATTCATCCCCATCCCATCCCCATCTCATCCCGTGGGGGGCGTAGAAGTCTACCCTAGGGAATATCTACCAGAGAACAGGCATCAGCATCTTTCTGAGTATTATGATCATCTTACTGCGATCGCCAATCCGTCTGCCAAACGTGGCGATTATGGTGTATCCCCCAAGATGATTCTTGGGGAGGCTTTTGTCCAGCAGTGGAGGTCTTTATTAAACTGCTGTATTATAATAATAATATCCTAGGACATTATTCACATATAGCCATCTGACCCCAAACTAAGCAAAGCTTGTACTATGGAAATTGATAACTGATATACTACATAAGTACTACTTTTCTTTTGTAAATACATACTTATATATATATATATATATATATATAATATAATCAGGACAAACAGACATGTTCACGAACACAAATGCCTGTCCTGGGGTGGGAATCGACATACTAACGCCGCCAGCCAGCCCGTCAAAAAAATAAATAATAAAAAATATACAAACATTTTCTTTATTACTTTATATCGAATAATAAATAATTATATAAAATCGATTCACAATGAACAGAGACATAGATACATAGACTTCCGCCTATTTCCCAGAGGGGTAGGGATAGGGCTAGAGGTAGGGGTACAACAGAACGGTTCAATTGAGAACCACCTCCTTTTTTGAATTCACGTTAAAAAGAAGGGGTCGTTTATATCAATGCGTCAGTGTTATTGTATATCCACAACGGATGTATAATTATTATCTATATGTGTGTGTGTGTGTTTGTTTGTCCGGTTGCTGCATCTCCTACATGAACGGATCAATTTCCTAGGATTTTATATTTACGGACTAGCACACGAATGATTGGGTGCCATCGTACAAAATTGACAATTAAAGAGAAAAATAAGTCGAAAAAATCACGTTTCTTGTTATTCATTATTAATATTTAAAAAAACAAATGGAGATTTGATGGAACACATACAGATGGAATACTTCTGGGTTTATCATCAGGTTTTTGACGTCGCACTATTGTGGTCCATAATTCTGAATTAACCACTGTTACTGCGAACCGTCGAAAGATTTCCTCGCTCTGGTTGTTAGGAGAACGTACCGAGGAACGAGACTACATCGTATGAGCACGCGGGGCGATAGAGCGCCTACAGGACGTGAGCGGAGCGGCCCCCGGTGCGCTGAACACGGCGGTGCGGCGGCACGCAGCGGCACGCTGCCTGCCCCTGGCTACGGCTATTATAGCTCCCTGTCGAACAATCTTACGTTAAACTCATATTAAAGATTTTTCGAAGTTATACTTCTTTTGGCGCGATGGAGATAAATGATGAGTGAATTTTTACGATGCGCGCGCACACCGACACCTAAATTTAACAGCATGAAGTTAGTTCTAGATGAGAGTGAATTTTTACGATGCGCGCGCACACAGACACCTAAATTTAACAGCATGAAGTTAGTTCTAGATGAGAGTGAATTTTTACGATGCGCGCGCACACAGACACCTAAATTTAACAGCATGAAGTTAGTTCTAGATGAGAGTGAATTTTTACGATGCGCGCGCACACCGACACCTAAATTTAACAGCATGAAGTTAGTTCTAGATGAGAGTGAATTTTTACGATGCGCGCGCACACAGACACCTAAATTTAACAGCATGAAGTTAGTTCTAGATGAGAGTGAATTTTTACGATGCGCGCGCACACCGACACCTAAATTTAACAGCATGAAGTTAGTTCTAGATGAGAGTGAATTTTTACGATGCGCGCGCACACAGACACCTAAATTTAACAGCATGAAATTAGTTCTAGATGAGAGTGAATTTTTACGATACGCGCGCACACCGACACCTAAATTTAACAGCATGAAGTTAGTTCTAGATGAGAGTGAATTTTTACGATGCGCGCGCACACCGACACCTAAATTTAACAGCATGAAGTTAGTTCTAGATGAGAGTGAATTTTTACGATGCGCGCGCACACAGACACCTAAATTTAACAGCATGAAATTAGTTCTAGATGAGAGTGAATTTTTACGATACGCGCGCACACCGACACCTAAATTTAACAGCATGAAGTTAGTTCTAGATGAGAGTGAATTTTTACGATGCGCGCGCACACCGACACCTAAATTTAACAGCATGAAGTTAGTTCTAGATGAGAGTGAATTTTTACGATGCGCGCGCACACAGACACCTAAATTTAACAGCATGAAGTTAGTTCTAGATGAGAGTGAATTTTTACGATGCGCGCGCACACCGACACCTAAATTTAACAGCATGAAGTTAGTTCTAGATGAGAGTGAATTTTTACGATGCGCGCGCACACCGACACCTAAATTTAACAGCATGAAGTTAGTTCTAGATGAGAGTGAATTTTTACGATGCGCGCGCACACAGACACCTAAATTTAACAGCATGAAATTAGTTCTAGATGAGAGTGAATTTTTACGATACGCGCGCACACCGACACCTAAATTTAACAGCATGAAGTTAGTTCTAGATGAGAGTGAATTTTTACGATGCGCGCGCACACCGACACCTAAATTTAACAGCATGATGTTGGACTAGGTGGTATGAAAATTGATAACTATGTTCAAGTTGTATATTCTAGTATTTTTATTTAAATAAAATATTTTTGATTAATTTTAATATTTATCGTTAATCACTACTGCATTTTAATTATTTTTTTTCCATACGCCAAAGACGTATAACTTCTAACGCGTGTACATAAGTACACACAGATTTTTTTTTTTTTTTAATAATAAAGGTTTTTATTGACGTAGACTTTAAAAAACCGCTTGTAAATAGTCAGAACATGTTTGTAGTAATATAGTTGTATACATTATTATTTCTAGTAACATAGATATTTAGGTACACATTATATGAAAACATTTATAAAATTTATTTTATTATAGCATTGATATTTAGCTAGCTCATATGCAAAAAGCACCAATTCTTAACACATGCCGAATTGTGCGAAAGTTTTAAACCCATAATAACGAATCCCTGCAGGAATATGATGCCAACTTGGTAAGCCCGTAGGCATCAAAGAAAAAAAGGAATATTACAATAATAATATACTGGGACATTTAACACACTGCCACCCGATCCCAAGCTAGGCAGGGCCTGTACTATGCCATTCTACAGGCTCTGCCTAGTTTGGGATCAACCTCGCTACCAGTTAAGCAGGTGAGTGTAACTTGCATGAGTCAATCAATTAGAAATAAAGAAAATGAATATTAAACTCTAAATCTAAAATTTGGTGAAAAAGTTCCCTACCCAGCACATTTATCGATAATGTTTAAGGATCTCCAAAATTATGATGCATGTTTTCACATTTCTTGTACATCATCATCATCATATCAGCCGAAAGACATCCACTGCTGGACAAAGGCCTCCCCCAAAGATCTCCACAATTGCCGGTCTTGCGCTATCCGCATCCAGCGATTTCCAGCGACCCGCACAAGATCATCGGTCCATCTTGTAGGGGGCCTGCCCACGCTGCGTCTTCCGGTTCGTGGTCGCCACTCGAGAACCTTTCTTTCCTTTCTTTCTTGTACATAAATCATATATATTTTAATTAAATACTACCTACATATTTATATTGCTCAAAATTCAATTTCTAAAATTATTACTAATAATGGTAATTGGAAATACCAAAGTACCTACTAAATAAAAATATTAAAGTAACATTTTATTTCATACGGTTGTATAAGCCAACAATGTTGCTACATATACCAATGTATGGTTAGAATATCTCCATTATATAAGCATTTACAGCTATAATAAAATATGAACATGCGAGTTAGTGAAAACTACGTAATGTTACCAAAGAAGCAATAAAATACTCAAAGGTTAGTAAATAAATAGTATAGAACTTATTTACTTTTATTGCATTACATTTAATAAAAAAACTAAAGCGATTAAGGGTCTGTTTCACAATGTACGAATAAAGTGTCGGATAGCTAACAAATAAATAAACTGACAGATTTAAGTTCTGGATAAAACACATTACGTTTCACCAACACCATCCTGATAAATTTATTTGCCAGATAGCTATTCGGCAGTTACTAATAGGTAGGTTTGGCAACGTCGCATTTTCGTTCCGTCTTACGAAACAGACAACCTATAAATACATTTCTTATGATAAACACACCTAAAAATATCTTTGTAATAATTTTTTATGGTTAGCATGTTCAGGTTTGCATAAATATTTTCAAATTTATCTTCTAACTATTATTTTATCAAACAAAAATACATACATAAATTGTTTTTTTATTGCGTGAAATTAAACGTACGAAAGTCAAATAAATAAACGTCAAATGTTAATATCAGTCAGTCAAATGTTAATATCGTCAGTACAAATGCATTTTGTTTGTTGCGGTGGTTCGGTGGTGTTTTTCTTAGCGGTATCAGATTTATGCGCGGTTCCGTTACACGATCAAAAAATTCATCAATTTCGTCTTCAATAGTCTCAAATATCACAATTGTATTAAATTATTTGCAATAAAACACATATCTAACAATAAACACCACCGAGATAAGGATCGAATGACATCTGTCAGATAACTTCAGTTAATTTGCTATCTGAAGCTTGATCTGACAAATAGTTTACTTTGCAGTTTATTTGCCAGTTAGTACTATTTATGTATTATGAAACTCAAACGATGTCTTTATTCGATAGATAAGTTGCAAGCAGCTTATTCGGGACTTTATTTGGACATTGTGAAACATTATAAGAGGTTAAGATCCCTCGTGGCTCACTAAGACATATCAAACATGTTTGATATGTCTTGGTGCAATGATTACGCTATGTTTTATGACGATTCCTATTTATGATCGTAGCCTCCGAATTTACTCATTTCCTAGAATGCTACGCAGTGTTTATATTCGTAGCTTCTAAATTTACTCATTTCCTTGGATATGCTACGGAAATAGTGTTTATGTTCGTAGCTTCTAAATTTACTAATTTCCTTTGATAGGTTATGCACATACTGTTTATGTTCGTAACTTCTAAGTTTACAAATTTCCTTGGATATGCTAAGCAGTGTTTATGTTCGTAGCTTCTATTTTTGCTCATCTTGGATATGCTACGCAAATAGTATTTATGTTTGTAATCTCGAATTTACACATTTCCTTCAATATGCTACGCAAATAGGGTTTATATACGTAGCTTCTAAATTTACAAATTTCCTTGGATATGCTACGGAAATAGTGTTTATGTTCGTAGCTTCTAAATTTACTAATTTCCTTTGATAGGTTATGCACATACTGTTTATGTTCGTAACTTCTAAGTTTACAAATTTCCTTGGATATGCTAAGCAGTGTTTATGTTCGTAGCTTCTATTTTTGCTCATCTTGGATATGCTACGCAAATAGTATTTATGTTTGTAATCTCGAATTTACACATTTCCTTCAATATGCTACGCAAATAGGGTTTATATACGTAGCTTCTAAATTTACAAATTTCCTTGGATATGCTACGGAAATAGTGTTTATGTTCGTAGCTTCTAAATTTACTCATTTCCTTTGATAGGTTATGCACATACTGTTTATGTTCGTAACTTCTAAGTTTACAAATTTCCTTGGATATGCTACGCAGTGTTTATGTTCGTAGTTTCTATTTTTGCTCATCTTGGATATGCTACGCAAATAGTATTTATGTTTGTAATCTCGAATTTACACATTTCCTTCAATATGCTACGCAAATAGGGTTTATATACGTAGCTTCTAAATTTACAAATTTCCTTGGATATGCTACGGAAATAGTGTTTATGTTCGTAGCTTCTAAATTTACTAATTTCCTTTGATAGGTTATGCACATACTGTTTATGTTCGTAACTTCTAAGTTTACAAATTTCCTTGGATATGCTAAGCAGTGTTTATGTTCGTAGCTTCTATTTTTGCTCATCTTGGATATGCTACGCAAATAGTATTTATGTTTGTAATCTCGAATTTACACATTTCCTTCAATATGCTACGCAAATAGGGTTTATATACGTAGCTTCTAAATTTACAAATTTCCTTGGATATGCTACGGAAATAGTGTTTATGTTCGTAGCTTCTAAATTTACTAATTTCCTTTGATAGGTTATGCACATACTGTTTATGTTCGTAACTTCTAAGTTTACAAATTTCCTTGGATATGCTACGCAGTGTTTATGTTCGTAGTTTCTATTTTTGCTCATCTTGGATATGCTACGCAAATAGTATTTATGTTTGTAATATCGAATTTACACATTTCCTTCAATATGCTACGCAAATAGGGTTTATATACGTAGCTTCTAAATTTACAAATTTCCTTTGATATGCTACGCAAATAGTGTTTATGTTCTTAGTTTCTAAATTTACTCATTTCGTTGTGTCATGCTATGCAAAATAGTGTAGAATTAAGTGGATACTTGCTTCAGCCATCCCATACTATAGACAAAATGGTTGTTTTTTTCTAAAATACTGAAGGAATCAGTTCAAAACATATTTTGTGTTTTACTTTATCATACGTGTTTTCGTTTAAAAAATAAAAATAAACTTTATATGTTCTTAACTTCTCAATTGAAGATTTGGATTAAAAGCATCCTATTCTTTCGTTCCCCACATGGGACTACTTTTTGTTTTTTATTTCTAATAATGCCTATATAATATTAGTAAGAATATTGTTAAGTTTACGATTCTATTATATTAGACTAGCACACTAGAAATAGTATGTGATCGGCCATGCTAAGAGTTGCAATGTACCGTACCTACCTGTTCCAGGGCTGCGCGTGCGCGGGCGGCGCGTGCGACTGCGTGGCCACCCTCTGCACCACCTGCACACAACGTATACACTCAGTTATGCTACTGTCACGCGCCAACAATTACGTGGAGCAAGGTTTCAGGTTAATTCTTAAATGTTAGTCAATAAGACAATGTTGGTAGAAATTAAAACGCCTCATTGTAAGATACGCAATGTTCAATCAATTAGCTACAAATTAATAAATACAAAATAACATCGTTTATTAAAATCGTTCTGACATTTCGCGTTGGATACGATACATTCGAATTTAGGTGGGTTCTTAACAATTTATACCAGGGCCATACTCCTCTTTGATACTAAGAGCGCCCACACCGTACTTAGGGGTCAGCCGCTATACATATCCAACGGCTGCAGTACCTACATACCTACTGCAGTACATGTACAGCCCCGTGCGTTTCACAAGACTTTTTTCCGCGTACTATGACACTCTGTGGAATCAATTAACTGCGGAGGTATTTCCGATCCGGTATGACGTGGCAACATTGGCCTATACCTTAAAGGCCGGCAACGCACTTGGGGCTCTTCTGGTTGCGGATGTCCATGGGCAGCGGTGATCACTTACCATCAGGAGACCCACTTACTCGTTTGTCTATTGTGTCAAAAGGCTCAATAACGGGCACGCTGCCCACCTCGCCCCAGCGGGACCGCTGCTACAAGTACGTACCTGCTGCACGAAGGTCCTGGTGAGGTGCGGCGCGGCGCGCTCGGCCAGCTCGAAGGCACGGCGCAGCTCCTCGATGGCGGAAGCGCTGCCCGCCCCGTGCTTGCGGGACAGCTGCAATATTAACTACAATTAGAACTAAGCCAAATAAATACTCAGGTTTTAATATCCTACTTGTAGAATTCAGTTCTGGTCCAACAGCAGAGCCCTCAACACAAAAAACGAGTGTGCTTCTTTAGACCACACGACTGAAGTGAAAGTTAGATGTACGATACTATGAGGAAACTATGAGAGAAACAGTAAAAGAAAATATATGCTCGCAGCTCTCACTCTTTCTCTCTCTTGCCCATGCAGTAGTATACTCTCTCTTTCTTTCTCTTTCTGTCTCTCTCTTGCCCTTACGGTAGTATACTCTCTCTCTTGCCTTTACAGTAGTATACTCTCTCTCTCTTTCTCTTTCTATCTTCACTTCCTTATATTCGATTCACCTCGCCCAATCACACTTTCTCCCCAAGTCAAGCGTGCGTATAGAAGTTTCACTCCAAAAAGTGCACTGAGACATATTTCGCGACTATTTCGCAAAAAACTAATTAAGAGTTGATTGTGCTGTTGCCTCCAATAATAATATCCTCTTACTCCAATTTCGGCCATAGAGTAAAATCTCCATGGGAACTAGCCATCTGCGCATATTATTGTGCACAAGTGTGTGCGTAAATGCAGGGGGCACTGTTATGATTCGATTGACGGTCACCGTAGCCTAGTTGGTAGTGCTCCTACGAAGCTGGTGGTCCTGGGTTCAAATCCCGGTAAGTGCAAATATTTGTGTGATGAGCACGAATATTTGTTTCTGAGTGTATTTAAGCTATGTATTTAAGTATTTATCTATGTATCTACATAAGTATGTATATCGTCGCCTGGTATCCATAGTACAAGCTTTGCTTAGTTTGGGGCTAGGATGATCTGTGTGATATTGTCCCTAGATGGGACCACTAGGAAATTAGTACGCCTTGAGACACATATTGACGGCAACTTTGATATACATAACATAGAATACAAAATGTTAATGAAAAATGAATCAGGACGTTACCTCATTGAGTAGTGGATATATAAGCTGTTGCAGGTAAGGATGCCTCCTCACTTTGTTTTCTTCGCTATTGTTTCCTCTGTGGTCCAGGGGAGACGCCTGTAATCACAAAGATAAAATATCATAATCCCCTTCATGGTCCCCTGAAGAGATCGAAAAGGTTGGTCTGGTTCGACTTATATTAAATACATGAATTACCCGTTACAATTACGTAATTAATAATTGTTTGTGAACATTATTTCGAAGTAATAAGTATACAAATAGAGGAAACTTTAGGGGTGACGGGTGGTTGGTGTGGTTGGCACTTGCCTTCCACGCCTTAGGTTTCGATTCCCACCCAGGGGCTCTACCGGCTAAGTCGCAGAACATCGTTTTCGTGAATGGGGTTCAAATAAATAAAGGTAAAAAAATTACTTAATCAATCGTTCAATGAGCTTCCATGAGCACATGTGACATCATAAATGGTCCGGAATCGATTGTCAAAATTAAAGCCGATTTAACGATTGATTAAGTTTTAAATTATTTCCGACAATCCGTGTACCTAAATATCTATATGTACCTAGAAATAATTATAAATTAATTATTTATTACTACGAACATGTTCTGTCTGACTATTTACAAGCGCTTTTTTAAAGTCTACGTGAATAAAAACCTTACTTCTTTATTTTATTTTTATTTATTTGAACGCCATTTCAGAAATCGATGTTAGGCAACTTAGCCGGTAGAGCCCCAGAACAGATATTTGTGTGCATGAACATGTCTGTTTGTCCTGAGTATGGGTGTAATTATCTATATTTGTATGTACATATTTAAAAATGAAAAGTTGTATATGTAGTAAATCAATTATCTGGTTTCCATAATACACGCTCTGCTTAGTTTGGGAACCGATGGCCGTGTGCATATAATGTCCCAGGATATTATTATTATCAGTATTTTACTTATGGGCATTTTGCAATTTGTTCAGTTTTTTAATAATAATAACTTTAATGTGCAATCAAAACAGTTACAAATTACAAAAATAAAAAAAAATAACTAAATAACAATCATAGTGGTAATATTACACAAAAGGCAGCTAAGCTGATGCGTGTCGTACTTTACATCAGCGTTAAAATGATTCTAAAACATGGCTATGATTGTACAAGTAGCAGACTTGAGTGTTTAGTTCATAGGTAAATTAAATTCCTTAAGTTACGTCTACTATCGTATCTGTATTATTATTTTTTATTTCGATAACGCCCCTAAGTTATGCATACTCACGTTTTTATTATAGACTACGCTATCTCTGTTGGTCGTGTGGTCAGCTCGCTCCTTGCGCTCGTCGCTTCGCTCGCGTTCGCGCTCCTTGGAGTTCCGCTGTTCCACAACCGCTTGCACGTTCGACGTTTGCCGCGGCTGAAATATAATATTAATATATCGTCATCCTTGGTACTCACAGCCAGATGCTCTCACCGGTCCGTAAGTGAATGGCGAGGTTATGCAACTAGGCTCGCGGTCAGTCCATAGATGTGCTTTGGAGGGCACGTTAAGTTGTCGGTCCCGGTTGTAGCCATTAGGCAACAGCCGTTAAGCCATATCAGAGGCCTAGGCGGCTTAAACAACTCTGACACCAGGGTAACCACTGCCCATACGATAAGTAAGTAAGTATCGTCATCCTTCATGTTGTAATTAACTTACTTGAAATCTAAGTGAGCCAGTGATTAAGTGATTCACTTTGAATTCACTCAAGGGGAACAGACAAGAAATACCAAAACGAGATCTCACTAACTTTAATAATTCAATAAGTGGGCTGTGAGCTACTTATGCCTGCTGTTTGTCATTTATTATTCATTATTTTAGTAACCATTAAATACACAAAACCACCCCCTTTATAAGGAACATCACAGAATGAAAAGAGGTAGAATGTGTTACCACTTGCAACTTATTTACTTTTTCGCGTGTGTGAATATTATATTATCACCAAAGGAGATATTTTTCTTATAGTATTGGCATAATATTATAACATCACCATATTATTCCATTATTTTTTAGATCTTCCAAAATGTGTCCACTTTGATTCAAGGTCGACGAGCCTGGGTCGAGTACAGATTGGTATACTTACTAGTATAGGACCGGATAATTAAAATATCCAATATATATAATAGATCATATTTTCTTATGATCCAAATGGACTATAAATATTTCAAATATAATTGATAATTGACTCAAGAAAATCCAAATGAAAAATATATTTACCGGGTGCTTGTCGGGTGTGTTGTTGTTGAGCGCGTGCGCGTGCGCAGGCGGCGTGGGCGGCGTGGCGGGCGGCGCGGGCGCGGCGCCGTTCTGTTTGCTGGGCAGCGCCACGCTCGCGCTGCTCACTACTGGAAATACAGAAGAAACAACTTAATACTAGGTCAGCAAGGCATTCTGCTGCTTGCAAATATTGAGCTGAGTGTAGTTAAGCAGATGTATACATTTTTTATGCTGTTTTTGTTTGTTTGTTTTTTTCGGTGATAATTCCTCCGCGGCGTGTCCGATTTCTATGAATTCAGATGTATGCATCCAGGAGTATGGTCACTACCGCCCAAATTTGAAGAAGAACGGTTCAGCAGTTAAGGAGGAGTACGACCAGGAACGAACTACATGAGTCTCCTAAGAAAGAGCATCGTTTACACTCGTCTCAATATATTAACATTAGTGATTTGCACAATTTATCAAGTTTTCAATAAGTGCCATACCATTGTCCTCGTGGTGGTTGCGCCGCTTGTTATCATGCGCGAGCGCACCTCCACGCACCGTCATGATCCACGGCTCGTCCGCCTCACCATCGCCACTGCGACATTCCTCGCTGTAACACGAAACACTCAACAATTACTAAATAATCCAAATAATATACTCATACTGAAACAACATTCTTAGTAGCCGACTAAATTTGCACTTGCTCATGTTCTATTGACACTAGGTCGGTGGATACAATTCAAACTCGACAGCACCTTTATTACGTTGAAGGTAAGGGCGGTTTTAACATTTAATCCACAGTATTAGCCTCAACTGTTGCTAATCTAAGTACGAGTGGACTGTTAAACAATCTCATCATTTCGGTAATATGCACATGCACGACTGACCCAATAAAAAAAAGTTAAAAAGGTTTTACTGACGTTATGATTTACAAGACTTTAAAAAAGCGCTTGTATATCATATTTGTAGTAATATATCTCTAGGTAACTAATCAGATTTGGATCATGTTTGGATCAGCAGTTTGTATGAAATCATGTTAGAATCAATATTTAATTTGATGATGATAGTAACGATTTGGTTACTGAGGTAGCTTATGAAAGTTATTGTCAAAAGGTTATTTGTAAGTTTGAATACTTTTACTGTCGATATTATAGTATGCAAATGTTGCTGTCTTTATTAATGTAAGAATTGAATATAGTTATTCTGGCGGTCCTTGTGTGTATAATGGCGAATGTACTTTATGATGAATGGAAATGAATAAAGCTATGAGCAAATGAAACTGGCAAGGGACACCAAAACCAAAGAGGAACCTCGAAAGGGGCACCGCGAAAGAAACTATTAATTACTAATCAAAAATCAAACGATCCCAAGAATGATAACTTCGATGAAATGCTCTTGTATAGTTGGCGCCACGTCACCGATCGCCATCTCGACAGCGCCTTTATTCCATGGGCAACAAGGGCGATTTTAGCAGCGCAACCACTTAGTTCGCTATACCTCTACGATACGCGCAATTGCCGCATTTCCTTTGAACGAAGCATGAAGCAAATATACAGTAACAAGATATACTCAAACTAGAATGAACAAAACGGGCACCGAAAAAAGCTATAAATTAACGAACAAAAAGCAATTTCTCTACTCTGATAAGGGTACAAGACAACTCGCGAGGTCTTGCTTACAACTCAATGCTTCCCAACTTAGGTATAAGGATAATGGGAAAGGTTAATCATTCTCCCGAATAAAGTAGACCGAAAAAATATTTTAACAGCTAAAGCCTCTACTTTGTTATAAAACTGACCAATCACTATGTATTACAATGTATAGGGTTTATAGGTTTTTCAGCTATTGAATGTTATACAAATATGGTGATACTCGTAAACATAATTATGGTTTAAATTTATAACATATTTAGACAATATTGATATGTGGCAGCATATAAATACAAAATCCCATTCCCCATTAAATAAAATACCAAGAAAACCATACAATTATTATAAAAATTGTTACCGACTTCCGGACCTGCGTACACTCAACCACATAATTAAAACTTAGCCTTATTAGCTTTATTAATTTTAAAGGAACGAACAGTAGTAATAATAATAAATACCAAATAATTATAACAACTTCCGCTTGTCAACTTCCGGAGCACAAATATTAATTTAGGATAATATTAATATAGATTGTTTGTTTTAATTAATAATAATGTTTACTGTCAAATCTTCAGCACAAATTGTAATAATTAATATACAACACTAAATATTAGATTAATAGACTAAGTAACTGATTTGTCTATTAAAAGCAGATGTCTCACACAGGTGGACACAGTCGTTTTGTATCCGTCACCTAGCAAAGTAGTAAGGGGAACCTCTGCCCGATTGTATACCGATATTATAGTGGATAAAGAGCAACTTGGTTTTTTTACTCAGATTATCCAGATTACCCAGCTTTTTACAAAATGCTTCTTTTTGAAGTCTGTTAATTAAAGATACCTAGTTGAAAATTACTTCGTACTTTTTACGAGCATCATTCCGAAACGGACAATGAATATCCTCAGATAACACATTTGATGCAAGTCAAATCAAATTATAATACTTATTGATTATGCCCCAACGTACATTTTTAGGTTTATTCGAGAAGCAAGATGCAAACAATGCTTTGCAATATCTAACCTATGGAATTATATATCGACAGGTGAACCAGTGAATGTATATTTTAATTCCTGAACAGAGTGGTGGTATAATGTCTAACTGGTTATTTTCAGCCAGCCCAATGAAGAGTAGCCATCATAAAGGGCATATATATGTGCATTCTCAAGAACATCTCAATGACGCGAGCGGAAAGAGGTATGTTGCATGGCAGATGGGCTTATGAGCTCTTCGAAGCGCAGGGGTAAAGCACTGTCAACTTCCAGAATCCGGGCCAATACTGAGATTAGGTATTGGTAGTTAGTATTCTCTACAATTGGCTATAAGAGTGCGTGCGAACATCGACATTCGAGGAGACGAGCATTCTACACGGATGATTTGCAAGTATTTTGTACAGGAGCTTCGCTCCTCCGACCGGACTCGTTTCAATATTGGCTCGTTTCAAGTTCAAATGACTGTCAATCAAGACGTTCCAAACGTCTGTCTATCTCGAGCACTACATTTTTAATCCCCAGCCTGAGGCTCTACCGGCTAAGTCACCGAACATCGTTTTCGTGAATGGCGTTGAAAAAATGTTAAAATCGATTCCGGACCATTTGTGCCGTCACATGTGGTCATGGAAGCCGATTTAACGATTGATTAAGTCATTTTTAACCTTTATTTATTTGAACGCCATTCACGAAAACAATGTTCGGCGACTTAGCCGGTAGAGCCCCTGATCCCAAATCGACCAATTTATTTAACTATATTTCATGACAATATACCTATAATAAAATTTCAAAGGCTGAACATTAGGCACATATTTTACAGCCTTTGCAATGTTATTTTAGGTTCGCTTAAGTTATTTATATCCATTTAATCCTAAACCTCAGTCTTATCGGATAACGGAGGAAGATAAAACAGTCGTCCAACTCATTATATCCAAGGTTCCAAGGTTGGTTCAGGTATCCAAGGTTTGTTTGCTCTATAACGTTTCCTGTTATGAATTCACATTCGCGTATAAGCTATCCAAATCTAAACAAAGATATTAAAAACCCACTAGAATTATAAAACCTAAGAGCACCTTAGTTAAGTAACGAATTGCATGGCGACGCGGCGACGGTGGTACAAATACTAATTGCATAAAATAATACACGCGAAATTGAGCTTATTGGAAGAGTGTTGCGCATTACATCAAAATTATTAAGTACCTACATGGTACTAAATGCAATACAAAACCATGGAATGTATGTTACATTCCAAGGTCAACAAACATCATTATAATTATAAATAGTCAAGTTAAGTTTCAGACATCTTTAAAAGGAGGTGTACAAATTTAAGTGGGGGTGGAAAATGAAACCACGTACCACCGGGTATCCGGTCCCACGTGTTTTAAACGCTCCGCCACCGCACCGTGGTATTCAGACTCGAATTTATACACGCCATTCTACATTTATCTTAACTCAATTAAGACTCTTCTAACGTTTACTTTAGTGTGTTCTGTTTCATTACTTGTTAGATATTGACACTTCACCGTCGATAAATTTAAGTGTAGTATGTAATTTCCTTTATATTATTTAGTAGGTAAGCTTCTTTATAATGATGTCTCATATTATTGTTTACGTAGCGCTATGTACCAATACTTGTAGTTGTGCACCATTTTATGTATGTTACTAGCGGCCCGGTACCTACGTGCTTCGCTACGTAAAAGGCATAGTAATAAAAAATGTTTATTAAGTTCATTTATTCAAACAAAAAATATTTTAAATTGCTAGCTAGTAAAAACTACGCTTTTACAATTTTTCAAGACTCTTTTAAAATGTTATCTACGTACAAACCTTCCCTGGACTTCCACGAAAAATTCAAGACCAAAATTAGCCAAATCGGTAAAGGCGTTGTTGAGTTATAACATTACAACGAAAAGTGGCATTGATTTTTATATATATAGATAAGATTAGATTAATAAACGTCGTAATACAGTTCAGATGCGTTTACTTGACTCTGCTGCTTAACCCCAACACTTCAAAGTAACTTAAGTAACAGTATGACAGCGAAACAATAACTGATAATGGTAGAATAGGTATCCTGTTAATTGTATTAAAGGTTTTATTTCCTGTATTACTTATTTATGTCATGTAAATTAGATAGACATGTAGGCGTAAGCTGACCAAACATAGACACGTAGATATAGTAACAACCGATAGGAAATAAAGTTTCCTACAAGCATGTAATGAAGTATGAAATGAATGTAATGAAGTATGAAATGTACCTAGTGCAGAAATTCCACACCTTAATTTAAATGAATCTCACGATTTTTGCACCATACTATTACCGTAGCCTGTGACGCTAGCGAGACACATGGCTCGCTAATGAACTTTGGCGACTTTACTAACTTATTAATAACTGTAGTAAAGAGTAGGTAGGCTTCCCCAGTCACGCCGCCCATAAAGCTAAAGAACGTTATACTCTACGACACATGAAATATCTTTTTGAGTTTCTAATAATTCTTGATTTCGGTATCAAATGTTTCTTGGATGGATCGTGTAGTCAGTGTCCATCCAGTACCTTAGATCTAAAATGATGATAACTGACAAAAACTTACGAATCAGAATTCTCGGACTCAGTTTCGCTCTCTTCGCTCCGCTGCGCCTTCCACTTCTTATACCTATCTATAAGATCCATTAGATACGAATTCTTCTTCGCCTTCCTTATGAACTGGAACTTAAGTAACTCCTTAGCAGTTGGCCTCTGAAACATAAAACGAATCAGTTAGGATAAATACAACTTATTTAGTGGTGGGCTCGTTAAAACCTTTCCATCAATGTTATGTCAGCCATCTATGTTATGACCACACCTAGGCCTTAAACCTCACTGGTGGATCAGTGAGATCTACAAGCTAAGAGAACTTATGCTTAGCACCTGCAAATCTGAACCCGAGCAGCTGCGTACGTATTGAGTAGAGTTCGAAATGGCAATTACTTGTAAAAGCTTGCTTCTGTTTCGGTTGGTCGGGAGGTTAACAAAATTTAATTTTGGGAGACTCACACCTCATAGTTAGAAAGTTGCATCAACCAAAAAGGAACAAACTGCCAAGTGATCATGGAGATGATGGAGTCTCTTAGTAATACATGTTTCAATATAATCTTCATCGCATATTTTAAGACTTTTATAAAAATATTCCTCTTTAGACAAACATAAATCTTCGCGTATGTTATTTGAGTTTAATATACCGAAAAACCAATACACATGTTTATCTAAGACCCGATTAAATATCGCAATTACTCAGTGATATAGATTTTACTTTTTCAGTAAGTATCAGAACATTTCTGTTTACATTTCGTAATGTTTTACTTTTAAAGTGGTCATCCGTAAGCTGTGTAACAAACAACAAGAGGAAGTACATTAGTGTACATGCCAAACAAAAGCTGAAACCATAATCCGTAACACTGAGGGCTAACGTAACAAACAACAACAAAAAATGCAAGCTGAAATAATCCAAACGTGGCTTACATTCTCTGGGTCCTTGTTGAGACACGCTTCGACGAACTCTTTGAACGGTTTCGAGTAGCTGCCGGTGAGCTGCGGTGGGTTGTTCTTGGGTATGAGGAAGAGCACCCTCATCGGGTGTAGCTCGGAGTTTGGAGGTTCCCCCTTAGCGAGTTCTATGGCGGTGATGCCGAGCGACCAGATGTCCGCCTTGCTGTCGTAGCATGACTGCTTGATGACCTCGGGCGCCATCCAGAAGGGCGTGCCCACGAACGTGTTGCGTTTACTCGTCGTATTCGTCAGTTGACCCGCTACACCTAAAATTTAATAAAAGTACGGTTTACATAAAAGGCTAATTTCATAACATTACCCGTTTCCTGTTCGTTTAACCTATTAACAGTACGACTTCGCATATAGTAACCAAAAAAAATCTATTACAAACCAGGGTAACAATTTGCAAAATATTAAAATTGTTGAATATTTTTCATCATCATCATCATCATCATCATTACAGCTAAATACGTCCACTGCTGGACAAGCCTCCCTCAAGAATCGTCTTGCGGGGATATGCCATAATCGCCACGCTTGGCAGGCGGGTTGGCGATCGCAGTAAGATGGTCATAGTAATCAGAAGGAAGCTGCTGCCCATCCTCTGGTAGATATTCCCTCGGGTCGACTTCTACGCCCCCCACGGGATGAGATGGGGTGATGATATTCTGATTCTGATATTTGTCGCCGTCACCACACAGCAGGAATATATTATTTTTAAGTACCAAAAATATAACTATGAATTGATGAACGAAAATTTAAATATCTACATATTTAAATTTTTGTTTCTTGTTCAGTAAATTAAATAATAATAAAATAAAAAAGAGATTTAAGGATGCCGCTCAGGAAATATACTTAAAATTAGATTAGTTAGAACTAGGTTAGGTTAGTGGTTCCCGATTTATTACCCAACCTAGGTTAATAAATCAGGACCATTATCCACATCTATTTACCATATAAATATTGTGTATGTCAGATTATAAAAACATTTTGGTTAGGGAGATTGTTTCAAAAACATTTTCTTTTTGACATTATTAAGGTTAGCTCTTCAGACATTCACCCAAATTTATGCTTTTTGTCTGCAAGAAAGAATCAGTACGACAGGGTATACAAGGTGTAGCATAAATAATTGACGTGACTTAAGGAGCGCTTACCTATGAAACTGAACTTATTAAATAAAAAAAACTTCGTTTAAAAAAACCGACTTCAAAAACTAAAAAGTATACATGAGTCTAGCTAGACTTGCTAACATTTAAAAACGTCTGCGCCAAAGACAATTACATCGTCCACATAAACAAAAATTTTCATACAAAAATGTCCATAAAATGAAAACTACTGGGCCAAACTTTATAAAATTTTTATGGGACCAAATGGCAACTATTCCGCATCAAACTAAAAAAGAATCACGTAAATCGGATCATAAATCTCCGAGTAATCGGTGTACATACATAAAAAAAAAAAAAATACCGGTGAACTTGAGAACCTCCTCCTTTGGAAGTCGGTTAACAAAACCAGTATAAGCAATAGAAAAAAAAAAACTTGTGTGTACTTATGTACACGCGTTAGAAGTTATACTTCTTAATATACAACTTGAACATAGTTATCAATTTTCATACCACCTAGAACTAACTTCATGCTGTTATTTTTTTTGGTGTCGGTGTGCGCGCGCATCGTAAAAATCCACTCTCATCATTTTTCTCCATCGCGCCAAAAGAAGTATAACTTCAAAAAGTTGTGCCCAGTACAAAATTCATCAACTGATTGTTATTCTTGTATAGGGAGTTAACATATTTTTTGTGTATTTTGCATGTTCATATGCTACGCTTAATTCAGCTCATAGGCAAATTAAGCACCTTTTTTATATAAAATAAGATGACGAAAAAGCCAGTGGGTCACCTGATGGTAAGTGATCACCGCCACCCATGGCCACTCGCAACACCAGAGAGGCCGCAAGTGCGTTACCGGCGTTTAAGAAAAGAATAGGCTCGTTTCTTGAAGGTTGTTACCGTATCGGAAATAACTCCGCAGCTAATTAAACCTTAACTTACGTCCACTATATTATTTGTTATACCTTACATAAGGACAAGCAAAGGGATCAATTCGTTAACTAGGTATAAAATATACGATTTCAAAATCCAAGGTAACCCAAACATAAGTAAAGACGTAATACCCTGAATTACTATAAGATTTGTTAGTCTAAATATATTCCAATAATTCAAGTAATATGAATATTATGCAAATACCGTAGCAGTATTCGCTACGTGATTCACTTACGACAAACATGTATATGTTGTTTATGGCATACTAAGCACGAGACTTCCGATTTTTTTTATGTTTTCAAGAGGTAAATAAAGTGTTACGACTATATAACAAATGACGATTTACACCGGTATAGACAGATGGACTCCGTTGCAGACCCCATTCGAAAATACGCTACAGCTCATGAACGTAGGCTTCAACATCATGTAAACGTCGAGGCCATCCAGCTAGTCGATATTACACAGCTAGTGAGACGATTAAAGAGAACAAAACCTTATTAACTAGTGTTGTGATTAGTGATAGAAATAATGTAATTACATAGAACACATAATATCTGGGGACAATGTCACACAGATCATCCTAGCCCCAAACTAAGCAAAGCTTGTACTATGGGTACCAGGCGACGATATACATACTTATATAGATAGATAAATACATATATACATAGAAAACATCCATGACTCAGAAACAAATATTCGTGCTATCACACAAATATTTGCACTTACCGGGATTCGAACCCAGGACCACCAGCTTCGTAGGCAGGAGCACTACCAACTAGGCTATGGTGACCGTCAACATGAATAAAGTGTCTTCCCTTAAACAAATATGACAAAGGAAAGTCGGTGCCTTGATTCTAAGAATTAATTATGTTTATGTTGTAGAAGTTTAGGTTAATATAAAATTACTTATTAGTTTAGATTGATATACATATCAGATATTTGTGTGCGTGAACATGCTTGTTTGTCCTGTGTCTGGGTGCAATTATCTGTATAAGTATGTATTTACAAAAGAAAAGTAGTATAATATGTAGTATACATTACACGTAGACTCAGATTAATAATCGTAGTCATCACACAAAGATTTATCCTGCATGAGAAGATCGAAGACACGACCTATTGCTAAATGCTTGTTGTCAGCTAACTTGGTAACATGTCCAATAAATCTGTGTAAGTCAAAAATAGCTATATACTTAATAGGTAGGTAGTACTAATTAAGGTATATTCATAAATTTAATTTTATCAGTGGCATGGTCATCACGAGCGTGTCAAGGAAAACCACACCAACCAACACTTCATTGCACATTAACGAAACCCTAAAGTTTTATCAAAAGACTGGGCTACGTCATGCATCGTGCGGTATGCGGGCTTTTTTGTGACTCATGTTGAGTTTGTACGTACTCCTTTCTTTCCTAAAGGGATAAATAATAAAGTAAACATTGAACAATCATCGAATGCAGGATTCGAAGAGCATTGGACTTATAACCTGAGCCATAAGTATTCACATTGGTGGAAATTCTCTGTTTTATTTACACTCCTTCTGATATTGCCTTTTTCTGACATAAATTTAGGACTTTCAAATAATCTAAACATTATTTGTACTATTAAAACTACTTTCAAATTAATGGAGACCTATAAATGGCTAACTAATGTGTACACCCAATCTAATCAGTTAATGTAAGCTGTAGGTCTTTCTAATAATTAAATTATTCAAAACTTTATTACACTAAAATTTCAGATTAAACCTGCTTTTGTACTAAGTGTTTTTTTTTCATCTTTGCCTGAAAATGTTAATCCGGTTCACAGAATACATCTACTTACCAAGTTTCAACAGTATAGTTCTTATAGTTTCGGAAAATAGAGGCTGTAACATACGGACGGATAGACAGACAGACAGGCATAACGAATCCATAAGGGTTCCGTTTTTTGCCATTTGGCTACGGAACCCTAAAAACCATGGACTTATCTTAGCAAATATTAAGCATTCATCTTATTTTAACGTACAGCTTATTATTATTAATATTAATTTAAGGTAAGGTATTACAAGAAATCAAATTGACAAACTAAAAGTACTCCTACGAAGTTTGTAATTAAGAAAACCGTGGACTCGTGGTCATCATTTTGTTTTATTGTAATATTCGAACAGCACCAAACACGTCTTATTAAATTATGCTTGTTAAATCATACTATCAACCTTTAATGGTTCAATTTAGTCGAAGATTTATTATTTTATTTTGTATGACACCGTAATGATACTATAATAGCACCAAATATAAATGTGGCATGCCTACAGTAATTTTCTTGCATTATATTTTTTGCTCCCATCAATCAAGTTTTCCTCAACAAGTTTTACTATTATATCACTATTTATAAAAAAGAAACAGATAAGCAACGTGTACCATGAAAAAGACATGGAAATCTTAAGGAACTCCTCACAAGAACTTGCACAACTTGTAACATCGGTTTGGGAAAAATATATTTGGGTTTTGTTGCCAATGTTTGTAGGAGACATGAAATGTTCGCGTAGTTTCGACTTTCGACGTTTCTACTTTTAAAATATCAATTTATTTTTACATTTGTTTGTAAGTTATGTTAGGAGACATCTCCCGTGTTTATGACCCGACCTTGATGTTTGTTATATTTGATAGGGAACTTGCATGATGGTCCAATATAAATTTGGTTCAAGACGAATGTTATAAGGAAATGTTGAAGTCTATGCTCTAAAGTTGAAGTTGATTGTTTTTAAAAACAGAAATAATGCAAACGAGTGTTCCTAATGTTATTTAGGGAATTCTTTGAGTATTATTTTACTAAATGATTACAAACACAAAGTAATTTTCAATGTTGTTTTACCATGTATTTAATGAGATGTTTTTCCGCTCCGGGTTAGAATAGAATAACGTGTTTCGGGTTAGTCAAGTAATCCAGCAAGCTTGGCTATAAGCCTTGTTTCTCCGCCCTGCTACCTTCAATCACATATAAATCCAGGACTAAACATGTTTACTATGTTCCGTGTGAACATGCATGTAAGGGTGAGGACCCATTCATGGCATCTTAAAATAACTTAATTATCAGAATCCCCAATTTGCCATTGAACCGATGCATAATTTTATTGCTACTAACTAGCATTCCAATGAAAATATTTGCCACTATGTAACAGCAAGACACACACAGATACTAGGGTAAAAAATAAAAGGCTACCACCAGCTTATAAAGCAATCTCTACTATTCAAACAAAGTCATGTATTCAATAAACAAACAAAGCTCTGTAAACATGTGTGTTTGGAGTACTTCGCACAGCACTCTTCCCGTTGCAAAAGGGCGTTCCCCATTTACTTTGGCACGGTTCGAAGTCGCCTCGCAAACGGCTTAAATATTGGCCCCACGCCAAATCCATGGTCGTAATGTGCTAACTTATAATGCGAGCTGATTGTAGGTCCGACATCTTTCTCCAAATTGCTGCTAAACAAAACAATGGATGGCATGGTTATCTTGAGAACAACGACTCTAAAATGGCACACCGTCCATTCTATGATATTTGCGGTGCAACTTTGTAGAACACAAAGCGTAAAAAGTAAAAATTCCAAAAAGAGTTGAACTTTGCTACTAGAGGTCAAACCTACATTAAAATTTGATACTCGAATTGAGTCCTGTTTAAAATCTTACCTAGAGAGCGGACTTGTACAGACGCCAGCACATCCAGCTACCCCAATCGGTCAAATTTCTATTATAGATTTTCAACTGTATCACAAAAGCATAAGGTTCACTTTCAATTTTCGAATTCGGGTTCGAATCCCGGTAAGTGCAAATATTTGTGTGATGAGCACGAATATTTGTTTCTAAGTCATGGATGTTTTCTATGTATTTAAGTATTTATCTATCTATATAAGTATGTATATCGTCGCCTGGTACCCATAGTACAAGCTTTGCTTAGTTTGGGGCTAGGTTGATCTGTGTGACATTGTCCCCAGATATTATATTATTATTATTATTATTATATTAATTGGGGAAATTTGACAGATTGGGGTAGCTTGATGTGCTGGAGTCTGTACATTTGATTAGTTAAACGGCTCAAGCTTGATTTGAACGGGACACGGGTCTCGTCCAAGTTTCATATTTAAATACTGGTATTACATCTCTAATAGCGAATTTCTACTCTCCTTGGAATGCCGCCACCATTAGACAAATTGAAGAACAAGATACACTGTGCTTAAATATAATACAATTCGACTAAGAAAAATAATTCTGCAAAAACAGCACGTCAATAGTAATTTACGCGGTGACCGTAGCCGAAAGAAGCTTGCAGCGATGCGTCACTCATGCGTTACAATTATAGAAACCCACTAATAAAATTGAAATATATACCGTTTTAATCATTAGCTCTCTCATACATACATAAAACGCAACACAGTATAAGTGCCCCGAAATTAACGGAGAAGATGGTACCGACCCAAAGTGAAATAAGAAAAGAATATGTTAGTATTCCTCACATTCAGTCTCAATTAAACTAGCAAAGCCTATGCCTAACATCACGTTATGCTCTGAACTTTACAAAAGATAAACCTGTCAAAGCCCTGTCAAAGGTACATTCTCTTTGACAAACTTATTAAGAAAACAAGTAACCAATTTAGATTACGTCATTCTTATTTAATTTCGTTTTGCTGACAAAAAAATAAGCATCAAGATAGAACATGTCTACTAAGCATGCGCTCTGCTGGACCAGAACCGTGCGACGGGATTCCTCCAAATGTAATAGGAGCAATCCTTAAAAATGAATCCATAGCTAAACACAATCAAATGTGGACCAAAATCAAGGAACTAAAACACTCAAAGCAACTCATAAAAGGAGTAGACAAAAGCTGGTCCAAAATCTTTGGAAGTACAGCAAAAACCAGCTACGACTGATAGTAGCAGTATTCACGTGCCACTATGGCAACAAATTGGGACTGTCGAATAGCCCGATCTGCAGGACCTGTAGGGAAGAACATGAAACAATGCTGCATATAATATGCAAATGCGATGCATTGGCAAGACACAGAATGGCCATCCTGGGGCTGGCATATCCAGAACCAGGAGACTACAAGGATCTACCCCTAAGAAGCGTACTGGATTATGTGAAGACTTCATTCAGGGCTTTAGGGATAGAATAAAAACCAGTGGGGGATAGTACAAAAGATCCTGAAGGGTCGAATTGCTGTACGCAAGTACACCCCATCAAAGATAAGATAAGATAAAGCATGCGCTCCTGACGAGCAGTTAAAGTAGTTAAGCAATTACATCCTTTTACGAACCTTCATACTGGCAATTCTATATTTTAAACAAATATCTTGGGACAACACACTGCCACTTGAGCTCAAACTAGGCAGAGCCTGTCCTAAATACATACATATTATAGATTAATTAAACCCGGATACAGAAAGAATAATCGTATTCATCCCACAAAGATTCGTCCCGGGTTGAAATCGAACCCCCGACCTCTGGCTTAGCAGTCAAGGTCAACTTCTACACCAACTGGCCAGTCTACCAAGACCAATAAATAAATGTTATGAAACGCTTATTTTTATTTAGTATCACCAATAACAAACCAAAAAATGTACTGATATTACATTTAATACAATTGGCGCAACTGATAAGTCACCATGGAAGATATTATTTCAGAATTACGGCCAAGGTCCCATAAAAAATGCTAATTCTTCGGCCGCCCCTACTATATTTCCCGAGTTGGTAGTTAACTAACTTATTTCGAAATTAACGCCTTGGATGTCTTGATAAATAGCTGTTACAGTTTCGCCAAAGTTTTCTTCATAACTACTCTAATAAAAGCTCGTAATTAAATTATACTCAGATGACTAACTTAGGCGTGCATAAACAGAAAATTATACAGTTTTAAAGCAGAGGCGCCATTTAGACTAGGAAGATGACAGTTATTAGGGTCATTAATCATATACATTTTTTCTAAACCTGTGACTTAGTAAATCAATTTTAATTATTAAACGAGGCATCACACTTATTATTATAAAGGCGAAAGTTTGTGAGTGTGTATGTTTGTTACTTCTTCACGTCTAAACGGCTGCGGCAATTTTTTAATAAAATTTGGTGTGGAGGTAGCTAACACCCTGGATTAACACATCTATACTTCTGTACTAATATTATAAAGAGGTAACTTTTGTAAGTTTATGACGTTGTAAGGGGTAATATCTGGATCTACTGAACCGATTTTCAAAATTATTTCACCAATAGTTTACTTCAGCAATAGAAAGCTACGTTATTGTGGAGTGACATAGGATATGATTCATCATCGTAATTTTTATTTACCCTAATCCTAACTTTTAACCCGAAGTATTACGCGGGACAAACGGACAGGGACAAAAATATTTATAAAGCGGATTGAAGTCCGCGGGCACTGCTAGTAGACTATAATTTATAAAAATTAACGCGGGTAAAACCGCGGGGCACAGCTAGTTCTTATATATTTGTGATTATGTATATTTCATCGGAGCGAGACACAATAATAGTATTATCGAAAGTTTGAGACCTATCCCACAGAATCAATTGTATGCTTTTTCTTGCCCTAGTGTGCGATTGTATATCTTAAACCCGAGGACCATTTTAATACTATCATGTAAGCAAACCAACATAAGACCGAGCCGATGGTAAGCGCCTACATATTAAGCTAGCATAGTTGGCATCACCTGTTCCTTGCCTTGTAATTACGATTCGATATTCTCTAAATTGCCACGCCCATTTTTCTTACAATGCGGTGGGTGCCGATAAAATTTTCTATAAATTTTCTTAGAGTATATTCTAGTCTGGAAAATATTACTATTTCTGCGGCTGTCAAATATCTCATAAATAATAAGTATGAAAATAACGATATAATCATCAATCTTTTTTCAAGCATGATTGATATTCTTTTCATGGGCCACAATGATTGGAACACTGTACTTATCCACGCCTAACATTATTGCTCTAAATTCTTCAGCATCAGATACATTTTCAAGATAAGCGTTCATAATGAATGGTTATCGTGTTCAAACTGCATGCATCGTTTGTTTTACGAGCTCATGAGGAACTGTCCATGAGTTATAAATGAAACACATATCACTGTTGCAGGACCGCATTCAGTTACTGTAATTCCTTTGTGGGAGTAGAATTACAAAAAATTGTATTCAAAACTGAGTTCATAAACTAAAATTGTATGTGTTTTATATTTTTATTTTATTTAGAAGGTACAGTTACAGATATCAGATTATATAATATAAAGTATACAACTATATTAATACATTGTGAGTGAATCTGAAATCCAGTTACAGCTGTACACAACACTTGTAGTAAACAATACTTCTTTGTAAGTTAAATTAGAGTTAATCTTAAGTTAAGTTAAAAAGTACAATTAGATGTAAGTTAATTACTATTACATTTTGTTAAATTGAAGTAAAAAATATTTGAATCTGCTGAAGTTGTCGTGAAATATGTCTGTGTGTGAGCAAATAGCATTATAATTTCTACACATTCTATTAAGTGGGTTATTTTGTGATACATTATTGTTACTGTTCAATGTACCCTATTGAACAGTTGTGGAATACGAACAGATCGCAATGGTATTTTAATGTTTACCTTTTCAATGAGACAACTATTCAATGAACCATTTATAATTTTGTGGAGTGTGCATAGGTCGCTTATCCATCTTCTACTTTGTAGCGTTGGCAAAGAAAATTTATTAAGCCGGTCACTATAATCTGGAATTTTGCGCCTTAGCCCATATTTTGAGCAGAGAGCTCTTACAAACCGTCTCTGTACTGCCTCTATACGATCAATATGTGTGCTGTAGATTAGAGACCATACAGGAGAACAGTATTCCAGAATGCTTCTTACCAAAGAAAAGTATACTATAATTACGGAGCTGGTTTTTTTAAATGGGCGAGTGGTTCGGAGTATAAATGAGAGCATACGATTAGCTCTATTACAAATATTGTCATAGTATGGTCTAAAAGATAAACAAGAGTCGAACATCACTCCCAGGTCGCGAACCTCTGTAACTCTCGTAATTATAGTACTGTCAATATGGTAATTATATTTCAGAACATTTTGTTTCTTTTTAGTAAACGTGATCACCTGGCACTTTTTTACATTTAATGACATGTGATTTTCGTTACACCAATTTAAAATTGTGTTCATGTCAGTTTGAAGGTGTTCGCAGTCTTTATGATCCGATATTCGTTTAAATATTTTTATGTCGTCAGCAAAAGCCAAACATTCACATTTGAGACTATTCAGTAAATCGTTGACAAATATTAAAAACAAAAGGGGACCTAAATTAGAGCCTTGAGGAACGCCAGATGATGCTATACATGGAATAGAGACATATCCGTTTAGTGTGACAAGCTGTGAGCGATTTTCTAGGTAAGACTTGAGCCATCTATACAAGTTTCCATGTATTCCTATACTTTGAAGTTTTGCAAGCAGTGCCAAATGATCCACGTGATCAAAAGCTTTTGAAAATTCAGTGTAGATCGAGTCTACTTGGCCTTTGAAGTTAAAAGATTCACATATATAGTTGCAGTAATAAAGCAGATTAGAGTTGGTAGATCGTCCTGTGACAAACCCATGTTGCTTTGTACTTAACATGGGCTTGACATAGTTATATACATGTTTGTAAATATAACTTTCAAATATTTTGGCAAAACAGTTAAGAACACAGATAGGGCGATAATTAGAGACATCTGATTTATCCCCCGATTTATATATCGGAGTAACTTTGGCTATCGTCCATAGCTCAGGGAAAGTACCCTCCTGTAATGATTTGATAAATATTATGTGCAGTGGAGTAACCAATGCAGTTGAACACATACGAATAAAGATAGGGGGAATACCATCATAACCACCGTTTTTTGAGACATCAATATCTTGAAGTTTATTTATTTATTTAGGACAACCAGTAACTGTTACATTATTGCTAGTCTAAATACAACACTTAAAAATTAAAATCAAATGCACAGTTTATTAAGGTGTCACAACATGTACAGATTCATGACACTCGTGACATCAGTAAAAAACAAACAATATATAACAACTAAAACTAAATATAAAATTAAAAATAAAATTAAAATTTAGGAAACAAAATTAACATAAAAAACGAAACATAAAATATAAAACAAAGAGTAAAAAGTGAATATTATAATCAATAGATCTTTCTTGTCAATGTGTATGTTAGTAATCGATAGATTAGAGAATACAAAATCAGGGTAGTAACTACTTGTAGTACTGGAACTGTAAACTGACGAGAAATATTCAGAAAACAGGTTAACAATATCTTCACCTGAGCTGCCGATCTTGTCTTTATAGTACGTACGACTGGGCATGTTATTATTTAAACGTTTATTTTTAGTATAGCGCCAAAAAGCTTTTAGGTTGAACTTGAGATCTTCCTCAATTCGATCGATGTAGATTTTAAAACATTCACAAGCTAATGCTTTCACCCGAGTTCTGAGCATTGAAAACATATCGTAATCCCTTGGATTTCCATATCGTTTAAATCTAATGTGTGCTTTATATTTTGTAGCTAGTAATTTTATAAGACTTTTTGAAAACCACGACGGATATCTGTTATTACATATTTTAGACTTTGGAGTAAATCTCTCTATTATTGTGTAAATACTATTGTAAAAAAATTGGACAAACTCATTACATTTCATACTTGCTGCATATAGATCCCAATTTATTAGCGCTATCTCTCGTTTACAGCTTTCAAAATCAGTTTTATAATAACATAGTTTTTCTAGACATGCATTTTTTAATAGTGAGGTAGTACCAGTTTTAAACGATATTTCAAACGGTGGATGATGATTATCAAGACGGCTTATGGGGGTGGTCTGAGTGACAGTGATCAAGTCTGATGCATCAGTTATAACTAAGTCTAGAATGCGGTCATTTTGGTTTAAGTTATAGTTTAGCTGACGTATCGTGTTAATATGATCGCCTTACATATATATTTCACATTTCTGAATGTTTTAGGAAAGCACATATATTTTTTAATATAAATCCACAAATTTTAAGATCGAAACTAAAGTCGTATCTCGTCAGGTTGTGGTAAAATACATCAGATTAAGTCATATTAAAGGTCTATTAGTCGGTTTGTACAACTCGGACGCAAGGGTAACAACTGCCAAATAAAGTGGTGGTTATGAAGCATTTAAAAATTATGTTTTTATTTTACTGTTGCCAGCCACAATATTACTTTTTCCTGCAATGGTAGATTTGTAGATTTTTCTCAAACTTCTACTAAGTTTTTAATTATTTAACAATATGTGATGTGATATGAGTAGGTATATGACTAGGACACTGACTTAGTGTACTTAAAATTATATTATTATAAAGTATATATTATAAAGTATAAAATATTATATTATTTATAAAGACATAACAGACAGAGCAGGTGTATTTGGGTAGAGCCATTCACGGAAAAAAAATGATTCCTATACTAACATTGTATGAGGGCAGCAAAAAAATCTTTTGAATAACATATTATAAACACAACTTTATTGTAAGCTAGTTGCCAATTGAAAGGTGGCTTTGATAAACAAAATTATGCGATCTAAGGAACAGTGAACGGCGCTACATTGCATATATATCCACGCACGATCTACCGTCTGAATATGGGACTGTTCACACGTAAACCGTTTTAGTTTTATAAAGTAAAGATTTTTATAAAACCCTAAAAACTGATTCAACTATACATTTTTAATTATTGACTCCCAAAAATGTACGACTCTATCCGTTGTTTTAATGGGCAAAATTATCAATTTAACTAGTTATTTTTAAAGTCTTTGACATACTTTTGGTTATAGCTTTACTTGATTGGTCAAGTAAAGCTATAACCAAAAGTATGTCAAAGACTTTAAAAATAGCATACATCAATGTCAGTTTCGAATGTTTTATAATTGTTCTTGAATTCTTTATTCAAAATTCTTGAATTGCCTTAAATTATTCTCCTTCTAAAATTATGCAAATCCGGCACTGCACTGTTGCACTTCGCTAGCGATACGTCAACGTAAAATATGCTAGAGAAATTAATTGCATGCATGTGCACGTACACGTAGTATCTTAGCGCTGGAAAATGTGTACTTAATTACAAACAAGTTCCTAGACACATATGCTATATTATTGGGATTTACAACATCGATGAATAGACCAAACATTTAATAGAGGCTTCTTCACATATTTGCGTTTTCAATGTAATCAATAATGTTGTACTTTGGTGGTGGTAAAGTGGTAATCAGGTAATCTAAGTGGAAACTTAGATGTATAAAATTGCGCAATCGCTAAAGGCTTCGTTGAAATCAAGAAGTATTTGTAGAATTGTCTAATGAAAATAATTCGAGGGTTTACTAGCTATTAAGAAGTACTACAGCTTGAGTGAAATTGATTGCTATTGCTTATTTATTTTATTATGATTCACTGAATGACAACGGTTCTGTGCGTGCATTAGCCTACATAACAACCAATCACAATGTAAGTAAATTACATGACATTTAAAAAATAAAAATCGTAAACTGAAAGCAAAAGAAGACGAAAAAAGCAAGCCCGGAGTTTCTTTGTGGCTTTCTTCTCCGGGTCGTCCACCTAGGCAGCTAGAGAAAGCCGCAGGCTAGCTAGGGTAGGTTCCTCAGCGGCGAGGATCGCTTTGGCCCATTAATGCGTGATCGGTGATCCCGTGCATGTGATCACACCCTCATTTAGAATTTCGTCTTTTGCTTTAGTCTTCAATTCTTTAATTTTAATATAGTAGAACTAAATTTCAAAATAATAGATTAGTACATTGTTATTTATTTAAGGATTTCAGAAAATATATGCGATAAAACAAACCGCACGGACTGACAGATTATTTTTTTTTTTGTTGTAACTTTTTACTATCCACTTTGTTTATGTACTGCATTGTGACCTTGACAAGTACAAGTGTATGTTAATACCCAAGTGCTGAATAAATATTTCATTTCATTTCATTTCATTACAATCTTCTGCGAGTATATTTCTGCGAGTGCGAGTATCGAATGATGGCACCAGTAGGGTGCCATCATTCGATACTCGACACTCGATACAAAAGCTAGGTCTCTTTTTCTGAGTCTAACTCGGGGCCTGGTGGAGCAGCAGTTTAGATGTCAAGTTACAGTGCGCGATAAGTATTGCTTCGACAGGAAAAAAAAGAAACAGCGACCCTGCACTAGTTAAAACAAAACAGCTCTCGTGCGTAGTGATTAGGTATCATTATATTATATAACAGTCCGCACGTACCCTTTATGTGATTAAAATTAAGGGATACAGTTCGTCGCTATTTATTTAAAGCGAACATTCCGTACGTTATTTATGTTTAACTACTTGCCATACAATATTTTCAGTTTCCCTTCCTGATTCAATAATTCATTGTTTAGTCATTCAAATTAAATACATACACATAAAAAAGTTACAATACTAAATGATTTTGTTAAGATAGGTACAGGTGAAACTCATCGTAATATAAAGGTCTTAACATTTTGCGTAAAAAAAATGTAAACGTAGGCAAAGTAAAAGTACCATCCTTATCTCTGCGAAAACTTTACCCTTTTAAAATGTTGGTGAAGACTCTAACCACCGAAAATGACTTTAGGGTTCTAATGAAGGAAGAAATATTTTTTGCTTTGAAGTGAATTTTGTACTAATATTGTCAAAAATAGGTCAGGATATAAAAATATAAGATGTGATGAAAGTTTCTCCTACTCCACAAGATCAGTTAATATACTTATGGTTTTAGAATATTACGAGACATTTTGTTAATTTCATTAAGTCACTTCAGATATACCTCTCGATATTCAATAAAATACATTGTTAAGGCACGGTACAATGACGATATTTTCCTCATTGCAAAAATATTTTATGCATATTTTTTAATTCGTGAGAAATATAATCATATTTTTTTTTATAATTTACATATGTGCCCGGTCATATCATTTGAACATTAGATAAGCCAATCATGTGTCAATAAAATTTAAAAGTTTCCTGAAAATCCAGAGTTTCTGAACGCGTGAACATATTTTTAAGCAATCTTACTTACTTGCTATCATATATTGTACGGATACAATTTTTTTATGCTCTGTCAATGCATATCATGATGTCCTATACTTTTTGCGTTGTAGCATGGTGCGGGTGCCAGTTGCTTATTTGACGTTGACATCTATAAGTACCACATTACTAGGGATGTGCAATACATTTCTATTGCTAACGATACTAATAATACGATAAATAAAATAAATAGGGACATTATGTCTGATTGGGATCGTGACATCCATATTGACAATATAATAGAGTCATCATTAATAATATCCGTCACAGATTCTGATGATGAATTAAGTGACAATTCAGAGTCAGGATCTGATACGAGTTCAGACTAATTAAATGCATTTTTTACCTTACCCTAATGTTCTGTTCTATAATTATAGGCAATATTGCATTTTAACAATAAAAATTGACCTATGCACAAAATACGTTTTTTATTATACAAAAATAACGACTACCCATCGTAGCAGTCCATCCCATCACTAAATACGTCTATGGCGTTACGTTATACGCATAACGCTTTGCTTATTTTTTCATTAAATTTAATTTGTAGAGATGAACATTCTGGTGGCATTTAATTCAATTTACTACTGTTATTAATGATTTAATATGTAACAAATGTGATACAGCTGAGATACTAAGTCATAATTTGTAAATCGCTGCGCCTTTCAAGAGTGAAACGAAATGTTACTGAAACTGTCACCCGCACCATGCTATAACGCAAATAGTATAGTCAAAACATAATGGTTTTTTTTCGAATTAAGACATAAACGGCACCTAAAGCTTATCAGTCATACATGCTTAACATAATTCATCGCATTTATACAAACTACAAATACCAACCAAATTTTTTGTATGTTTGCATACCCAGGAGTTGCATACTAAAAAAAGGACTCCAACTTTACTAGGTCGTAAAATTGTAAAAATTAAATTGACTTACCGAAATCCGCCAGCTTAACGTCCCCCATCTCACTGAGAAGCACATTAGCAGCCTTGATGTCTCTGTGCAGCTTCCGCTCGGAGTGCAGGTAGTCCAACCCCCGCAGCACCTCGCGGAGTATCACCGCTATGTGCAACTCCTCGAAGTTGCCGGCCTTCATCAGGTCCAACGCCGACCCGCCGCCCAAGTATTCCATTATAATCCATAGCTTTGTTCCCTAGAACAGAAAATGGAATGATTAAGATAAATACTCGTAATTGCGCACCAACGGTAGGAAATAGGAGAAAGATAGGATCGACTATATTAATAATATCTTTCTAGGATGAGTAGAGAGAATAATAAGATAAGGAATAATATAACGATGTAATTAAATAAGAATGAGATGGATTAGGCCCTGAAGAAACAAATACTACTTCATTATTATACACAGGCAAAGCGTCACAAATGTTTTGGCTTTTGGGGCTCTCCAATCAAAACCGTAAATTGAATTAGAAATGCGTGGCATACACAGGAACAGATAATTAGTCAGTTTTTTTTAAAGGCCTCTAAGTATTTTTTTAAATCTAGTCTGGCTTTTTATGTTTTTAAACTGACAACACCCGCACGAGGGAAATAAATTACTTCACATAAGTGCAATTAATGGAGACAGAGGTGGTATTGAAGCGAACTATCTTAATCACTGGGCTACGTAAACAACACATAATAAGCCAATAGTTGTATTTATTTAGTATAGATGGTGAAATTATTTAATTAATGACTATGGAAAAAGTGTACGCATATTTGTACGCTTTTTCCAGTATTTAATTAAATAATTTCACCATCTTTACCGACCCTCACATACATCTGTATGTCAGTAACCACCTTGAGCCTGGCGCGGGTTACTACTGGCTAACTGGTTTGTAGTTTTATTTGCTAGACCGCTTCAACCCCCGCCCCGGCCGGTAAAGCAGTGAAAGACTAGGCTAGCTATAACAAAAAAAAATGTTTTTCTTCATTGGTATGTATCAGTTATGACTGCAACGATTCAAATCTAAATATAACTAAAGGTATTATTTATATTCAAATTGATTTTCAATTTGTTGCCAGCCGATTGATCGCCTGTCCCGAGAGACAACGTTTTTAAAACGTAACATACCATATTGATCCATCACAGCTAGTGATTTGCGCCGTCAAAATTAATAACGATTTGATAACTTCTGGCGTTTTTATCCAATATTTCATCAACACGAACGGTCCATTAGTCGAATTAGTGAGCATAGTAACGAATTTAGCAGCAAAAAGGATAAAACAGAAAAAAATAACAAGAAAACGTAGCTAACAGATTGGTTGAAAGCAGACTTTCATATAATAAGTATCTAGCTTTTTCGTGCAAGTCCGAGTCATAAGCAATATATAATAAAACGTACATTATTATATTTATTCACTTTGTTCGAATACACAAAAAATAAATGATGAACTAAACAATTTCGTAACAGTCAATAAGTGTCTTGCATAGATTTTGGCCCCCATTATTGAACTTTGTGACTAAGTCCAAACCACGAGCTATCGAAGTTTTGAAATTTGTGCGTCGCTTGTACACGGGTTCAAATCTCTTAGCTACGGTAGCCAATCTCATGGAAACTTGCCAACTACGCAGGGCATTATAGTGCATAAGAGTATGCAGAAATCCATGTCTCTATTGCCTTCCTAAAATTCCGGTAGAGTTATCAATCATAACGTATCAAACGGCCACAACGGAGTAATCGGTCACAGAGAACCGGCCGCAATTTGGAGTATTCCTGCGCCTCTGAGAGCACGTCCAAATCTCAATAGAATAATTCCAGACAACTCTCTTTTTGGGCCCTACCCGACAATTCATGCGCTAAACCTACCGCTACACGGTAAAGGATAAGTAGAAACTTATTCAAGTAGAATCAGTAGGTTACATTGTTATTACCACCCGAAAAATCAATCAATTGAAGCACTTTCCATCTTCTGGGTAAGGGCATTAGTTACGCTGAATAACAACTAATACTAATGTTTATGAACACTACGAACTGAGTCACAGCCGTAGTGATAAAAAAGCAACCTTTTTGTTAGCAAATTGTAGCCTAAACCTAACCTCGTTTAATAAAAAAAACCTAACCGCATTAAAAATCGTGCACAAATTTTATATTTTTTGTTTATTGATTAATGTTAGATTGATATTTATTTATTTGCCATAAATATTGGTACAAATAATTGAGGTCTCAGATATAAAAACAGATCCACAATACTTAGTCATATACTCGTACATACATAGTGACATGCAAATATTTAAATTAATCTATGTTAGGTCCTATTAAAAAAGTCATGTATGTAAAACGTTCTTTCTAACAACAGTAACAACTATATTTTGAGCCTGTTTTAAATTTCCGAAGTGGTAGTTCCTTAATATCAACAGGCAACTCAATAAATATACGTCCACCCATCACGTAGCTACTTTTGTTGTATAAAGTTGTCCTAGGAATCACTGGTAGAACTATTATGTTAGGATTTCGACTATTTCTAGGGAATGATCCCTGGGCTCTTCTGAACAGTTCAGGATTTTCTTTAACCAATTTACTACATTCAAATATATAGATAGACGGTAATGTCATAATTTAATACTTCTGAAAAATGTCACCGATTCTGGTAGAAAAAAAATAGTTTTGCACACATTCAGCCTGTCCAATCCCCTTAAGATAATATCTAATCAGAAATCACCTCAACCGGACCCTTTCCAAATGACTGAAGCTATTTAAATGAAACTGAATATTTTAATGTCTCATTAAGTTAACGTTAACCTCCACCCGTCAGATTTATTTTAGGACTTAAAGCAAACAGCTATATTCTCATTAATATACATTATTCTAATCGGAAGGCGAATTAGCATATACGCAAGCTTATGTAGTTTATTAACTGTTTATACAGTTTGTGTTTATTCAACTACAACGAAACAGGATGAAGGTTTATTTTAATTAAATTGTATCTGCTTTGAAAAAAAAACAAATTAAAAAAAAAAATTAATTAAACAAGCCAATACGAAAAAAGCAACAATAAGTTCTATCGACATTAATCCGATTTATGTTATGAAATACCTACATAGTCTTGTTACTTGCCAGTCATTTTACACAAATCGTAGTATATTTAATTACGTACGCATAAATATACTTTATCGCAGCATGAAAGATCAGGTGGTAAAAACTTATTAATGTTCCAGACAGGCTGTGTCTTGTTGAGAAACCGGAAATTGAAAACCTTTATGTGAAATAAAACAATATAAATTAATTTATGATTGATTATACCACCATATTAGCAGATAGCTAAACCGGCAAAAGTGAATAAAATAAAAGTGTTTAAGACCGCAAAAGGTCTCAAACACTTTTATTTTATTCACCTTTAACAAGCGTTTAATATGAGTGGCTTATTAATAGGGTCTATTTATCTATCCATCTTGTATATGGCATAATTACTCCCAAAAGGATGAAGCTAGATAATTGCCAATAATACTAACACAGGGTCATATGAAAGCTAATTTAACTGGGTTACTCCTAACAATCTACGGCGCACCTAATGGTTAGCGGTCACCGTAGCTTAAGACTCTTGCAACCCAAATTGTGTCATTCACACGTTCCCGACCCTTCTTCTCTCCCTACCCACGACAGCAAGATTAACATAATAAAGCGATTATCTGGAGTGTATTCTGTAAAGTTGAGGTGCTTCCCCAAACGAGCTACTCATATGACGAATGGACGCTTTGCTCTATCTGAATAATATTCCTCGCGTTTAGCACTGCCCAGGTGTACGTTGTACGGATAGTATTTCTAGTATGAATCCTCGGGCCACGATCAAAATCCTTACAGGCGTCATATGATAGCTCTTTTTCTATTTAAAAGTTATTCTGACGTTTATATAAAAGTTTCAATTTGAATTATTTCCATAATAGGTACTCCATTTGCCTTTCTGCATCATCTCGTATTGAATAAACAATATTCGTTCATTTTCCTCTCATTACCATTCCATTATGAAAATGTTTTACAAAAGAAAATAAAGTTCACAGAAGTAATATCAAGTATTGCGAACAGCAACACAAGCAAAATTCCATAACAAGAGAAAATACAGACATCGTAAGTACACAAACTCCTTGGTATAATATTTTACAAAAGGGACAAAATATAATTTACTGTCAAAGTTTTAACCAATGAGCTTTTGTAAGATGTTGTTAAAATTGATGTAAGCATTCGAGTTGTGACATTTATTGATTGTGCGAGCGAAGCTGAAAGAGGCTGGATTCGGTAGGTACAGACGCCAGCACATCAGCACAAGCTACCCCAATCTGTCAAATTTCCCCAATTGAAAGTGAACCTTATGCTTTTGTGATAAAGTTGAAAATCTACAAAAGAAATTTGACAGATTGAGGTAGCTCGATGTGCTGGCGTCTGTACATTTAGCAACATTTGCTTTCCTTTATTTCAGTGTGTCAAATATTAATATGAAACAAAGAAAAACGTAAGTGGCTCACTTCCAAGGTCAGGTACGTAACGTTCTAAGTTGAAATCGATACTCTGAATGGGCACGTTTAACATTGACTATAGTACGTTTTTATTGCAAATACGAATATAAAACCACCTGACTATCGCATCAACAAAGCTGTAAAGTTTGAGCAACTGATTGGGTTTTTGGGCCTAAAATAAGTATCATGTCGATAAAAATAGCTGTGCGGTGCATGTAAGTAACTCTTTACTGTACACCAAAACAATGCACATCAATCTAAATTGAATATGTTTTACAAAACACGATTTACGGTTGTACAAATAGCAGCCTTATCGCTAGGATTACATATTTATATTGTTTTAATATTTTAAATTTAGTATAATAAGTAAGATTAGGCATGCGTTTTTTGCACTTTGATCGTAACCTACATTGGCTAGTGCAATGACATGCGGTTATTGCAGAGTATTAGCCAATTCACTTGTATACATAATGAGTGTTCAATAAGACGAATTTGGATTCACAATCAAAATTAAAAGTGCAACCAGTATCATTATAAAAATTTCATTCACTGACATTTCTGACAATATATTGACATTTTCGAGATACATTTATTTAAATTTAAAGATATATACACAAAGTAAATATCTAAAATAAAGTGTAACAAATAGTCATAAAACCTTCATACTATTATAGTCCTCCTTATTATATATAATAGTATTTTACACAATATTACTAATAATGCGGCTTGGTACAAGAGCTTCAATTAATTGAGAGTACACATTTGCTTACAAGCTGGTACATGGTATATTCATGTGAAGAAGAATAATAGAATACTGCTTTTGCTCATTTTATATTCTGACCCGTTTTATCAACTTTTTGTCAAATGGCACCAAATTCAGCGCAATAGTGACACATTACGCTCGACAGCTTACTAACAGAGGATTTTTTTAAATCCTAAATAAACTTGTGGCCACTTCAGTTATAGGGGTTTGTCGAAACGTTGGTGGGCCTCATAGCTCAGAGCCTTTTTATTGTGGGCTACTGTTGTTCCTGTCTTACCTACAAGAGTTGCAATGGGGCTATTGTAGGTAAGACAGGTCCCAATAAATAATAAAAAAGAAAAATATCTTCGGTACTTTATTTCTGTCATCAGTATATCATTTATACACATAGGAAATACTTGGTTTTATATTAGAAGAACCGTTTTATTTCGTTACGATTTCACTATCACCATCTCACCTTGCAATTTTACCCAATGAGCAAAAGGTAAGTACGGTTAAATAGCATATTTAGTCGGTAAACTAAAATCCCGCTTAGTCATTCATCACATTATTCAAAATTCATAGTGCCTACCTACCCATGCCCTATCCTTTCAGTTTGAGAAAGGGAAAATTTGCATAAATTTAACGGATATCCAGTGCGATAACTTAATATAACCGGACATAACTTACAAATTGAAGTTGGCTGAAATTTTCACAAATCCAAATGGTGGAACATAAAAAGACTTTTACGACATGAGAAAAAGTTTCCTTTCGATATCCAAATATCTTGCGAAGTTTTCATCTCACTTCTGAATTCACGGGAACACTCGATCAATATTTAAGGATAACGTTTCCAGAGTGAAGGTATTACACTGGAGGTGTGCAACAATGACGAATTGTTCCTATAAAATAGCAGCAATAGGAGGAAAATTGGTTACGGCCTATCACGTTATGCCTATCAATCTAATCATCATCATTATGTACGTTCAGTTCCCGTTCGGACTCGACGTTGCCTGTAATTAACATTTGAATAATGCATTTTGTTGATTGGAATCAGATGAAAATGTAAAAATGTTGATAGCCTGGTCCTCCACATCAAATACAGTGATTTCTGCTGAGTAATGTTCGGATTTTTTTCCAAAATTTTGTGCGACCAAATAGTTTCTTCTTGCATATTATGAATTCGCTGCAGCGACGTAGCGCCAGCTTAAAGGTATAATACCTATTACTCATACGATTTGTTTAAATTTGTGTGTATGTTTAGATAACATCATACGATTAAAAATATACAAAAATATATTGTTTATTTCCTGATGGGTTTTATATTTCTGAATCCTGCACATACCTACAAGTACAGACAGTAGGGAATAAATAAGCACATGCAGTAATGCAACGCGGAAGACGACAATGCGCGCACCGGAGCAGGGATCCGGCGCGACCCATTCACGCTCCATCAGCTAACGTGCCCACATACACGTGTCAGGGTCGGCGCATGTTACCTAAATACTTTAATATATAAAACAAAAGATCCGTTAAACCAAGAATAAACAGTATAGATTGTTTTGACAGCTACCAAGCCGTGAAATAAATAGCAAGAGATTGCTTACAATGTTGTGGGATTTCGGCAAATTGGATCAAACAAAATAATGGTATATTTATTTAGCTTATTGTATATCTGTATAGATAGAACTTAGGGTAATAGGATATAGCTTCTTTAGGTTTATTATGTTTACATATGTACGTTCTAAAAAGTGCAGAAGTGTATCAAAAGAATACCTTCATGCCTATTTTTACCGTAACGGCTGTTTATTCTGAAATCCGTTAAGGCATGAAAATAAGAGACTTACCTAAAGAGCATAAAATAGATAATTCTTCAATACATCAAACAGGCAGTAAAAGCAAGTATCTGTAGTTGTCGTTGCAGGTAAACAAACGGATAGACAAGAATATCCAATACACAAAATGTATTATCGGATATTTATGCACATATAAAGGGGATGTGACGTATAACACTGACGCGAACCCTTTTTTACAAAACTTTGATGATTCGGGACTTTACTTTTGGCAGCCTTTACAAAATTTGCCACAATAGAGAGAAATAGTGGAACAAGGCTCGGAAAAAGTGGATTACATTAAATCATAATAGTCAAATTCTAACGTTGAGTATTCACGACAACATTTTATAATATCGCTTCAGTTCCGTGACGCGCCATATACATATAGTTAGTTGTCTTTATGTTTGTCTCTACTTCATATTATCTTAATGAAATGTGCCTAAACGTGAAGTTTTCATGAAAATGTTCATAAATTAGAGAAGTAGGGCACAGCGTTAATTCGCACAAAGAGCAGCCCGACTGGGGCAGTGCCTCCACATTACAGAAGACATTCTTTAATAATAACATTAATAACTTCATGTTGTGCTTCTGTGTGTGAGTAAAAAGTCGCCAGAGCTCATCGGGGTGGGAGGAAGGGTCAGTAACACTGGTTTGCCGACTCTTATAAAGGCCGACAACGCACCCGCGACCCCTCTGGCTTTGCGAGTGCCCATGGGCAGCGGTGATCATTTACTATCAGGTGAGACACTTACTCCTTTGTCGCCGACTTACATTAAAAAACTTTACTTTAAATTTTCGTCCACTTGTCGATTTATCGAATCATAGCTAGCCAAGAAGTTACGCTTCAAAATAAATTCGCTTTTAATTATCTGTTACCATCTAATTAACTTTTTTATCACTGATTGTAGTAACGAACTATACTATTTTTCGACTTATTCGTTTTAGGGCACCCTGTTTAACAGATTGTATAACTAGCAACATGCTACAGAATACAGACACCGAGCGCTCAATATAATAGCAGACGAACACAAGTTCCATTGGAAATGGAAGGATAAATAATTCCTATTCGGTTTATTTGCGTCTTATTCATAGGGAATAATACTGTGTAGAACTGGATAGGTTTACTGTGCCAACAATAACAAGCAGATATTGTACAAAATATGATTTATAGTTCGTATTATCCTACCATTTTCTTGGCGTAGACAACATTTGAACAAATTCGTTCATTTGTAATGTTACAGACAACAATTTCTAAATTTGGAGAACGATCAAGAAAAATATATTTTTGTTCACAAATTGTAAATGGTCAGGACATATTTAAATATATTTTAATTCACATGAGGTTCAAACGTGATTGTTTTACTAATCATTATGTATTAAAAACTAATCAGTAGGTAACAATTTGGAATTAAATTACACACACACTAGCACACAAGCTATCATTTTAACTTGGTATATCGTGAAGAGTAAAATATACATCCAGGATCTAACTGGAATACAAAAATAAATTTCTATAGGCGCAACAGAGGCGTACACATAAAAGAAAATGTTTTAACGAGGAATTAAAAACTCAAAGGCTCCATTCATAATAAGCTTTTTCAAAGCAACAACCAAAGGCACACTGCATGTAGCCATCATGTAGGTATCCGTTGCCATAGCAACCCGATGGCGTCGGTCAAAGACCTCGCCGTCGCGACATCCACTAAAGTAAAACAAGAAAGCTGCACTATTAATCCTAGGGAAGTTTAAACAAGGGTAGTAGACGTACAAAAACTTAGGTCCTTGCACTACGGGATGAACGTACTATGTTAATATACGTTTACATCTTAAAGAATGATAAATGATGTTCCTTCTCTACACAATATCTACAACATGTGTATAAAGAGACGTTTAATTCGTGTTATAAGTTCATATATCCTTTGATTTTATTTTTATTTGATATTTTTGATGTCCGTGCAATTTTTTAATAAATCTTTTGTTTCTTTTTTCTTTTATACCGTGCATTCTCGGACTTTCCGCCTAATTATCGGAGAAGTGATCTCTTTCACCCTTAGTCTTAAAATATGTAGAAATGAACACTGCCATTTCCAGGGGTTTAATACGGCTAAAAGGGTCTGGAATATAATATGTGTATGGTAATTGATGTCAAGGCGGATTAATAAAAATGTAGGTATACAATTTCGACAATATAGAATCGGTCGCTCCTCGTTAAATTAAGTCGCCCTGATGACATCTAAAGGGGAATTCATATGTGAAATTGCGTTTGTTTTGATATGGAATGTTTCTAACAAAACCTTGTACTAAATTAAAAGCTTCATTATATAAACTCCACAGATTGTAATAAGTGAAAACAAAAGCACGATGAAAATTTATATTTCATAGACGGATTTTCCACAAAGCCGGATTAAAAAGACTACAAGTCGTTCATTAAGAAAGTTAACCCTGGATAAAAACTTGTTAATTTACTAACTTTATCCAATATGCTATTCGCTTATTAAAGAACCAGTATAAAGGCTTATATTGTATGTTTTAGATCCGAACGAGTTTTATATATGTATATACAAAACATTGATCCTCATCACGTTTGTTAAGTTTATATTTATGGGGACATATATAAACAGCTAGTAAACTCTTATATCTTGTACGATTGATACGATTTACTTGTGTGGCTGACTATAGGTACATATAAAGCTTCTGCTTAGGGGTTCCCTCTGCCGTTACCTTATTTCATTAGGTGTGGGGAAGAGTCGCTACATTCATTTGGTTCATTGAATTGACTCTACATGCTACACAAAAGCAGTCTTAAATATAACTGTAATACAACAAAAGCCTTAACCGAGTTCGAAAAGAAGGTTATCAATTCGACTGTATCTTTGTGGAACTATTTTGATAATTATACTCGGCTTCGACTTCTTAGATTAGCATCAATATAACACTTGTAGTACCGCGCAGTATTCGCCGCTTGCAACACTAAATTTGAGGTGACGTATAGAAATTTTGACGTTTACTTGACGTCTGTCTGTTCGCGCCACTTCATTCGCGTTCTAGTGCTTTGCCGCTTTGCATGTATTCCGTTAAATATATTTAAATTCAGTGTTAAAATGGTTTAACTAAGTGAAGTAATTGAGTCAACATGTCAAAAAGAAAGATAACTGACAAAAATTATGAACAATAGCTGAAGAAATGGAAGGGGATCGACGAATTCCATCGTCAGAAAAGAAGTGAAAAACCTGTATAACGCAGCAGGGTGCGGGTATTGTCCAGTTCTTCGGAGTCGTCGGAGGATGTGAAACATCATTGTCGGAAAATATGGTTAGTAACGAAAAATTACACATACTTTTGTGACACTTACCCTCAATTACTAGCTTTATTAAAAATCATTCATAGATATTGCAATATGGTATTGTGGACAGCTATTAGGGCTGTTTCTTACCAAAACTATGGCGTTGTGGATAGCTACCAGGGCTATTTCTTCACCAAAAACAATCGTTTGACGATTGAGCAATATCTACCTACTTATCTAGCGATAATAAGTTGTGTAAACAGTACATAGGTCTGCTTCTTAACTCACGCGCTATGATATAATAGTCTGATATGATTTTAATTGATTTTCAAATTAAATCATTCATAGATATTGCAATATGGTATTGTGGACAGATATTAGGGCTGTTTCTTACCAAAACTATGGCGTTGTGGATAGCTACCAGGGCTATTTCTTCACCAAAAACAATCGTATGACGATTGAGCAATATCTACCTACTTATCTAGCGATAATAAGTTTTGTGAACAGTACATCGGTCTGTTTCTTAACTCACGCGCTATGATATAGTCTGATATGATTTTAATTGATTTTCAAATTAAATCATTCATAGATATTGCAATATGGTATTGTGGACAGCTATTAGGGCTGTTTCTTACCAAAACTATGGCGTTGTGGATAGCTACCAGGGCTATTTCTTCGCCAAAAACAATCGTATGACGATTGAGCAATATCTACCTACTTATCTAGCGATAATAAGTTTTGTGATCAGTACATAGGTCTGTTTCTTAACTCACGCGCTATGATATAGTCTGATATGATTTTAATTGATTTTCAAATTAAATTATTCATAGATATTGCAATATGGTATTGTGGACAGCTATTAGGGCTGTTTCTTACCAAAACTATGGCGTTGTGGATAGCTACCAGGGCTATTTCTTCACCAAAAACAATCGTATGACGATTGAACAATATCTACCTACTTATCTAGCGATAATAAGTTTTGTGAACAGTTCATAGGTCTGTTTCTTAACTCACCGCTATGATATAGTCTGATATGATTTTAATTCATTTCCAAATAACGAAGTTATGCGCGCGACCATGCCGCGCCACTGGGTTCTAAGTGTTTGTCGCAGATGCGACTTACACCACCCACCCTGCCGAAAACCCTGCCGAAAAATCCCAAAATCACTTTTTGGCCCGACCCGGGATTTGAACCCAGGACTTCATTTTCTGCGGTTGAACACGCTACCGCTAGACCAACGAGGCAATGTCAATATAGTGGTATATAAATTAACTAGACGTAACTATTGACGGGCCTGTTGGCGTGGTTGGCAAATGCTTGCTTATTGCGCCGGAGGTCGTGGGTTCGATTCCCATCCGGGACGGATATTTTGGTGCATGAACGTGTCTGTTTGTCCTGAGTCTGGGTGTATTTATCTATATAAATATGTATGTAGTTATGTGCTTCATTTACAAAAGAAAAGTAGTATATCAGTTATCTGGTTACCGTAGTACAAGCTTTGCTTAGTTTGGGATCAGATGGCCGTGTGTAAATAATGTTTAATTTTTATTAACTATGTGATTAGTTCCATCAAAAAAGACATGAAGAATGCCGAGGCCGATAACTTTCTCTTTGGGGATAAACTTCCTGATAGTTTAAAAACCGCAAAAATTAATCGAAAATTATTGAAGCAGAATTGAAAATTATTACTGCCACTAAACCTGACCCCAGCAAAAAGTTTGCAATGCCCGCATCATTGTCAAAAATCTGGAGGACGCACCAACCGGAAGACGTCGCAAATTCGGCGGTGGCGCCGCTGACAACTGAGGTAAAATATGCTGGTAGACTAGCTTATTTTGTTGATCAATGGTCACTCACCACTAAAGACCCATTGGTCTTTGTTGTTCAGTTGTTCAGCTTTGTCTTCACCATGTTCTAGTTTAGAAAACTTCCATTTTGCGGACGCAATCAAAGACCTAATTTAATTTCTATTGGTGGATTCTCAGGCTTTCAGCCGCATCCGTGTTTGTCTAAATAATTTGGACAAGAATGGACCTTCGCTCGGTTAAGATTTTGAACTGAATTGGGGCTAAATACATATTTAACCGAACGGTAAAATGAGATTTATACTAAACTTAAAAACTTTAAACATATTGATAAACTGACAATATTTTAAATTATAAGATCTTCACACAGCTCTGAAACCTATTCCTCGTGACTGTTTTATGACTAAACTCGATTTTAAAGATGTTTATATCTGGATAAATTTCATGTATACTTCAAAAATTATCGTTTTTAATGGAACGCTTTCAGCGCCAGCATAGTGTCCTATGCGTCCACAAAGTAATGAAACCAGTCACTAACGTTTTGAGGTCAGCCGGGCTGATATACAAAGTGTACCTTGACGACTAGCTTCTAATTGCATAATAAATTGCATCACGCCGAACAAACATTGTTAATTTCTCGGCTTCAATATCGATGCCAATCTCCAGTCTTGGACTGGTGGGATAGGACGAGTGGGCTCTCTGTGAGCCGCATCGATCTGGAGATCAATTCAGATGTCTCAACAACGGGGTGGGGGGTGGCTTGTGGTGAGAGCAGAGCAAGTGGTTTATGGAGTACTGAGGAATCCCCCCAGCATATTAATTATTTAGAAATATTAGCAGCATTTTTGGTTTTAAAATTTTCACCCCAGATTTAACCAACTGTCAGCTTTTACTCCGAATCGATAATGCGACAACAATATCTTATATCAATCGCATGAGTGGTGTCCAGTACCCACAATTAACAAAGGTTACCAAAACCCGGTGGCAGTGGTGCGACCGTCGTAGCATTCATGTGTTTGCGTCCAATATTCGATGGACGGATTAAATAAAACACACTCTCCAGATATTGATTTCGTTGCTAGTAGGATCATTAAAAAATGCAAAAGATATCTTGAAGATCTTGGCATTGCGACCCAAATGCGCAAGCAATCAATGCATTTACAATATATTGCTCGTCATGTTATTTCTACTCCTTTCGTTTATTTTCTATGGTACTTAAAACACTAAAGAAAATATTAGAAGACAATAAAGAAGAATTATGGTCTTGCCAGTCAGGCCGACACAACCTTGGTATCCGCTCTTAAAAGCCTGGTATCTTCCCATAGCCTCTTTTTTAAACTAAGTCACTACTGAGTGCTCTCATTACAGAATCCGCAATATGCCCTCGCAAGTTACCCTGGCGGCGACATTATTATATAGTCGACACTAGCCAAAAGGAATATCCTTTCGTCGGGGTTAGACGTGATGTTAGTATATCTCTCGATAAACTTGGAAAAAATATATTTATATTGTATACACAACAACGTAATGCTAGTATCCCACAAATATTAAGATGTTTTTGTCAAACTGTATAAAAATGAATGGGTTCAATTTCCGTCGTTCCGCCTTCGCCCAGGTTATAGGGGAACATGTAGAACTCGAGACCTTGAGAGCATCAAGAGATTTTTAAAGGTATATACCATTGGGGATCTCCACTCGCAAAGGATGACACTACCTGGGACGTCACTCTGGTATTAAATTATTAGAAAAACTTTACCCTGATGAATCTCTGTCTCTTGAGGAGATTTCAATATATTTGCCTTGCTCGCACTAGTGACCGCTCACACAGTACAAACACTGTCTAAAATCATTATAGATAACATTTCAAGGTCATATTCTCAAATGGGAATATAAATTAATGATTTTATAAAGAACTCCAGAATTGGGTCTCCTCAACCAATCAACTTATGCGTGGCTCGAATACTGTTATTTTACATAATGTAACGCGTTATTTGCGTGGGATTGAACACAGCGCCCGCCACGCCGCCACGTCCGCTGTGCCGGCACGGATGACGCCGGCACGCACATCCTCGATTGGTTGGACGGCTTCTTTTGGTTTCTTTTGGTTCTACTTCAGACCATTGGACGGTCACATCACATTATATTAAAGAGCTCATTTAAAGTCTTTCTCCTCTGTTTTTTGCAAGAATGCAAGCCATATTCCACGATGTAAATCTCTAAAAGTCTACAAGTGTTATATTGATGCTAATCTAATAGGACGAAGCCGAGTATAATTAATGATTAAACGAACTTACCTGTACGTGAAGTTCTATCATAATTATACGAGGGCTTCGTCCGAAGAGATTAGCATCCCTCCCCCCCATGTCAAACCCCTATCGTGGAATATTTCCATACTTATAATAACTCTGAACTAAATGAAGTGGCGCGAACAGACAGACGTCAAGTAAACGTCAAAATTTCTATACGTCACCTCAAATTTAGTGTTGCAAGCGGCGAATACTGCGCGGTACTACAAGTGTTATATTGATGCTAATCTCTTCGGACGAAGCCCTCGTATAATTATGATAGAACTTCACGTACAGGTAAGTTCGTTTAATCATTAATTATTTTTTATTTGATAGAAATTGCTTCCGAAATGGTCCTATAGAACTTGTCTTAAATTTGTTGCTAGAGAGAAAAATAAAAATTATTTTTATAACACGTAGATAATTATAATTTTACTAGTATAACTCTATTTACTACCAGTCTAACTCGATAAACTATAGCCCAGGCCAGTTTAATAAAGGTATTCATATGAGTTAGTTTAGTACCTATACAGTTTTTTTTATAAATAAATAAAATAAAATAAAAAGGTTTTTATTCACGTAGACTTTAAAAAAGCGCTTGTAAATAGTCAGAACATGTTTGTAGTAATACAGTTTTTATTTCTAGTGACTTATATTAGGTCTTTACCTATGAAATTGCCGTTCTGCAGTACTGGCCATTTCAAATCAAAATAATTTTTGTTTGGCTAAGAATTCTAATTTCAAATTAATTTTATTTTAAAAACATGGATTCTTTTTTCCAAAAGTAGTCATTTCTTTATTGATTAGTGTTACATTTTCATCGCATTTCAATCTTTTTCGTCATCATGGATACGTTAAAAATTCGAGTAATTATGGAATATGAGTACCGTCGTGGCAGCAACGCGGCACAAGCGGCACGCAACATCAACGACGTTTACGGAGCTAACACTACAAACCAACGCACCACCTGTTATTGGTTTGCTCGCTTCCGTTCTGGAAATTTCGACCTGAAAAATGAACCTCGCGGTCGTCCGAAGACTTTGGTCGACAATGACGAATTAAAGGCGGTTGTGGAAGCTGATGATACACAATCTACGGCTGAATTAGCAGCAGCTTTCGACGTTAGCGTCAAAACAATATTGGTCCATTTGCGTCAAATTGGCAAGGTAAAAAAGCTTGACAAATGGGTGCCCCACGAACTCAATGATCGCCAGCGCGAAGTACGCGTCGAGACGTGCCTTGCACTGCTCAACAGACACACAAATGAAGGAATTTTGAACCGCATTGTTACCTGCGATGAAAAATGGATTCTGTTTGATAACCGCAAGCGCTCAGCAAGTTGGTTGGATCCTGGTTCAGCACCTAAACAATGCCCTAAACGAAAACTTACCCCTAGAAAAGTGATGGTCACTGTTTGGTGGTCTAGCGCCGGTGTGATTCATCACAGCTTCTTACCAAACGGGGTAAGCATTACTGCAGATGTGTACTGTGAAGAACTGAGCACAATGATGGAGAAGCTGGCGCATCTCCAACCAGCATTGGTCAATCGCTCGTCTCCGCTGCTCCTGCACGACAACGCGCGACCTCATACTGCACAGCAGACGGTCTCCAAGTTGCAAGAACTGGGGTTGGAAGCTCTCCGTCATCCGCCCTACTCACCAGACCTTGCGCCTACAGACTACTACTTTTTCCAGAATTTGGATAACTTCTTGGCGGGAAAAAAATTCAATACCCGAGAGGCAGTACAAAATGCCTTTGAAGAATTTGTTGCCTCCCGTCCAGCTGATTTCTTTAAGAAGGGCATCAATAAACTGCCACTGCGATGGCAAAGATGCATTGATTGCATGGGTGATTACTTCGATTAATACAAATAAAAAAATTCATGAAAAAAATTCGTTTAAATTTTTTCATACAAAACGGCAATTTCATAGGTAAAGACCTATTATTATACCTAGATATTTAGGTACACGGATTGTTAAAACGTTTATAAAATTTATTTTATAATAGTAGTGATATTTAGCTAGCTTATTAAGTTATTGTCAAGGAGATTATGTTTAGGTTTAATTATTGAAATTTATATTTTACTACATTTTGTCTAAATGGTTCTGTCTAATTAATTAATAAGTGTTCACTGTCCAGAGTGTTCCAACGCCCTGTCAGGATTCATGTTTGGTACTGTATTAATATGTATAAGACGTATTTAAAACCCATGAAAGCAATAAATTAATTGAATTAGTTCCTCAGAATCGTTATTAGATCACGGTAAACAAAGAAAACAATATGTATGTTCGTAAATTCAGCGCTAATAACGTTAGTTCAGTACAATACTTTTTAATTTTGTATTAGTGGGTTACTTTTTATTATTAGATAGTAAATATATAATATCTTAATTGTTTTCGACTCGACGTGCCTATTTCTTTTCCGTGGTTATGTGATACAGCTTCTGAACAACCAATTCGGTCGACAAACATTTAGTACCTAAAAGCCTATAACAGACATTGGCGGGTGGGTCTTATTAAGTAAAGGGGACCTTTACTTGTCTTTTGTGGATTTTCTTAACACTAATTATGATTTACCCAGTCCAGATTATAGGATTCTAATTATGGTAACTTACGCTAGTTTCGTAAGGTTCTTTTCGACCCCACACTTGGAAATATCCCGTAGCGGTGTTCCGTCATCCGTACCCATGATCATAAAATCTAGAAAAAACAGGTAGGACAAAATAGTATAATCTAAGCCAAGCTGGTTTATTCTAACTCGCGTAGGACAAAGCATACCCTGATCGCGGCAACATATACTCGTAGGTATATGCTTTTTATAAAAGTATCTGATTAATCTATTTCAAATTATGAAAAACAATTACATTTACAAATTACTTAATTTCCATGTACTAAAACAACTCTATTATACAGTTAAATTCGTTTATTTTTCTTTACTTATAAATAATAATAATAATAATATAAATGCTCACAGTTAACAGCCGTTACTAAAGGAATATGCTGGTATGATGTATTGAATAGAAATGACAAAGAAAATTGCCTATACAAAAATGAAAATAACGTAGATGCCCATTCACCGTACATAATGTTTCACCATGGGTTTTCTTCAGCAAGTGATGATAGACGAGTATACGAAAATAAACGCTATTGCGACCTAACACGCCAACAATCGTGAACAAGTAAGGGTGGAGTTGATCATTCGTTTAACTAATTCAAGGCTCGAGCGTCGTCATGGCAACGCGTCGAGGGCGGGCGCCGCCCAACTTCCGCCCGCCTTAATAATTTCCCGGACGATTGGATACCGCTAGTTAACTGCAAACAACAACTACGCGACCCAATTCAGTTTTTAAAGTAAAAGTTAGTAACTTCGTTTTTTTACACAGGTAGCGGATAATTCTCCTGTAGAATTGATGCGAGGTAACATTGTCCGGTCAGCGTCGATCAAAACTCATTGATATACTTTTTTTATTCATAACGTAAATTTTTGAATTCAGGACTGGATAAAGTTTAGTGACCTAAACATTATAATTAAAATGTAGAGCCACGCCGCCGGTAGCGCACGCCATTAGAATATCAACAAATTTTTAATTCTCTACAAACTTATTACTTTTCTATCTATTAATTAATTCAGCGCACTTCAATTTAAAGGCGACTCGGTGCAGAATCAATTTGATTTGAAAACGAGAGAATAGAGACGAGGGATCCGAAAGAATGGGAGAGATAACGCCCGCAGGACAGATCCCCAATGTAGTCCGTAGGGAAAGCTCCTAAAAGCCGGTATTAGTAGAAATCACATTTCCTATCCTCCCTTTATCAGAAAAGTGATAAAGAATTCTCGTATTTCTTGGGACAGTAACATGCTGTCTGATTTTATTACCGTAGGGATATAAGATTTTGTGGTTACCGAGCAATTCGTATAAGTTACAAAATTGTTTATGGGTAGGTGGTACGTAATACGCATGTTCTGGATCTACTTACTGACCTTATAAACCAATATGTAGAGATATAAATTTTAAAAAATATGTATATTTGTTTCTTTCGAATTATAAAATGTACAATTATAATACAATCCGCCAAACTGCACAGCAGTTTGTTGGCAAAGATATTACACCCTTTTAGTATTTCATTGAATTACTAGTATTTAAGATGTATTTATTTTATAGAACTACAACAAAAATTATTTATTAACTATGGTTAAAATAAATTAATGTAACATTGTCAGCACTTACGTTTAAATTAATTTCTATAATATGTTTCATTTGTTATGTTGGCAACTCATTAAAAATAGTTGGAACTAAATATGCTCTATGGGTTCTTTCCATAATATAATAATACAACTATATGTATATTTGCACGACCTCAGGTCAGAATATGTTTTAAAAATAACATAAATCAAAACAAATTGAGGCAAAAGTACCTACTTGTGTTTGGGTTGACTCGCTACTTGCCTTATATTCTATATATGAGAGTATCTATATTTGAGACGATACAGAAATACAAATAGAAATAAAAACACTAATACAAAATTAAAACCAAAATGTTGGATATAACCTTTTGATTAACATCTTATGTACCAATTTTGAGCAAATAAAGATTTGATTTGATTTGATAGGGGATAATATATTTTCTTTCGCGCCTATTTTAACGCGACTGAGTCTTTACATTTTTACAATGATCGCTATCATACTGTTCCACGGCTATCGGCAACCGCTTTCTCGTGAACGGGCAGCAGTTTACATTCTTAGAATAATTTATCATAGTTGGGTCGACAGGCCTTCTTTGTATTTTTGCCTACTAAGGATTTCATGAATCTGATTTGTAACATTTAATTTTATCTAAATGTGATGTTAATGTCAATAGAATATAGTCGAGTCTGCGAATGCATGATAGACAGTATACAGAACGGTCCTATTTGTAAAGAATCTAACGCGATGGAATTTTACATGCACTGATCTCAGTTTACCGCATACATCATCTAATTGCCTTTGCCATTATATGGCGAATATATATTTATATCAGGTCTATGATATTATTTAAATCCTCTTGAACAATCTCGATCAGAGTATAACAAACAGTTGCCATCTGCATATATCGACATCTTTTTACCACATTACACATACTGTTGACATGCATAATATAGCCCACCAAAGACGAAGGGGGTCGGGACGCCACATGTAATGGCAGCACTATCACCCATCACGTCTACAACTTCAGTTAACATGGGCCCCCCTGTCAGATAAGCCTCTATCCCTTGTTAACGGGGCCTCGAATGCCGGACTCATCCATGGCTTGAAGCAGCTGGTGATGTCTCAGGGTATCAAAAGCTTTTTGAAGTCTATCTAGACCACCACCACTTAACTTTTTACGCCCAAACTGCAGTTGATGGCGTCCGCCCGAGCGCCGCGGCGCCGTAGTGATACTGTGGCTCCACTAAAGCAGTGCTGGGCGCTATTTAAAATATTATACATTTCAACAAATTTATCTATTAAAATTTGCCCAATGGCATACTTTTCAATTATTTTATTTATGACTAATAAAATGGAAATAGGCCTATAATTAGAATAACCATTATGCGAACCCTGTTTGTAAATAGGCCTTATTAATTCAGGTTTTTAGTTTTTGAGACTATATTTATTAGATTTAAAATAATCCATATCCCGGTCCGAAATAAACAAATTTTATTTATTTATTATTTATTTACTGTAAGGATCTTATTAACTGGTATTTTACTACAATTCTAAACAGCCCGACGCGTCTTCGTAGCGTAGCGACATACTTGACACCTCAGAGTTTTTAACGTGATCCTCAAAGTTTTGTCGTATTAAGGCAAAAGTTAAGTCACGTCAACGTTTTCCCATTTGTTATTAAGCTGCAAAGACACCAAGACGCCAAATAATCCCTACATTACGGGGCATTATCCCGGAGGACCGAATGTCACAACGAAACTTTGCGTGAAGCATAACGCGCATCAAGAATACGTAAGTTGGGAAAAGTTGAGGAGCAACACTGTAAATAAAATATTTAAAAAAATATTACGTAGGAAATTGTCTTGTTGTCAAGGGAATAGAGATAAGGGCCATTGCAGCGATAGCTGTTCTCGGCTGTTTGCTCGCAAATATTTCGGTCAGCGACGGGCGTATGGCCGCGAGCTATGATGACGGGACTCCAATACATATCCTTTCTTCGCTCAAATAAAGAAACAAATATTTTATTTGTTACATGCATAATAACTAAATAAATAATTCATAAGACGTTCTCGCATGTCGAAACGTGTCAAAAGATTTGATAACCGAAAATTGGTTCGAGAGGTGAGGAAATGCAACATTTCCTCCTCGAGTATCAATTTTACGAATTCTGTTTCATCACTGACACAAAGAAAACTAGAAATGTGTACAATTTCGGGTGGTGGGACTGTTGGCAGTAACATTTGAAGAACCCTTATTCGATATTGTCTTACCGGCCATAAAACCTTCAGTGCCACCACCTCATAAAATCTCCCTTTGAGGATTCTTCAAGATATCGTTAGGTGTCCGACGTAAAGGTGAAGAGGGCAAACGCCGCCAGATATAAACTGTGTAAAACTTTTATTAAACATTTCGTAACCTAATGGGAAACGATTTTGCAACGGTCGCCAGGCAATTTAAAATATACCTACATTACCTACCTTTTTATGAGATAGCTACCCAAATAAAATTTGCCATACAGATTGCGGACCTACAAAAATGTCGGCTTTAAAGACTATTGACCAAAGCTAGGCGTAACGATAAAGTAAATTATTACAACTTTATGTGAACGTCCGGTTGAGTAAGATTCACTCGTACTCCACCAAATATTTTGTTCAAGTAGGCCTTTATTTTAGGGGGACATAACAAAAGCACACCCAGATACAGAACAACCAATTATGGGTCACACAAATAGTTGTCTTGGCGGAGGTTGACCCCGAAACACGACGGCAGCGAAGTAGTAGCGAAAACAATCCTTGTCTTGTTTTCAAATTAACTTGTCGCCTAATGGGTTACAACTTCCTACATACATACATAGACTCACGCCTCTCTCCCTGAGGGGTAGGCAAAGACAACCGATTTCCTTTTGCCACGATCTTTGCACAACTCTTTCCCTCGTTTACTGTCATTATGCTCTTCGTACATGCTTGCCGGCTTAGGGTACTTCTGACCTGGCTTATCTTAAGAACAGATTGGGCCCGATTTCGCCAAAGAATGTTTATATATATGATCATCATTAATAATATAATAACAAGCAAACCGTGGTTTCAGTCTATTTATATTCAAATATAATTCATTTTAGTATAGTTCACAGCATCTCTGGACATCATTATTATAATTATAGTTATAATATTTAAAAATAATACCATACAAGGCGTAGGAAGTAAATAGAATTCTTGAGTTATACACTTTGCCAGTAACAATCTAATAACTAGCTAACATCATTGCCGATAATTAATTATTGACATTATGATCTAATAACGTGACGCAACTAATACAACAAGTAAAACCAGTTTTTGTTAATGACAGTAACTATGTTACTTGATAAATATCTGATGGCACAACGTCCATTAAATTATAGCTTTTAGGGTCCCGTACCATACCGGCTCATACGGTGCGCCTCCGTCCGCCCATTAGTGAAATCGAAATATAGCATGTAGCAACTGTATTCTTCTTCTTTTTGAATACTCACAAATAGTGCTATACCTAACCTTATAGCAAAAGAAAAACAACGATAAAATTGTTTTAAAATGTGCTCTATCATATGGGGTCTAAAGCACAAAGTAGTTCAAGTAATATCCTATTTGAATTACTAGCCGCACTTTACTCCACTTCTAGCCGCACCTTGACATTTCAATCCCATATGATAGGGCTTTATTTATACATTATGAAACAAAAAAAATGCTTTTTGTCGCTATATGGTCAACTCAATATAATAATACCCATTGGTGATGAATACCACATAAATTAATAGCTTATATACGTTCTAAGAAGGTACAGAACCTACTGTCTTCAGATTCGCACTTGACAGGTTTTGCGTCAATAATAATGGTTTTAGTATTTCTTCTGGACCAGTTGTATAAAACAATTGACAGTCGCTTGCGCATCTAATTGTTAGGCAAGAGCGAAAGTGTATTATTAAAATAATAATACATGACACAATATCGGCTAACCGAGATGAGTTAGCTAAACATTGCCGTGTGCTCTGTCACCGGTTTTCATTGTGTCGCAACTCGTGATCGTAACCCACACATCGTGGCTGATGCGCAATTATTTTCTAATCGATATTGATGTATCGATTAAGTACATATACACTTTGAAAGTTTCGCATAGTTTTAGAAAATTATGTTTGGGATTTAACGACAAAATAAGAGGTTAGTCGCGTTAATACCCAAACTTAATCAGATAAATTATAGCTGAGTAGAATATGATTCGGATACTTACTTGTTAGTATGGGGAGTAGTTACGTTATTATGTCACAATTGTTCAAAGCTACCCAGTCGACTTCTTCTGACATGGCGTTGCAACTGCTGTCAGACAAAATTTTAACGTCTCGTTCATTATAAAAGCTCACAACACTCAACGAATTTGGCGGTAGGATCGATTGATCCACCTTGCAGGCTAATACTATCACATCTACATAGGTCAGATACTGGTTTTATGTGCTACGTAGGGTGTATCACACGACGGAACAAAGTAAAACTGATAACTATGTTGAATGGCATTTACTTGGATTTTCGTGATCCTTCTTGGACCCCCATAGAATGATTCCGTGATTTATTGGTAGGATGTGGAAGTGGGACTAAGTAGACACATGGGACTAAGTTGTACTAAGCTATCCCTGACAGGATGGTTGCATTTTCACATTCTAATAATTTGAGGCTTTATAAATACCATAACTCAAATCTAATTTTTACCCTTCTCGTATAGCGAACCATTAAAATGGAGCAAAATTACACGGAATCAAATTTTTTATCGGCAAGGCGTTCCACCCTCGACTATAACTCTGGTTTTATAGCTCCGGTAATAACAACACTGAATTTATAGAGTCATCATTGTAGCAAACCCTCGGAGACGCTTGCGCATAGGGGATTTCTAGAGGCACTTACTTTCATTTTCCCTTATACGCACTTAATATTTATTTTTCCCTTATCACAAAACGGGGAATGCCACATTCCAACGTCTTATAAATGTTATATAAGTACCTATTACAATAGGAAATGGATCACGAAGGAATCCCATTTAAATGTTTACGAAAAAGGTTTCAGAAGTTTATGTAAGACTTTTGATAAACCCAAAAGACATTTCCCTCCGGTAATAGCTTAATGGTAATCGCATTGTAACGGAATGGTAACCACGCTCCCTACTAATACGGGCCCAGATATTGACGGCACGCAAATATAATTCGAGATCGTCTAATCTAAAATGGTTTGCGCATCCGTAGTTGATATGCATTTCCAACCACAAATACAGTTCATATAAAACTAAATTCAATTCAATTCGGTGTCCAACTAACATTTGTAATTTAAGTTAACTGCCCGCCCAACTTTGTATAAGAAGATTCAGAGTCTCATTCGGTGGGGTGTTCTTTCGTGATGTAACGATATAAAAGATGCTATTTTTGTGTCACGGATTTCACATTTCGAGATTAAATATCAAAGTCTATCATAGATTCGAGTATAAAAATAATATAAAGCCTACAGGGTGCTTTTGGATGAATTGTTTTTCTTTATTACAACTAAATATTTATTCCAGTATTTTAGGTAGTAGCAGATTTAAACAAAGCGGTGAGATTATCCTAAGAACCCTATCACCTATACATAATACAAATTTTCCAAAAAAGAACAATGATTGCAAAACTTTACTAACATATGACTTCTGTTAGTCATTACTACGTGAAAAGAGTGTTACTTGGTCATCGTAAAAACACTATCTTTAAGGAGAATTTATCTAATAAAACCATATTACGATTTTTGTTTCACATACCAAGGTTTTTAAACACCGTGTCAAAGCAATGAAGTGGATAATTACAGGTGAAATTGTTGTTAACATCGCAGAAAGGCATTTCACACGCCGCGACGCACGGCCTAATAAACCCTTCAAGAAACAATTGAATTACCAAACACTGATGAATCTCTACAATCTACACGGTTCAAATCAAGGTGTTTCCCTAATGTTTCTCGGAAACTAAGTGAATGTGAATGTTGTTAGTTTGTTGGAATTAGTCGCAGCGAGACAATAGACATCCGACTTCCCAAAACAGCGGTAATCTAGTTTTGAGGTCAAGTATGCGTTGGAAAGGACCAGAGTACCCAAGCTGACTCACAATGGGGCACAAGGGCCCATATTAAGGGGCACGTGCAACTAAGTACACACGTTTCCAGCGTTACACCCAAGTAACGTTCTAATACTTATTTAGATTCGAACGTATTAGATTTGCTCGCAATTTATTGGGTAAATAACATGAGTCCGTGGCCTCGCATTCCAAATAATTCGTAAAGACCTTGTATGTAATATGTATAATGAATTTAAACATTATTATATTGTCGTTAATAGTCCTGCTATATTTAAAATTAACGCAAAGTTACACAACAGGGTAAGTTTTATTGGTTGTTAAAACAAGTACTCCTGAACAAAGTTGTCAGCTGACATACTCACGCCGGGTAATTAAAAGTTTTCTAGAACACCCGAGTGAGTGCCAATTTACTTAGACAACTAATCTACTCTAATTGGGTAGTGGTTTGTGTATTTATGTTCCTAATGCTATCGAAATCGTCTATTTCTCTACGTACCTACATTTTCACTTAGAAACTGCAACCATTTAAGCTAGTCATAAAGGTACGTGTCTTCAAATCCCTGAATTTCGGAGCTTTGTCTGCCTCCGTCGGCTCCGTCGTCTGGATTGGACTTTATAACTGGTATCTTATTAATAGCGGGAGATATGGCAATGAAAACGCATGTCAATCTATTATCGGTCATTCTACGTATTGACTTTACTTTTCCATATAAGAGAAAGTGGGAGTAGGGAAGTGTCAAGAAGTGAAAGCGCTCGCGGAAGATATATATATAAAAAAACGAGTGTGACTTAGACTACACTACTGGGGAGCGACCTTGACTCTGCCCAGCACACACTGGAGAAGTGCCCGGCCTGGGAGGCCGAGAGACGAGTCCTGGTCGCTGAGATCGGACGGGATCTTTCGCCGCCACCAGTCGTGTATACGATGCTGGCTGGCGACTCCACCAAAAGGGACGCCGTGGTCTCCTTGTATGAGGCAGTCATGCTCCAGAAGGAAGCCGCCGAGCGGGTTCGGGAGCGAGCCGATCCCGGTCGCAGACGGAGGAGGCGTCGGTGCGGCGGCAGCAGCCGATAGCCCAACTCCCCTAGGGGCTGCGGTGGCAGTATGAGAAGTGTCCTCTACTGCCGCCACGTGAAAGCAGCTCCGAGAAGACAGCGATCTGTTTGTGGCACAATCGCCGAACTGGCAGGAGTCGGCAATAGGTGAGGGCAATCCAGAGCCCTCCCAGGGTACGTATCGACCATCTGGGACGTGGCGCAAAAGGGGAGCACCGGAGCAACATACCCGCGGTCCCGAGGCTCCCCCCATCAGGCGCCAAGAGAAATCCACGGCAGGTTAGATTAAGTCGGACCGATTCCGACATACACACCCGCAGACACTTTTTTTGTGGGTGGCATGCGAAGGCATTCCTCCTGCCTTATCAAAAAACTAAATAAATAAAATAAAACCACACGACTGAAGTAAAAGTTCAAACATAACTAGCTATGTGAGAAAGACAGGAAGAAAATGTGTGCTTGTATGTAAATGTACCTCACTTTTGCCCTACAGTAATATATTCTATTTTCTTCTTAATTCTATCTTCACCACCTTATATCTCGCTCTCGACTTCCGTTTGCCTCGCCGGATTACACTCTTAGTAACAACCCTCTCGTCACGCATTCACCAGCCTACTCGCCTAGTTAAGCGTGCGTATAGAATAGTAGGAGAGCTGGCACGCATTTTTGGGTAGGTATTTGAGGCAAGCTGAAAACTTGTCCTATAACTCTTCAGACACACCCCAACACGGAACTGCAGACCTGGCAGGCGGGTAGCGGGTCTAAACCAACCTCTAAATTTTTGATTTTTTTTTTAACCAAATAATGTATTTGAGGCAAGCTGAAATTTTGATATGTTGTAGTTTAATGTTTATACCATACAAAAAAAAAGACAGGCGATTCTGTCGGGTCTTTAGCACTGCCAGGCGTGTGCAAAAATATTTTGCCAAATAAATCGAAAAAATGTATTTGAGGGAACTTGAATGTTATTTATGTATTGTATAAACGTTAAACTACAACATATCAAAATTTCAGCTTGCCTCAAATACATTTTTTGGATAAAAAAATCGAAAATTTAGGGGTTGGTTTAGACCCGCTACCCGCCAGCCAGGTCTGCAGTTCCGTGTTGGGGTGTGTCTGAAGAGCTATAGGACAAGTTTTCAGCTTGCCTCAAATACCTACCCAAAAATGCGTGCCAGCTCTTGGACTAGAAGTTTGACTTCAAAAATATAATTATCTTGGGGCAACTGACACACTGCTATCTAAACCTGAACCAGGCAGAGCCTGTACTGGGTGGGGATCGAACTCACGACCTCTGGCTTAGTAGTTAAGTTCACTAACCACTAGAGCAATGGAGGAAGCTTCGCAAACAGCAGCAGACCTATTAAATTTGATAGATAGATTAGTTTAATACATATCATACTAGCTGCGCACGCAATGTCACCTGCGGGCGCATGTTGGGCGGTTTTCCTTTATTGAAGCATTTTTGCTAATATATATATACAGGATATAACCTATCACCATTCCCAATTTCATGGAAATCTTTTAAATTCATAATATCAATAGAATTAATATGCATCGTAACGTTAATATAACAATAACCGACAAGACCCTCGCCTATGAATAAACTCAAAAGTTCGTCATCTAAGGTACTTGAATGAACAGGCGATAATAATTATCTGCGTTAGATAAATAATAGCTAATTGACAAAGGGACTGTACCCATAGAACAAACGACAAACCTTGGCCAAACGTGACCGGCCCAACGTCGCGTCGACCGCATACTTTTACTATTAGGTACTAAGTATCAATCATGCGTTGTCTATCCTAAAAAATTACGCATTACGCGGTAACATGTAGTAAAAATTAAAAAGGCCTACGAAACTAAGATAGTCGCCTCGCCGCGTCGTGTCCCGGGTTCGATTCCCGCGCCCGACATCTATTTGTATTACCCATAAATAGTTGTACGGAGTCTGGATGTAATTTGTGCCCGTCTATTATATGTTTCAAAATTACCCCGCGACACAGGGATTAGATTGCCTAGTGCGGGCGTTGGCTTAAAAAATGTATTTTGTTCAATTTACCGTTTCATTTGCACGATGTAACTTTTTATTAACGTTAGAATGTAATGAGAGAGAACATGTTACATTTTAATTACAAAACATTACTACAAACCATCTACAACATTTTATAGCACATTTAATTAAAACAGCTAATCTTATCAGTTATATCTTTTCATTATTTTGTTCCAAGTTCCCATCACATTAGGCATAGCTCGGCAGCTTTCGCGAGCGTACACTGCAACCACAGTCAGATGTTCTAAGAGTTTAACAGTTTTTATACTTGTACAATATTGCAATCTGTAACAATAAAAACCGTATCTATTTCACTCGGGCTACTGGGCCGGGAGGCCATGGGTCTGAACACCACACCGGTAAAGTATATCCCACCAAAACATAAATGTAAAACACGTGAGCCAAGTTCAATACAAAAATTATGCTTGGCTGTGGGCTTCACCGCAAAAAGAATGGAGATCTAAATGAGTGCCAAGTTCTATGCAAAATGCAAATATGTATTTATAAGAAAAAACATTATGAACAAACTAGCTATGCCCCGCGGTTCACCCGCGTTATACTTTTTAAATTATAGCCCATGTGTTATTCGGATATACATACATATAAGCTTTATTACTACAAAGTTTCATCAAAATTCGTTCAGTAGTTTTGGCGTAAAAGAGTAACAAACATACATCTATACTCACAAACCTTCGCATTTATAATATTAGTAGGATGTGTACCTCTAGCGGTTTTGGCAGTGCATGCCGGATTGCAGATTTTTTCTTACTTACTTGACACTTATTGCCATATTTTGGACAATTCACATATTATCTTTATACATTGTAGCCTATGTGTTATTCTGATGTATAAACTATATTATTGTAAGTTTATGTATTATGTTTATATTATTAACAGGCGTGAGTCTATGTATGTATGTATGTATTGTAAGTTTCATTAAAATCCATTCCATAGTTTTTACGTGAAAGAGTAACAAACATCCATCCATACTTACAAACTTTCGCGTTTAAAATATTATTAGGATATTAAACTCTATTTCTTTGCTTTATTGGAAACTTATAACAATTCCTGTGATTATAAAAAAATGTGCGATCTTAAAGTAGGTTAGATTTGACTTGGCCAGTTTTCATTACATCAGTCATTTTATAAAGTTATGCAACATAATATATTATATATTTTAATTTTGAATAAAACTGGCCAAGTCAAATTTAACCTACTTTACGATCTCTCATTTTTTTTAAATAACTTCAATTGTTACAGGTATACAATAAAGCAAAGAAATAGAGTTTAATTTATTTGACATCTTTTGAAGTCTACAGATTGCTTTCCTTAGCTATTCTTGTAACTCTTAGTGGAGTATAACTGTACATTAGTACTAAGAAGCATCATGCGCCACGCACACATCACAGGAGCACAATAGGTGACTCCCACACGTCAACAAACATATTATGCGTAGCCGCATTACCAGGTCATTATTACTCTCAAGAGCAACAGTGGATGTCGTTTTACTACCCATTATTCCGATGAATAGCTACTTATATGACGAAACTTACTTTCTAATGTTACTGCAATGGGCTGTAATTTTATTTGCGTTGTTTTGTAATGAGACAGCCGGTGTTATTGCTGTGTCTGAGTAGTTTTTCGCTATAAATGTTGTACCATTATGCTGTGATTAATAGGGCAATGTTTGTGCCATGTTTTTTGCGACGATTTATTGTAGTTCCCTAAAATATTGGTTACAGGTCAGGAAACAGAGCACCGTTTAATTATTCTTCTCCCACATTCAAAAATTAAAATATGTCCAACCGGATAGCTATGTTCCGGATAGTTACTGTAGCCTGTGGATTCATGTATACCCGGAGGATTACTAACGCGTTCACTTCAATTTCAATTTATTGGTCAAATATGGGTACAATCAAATAATAGGTCCAAAAATTAGAAATAGCATAGCTCAGATGCATATTTAACCAATATTTGGTGTGTTAAAGTTATTATTCTATACTTATGGCTTAAATTACATAAAATACTTATTCTCAGTCAAATATTACATTTTTGTTTCCATTAGTGGGTAAAATATATAATATAAATTTATAAAATAATATCTATACTTAATTCTAATAAAAAATAAGATTAATATAAAATAATAAATCTATTTAAGCTGAGCGTAGTAGCACTTATTCGTAACTTTTTTTAAACGGAACGATTTAGTGCCAATGTGCGTTTGTTTGTTACGCTTTACTGAGCCAATTTTCTGTACACGTTCTTAGGGTACAGAAAAAGACTGAGAGGATCCTGTTTCCGGGTACTACAAGCGAAGTCGCCGCCAAAAGCTAGTTTTTAATAAAGCGGCTTCAACTGTACATATAACGTAGAACTATAAATGCTGGAATGCTTAGAAACTTCCACGTTCCAAATTCCCAACGGAATGCCGATATTGGACATTTCTATTTCCGCAATAACGCCCACATATTGGGGTAGAAACAATATTCTTTAATATTATTGCGGTATTCGTCAATTCTCCGCAGAATTTGGACTAAATTTAATCTCCCTGCATTGTACTTCATTTATTGAACAACAATTCGTACCTATTGTTAAGTACTTCGAAAATCAAAAATGGTATTTTCTGCAAATATTATCAAATAGACAAAATTAGCTTTTTTTATCCAACTGGCCTTTACTTGCGTGATTGATATATTTTGTAATAGATTATAGAAAAATCGAGTCCCACGCGAACACTTCTTGCTTACCCGAATAATTTTAATACAAAATCTAGATCTTAACGTTGGTCTAGAGGTACTGAGCCTGACTGCTAAGCCAGAGAGCGTCTGGTTGTCATTTATTTATGTATGTATATTGTATATCAGTTATCTGGTTGCCATAGTACACACGGCTACATATCAAGCTATACATATCCAATATAAGCTGACCTCTCATTGTATGCAAATCCTATACAACGCGGGATCAACTTATACTGGAAATTCACAGCTTGAGTCTTGAGAATCAGATGGCAGTGTGTTAGCTGTCTCATGAAAATTATATTATTTATATATTTAGCATAAACTAGGATACATCTTTTATAACCTGTACGGGTGTACATTAAAAACTTACTTAATATAGAAAGAAATGCTACGTTATTATAATATTTACTTATTAGGTCTTTACCTATGAAATTGCCGTTCTGCAGTACTGGCCATTTCAAATCAAAATAATTTTTGTTTGGCTAAGAATTCTAATTTCAAATTAATTTTATTTTAAAAACATGGATTCTTTTTTCCAAAAGTAGTCATTTCTTTATTGATTAGTGTTACATTTTCATCGCATTTCAATCTTTTTCGTCATCATGGATACGTTAAAAATTCGAGTAATTATGGAATATGAGTACCGTCGTGGCAGCAACGCGGCACAAGCGGCACGCAACATCAACGACGTTTACGGAGCTAACACTACAAACCAACGCACCACCTGTTATTGGTTTGCTCGCTTCCGTTCTGGAAATTTCGACCTGAAAAATGAACCTCGCGGTCGTCCGAAGACTTTGGTCGACAATGACGAATTAAAGGCGGTTGTGGAAGCTGATGATACACAATCTACGGCTGAATTAGCAGCAGCTTTCGACGTTAGCGTCAAAACAATATTGGTCCATTTGCGTCAAATTGGCAAGGTAAAAAAGCTTGACAAATGGGTGCCCCACGAACTCAATGATCGCCAGCGCGAAGTACGCGTCGAGACGTGCCTTGCACTGCTCAACAGACACACAAATGAAGGAATTTTGAACCGCATTGTTACCTGCGATGAAAAATGGATTCTGTTTGATAACCGCAAGCGCTCAGCAAGTTGGTTGGATCCTGGTTCAGCACCTAAACAATGCCCTAAACGAAAACTTACCCCTAGAAAAGTGATGGTCACTGTTTGGTGGTCTAGCGCCGGTGTGATTCATCACAGCTTCTTACCAAACGGGGTGAGCATTACTGCAGATGTGTACTGTGAAGAACTGAGCACAATGATGGAGAAGCTGGCGCATCTCCAACCAGCATTGGTCAATCGCTCGTCTCCGCTGCTCCTGCACGACAACGCGCGACCTCATACTGCACAGCAGACGGTCTCCAAGTTGCAAGAACTGGGGTTGGAAGCTCTCCGTCATCCGCCCTACTCACCAGACCTTGCGCCTACAGACTACTACTTTTTCCAGAATTTGGATAACTTCTTGGCGGGAAAAAAATTCAATACCCGAGAGGCAGTACAAAATGCCTTTGAAGAATTTGTTGCCTCCCGTCCAGCTGATTTCTTTAAGAAGGGCATCAATAAACTGCCACTGCGATGGCAAAGATGCATTGATTGCATGGGTGATTACTTCGATTAATACAAATAAAAAAATTCATGAAAAAAATTCGTTTAAATTTTTTCATACAAAACGGCAATTTCATAGGTAAAGACCTATTATTTACCCAAACTACGTCAACTGGCGCTAAGTTTTATCATAGTATAAAGACATGTATGTATCCAAGAGAGGTTGTGATGGCGCGCCGACATCTATCTTTATTCCTAGGGTAATGTGGATGACGTAAACCGCCCACCCCGGTCCGTATGACTAATCCTCTATTGATTTGTCTAAGATGTTGAGGTGAACAACTGTATGTAGTAAAGCAAAGGTTTATTGCAAAGATAAATCGCACGTGGATCAATATCTTGTCTCGTAAACTCGCTAGTAACCAAACGGGTATAACCACTGTTAGGTGTTATTATTCATCAACACTACAGCTTTTACTAGCATAGTTTTGATAATTGTAATTTGTGGAGATGATATGAAACATTTTTGTATATTGTATTTGTATTTTGATACCCGTTTTGATTGACTTTAAAAGAAGGTTGCTTTGAAATCATTAAGTTTTTCCTTTAATTCGTTCTATGTTTGCACCACTACCAAGTCCAAGAAACTAAAATATTAAAACCTTTTAAAGCTTCAATATGTCATAAAATGTAGTAACTGGCGCCTGTTATTTCAAGAAAATGGACTTCACGAAGACCAGAGAATTATGGTTTAAGATAGTTTCGTACTAGAACAAGGCACGCAATGGCTTCCGACTTAGGAGGCCGGCAACATCTTATTTTATGGTTTCAGGCCAATACTTCCCGTATTTTAAGTTAATAAATAGGGGTCAGAATTGTGTGAAACGATTTAAATAACAAAGTAAAGTTGAAAAAAGCAACACTAATTGCGGGCACAATATAAATCTGATTACAAATCCCAGACAACAAAGGTTTTCCTAGTCATAAAATGCACTCCATATAATATAACAATTTGCATAGATTGCGATTTTTTAAACATTCCTTTGTTTTAAGCTCTTGTTACAGTTTTTTTAGCATAGTAGATGAAGCGTGTTTAGGGATCAATAAAGTTCTTTAAAATATAGACGAATGTGACATATATGTTACAGCCAAAAACTTGAGGACTAAAAATTTTGCTTATACAACTAACACATAACTCGATATCAAACCAATATCAATACATCAATTCTAACGAGGGAAAGTGGCCCAAAACAGTAAAGAACTCGTATAGTAAACAACAACATGCAAATGTCAATGATCGCAGTTAACAATGATTTCTAGTGAAATATTGTTCATAACGACGCACGCGCAAATAACTGTGCGTGCCTTTTCTCACGGGGAGTCAAAAGGTTAATAAGATTCTCGTATGTATGAATAACAAAGGCCAAATCCTATAAAACAAGGCCTATGCATTGGGCGTGTCTCTATGCCAAGGCTTCTATGATTAATTTGTAGGGATAATAATAATAATCTTTATTTTCGGCAAAGATTATTATACGTACGGAAAAGGTCAAAAAGAAGAAATACAACAACCGAGTCAGTATCTTGCAATTAAATTGAAACGAAGATCAGAAAGTAATAATGATATTTAGGATATTTATTATCCTACTCTATTGAAGATATATTGAATGCAACCGCGTCAGTAGGATTTTGTTCTACAAACTACGCGTTACCTCTGGGTAGCGCTAGATGATAGCGATACTTACGATACAAAATAGGTAGAGGGTTACTTTTATAGCGTATCTCTATTAGGAAAGTACCTTTATCTTGCGAATACACTCTAGGTAATATGATTATTGAGCAAAAAATACAAAATGCAAACAAAGTTTCAAAGAACGAGTAGTTTTAGTGCGGTATCATATGAAAGTGCTGTATTTACGTATTCCACAACAAGTTTTTGTTTAACTTATGCCTTTATATATGCGAAAAAGAAAGGAAAATGTCGAATAAATAACTAGATGTGCGCTTATGACAACACTGGAAGTGACTACTTTTAACTGTATTGTCGGACAGTAAAAGAGGTTGATGACGACTAGAACAGAGTATACAAGATTCAGTGCATCACCGACCCTAGCGCGTTTCATGTAGAGTTCGAGACGAGTACCTAACCCTGATACAGCGTCACCGAGAAACCAAGCATGACGGTTCGCTTACGTTCTCTTCTAGAATAGAATGATGTTTAAGTCAAATTCTTTTTCATAATTATTAAGATCCTTTTCAAAAAGTTTAGTTTTGCTGCCCTGTGTTTAGTGTTTAATTAATAAATAAATAATGTTTTATTTGGTAATGGTAATTAACTACTACGCGACTCTTCCTACACTTACTTAATTACTTATCGTAGGGGCAGTGGTTACCCTAGTGTCAGAGAAGTTCAAGCCGCCCAGTAGACCTCAGCCATGGCATAACGACTGATGTCTAATGACTACAGCACCGGGGAGACCGACAGCTTAACGTGCCCGAAGCACAGAGACGCTCAGAAGTTAAACTACTTTGGTGGTCACCCATCTATGGACTGACCGTGAGCCTACTTGTTTAACCTCGCCCATCACTATTCACTTCGGACCGGTGAAACATCTAGCTATGAGCGCCTCGACTCTTTCTATGGGAAGAGGACTCTTCCTATAATCCTACTGCTATAAGCAGGAAGCAGGTCTTGTTCTATTTCCCTTTATGACTTAACACTGCTCTATATCCGACAAAAAGTATCTTACAGATTCTCATATGTATCTAAAAACATCGAAATTTCTCACATGCACAACACTTATCAGAAGTGGTGTAGCTATATAAATCCCGTTGTCAGTAGGCGCGAATATCGCGTGTTCGCGACATAACGGACCTATCGCTATGTAATGTTGTTACTTGTGACAATTGACTGCCGCATTGCTTTCGTAAAACAATAGTACCGCCGTTTTTTGCGAATTCGTCACGTGTATTTTATCGACCATTACTTCCTAATTATAATACGGTAAACAATGAACATACATATAATATTTTCTTTTGTTATATTCACATTTGGTTGGTGGTAGACTTATGAGCTTCGGCATTAAAATAACATCATGCAGACGAAGTTGATATAACCCGTAATAAAAATAGCGAAAATATAATGTTTACAGGAAGTTTGTGGGTAAACATCCCGACGTTTATATCGATCAAGATGAGATTTAAATCGTTCGTCCGGATGGACGGGTCGGTAAACATTTTTACAACTGATGTTTTATTCAATACATGTCATACCTAACTCCTACAGCGGACTAATCCCTCGTTAATGATGGAGTAAATGAATACATTATACAAAATAGCCAAGTGCGAGTAATATTCGCGCCCGGAAAGTTTCGTACCATCCTCGGGGATGCATACATATTTATTCAGGTTTTCAACCCGAGCGTAAAACTACGTGATTGTAAAAGATTTTTCATGATATCCTAAAATCTGCTAGTTCTGAACATACATTTATTACTATTATCAGTCATAAACATAACTTTATTTGAAATTAAATATCGATCATAATTAAATACAGAAATGAAACGCGAATATGTTGGCGAGTAATTCTATTGTAACTAGCCTTAGTATTATATTGATGACATTTTAATTTATTTAATCATGATACATTTACTGTATTTTATATTACCTGGTTTGTATGAGTGAATAAATTGTTTGTCAAAAACCTCACATTGTATGTTCCAAATAATGACTACGGTGATTAAAGCATGAACTTTATTAATTCAGTCATCGGTGTCATTTTTCAAACCAATATCTATTTATTTATTTGTAATACAATTTAACTGCACATACTACAAAATGGATACCTACACTAGTAGACAATCATACAAAACAATCGTATAAACGATGGAATACGTAGACAAACCAAAAGTTACTAGTGGGGTAAGATTTTTTATTTTTATTTTAGCGTCTGTAATAATTTATGAAATGTAAAGATATTGCAGAAAGTTATCAATTTGGATACCGACTTGCCTACTACAGCATAAAAAGTAACATTGAGCTCTGTACAATCTTCGTGACCATGTTTACAGCAAGTAATTATTATTTTGTACTAGCTGACCCGATAGACTTCATACTGACTAGATAAATAAAAGACCTAAACTTTTGTTTTAGAAAACGTTAATATTGGAAAAAGAAAAGGGCTGTTTTTAGGGGTTTCCCGGCAATTATTCTTACTTTTACTGTTATATTTCTCACCTTTTAAAACTTCCCTAGACATCCACGAACATTTCAAGACCAAGATAAGATAAATCCGTTCAGCTGTTCTCGAGTTTTAGCGAGACTAACGAACAGCAATTGATTTATATATATATAGATTGTACTTGTAATTATTACTTGTAATTATAATTAGTATACCTACCTTTATGGTGCGGATCCCCAAATATAATGACGCTGACCATTACCAATGTGTTCCTAATACATTATGATGCTTTCAGGGTCACGATACAGGTATGACAAGTGTAAACTAGATTAATGTACAAGTTAAACGAGATTCGCCGTCTATCATTGGTAATGAATGATACTGGAAGTGAACGTTCAACGGACAAAAACTTGACATCTCAATACATCATGCACGTAGAAGAAGAATGATCATATATTTAAATAATGCTATTCACCCAGGGCTCCAATAAAAATCCAAATAAAAAGTATCTTATTTTTTTACACTCCACATCACCCTAGGAACTTGTAAAACTAATATAATTATAGGTTTGTTTTGTGGTGTTAAATATCAAGAATCCCGATGGAATATCAGATCTACCAGCTTCCTTCAATACCTTGAGGAATGCCTATGTATAGCAGTCAACAGTAGACGTCTTTGCGTAGACTTGGTGAGATGTTTACAATTTTAATCATTTTAAAATAATATTTAGCATTGAAAATTTTATGTGTATTACATATTACATTCAATTTTTAACGCTAAATAATATTTTTAAACTATTTGTAACCGTTTTATATTTTGTAACCGTTTTTTAAGCGCATACCGTTAATTTCTTTATTTGACTTTAAATTATATGGCTACGCGATATTTTAATGGCTAAGGTGAAATCCAGCTCCTCTTGATGTTTCTCTATGATACTGTATTACAAAACATTACAATATACAAACAAAGTATTCAAGTGTTGAAATTAGTAGTTCTAAATTCCTAAGTCCATCAAATTATGAAGAAACGGTTATAATCGCAATACTATTTGCCTTTACTTATGTTTTTTTATAAAAATATGAAAATTAAATACAAGCTCGCTCGGAAAATTGGGGAAATTTCATTAGGATCTCGCTGTTTCGCAACTAGGTGCCGAAACAACGCGACGTCGTCAACAGAATATAACCACAGGCGAATTTAACGAGGTAAACATCATAACCTAATAACTAGGGAGGAGAAAAATGTACGAGAAGACGAAAAATCTTATGATGACCATCCGTTTTGCGCAAATAAAGTTATTCTCCGAAATTAAACTTTTGTGCACGTTTATTTACCTGCTCTCTTTTTAATAAGCTAAATCAGCAAATAAGCGTAGTCTTGTAACGCTCGCAATTTGTTGAGTACCATAAGCCAGCAACGTATAGCTACCTAAACATGTTCCTGACTTAGCCTTCGCTACTATGAGCTGTCGCTACCTTACTCACATATTAGAAAATCGTTTGAAGTTATCATAAACTGCATGTATTCGGTAAACTCCTTCCGCAGTCTGGCTGCCAGGTTGGGTTACCAACATCTTAACCTATTTTAAATTGCTAGCATTGTAAGATGCTGAGATATAACACTGTGACAGACGAACGGACTGTGTCGCACTATATTGGCAATTCGCCAGTTTACATTCTAATGAAACATTCTGTGCATAGATTCAGTACAGATAAATATCAACTCAATTGTGACGTCTTACTTGTCTGTAACTGTATCTAAATACACCCCTGCTTATGGGTCGCTTTAGAACAAGTTTATTATTTACTTTTGCATACAAACACTCGGGATACATCCCTTCAAAGCAAATCTTCTACGAAAATCTCAATTGTTTTAAAGCTCTTTTTAATAATGGATTGCAAATATTATTGTGAAGTAAATATTATTTAGATTTATTATCACAACCAACAGTACCCGCAACTCTATCTGTATAATAGCGTGTAAGTTATTACACAGATCAGCCGAAAGACGTCCACCGCTGGACAAAGGCCACCCCCAAGGATTTTGTATCCGTGTGATAATTATTTATATCCTATAAAGTGACTTTATAAATCACCTCATCTTTGAAGGCTCCAAAAATAGGCTCAAATCAATCGCTCAAAAAAATTTAGAGTCACATTACAATAAAAAATTGTGCTGAACTGTCTGTGAATCAACAGACCAATCAAAGTATAGCTGTAAGGTTTTTTTTTTTCTGAATATGGTTGTGTTTTATGTCCACGATTTGCATGTATGTGCTCGCTTTACCAGGAATTATTATCGATGTGCGAGGTCTTAAAAAAGCGCATAATCAACAATAATTGGATACTTCGCGGCGATTTATTGTTGCGTCATCAGGATTTTATAATAAGAATGTTTAAATTTATAGACATGAGAAGGCAAACTGAACTACTTCATAAGTAGTTTTTTTTAAATCTTGTAAGACAGCGCATGCCATAAATGCCCTGGTGTCACGACTTGCGTAATAGTCACATGGCTCGAGGCATACCAAGGTTTGATAAGGGGCCGATTTGAAAGATATTCAATCATAGTTTACAGAGTTGCTTACGCTTGAAGGCGATCGTGAATAACATCAATCTGGAAAATTATGGAACCATACTTATTTTGATAAATCTCGTCTAGATATTCGTCATTAAAATACAGCATAGCAACTAAGCATTTGAATATCTTAGTTACATAGATAAATTATGTTCTAATTTTATATTTATAGAATTGGTATTGGATTTCGATCAATTTACAAATAAATCTGTTTCAGTTCCAAATAAAGCGCTGATATTTTTGATTAATAAAAGATTGACGTCACGTGAGTGATTACATGAACCTTCACATTTTATGGCCAAATAATAAAGACGCTATCAAAGTCTAAGTGTATGTACCAAGTGAATTACGACGAATTTATATCTAAGATTTATATCTATGACTTTATATCTAAGATTATAAAGAAAAAAAGATATAACATTTGCATGTGTTGTAAAGGATAATCTCAAAAATCAGTCAATAGATTTTCTAAGATTCTTACACCTATAACAATCTACATAATCAATGCTTATTTTAAAAAAAATACAATAATGTAACCTACCTCAGGTACAATACATTTGCCTTCGAAAGTTATTAGTTGGAATGTGCCCCGAAAACCATTGATAAAATAAAGTACAACATCTAAAGCACCTAGTTACTCCTTAAATATCGACGAAGTTATGTCTAACTAAACTAAATTAATTCATTAATTATTAAAATAATCTAATTAAATCACAATTAGCGTTTTTTGTTCAAATTACTCGATCAAAACACGGCGAAAATTCAAATAATTAAAGCTCTATTTGTCCAAATAAAGAACTCATTTAAAATACTAATTTACTTTATATCTATCTACTCTTGCAAAGCTGTGACGGGTTGCTAGTGTGACTACTAGTGCAGTCATTGAAGCGAAAAATACAGTCTTACCTCCGAATTTTTTTACTGTGAACCGATTTGCATGAAATTTTGGAATTAGGCTCATCTTACCCTTAACTTCAAAAGTGAAAATGATCTGAACTCCGCCTATTATTTTTAAGGGGTGTAAACAACCTCTTAATTGAACAATTGACATTGAGCCATTTTATCGCTATAAAACAAGTCTAATAGTCAGGGGTGAAATTGTAAAGTATTTTCTAACATAATTACCTCATATTAAAATAATTTTCAACCCCTTGAAAATCTTACAACCCTTGCAAACAACCCCTAAATTGAAAAAATCACAAAAAAATACTTTGGTATGAGATATAAGTACCTTTATAGTAAGTAATATTTTATATTCTCTATAATAATTATCAATTTTTTAACCCACTTTCAACCCTTGAAAACTACCCCTTGATAAAAAATTGTTGATTTTTTTTTGATAAAATGAAAAGGATTAAATATTATGCCACACTCTCGAAAATGATTATCATATTCTTAAGCTTTTCTACCCTTAAAACTACCCCTAAATTAAAACAGTAAATATATATGATTACATATTTAAAAATAATTTAATTTAGAGTAAAAAATTGCCATTTATTGAATAAAATATTAACAAATTTTATAAAATTGTACTATTATTATTTAAATATAATATTATTATTCATGTTTTCATTCGTTCAACATCTTCTGGCTGAATTGGAGGGCTATTTTGGCAGTTATCTCCACTGCACGTTTCACAGGTACTATTACAAAACAGACCAACTTTTCTGCATCCGCAAGACGCTCCACATCCTTTTTTCGGTTTAATAATATATATTTATGTATCCAATAGCTCTAAAAATGTGTTGAATTAAAAATTCCACTATACATAATCTATCAGTTAATTTTATTATCGATGGCTTTTTCTTGGCCCCTTCACTCAAATGTGTTATATATACATATAAGAACGTTGGTATGTATTCATGCCTACGTTTCCAAAATATAGGAGCCATATTATGTATATATATACACATTACAATAGTTGGGGGGTCTCTTTTATACTGTGTACTTTCACATTGCTCCAAAAGAAATTTTCAGTTATTAAGTAGAAAAAAATATGATAAGTTTTTGGACCATAACTCCTTCAATTTTCATGCTATCACAATTTATAAAAAACCATTGTAAAGGTAATTAAGAGAGCTACAACATCCTGCATTGCAATATATAGTAAAAATCCTTTTTCTAAAACGGTGAAGGGTTAAAGGGCTTAAGATAGGCTGTGATTGCGCTGCCACGCGCTCTTTAAACAATCATATCTCCGTCAATTTTTGTTTGACAGAAAAAACAAAAAAACCAAATTGTTTGTCAGAAAAATACCTAATTTTTTTACCCGTACACTTTTATACGTATCTGTGGTCATTTTTGAGATATTATGAAAAATAAGTGGGTTTTTTTAAAATTTGAAATTTCGTTTTTTTTTTCATTCGTGAATTTTTTGAAAAATATGTGTCCTGAAGCAGCCAAACTGATACTATCTATCAAACTCTTCATAATAAAGTTAATTATAGGCGGAATACGATTAATTTTAATTTTGGTGGAAATGGGACTTATGAAACCCATTGATTTAAAAGAAAAAATATTAGATGGCCCCCTTATTTGCAATACAGCTCAATTATTTTACGTGCAAAAGACTTTTAATAGTGCTCATTTTAAAGCTTATTTCAAGCACTACAAAACTCTATTGTATTAGAATGGATAAAATGCATCAGCTCGCCGCTAGATGGCATTGACCACATCGATTAAATTTCAGACAAAATAAAAAACGGCTTTGATCTTTAATATCTAGCTTAATATTGCACTTAGAATACTTTATAAAAAACCAAATTGTTCATTGTTTTACCTGCTACAATTTTGTTCTTCATAAAATGTTCGATAAAACGTAAAAAAATTGCGATTTTTCAATTGCCCATAACTTGAAAAGTATTGCATTTATTGAAAAACTTTATAGATGATTTTTTGTTTAAAATTAGGCCTTCTATCGATATCTGAGGTTAATTTGAAAAAAAATAACTTCACCTCCGAGAAGGGGTGGCAACCACCCCCAAGGTGGTTGCGGAGTTCAAATCATTTTCACTTTTGAAGTTAAGGGTAAGATGCATCTTATTCCAAAATTGTATGCAATTCGGTTCCCAGTAAAAAAATTCGGAGCAATAATGCTTCAATGACTGCACTATACGTAATACGAGTAGTGATGCTGACCATAGAACGGGTAAGGTAGATATATAACTCACACACAGGGCCCTCTGTATTCTCTCTACTCATTTAGGCCCATTGAGTCGCTCACAGTTAGATGCTCTCACCGGTCCGTAAGAGATCGGTGAGCATAATCAACTAGGCTCACAGTCAGTCCACAGATGAGTGACCGCCAAAGTGATTTATGAGTGTCTCCGGGCGTCGGAGGGCACGTTAAGCCGTCGGTCCCGGTTGTAACCATTTTGGCAACAGTCGTTAAGCCATGTCGGAGGCCTTAATGGGCGGCTTGAATAACTCTGACACTAGGGTAACCACTGCCCATACGATAAGTAAGTAAGGCCATAATACAAATACCGGAGAGACATCAAGGTCAGCACCGACGGCTTAACATGTTCTCCCTCACAAGGGTAGTTTTAGCCGCCACCTTATTTATTTATTAAGGACAGCCAATAATTGTTACATTTTTCTAAATACTAATATGAATTTTTTACTTTGCTGCGTAAGGGCCGCTATTGAGAGCTTTTCTTGATTCATAACTCCAATTAACGCTAATACACAAAACTAAGTTCAACCGATTAGTCATACCTAAAGCATTAAATAAAGTATACAGACATCTTTCAAAGCTCTAGCGTTACAAAGAAGACTAAAGTAGGTAGACTGAAGTAACGAAGCAGGGAGACGTAAATAATTTAAGAGTGGCCGTAGCACTTGAGTTGGAGCAACGAAGCGAATAAATGCCGGCTACTGGCTGGGTAAACACGAGAGGCTAGAGACATCCCCGCGGACGTCTATAAAATAAAAGAACCAGCCAAGTGCAAGTAGGATGCGCATTCTACGAGTTGCGTATTATGGTACAAAATGTAACCCTATGGATGTATAAGGTCTAGCGAAAACTAGCTTTTCTGAGGGCTTCTTTTAATTTCTATTGAATTTTTGTAATTATACACTCCTATGATAATTTTAACTGTATACCTATGGTTCATAAGATGCAGCCCGCTAACTGAAGGACTGCGGCATAGTAATTGGGTTCCTTTGACACCCTTTCAGGTCGGAAGGCAAAAAGTAACTAATGGATCTTTTGATCTTATACTGGCAACTTTTTCTGAACATTTAATTTAACAGGGTTTTTTGCAAACCCAAAGGACCTCTAGAATTAATTGGGATAGCGAGATAATAGAATAAGTTTAATTGTTGTTCTGCTCTAAATTTGTTAGAATCAGCGGAACTCATTAAGTCCTGCATTTAAGAGCCATTTCTAGGTGCCATTTTATCATACAAATGTTTTCCTCCTCAGATGATTGACGGACCTGTTGGCGTGGTTGGCAACAGGTCCGTCAATCATCAGCTTGCTTTTCACGCCGGAGGTGGTGGGTTCGATTCCCACCCAGGACAGATATTTGGTGCATGAACATGTCTGTTTGTCCCGAGTTTGGGTGTAATTATGTATATAAGTATGTATTTACAAAAGAAAAGTAGTATATCATTTATCCGGTTTCCATAGTAGGTACAAGCTCTGCTTAGTTTGGGATTAGTTGGCCGTGTGTAAATAATGTCCCAGGATATTATTTATGACTACATTAATAACCTGGTACTCAATATAGCAGCCATTTTCCCATACAATTATAATCCCCAATTTCCTCCCCGGATTTTAAGACTATAATAATATCTTTTGGCTCAATAATGTATAACTGCCACAATTTCCAGGGTTGTATCTGCCACAATTCTGAGATTGTCCCGCAAAAAAGTAACAGCCATCGTTTTTGTAGATAAACCTATTTTTAAAGAAATAATGACCCTTCATTATTACAATCAATGACACGAAAATAAATATCTACGAATCAGGCGACGTGAAAGAAAAAAACACAAGATCAGGAATATTTTTGTCTCATTTGATTGCGGAAAAAACAAAGTGAAATACATTCAGATTTTGAGGAGGAAATAGAATACGAAGCTTTTATTTTATCGATTTGAGATATTGTTTTCCATTTCACGCGACATGTCGTCAGCAGTGATTCCTCTTAATATTTAATTGGCAACACGTTTTATTTGTGCTTGTATAATCAAGCTCGTTTGCCAGACGAAATGAAAGCATTAAACTTAAAGAGGGTTTCTAATACTATACAAGAAATTAGTTGTTATTACTGGTGCGATTAAATAAGTGCGTAAACCTATACCATATATCTAAGGTATACTTTAAGGTCCGATCTTTATTATTATTTAATAACATGTATAAAAATAGCTTATTTTCAATTATAACATTATATTTTATGGAGACTCCTCTCAAAGATATAAAATAAATTGGGTTGGTTCTGTACCAACATGGCAAAAGAAACGCATACTTTGCAGCTGCGATCGTCACACTAATATATCTCAGCAGGTACTGATGATAGCGATGTGAAATTTTGTATAATTTAAATTACAACAGAATAATATGTTCCCGGGTGTTTTTATCATTGTTAAAACATAATATATGAAGATTTTAACTATGTGTTGCGTTCATTTTTGAAATTTACGCTGCTACTGAAGTTCATATATATAAAAATGTCCTTTAGGTCGAATTTAAGCAATGATCTCCATGCCACGGATACTAGTCATTAACCTAGTACTTATTAACCTATACGGGCGAGATTTTTGTGATTAAAAAAAATTGGAGTGTTGCTGTCCTCTTAAGGAATTTCGTTCCAATAATTATCACGCATGAGTCACATGTGACATCGTCAAATGTAACAAAGTAAATATTTAAAATTTATTCAACTGATTACAATTTTAACAAACCTTAACGACCAATGTGTACCATACAGTTGGTAGAATTATTTCATCTAGTTACCTGAAACAAAAATGAGATTTATGTAATAATTATACATTTTTACTTAGATATTATAACGTAACCACCCAAAGAGATTATTAAGCTATCAATCAAGATTAAGTAGGAACCTTCATTAGATTTCATTAACTTACGTAACATTTAAATAGATAAAATAATATTTTATAAAGATATTACAGTCAGTGTCTGGTAGATAACATTAGGAAAGGTATCCTTTAACTTTCAAAAATAATACGTAAATTGGCACATATTTCAGATACAATGTTAAACTATATTAACACATTTTGGCGGCAGGGGACATCTTCCAACTAAAAAAAATAAAGAAATAAAATACTTTGACTTTATTTTCAAGATAAATGAAAAATGTTATTAATCATCTATTTATAAAATATATCCATCTATCTATCAATTTATAAAATATGTTTATAATAAATATATATATTAAAATATATAGTAGGAATTATTCAAAATAAGCATTATTAAAACACAGAAACTACCAAACTGAAAGGAATGAAATTTAATTTAATTTAATTTTTGATTCCGATAGGTTTTGTAGAAACTGGTAGAAGTCTCGAAGTTCACGCTAGTAACAAATATCATTACAATGTAACACAGCATTATGATAAAAAAAACAGTCTCTTGTCAGTGGTACGTGTTTCGGTCGCCAAACACAAGATCCAAAACTTTTCCCATTAGAGTAGCCATGTGGGACAGCCGAAATCGGGAACATATAATGTCGCTTACGCCAAACTACTTACTAACGTCATTATCTGCTAGCCCTAATAAAATAAAATGAACATTGAGACAAGAAAGAAATTGTTTATTTGCCTGAAACAGTTTGTATGGTTAAGTTGCATGTTGTGTCCTTTAGGGCAGAAAACGTTTATAACTTTAGTTAAATGTGTGACACCTTTGTGTCTCGTATTGTATTGCCCGATTTGTGAACAGATAAGATGGAATCATATCTTAACCAAACTGTAATCCTAAGAATAGGGGAGTCTAGTACAAAAACAAATAATAACATGGATTTATTTAAAGATAATGCCTGAACAGGCATCTTATAAAACGCTGAGCAGACCACAACTTCACCATCAAGTGAATGGCGCAAAATATTAATATTTATTGAATACATTACTTTTTACTCTTTAAATCTACCAGTATCAATTACGCCTAAAATGATTATTAAGAAACATAACTAACAAGCTTCTAGAAGGAAATGCAATAAGCTACGATGGTCACAGGCAGATAAACATACGCTTAAATTTATGGTTTCAAATATATATTTTCTTGTAATTTACGCGATTTCTTTGTGAACCGATTATTCGAATGCTTATTGTTCAAATCGGTTGTCATATTGCAAATTTGAGGTCGGTTCTATGATATATCGACGGTCACCGTAGCCTTGTTGGTAGTGCTCCTGCCTACGAAGCTGGTGGCCCTGGGTTCGAATCCCGGTAAGTGCAAATATTTGTGTGATGAGCACGAATATTTGTTTCTGAGTCATGGATGTTTTCTATGTATTTAAGTATTTATCTATTTATATAAGTATGTATATCGTCGCCTGGTACCCATAGTACAAGCTTTGCTTAGTTTGGGGCTAGGATGATCTGTGTGACATATATATATATAAAAAAAAAAAAAAAAAAAATTAAAGCGGTAATTATTAATTGTTATGTAAAATTTGTTTTAAAATCTGCTTAAGGCCCAGACATTAGCATGCAGCCATCAAGGTCACACATTTGGATATGCGCACTTTGATGTATGCACTTTCTTAAATCTGCTTCTGTCACATTGTGATATTGTAAAATATTCTAAACAAGTTTTCATAAATCAATGGTAATCTCGAAAAATTACCAACGCATATTCTTCGGAAGTGCTAATAATATTTTTAACGCATGTAAAACTTCTCAATATGTGCCTAAGTTTGTGCCATAAGGGATAATTATGACGTACATTACAACTGTAACCGAGTATCAGATCTTGATTGCCAACCAAGATCCTACAAAGGTTTGGGACCACAAATAAATTAATTCCATATATATTAATACCAAGGGTCCAATTAGAAATTCTAACAATGTATCTTCATAGCTTAGATACAAAAGGACAGTTTAGTACCCGAAGATTCAATTCTAGATTGCTTTAAACTTCAATGTAGCTTAGTCCCCGACCGCTTAGACTTTGAACGCTAGAAATAGTAATCCAGGCAATCAGCGCAGAATGTGAACGAAGGCAGCAGACCAATTATTACCAAGACTTATTGTTAACGACACCAGACGAAGGAATTTACGTAGACTCAATAAAACTTACTCCCCAATTTGTCCCAGACGGTATAATGAAGCTGTTAATATTCTAGCAACCGGAATATTAATTGCAAAGTTGATTCGCTTCTTTGTTTTACAAAGAGTTGAGCAGAAGGTAGCACTAGCGAAATATATAAAACGATTAGAAAGTGAGTGAGTGTCCTGGACAGTTCAAAAATCCCGATTTTTCGGACATTTTGCGGACTGAACATTTTAATAGAACTATATTACTTAAAAATTACTTTTTTTATAACGAAGTTCATAAAATATTTTGTAAGTTCGAGGCAGTCTTGGCCAATATGATAATAGATGTTATTTCGGCATCAGATCACGATCACGTAATGCCATATAACGGTTTATGACGTGACCTATCGATTGTGCCCAACACACAAACCGCCACCGCAGCAAATAGCGCACCATTACAATATAATGTGGAGACGAGCCCTACCTCAACACGGAAATTATTATGACAGCTATAAATCAAGCCAGGTTTGCAAAGACGACGTGGCGAAATTTGTAACGATCCGTCGCAGCACGAATGGTATTTTCATATTTGTATTAGACATGAGGTAATATTTTCATAAATATTTTCTTGTGACTCGGAATTGGTACTGTTATGAGAATACGTCATGATTCCCCACGAGAATTATTTATTTCAGCTGCGGCTAACGGTACAAAACTCAATTCTGTAACAAGCATGGGTGACGACGATATATACCTATTCTTAACAAAGCTTAGATCATATCGCAGGCCAAATGTGGTAGCATTATTATTATTATCTAATATAATATAAATAAGTCTTATCTAAGACTTCTTTCAACTTTCGGAAGTATGACGACTGTTTCGACTTCTTGTTATATTTTATCCAGGCTATCGTCCAATGAAAATAGCTTATTTTAATTGTAAACCTAGAATTAATTAGAAACTTGTACCAACAAACCGAAGTTTAGCTTTGAAGCACTGAAGTGTTATTTTATTTTCTTACCATATTCACTATGGAATGCTATGATTATGCATATGAACTACGATTATAATGATCAATATGCACATTGGTTGATATTAATCATCACATAAAATACCTCATTTGTCACTAACTCCTAAAAAACGAGAAGAACCATAAGAACAAAATAACTACGCGCAAAAGGCATTCGACAGGCTGAAAATGTATAAAACACTTTTTATATATTATCTCCCTAAAGCGGCAACATTTATTAAACGTATAAAAAATAGAAAAGTTGTGCAGTACGATTGCAGGACTATTGTTAAGTTAAGATTTATTTTTTTTTTATTCACGTAGACTTTAAAAAAGCGCTTGTAAATAGTCAGAACATGTTTGTAGTATTATAGTTGTATACATTGTTATTTCCAGTCACATAGATATTTAGGTACACATTGTATTGATAGTATTAAAACATTAATAAATTGTTTTTTAATAATCGATTGAGCTTCAGTTTGCTTTAAAAACGACCAACTTGTTGCAAACTGGAACATAATTAATTACATTAAAAATAATCTGAAAATATCAAACATCATTCAAATCTGCAATAGATTTGAATGATGTTTGATATTTTTGACACTTTTTGACACTTTTCTATTGTTTACATTTTTATTGATGTTGCCAATTTTGGTACAAAAAGTGAGCGAAAATATGTTTTGCACACACTCAGCCTATGTAAAACCCTTAAAGTTTTAGTACAAGCAGTACACCCGCGCTTTCATTCGCGTAGTAGGTATATTCAGGTCGATGAAGAAATACACGCTACAGTATTAATCATCTCCGTTAATAAGTCGGTCCTAGAAAAGCAATATTACGTTCTAAAATTTAAGATTATGTTAATAATATCTTTAGATTTCATTTAACATAATGGTATGACGTTTTACAATGAATCGGTTCCATTATGTCAACTCTTAGATACCCCTGCTGTCCGCCACACATATAAAATATGTACTTATCGAGCGTATATCATAGATATATTTGTAGCAAATATTTATCATAACATGATAATAGAACTACATAAACGTTTGTGGATATAATACAATCGTAGATAGGACAGGAGTGGCGCGGCGCAGCGAGGCACACCGTCATCCACGGGACAATGGCGAGCCGTCCTTGAATTAGCACCGGAACTATTGTCACCGCGCACAATGGATAGGATTTGACTAGATTGCTGTCGGCATGGCACGCGCTGACGAGCAAAAACATAACACAAAACATTATTGAATTGGAAGAACTTTTTTACACGAGATGTGATATTGAGGACCTTTTGCAAGAAAAAAAGTGTTATCAACTTAAATCGGATATATTGCAAAAGGTGAAACAAACCTGACGTATTTGGAACTATATCAAAATTCAATTTACTTTCTTTTTTGGAGAAATTATATAGGAATACATAATATCATAAAGTATCATGTAGTAATTTGCTGCAAACTACACTTTTTTAAAGATTTATAACAGCTACTTATAACGCAAATATAGTTGAGGCAATTATTTGTTTTATGGATTTTAGTCTTCTAGAGGTTTAATTTTGATTCATACGCTTTTTCGGGTATGCCTCGAGTTTACATTCAGAACTATTTTATACATAAAACAAATATGTTTTCATTGTAGCTCCTACATAAAACAAAAGTTAGTTTAGGAAATGCAAATTAAAATCAATTAGCCACAATAAATCAGATTGGGAGTTCCGACATGGAAAATGTTTGCATAATTAACTTCCAACAACCTTGGCACATTACCAAGAAACTGATTTGTATATTGACCCAATAACTTTTAACTGTATACCTCTTAAGAGGAATTGTTTGTGCCAGAACTCTGGCTTTCCAACCTTACAAAGTACATACATATGTACATATAATATCCAAATCCACGATATCAATGGTTTGTATTTTACTATTTCCTCACCAACTATTAACGTAGTTATTATTAATTTTTAAACAAAAAATCAACCAAAAAATCTGCTATACCAGCCGCTTCGTTTCGTTTCCAGTCGTCATATTTGTTTACAACACATTTATTTTGGGCAGTTTTCAATAGCTTTTTTACAGATCTTTGGAGGGTCATATACAACTTATAGAAAAACGGGTTAATCCAGAAAAAAGAAACAGTTCTGCAACAGAATTTTGCGTGAAATAAAGTAAAGTCTAGGCAAAAAATCCTGGCCACACCATCCTCATTATCCTCACGAGGGTGGCGTTTGTTAGCAAAAATGGACCAAGTAATGGGTCTTTACTTACTTACTTATTGTGTGGGCAGTGATTACCCTTGTTCAAGCCGCCCATTAGGCCTCTGACATGGCTTAACGACTGTTGCCAAATGGCTACAACCGGGACCGACAGCTTAACGTGCCCTCCGAAGCACGGAGAGAGTCAGAAATTTAACCACTTTGGCGGTCAACCATCCATGGACTGATCGCGAGCCTAGTTGCTTGACCTCGCCAATCAGTTACGGACCGGTGAAAGAATCTGCTGTGGGGGTCTTAAGGATGTTGGACAAGCTGAATGAAAAAATCGCTAAGATTAATTAAAAATATAAAAGTGGTGCAATAGATTTGCATGGATTTGACAAGTTTAGATTTAAAAAATAAATGTTGTCGATTCTAGTAAAATGTGTTTTGCACACATTCAGCCCATGCCCTTAAGGGTACGGTTTGATAGTTTCCAGTAATTCGTCAATGTCAATCTGGAATGTATTGGGGTTAGTGAACGGTATAGCAATGAAGATGTACGCAGAGGAATCATCGACATCGTATCACGCTAGTGGACGTGTCACCTTGATTAATAGATGTTGTGACATCAATAAACCCACAAGGGTTAACATAATAATTATTATGATATACTATCTAGGACATTTTTGTTATTAGAAATTGGACGAAATGCAAGATGTAATATAATTATTGGAGGAATTTAAGGTGCACAAAGTTAAGATAACGTTTGTTTTCGGTTCCCAATACAACAATTAATAAGAATATACAATAAGTCGATATTTTTGTATGAAAACTTTCTTTGGAACATTTAGATAGCATTTTAATTCAATAATGATAAAAATAATGCGTATGTGGGCTTCTTTTTACGGAGTCGCAGAGCACGCATATTAATTGTACAGAAACCAATTATTGTTTGAGCGTGTCATTTTCCTCATTCTAATTGGTCATTTCACTTTTTGATATGTTCGCCTATCCGCAATATGCCATGTATTCTATTGGCGATTTGCGTTAAGCCACACTCGAGGTTGAAGATATACTTGTATTATTTCGAATTTTCCCGTACACGGCGGCGCGGTGCCGACAAAGGCTACACACAAAATATTGTTATGAACGACCTACGTATCGTCCGTTAGCCGTCCGGTCGAGCTGCTGTACCCAGGAAGTTGCGAGTTTGGTTTTCGTACACAAAGATTTTGTGTAAAATTGAATATGGGCTTGATTGATTAACGGGCTTTGAGGTACTTCTTTGCATAGGTACCTCAGAGAGTAAGTTAAGCCTTTAGTCCCGTTTGTCATGAGAACATATTTGACTATTGTTACAAGTAGACAGAGTTCTAAATATTCTAAACAGAATATTCACGTCTAAGGTATTAGATTCTACTCGAATTGGCTTTCCAGGCGACTGTCCGCCTTTGTACAGACGCCAGTACATCCAGCTACCCCAATCTGTCAAATTTCTTTTATAGATTTTCAACATTATCACATAAGCATAAGGTTCACTTTCAATTGGGGAAATTTGAAAGATTGGAGTAGCTTGGTGTCTGTACAGTATTGTGCATAAAATTTAAAATAATAATAATAGGGGTCCGTTGGCACGTTCAGGTACAGAACCCTAAATTAACAAAAGAACCTATTACTATATGAACCTCATCACAAAATATTATGATATTCTCAAAAAAAAATAGTATGATCACAAAGTTGTACTTATTTACATGAAGCCAACCGCGTACTGCATAACACTAGTTTTAATACAGTCGAAGTCTTGCAGAGATTAATGCGAATTGCCGTCTGTTACCGCAGTTCAGTCAATGTACCAAAAAGTCTGCCAAGTGGGGAGTAACTGAATTAATATCACAACTTCGTGAAAATTTCAAGGACACACAGATGACAGCTTTTGGTGAAGGTACAGACGCCAGCACATCAAGTTACCCCAATCTGTCAAATTTCCCCAATGGGAAGTGTACCTTATGCTTTTGCGATAAAGTTGAGAATCTATAAAAGAAATTTGACAGATTGGGGTAGCCGGATGTGCTAGCGTGTGTACTTGTATTATATATGGTAATTTATAATATGTTTATCACAGCTCGTACCAACAAGTATAAGTGGGACGTGTTTAATAGGCGCGTCGCTATGATTGAACTAAAGTACACATTGCACTTGAAATTATCAGTTAGTAAAGTGACAGTTGACTTTATTATGAAAATTGTAACACGTGTAAATAATATTATGTAGGACTTGACCAACCGTTTTAATATATTCAGGAGATCAGGGTTATTTCTTCTGGGCGAATGAGACCCGCACCACAACGAAATGTTCTCCTGAAACGATTGTAATGGTTGCGCAATAGTAACAAGATTACTTAACAACGTGATTACCCGTAACAGTTTTCATAAAGTTGATTTTATATAAAACATTTTTATTGTTCATTTAACTTCGCACGTTTATCGCTCTCTGATCTCATAAAAAATATCATATTAATCTTTAATCTGGAAAATAGTGAAAATTATAACCAACTAGCTAATACGGCATCCGTTGCAATACCAAGTAAAAGAAAAATACTAAAAAAGAAGCTGTTTATCTGATCGCTACCAAACATTACTGGATCACTCGCTAGCCTAATTGATGATTATCTTAAAATTTTATATTATCACTTTTTAAATTCCACAGGGCATATACAAACAAACACCGAATTTCATACATAGGTACAAATTGTTTCATTGCTTCAAACTGTACAAGCTATCATAAAAACATTTTCATCGCAAAGAAATTGCGTCCTACACAATATTAAAATAAGTATAGGTTAGGTTTTTATATTATCCCGCTTTACCCTTATTTTCCCCTATTACACCGCCCACACGCAGAGAGGACCGCATTGATCAACCACAAAAGCTTATATATAAATACAGGTAAAAGACAAGCTCTTATTTCAGGTTTAAAGCGGTCAGAGCATAAAATGATGCCACTGAAACTCGCATATTAAATGATGCTCATTACGCCCCAGTAATTTGAAATAATCTTAAAGAAAAGTAGGACACACAGTAACAGAAAAATTACACAACTTTTAGCAGAATATTCTTGTTTATAAAATACTAAATAATTTTGAAGACAGCCAGTTTTGTGTACATTTTGAAATTAAAAACCATACTGAAATAATGGTTTCGATGCGGGTTTGGTTGAATATAATAAAACCGATATAAAATTACAAATCGACGGTGAAGTGTCGATACTACCAACTACTAAAACAAACACACTCGAAAATTTAATTAAATATTGGTTATCATAATGTTGTTTATAAGGCGTAGTATGGCATTCTGTTGCATGTATTTAACAATTTCAGATCGCTGTTTCGATTGGCAATGAAAAAGTTAATTTAGTAGGCAGTCAAGTCTCATCATGATGACTTGTGTTCACAAAGTTTTAACTGGGGCCTCAATTTCGTGTGTTTTATTTAATACTGTTAGTAGATTTTGACTCTTCACCGATGAAATCTCACGCCATGTCCTAAATAACAGCATATACCCAACAATTTAAATCGGCCGGAGTCGCCGATAATATGAAGCTTGTTCAAGTATTTCGGAAAAACTACTGCATGGATGTCAACATAAAATTTTTCTTTTAAGTTTAATATTATTTTTGGTGTACAATAAAGAGTTTAATAATATATTAAACTTTAAAACTGGGATATAATGCAAAGAACTAAGGTGTCGGAGGTCGAAAATGTACAATAAAACCACATAGAACCCCGTAACGCAAGTGTATCGATTCTGGCTTCATTATTTAGGTGGAACCACATGACTGAATGAACTGATCCGACAGTTGTTGGATTGTTTCTCGATACCCATGACAGGTTGTGCTACGTTTATAGACTTCTTCGAGTATTGATGAGATTTGAAGAGGCCTTCTGCGTGGCCGATGGCATAGAATATAAGGGCGTAGAAGTCGCCGAAGAACGCCAACCTGTCTGCCAAGGCGTAGCGATTATGGCAACCCAATTTGTATAAGTGACATCTAATAATTTGCCAAATTTACTAGTACGATAAATTATTTACGCGTCAAGTAGCAGAGAATGCAGACAATCACATATACCTATGTAGACTTCATAAGCCCTCCTTGTGGTCGGGTAAATACATATATAGCAAAATGTGGAGATTTTCTAAATGGCTGTAATCACATATAGGTCGTGAGTGAGGCCGCCGTGCCAGGAGCCACCGACATATTATAGAGTAAATCTTTTATCTTTACCATTATAAAAGTAGGTCTAGTCTGTATGTGTAGTATAAAGTGCGTTTTACACAAATTGTACATTGTGTAGTAAGACTTTAAAAGAGTTCTATGTCCACGTTTTCGACTTATTTCTTAGTATATATAGCGGTAGCGTGTTCAAGCGCAAATAATCGAGAGAGAGTTATCGTAATTTTTCTGGCAAGTAAAATTGTCACACTCATTCCCCGACCATCGTTAAGCTTTACGGTCCACGTTACGGTTGATTTCTTAGGGTTGCGTACCTTATACTCAGAATTACCAAGCGGTATTCGTTGAAGGTCATACAGGTTTACGCGCCGACTTCGACGCACTCCGACGATGAGGTTGAGGTCATGTATGAGGATATTTCTAGAGCCATACATACCTCGAACTCTTATTTCACTGTGGTCATGGGGGACTTTAACGCGAAGCTGGGTAAACGATTCGGGAATGAGCTGAAAGTGGGGCAATTTGGAACTGGAGACCGGAATCCCCGGGGCCAAATGTTGGCCGACTTCATGGAGAAGGAGGGACTCTTTATGATGAACTCCTTTTTCAAGAAGTCGGAAAACCGCAAATGGACCTGGGTAAGCCCCGATGGTAAAACAAAAAACGAGATAGACTTTATCTTGTCGACGAGTAGACAGGTGTTCAATGACGTCTCAGTGATCAATACGGTTAAAACCGGGAGCGATCACAGACTGGTGAGAGGCTCATTGAACCTAAATGTCAAGCTCCAGAGGTCCCGACTAAATAAGTCTACGCTCCGACCTTTACCCATCCACATCCAAAACCCTGAACCCTTTCAGCTCGAACTGCAAAACCGTTTCGAATGCCTAGCAGATTGCGAGGAAGTGGACTCATACCATGACAGGCTCGTAGAAGCTGTCCATACGGCTGGGTCTAAAGTCTTCAAGGCCCACCGTACAAACAGAACCAAAAAGATCTCTGACTATACCCTGCAGCTTATGGACGAAAGACGGAAAATGGTTCTGACATCCTCTGATGATGCTACCAGATACCGGCAGCTCAACAGACAGATCTCAAAGTCTTTGACACGCGACACGCGCCAATTTAATACAAATTGTATTAAAGAAGCCATTGAGCGGAACAAAGGCTCTAAAGTGTTTGCAAGAGAACTGTCTGTTGGACAGAACCAACTGACGAAGCTGAAGACTGAGGATGGCAGAATCGTCACGTCTTAACCTGAGTTGCTGGGAGAGATCGAGAGGTTCTATGGACAGCTGTATGCGAAAACCCAGTCACCTGTCGATAGTTGTGCCTCAGATCCCAGAGCACGACTAACCCAACACTTCACCGACGACATCCCGGACGTCAGCCTGTGCGAGATTAGAATGGCTCTCGAACAGCTTAAGAACAACAAGGCGCCTGGTGATGATGGAATTACGGCAGAGCTTCTGAAGGCGGGTGGTACACCAATCCTACGGGCCCTTCAGAAGTTATTTAACTCCGTCATACTAGAAGGTCAAACGCCAAAAGCATGGCACAGGGGTGTGGTGGTGCTCTTCTTCAAAAAGGGCGATAAAACCCTCTTGAAGAATTACAGACCCATCACACTGCTGAGCCATGTTTACAAGTTGTTTTCGAGGGTCATTACGAATCGTCTCGCACGCAGGTTTGACGACTTCCAGCCTCCCGAACAAGCCGGTTTCCGTAAAGGCTTTAGTACCATAGACCACATACATACGCTGCGGCAGGTTATACAGAAGACCGAAGAGTATAACCAGCCATTATGCTTGGCGTTTGTGGACTATGAGAAAGCCTTCGATTCGATCGAAACTTGGGCCGTACTGAGGTCTCTCCAAAGGTGCCAAATCGACTACCGGTATATCGAGGTGTTAAAGTGTTTGTACGAAAACGCCACTATGTCAGTGCGACTCCAGGACCAGAACTCGAAACCTATCCACTTGCAGCGAGGTGTGAGACAGGGAGATGTTATATCTCCGAAACTGTTCACCGCTGCATTGGAAGATGTCTTCAAGCTTCTGGACTGGAAAGGCTTTGGCATCAATGTCAATGGCGAGTACATCACCCACCTTCGATTTGCCGACGATATAGTAGTCATGGCTGAGACCCTTGACGACCTCGGTACAATGCTCGATGGCCTCAGCAGAGTCTCTCAACAAGTGGGTCTGAAAATGAACATGGATAAGACGAAAATTATGTCAAACATCCATGTTGCACCCACTCTAGTTAAGGTTGGAGACTCTGCACTCGAAGTTGTAGAGAACTATATTTACCTAGGACAGACCATCCAACTAGGTAGGTCCAACTTCGAGAAGGAGGTCAATCGTAGAATCCAACTCGGCTGGGCAGCGTTCGGGAAGCTACGTAATATCTTCTCGTCCCAAATACCGCAGTGTCTCAAGTCGAAAGTCTTCGACCAGTGTGTGTTGCCAGTGATGACTTACGGAACAGAGACGTGGTCGCTAACTATGGGCCTTATCAGGCGGCTCAAGGTCACCCAAAGAGCAATGGAAAGGGCTATGCTTGGAGTTTCCCTGCGAGATCGAATCAGAAATGATGAGATCCGCAGGCGAACCAAAGTCACCGACATAGCCCTAAGAATTGCCAAGCTGAAGTGGCAGTGGGCAGGGCACATAGCTCGTAGAGCCGACGGCCGCTGGGGTAGAAAGGTTCTCGAGTGGCGACCACGAACCGGAAGACGCAGCGTGGGCAGGCCCCCTACAAGATGGACCGATGATCTTGTGCGGGTCGCTGGAAAACGCTGGATGCGGATAGCGCAAGACCGGCAATTGTGGAGATCTTTGAGGGAGGCCTTTGTCCAGCAGTGGACGTATTTCGGCTGATATGATGATGATGATGATGATGATGACTTGATTTCTTTCCGATCTTGTCGGATAGCCGCCCCATAAGATGATACGAGTGAGGAAATAGCAAGTGCATCTGTGCTTTAGAATACAGTGCACTATAATAATTATTATCCTATGCAGTCTTCTTTGAGACTGAACGCCGGACCTCAAATTCGGCCAGGGCTTCTACTACCTATCCACCATCAGTCGCCAAGATTAGACATCTTGGATGGTAACAAATTATTGTATTCTCAGCGCAATTACATTAGTTTAGATACCTACACATTCATGAGAACGTAATAGGTATGCGTGTAAATAAAACTTTTGCGTTTCTTACGTCAATTTTAGACGATTTAAGTCGTAGTGCCCACCACCTGTAACTTTATTAGAAAAAAAGTTTATTTATTCAGAAGGACTTTATGCCTTCACCCTTTTGTTAATTGATTATTATGTATTGTTATTATTATTATGTATATATTATTGTTATTATGTATATATAACGATAGCTTTGTAGATACCAGCTGCTATTGACACGGATGAATGTGGCGATGATTTAATATCGAACGTTGCTTGGTAACAACCATTCAGGATATTTATCGATTTTCAATGGGTTTTACTTTGGGTATTACTTACACTTGAAGTTTTTTTGCTAATTGCTTCAAACGAAAATCGTATTTTACCTTTGTATTAAAAATGTATAGTTTCCGAGTAATCAGTATGAAACCGACGGTGCCGCTGAAAATTTTGATCGGAGTAAACATTTTAATTGTTCAATTAAATGAAAGCATTGTGCCGTGCATTATAATCATCGATACGCATCACTTGTGCTAGATGAGTGTTGATTTACCGAGTTTAATTAAGTTATGAAACTAATTATTATTATACACTGTATGTTACCATGGTCTCGGTATTAAAACCTAACGATGAATATCACATGAAATACTTTCAAGATATATTTTGTTATCCCTCGTAGCTGAAGACGATGCAAATCATTATTTCTATTAATCTCAATGAAGATCGTAATTATCAATTAAAGGATACTTTAACCTTCTTTACAGAAACCACTATGATTTTAACTAAAATGGCTTGTATTCTGAAATGTATTGTAACTATTTGTTATAGATTTTTCAAGGTGTTCTCATTCAGTATTCTGAATTTATACTATAAAGACATTTTTTTGCCTTTGGTGTGTAATGCATAAATTCATAAACCACTTAACTGACTCTCAAAATGATTTCACCTACAGTAATCTTCATTATCAGCGAGTAGAACATGGGCTCGATTATTATAAACAGAGATCATACGAAGTACTAAAATTTGCCTATAAATCTCATGAAGATATGAAGATCTTTGAAATAAGTTTAATAAATTGAATTGCGGGTTGGAATCGAATTATGAACCACGGGTTGTCCGGCCCCATGTGCGTTAACCGCTACCCTACCGTGGTGTCGGACTCGAATTCATAAAGTCCATTCCATGCAGAACAAGGCAAGTGGATCAAGCCAAACAGTGGGAACCCATAGCTCACTTATTAGTTACTTATACATACAGCTAGTTACTATCTATATTGTATTTTATTTGTAACATTTAAACTGTCCTACTGTCAACCATAAGTGGTTCAGTTGAGGACATGAGAGTACAGATAACGATAACCCTGCATATACTCGAAATATAAAATAACACCGATATTGGTAATGAAGTATGCGTCATTTGCATCGATCCGAGGATAACTCAATCAGGTATGCGACGAGCTATATCGGGGAATAGAAAGGTAGCATTGTTTTAAACCCACACACAGACTGTAAGGATACGTCGTATCTCAGGGGAGCACCACCTACTGCGAGCTTATCTATTAATGGCTGAGTTGCGTTATAGAGACCGGATTACGCAAATTAATTCATTATTTATAAACGGCTCTTGAGTAAAGCAGCCTCATTGGACATGACTGTTTTACATAAACAGCTCTTGTTTTCATTTTGGCAGATAACAGTGAATAAAGATAAATGAGGTTTATTATCAGATAGATACCTGCATATCGAGAATATCTACCCAGCATCTTTCCAATGTTGAACAAAATGTACAGCCAATAGATATTATTATATCGTTCGGAGACGATGTTTATTAATTGTGGTAAAGTTTATATATTTAATATGTTATTTTACATAAAATAACAAATGACATAGTGAAAAGATTATGATCAATTCCTTAAAATTGTAGTAACTTTAATTTTTGTTTCTCTTGTCTCGTATGGGCAGTGGTGACTCTACTGTCTATTGTCTAATGGGTACAATCAATAATGAACCCTTAACGTGTCCTTCAAAACACAGAGACGTTCAGAAATTAAACTACTTAAGAGAGCAACCACATATAGAATGACCACCCGTCTAAATGCTTATCCTCGCTGATCACGATTCGGTTAGGGCACGAGCTACGAGATCTTAAGAATCAATGGACACGCGTTTAACCCAATCAAATATTCGAAATAGAACATAACAAAAATAAAATTAACAGATTTATAACATATAGATTTTTTTTATAACCATAAAATAAACTATAAAATCATAGAAAAGGTTAAACAAAATAAATATTGATATACCTGAGTAGTGATATAATCTTGCTGTGCAGAATAACAGAACATGACACACCCACCACACCTTATAGGCAGATGACGCTTGACGATCCTTTGTGTATAGGTAAGTATATTTACAATATTGTTATCTTATTCGACATTAGCTACATTTACGGTCAACCTGGTCATTAAACTACCATTGTTACGTTAGGTTTTCAATACATTGTCAATAACTGTAGATGAAGATATTAATGTTGTTGTTTTTAGGAGCCAAATTCTATATTGTTTACAAAATTATTATTTTTGAACAACCAGGCGCCCAACACTATAGACTGACTCTAATAGTTACTCAACCTCGTCAATAGTTTACAGTTCGGTGAGTGCAAATGGTTATGATCTCGAGGTCTCGATTATAGAAATGAGGATTGAGCTTAGTTGACGCAACCCAGCTTTACCTACAAAAGTGGAAACGTACAACACGTGCATTTACCATGAGTAAAATCTTAATTCGATTACTAACTATTCAGTATGTAGTCTTTAAATACGAATATTGTTCCCGCCTTGCTTTTCAAGTTTCAAGCAACTTAACTTTAACTGTTATTAGAATATTACAAAAACGTTAATTAAGAGACAATGATTTTATGAATGTGATTACTCATAATGCGATCTATTAAAAACCACCAAAGAAACTAGGTGCAATAAATGAGATCAGGAATTTTAGGCTTACATAATGCGACTAGAAATTAGATTTAAACTAAATAATGTTAAGTTGACAATTTTATTATTATTCCAAATTATTTATTTATAGTTCTTATTTTTAACATATTTATATCTATAAAATTGAAACAAAAAAGCTAACAATAATGTATAAATAAATATGAAAAAAATAGAGGTCCTCCAGCGGCGAGGTTTGACGCCCTAGGCCGCCGGTGGTCAGGGCGACAGAGTAAGGAACCTCCTTACAATGCTTACTTATTATTATTATTGTTGTTGTTTGGGGCTTGATACCTTGATGGATCTGATCTGTTGTAGCAGAGGTCCTTGACTTTGTTTAAGGTCACTATAGCTTTTATAAACTTCCAGATTGATTGTGCAGTAAGTTTGTATCTCTTCCGGTTGCATGATATGCTGTCCTAAGTAGATACATCTATAACGCATTAGCGGTCCGCGCGAGCACAGAATATGCTTAGGTTGAAAATGTGCTTATTCAGCTTGCAGTGCACATATTTTTAACGTTTGAATTAAAGTAATTATTTCGACCCTTTTTTGTTATAGCACCTAATAAGAGCCTTTGAGTGTACAGATCCAGCTGAGGATTTCCACAGTTCTATGGCTGCTGACGTGCATTGGTCGTTGAGAATAGAGTAGGCCCTTTGCTTGGTAATAGCACAAAATGATTCGAGTCCGTTTTGATGGTTAACGGCTGCAACTCTCGCTAGTTCATCTGCCTTCTCATTCCCATCTATTCCTGAGTGCCCAGGTACCCATCTGAGCGTAAGTCTGTCGGATTGACACAGTGAATTCAGTTTTTCTTTGCTGCATTGTACTTGTTTAAGTTGACTAAGCAACCTTTGCTAGAGTACACATCGACTAAAAAACTAAACTAAAATTGTAACACGCGACATGTTCATCAGGCAAATAAGGATAAAAAAAATAAAAATTCCCAAGAGCGTTTAGGTCGTCGACTGTTATCGATGTTTCCTTTCGACCTTTATTTCTCCTTATGCACAGTATGTATCTAATCGGTCTGCCCCATAGTGAGTCATCCGCCCACCCGCGTTGTATATAGGTTATCCGATTAGATGTCGCAACTAACACTCGATGCACATTGATGTCAATCGATGCGGGCGTAACAGATACCGCAGTACTTAACGATTCAGGATCGATTACTGTTACGCATCGATTCAAACGGCGTTTTGTTATCCTTGCGGCAAATTATTATTGATCTGTCGACGCGTATATTTAAGAATACAACACTTGTTACTATTCTTGTTATTTTCCTGCCAAATGCGCAATTACTATTTGGAATGATAAACACATTCATCGTTGCCACATTCTGGGATACACTAGATATAAAGATATTTCCAAGGTCAGAGTGCATCCACCGATGTGGCGTCGTCTGTACAATTCGTCTCAGAGAAAGGTTTTGCTTTGTTAAGTGATTTATTTCAAGTAATATTATGATACAGATTAGAGTTGATAAAATACGGGGTAGGTAAAAAATACTATCACTTAAAAGTACTTTACCCGTGCAGAATTGTACTGTTCAAACAGAAACATAAACATGACGATGACGCATTATTGAATCTCACATTTCCATTCGCAACAGATGCTCATGTCCAAATATGTCATCGAGAGACATGGTGGCGGTAAACAATAGTTACTAGTCATAATGAGCATAATGCAACTGTTTGTGTATACAAACATAAAACATAACGTACCTACTCGTATATACTCGTAAATATCAGGTGAGAATGTGGGATTATGTGGGCGCAGCGCATAATACCTAGATTGTTCATAGCCAATATAGTTATTTCAATACTCTTTAAAGAATGTTATTAAAAAAACTTATTTTTAAAAATCTCTGGCTATCTAATATTCATTTTTGAAGAGAAAACTTACTTAGTAGTGAACGCAACTGAACCGACACGCTTGGGTCGGTGACGCAGAAAGATTATTTTTCACAAAAACCAACAAAATCGCCCGACAGTAAGGCGCGGGTAGAATACGGGATTGATAAACCACTATAAGTAGTTGTCCAATCACTACTCCATACATTAAACCAGAAACTCGTGATGCTTTTCACATCAGTTAAAATGCCATGGAGAAGATATTCAATTTAAGACTAGATAATATTTTTAACGCAATATAAATATATTATACGAATATACCCGCCCGTCCCGTTTTGGTGCAGAAACCTATTATTAAAAACAATAAAATCCTATTTAAAACTACTGTTAAACAAACTAAACAAAATAAAACGGTCATACGTAAATATAACTTGTTTGATTACTGTAAATATATTGAAATTGGTCCAGTGTTGCAAGAAGAAAATAAAAGAACACAAAACATCAATATTATATATCATTTTTTTTGAAATGTATGCACCAGTCTCGACAGCAGAGTTTCCCATTAAAATGGCCGTTGATGATTTTATTGTTTCTCATGTAGACTGACAAAAAGATAATTAATAAAAAAAGTATTTTAATAGCTATAAGATAATGGTTTTAGTTTTAGAAAGTTCCACGTAGGTCCTCATCAATTATGATAAAGTCGGTAATGTTGTTTATGAAAATTGAATTCCCGATTGCACAACGGTGTTTGGGTAATTAGCCGAAAAACCATAGCTCCGACAGTAAACGCGTGCGCCACAAAAAATAGTCGGACGCAGCAGGGATTCAATTAAAAAGCGTTTGCGCACGTAATCGGAAACCTGACCGCGACTGGGTTGGCAATCATGGTGATTGCAGGATTTTTTAGTTACATTAACTGACTGGCTCACATGTATGTTGGCAAAATTTTATAACGGAATCACGAAATTGATGAAGAAAGATATTACGTGAATTTATGCTAATGCACGTAATAAATAACTAGTAGAGCAAACGAGCGACAATTAATTGAATGCATTCAGCAGTTTTTTTGCTATAAATGCGAATACAATTAAATTCTTATTATTTATACAATTCTTATATAAAGTTATGTCAGTATATATATTGCACAGCTTTTATATTGTTCCATTTTAATAAATTTTGGCGATCAGGCAATCCCCTGCCCTTGCCAAGACTTAAAACATTCAAGGACTGACGCAGGGTTGATTATTTGAAGGGATATGATGCGACATCGCATGATATGTAATCTACCTCTTGCTTAAGCGAACCGAAAAGAAAAGCCGGAGTTAAAAGGTATGTTATTACGCGCGTTTAATCATATATCTAAAAAAGTATAAAAATTATATTATAAATTATAATCTTATTAAAATATAGACTAAGTGTAAAATAAAAAACGTTTTTATTCACGTAGACTTCAAAAAAGCGCTTGTAAATAGTCAGAACATGTTTGTAGTAATATAGTTGTGTACATTATTATTTCTAGTAACATAGATATTTAGGTATACATTGTATTGATTGTATGAAAACATTTATAAAATTGATTTTATAATAGCAATGATATTTAGCTAGCTCGTATCAAGTTATTGTCAAGAGATTATGTTTCAGTTTAATTATCTAGTTTAAGTGTAATATTTTTACTACATATTGTCAATGGTTCTGTATATATTAAGGTATTATTATTATGACGGACCTTGTGTTAATAACGAAGGTCGCGCTTTAATGCTACCACCGGATCCAATGCGCCCCAACTGAGAAGACCCAGCGAAACAAACTCAGTGGGTTCATCTACTACCGGTTTCAACACAACCCAGTTGAGACGGTCCGGCGAAACATACTCAAGCGGGCATGAACACGGTATTTGGTCCAATTAGAGTAATTATTTAGTAAGCAAACACAATATATGCTCTATCGGTTGTCTGAATGCTTATTATTTTAGATTATATTTAGGTATACAAATGAAAAACTTCGAAACAATAACATTATTAATTTTGAGACAGAGTCAATAATTTTAAATTAAGTATATGATAGCAATCATATTACAGATAGTTCACGTAACTCAGCAGATTAGTCATGTCTATATGGCTACAAGATCTCCAGCGAGCAATGTGCAGGTAGGTAGTGAGACGTCTGGCTCTCAGATGATAGACGTCTGTGTCTTCATATGGTTCAACAAACTAAGCTCACTTAACCCTGGAAGAACTGTTGACTGCTGCGTCAAAAATTCTTCTTGAATCTCAACAGATACTCACCAACTAACACGACCATATTATGCTGTATTGCTAGTGCCATGTTTATATAGTACACAAGTCGGAAACAACATGCATGACCGATGACAAATCAATCGCCGAACTAACAGCTTTACGTGCTATCGAGGCATATAGGTGTAGGCAGTTTTCTGACTCTGGGTTGGAATTTAGCTACTTTCCCATTTAAAAATCAAATAATACTCATAAGCCTAAGATTTATGCGAGGATTGAAAGTGTAATTAACTAATATTACACATTGCATTGCAGTCAAATAATGCTTGTTTCGATTACCCCGCATAATTTGCTATTACAATATTGAATACAATACACCTATATTATTATGTGATAAAAATAATAACATATTGCAATATATCGAAACAAAGCGTATTCATAATGGCTTTGATAAATATATAACGGAAGCAATACAAATTCAGTATTCATTTACATTGGAAGATTGGTTGCTTTCGGGGTAGCGAACAAACAACTTACAAAGTCTACGGAAAAGTTTCAGCAACTCAATATTTCAACTCGTTATTGATCAACAATGCCAATAATATTTACAGGAAGCCTGAAAATAAATCTTAAACATTGAAAGGAGTGCTGGAGTGTTTGGCGAGCTGAATAAAAATGTCAAGAAGTTGCACTTTGCAAGTCGATGCGATCTATCACCGATACCCATTACGCACAAAAGCTTTTAGTGTGAACGAAATGAAACTATCAGCTACAGTAAATCAACACGGCCGAGAAAACTGACATTCTGCTAAATAAAATGATCTGTGGTTCGGATCGTTTGCCGTACTGGTTGTTCAGTCAGTATACTAGTACCTAATAGTGGAAAACGGAAGGAAATTGGATACCATTTTGGTACAATCCTCTTCGTATCTCTAAATGGATAAGGTATGCAAGCGGAAATAATAATAGATTACGACAGGTTTAACGCATATCACAGATTGGTAGGCAACGAATTTTTGAAAGCCTGGTTGCGGGTTGTGTTTTGTTATTCAATTATATGTCGGTACATTTGAACCATCAAAGCGCCACACATTATGTAGGTACAATATGAAAACCATAACAACGGTTGGCCAACCTGATAACACCAATTAGCCGGGGTATGGGTGCGCAAACGCAGCACGGTCTACCAACACATGCAAATCGTTTATTGGCACGACAATCAGATCGCGACGGGACCGGTCAACCGTACAGTCATTCGGTCGTTGACATCGCTATGGTGACACTGGACTCTCGCTAAACGTTTAAAAAAGGAAAAATAGAGTATTTTATGCGGAAGGAATTGACACATATACCTCCTTGCTGACGGGCTCAATTCTTAGATATTTTCTATTTTTATCGCCATTTGCTTTGTTTCTAACAAGCATTCCCTAAATCCAACGAAAAAGTTTGGGTTTGCCAGCTGTTACTTGATCTCTACTAAATATTTTACGGTAAGAATGTCTACCATATTGTTGTCAAATGTATACAATACCGAATTCCAAATCATTGTTACCTAAATAGAAAGCGAATAGTAATAGTGCTTTTCTTTGGTTTATATTTAGTTAAGAAACTTAATTCTCCAGACCTTCGAGAGCTTCCTAGTTCGATTTTATTGATCCTTAGGTAATTCAATGTTCGATTGAAGACTCAAATCGCGGACATTGAAACATTGTAATGTTTAGACGAAAGTGCGAATACGGTTGCAAAGCACTTGAGATCTTAATCAATACACATCTAGGTTATAATATAAAGTATATCTTATCTTGGGACTTGTATAGTACTTGCACTTACGGATCGATAGATATACACTCGTATAATACAATTTCATCAATTCAAGTTTGGTGAATCAGATAGAATGGTATTCACAATTCGAATGATAAGCCAATCGTCCTTGGGACAAAAACAGACGTGCATACTGATGAGAATTGGGTTAAAAAAATAAGGTTTAAAATAAATAGGGGACGTAACTTAAGAAGCACTGTTACACATGAAACTGAACTAATTAAACAAAACCCCTTTTGAAAATAAAGCTCCCATACAAAATGTTTCAGCTGATCGTTTTTCTTGTATGGGGGGTTAATTTATACATTTTCTTGTATCTACACGTGTAGCACACAAATCCGTTGCTCAGTTGCATATACATATTAAGCTCCGTTGAGTTGCATCCACTATTAGAGAGAACATCGAGAATTCCTTTTTACTAAATGGGTTAATAACAGTGATCGTGGGAAGTATATTACTACGGTGTTCATGGTCCTAGTCTTAAATCAAATTAATCAGCATAAAACTAATAGAACACCACAACAGTGATGGATAATCGATGACATATTATAATTAAACAAGTACATTTCCTGTTTAGTTTTTAAACTTTTACGAGTAGGTAATGCAGTTTATATGCAATTTAGGTTTGCTCAAAGCTTTCCTGCGACTCAATGCATCGTCGCGTATATTCATTCCGCTGAATTCCGCGGCATTCTGTCTAATGACGAATTAGGTATCGTTCTGTCGCTTACGTACCAATAATTCTCGGGCTAAGAAACGAACTTTACAAAGCAATCCACAGAACTTAATTTTATTTATTCTAGTCTTTGTGAGACAGAGAGAAATTTAGACTGAACTAAACCTAGTCGTGTAACAGGAGTTAAAATTAGCAAGAAAGGTGGTAGACAACTTTCCAGTGACCTTTAAACAAATAATATCAAAGAAATGTAGTCAGAACTTCGTGTACTTCGTTGGTCAAATGTTGTATTGAATAACTGTTTAAGTGTTAACGTATTTACAAGGGTTACCTTAAAGTTCAGTTGGACTGCTAACTCTGAATGGCAAGCTATCTTCTGATGTGACGTCAACTGATTTTTTTTTCTTATTATACTAATATTAAAATGGGATTTTTTTGTAAGTTTATATATATAATATTCAACGTTATCGGAGCTTATTATTAAACATGGTAATTTTCTTATTGAGCTAAGAATTTTTAGCTAAATTACACTGAATATCGCAAAATCGATAGTTACACTTCGCCTTCGGGCAATTAATGCCAGCCCAAGCTTTGCGTTATGGTCACGTCCTTTGAATCCAAGTAATATTTAGATTTTTTTCTAAAATTCTAATGCTAAATAGCAACAACAATTCTTCTTAAAGCCCAGAATTCAGCGTGGAGCTATATCACTCGCGCATTTAGAGGTTTTATAGGATATAAATTTCTTGTAAGCATTTTAAGTGGGGCACTTAGAATATTTCTAGAAACTAATCTTTTTAAAGTACTTTCCACCAACGTCTATACAAAGTTTCAGGTGTCTAGTCTGGACCAATTCTGAAAGCATTTTTCCAGTAATTTTCAGACACAAGAGGTGTGTGAAATTGACTTGCTCGAACGCCGCTAGTGCATCTTTCGGCGATAGAAACTGTGTACCTTTCAACTGATTTTTTATTTTGGGAAACAAAAAGAAGTCACACGGCGCCAAGTCAGGACTGTAAGGTGCGTGACCTAATTAAATTGTTAGGTTTAGTCTCTTACTGTGTGTTAACTAGGAAGTCTCTAGTTTTTAGTTTAGTGCGCAGGTGCGCACTCGGTGCTAAAAACATATCATGAACAGCCGCTTGTTGCTCACTGCCTCGAACACTTCTGGCAAATATTAATGCCACTGATGGTATACCTAACACTCTGCTTTGATGCTACTTTGATTCCGTAAAGGAATTGACACCAGCTATCAACTTACAGTAATATAACAAGCAAGCAAAAAGCCATACTGTTGAAAGAGTTACAGTACTGTTGACGGGCGCTTTGTTTCTGGTTCATATTGGTAAACCCTACAGTCGTCCTGTGACTTTATCATAAATACCCCGAGATGAGCCTGCGTCAAATATAATCATCGTGTCACGGCACCATTACACGCAGGCCTGCTTCTGAGGTTCAGTTGGTTTGTGCGGTACCGAGCGAGAAAAGATTCTCCTCACGCGAAAGTGCACGTGGAGAATCTCGTGAAAGCTTTCCGATCCGATCTGCACCATTTGCTGAATCTCCTCGTATGTTACACGCCTATTCTCTTAAATGATTTTTTTCACGGCCCTTCTTTTTTGTCAGTCAAGTACCTACCAATTACAAATAATTTTACTTTTATGATACATTTATCAGAAGATGAGATTCTAGAAACATTCTGAGTGGTCTGATATAAGAATGTTGTTTCTTATTATAAGACCGATGAACATTTTTTATTTTATATTATTTTAAATTTATAGAAATTGTCTGAATATTTCACAACTTAACTCCCATAAGATGATCGAATTAAACTTGTACAAAGTGCATACAATACATTTATAGCATCTAAATGGCTAAATGTGCCAGCGGCGGCGCGTTGAATTGTGGGCCTTAAATAAAAATCAATCCGCCAAGATATTTTAGTTGTAAATTTAAATAAATTGTTTACCACAAAAATACACTTTAGTTACTAATAATATATTTTTAATTTCCTAAGTGTTCCTTCCTTAGTAGGCAAGTAAAACACTTTAATCCACATAGACCCTGCTAATCCATAAAAATCACTTTTATGTACCAGTTTTAGTCCCAATGCAAAGTGCTTATAATCGGCAGGGATCAACCGAACGTCTACCCAGCGAATGACTATGAAATTCAGAACGATAAACAAAATTAAAATGACCTAGAGCGTTGTTGGTAAAGTAGGGTAATTTAAGAACCCCTCATAATAACGGCACTTCATCAACAGATCATAACGCAAATAGCTGCGGACCCCATACGCAGACGGGGGACATAACCACAATGGATCATTTCCGCAACTTGACGCCTCATACTCATAATAATGTACGAGTAATAGTGAGCTGAGTGAGAGGATGGACCTTTTAGTTTTATTGGAGGCAAGGCATCAGAAGCTGGAGCATTACAATACTATATACTATATGTATCTACCTAAAAATAAATTGGCGTGGATAAAAAATTAAATTGAGTTCAATTTAATTTAAAACAAAACACATTTTTTTGCGTAGCATTACTTTTACGGTTTATTGTATTTTTAATTTTCTCATGTATCGTTCGTTTACAAGATAAGTTGATTTTAGAGAAAAAAATCATTATTAATAACTCATTACTGAAATTAACAACACCTACCACTGCCTGTATTGATTTCTTCACCAAAAGTAGGAGAATGATGTAATTTGATATTTGCTGAATTTTTCATTACTTGATCGGATTTGATTCGTATATTTAAAAAAATACGGGCGGGAATTGCGTGAAACGACAAAGTTAGGCCTTGTTAAAGTATTAATGTCGGTCAAACATTTCTTGAATATAGAAAGCCAACATCATTTTTAATATTATCTTTAATCTGAATACAGTAAGATCCAATAAAAAGTCCTCATTTAGTCGTCAGGCTCGGTAAGACTGTCGGCCGTCGTCGACCGTGTTGAACTTTTTTACTGTGCCTGTACAAAGAAGCGGAACAAAGCGGAGAGAGCGGCCTTTGTGCAGATATGTTGAGTGCGAAGGCACTTAACTCAGACATCGGTGGAGACAGCAGCGAAAACCGGTATCCCCATTTTCCATTGGACCTTCTGTTCTTGTGGGTTGGATCCAACTATTACATAACTACGGAATATTTCATTTCGGAGTTAGGGGCGAAAGGAAACAGGTCGTTAATGTCTTAGATACCGTCGTATTATGTTATGACACAACTTGAAACGATAACCTCCCAACATATGATAGCTTTACTTCCTTTATGTGAGAGTGTGCAGACAGAAAGGTACATAAAACTAGGATAATTATTTGAATTACGTGTATATGTTGTGCATCAGGCGGGCCGGAGTTCGTTTTATTGGCTTGCCCTAATTGCCTCCCGTCCCGCATTAACGACGTTTGCTACGACCTAGATGGGTTAGGAATACGGTCGGTCATCACTTTATATTAAAATTGTCGATACCACCTTAACACTTGGCTGGTGTATTGCCTATATTTCCTAGTTGTACTATCGAATATCATAAATAAATCTGTTATCAGGCGACGGACGACGAACGCAATCAATTATGACGAAGAATGCAGGTCGCAAGGCGCAAATTTCAATTTTCCGAGCATACAGCTAGACCCAGGTAACCGAAATTTATCTCATGGTGTCGGGACGGAAACCCGACGCCTTTCAATCACCTTGCTTGACTCATCGCGAAAGGAGGAAAAGGAATTGTTTGGGAAATCCATTGTATTACAGCCATCTTGTGCAGAATGTTTAAGGCAGATGGACGGACATGAGGCACGACGGTAAGAGTGGCATAAACTAGATGCGTAAGTCGAAATATTACATAGGTTTTTATACCCATAGCCGACGCAAATTTGATCTTAGAACATAAAAGCGAAATTACACTCTTAAACTCGAAAACTACTTCACCTCTTTTTATAAGAATCGACCGCTGGTCTAAACATAGGAATACATTATCCGCAGCGGCGACAGTTGATGAAATGTGCACTGAGCAGGTAATACAGGTATGAATAGAGCCGTGTACGTAACAAATGCAGTAAAAACTTGCACTTATCCGTTACAGCTGGAATAGAGTCGCTATGCCTTGCGTGCACATGACCATCCGGTTCTTTCCTTTGATGGTTAGTACTTAGGAGTCAACGGTTAGTCGGATAGGTCGATATATTTATTACATCATGCTTTCGTTGCTAATCTACTGAGCGCAACGGTCTCGGTGACGCATGCCCGCCTCCTGCGGTCAATTTAACAGAATTTATAGCAGCTGCAAGGTCGGCAAAGGATAACGAACCTTACCCGCAGCGGTGTGTTACGAAACAAGTCATCATTTAACAAATTGAATATAATCATTAAGGTGCAAAAAGGTGTATGTTATCGGGATTTCTCAATATGAAAAACTCAGAGATTTTTTTAACAAATTATGCTGAAACAACTAAGAAGCAGTATTATTATTGTCCACTATTTCGGAACTATGATTACATTGACATATAGACATAGCGTACACAAGTTTATACAAATGGCAACTATAATTTGTCTGTTGACAAGAAATATTCGTAGCATTACGGAGTCAGAAAGTTGGCATTCGATACCCTCATGCCTCGGAGATCACGTAAGATCCTGTGGCTATTCTCCGTAGAGAATGGCTGCAATTTGATAAGGATGACATTACTATTTAACTACAGAACAATAATTAAAGGCATTGATTGATTATGTGAAAGCCATGTGACCTAGGTAGTAAATTAAACACGCAGATTGAACTCGGGTATGCAATAAAAGTTTTTGTTCCAATCGCATAGGACAGTCGTATAGGTATGTAATCTAACGTTGGATTAATTGAATCGCCCGAGGCTCCGTGTGTCCATTTCTACTGGACCGGAGTTAAAAAATAGTAAAAATTTTACGTAGTCATCATCGCCGGTCGCCAGCACGTGTACAATTTGCGATTGAAATGGGAGGAAAGTTTAATAATAGGAGAATAGACATGTATAATGATATCATATCAGTACGAATATAATCCTATGTCTTTAATTCATTACTACATACAATTTTCGTGTCGTAGTCACAAATAAGAAAATAGTTGTTTCTTGTAGTGTACGTATAACGCCGTTCACATATTCGCATGTCTCAAGTTAAAAGTCAGTCATATATGAAAATTAAATATTCGTGATAAACTTTGAATATAGCAAACACTTTATATACTCCACCAGTCAGTATTTACTCAATCTCACTTACTGAAATGTAATTATTAAAGAAGGCAGAGTCAACTATTCTATATGTAGGACAAAACTCTTAAGTTAAAATTATATAATCGTTATAACGCAGTTTTATTGAATATGTTGTATTAAAGTTAGCTGGTGGACTAACAGAGTACCGAGTATTCAAGTTATTACGGAAGCCTCGACGCTACACGTAATAAGATTACCCGCCTAGCCAGGACCAAATTACTTTAGACCGGTATGTACCATCGGTTTTCAATGATTAACTAAGTCAGCTGCAATGCTAGTAGTCGACATAATTATGTACAACTGAATACAAGTAAATGCAGTGGAATATTATCAGCCTCACATAACCGCCATATTTTGTACTACCAGGCTGTTCACATCCAAGCAGTGGATGCGTAAACTTCTCTCGCCTCCACAATATACTCGTATGAAGCCCTGAGCCATGGATATGACTCAACCGAATCCAGAGCTAGTGGTAGTTGTACTACTTCATACACGGACTCACTCTGAGAAAAGCAGTACAACCTTCACAAATTGCAGATAACTGGGGACATAATGAATCAGCGACGCAGAACGGATGCGGTATTGGTCCTCAAGCATGCCTCGCCTTGCTTAGTGTGCACCGACACGGCACTATAGGGTACTCTATCAAATCGACCCTTCCAACAAATGCAATAGATTGTATTGCTTTAACTAGGTAGATGTTTAGAGGTATCGCAAAAGATTCTATGAGGTATAATAACATCAAATGAACACAAACCATATACACTAAAATATCATAAATTATATAAATTCAATGTTGCCTTGTAGCATCAAAACATTGGCTAGTTCTATATATATCTTCGAATAAAGCAACGAAATATAATTAGTACGGCATTTACTGATTACTAGATATGTTGTCAAAAGTCCTACGGTATGCACTAATTACTAGATAATTCGACAAAAATCCTTTCTTTCATAATTTGCTCAATAATAATCATTTATCCAACTTACGATAATAAATATTAAGCGTTTAATCACTTAAGCACAAACTCACCATTCAAATAGGATAGGAATGTAATGTTAGTAAATTTTCACATAGTTTGTCAATATCAATTTGATTAGATATCACGACGTCACGATGCCCAAATTACCCTAATTCTCAAGAGGAACCTTTCAAATTACTCATAAATGTATTTATTTACGTAGTTGTATCAACCATTGAGCGTAATAAAGGCTCGGATGCCCCGTGACAGGCAGTGTACATAATTTAATTACAACAACATCGTAACAAATTAAAGAAGCCATTAGTCATTGAAATCTGTCGTCGCAAAGTGTGGTGGAATCCAAACGTAATTTGGTTAAAAGCTTTAGAAAGTGTGACGTTTTGCGGAAAGCCAAGGGAAGAAAATGTTAAGACTTAATTTCTAAAATGAAGGACAGATTCAACTGATTTGTACAATTGAATGTCGTTACATAAATAGAAAGGTTATCTGGATTATTACCGGAATTCATTCAACTAAACCTCCATCATTGGGTAGATTGCTAATGTTAAGATTATTTACTTTGTTTGAAACAAATACCATTTAACTTATTTACCTCATTTACAAACAAAGGCGAACATTTCCAATTCAATTTAAATCCTTCAGAATACATTTGAATCACTTGAACGCCTAAAGACATTTCATTCGATGAACTAATATTTAATTACGAAACGGCCGTAAGCAGGTATTTAGCAGTAATTTCCAATAGAATAACAAAACACATGACATTCTTAGAATGGTAAATAAAATGATCACACTTTATGTGATATGATTAAAATTCAGTTCAGGGTCAGTTACGGTTCTTCGGAAGTGTGCTTTAATTTTACACCTTATGGAAAGAATATGCTACTAAGTTATTGATAAGAACCACGGTAACCTGTAGTAAGTTTACAAAAGAAGGCAACGAAAGCGACTAGTTATTGATAGATACCGTCGTAACTTCAATTTTTTTTTATAATATTTGGGGACAATGTCACATTGATCATCCTAGCCCCAAACTAAGCAAAGCTTGTACTATGGGTACCAGGCGACGATATATATACTTATATAGATAGATAAATACTTATATACATAGAAAACATCCATGACTCACAAACAACAAATATTCGTGCTCATCACACAAATATTTGCACTCACCGGGATTCGAACCCAGGACCACCAGCTTCGTAGGCAGGATCACTACCAACTAGGCTACGGTAACCGTCTATTGAGGAGGTGAATTAGACGCGTGATCAGCACCTAATCCACATATATCTTGACGAGGGCCCAATGGTACAAAACAAATCAAACATTGATTTAGATAGCGTCAAAAATATATTTTGCTATCGTTTTTCTAATCAATAAACAAAAAGAAAAAAGATTAATTTAAATATATAAATATTCCATCGACAGATTCGTTCATTTTGGTCTGATTGATATTGTTCAATTAGACAAAAATGAACGAATGTGACAACAACCAGGTTTAACTTCATAATCAAATCGAGCTGTCTAAACCAGACGCTCAATAAGGCAAATCACAAACTTTCAGAACTTGACCTTCCAAGTTCAGAAGCGAGCTGTACCCCTCCGCTGAACCCGCCCCACCCTTACCGCGCCCGACCCGCATTGCAGTGAAACAGAAGGACGAAACTAAATAAGAATCAGACTTGTATTAAGTCTGTTTAAATCCTTTCGATTCTACTCAACGATATGAGTCTCACGTCGTACAAGTGTCGACGACCTTCTCCTATATGGTATTGAACTGCACAATTCTTCATTTATTGTGTGGCAGTCGAGATACCGAATACTAATTTGTGCACCAATAGCCTTAGTATAAATGACAATGAAGAGACAATTGGCCATTTCGTGCCAGGCTTGGGACTCGGGGGACAGTTTCGTAATAAGAACGCTATGAAAAGCTTCAGTAGGGTTGGCAGAGCCTTGACACCTACCAGTATACAAGCGGAGGTCAAGGTGGCCCTAATGCGTTTACGGCTTACTACTTTGCGCACTTTATAGTCATCGCTCGGCCCTGAACGGTCGTTTCTCCCTAAATCCTAAAAATAAAAGTAGAATAAAATACTCGTTCGGACCAGATTTCGCTTTGATGTGGAATTTATATTGATACCGACGTATTCGGAATTTAATTGCTTCGCAAGTTAAGTCGTTATTGGGACCAGTCTAATAACCAAGAATATTGGTTTTAAATTAGAGAAACTTTAGATAGGACGCATTATTTACAAAAACTGCTGCAGATCAATTACATCGAATATATTCAACATAGAAAGTCATATTTTCAGTGTCACAAAAAATATGCATAATATAATCAAACTGAATCGCTCCATTTATGTGCAAAATGCCATTAAAGTATCAATTCAATTCTAGTTATAGCCGTGGCGTTTTGGCCTTTTAAAATTTCCCTGATATCAGGATGTAGCAATAGGCCTTAATATCTGAAATATAAGAACAATTTTATCACCTAAGAGCAAGACGTGAGTGTTAAAACTATTTATATGATATTGGGGAAAACTATAAACATGACGAAATGTCAGTGTTGACTTACTAAATAATTATTTGAATACTTACTATTATAAAAAAATCTGGTAAACGTACGCGGTTGAAGTATCTAAGTGAAATATTCTTGGCATGTATTTTAGTAGAGGCTATACACGATGAGTCACAAGTCACAACGTCCTTCACCTCAGCTCGGACGTAGCGCTCGACATCCGCATTCACAATTTTACCCACTAAAACCCTCTCTCGAGCACAGTTTATTCACGTCACATTTGAATTCATTCATAGAGCTGACGTAAATGCCATGACTCTTAATTCAAAACCGTTTTATAGCAAGTAGCCAGAACACTTATTTACTTAAATAACGCAAATGTTTGTATTTTTGGGAAAGTTATTTTGTATCCAAACTGGCAGACAATATTGTGATATTGTTTGCCAATCTGCTTACATGTACACATGCAGAACTCGTATTACACGTGTAAAATTTTGGGATTTTATACTGTTACCGGATTAGCAAATTAATGTTACGTGAAGCTACTTAGTTTTTATACGCAATTATTGAAATTAAGCCGCAACTTTGTCCGCAGACAAATGAAATGAAAAAAATATGAATTACTCAAAATGTAATAATGGTTTCAGTTCGTTCGTTGGTGCTACAAACTCGGCGAAACAATGATATATGAATATGTGCTGTGTGAAATTTCTTGCGGATAGTAGTAATTTTGTTCTTCGCAAGTATAAATAAAATAAACCCTGATCATGATAAATACTATGATACAGGGTCGGATTTTGGATAACTATATTTAATGAAAAGATATCTATGTCTACGACACTTATCTCAAATATAGATACTCTTTTTACTTCTCATTTTAAAAACCAGTAGATAAACCTGAGTTACACTGTGAATTATAATACATAATGAATGAGATAAAGTGAATCATTTAAACGTTGAAAGTGGAGAGTGTGCCCTACAAAATGGAGCTGTCACGTAACGTGAAGTTCATTTGCTAATAGACCGCTCCGTGCTTTTATAACTCCGCCGAGTACCATCACCATTCATATGCCTGTGTTTATTTACACAAATTAAAATTCAAACAGATTTTATTTATACTTCAGTACAATTGGAATGTCCATAGGCGGACTTAATGCCAAAGGCATTTTCTACTAGTCCACCTTAGGGTAGTGCAGAGAGATCATGGTAGGTGCACTTAGGTATAAAAAATGTATTTACTTATTATAATAATAATAAAGAACACTATCTATAATATATAAATATATAGGTACAATACGTACTATACATTTAATACTATACAATACATACTATATGATTTTAAACTAATGAATACTATAATATACAGATTTTGCAACAAGGCAGACAGCATTACAAATACTCACACGAAATCGAACTGAAGGAGTTTTAATATGTCAAAATTATCTATTTAGCACGTATTGAGAACTAAGATTGTTGCAGATTTATGTACATACTAACCCGTATACATTGCATCGTATTTTGCAAGGCACGCATAACAACAACATTCGAAAGTGTGTCAAGATTGCAATAGCAACGAAGAGTCGACGCGATGCGCTAAGCGGGAAATTAAAACAATATTAACCAACAGCTTAATGGCTTCCGCTATCTAAACCCCAAATCTCTTACCCCCTTATTACTAAATGAACTCTAGACTTTGTTAGACGGATAATCCTCATTCTAATTAAAAACCATCCATGGTTTCAAATTGAGGATTATCTTATATACTAACTCTTTACTCTCTTTTATGTATTAAGGGTTTACGATTTCATTTGGAAAAACTATCTGGATATTAAAAGGCACTCATACTATGGGCCACATATTTTAAAGAGCACACTAGTCGCCAAATTTGTCCATCAAAACGAAAAGGTAATTATTGCACTTAACCTAAAGTTGTGCTTAATTTAAATAAATAGTTAAGTGAAATAGTACATAACGAAGTAATGAAACAATTACAATAATTTACTAATTAGTCATTTCAGGCACTCTGGTTAGGCAACCAGGCTCACGGTCAGTCCATAGATGGGTGACCGCCAAAGTGGTTTAATTTCTGAGCGTTTCCGTGCCTGCGAAGGCACGTTAAAGCTATCGACCCCAGTTGTAGATATTAAGCAATAGTCGTAAAGCCATGTCAGAGGCCCTAGGACTCTGACACTAGGGTAACCACTGCTCATACAATAAGTCTGTAAATACTTAATAGTGCAGTATTAATAGATTATAAGTCAATATTCTCGCTTTTTTTAAAGTTTTAACAGAATTTTACAGTTTACAACCATATTAACAATAAAATTTGATCAATACCAATAATTCAATAGATGATTAACCTTCAGGATTTGACTGAAAACGTGATTGAAAAGGTCAAACTTAAATACAATTTTAAACCTTGTACAGGCATGCCAAATGATTAAACATTTCAATACAAAAATGCGTTTCCTAAACAACTGTAGTAAGAAAAGAGTAATAAAGTACGATATTTTTATAGCTATTACAGCCTAGGCTGTACAGCCTTCAACATGGAACTTAATTAGGAGAGTTAAGATTCGTTTTTAAACACTGTCCTAAGTATACAATGGAATAACACATAAATAAAATGGAATTGAGGGTAGAACAATAAAAATGCAAATATCGATCATAACAGGCCAGACATTATTGTCTGCGCCCGCGGGATGCCTCCCATTCTATTCACGCTTTATAGGGGTTCATGATACGCGATGTTCCACACAACCCTGTCGATTCGTCTCTTGTTCGCCAATAAAGGTGGACATTTAATGAAAGCAATTTACCCAGAAACTCATCATCATCTACATGTATTTACAATAAGGTACACACAATATCATAAACAATAACCGTACGCAAGAAACCGATGTGTGATGTTGAGTTTGTGGTCCGGGAGATCGCGGATTTCAATCCTAACGATATTTGTGACAAAACCTAATAATTGTTTCGGGGTAAAATTATGGTGGCGGTGGACTTCCTTGCTTCAGAGACAAGTTAAGCCGTCACCTATATCGACATAACAATCGTTATGGGTATGCAGAAGCCAAAAACAATCTGACACCTGGTAAAAGCATCCTGGTTATTGGTGCCCCATGGGTTGTAAGGTTAGGACCCCTACAGGAATGGCAAAAAATACATGGAAGGAGATACATACACAACAATAAAAAAATTGTTAATCTTTACTCTTTATTTTTACTACTTTACTCTTTATAAAAAAATTGTTAGTCTTTACACAAGTAACGCAAGTAAAAAAAATCTGCACGACCTCAAAAACAGAGAAAACTTACGTCTCTAGCCAGAGACTAATATATTATGGTGTGCCCCAAGGTAGTATCTTGGGACCTTTATTATTTCTCATTTATATAAATGATCTGCCAAGGGTGACACATCATCCTATGGTTCTTTTTGCTGACGACAGTACAGTAGTGTTTAGTGCAAAAGATATTATAACCCTCGAAATAGACATAAATAATTGCTTAGAAGTATTAATTGATTGGTTAACAGTAAATAACTTAAAAGTAAATTTTGATAAGACAAAAATTATGACATATGGACAAAACACTAACAATACTAAAACTGATATACGATATGGGGAAAAAAATATTTCTGAAACCACAACCACAAAATTTTTAGGACTAGTACTTGATAGAGATATGTCATGGAAATCACATACTGACAGTGTGTGTAAACGGCTTAGTCAGTGCTCATATGCTCTATATAAACTTTACACAGAGGTAAATCAGAGTACTCTATTAACTGCATACCACGCATACGTCACTTCGACTCTGCGCTACGGTTTAATATTCTGGGGCAACTCAACAAATATAGAGGCTGTGTTTAGATCCCAAAAAAGGTGTCTTCGTGCTATATCTGGTCTACAAAGCACTGATAGTTGTAAACCACTATTTAAAAGTCTTCGTGTATTGACATTATCTTGTCTTTACATATACGAGGTATCAATGTTTGTGAAAATCAACTTCCATCTATTTGACACACTAAAAAGCAAACGACACAAAAATAAAATTAGATTCCGACCTCACAAAAAGACCGTGTATAATAAAAATTTCTTGGGTATGGCCCCAAAAATTTATAATAAATTACCCAAAAACATTATATTAGAAGATCCTATCACAAAATACAGAAAGAAACTTCTTGAATTTTTAATAAATAAGGCATACTACTCTATAAAAGAGTACTTGACTGATAATTTAGAAATTTAGGTGAATGCTTTGTAAGTCCGATTTAAGTTATGATGTTGATGATAAATTCTATTGTAGTCTATATTAAGTGTAATACATGACATAATGCTAATAATAAGATATTTAGATAATAAGATATTTAGTGACATTAACTTTGATGTAATAATGTAATACTTTGCATGCCACATCAGGCAGAACATAGTGAACTAAGCGCCTTTATTTGTCATCTTATATTGTACCTACCTATGTTCAGCAATAAATGACTTGATTGATTGATTGATTGATTACTGTGATCCGTCGAAATTCAAAGGGGGTAAGACTACAAGAACACACCTCCCAAAGAAAGAGGTTATCAAGTAGACTGAATGTATGCTACGCGATGGACCGATGATCTTGTGAGGGTTGCTGGAAACCGCTGTATGCGGATAGCGCAAGATTGGCAACTGTCAAGACCTTTGGGGGAGGCCGAGGCCTACCGAGTGCCTACCGGGCGGCATGAACAACTCTAGACAACAGAGGGTAACCACTGCCCATACGATAAGTAAGATCATGAGAGATATTTTTGTGCATGAAAATGTCTGTTTAGCTTGAGTCTGGGTTTAATTATCTATGTATTTACTATGGTTTCCATAGTAGAAACTCTGCGTAGTTTTGTATCAGATAGCCGTATGTGGAGAATGTCCCAGGATAGTATTATTATTATCTTCCTAAAACTACGTTTCAATATACTTGAAATGTTCATTTAAATTCCAATAGAGGTCACGATTTCATGGTATGACATAGATTTCATTCGCCATTTTATGAATAGAGGTGTTTTCGAAATCTACTATTATACATAATCAGCTAGCCATTGTTACCAAATGTATTTACAACGACGCCCATACGCTTACTCATCGTGCCACACATAAGGAGAATAACGATGAATACTTTATTTACGATAATCTCGTTATTAAACTACATCCGTTATTAGGTTCATCTAAAATAAGCCGAAATCACTACCAGCTACTAAAGTATTTTGTAAGAGACGGCACAGAACTTAAAGCATAGCGTACCTATGCTGTCCGTAAAAACTAGGGTAGGTATGTAAGGTAGAGAGCTATATATCAAAATAGCTTAGGACTTAAATAATCAAATATAATTGCCGTCTTTGGGGACTGCCGATAGAAGTGAAAACTAGTTTTTACACATCTAATGTAAATAATCTATACTAATATTATAAAGAGGAAATATTTGTGAGTTTGTGACGTTGTAAGGGGAAATCTCTGGATCTACAGAACCGATTTTCAAAATTATTTTACCAGTAGAAAGCTACGTTATTGTGGAGTGTCATAGGCTATGAAAAATTACAAAATTAATAACGCATCTTTACTGAAACTTGGATAATGTAATCCAAGTTGCGGGAGGGACAAAAATATTTATAACGCGGAACGAAGTCCGCGGGCACTGCTGGTCCACAATATAACAGTTGACACTTCACATTGGTATATACTCTTTGTATATACATATATACATAATTGTAAACTTATAACGCATGGAGGTATGTCTATGTACACAGTTTACATACAAAGCACAAGGGAAGCGTGCGGTGATATATTATGTACACCCTAAAAGTACACATATACCTACACAGAGTACATAAAGCTCATGCAAAGCGTTCGGTGACGATGACGCGGGTTACATGATATTTGTTCATCTAAAAAGTGCTCAACGCGCATAACGAATTTTTCACTTAAAATAAAATCAAAGATATCAACAGTTCTTTGTAATAACCGATTATAACAAAATTTATATTGATAATCGTTTCACTAACAACGGAAAGATAGGGTAACATAGTACAAAACTCCTTAATATTGTGCCCTATGGCGTTATGTATGTAACTATGCAACACAACGCCATAGTGTACAATACTGCGGAGTTTTGAACAGTTTAGGCAATGGTGGATATATCATGACCTTGACAGCGTCTCCATTGTGAAGGGAGTTAGGGCGTTTTTAGTAATGTACGTGAATACACTGATGTAGCGTTGACTGTACCTAATGATATGTTCTCTTCCTATACTATACTCAAAAAAAATGTGTCAGTTAAATACATTACAAAACAATGTTAAAATATGACAAATAGTCAAGTAACTATTTGTCGTAAAAAAATGTTCCGTGGCTTGTAAGGCGCACCGAACCGTATGATACACCAAAACAATTACGTTGTCGTTTAAAAAGAAGGTACCTTTTTGAAGTAGGTTGTGTTGAACAAGTGAATTCGAAGTAAACATTTTCAGTTAAAGTTTTCTATGAAACCGTTTTGGCCCTGTTGACTAACTGTTTCCGTGGTTCCAAAACAAAACTCTTCGTCACAGACGTCTCAGTAATGTACATTAGTACAGTAGTACAGCACGCGAGCGTATTACGCGATCGGGTGAACGTTCCACAGAAACTATAGTTAAAAAATCGTGACATTCGACAGCGAACATTGCGCAACCTATACAATCTAATAAACACAATCGTACAAAATTTAGTCCATTTCAATAACGCATTTGCGATTAAATTGCTTGTCTAATGTCATGCAAAATCTTATTTCGTACAGTCACGACACTGTCATGTTATTAGAGCTGGATGTAATAGACCCCGCCACAGCTGAACTACAGACAATTGTGTTATTCGTTGTTTTAGATAGGTCAACTAGGAATGGCCATGTGGGCCGGGCCGAGGGTATTGGGCTATCCGCGTACCCTGAGATTTTGGACAGGAGGTACGCGATACTTTGTGCACGAATTGTTGCGAAATATTTTCGTTTGGAGTAGCGGTCAGTTCTATTTAACTACTCTTGAATAGTTAAACTTAGCGTTTCGCGCGAATATTGAGAGCTCTCTTTAGGATAGAGGTTTAATTCATTCCCTAAGTCTCATGTTCTTCACGCTCACAGCCCTCATCGGTGCGTCGGCGACCTTAAGCAAAAGGTCATTTGGTGATGGACAACATTTTATTTTTGGACGTCTCCATGCTTTTTCAGGTCGTCTCCGTGCTTCAAAGAGCAAACTAAGCTAGACCGGGGTGTAGGTATCAGACAATAGTAGCTAAGCCGTGTCAGAGGCCTTTTCAGTAGATTGAACAGATCTCATTGCACAAATACGCTGTCGAGACATGCGTCAAGTAGATCAACGCTTAGTTCGAAGTTTAACTACTATATGTTTTATACTATGGTAATGCCACGGGTGTACAATTACAAAAGCGACAACAGCTACTCAGCAGAACGATCGGTAATAACTACCCGGGTGTTTGATGGCAAGGCGCCGTAGTCGTTTCTGTTATTCCAACAGAATAAATGGCAACAATAATACTGCAAAACTGTGAAGCAATTCGGTGCGTCATGCTGTTTTACGCAACTGTCAATGGTGGCAATTCAGTATTTTAGACGACTAAGCTAATATAAATGTTATTACATTTCCAGCTATCGTATTAATACTAGTCCAGTGTAATTATGTACCTAAGTTCAAGTGACTTGGGTATTTCGTATGCATAATTATCGTATGCTAACAATCTGATCTTACAATGAAATTACAATTAGCCTAGAAGGCTTTCACTCCTTTACCGGATAATAAAGGCGACGACAAAAGGCTCTATCAGAATAAAACTGTAGGCTATATAACCCGTGCCAAAACCGAGTTCGACCCAGTGGGGTTTTGGCCTTGACACAGGGTTACTGACGGGTAGATAGATACATGAGAGGGCAATTTAATTTTCCATCGGTGACACATAACTAATACCAAAGAAGAGATAGATCAAGGAACAGATGGATGATGTATTAATAAGGATATGCGTAAAACTAATACAGTCTAAGGATGCGTATAGTAACAGATAACTAAATTAACATCGACATAATCGACTCCAAAAAGGAGAACTTTATAAATTCGACGGTATGTTCTAAGTTACGCGATTTTTTTGTTGTTTTTGACCCGATTGTGATATTTTTTTTTCGATAGGAAATGCTTTTGAATTTTTTCTATATATTTTATTTTTGTTTGTTATTAAGAGAGTTCGGTTTTTTTAAACATTAACTATCATACGATCATTCTTAGATATAAATGCATTGATCTTAAATTTGTTCTTAATTAACATTTAGTTTAATGTTCTACAATAATATGCTCACCGCCATAAGCCCCCCCGACTGCACATTTTAAAAAGAGCTGTAACTATCAAATGGCTGACAAAATGTATACTAAACATATTTTATTTTAGTCTTATTTATTTCTACGCCCGCACTAGGAATTGAGGCCTTTTATCGAAGGAAAAAATAAAAACCAAACTTAATACCCATGGACCACGCACACCGGTACATAAAACAATTACAAATGGGTCACTCAAATAGTCCTCTGCGGGGATCGCACCCTAAACAAGAGGCCCTGAGGTAACAGCGAGGTGACTACGTACTATAACCACTGTCCCATACGAGCAGTCATTTAACGCGACAAAAGAAACTTTGAATTGAAAAACCGCATTGAAATCGATTCATCGGTTTCGCAGCGATGCTTAAGGAATATCCTTTGAAATTATACCCTTCTTATGAGTCACAGATTATAAATAATCACCGTAGTGGAACTATTGACGTATAAATATGTATATTTATCTATATTTAAAGCTTAAAGATAAAGATCTAAATCTTAGACTGAGTGAAACGAATTCGCCAGGGGTTATCACTCAAAAAGAGAATACACAACCTAATGGAGTCCATTACATGTGATCCTTGTCTTTCCAAAGACTCCGCAGCAGATAAGCAGACTAAGGCACAACTTCTCAGACAATGATTGATGTGGCGTGCCCCACGACTGTCAAGATAAAACGTAATATATTCCACATACTTTATCTCAGTTCGTAGCTCAATATGAATACGCTAGTGGATTATCGGTCTTTTGAGTGGAATGAAGCGAATCTAGTGAATTGTGTGATACGATATGCTCACGGGTATCCTGCACGAGATTACTTGCCATGTTAACACGAACGTGTTTATGAGGTTTTGTAGGAAAGTATTAACGCTGTGAAACACGTACTTTTACGTGAACTTGAAACTTAAATGAATGGACCTGGTATCAAACTCAAATGTACTTTTGTCAGAAAAACATGTAAGTTATTTTTTAAACATATTTTAAAATCAGAAACTATCAGTTGATGGCGATTAGAATAGGGAACTGCTATGCCTACGTTATCTTGTATTTATCAACTAGGTACTAAAAATTTATTTCACTGATTGCCTTTTTTTAAATGAATGTGATTCAAAATATTCATATATAATTGGAGCTGGTTAAAGATCGAATGCACCTAAGTTAATAAAATTTTTGTACCACCGGTGGGAAAAAACCTATTCGCATATTTCGGAGTAATCGGTGTACATACACGAAAATGAAAGACTGAATTGAGGACCTTCCTCTTTTTGAAATCGGTAATTAAAATACAGTAAATTCGCCAAAATTATTGACAATCACTATTTTCAGGAGTAGTTTAGGAGCAGCAATTTCAGATAAAAACATGGAAGTCTGGTCCGAACCCCGGCTCATTAATTCTCATTATTCTAGTATGTCAATTTGTACTTTAACTAATAAAAAGTGCACGTTAATTATCGGCTTCAACAAGTTTTCATAACATAGCAAATTCAAACACAAACAAAGGATAACTTCTTTCATATGAAATCTACTAGTAATAAGTTATAATTATACTAAAACTTACCTTCAAGTATGATCCGTAATATTTGGTGACGTAGGGGCTGTCACATTGTGACAACACCATGATCTCCTGCTGAATGTCTTCGATTTCATCTTCAGCTTCTTCTAAGTCGATTATTTTAATGGCGACCACTTGTTGTGTTCTGTTATCGACACCCTTGAACACCTCGCCGAAGGAGCCCTTGCCGATCTTCTCTTGTTTCGTGAAGATCAGCTCGGGGTCGACCTTCTGTGGAACAAAATAAGTCAATTAAAAAAGTGTGTCAATTAAATAACAGGTAAGTATCTCGTAATTTAATAAAAAAAAATATCTTAAAATTAATATCTTCGTACAACTAACACAAAGCCATCTGCTCCCGGACTAACCCTGTACTATAGCAACCAGACAACTGATACATAATTATTATTAAATAAGTATACATATATAACAGATAAATTACACCCAGATACAGGACAAATAATCCTGCTTATTACACGAAAATTTATCCCGTCTGGGGTTCAAAACCACGACCTCTGGCTTAGCATTGAAGATCAATACCACTAGACCATTTAATGAAACGGGAAATTCTAAAGTTGGTATAAAGTAATTAAAGTTTCGACAATAAAAATGGATCTCAATCGTCTAACTCGGTCATGTATGTACCAAATGAAAGGTAATATTTTCACTTTCCGCCCTTTAATGCCAAAACGATGGAGAAGACTCATTGATTGATTTGCTTTTACTCTTACAGTGCTAAATCACATTAAATATTCAGTCCCACGACGAGTTTATACATTTTTTATAACGCCCGATTTTAACATATACTTTTGGATGTATTTAGAAAAATGGAAATATTTCATTTTGAAGTATTTCGTTTTAATCCTTGCTATCCCAGGATATTATAAAAAAATGATGCTTAGAGTAACGGCTTAAAAGACTTTATTGTAGGCTAATTGCGAAAGACATCAATTTAATTTAATCTGCAATGTACGTTAGTTAAAGTATACAATAATTCAGAAACGTATAATAATAGGTCTTTACCTATGAAATTGCCGTTTTGTATGAAAAAATTTAAACGAATTTATTTCATGAATTTTTTTATTTGTATTAATCGAAGTAATCACCCATGCAATCAATGCATCTTTGCCATCGCAGTGGCAGTTTATTGATGCCCTTCTTAAAGAAATCAGCTGGACGGGAGGCAACAAATTCTTCAAAGGCATTTTGTACTGCCTCTCGGGTATTGAATTTTTTTCCCGCCAAGAAGTTATCCAAATTCTGGAAAAAGTAGTAGTCTGTAGGCGCAAGGTCTGGTGAGTAGGGCGGATGACGGAGAGCTTCCAACCCCAGTTCTTGCAACTTGGAGACCGTCTGCTGTGCAGTATGAGGTCGCGCGTTGTCGTGCAGGAGCAGCGGAGACGAGCGATTGACCAATGCTGGTTGGAGATGCGCCAGCTTCTCCATCATTGTGCTCAGTTCTTCACAGTACACATCTGCAGTAATGCTCACCCCGTTTGGTAAGAAGCTGTGATGAATCACACCGGCGCTAGACCACCAAACAGTGACCATCACTTTTCTAGGGGTAAGTTTTCGTTTAGGGCATTGTTTAGGTGCTGAACCAGGATCCAACCAACTTGCTGAGCGCTTGCGGTTATCAAACAGAATCCATTTTTCATCGCAGGTAACAATGCGGTTCAAAATTCCTTCATTTGTGTGTCTGTTGAGCAGTGCAAGGCACGTCTCGACGCGTACTTCGCGCTGGCGATCATTGAGTTCGTGGGGCACCCATTTGTCAAGCTTTTTTACCTTGCCAATTTGACGCAAATGGACCAATATTGTTTTGACGCTAACGTCGAAAGCTGCTGCTAATTCAGCCGTAGATTGTGTATCATCAGCTTCCACAACCGCCTTTAATTCGTCATTGTCGACCAAAGTCTTCGGACGACTGCGAGGTTCATTTTTCAGGTCGAAATTTCCAGAACGGAAGCGAGCAAACCAATAACAGGTGGTGCGTTGGTTTGTAGTGTTAGCTCCGTAAACGTCGTTGATGTTGCGTGCCGCTTGTGCCGCGTTGCTGCCACGACGGTACTCATATTCCATAATTACTCGAATTTTTAACGTATCCATGATGACGAAAAAGATTGAAATGCGATGAAAATGTAACACTAATCAATAAAGAAATGACTACTTTTGGAAAAAAGAATCCATGTTTTTAAAATAAAATTAATTTGAAATTAGAATTCTTAGCCAAACAAAAATTATTTTGATTTGAAATGGCCAGTACTGCAGAACGGCAATTTCATAGGTAAAGACCTAATATGTTTCATCGTAGCAACGTGCAAATACCTAATTTGTACGAGAATATAAAAAACCGGCCAAGTGCGAGTCGGACTCGCCCATGAAGGGTTCCGCAGCAGCGAGTATTTCAGTTGATTAAATGAAAGGTAAATTGCGGTTTACGATTTATGACGCATTAAAAAAAAACGACTTACTAGATTTCGTTCAAACCAATTTTCGTTGTTAGTTGTGTTTTTGTACATTGTGTACATTACCATGTAGGTAATGTACATCATATATTTTTTTTTGTTTTATTATTCTCTTATTTTAGAAGTTACAGGGGGGGACACTCATTTTTCCACTTCGGAAGTGTTTCTCGCGCAAACTATTCAGTTTAGAAAAAAATTATATTAGAAACCTCAATATTATTTTTGAAGACCTATCCATAGATACCCCAAATGTATGGGTAGGATGAAAAAAAAAATTGAGTTTCAGTTCTATGTATGGGGAACGCCCAAAATTATTATTATTTTTCTATTTTTGTGTTAAAATCTTAATGCGGTTTGCAGAATACATCTACTTACCAAGTTTCAACAGTACAGCTCTTATAGTTTCGGAAAAAAATGGCAGTGACATACGGACGGACAGACAGACAGACAGACATGACGAATCTATAAGGGTTCCGTTTTTTGCCATTTGGCTACGGAATTCTAAAAAGACAAATTCCGCACAGGCGAACCCACGGTAGAAAATTTGTAATAAATAGATTTAAATATTTTATGATATTATCGTAATGTCTATTCAGTGTAAGAATTAAATTTGTTTGTTACTATCGTCTAATTGACGATAGTAAAAACATTGTTTTGATAAGGATTTGATGATAAATATTGTCGTGTTTTAGGGCCTACGTCGCCTTATACCACCACAATATCTAAAGTAAATCATAACCGTTTTAATGTCATTGTCATCGTTTATGAGAAACTAGCTATGCCCCGCGGTTTTACCCGCGTTAAATTTTTTATAAATTATCACAGGTCCTCCCCCGTAGGTAATAGCGTGATAATATGTAGCCTATATGTTGACCCGACCTCATTGTAATATTCATGCAAAATTTGAAGTAAACCCATGGAGTACTTTTTGAGTTTAGCCCGGACATAACTACAGACAGACAGATAAAAATTCTAAACACTATATTTTTGGCTTCGATATCGATAGTAGATCACGCCCCAAGTATCCTTTTAAAAAATATTTATGTTCAGTTTTGACTTTCCTACAATTTTATTATATGTATAGATGTACAATGATTGTTTTATTTTTGCAGCCATTGTAGATATGACAGAAATTATCTATTAAAATGTATGGCTTTTAAAGAGTCGAGTTAAAGTGAAAGAACACCCCGGATCGTAGAGTTTAAAATGAACATAAACGCATTCATATCTTTAGAAACGTACATATACAACATAATAATGGTTAACATTCTGATCAGACAGAAAAGCTCTCTAATCAGCGCACGCTTTTTTAAAATGATTTAAAATCCTATTTAGAAACTCAAGTTTAAGCCGATAAGCTCTTTGAAATCAGGTTAAAAATAAATTCTACAAAACTTAAATAAGGCAAAGGTCAACCTTTTGGCATTTAGCTGGCATTACATGAGCGGTCAAGGTTTATCGAGACGAGATGCAATCCAAGTTGTGACGCCGCATCGTTTTAAATATTTAACGATGTTTAAAGTGTTGATGTATAAATCATGCAATTCTCTAAATGATTTATCCTATACTATAAAGACGCAGCGTGGGCCTTCTACAATATGGACCGATGATCTTGTGAGGGTCGCTGGAAGCAGCTGGATGCCGTTAGCGCAGGACCGGCACTTATTGAAATGTTTTGGGAAGGCCTTTGCCCAGCAGTGGGCGTTTACCGACTGATACGATGATGATGATACTATAAAAGAAGCAATACTCATATGCGGCATCGAAGAAAATCCCTGTCAAAAACATCTAAACCGTATAATTACTTACTGTGTTTTAGGTTGTAACGGTAACCAATGACAATAATTGGAACTCAAATACGTAAAGGTCGACGAAATCATTGCTAACACATATTATTATTACGATTTCCCAAAAATCGTTCCTTATAAACAAATCTGGACATATTAAGGGGCTTCTATACTTATGACCCTGTATGATGTTGTTATACACAAGGCTGTTCAAAAATGTTACATAAAATTTGTACCGAAGATCTAATTATTTGTAGGCAAAGACCCCTCAAATCCTTAACATTATTGTCCGTCCTTATTCAAATAATAAAACGAAAACTCAAGATTCTTTTTAATCTTTACGGAAATTGAATTGGACAACTAATCCAAAATCGGTTACATTTATCTTCCATTAGGGTCAAAGATGTTTAAGCCTTCTTAATGCTTAATAATTCTAAAGGCTAGCCCCGCATCAGGTTATCATTGATCAAGTCTGAAGTGCCTAAGAGAAGAATCCAGACAAAGGACATCTTTTGACGAAAATGGTCAAACATCAATACACTTAAGTATCAGACGAACATAAACCTTGCGTCGCCAATCACGTCGTAAAATGACAAGATGTTATAAAATTTTAATAAAGTCTTATTCATAAAGAATCCAGAGATACGATCTATTGGACAGATAACTCGTGGAGAAACACTTGCCATCCTATGAACACACTCGACAACGTTGTTTACAAAGAATTGTTATAATGTAATGCAAATTAAGTAAATTAAAGTCATCGGAAAATGGAGATTAAAAACTAAAACGGCACTATTTTTAATGGAAATAGAGTGGAGGTTTATTCAGTGGTCAACTTTTGTGGCAATAGGTAAATATTTAATGAGCAGAGACTAGACTCACTCATGATAAATTAATATTATCGTTCAATAAGCCCGGGCCACTAAGCTTTAAATGAAAGTGTCTATGTAAAAGGTTATTTAAATTTAATTTTCAAATTAATTTATCCCTTTTACTGATATTGGTTAAAAATATGACATGCGCCATCGATGACGTACTATCTGTTACAACATTGATACTATTTATTTTCGTTTAAATACCTCTTTTATTTGACTTCACTCCTTTTATTATTTATTTGTTAATAAAAGCCCTAATTAAAGACTTCATTTGGGTATGGGATAGTAAGCAAGAGATATTAATTAAGAATCTGATCGGTCACTCGCTCTCGCATACCTCAACAAAGCATATTAAAATATGGAAGGCGCACCAGATTGCGCATTTCTTAGGTCTTAGTCCTCATATAGGGTCAATCGGTCCTACTATTAAGCACGCAATTTTTCTCTAAAGTATTGGATTAAATTCCACTTTCACATGTGTTAAAAATAATCATAAAGGAGAAAGCTTGAAGTCAACGTGAAGGATAATCTGGACGAAAATATCATACTAATATATTCGTAGTTTCGAGATTGCAATAATAGCACGTCGTAAATTTTATCTGTGTTGAGGCGGCACGAGACACAGAACGTAGGACGTGACTAGACTACCAATGAGCTCGGCCACGGAGCATATTGAGACGTAAATCTTATTTTTAATCTAGTGGCGAAAGACGTAAACAAAACTGCTTTACTTGAGGCAACTTATGAATCGTATCTTAACATTTTACTTTCAAAATATTTCTGATGTTTTTTACACATTCGCACTCGTCAAGGACCTTTCACAAAACCGGAGATACCGAGTGCGAAAGTGTAACAATATATACTTTGGTTATTGCGACAGCGGGGCTATATAAAACATGTATATAAAAGACGTGTCTTATATACAGTTTAGTGTCATAGGTTTAAATGTATACAATTTTTTTTAGTTTCATACGTTTCATTAAAAAATGTAATGGAATGACTAAGAAATTATGATAATAAACAATTATTCGATCACCATGGTTTTAGTTATTACAAACGCATAGCCTGTACTATGGCAAACAGACAACTGATGAACGTACTTATCATTATTATTAGGTTTAGAAAGATATACGAATATTTTTGCTCCTAAAAATATCGGGTTCTTCAAATTAAATAAAGAACGTGGTGAACGCAGTAATGGTGTATATAAAATGGTGACTCACTTAAATGTAAAGGTGCTAACTTTCCAGACAGACCATTAAAACCTATCACGGAGTCTGCCGGGCTATGTTGACTTTTACTACGTGCGTTTATCCCAGTTTAAGGTGAGTAAGCATTGAATTCCATCCCGTTCTCATAAGGAGCATTACATCCGTCTTTCTTTCGTTTATGGTTTTATAGCTTATAGAAGCCGAAAGAGCTTTCCAAGGAAATCAGGCAGTCCACATAAAAGTCATTCTGAAACAGGTACCTAAACAACAACGTAGAGAACGTACTCGTAACATCATTATTTCCTGTTAAAATGCTACCCGTAAAGGGTTCTAAAAAGGGGATGATCAAGTAAAAGGCTCTTCTTTATACGTACAAAAAGGTTTGTTGTATTTGGTAAGCCAATTTTACACCCGAAACTTAAACAGGGAAATCAATTTTACTAGAACGATGTTCAATACAATAAGCGAATAGCGAAATAAATTCAATTGTCAAGTGTTAATTGGAGTTCTGCTCGGCTTAACGCTTGGATTTTAATTAAAAACGCGTTGATAGATGCCGACGTATTTCAGGTGAAGGTTAACTATTGTAATAAAATATAATAAGTATGCCTTTATTCAATTGTAAACGAAGAAATAATTCCTATGCGTAGTTAGCACATTTACAAACGTGTCCATTCATGAATATCAATTTGCGAAATGTTCAATGCTATAAGTAGATTTTAACTTTAATTCTTTTTATTTTATCATTCGTGTACATGTGTACATTTGTTTCACCGAATACTATAAGGCCGAATAAGTTGTTATTTGCTACAAATTTGATCTCCTGTTACTTCAACACACACAAATATGGAGGCAAAATCTCCCAAACTGTATCGTGAGTCATATCAAATGAAAGGGCCCCTGTAAGTGCTTCAAATATATAATTTTAAAATTATAATTTCATACGTATTTGACAAGTGAAAATCCCTGACTGTATTGCCCCAAATTACCTTTAGCAAAAAAAAACAACATTGCAATGAATATATATTATTATTCCTAAGGACATCGCCCGCACTACTACACACATATAATTTACGGGCACAAAATATACATACAAAGTACAATATCCTTGGATATTATTATTATACCTAGGGTTCATAACAGCTACTTATGAATCGCAAATAGTTATCCTAAACAGACTCCGGACTCAGGTGGGCCGAAGCAAAGAAAACATGTCTAGGTGGGGACTGTCGAACAACCCCAAAATGGACTGTATTTGCGGAGCATCGGTCCAATCCATGGCCCATCTAACAGCTTGCCCAGCCTGCCCTGCCACATGTTCATGGCACGATCTTAAAAGTGCCACAAGCAGGGCAATCAGTGTGGCCACGTTCTGGGCCACAAAAATTTGACGAGTTTGCCATCGAAACGCTAAGAAGAAGAAGAAGATTCTGTGCGGGAACTGAACCCGGGATACGAAGTGGCAAGGCGACTGTCTTACCGTTGCGCCACACTTGCAATCAAATAAAATAATTTAAAGATCCTTAATTGTTTAAGATGAATTAGAGTTTTAAGTATTACAAGAATAATAGGCGTTCAAGATAGTTAAATAAATTAACGTCCACAGATTAATAAATTGATATTAATTAGCTTGATTTTGCTTACCACACAACTCGTTTTTAAATAAATTGTTGCCATTCAGTTTAATGTCAATGGCAAAGTTATTACCAATCAATTCAAAGAATAAAGATTAACATCATATCGTTTTATTTTTGAATCTTCATCAAATCTACGAAATTGATTAGCATGTCAATGTTGTGTGGAGATAATCGTTTGCATATTGAATCTATTGAGATAAGCAGAAAGTTATCCACGTTAATAGATTATGTTTTCGGATGCCGCCATCTTGAATATGTGAAGGCTGTTGACATATACGACTTGGCCATTTTTTTTTTTTTTTATCTCAGTGTTGGCTATACATGTCGACTTCTTTACTCCTTGTCAAGTCCTATAAGGGGGGTATCATGACTATACGCTCTAGTAACGCGAAAAAGGTGAATACAATAGCTTAAGATTTACACAATAGAAAAAATGAAATCCTGATCATCATGACAGTCTAATGACATCCACTGTTGAACCAAGGCCACACCAAAAGATGGAGTTGTTTCCATTGGAGGAATATGCCATAATCACCACGCTTGGCCCTTGCCCGTTCTCTGGGAGGTATACTCTCGGGTCGACTCCTACGCCCCTCATGAGATGAAAATGGGATGGCGATATTCTTTGCAGTCAACCATTTATTCCCACAATGTTAAGAATATTTAAAGTTGAGTACATAATCGTATCTTATTTCACCACAAGCAAATAATTAACTCACAACGTTGTTTATTAACCTTTGACCGCCACTGTCATGTATAGGTGACAAACCAAAACATGCCCAGAACGCTACTTATTGGCGTGTTGCATGATGACTATATTGGCGCATATGTGCCTATTCACGAAAACAATGTTTTCATTTATAATTAACCTTTTGACCGAAATGATCATGTGTAGATGACAAACCAAAATGTGCCCAAAACGCTACTTATTAGTGTGTGTTGATTATATCTGCGCATATGTGCCTATTTACGAAAACAACCGCAATGATCATATTATATGTATACATATATGAAAAACCAAAATATGCGTAGAACGCTTCTTATTAGCGTGTGTTGTGTGATGACTATATCGACGCATTTATGTCTATTCACGAAAACAACGTTTTCATTTATTACACTAGCTGTGCCCCGCGGTTTTACCCGCGTTAAATTTTATAAATTATCACAGCTCCTCCCCGTAGGTGATAGCGTGATAATATGTAGCCTATATTTTTATGTTGACCCGACCTCTTAGTAATTTTCATGCAAAATTTGAAGTAAATCCATGAAGTACATTTTGAGTTTAGCCTGGACATACATACAGACAAACAGGCAAAAATTCTAAAAATTATTTTGTTGGCCTCGATATGGATAGTAGATCACGCCCCAAGTATCCTTTAAAAAAATATTCTATGTACAGTTTTGACTTTCCTACGATTTTATTATAGGTATAAGATATGCATATTAGAATAAATAAGAGATGCATATTAGAATGTATTTTTTTATATTTATTGTAATTTTGTATGTAGTATGTACCCAAGAGTACCTTTATTAAAACGCTCTGTACACCGGCAACTAGCCGTAACTGTATCCTTTCTCCTATTTCCTAAATAGGTTGTCTGGAAGAGATCACATTTTAGTGATAAGACCGCCATTTGTACTGCTCTCTCTAATGTGTATTGTTCTTGTACTGATAAATTTTTTGGTGTACAATAAAGAGTTTAATAAATAAATAAATATAGATTAACCTTTTCACCGCAATGGTCATGTATAGATGACATACAAAAATGTGCCCAACACGCCACGTTACGACTACATAGTCGTGACATATGCGCGCAGTATAGTCTATACACAACACGCGCTAATAAAGTATCTAATTATATCATCCCGCACAGATCGCACGCAGGGACATGCGCCTTCATTTTCGTGGTAGGCCATTAACCGCAACAATAAAACACGCTGGTGACTCAACTGCCGTGTGATCAGGCCCTTAGTATAATCGTCTGCAGTTTTATCGTTCATAGAACCGGGAGTTAAGATGAGTTTTGTTAGAAACCATAGAGGGTGGTTTGAGAAAAGTAATGACAAAGAAAATCTTGACATAGTAACCTAATGTAACTTGACATAGCAATAGAAATTGAATTAATGGATACATTGTAATCACATATTGCAAAATCACGTTTATTAGTACGTAGCATACGATCGGGCATGTTTTAAATCTATCGGAGAGCTTTTCTCTGTACACTTTTTGCCGTCGTGATAGAGCTTTCGTCTCATTTTGGCAGCTTAAGGGCTATCGAGGTACACATTAATATTTTTAGGCTAAAACGTAATTTTATTTTTTGGAATAGGAATAATTCTCGATACTATATTTATAATACCGAAACTTTATAAACACTTTACCTACTGTATATCTTTTGACAGACACGAAAAAAGATAAGGTTTTTAATTCGACTGTGTGGTTTTTTTTTTATAATTACCAATTTTGTTAGTTTTTTTTAATGATAATAAATAAAGGATAATTTCAACTTAATCCCATATAAATAATTTGCCAAATTTGCATTACGACTCAGGATATAAAAAAAAATAAAAGAAATCTAAAATGATTTCAGATAATTAATTCGACTGTGCTTTTTTGTATGTATATTCCGAAATTTTTCCATTTGTAAAATAAATATAAAATAAAATAAAAATAGTTGTATACATTATTATTTCTAGTTACATAGATATTTAGGTACACGGATTGTATGAAAAAATTTATAAAATTAATTTTATAATAGCAATGATATTTAGCTAGCTTGTATTAAATTATTGTCAAAGAGATTATATTTAAGTTTAATTATTAAAATTTATGCTTTTAGTTGTAAATTATGATACCTAATTATTTTTTGTCTTATAGGGAATACTTTCGAGATTGGCCCATTCACATTTTGTTAAAATTTTATTTGGTTATGTTATAATAGTCCGGCCCTGGTAAAGAGTCAAAATTATTATTCTATTTCATACGAAAGAAATAATATCGTATTTTTTTTTACAAACATGTTCTGACTATTTACAAGCGGTTTTTTAAAGTCTACGTGAATAAAAACCTTTTATATATTTTTTTTATTTATTTAAAGACAACGCCCGCATTAGGGAATATAATCTGTGTCGCGGGGTACTTTACAAACATATAATAGACGGACACAAATTACATCCAGACTCAGAACAACTATTTACGGGCCACACAAATATTTGTCCGGCGCGGGACACGAACCCGCGACACGAAGCGACGATCTTAGCCGCTGCGCCACACGTGCAGTCAAATCGTAATATTCAGGATTTCAACTTTCAAAACCATACTGCTGCACAAATTGATATTCTAAAATCAAATCCTTTGTAATCGTTGAACTTCAGTAAACAAGGCCGAACCGTACTATTTTTTATGTTACATCGTTTTGAATCTGTATAAGACTACAGGCGTGTGTGCACCGAACGACGACACTAAACGACACGACCGAAATAGGGGCCGATATTTAAGCAGTATTATTTTTAAAAATCGTAAGTCTGTGTAGCGTCGACAATGTGGTGTCGTCATCAATACAAATCGCCGTTGCTACACAAACGCCCTAAGAATCTAAATATAAATTTGATACAATAGCAATACAAACTTGAACGTACTTTGAATAACTAAATAGTTGACAATAACGGGAACTCATTTCGTTTACGAGATAGAGTCCCGTGCGTGACATAAGCAAGGATAGACAGACAGCAACACGACGACACACCACGACAGTACACTTTAAGCTATATAGAGCTTATTTTAACTCTTTCGTTACGGTACCCTAAAAATATTAGTGAGCTAATGTCAATAACGACTAATTAATGCTATCTATCATAGTGAACATTAGCAGTACCTTCGGTTTATGAGGTTTAATTACAAACACCAGCCTTTTCAATTACGATAGAAGTAACGGTAGGTAGTCACCTTTAGGCAACAACTTCCTTTAATTAGACCTTTACACTACATGATCTATAGGCATTTTACATCTTTCTATGGTCTGGCGGAATATCTAAAATATTGCAATGTTTATGTTTATGCAAACACCTATCAACTAGGTTTGATAGAATCGAGTTGAATTTGATGACCGTAGCTGAAATTCAGTCAGTAGGTAGTACACACGGCTACATATCAAGCTAAGCATTTCCAATATAAGATGACCTCTCATTGTATAGAAATCCTATACAACGCGGGATCTGGTTATACTGGAAATGTATAGCTTGATATGTAGCCGTGTGTACTGAGTTGTAGTTTGTGTGGTACTGTAATGGTGTGACCACCTATAAACTAACCTTTCTGAATAAGTTGAAAATAGACTCTTTCTTTTCCTTCTCTTCTTTGAATTATTTAATACAGCTCGGACATTAGTTAGACAGCATATTTTTAAAAATCTACTCTCTCTTGCGTAGTCTTATCAGTAACCGCCTCGTTAGAGGTACGAACCTCAATAGGCCAAAGGGTACCCGGTTGTCGCAAGTTTCTTAAGTTTATACTCTAATTTTCTAGACACATTGAGACCTCACTCGCCTCAATTAAAAGCCCCCTATAGGTTAATCAATACAGTTATTAAACAAAAATAATAATATCATTACGTAACCGTTCGGACAACTACCTAAAAATCCAACCAACAATTTTCTTAGCAATAAATCGTAATTACTTAACCACGATATGCATATTAAATTTACTATGGTGAGGTAATTAAACTTTTATGATAAAGATATCTGTCGCAATCTAGTCACGTCAAATTGCTCGCTTTAGTTGTTTTAATAACGCAACATTGACCTTGTTGCAAAAGAAAAGCAACGAGGTACCCAGGTGTTACGCAGCATAGAAAGTAATATCTACTATGTTATAGTTTTTAATTAATCAAATGGCATTGTAGTTTTTTATGAGCCTGTACAAGGTGTAACACGAATAGTGCAAGTAACCAAAGGAACGCTATCTGCCCATGAAAATTAACAAGAAAGTAAACAAGTTGCGAAAACCAATATGGATCGCCATACATCAGCTGATTGTTATTCTTTTAAGGGGAGATTATCTATTTAATATATATTTTGTGTTTTAAACTTTTATATATTGTTCAGTATCATGTACATATTAAGACCTTTAAGTTATTTATGTTACACCTTGTATAAGTGCAAATTACGATAAAGATAGATGGATACGGTTAATAAACTAGTCGTCGAACGTCTCCCACTCAAAAAAATAGAAACGGTCAACTGCATGACGGGCCACACGTATAGTGTTGGGTTCCGTAGATTCTCGTCATAATATAATCATCATCACAACAGCTGTAAAAAGTCCACTGCTGGAATAGAACCTCCCCAAGAATCATCTTGGGGGATATGCCATAATCGCCACGCTTGGCAGACGGGTCGGCGATCGCAGTAAGATGGTCATAATACACAGGAGGAAGCTGCTACCCACCCTCTGATAGATATTCCCTCGGGTCGACTTCTACGCCCCCACGGGATAAGATGTGGTGATGATATTCTGATATTCGCCGTCACCACATAGCAAAGCTTTTTCTAGCTTTTACTTCATTACGATTTAATTGATAACCGAGGACAGGCTGATGATCTAGGCGAAACTGTACTATAGGTACTCACAAGGACAAAACATGTTTAATACGTAGAATACTCTTTCTTCTTATGTTAAAGTTTATTGTGTTTTCATAGTAAATCGTGAGGCAACCAAAATGCTTCTCTTTTTCAATGCGCAGCTTTTAAAAACCACAAAATTACAATAATTTTACGCCATTGCGGAAAATTCAATTAATGTTCCTATTATTACGTTTCCAACGCGAAAGCTTCTACCTCAAAAGAACTGCTACTTCGAATTAGCACTGCTAATATTTCCTATGGGAACATTCTTTTGCAAAAGTTATCGAAGGACAGGCAATCGGTCTATCGTAAAACTTGTCATAATAAATGACAACCGGTTGTGCAAGTGCTAATAGGTGTATCCTGGCCGGATGGTAGGTAGGTAGGTGTGAGGAAACTTATAAATCATGAGAATGTCTTTATCATTGAATTATACAGAAGTTTTGTTTTGTGATTAATAATAAAAATTTGCTTCTTATCATCTCTGTAAACCGTCCTTAAGCAAGAAAAATAGGACAGATAAAATATTTGCAGGTAAAAGCTACTCCCATCCACAGGGTCACAGAACGCCTAGAAACTTTTACTGAAGGATTTTCGTACCGTTAACAGACCAACCTACTTCCAACTACATTTGCTATTCATTAGATACTACCCTATATAGGAAACCGTCTTACATCGACACTGTAAAAGGGCGAACAACATGTGTTTGGTGTAGGTACAAACTTTTTGGTGGACCTTCGTAAGAGTTACATAAATACGAGTAAACAAACAAGGTTGATTGTGAAGGCGGCTTTGTGAGAAAGTAGGAAATCGATCGTTTTTTAGTCATCACATATTATTTTGCATAATTATGAAAATCCATTTAATTAAGTATGATTATCATCTATCTGTCGGCGGATTGATTTTGATCTTATGGATAATATCGATAAGATTAAATCATTATTAGGTTACGTACGTGAAGTGCCTACCAGAAAAATACCAATTCTTGTCGAATGACGCGTGTGCAGTCGACATCCGACACGCATTGCGAGAGATGAGGAAATAAATTGCAGCTATATGAAATAGCCGATCGACTCACGCACATTACACCAGGACATGAAAGTGCATACAACCGCATAGAATTACGAAGGCGGTTTCTACATTCCGTGTTTGATTCAAGACTTACATTATTTCCTGTATACCGGCTTTGTGAAGGCCTGACTGGCGCGGGTCGCGCGGGCTGTGGAGGCACCTTGAGCTGTCTCCGGTCAAACGATGAGACGTTGTTGCCAGACCAACTCCATCGACCAGGCCCATTACTCCCATGTGGAAGTGAATACGACGACTGTGGCCTTAAGTGTCTCGAAGGACCAGATAATATGGGTCCATTTGGACCAACTTGTTGTATTGGACTTGTTGGACCTTGTACATAATGATAGTGCGGTGGGTTGGATACCGCCGCCCCCCACATATTCTAAACCACGTCTTAAATCACTCACTAACACTGCACGCAATAAATCACTTCATCATTCTGATATTAATAAAGCACTGACATCCAACAACATTACAGAGTTTCACCTGTCGTCTTATCTCTTAAAATAGTGATAATTAGAATTAACCAATGGTTTCACTTTATAAATAAAAAAATTGATAACGCGCACTTTTCCAATTGGCTACCAATAGGTAGCAGCGGCGAGTGAACCAGACCACTGTTCGCGATGGAAAGACAGCTTTGAAACATGAACGCCTCGAAAGCAACCGCCACCGGACGCAACCGAGACGCGTAAAGAATTAATTTATGGTTGATGGACAATTGTTTACTTGACAAAGGTCTCTATAATTATTTAATATGTGCTTTTAAGGCCACAGGCCAAATACATTATAATGTCGGTCACTCAAGCAATAAAGATTTGTTACGATGAAGTTCCAAGAGTCACGCAGCTAAACCAAACAACCAGCAGCTGTGAGATGTCATTAAGGTTACGCTGCTAATGTACAGAACAATCGTCGGACTATAAACAGTTAGTACAACGACGACAAAAATAGGCAGAAAGTTCACATCACTGAATAACAACATTCAATGGCAACTTTGATTCCAAACGCTACGTCACAACACAACGGTCCCAGGGACTCAGATAGTTTCCACACCACCGGGCGCAAGAGAAATCTGTTTCCCGGCACGACTAATCCATCGTGATGGATGGCGTGTGAGTTTCAACGCATTTGAATGTAGACTGGTTGCGTGTTGCGAGTGGTTGCCGAGCGTTCCACACCGACCGTCCTGGCGATTGCATTATGATTTTTTCGCAAGGGACCGCGGGGCTGCGGCGGGAGTGCGGGAGGTGAGCGACGCCAGCGGACCGTGCAGCAGCCGCTGCTACGGCGGCTCAACGCAGCGAGACTCGCGCGCTTCTTTCCCAGTACGTACTGCACAACTACTTATTGTTACTGCCGTGTCACTTTCCTGTCGCTACGTTATGATTCTTGCATTTATATAAAATGCCCTGAAGGCTCATCATTTATAGACTCAGCTTAACATCACCTGAATAGGGTGACAACATTATGACTCCAAAGAATTTGATTTTTAACTTTATGAGTCCGAACTAAAAGTTAGTTATATAGTTTAACATTAATTTCGAATAAAGCCATGGTTCATCTTTAAATGTAAATCAATAACACCAGCCCAAAAACCAGCCAAATAAAAACTATAATAAACAAATCCTTCAAATGAGCGTTCCAGTTCGAGACCGCGAAAGTCAGTTAGACAAAGGCATTACAAAACTTTCGTTGGGCCACGACGACTGGCTGAATTTGGGGGCACAATGGAAGGCATTAGTATTCAGTGTGAGGACAGGCGAGCATGGCATCGGGTGGGCTGTCGCGAGGAGTCACCGGCCGCGCAGCCGTGCATTGAATACGGACCTTTTTGAACTACAAGGAATGCCATGCGTTTACAGCAGCGCTACGCATACGCATTGCCATAAGCGTATAACGTTATTAGGCAATGCAGCCCACATACGTTATTTGGTTTACGGTCCGTTAGAACCTTTTGTGGGTCCTGTGTTTGACATGGTTTTTATAACATTTCTTTTTTTATTGTGTGTTGGAAAATATATTGCATATTGAGATGTAAAAATATTGTTGGTAATGTAATGTTAGTAATTAGTACAAAAGATCCTGAAGTAGTTAGTACACCCCAACCCAGATAAGATATTGTTAGTAATATAAGCACAACAATTTTCATGAAAAAAGCCTGCTATTTGAAATTTGCTCTCAATTGATGAAAAATGTTTAGTATTTAAACACATTTTTTCTTAGCAATGTTTCGATTTAGAATGTTATAGAACAGATTGTTTTTACGAACTTGCTCCCAACGTAATTAATTTAGTCACTGTGCTTGTGTTATTCGAAAGCGCCATCCATGCACATCAAACGAATTTAATAATGTACCTAAGTTTAAGAAATTTAAGTAATATATGGGATTTTTGTTTCACGGGATATTTTGGTATAACGGTGTAACATATAAACTGTATAAACTACACGTGACAAAAATTAAGACGAACCGACATTGACACACGTTCAAGAACGAGGCCACAACGACCTATTCAGGAACAATAATTACTTTCCGAACGAATACTTAGACAGACAAACGTGGGCCGAAGTGTAAAATGGAGCCTTTTAAAAGAAGCGGTCGTCTCAGAAACCTTACATACAACAAAAACAGCCGAAACACGATGGACGTGTTAAGTTTCATTAAACATTTGGCTCTACAGAGTTGTCAATGGAATTTATTTTATGGGTCATTCAACTATTTTACTCACACTTAGAGCTTCTTTCTGATCAAGTAAACTAAATTACATTAGTTACATGGACACATGATATCACTAATGTGTAAATCATTTCATAAGGTACTAAGTCTTTATGGTAATGCAGTAGGTACATGAAACACTTGTCCATATTTGTGACTATTTCACGTGTCCAAAGATGGATTCAAATCATTTAATTTCAACTTAGATAGAAATTTATATAGTTTTTGTCGTAAGCTTCTATTTCTATGTATTCATTCTATCCTCTCATGTTATAGCAAAGGTTGGATCACTTATTCCGTTCTTTAATAAAAGAGAGTATCTTAATTGTCAGCTTTCTAGGTAACTTAACTTTAACAAAATGTATTGTTACGTACTTTCAGCTCAATCACAGCTCCACCTAGATGTGTCTAATTTATGTTCATACTTAACGCTGTTTTTTTAATTATTTCATGTATAAGACGTTAACATTTTGTATCTGTATACTTACTTGCCTTCAACATTAGAATTACATTTTTGTTACCTACGTTATCCACGCTACTGATCGTTAAGTACATACTTTAACTACTTAAGCACAGAAAATATTCATGTGAATATAACGATTTTTTTGAGCTTGACCGACCGAACGAACGAAATTCAGAGTGCGTCAAATATTCTCTATTATATTTAAAGCGTTCGGTCAATTCTACTAGAAAATCAAGAAGACTAATTAAGAATACTAATCTTCTTTTATTTGCGATATAATTACTAATGGAGATTCGCAGTACGATATTTTAAACACTGACAACATAATGTAGTACGTCTTGGCTTTTTGGAATTATAAAAGTAATGAAATGAAATAATTAATTAATTCGGCAGTTCAGTATTAACATACACTTGTACTTGTCAAGCTCACAATTTAGTATAGTCTAATACAGTATTAAAGTATTTCTAGTCTAGTCTGTTTTATCGCATAAAATGTTGAGAATCTAATAAATTTAAATTTAAAACTAATAGCAAAATAACTTATTAATTATTTGGAAAATTAATAAGTTATTTTGCTATTAGTTTTAAATTAAGTACAACATTGAGTTTACGAGAATTATAGTAATTTAAAGATTATGGTAATGCAGAATAAGGTATTTCCAAAACGGGCTGAAAGAGGTTGATAACCATTATATTTCAGTCAGTCATACATAAAATAAACACATTCCAAGCAAGGTAAATGATAAGTCTTATCATTACACATCACATTCCATATTCTCGAACGCATTGATAGGATCTTGAAAAATTCCAAGCAAGGTAAATGATAAGTCTTATCATTACACATCACATTCCATATTCTCGAACGCATTGATAGGATCTTGAAAATACAGTTTTATGTGCATTTGCACAAGAAAATATGTACGAGTTGTACAATCATTTTCACCAACTCAACTTACATGCAGCACTAATGAAAATCTAAGTGACTGCAATCATGCATAGGTGTACTGTAATTTATATCTTTCCAAGCTCAGTTTAGACACAGCCGGAACGTAAATCTTATAAACGCATCGAATGCAGTATTTATGGCTGCAATTTTCTTTTTTCACGAAGATAAACCACCGTTTCATGCATAGAGGGGCGCTGATGGCCAGTGCTCTCACCAATCCGTAAGTGATCGTAATGATAAAGAAGCAAGGCACGCTGTGAGACTATCGATGGGTGACCACCAAAGTGGTTTAATGTTTCGAGCGTCTACGTGTTTCGGAGGTCACGTTACGCTGCCGGTTTCGATTGCAGACGTTTGACAATTCGTTAAGCCATTTCAGAGGACTACTGGGCGGCTTGAACAACTCAGCCACTAGAGTAACCATTGTCCATGCGACACAGTAAAGAAAATGCACATAGTTTCGAGATAGGTTGCGAACAATTCGTGTAACTGGAAATCAGTAAAGTAAAATGCGGCTCCTGCACGAACGAGTCTCAAATGTTACCTACATCGGCTTGAATGATTGAATAAAGTGCTAGGTACCGTTATTAAATTAGACATTAAAGTATTAAAACAAAATAGAACAACGATATTTTTCACCGTAGTTGAAGCTAGTCAAAGAAAGTCTTAAATTACAAAACAATTCTGCGAACTACCGCGTATAACGAACTACTTAATTTGAATAAGGGACCCAGTATAGAAAACAATTAAAAGATGAGAATACTTAGTAAAATTAAGTATTGTATGGCGGCTTTGAGGTCTTTCATTTGGCATCCTAAAGCGCCAGAGAAAGAATAACATACAAAAATAAAGTAGGCGATCCAAAAAATAACCGGCCAAGTGCGAGTTGGACTCGCCCATAAAGGGTTCTGCAGCAGCAAGTATTTCAGTTCATTAAATGAAAGGTAAATAGCGGTTTACGATTTATGACGTATTAAAAAAAACTACTAACTAGATCTCGTTCAAACCAATTTTCGTTGTTAGTTTACGTAGTAATGTACATCATATATTTTTTTTAGTTTTATCATTCCCTTATTTTAGAAGTTACAGGGGGGGACCCTTAATTTTTCACTTTGGAAGTGTCTCTCGCGCAAACTGTTCAGTTTAGAAAAAAATTATATTAGGAACCTCAATATCATTTTTGAAGCTATCCAAAGATACCCTACATGTATAGGAACGATGAAAAATATATTTTTTGAGTTTCTGTTCTATGTATGGGGAACCCCCAAAATTATTATTCTTTTTCTAGTTTTGTGTGAAAATCTTAATGCGGTTCACAGAATACACCTACTTACCAAGTTTCAATAGTACAGCTCTTATAGTTTCGGAAAAAGTGGCTGTGACATACGGACGGACGGACAGACTGACAGACATGACGAATCTATAAGGGTTCCGTTTTTTGCCATTTGGCTACGGAACCCTAAACAGAAGAAATTGGTATACTATATTGTTGTACTTATATATAATACAAACATATGGGAGATATGATTCTACTTTTAAATACGGTATTAGATAATGAAATGAAATAATGAAATTTATTTAGCACTTGGGTATTTACATACACTTATACTTGTCAAGCTCACAATGTATTACATAAACACAGTTTAAAAACAGTAATTAAAGTAACAAATATTTTAAATTAGTCCGTCCGTGCGGTCTGTTTCGTCACATGTTTTTTTAATATTCTTAAATAAATAATAAATAGCAAGTTACTAAGCTATTATTGTTACATTTAGCAATAGTATATCAAATTAAAGAATTGAAAACAACGAGCAGTTGGCTAGCGAAAAAGACTCTCAACCAGTAGCTTAATTTAAACGACTAATACCTGAGGGCACCCTTATGGGCCACATCTCAGGCGGCCGCTGAAGTAAAAAGATGGAATTCGAAATGGGGGTCAGATCACTTGCACGGTATTACCGATCACGTGTTAAGGGGGCAACGCGATCCTCGCCGGTGAGGATCCTACCCTAGCTAGCCTGCGGCTTTCTCTAGCTACCTAGGTGGACGACCCGGAGAAGAAAGCCACAAAGAAACTCCGGGCTTGCTTTTTTCATCTTCTTTTGCTTTTTGTTTTCGTTTTATTTTATATCTTTTTTTTAACATTGTTTTTTGTTTTTACCTTGTGATTGGCTGGTATGTGGGCTAATGCACGCACAGAACCGATGACATCTAATTAATCAAAATAATTATGAGGTAATAAACAATAACATTCCATTTCGCTCAAGCAATTAAAATAACCTCTTGCAAGATGAACAAACGGTGGGTGCTTCCGCGCACATTTACAAAATTAACAAGTCACACGAAGTCGACTAAAGGCGACGACTGTATGAGACAAAAAAGAAAAAAGAGTACCCCAGCAGCAGCTCTACCAGTTACCGCAAGCTACCGCAATAAATAATACTATATGAATCTATTTTCAAATTCCTAGCAAATAATTTAATGCTATCAATATTATCTACTGACAAGTAAGCGCCGTTTTGTCGTTATCGAAACAATGCGAACAACGCCTTTTTATGTGATTTGTAATTAATTCAGTTAATGCATGTGTTTTTATTGTTACATAAAAAGAATTAAAAAAACTTTCCTACATAATGTCCGCAACACGGTTATGTACGTGTTTATAAACTAGAGATATAAATGAAAAAGTACATTAAGAGAAACATAGATGACCAACATCGGACAAAAACTAGTTTGTCATGTTATGTTGTGCAAAATTATTTGCAATACAGGAACAGTGCAGTGTCCCAGTTGGCGGATGGCTTACACCTGTGTGACGCTTGCGACACATCGGAAACGCATAAAGCCAACTTGAGACTACATAAGACCTAAATATCCGACCTGTGCCTGTACTGTACGCTTCCTACTACATAACGACAAGATTAACTACACAAAACGTAGCTTCGTTGAAATTGGTTAATTCGATACCAATTCAACCCATGAATGGAGAGATGGATAAGTAAGCAGGTAGCTGCATCGATCTTCAAATTCACCATTAATTTATTCCGTAAAAGTATTGTAAAAGTTGATTTATATTAAGTGGTCATTTATTACCCTACCGTGCTTTTTATTTGTACTTAGAACAACTTAATCGTAAGGAGTATTGTTACTTAACTTATATAATCAGAAATTTTGTAATATGACCTGCTGCACAATTTGGCTTTAATAATTCTTTTAAACTTATAGACAATTTTCTAATATCATTGGGACGTTTGTTGTAAAATCTTATACATTCATCACTAAAACCTTATTGTGGGTACCCCAGCTCCAAGAGGTCAGTCGTAAGCTATTTGTTTATGCTGGGTCTTTACGAAGACTCTGTAACTTCCTTCCCCTAACAAAAATGGCACTAGCCCAGGCTATACTTCCAATTCTGGACAACGCCGATACCAACACACGGTTCAATCCGTTCTCACTAAACTACTTCAAAGTTCTTATGGCACATTCCATATACACCTGTCCAGTTAAGTAACAAGCCTTTATTCAAAATCTTGTCATACCATGTATACTAATTAGCAGTATATAGAGTATTTATGAATATACAGTATCCAAAAAATATATTCTGTGTTTTATTGAGCTACGCGCATAAGATCGTTAAAAGTATTATAATTAGATTATGTAAGTGTTAAAGCGCTCTGGATCGGCTTATTCATATACAGGTTATGTAATACATATAGCTGTGCCCCGCGGTTTTACCCGCGTTAAACATTATAAATTATAGTCTATATGTTAATCCAGGGTGTCAACTAAATACACACCAAATTTTATTAAAATCGCTCCAACCGTTTAGACGTGAAGATGTAACAAACATACACACTTTCGCTTTTATAATATTACTGAGATGCCACCTGATGCATTGATTTATAAAGAAACATGAACTCATTAATATGGTATGGTTTAATAAAATCTATTGTAGAAATTCCCTTTCAGTTTATTACTTTTATGAGAGTTTAATTTATTTATAGACATTTAATTCTCTCGCATGTTGTGACAGGTCTTGCACTTAAGGGTTAAAATTCATTGGAATTGAAAATTTTCAAGATGATAGAATAAGGGAGATAAGTAAGGGAACAGCATCAATAAAGTAACTCGAGTTCGCGCCCACTCGAGCGTTGTTTTAATAACATCAAGAACTCAATTTACATTTTTCTTCTGGCGTCAATGTCCTGATTTTTCATTCCATTTCACTTTATATCGTGACTCACCCTGCTAAAAGTAAGACAACAATGTGTAAGGGATAGCGAAACAACCACTTATAAAAAGGTATCTTACATGGTTTTAGGTCTCCAGTTTGAAAAGAACATTTGATAAATAAATCAGCGTTTCTTCACAGTATGTATTCCTTGCTAACCCCTCAGGATAAATAAATCCAAAATAGTACTTAATTTTGGCTGAAACTGCTTAGTTCAGTTCTGCTGAAACTGTAACTAGAAATGTAAGATGATTTAGGAGCATTTTTCCTTACACAAAGCAAAAGTTTTGGGCGTTTCTTCCATTAATACTAACTCACTATTTTTGGCGTATAGCTTTTCTCTGCAATAATGGTGTTGCCTCGTACACAACTAATCAGTTTGTTCTGTTAAAATTCTACCACTAAGGTATAAAACTATGTACATCCAATACATAATCCTTTGCCTTAGCGATGGAATTTACAAGACAAGCGTATTAGACATAATTTCTCTCTCTACGGAGATAGTTAATCGAACTCCTTTGTGAAGAGTTTAATCCTAACTTTGCCAACAAAAGTTATTTTCCATTGAAATACAGTAAGAGCATATCCAGTGAGTCAGCGCAATGGGACCTTTGTGCTGAAAATAAATACTCGTGTAAAGTTTTTGTGTTATGGCTCAATGTTGGGCGGGGTGAAAACGATGTGCCGTCCTCGCTTTATGCTCCCCGATGGTACATTAACGGTAAAATAACGACACACTGTTTATTTGTGTTTTATAGGCAGTAAATGCTAGTTAAAATAGTAAGTGGTTTTTTAACAGCTCCACGCTCTAGTTAGGAAAAATTACAACTGATTTAGTTGCTAAAATATATACTGGGTTAATTAAAATTACCGAACGATATTTCATAGAAATGGGTTGTTCCATTTCCAAATTACATATAACACCAAACAAGACAGCTTCGTTTCTAAATATAAAAGGATTATGGTGAGCTATCATGCCGCGATAGAAATATAGTAATCCACGTGCATTTTGTCTCTATTTCCAGAGTATACATTCTGATTTAACATTGGAAATCAAGCAAGGATAACATGGAATGCCATTAAATAAATAAATGTAAAACGTGCGAGGAATGTATCTTTCCGAATAAGAACTTACTGTAATAGTTACTATAAATAGTTATTCGAATGTCTTTATTCTTACTTAACTATTAAATTAATAATTACTATTCAGACTTCAACTTAAAATTCCTTTATAAACAATTTTATGATAGTTTTAATCATCCGATTTATGCATAATTCAAATGGAACCATCACAAAATCAGTTTACACACAACATAATTGTATTAAAATATCGTACAGTAGAATGAACAACTGCTTTTTAAATCTGTTAATAATAAAAAAAACTTAAGTTAGTAGTTATTGGGCAGTTGGTTTCCGCATTCAGCCACTTGATTGGGCCATTGTGCGTGAGCGTGACACAAAACAGTATTCAAAGGAACCAGAATAACGATGACGATCAAAATTCTGCGGAAAAGAGAAATGGCCTAAAAATACATAAATCCTAGGAGCCAATGCAACCCTGAATCGAATAAGCTCAGCCACTTCTACCTGAAGACCACTCGAATATTAAATGTGAGTGTGCAGCGAAATTTCCCGAATACGGCAACGGATGGCAATCGACCGAATAGAGCTTTTCCAGTATTTCTACATGGTATTGAGTGGCAAAAGGATTTTCAGTACAAAATGGCATACCAGCGAGCTATATTTTAGAACACTTGTGAACAAACTAAAAGAAGTTACACGAAAAACAATTTTAGAACGTTGGCAAAATATTACTTTCAGAGCGCTAACTTACGTACATACAACATGTTTATGAACTAAAAGTTCATGCCATTTCCCAGACCGCCTTTGGAATAAGTTTTGCCAACAACAAAATGTACAATTTTTATAGCAATAGCCAAATTATACCACTATATACAATAGTTAAAGTATTTTAAAGTATGATATTTCTGACAAAAATGAATTATAGTTTTTTTTAACATACAATGATTTTGCGAATAGTCTCTGAACTCAGCTTTATTCATTAATAATTATTAGGTTTAAGTAATTTAAAAAATTTATTAGGTTTAAGAAAAAGATTGATAATCGTAGCTTTTACATTATCAGATTGTTCTGTAAAAACATTTTGTTCACCGTAGTTGTTAAGATTGCTGAAAAAATGGCAGCCAATTGAGGTCTGACGAGTACAGAGAATATCAGATCTAAATATAGAACATGGATGTAGATTAGAAGTCAACCTTAGATGATTAATTCTAGGTACAGGTCCTAGAGTTCATTATTTATAGGTGCCATATAACCATTTTACCATATTCTGACAATTTACAAGCGCTATTTAAAACCTATGTGTATGAAACCATTTTTAATTATCTATTTGGTCAGCTAATACAGAATAAGTAATGACAGGAATTATGTCATTATGATATTTTATATGGAATTAATAAGATATCACAAAATAATTGCAAGTAATTCTGCCCCAGGAACAACGAAGGATCGCAAACTAATTTTCACCAGTTTTTTTCGCTTCCAGGGAATTCAGTAAGAAGACCATTTCTACAAGTTATCTTGCAACTACATATTTTTCCTACATATGGTTGCGCAAAGAGCACAGTTATTGTATATGATTATTATTATTTTTATTATTATAAGACATTTTGGTAGTAATAGGCTCTGCTCGAATTTCGGCTTCGGCGACCAGTCACAAAGGATACTAGTACTACTACGATCATATCAGCCGAAAGACGCCCACTGCTGGACAAAAGCCTCCCCAAAGATCTCCACAGTATTCTTTGTGCTAAAGTTAAAATAAAATATACTTAGTGCAAGAGTGTGGGCACTAATACAAGTGCACTTTCTATTCCCTCACTCAAATAGTCCGATGGCCAGCTGGCCGAGTGATTGACGTGCTCTCCGAGGCACAGGGGTGTGATAGCAGCAAAAATACCAGAAGAACACTGTATTTAATATATCGAGTAGTTTCTTAATACACAATAAATTATGAGAAGGTAAAACGACACATTTCAACTCAAGTGGCAGTACAAAAACATCACGTTTTCATAGTAAAATATTATGCGTTTGCAATGAAACCCGAGATCCTCTTCAATGTGTGTGTGCTTGCATTGTGAATGTAGTACACAAGTATAACAATATTATAGTGTTTATTGTGTGTTGTCTAGCGGCCGTGTGATTCCAGTCCTGGGTGTACCGTTAGAAAAGTTTGTGGTTAGACATGATATGCAGATTTACATTTATATGGAAATGTGGATATTAGGTTTCATTTAATCAAGTTTAATGTGTTACTTTGTCATGTTTGTAAGTTACTATACTTGCCTTAAGGCCTGGATTTTCAAAGACTAATACATTTCCATTTAAAACGTTTATCAATTAAACTTCATTGTGAAGTCGGCCCAAATGTAGAACAAGTAAGTTGAGCCCCAGTTTCATCTAATATTTAAAGGTTCACGTTGTTGCTGAAATGTAGACACTGATAGAAACTTGTTAACCGGGGTTGAGTAGTGAATAGCTTAACTAAGTTATAACGTGAACAACACCATCAACTGCATCATAAACGAAGTTAGTAACTAATGTAATTAATAAATTGGACAGCTCGCATAAAGTAGCCAGAGTTAAACTGTTATCAAAATTTATGAAAATTAAGCTAGACAATTAAGAATACATATTTGACTGGCTACTATGGTCTAGTAGTTAGTGTCCCTGACTGCTAAGGTAAAGGTCGTGGGTTCGATCCCACCGAGGACGAATTATTCTGTGTCTGGGTGTATGTATATACCCAGATATAACTATGTTTAGCAGTTTTCTGGTTGCCATAATACAGGCTCTGCCTAGTTTAGGATCAGACAGCAGTGTGTTAGTAGTCCCAAGATATTTATTTTTATTATTATATTTTTTAGGATCTGCAAACAATACTCTTCACGTCACGATTTAGATAAGTTCCATGTAACGCGTAGACCTACTTTATTTATACGCGTAGAATTATTCGTTTACACAAACTCTCCGTAAATAACCAATTACGCAAGGCACAGAAAATTGTACAAACTTAATAATATTATAATATTTCACCAAGGCCGAGTTGATAGTGTTCGTAAGTACGTTTCATTAAGAGTGTAATTAGCATGAATTTACAGCCGTATTGTGAAGTAATGCGTAATACTTTGTCAGATACACGCCTACAAGACGGTGCGGTGTGACGAAACACTTAGCATCGCAGAGAGAATAACCGAACTTGTACTCAATAGATTCCTTTACTAGGTCATTTGAAATAATTTTATTATTTACTAACGACCGACTAAAAGATTATTTAAAAAACCGCCTTCCAAAAGTAACCACACTAATATAATAAAGGCGAAAGTTTGCGTTTTTTCCTTACCTTCCTTAGAAATTTAGTTCCTAAATATTTTTATTTTTATTCCAACCCATCGTTTCTTTCAAAGAAATTCCAATGATGTCTAGTATCCTTAGAAGTTTCGATCCCTAATTTAATTTATAACACAATTTTAAACCACCACTGATATATACACTGTCTGTTAATGGGTTTCTAGTATTAAAGCAACTAAACTAACGGCAATGGACATTCACACGCATCCGTAATGTGGCGTCTATGTAAATGAGTTTGGAGATTGGCATCTAAAAACTTGGACTAGATATCGATGATATTTATGAACAAAATAACGCGATTTAAAGAACTATATGCAATCAAATAGCTTTAGACTGGTCTGTGAAATGTAGTAACTGAAAATATCTCGATCACCTTGATCTAAAAGCTAGATCTACAGAGGGGTTTCTGTTGTAGCTCTAACATACATCAGGCACATTTATAGACGCTATTACAGTAAGATTCGCAACGCTGCAATGTGTTCTCATATTTTGTAGTTTTACAAATAATTAATAAACTAGAGTTTCTATTTATAAACTTTTCTTTAAGTTATAATGTATGAAGCCATGTTTGTTCGGGCGGAATCTTGTAACTCTATTTTGTTGCAGATATATTCAAGCAATTAAGCTGAGATTTTGTATACATGTTTTGTTTGGCTGACAATGCCTGGTTAGTTGTGTGGCGTTGTTCTAAATCCAACATGGCAGAACACTCAAGATAGCGGACAAGTTATTTTTAATGCACTCCTACAATATGGATATCAATTGAAAGGGCGTGCTGAGAAAACCTCGAAAAATAATGTTACGTCACTTGGTCAATTGGGCGACTACATTTTTTAAGCTTTCCTACAATATGGATATCAAATGAAAGGACTTGCTGAATCGAATCTGAGTTAAACTCTGTTGCTCCAATCTATCTGAAATGTTGGTCTACTGGAATTTCTGAAGTGCTCGATTATGATAGTGACGTCGAATTGTTCCACTCCGTAGCATCGGTAGCTTAACTTTGACTTGTGTAATTTGGCGAGATAGGCATCAACAATTTATCTAAGAGAAGGATAACCCTAAAATCAAATCCGCTTCTGTGTTAAGTAAAGCAAAAGTATTTCAATTTATTTATTGCTTTCATGGGTTTTACATAGGTATTTAAGACCCCGTAAGGGCACTGCAACAATACAATATACAAACAAATAATTTTTTGTCAACACTTCACATGTTAAACTTAAATTAAAATGAATACAATAAAATAGCATTGTCAATATCTGTAAAGTGTGCTTTTTATGATTTTTCTTTATTGAATAGGCAGCGATGTAATAATGTTATTAAAAAAATATATTATTATGAAGGGAATTATTAATTAGGATTTATTTTCTTACTGACCACTGTATCTTATTAGTGTTTACATTATTTATGTCAAAATTTTCGTAAGTATTTCAACTGGATAGATTTTATAAATAGTTAATAAATTTAATAAATATTTATTACATAGTTTTATCATTTAAATATTCATTTATAGAATAATAACTTTTATTTATGAGCAACAATTTTAACTATTTTATAAATTTGAATTTTTTTTGTCCATTTTTTATACAGTCTGGTAGTTTATTATATAGCTTTACCGACATAGCAAGGGGGCTACAAGAGTGCATTTTTATTTGTGACACCGGAAGGTTTAGACTATTCTTATGTCGAAGTGAGTGAGTATTTTATTGGTAGATCTTCACGTTTATTAAATAATTCTGAGTGTTAACGGACGAATTTACATATTTCGAGGATGTATATACTAGGTAGCGTAAGAATTTGGAGGTTTTGGAAGTGAGGCTTGCAGCTATCGGTTTGATCTATATTTGATAAAATTCTAATAATTTTTTTTTTGTTGTGTAAAAAGATTTGGTGCGTCAGTACTATTTCCCCACATGATTATGCCATAGCTAAGCCATGCAAAAGCATATGCGTAATAGGTTGTGAGCGCGGTTTTAAAGTCCGTTGTTTTCTTTATCTCTCGGGGTGCATACGTGAATTTAGAGAGTTTTGCCGTAATTTTTTGTATGTGCTGTTTCCAACTAATGTGTTTGTCTATTATTAATCCAAGTAGCGTGAATTTATCGAGAACATCTAATTTAAAGTTATTATATATAAAATTTATGTTACCAAAAAACACCCCTTGGTGTTTTTTGGTAAGGATAAAATGTCATAATTTTCGTCTTGTCAAAATTTATATCTAAGTTATGTTCGTGCATCCAGGTCATAATTGTATTAAAAATATAAGTCAATTGATTATTTATATTAATGTCAGTTCGGCATGAGGCCAGAAGAGAAATGTCATCAGCAAATAAAACGCATTGTCCCTCTACGAATTTTGGAAGATCGTTAATGTATATGAGAAATAAGAGGCATCCAATTACACTTCCTTGAGATATTGATGCCGTAATATTTTTCCTATCGGAGCTTCAAGTTGAAATAAGGGTCGCATTCCTCCAAACACCCAAGTCAAGGGAGGCCTTGCCAAGGATGTCATTCTGTCGCGTCAGGTTGTAACATGATGTCGTCAACGTTGTACTTAGGCTCTTCTAACTGAAACTCTGGGAGGGTCAACGAATATTTCTTAGGTATTTGTGGGAACAACGGGAAAAACAGAAATATCAATATGGAAGGGAGAGCTCGAGAAAAATAATTTAAAATGGCAATAAAAACTTGCGAAAGAACCTGCGATGACGTGAAAAAGCAACGACTCGACAAAAGGCGTGATCAGGATAGTAGCGAAACACACACTCACGATAGTTGAAACTTGACAAGGCTAAAAAACTCATGCAATGGCTAAGAGCAGCGAAATCCCAGGAAGAACACGACGCACAAAGTACAATAATTCATAAACACATATCTGAAATACGAGAAACCTAATCAGTTGAACACATCAGAAAAGTCACAAATAGAAACTTAACAAAACCATAAATTTATTCTGCGTCAAGGTGTGTGAGATTTGTACTAAAAGGTGTTATCCAAATCAAGTCGCAAATGACAAAAGGCAAAAGGCGAGACCAGCACAATAGCGAAACACACACTCAACGCCATATTTAAGTAAGTACCTTCGCAAACTTCGTAAGTAGCTTCGTACCTACCTGCAGAATTAACAAGTAAAGACACTTCAGGCGTAGCCAAAGCTTACTGAAATCATTTAGATCCTGGTGAAGTGCTTGATATAATAAAGCAATTTACACAACCCGAATAATCCTTATTATCAAGAGTTATACCATTCACAAAAAAAATATTATGGTCTATTTGGCACACGATATACTAGAATTTATCGAAAATCTCCCTATCCTTTTACCTAGATATACCGATACTATAGGTATGGTTGATTAGTAATGTATTCTTACGTGCATATCTCTGCTCAATTCACGAGAGGAAAAGAATTTACTACGATTGCGATATAACTAGCTTGAGCTGTAACACCTAATCTCAAAACATGCTTTGGTACAATCTGGGGTGAGATAACGTTGATAAAATCATACTATAAAACTCGTCAATAATACACAGAAATAATAAAATTCTTGTTCTTTATACATTTTGTACTATTGATTCGTTTCTGAATATTTATACTTATATGTATGATATTATTTTACTATATTTTTCATATTTTTGAATCCCATTCATTTTCCGTATTGATCTATTATTTAACTAATTTCCAAAAATATTGTGAGACTTATTTGCTTAACTAGCTGTGCCCCGCGGTTTTACCCGCGTTAAATTTTATAAAATATCACAGCTCCTCCCCCGTAGGTGATAGCGTGATAATATGTAGATAAATGTGTTTTGTGAAAATTCAACCTATCCAGAGCCCTTTAGTCGGTCAGTCATAATAGGTACCTAGTTTATACCGTATTTATAATAGGATTCTAAAAATAATTTTGCATACCGACATAAGTATACAGTTAATTGCTATTTCTTACAAAAGCAGTCGGTTAACTACTAAGGCATCGCGTGAGGGACACCAAACTAATGATACCTAAGGCCAAGGTTATATGTACACGCGAATCCAATTAATACAGGCTCTTACCATATCTGGAAATCAATTACTACTGAAGACAACCGGACGACTGCATTGACCGTAATTTTGCAATTACCGTCCATTTATGCGAATATAATGTTGCTGGATATGTAATCGTCGTCTTAGCACAAAACACTGCGAAACTTTATATCGCAAAATGTAATATTTGTTTTGGCCAAGTAATAATATTTTGAGATTTGAATGTTTGTGATAAATTTAGCGACTATATGTCAAATACCTAGCAGTTATTGAAAAGTCTAGTGGAATTCGAACCTGTTTATTATTTTAGATTCCGTGGGTTTCCATATAAATTTTGTTTCAATTGGTTGTGAAATAGAAAAGTTGAAGTCAGTTCTGTTTTAATAAATAAAGAATTTCTGGATAATATTCTGCATATACGTTAGGTACCCTAACGTATTTTAATCTTTATAATATCAGCTATCTGCCGGTAAAATCCTGTCGGATGAACTGGTAGAAACAGACAGAGAGCATTTCAAAAAACGATTTTGTAACGTATAGACTTTCATATACATCTAGCAAAAAGCTGTTATTCGGACATAACAAAAATACACTTAAAATATATTTATTTGTATAGATACCTAGCAAGCGTTATTGAAAAGTCAAGTGGCATTCGAAACCGTTGATTATTTTACATAACGTGCACCGTAACAGTGCCGTGGCCCAGTCAAAACCTGCCTGTATAACGGGGTCGACCTCTGAGCACCATCGCGCTACTTATTCATTTTAGTTACTTAGGCCTCTTCAAAACCATGTTATTGGTAGAAAATCTTATAATTTTCTACCCAAATATCCCCGCAGAGGAAACTCGATCGATTTTATGCCAGTACCAGAATAGAAAATAGATTATACAATGCTAAGCCAGAGGTTGTGTGTTCGATCACCACCCAGGATAATTCTTTGTGTATATATCTATAATACATATGAATTGAGTTAAATATATAAGTATGTTTTATCATTTGTCTGGTTGCCATAGTACTGGCTCTGCCTAGTTTGGGATCAGATCGCAGTGTGCTAGTACACCTTTGTGGAATATATTTAAGTCAATTAATAAGATATGTGGCATCTAAACTACTAATGGATTTCAGCGAAACGTAATAATGGGAATTATTATCAGCTATTTTACCTATTCTTATAAACTTAAAAGAGACAACTAAAATATCAAGACAGGTACGATTTATTCTAATTTTACTTTGTTCTTTTACCTATTACGCGAACACAACAAGAATCAAGAACAAATAATCACAAACACAACAATAATTCCTACTCTCTTAGAGACGGTCGGTATTCTGTAACTATCAGCAGCACGTATGCTTGAAAAATATATTGTTTCAAAGCAAGACTTATTCTATTTGAATTAATATTAATACGTTTATCACTATTGGTGTATGTATATATATTTGAAATAAGTTCCCATTTCAAATCATTCTTTCTTACGGACGATTGGTATCCTGTCAGTAGCGCTAGGTATGTTTGAAGAGTAATTATTGTTTAATAACAACACTTATTACGGTACCTATATAAATATTAATAATAGACTGCAGTTGATGACCTGAAATAAATTATAATCGAAATAGAAAGCCTGTCTTATATGCTCGTATGCTGCTTAGTTATTGAACAGGGTTGTCAGATTGAAAGAAACTAGAGTATCCTTGTGGTCAAATTTCGCCCGTTTCGAACACAATAAGTCACAATTTAAATCTGAAAGCTTTGAATAAAATTCGATATTATAGTATATGTACATACGGATGAGATAGTTATGTGTTTATATGTTTTTAAACGTTACTTAAATCTCTTCTGTAAATGCTTATGAGAAATGAAGATGTCTCAAACCTTTAATAATGGGTAAGATTTTGTTTGGAGGAGCCAGTGCTAGGTCAGAAATTAAAAATATGGTTTAGCTATGTACGCGCTACACTATAATAAAAATAAGTATAGCAAGATATATCACCGATACCTATTCTAAATGACAACATTTAATTATTAACTTTCGTTACCAAATAGATAAAACAAATAGCAGGCCTTTTTTATTTATATCGGATTTTAGTATTACCTTCAAAATATATAAATCTACGCCACGAGCGACTTATTCAAAAGCCAATTGCGAATACCTACACCTACCATAACACACATAACATAGAGGATAGCAAATTTTTTATAGGTTTTTCGGCATTATTGACTGGGAAATTAGCTGGAAGAATATGCTGCAGAGCGTGCCGGCTGAAGTTACTAGAGCTCATCAAGAAGAGGGAACATTTGGCAAGACATATTTGAAGCAATGCATGTAGCGAGATTCATTGGCTATGGTAACTGCTTACCATTACCCGTGCTGGATACATCTTTGCATAGAAGGTCGTATGAAAAAGTATTATATTATTTACTGGCAACCCTAAATATAGGCTTTCTTGGGTAAAAAGTTCTATAATGTGAAGATAGATGAGTCCGGCCGAGATGTAATTTCATTAACTGTCGTTATTCTCATTATATGTTATCTACTTCCAATCTACTAGTAATTTGCGTCTGACTGCAGAGTGCAGGGTATGTTGAGCTGCAGATAATGAGATCCCAAGATCGATATCTAGGTAGCTTAATTAAACAGTTCGTTAATTGTAAGAAAATCTTTGTACTTGTATTACATCAATAAACATTAGAATTTTAGGACCAGTAGGCTCCATAGCAGCCTATAATTAGAAAATTGGCGGTGTTACACCAACGTTCCTCGGAGAGAACGTAGAATATTTGTTTGAAACTTTTTTGTTTTTTCAGACCGGTGGGACTCTCCCCTTTTACACAGGTGGATAAGAGTCCAGACACCCTTAATATAATTAATGTAATTGAAACTAACATTAGGCTTAGTTATACTAACATTATATGGATATTTTTCCGAAATAAATCATTTGAATTGAATTGAATTTAGCGGAAAAGTGACTGCTATTATGTTTGCCCAAACTCTATGCACTACTCTCTTACATGACTAGTCTCTATTGAGGATCTGCCTGTCTGTAACATCTCACAACTTGTTGTAATTTGACCTATGTTAACAAATAAAGATTCTGATTTAGTCTGCCATAAACAAAACTCGAGCAAATGGCTATAATTAGAGATCGTACTATTTCAATCCTATGTTATCTTTTTGGGCATATTACAGCATATAGAAAATTTCGTCATAAACCAAGGTTTTCGTACAAGCTACCTTCCAAGCTTTAAATTAAAAGAAATATGGTGAATGGAAAGCCCCTAAAATTTTGCGTTGTAAGACACCAGAGCTATAACTATTGGCTCCATCTTTGTATTAAGTATATAAAATTGTCGCACTGATTGCGCTATTGCGGTTATGTATTTTTAATGAATGGCTCTCTTAACCACTAGTTATAACTCTATCACTAGAATTCTGCGGGCTAAATTGGTAAAATCCATATTAGGGTAGCAGTAGTTATTTAATTCATAATTCTATAATATGCGCCTATAGATACTGTCTCCTTTCTTTTTGCGTTCCGTACAAAAAGGGTCTGTACAAAAAAAAAGGTACTGCTGACGGTCCGTCTAACTGTCGTTCTATCAGCATGAATCATAATAGAAAATGAAATTAGAAACTGACGAATTCCTATACAATAAAACGTGATATTTGCGCGGTGGCTCACATCTCGCGTGGCTGGCGTGTGTGACTCCAACTTGCACATGACCAGTTTTTCTACACCTTAGTTTAGTGGCAATAGGAGCCAATCCCATTTAAATGCCCAAGTTTATAATTATCGGTGTTACACCCTGAGATGGAGAGAGCGTAAAGCCGTCGGCCCTGCACCTGACCTCTCCCTGGTCGTGTCGGCTAGCCCATCCCGTCCATATAGGGAAAGTGAAGGAATGTAGAGTGCAACTTTGTTTGCGCACACAGATGTTCAATAAAATGTGTACCACGCAGGTGGTTGATCACACATGGTAGCATCGCTACGAATCATGTCTCTCTACAGCCTTCGACCAATCCAATGCTTACTGTCATAGACTCATGTGTTATTCTATGAGTCCATTGGTCACACGATGTACATAGTAAGTATAAGTTTGAAATCTTCAACGCAGAAATATATTATTATAATATAACTGCATACATAACTTCAACACTTCTCGTGCCACGTCGCTACACTTCATTTTGGAAATGTTTCTCTTAATAAAACCTGTATGATTTAGTTCGATATAACATAACATGGCCAAACGGAATCAACGACGTCAACAGTGCTTTCCAATTTCGACCCACATTCCTTCACGAGTGTTTATTTTATTAAAACATCTCGAACGGCTGAACGCGTATCAAACTTATAATGAAACATTTAAAAATACAATGCTTTAACATATTTAGGTCAAAATATCAAGTGTCGCCGTGGCTATATTGATATTGCTATGAATAAAACAAACACGAGTGAAGTGAATGAAGGTATTGTCAGATGAACACGGCGCAGATGATGTGGCAATATTTATGAATATAAGTACCTATAATAATAATAATTTACTGATAACTCGCAGCCCGAATGGAGACTTTTTTACCTATGAAAATCCTTAGACGGTAAGGATGTTACAAATATTTAGAGTTACTATCACATACTTTGCTCCTTTAACAATATATGGTATTTTTTATTGCATTTGCCTATACGCGATTTTATTTTATTATGGTTTCATAGAATTTTTACCTCTTGATATGAGCTTAGCTTGGTACAATCATGGGTATTCAATAATAATAAATATTACATTAAAATGCACATGGGAGCTGAAGTTTCGATGAAAGACAATTATAAAAGAACTGGATGTACAGACGCCAGCACATCAAGCTACCCCAATCTGTCGAATTTCCCCAATTGAAAGTGAACCTTATACTTATGTGATAAAGTTGAAAATCTATTAAAGAAATTTGGCCGATTGGGGTAGCTGGCTGTGCTGGCGTCTGTACTTTGTGTCCGTCAGTTATATGTTTGTATATTACTCCACGACACAGACTCATCGGCCTAGGGCGGGCATTAGTCTACAAAAAATACGTATCCGTAAATGAAAAATCCAGCTCAACTTAATGGACGGATTTTCATGAAACATGGTTAAGAACCATCCCAAACAAGATATGTTAATTTCTAGATGAAAACCCTCTTGGAATTTCATCCGTTCGTATGGTAGGTAAATAGGATGTCATCGGCAGACACACACACGTATACACCACCTCTTTTTGTCTGGAATAGAATATATGAGGGGTTAAATATCGCAGTCCTTACTTTACCTACTTTTCACCATCATCATCAATCATTATATGATTGTGAGTAGGGTGGTGAAGGTGTGTCTAGGTCATTACAATACCACAAGGAGACGAACGGCAACAGTACGGTGTGGTACCAATAGCACTCCTTTCACCTATCGATAGTTCATTCGGATCACGAACGTCAGTCGGCTAAAGGTCAACTACGTTACTATGTATCATAAAATATCGTTCAACTGTGCTTTGATGAAGTAAGATGTTTTACCGTTTTACGTCGCACGATGTGATAGTCAAATCAATAACATCATATACTTATCTAAATTATCTATGAAGTTACATCTGCTTTATAAAACGTCGGACGTGATGAGATTTTGTAACTACTTCATTTTTGAAGTGAATATTCCGACGTTTCTCTAGATTATATCACGCGTACATAGATAGTGGGATTGAGCCATACTTAATTCTACTGTAGAGACTGCTAATTAATGAAATTCTCTCAAATCCAGATGTTTTGCCTTAAAAAAAATAAGTTCAACTACTTATGAAGGGAGCTAAGCATTTCTTATTGTCAACCAAATTCGTTCCTGTTCAACTGCTCGTAAACATTAATGTCATTGTCATGTTACCAGATAACCACCAAAAATAACTACCACATCTTATCAGATATCGTAGTTTTTGTTAGCGTCTTATAACCATAAAAGCCTAAACTCAAATTACAAGACGATTTCACAAATTCATAAATTATATGAAGAACTTACTTAATTTAAATGTATGCAGGGCACTGGGCAGTAGTTATGCTGGTGTCAGAGTTGTACAGCCAGCACATCAAGCTACCCTAATCTGACAAATTTCTCCAATTGAAAGTGAACCTTATGCTTTTGTGATAAAGTTCAAAAACTATAAAAGAAATTTGACAGATTGGGGTAGCTGGATGTGCTGGCGTATGTACAAGCCGCCCAGTAGGCCTCTGACATGGCTTAATGTTGTCTAACGACTATACTAGTAGGTATTATACGGACACTCATAAAGTCTTTGTTGGTCACCCATCTATGGAATGGCCGCGAGCCTAGTTGCTTAACCTCGCCGATCACTTAAGGACCGGTGACTGCATTTAGCTTATGAGTGCCTCATATGAATAACGAAGATGATATTTTTAAGGCCTAAGAATTCAAGATTCGCGTCTGCCTGGTGTCCGACGATACCTTACAGTTTTTGTCAAACGCAGAGTAATTAAGACAAATTTTATTTAATTAAGCTTTAACAAGCGATGAACCCTGTTACCTAGTTCCATTTAACAAATGTTTGTTTAGTAGATACATTTTAACTGTAGATTCCGACACAAACGACTGTGACATCCAGAAAAGACAAACAAAGCAGGGAATGTCTGGCTACAGCAGGTGTTTACAATGCACGCCGGTAAATTGAACGCCGCTTTGGAAATTATCCAAGCCGACTTTACATTGCTGGATATCGTTGACTTTTAAGGGAACGTATGTTTGGGCGCAAACAAGTGTATGCTATTGTCACACTTGAGTACAATTTTCTAGTTAGTTCTTTTTATTTGGGTTCGCATTAGAATTTGAGGAAGAGCATTGGTTAGGACAGAAGGCTGTACTTGATTGTTGATAAGTCCGGGTTGACGACCGGCGCGCACGACTGCCTATGCATGATTTTGTCCGATTCGATCCGACGTCATCATGACAGTAACCTGGGATAACGTAATGTTCTTTAATCTTGAAATTTCAACAGAATCTAATTGATCAAGGTTAACATTTTTAAACTTACATGAACACATGGTTGATGGTATCTTGAGGACCATGTTGTTGCGTAATAGTAATAGTAACACCATTACAGATAGCTCCTTTTAACCATGACCTCTACGATCTAAGCGACTTTATGTTATTATGGAAGAATTAAACTAATAAGAGCATATTATAATAGGATCAGTTAAGTATTTCTCTAGGGACGTACAAAACAACAGATATAAATTCTTTTAACGGTTGATTTGAAAGAACGAACGCTAAAAGGTTGACTATGTTCATTTGATTCAATTTTGCCCAAAACTGGGCAGAAACGTTCAATTTTGGGCGAAATAAGTAAGTTAAGGAAGGCAGTTAGCATACTTTGATGGGATAATCTAAATTCACAGCTTTTTGAGGTGCCGAAATCTACTCACATGTGCTCATATTCTATTTGAATTGTCCCACCTGGGAGCATATCTATTGATCAAAGGTAAATTGTGTCCCGGAGGCAAATTCTTCTCGAGCAGTACAACATTTGTAAAGACAATTTTTATGCCGTTTTACACTTGCCTACTTTTTGAGTACTGCCAATAGCCGAAGTTGTGGCCGTAATTTTCTATATTTCATAAGCCATTATAGTACTGCGTTGATAGAGTTGTGAATGTATTTGTTGCACCTAGATTGTCTTGTAATTATTTTTAATTCGTCGCCCGTCTCAATGCTGGTTAGTGGAAATAATTTTGAGACCAGCGTGGGTTCAAGCATGTATAATTAAGAGTCACATTCAACACTTTACCAACTGTTAATCGGTATATAACTGGAGAAGAATATTTATTTGCAGGGAAGAGCAGTGTAAAACTAGACCAGTGAAGTAAAGGGTCGTCATATTGGGGGTTGTCAGTCGTAGAATACTATTATTTCACGTGAAAACACCAAACAAAATGTACTCATTCCTTTTGATTGGTGTTTTGATAATATTTTTTATAAGTTAGTGCCCCGTCGATAATAACCCCGAGATGTTTAGGAAATTTCTTGAGAGCGATACGGACGACCCGCCAGGAGACTTTTAGCTGGCGTTATGCTATCCAGTTTCATTTGTGAGAGCAGACGATTGCGTTTTAACGAGGAATTCGTGAATATATAAGTAATATGTGTTATGGGATTTATAAATATTGAAATATATTTATCTACATCCTCAATGGTCTTACTTTCGGCAGCAAATTAAGTAAATGAAACTCACAGTATGAATTACGAGATTAGAACATTATTTAGTGGAATTATTCGCACGCTAAGTAGGTATGCCTCTAATCTTAAACGTACATAAAAACGATACTAACGTATATATACTGGTTGTAAGTATAGAAGTAATATCTAAGCTCTAAAAAATAATTATATTTATTTAAACCTAAATCGATATTCAAAAGTTATGTCAAGTATTTATTTGTAAATTGGTTATATTAACAGCATAACAATGCCGCCATTGCGAACTCCCAAGTATCTGCAATGTTTAACAGAGTTAAATACTTGGAATTTCATTAAACTCGGTGACGCCGCAACATAAACATCCACAAGGCGGTCGGGCGGGCCACATTCACAAAACGTATTTAAGTTTGGCAACTACCCCGCCTACATCTTCGGTCTTAGACTTAGGAATATTGTTAGATCGTTTAAACTACTCTACGTTAAGTTGTGGTTTGATGTCACTAAAAGGTGGACTGTAGTTGGGAGCCTTTCAAACTTCTAATCAGATGCTGTCAGATGAAAAACACGAGAGTACGTTTATGTCTTATAGCGAAACTTTTCATTCGTAATGTTACCCACATTACGCTTTCATAAAGCTTTTGCTATAATGCATTATATTTATAATCTAATTACAATATTTGGGAATTGATTTCTTTGGCTGTGAAATACAGTTTGTTTCATCTATGTGTCAGTTGTATTTTGAATGTTTTATGTCTTCAGTCACTGGATGCGGATAGCGCAAGACCGGTAATTGTGGAGATCTTTGGGCGACGTCCTATGTTCAGCAGTTGGCTTATTTCAGCTATGATGATGTCTTCAGTATAGAGTTATATTTCTGAATCTCCGACTAATATTGTGTTTTTTTCCGTTGTAGTAGTAGTTGCTGTACTACAAGTTGTGTCCAAGTACACCAACAACAGCTTCTAACTAAATATATACATTTATATTTTAGTATTAAATTTTCCTAATCAATCAAATGATTATGTGGCTACAGCTTTTAATATACCGGTAACTGAATGATAACAAGAGCCGTAGCCGATGCATGAGGCACCTCTACCGATTGCGAAACACAAGGCTCTTATTCCCAATATAATAAATAAAATAAAATATATAGGTATCCATCAAGGCATTACATTAGAATTTTGCAACAATATTGCCGTTGACAAAATATTCAAGAGCAGTAGCTTAGCTTTACTACTGGTGATTCTCAGAACGTATCACGTATTTATATAGTAAGGACACTCCTTGGACTGTGGAGTAGGTACTTAAATCTACGAGTCATGATGAGAGCACTCTTGCCAAAATATTTCAAGAAAATCCTCGAAAGCAATCTACATATAAAAGACATTTTATTGTGTTACAACGTACAATACGTTTACTTCTCGCTGGGTAAAAACTGATGCCGGAACTTGAAGTTATAATATAGGATAAAGTCAAACTAAACAATAGGTATATCGTGTTCACATCAGCATACGGGTGCAATCGGGGGCCCAACGAGGAAACTACGGCCCATATAGATAACAACCGGCAAACACTACAATATTTACCTACCTACTCACCTAACTAGACTAGCTAGAAAATATTACTTTGTAACTACAGGTTCCCACTTAAAAATAGCCCTTCTGGAGTAGCCAGTAGCCACGTACTGTGGGAAGCCAGCGCTCAATATATTACCTTAGGCTTGTTTTTAAAGAAGACTACATTTTGAAAATACATCAACTAGGTAGTTACGGTCCGTAAGTGACGGGCGAGGCGTTAGTATTTAGCTCGCGGTCAGTCCATAGATGGGTACCGCCAAAGTTAGTTAATTTGTGAGCGCCTCCGTGCTTCAGAGGGCACGTTAAGCTGTCGGCCCCGGTTGCAGTAATAGTGAGGGCTACTGGGCGGCTTGAACAACTCTGGCACTAGGGTAACCACTGCCCATACGATAAGTAAGTATAAGCAATAGTTTCCATGTACTTACCTACTTTAAACATGAAACTTGCTGTGAACTGTAATGTGAGGACACAAGTAGAAATAATTGTTTATTTAGAGTAAAAAATTAAATATTCTAGGTAAATACAGTAATAAAATGAATAGAAACTGCTAAATACCCAAAGCAAATTGTTACCAACCAACTAACACGAGTTGGTATATCGGGTTAGTGGTTGATATTTGAAGAAACATAGACTAATTGTAAAACCAATCGAATCAATCGATGTCCATACGAATTCGGAGCGTACTGATTGGACAAACGTATGACATCATAAAAACCACAACTAAATAGGTACAAGCCACTGCAATGTAATCGAAAGATCAAATTCCATTTTTTATGCACTTAAGACCATCGTCACATGTACCCGCAATTTTAGTCAATAGGTGGCAAAATTTGTGCAAGGCCACATATGTACGGCATCATCATCTTAGGCCTCCCCCAAGATCTCCACGATTGCCGGTCTTGCGCCACCCGCATCTAGTGGTTTCCAGTGACCTTCACTAGATCATCTTGTAGGGGGCCTGCACGCAGCGCGGGGTGTTTGCTGTAAAGCGGATATTGTAGCTTATTGAGGCTTGAAACACCCTAGGCATCAGTTATACTATCATTGTCATCGGTTACGTCCCACGATATATAACATGACACTTTCCTACTAATGTGTGTGTGAATGAATGTATGGATGTTTGTTACTTTTTCACGCAAAAACTACCGAATGGATATTGATAAAACTCTGTACTAATTTAGCTTATATATTCGAACCGGCTATAATTTAATATTTTGCGCGATATTCTTTTCTCTTTCACCACTGTAATAATGAAGGTCTATGTTAAGTCAAATTGCATAGTACTTTCATATCATACATAGATATGAAATCATGCCGCGATAGAAACGCAACCCTAACTTACTACAATTTGCGTTGAATAACTATACAATTCTGAATATCGAGTTACTAAAAATTGTGGCATTCATATCCCTTAACAATGCCATGAGGAAACTGGCATCGAAGATCACATTTCTATTGCCTCCATTTCCGAAAACGTAACAGTGCAGCCTCACGCAGCGGTATCAGTCACCTCGACGGCTACGCACGACGCTTGCGACGCGCAGCGAGTACAGAATAACAATCGAACCGTGGGAAACTGCCGCTAAACGCCACAATTATGAAACGCCCACTACCAATCCAAGTGAGGATGATGTTTGAACTAAAGCTTTACTACGCACCAATTCCACCAACACGTGAAGTAATTATTATACTGATATTATGTAAGTCCATTTCAAACAGATAGAAAAATGGCTTAAGTAAATAATTATTGTCCCCTTTCGTACATCTATGGCGCCGCCGCCTTTGTTCAAATAACTATAATATTATCTTGGCACAGCTACACAAGCTTGATGAAATTGGGCCTAAGTTATGTATAACAAACCCATATGAATTGGTAACGGTTGTTGCGTCACTAAAGCCGCGGTCGATTCGCTCCATGCTGACATTTTAGAACTCCCAAATTAGAGACGTAATTAAGTACAGTGCAAGTTGCAAATGTAGAATTACACTCAATTCATTAATGGAGATACAGTCAAACGCCCCAGGAATTAACAAGTAGTGAGATTTTTTAAAGCTTATGATTATCATTATATGTAACGTATAAAATAAATAAGAAAGTGGGTAACCCAAACTAAATGGTACAGTGTAAACATAATAAAAAAATGATTAATATGTAGTTACAAGGTTGGTCTTGTATCAAAAGTGAAGTGTCGAAGTTGAGATGTAAACAGTGTTTTTTTAATAGATTGACTCCGTTTTATTTATATAATTTAATTGATAAAATAAAATTTCACTATTATTAATATCTAATTGTTATGTAATCCTTTGCATGCCGCTGTGTAGACGAAACATGTTGATCTATGTCATTTTAACAACCTTGTACTGTCTTTCTGGCAAATAAATGTATTCCATTCTATTCTATTACAGTTACTACATATTTTGTGAAGAGTTTGTTCTATGTTTATGCATATGTTTAAATATTAGTTTAAAATTATATCTTTTTATTATTTTATTAATAATAGTCTTGTAGTATATAATATCACATCAACTCAATATTTAGATAGTTGAAACAATAGAAGTTTATTGATTTATATATAGTACTACCACATTATACATACTACACATTAAATAAAAATATTTTACAAGGTTTTGCATCTGATATGCATAACAATTAAGGTGTACATAAAATTCACCAGCTAGAAGTATTTTTGCCAGGCATGGAGTTTAAAACAAAAAAACTAAAACTAAATCTAAAAACTATAACTATGAGGAACATTTATGAAGTATAATACATGTATCAACAAACAGTTTGGCAGTAGTATATTCATTTCTGTAACTGTTTAGTATATTCTGAATGAACACTTTACATTTCATTTCTTTTTATTCATGTATCAAAGTGATACTGCTGTATACCCTACAAGTCTAATAAGAATTGGGTAAAACTACCCTAAATTCTTATTAGATTTGTAGGTTGAATACACCAGTATCAATTAATAGATTTTCATATAATACTTTACTATTGTAACAATTATTGCATTGACTTTTGTACTGTGTTACTTAATATACCTTATTAAGGAAGAAATGGAAAAGCAAACCATTCAATTATTGAATTATGTATGTGACAAATATCTTATATATGATAGCTTTGATTATTAGCTTCTTTGTTTAATTTTTCAGTAAAAATATCTCTTAAAGATTAAATATTATTTTTTATTATAGATTAAAGATTAATTCAGAAACCTTATAAAATTATGGTACTTGAAATAAAATCTAATTGAAGATAGGCATAATAATTTCTTGTAAAACTTACCATAATGAACCAATCTGAAAAATGTATAACAATCCACAGAAAAAAATTTACAGAGATACCACAAACAAATACACAATATAGGTAAGGTTTAAATAATTAAACCAATAACTAAAACCTTCATTTGCCAACTATTAAGATGGCAACTAAACAATAAAACCTAGAAAAGGTATTTAAATAAAGCCTTTATGGTATCTAATAAAAATCTTTATAATTTTTCCAAATATTAGAATCCATAGAACACAATTCCTTTATATTTTCTTTTTTTATATGGGAAAATGTAATGTTAAAAATGCTAGTATATCATTGCTTAATAACATACATTAACACATACAATACATGGAGGCTTGATGTATTGCTTACAGACATATTTAAGTTAGCTAGATATCTAACTCCAATCTGTCTGTAAGCAATAGCACCATTAGATTTAGATATTATAACATAATTTAGAAAATATATCACACATCATTACTGGATAGCTTTTAGCTGATAATTTTTGCCACCACAGATGCCACACATAATTGAGCGATAGAGACATATGCACATTCATTTTTCGATGATCCAGAAGATTAGTTAGTTTGATAAACATATTTCACATTGAAATTGTTGTCAAATTAAACAATCTGACAGTTATCTTTCAGATCACTGAACAATCCAATCAGCCATTGCTCAATAATAGAAAAAAAAAAAACAATCCAATCGGCATAGTCATACAATGTGCAAGGTTTTAAAAAGGTTATATTAAAAGTGTGTACTATGGATGTTACATAAAAAAGTTTGTATTAAACTGATGATTTAATCTATCAACCAACCAATGACTTCAAAATGTTTATTCAAGTGATTCCAAGTAGATGATTACAGTTTAAAGTCAATGTTTAGTATTAAAATACAATGAAAATTTGATTTTCTTACTCGCTTCTGATGTCATACATGGAAATAAAATAAGATAAACAGGTTTAATATGTGCAATATACAACAATAACTTAACATGATATGCAAAAAACTAAAACAAGGAGCTGCTTTACTACATGATAAATATATGTTATATCAAGGGATTATGATGCAAACAGAATTATCTATTTTTAATCTAAAGTTATAATCCCTGATAAAGGTATTATTATGGTAATTGAGTATAATTCTTTAAGTATTATTCATAAAATATTCACAAAATAAATAAACCTATCATGGAAAATAATTAGGATTAACTGAATTGTTCACTAATTCTATCTCATACTTGTTTTATCTATGTTTTATCAAACTACATTATATGAATGAGATGAAACCTAACTTTTTAATAAATTCTCTATTGGCAGGTAGAACAAGACAAAGTAATGGTGAAGCCACGTAAATATGATCGAAAAGTACTCACCTCACTGAAGGCCATAACTCCGGCCGGAGCTCTTTCTCCGTCCGACCTTCTCAATTTATTTTATCACGGTCTATCAAAACAAATAGTTTAAGCTTTTGTTTCCCAACATTGGAAACAGTCCCGACATCTAGCATCCCCACGGCACAAATACATTTGAAACATGTAACTTCACTCACTGCGCAAGATCAAAATTTTAATTTTGACTAAAATGAAAACACCTGACCGAATCACAAATCACTGAAAAACCAACATTCCTCAGGTGGGTTAGATGCACATTTATGTTTAGATACCAACACTTTATAGTAGTTAAAACACTTTTACACTACTTTGAGATTTTTTCACCGATGTTTGATTAGCCAGATCATTACGAAATAAGTTCGAAAAATGACATTCAATAATGCGATTTATCACAGAGAACCATCAAGCGGAGATGAACTCGCCATCTTGCTTTCATGTCAAAATCAGTGATACCAAACTTCAGAATCAATACCGCTATTCGCATGTTGGACAACATAATCAACAAACTCCACTGAAGTTAGTAAGAAAATTTATGTCATCATTTAATTTTCAAGAGAACTTGTTTAATGCTTGTCATTATATAAAAAATAAATAAATCCCAGTTATATAATATTTTCATAAGAATTTTGTGTTGGTCTGCACGAAATAATAAGAAATGTGTCAGAACATAAGCACCTATCTCCATCTATCGTCACATTAATTAAAGTTCCGCATTGTTCTTAACGTCACTTTACCCTGCAAAATTTAAAATATTATGAAGAATCTCAGAGGAATGGTTTGTCTTGGTCGCTCGAGTTGACCAAGGTTAAATTCTCTATGGAGTTGACCACAGAGTACATTATATATTGGCAATAGTTAACTTTTGCTGTTCAAAATTATCAAAGGCTCAACATTTTTATATGAGAATTACCTTAAATACAACTGTTCAAGCGCATCGGGCGCTAGCAGTTCTTGAATGTTTTATTTTTGTACTAGCTGTGCCCCGCGGTTTTACCCGCGTTAAATTTTATAAATTATTACAGCTCCTCCTCCTTAGGTGATGGCGTGATAATATGTAGACCTATATATAATATGTTGACCCGACCTCTTAGTAATATTCATGCAAAATTTTAAGTAAATCCATGCAGTACTTTATGAGTTTAGCCCTGACATACATACATAATACAAAAAATATTAAAACGATATTTTTGGTTTCGAAATCCTTTTAAAAAAATATTCAACGTACAGTTTTGACTTTCCTACGATTTTATTATATCGTAAATTATATTATATCGTATCGTAAAAAATCGTAGTAATAGCGCTTATATAAGCGCTATTACTACGATTTTTTTAACAATATACTAAATAATTTAAAATCCCTTTTATTTTAATTAATATCTATACATATAATAAAATCGTAGGAAAGTCAAAACTGTACATTGTATAAAGCTTTAAAAAAGCTTTTAATTCCACGCAGCACCATTTTTTCTATAATTTTTTTAAATTTATGTTCGCCCTATTTTCTTTGTTATTTATATGAATGCTTAAGTATTGTTACGCAGCCATTACATTAACATATTAGTTCTAACAAATATTTTATTAACTTTGGTATACTAACCATTACCATCAATTGACTTCCAGCTCCTGCCGCCTCTAGAATATTTGGCAGGCGCTAGTAGTTACCTCTACTCATAGTGACGTGGCACACATTGCCAACCTTATTTTACAAGGCTACCAATCTTATTATAACATTGACAATATGTTGCCCAACTTTAATTGTAGGGTTGCCGCTTTACTAAAAAATCCTAGATTTCGGGGAATCAGAGGTGTGAACCTGGAATATACGATACAACGATTTGTGATAAGAGGCCTATTACAGTCCACTAGCGCCGCCAATCGAAAAAATGTCATAACTCGTAAATAGAATCAAAAATACAAAATATGTTCTATTATTACTGTGGAAAAGGCAATAACGTAATTGTATAACACCTTATTAACACTTGAAATATAGCTGTTTAGCTAAATCGTGCATTCAAAACATAAACGGCCGTTTTTGTTACAAATGCACGATTTAGCTAAACAGCTATATTTCAAGTGTTGACAATGTGTTATAAAATTACGTTATTGCCTTTTCTACAGTAATAATAATAGACCACATTTTGTATTTTTGATTCTATTTACGAGTTATGACATTTTTTCGATTGGCGGCGCTAGTGGACTGTAAAAGGCCCCATAAGTCATACGAAATATAATTTAAATTTATTATTTAGGTACCAACTAAAACAGTCATGGCATGTTTGATGGCGGAGTTTCTCCCAACAAGCCAAATTTTTGGAAGAATAAAATAATGCGAACTTACTTTAGAACTTGCGAAGGCTGCATAATTCAAATATGAAAACTAGCCAATTCTGAACTTGGGCTTCAGTATATAGAAGTTATAGAAGAAATGATATTTTAAGTTGTCCGATAATATTTTATGTCGTTATATACATATAAACATATATAAACCTATATGAACACTTCTTTTGTCTTCGAAGTCAACAAATATTCAAAGTGATGAGAGCCACTTTGAATAGTTGTTGACTTAAGGTATGTTTTGATGGGATTCTATTTGCCATAAGAAAAGACATAATGTTTTAGGCCATTTTAACAGTAGATAAAAAGACAGGCAGAAAATTTACGATACCTACAGGTAACTTATTGGAATGTTACATTATCTAGGTTTATACAATTCATTTTGATAAGGCAGATAATATAGTCACAGTGATCTATATAAACTATTATCTATATAAACTAAAGTTTAAAATAAAGCCGTGTGGTTTCCGGTCTAGAAAGAATAACAAGGCCACCCAATACCATCCCCAGGGTTTCGTATAAGACGACTTAGGGATACACCAGGTAGTTATTAGTTAGACAGCAGTGTCACCCATAGAGAAATACTTATAGTGGAGGCGTCACCTGTGTACTAGCTACCACCTAATTGCGGTCGCTAACTTGCATGCCAAGCGCGGTGACCAAGGGAAACCCCACCAAATGGCAACGTTATAGAAACCTTTGGGAGAGGCTTATGTCCAGCCCGAAACGAAATAAGGCTGATGATGTTGACGACCGAGTTGGCGACCTGAGCCTCTAGCACGAGTTCCTGCAGTTTACTTACTCGATCGCACGTACAGTTTCCTCCCATACTTTGAGCACCAGCGCCTCTCGCGGAAACTATTAAGAACTAAAACTCTGGTGCTCAATGTATGGGACGAAACTGTACGTGTGATCGAGTAAGTAAACTGCAGGAACTCGTGCTAGAGGCACTGGTGTATTCTTAGTCGCCTTTTACGCCTCCCACGGGATGGTATGGGGTGAACCTGATAGGTATTATTTTTGTGCCGGAAACCTCATGGTTATTAGATCATGAGGAACATAAAAGAAAATCAACAAAAAAAATTGTTAGCTGAGTTCGCGTTAACTAGTTGTGATCTACAATTTGCAACATGCTGTGTGGTGACGGCCTAAGAATATCACCACACCCTCTCATCCCGTGGGGGGGACGTAAAAGTCGTCCCGAGGGAATATATACCAGAGAACGGGCAGCAGCGTTCTCCTGAGTACCATGTCCACCTTACTGCGATCGCCAACCCGTCTGCCAAGCGTGGCGATTATGGCAAATCCCCTCAAATGATGGACACAACCAAACCGCGGCCCCCAGTCCCCGGCAGCCCTGCTATTCCCAGCCGTGGTAACAGCCGTGGTTACGGCAGGGCAGGGGGTGCTAAGAATCCCCGGCAGATTCCGCGTTACCAACACCGACGACCTCTGGCCCTGGCAACATATAACACACGTACACTGCGGTCCGACGAGAAGATAACCGAACTGGAGGAAGAATTGAGCAGGTTACATTGGGATATTGTAGGATTATCTGAAGTCCGAAGAGAGGGGGAGGACTCGATAATACTGAAATCCGGAAACCTGCTCTATTACCGGGAGGGTGCCCAAATATCCCAAGGTGGTGTCGGGTTCATAGTCCACAAGTCCCTCGTGAACAACCTAGTGAAAATCGAGAGTGTGTCGACGAGGGTTGCGTACCTTATACTCAGAATCACCAAGCGGTATTCGTTGAAGGTTATACAGGTATACGCACCCACTACGACACACTCCGACGATGAAGTCGAGGTTATGTATGAGGACATATCCAGAGCCATACATACCTCTAACTCCTATTTCACTGTGGTCATGGGGGACTTTAACGCGAAGCTGGGCAAACGATTCGGTAATGAGCTGAGAGTGGGGCAATTTGGAACTGGTGACCGGAACCCCCGGGGCCAAATGTTGGCCGACTTCATGGAGAAGGAGGGACTCTTTATGATGAATTCCTTCTTCAGGAAGCCGGATCACCGCAAATGGACCTGGGTGAGCCCGGATGGTAAAACTAAAAATGAGATAGACTTTATCTTGTCGACGAGACGACAGATGTTCAATGATGTCTCCGTGATCAATGCGGTTAAAACCGGGAGCGATCACAGACTGGTCAGAGGCTCATTGAACCTTAATGTCAAACTCCAGAGGTCCCGACTGATAAAGTCTACGCTCCGACCTTTACCTATCCACGTCCAAAACCCCGAACCATTTCAGCTCGAACTGCAAAACCGTTTCGAATGCCTAGCAGACTGCGAGGAAGTGGACTCATACTATGACAGGCTCGTAGAAGCTGTCCATACGGCTGGGTCTAAGGTCTTCAAGGCCCGCCGTACAAACAGAACTAAAAAGATCTCTGACTTTACCCTGCAACTTATGGAAGATAGACGGAAAATGGTTCTGACATCCTCAGATGATGCTACCAGATATCGGCAGCTCAACAGACAGATCTCAAAGTCTTTGACTCGCGACACGCGGCAATTTAATACAGTTAGTATTAAAGAGGCCATCGAGCGAAACAAAGGCTCTAAAGTGTTCGCAAGAGCTCTGTCTGTTGGACAGAGCCAACTGACGAAGCTGAAGACTGAGGATGGTAGAATCGTCACGTCTAAACCTGAGTTGCTGGGAGAGATCGAGAAGTTCTACGGACAGTTATATACGACAACACAGCCACCTGTCAAAAGTCATGCCTCAGATCCCAGAGCACGACTAACCCGACACTACACCGAAGACATCCCGGACGTCAGCCTGTACGAGATTAGAATGGCTCTCAAACAACTCAAGAACAACAAGGCGCCTGGTGATGATGGAGTTACAGCAGAGCTTCTGAAGGCGGGTGGTACACCAATCCTACGGGCCCTTCAGAAGTTATTTAACTCCGTCATACTAGATGGTCAAACGCCACAAGCATGGCACAGAAGCGTGGTGGTGCTCTTCTTCAAAAAGGGCGACAAGACCCTATTGAAGAATTATAGACCCATCACACTGCTGAGCCATGTTTACAAGTTGTTTTCGAGGGTCGTTACGAACCATCTCGCGCGCAGGTTTGACGACTTCCAGCCTCCCGAACAAGCCGGTTTCCGAAAAGGCTTTAGCACCATAGACCACATACATACGCTGCGGCAAGTTATACAGAAGACCGAAGAGTATAACAAGCCACTGTGCTTAGCGTTTGTGGACTATGAGAAAGCCTTTGATTCTATCGAAACATGGGCCGTGCTGAGGTCTCTCATAAGGTGCCAAATTGACTACCGGTATATCGAGGTGATAAAGTGTTTGTATGAAAACGCCACTATGTCAGTGCGACTCCAGGACCAGATCTCGAAACCTATCCACTTGCAGCGAGGCGTGAGACAGGGAGATGTTATATCTCCGAAACTGTTCACCGCTGCATTGGAAGACGTCTTCAAGCTTCTGGACTGGAAAGGCTTTGGCATCAATGTCAATGGCGAGTACATCACTCACCTTCGATTTGCCGATGATATCGTAGTCATGGCTGAGACCATGGAAGACCTCGGTACAATGCTCGATGACCTCAGCAGAGTCTCTCAACAAGTGGGTCTGAAAATGAACATGGATAAGACGAAAATCATGTCAAACGTCCATGTTGCACCCACTCAATTGAAAGTTGGTGACTCTGCACTCGAAGTTGTAGAGAACTATATTTACCTAGGACAGACCATCCAACTAGGTAGGTCCAACTTCGAGAAGGAGGTCAATCGTAGAATCCAACTCGGATGGGCAGCGTTCGGGAAGATACGTAACATCTTCTCGTCCAAAATACCGCAGTGTCTCAAGTCGAAAGTCTTCGACCAGTGTGTGTTACCAGTGATGACATACGGAACAGAGACGTGGTCGCTCACTATGGGCCTTATTAGAAGGCTCAAGGTCACCCAAAGAGCAATGGAGAGGGCTATGCTCGGAGTTTCCCTGCGGGATCGCATCAGAAATGTCGAAATCCGCAGGCGAACCAAAGTCACCGACATAGCCCGAAGAATTGCCAAGCTGAAGTGGCAGTGGGCAGGGCACATAGCTCGTAGAGCCGACGGCCGTTGGGGCAGAAAGGTTCTCGAGTGGCGACCACGAACCGGAAGACGCAGCGTGGGCAGGCCCCCTACAAGATGGACCGATGATCTTGTGCGGGTCGCTGGAAATCGCTGGAAATCGCTGGATGCGGATAGCGCAAGACCGGCAATTGTGGAGATCTTTGGGGGAGGCCTTTGTCCAGCAGTGGACGTCTTTCGGCTGATATGATGATCTACAATTTTACCAACAAATGAAAAAAATATGTTTAAATGTTTTTAAGTAAAACTTCTTTACGCACGCTTGCGTTGGGGAGTAGGTAAACTGGTGAATGCGTGACGAGAGCGTTACAAAAATTGTGATCGGGTGAGGCGAACGGAAGTTGAGAGGGAGATAGATATAGGTTAGTGAGGTTAGAAAGAGGGAGTTACGTATATATTTTCGTATTATTTCGTATGTACGGAGGGGCAAGAGAGTGCGAGCACACATTTTATTTCTTCTCTCATCATAGCCAGTTACGTTTGAAGTTTTATTTCAGTCGTGCGTTGAAATAATGTAAACCGCTTTAAACAAGCAAGAATTAGGTAACAAGTGTTCACCATCCAAGTGAACACTTGTTACCTAAAGCCCTAAAAAATCAAGGTACCTATGTACCTACTCATCATGTCAGCCAAATGCGTTCCACCGCTGGACTAAGGCCTCTGTACCTTAAAGATTTTTCACAATGGCGTTGGGTACCTACATCGTTTTGCGGGATATGCCATAATTGCTACGGTTGGCAGCGGTTGGCGATCGTTCGTAGTATGACGGTCATTATATACAAAGAGACGGTGCTGCCCGTTCTCTGGGTGACACTCGCTCGGAACGATTTCTACGTGTGGGGCCCACGGGATGAGATGATGGGGTGGTGATATTTTTTGCCGACGGCCACTCAGCGATAGGAGGTCATAGAACATTTATTATGAATATCACATTTATTATCCTTTGTGTATACTGTGACTATACATATACAGGATGGCCGAGCAGTTGACGTTCAAACGCAAAATTGAGATACTTTGTGATGAGGAGTATCCGAATCCGAATCCGTTGCGTAGTTTTCGAGATAGAATTTTTTTAATGATTCTTGTCGTAAATTTCCCCTAACATCAGTTTTCGTTTTTTTTTCTTGTTATGAGAACAGTTTTTTTGTGATAACTAATTAGCATAGTTTAACTTAACACCCTAAAAGTATGGTTTAGCTAAACATTGCATAACTGACTTAGAATTTATTCGAAAGTTCAAAATTAGGGGTTGAGCTCAGTAAATTTTCAAAGTATCAAAAAATCGCAAGATCGTAGAACAAACATGATACTCCTCATCATAAAGTATCTAAATTTTGCGTTTGAACGTCAACTCCTCGGCCACTCTGTATGTGTATAGGTATCAAACTATCCAAGAAATTAAACCTCAAATAAAAACAACTACAAAAATAATAATAACCATGATTAATCAACAGAATCTTGAAATTAACTTTTCCAAAACGCTAATAATTACTTTTCATCCCAAAAAAAATTAACGCTCGAAACAAACTTTACTTTTAACATCTCCAAAATAAAAGTAGTAAACAATTTAATTTACTTGGTCTTGGCGAGGATCGAATCCACTACCATGGTAATGCCAGATGATCAGAAAGCAGGTTCACTACCAACCTGTGTCACGGTGGTCGTGGTTTTTGTATGTAGGTATGTTAAGGCATTTCTCCGTTATTATGGAACTTAATTTTATTATTTTATTTTTAATTGGTATATTTTTATTGCTTATGTTCAACAAATACAAATGTGTCACTATAGCTGGATGGCAATATAGCTAGATGCTCACACCAGTCCGTAAGTAATCGGCGAGGTTGAGCAACTAGGCTCGTGGTCAGTCCATAGATGGGTGACCGCCAAAGTAGTTTAATTTCTGAGCGTCTCCGTGCTTCGAAGGGCACGGTTGTAATCATTAGACAACAGTCGTTAAGCCATGTCAGAGGCCTAATGGGTAGTTTGAACAACTCTGACACTGGCCATACGATAAGTAAGTAAGCTGGAGCTGAAGATTATTGCAGCAGTAGCATGTAGCGTTGTGCTGAGTTGCAGCCAATTAGGCATAACATACCAGTAGGTACACCTGTTAACTGTCTGTGATTTTATTGATCGTGTTCCTGTTAAATGCATTCTTTTTTTTCTTTTCTCTTCTTTACTTGTCTAGAAGACGTTTTTAGTATATATATATATGCCATTTATTACACTAAAAAAATCGAATGGGCCGATACGATGGGATCGGACTGATATGAATTTATTAAAGACTAGCTGTGCCTCGCGGTTTTAGCCGTGTTGAACTTTATAAACAATAGCCTATGTGTTATTCGGATATATAAGCCACATAAGAGTAACAAACATACATACACACTCACACACAAACTTTCGCCTTAATAAAATTAGTGTGACACAAATTTAAGAAGAAATAGGCACGAATATAATGTCAGTAAAAAATATTTAAAATCGCCTGTTAATGATTTGTGATATACGAGTACCTAACATAAAGTTAGTATACCTACGGAATAGAGCATCAATGGGCTGAGGGAGCGAAATATCACTAGCCGCAACACTGTATGATAAAAAGAGATGCGTGATGTGACACAACAGAACTGTTTTTGGCATCTGTTTGACAGTTCTTCGGCACTTATCGGCACGCTGCGAATTTGACTCCTGAGAATTTTCCTGATTTTACGTGAAATCGTAGATATTTTTGAAAAATATTTCTTCAGAAATATGGTGAATTGTTCAGTGACAGATTGTTGTACAACACAGAGAAATAACCCTGAAAACTGTTCATTTCACAGGTAAATTATTCCAAATCGACACCTCCTAATTTTGGATTTATTTTTGCCGATGCGCTTCGAATTTTAGGCACTTAGTGTGTTCATTGTCTTCTGTAAACATTTATTAATGTATGAAGCAAAGATCTTATACACATAATGCAGAATTTACGAATATTTTGTGTAAAGAAATAATTTTCTGTTTACACTAGTGCTGGATCAAGTTATCGATATTTCGTGTCCACTGTCTATCACGCGGTAAACTAATATGTATTACTGATATTAAAGTACCTATGTGATGTTTAGATGTGAATCCCCTGGAAATGGAAGTAATCCCAAATTCTCCTAAATATGTCTCAATCGAGTCCACCTCGGATCGCAAGCCTAGCGCTTGCATTAGAATTGCGCTAGAATAGTTTATTTCAGTTATTTTCATAGTATATAGTACTATGGAATTCTCTGGGGTAGCTCTGCTGACATTAATACCATATTTATATTGCAATAAAAGCTGTTAGAGCCATTTATAATCTTGACCCGAGAGTGTCTAAGAGAAAAGTTCAAAGAGGTTAACATCCTAACTTTAGTATAAATATAGATATAAGAATAATCTTATGTTGCATACATACATACAACATATGATTATGCAACATAATCCGAACGCACCTCCACAAAATAAGTAACTCTTTTATTGCGCAATGTATAAGATTCTATAACAAACCTCCCAATGATATTAGAGAATTGTCTAGGAATAAGTTCAAAAGAATTATTAAAGCCAAGTTGTGTAGCGGGGTTTCTGATTATTTGAGTGACAAAAAGGCTTGGGATCGAGTTGGTTTAAGTCAACACACAAACAATATGTAATTAAACTTAAGTAAATTTTATTTAAAAAAAGTTTTTCTACTAACTTTACTGGCAGCGTTTTCAGTAGCTGCCACGTCCTGTACTGCACAGTAGGGTAATAAATGACGAATCCACATAAATGTATTTTTTTACGGAATAAATAAATTTAGAATTTTAATTTATTGAGACGGACGCGCGTTTCTTACTATAGCCGTGTAAGTATATCATTACCTATCTAGTAATTGACAATCTTTAATCTTCATTTTAATCGTTAAAAGTATATACGCTTACTAAATTGTCAAACAGCGAAGAGTTAAGCGACAACCGACAACTCAAATGCGAAAAATAAATTATTTAAAATTTCCTCGGAGTTTTTCTTAAATATTCTTACTTCACGAATCGTTGTTTCAGCCATGCAAAATCCCATCCCATCCTATTTTAGTACTATCACTGGGACTGATTCATCATCATCATCATGTCAGCCAAATTACATCCACTGCTGAGCCAAAGACTTCCCAAAGAATGGGATAATATGCCATTATCGCCACGCTTGGCAGACGGGTTGGCGATCGCAGTAAGATGGTCACAGTTCACGGGATGAGATGGAGTGATGATATTCTATGCCGTCACCACACATTACTGATTAATATTATCGATATCGATATTAATGCAAAAATCGACATGAGATACATCATTGACACGCACACATAAACATTTGTACACACACAAATGTCATCCTATTTCGGTTTCGTTTGACAGCTCTTGTTTGTTGCTCTATTCCGTAGGTATACTAATTAACTTTATGGTAGGTACCTAAGCGTCTACAGTTCTTGGCGGGGATAAAGTGGGGATGTTGTGTCACTTTCATGCAAAATGATGAAAGCGACACAACATCCCATCAGTATGGAGCTCCACTACAATTAATTTGATTTTTATTTCTTAGAACTTCGTTAATTTTAAGGTAATTTGAATTTTGATTGAACTGTTAGGCTTTATTTATGGTATTGGGTTAATGTAGTTTCAGCCAGGTTTCAGCTTCTTTTTATGTCGGTATCTTTATTGTCATTTAACTTACTATATACCAGAAGTATATATATATAAAAATTAAAACGTAGACATTGAATGTATGCCGAATGTTTGTATAGCAAACAGTGTCCGTACTCTTGCCTAGCATGTCGTATCTACTGTAGCTAACATAATATTCTGTCTAATTTTATCTGCTCTGTACCTAATTCATAGCACCATTGCGATCGCTGCGGCAAACCCTCTTCTGGCACCTAAACCGTACCTATAATGTTTTCGCAGAAATATAAAAATCATTACTGTGCTATAAGTAGGCATGTGTCTGTAGTTTTGACTTCGCGGCAAGTTGTAGTATTCCACTAATAGCCCCACCACAACTACCTAAGTACTACAAGACCGTTTTTGCATAAAAATGCATACGTCGCTACTGCTATGAGATTGTCCCGAAAAGCGGTTAATAATATGTTTATATGCACCGGACAACCGGGTACCACGCGGGTGTAGTGCAATAGGTAGGTAGGTTACCTACCTACGTATCATCAATTTATTTCGATACTAGCCCTTTTAATATCCAATCAAAGTCTGATTTCTTCAGACACATTATCTCATTTGTAAAGTCATACACACATACCTACAGATGTATCTACTTACGTGGTAAGGAACTATTAGTACCTATCTGTTATTGGAAGTCCAAAATATGAATTAGCACCTCACAAAATATCGCTATCTGATGCTCCTTAATGGCATTTTGTCACGCAAAGTCTAATTATATAGCTTAATCGGCGTACCTTGCATAACGATTAAATAAATGACTTGGCAGGTTACCTCATTTACTGTCGAATTCCGAAGGTAAATAAGTTGGAGAAAACAAATAAATAAATCATTTTGCTATATTGTTCGGTAAACCCATGTAAACTTTTGGTAATAAATATATAGCGTTTCATTTAAATTGATATATTACAAAAGGCATATTCGGAGGCTCAAACCCATAGAAATAATAAGTATGTATGATTATAATATCTTTGGTATGAACAAACCATATACTTTATTTCCATAGATTATATTATATCATAATATTATGTAATGTCACTCAAAATTCAAGTATATTGAATACAATTATTTTGATACATTAAAAATTATATAGTTATGGAACAGTCCTAATAAATTAAGAACAATAAATAAATTTACAGTTGTTAAATCACAGTTTCACTTTTACTTTTTATTGCATTAAATAAATGCTGCGCTCTCTTCATAACCTAGTTTTTAGAGCATTGGCCTGATAATACAAGGTAAGAGTAATTTAGGTTTATTAATTTCCGTGTAACTACATTATGCACGAATTTCCTTGGGGTACCTAGTTTATGACGTCATTCGCATAGGTGCCAGGCAGAGATGTGCACGGATGCCACTGATAGCCAAGGACCTCCGATGTAGGTTAAAATAAAGTAGGTTATTGCACTACCTGGTTATTTTTAGTCGGCCAGTCCAAGAACTACTGTTGAACAGTGCACACGCCCGCGCTTTCCATGCTGTAGTAGGTGGGTAGGTGGGGGACAATGTCGGTAGCATGTGACCTACAAGTCTGTTGCAGGATAGTCGCGATTCGCGGCCGGCACTCATGGCTCTAACCATGGAGCTCGCGGAGAGTGCATCGGACTCCAAACTGCACAAAGAAAGTACTGGTAAAAAAGAGCTCCGTCCGTCGAGTGCTGTCTCCCTTTCCAGATCTGATAATGGACCAGGTTTGTGGTGTAATTAAAGTACATCATAAAATTCGTCTTCTCACGAGTTATATATAATTTTAAATTTCCGTCTTAGAAACGTCCCCGTCGTCAGAGCAATTAAAACAATATAAAAGTTGGGTAAGTTCGGAGAGATGGAATGAACTGAAAAAGATCGCAGAGCAAGCAATGAGGGAACACAAAGTGTTTATGATAAAGGGCGGAGGCTTTCCAGCAGTTCGACGAGCTCTTCTTGAACGCGGTTGGATCGAAAAATACGAATCCCATAAGGTATTCCCTCAGTTATAACAAGCGTGTTATGATTCCGGTACTGTTTAAAAAATTTATAGGTAAACGTAATGATTGTGCAATAAATTTGATTTACACCACCAAAACCACTTTGTTCTAAGTTATTTTAATATTGCGCTTGTATCTAGATTTATACACATCACCGACGCATTCTTGACTATAAAACAATATTTTAGTTTTATTTTTAGGCTTTGCTTCATTTCAGTTAGATTTATATTAGAATTTTCGTTCAATTGATCATAATTTTAGCCCAACACCGATCTGATAAGTTAATCTGACCCGGGATTTTAAAATCTTATAGGCCCGTAATCCTCCATCAAACGTGGATCCTAAAAAGTTGAATGGCAAAGAGCTTTCCAAAATTGAAAGGATGATTTTATATAAATTCATGGAGCAACGTGCAGTCGACTTTCTGTGGACAACCAAAAGAGACAAGTACGACTGGTTGCTTAGTAACAAGGAAGTTATAATAAGCAGGTAACCATAAGAAACCTACGAAAATATCATAGTCATAGTTAGTCAGATAGCGCTATTAATTATTCGTTTTTAAAGATTTTGCAGATCTATTTTCACGACCAAAGAAGGCCTAACCAGTTCACTGACACAAATGCACTGGTATACAGAACCGGGAGTAGCATTAACGAAATTCCCACGTTGTTACAACATTCACAACTCTGAGAGCCTCGAGGAGTTTATTGATGATTTTAGAATAACAGCTTGCATCAGCGTCCTTAAATGGCTATCAAATGTATTACATAGGACCAATGATAATAACATAGTAACCAGTTACGGAAAAGTTCCGTTAAGTGCTCTAGAGTTCGCTATTAGCAGGCTCAACGAATATATTGTGTTTCTAACACATAAAGATATTGATGATACTGAAGATCAGCCTCATATATGGGAACATGAATGGGATCTGTTTTTGACACATCATTACCTCTTGGTGCACGAAAAAGCGAAATTTTTAGAAGACAAAAACATTGACATAAGGTAGGTTATATCTATCGTTAGAATCAATTAGGTTAATTAAGCATTGCCCAATAATAATGTTTGTTATTTACTTATTATTTAAAGATTAACTAATGGGTATAGTTATAGAGAATGAATCACTGATTAATGGAAGACCCCGTCGTTACAGTAATGTATAAAAAATTCATTATCTCGAAACTTATGTGCCATCGTAAGTAATTGACACTAATGACTAACGACGGACGACAATAATAATGGCTCGTGGAATGAATATTTGATTATCAAGTAACTGATATACAAAAAGTAATAGAATCATTATGCAACATTTAAGGAACGTTAAACCCTTGAACTTAAATAACTTAAATACTTTATACATGTAGAAAATGTAAGAGTATAATGAAATGATTTTCATTTCTCGTTGGTAAAAGCCGAATGGCTAATTTAGGTACTTTACAAGGAGAAATAAATTGTTTATATATCACAAAATAGACATTCTTGTTTATTTTCACGGGCGGCTTTTTAGAGATTTTCACCTTTCTTATATTTAAGCTAAAAGACCTTGTAGTTTCTTCTTAGTCATTAATATCATGGGTCATTATTTGCCATCTGATCTCAAACTAAGCAGAGCTTGTACTATGGAAACTAGATAACTGATATACTATACATATTATACTTCTTTTCTTTTGTAAATACATACTTATATACATAGATAATTACACGCAGAGTCAGGACAAATATACATGTTCATGCACACAACTATCTGTCCTGGGTTGCCAACAAGCATATACCAACCTCGCCAACGGACACGTCTAAGTCTAAGTCATTGACATCTAGTCTATTCCGCTGGGTTTCGTGGACCAGATATTTTTCCTTCCCTGTTATCAGTTATTAAATCAAATAAAGAATTGGCAATGCTTTTAATTTTGCAGTAGATATAATCCTGAAACTTAATTTATCGGTGTCAATGCGTTAAAGTTCTTCCATATAGAATCCAGTAGGATTAACTTTGGACTGTCTTCGTTCCAAATCAGACATGCATAATCCTTAATAACAATTATTAGCTCCGTAAACCTATTGACTATTACTTCCTTTCTTATCGTATGGGCAATGGTTACCCTAGTGTGAGAGATTTTCAAACCGCCCAGTAGGCCTCTGATATGTCTTAACGACTGTTGTCTAACGACTACAACCGGGACCACAAGCTTAACGTGCCCTCCGAAGCACGGAGACGGTCAGAAATTAGACCATTTTGTTGGTAATAATAATAATAATATTTTTTTTTCTTGGTAATATATATTCTTAGTCATCCATCTATGGACTGACCGCGAGCCTAGTTGCTTAACCTCACCAATCACTTACGGACCGGTGGGATCATCTAGCTATGAGCGCCTTATTGAATAAAAATATGGTTAAATGCAAATAAAAGTGTTTAGATATCACTTATAGAGAGACATCAATATTATTTTACAGACAGCTCGAAAAGAAAGGCGCAAAGATCTTAGCAACAATGGGCAAGTACTGGCCTCAAATAGATATTGATGGTGTTCTTAATATATGGATCGTGAAGCCTGGGAACAAGTGCCGCGGCCGAGGCATTCAACTCATGAACAACATCAAAGATATAATAGGACTTATCAACATGCCTGCGCAGAGAACTAGATACGTCGTGCAGAAATATATTGGTATTGTTAAAATTCTTTTTTATGCATTATTTTTGTGTTCTGTGCAGTGCATCTTTACTACGATAATGCTACATATATGTAGGTTTGTCTCTTCGATATCGCATACATGTACTCTTAACATGGAGATGTCTTGTTGAAAAGTGATTATTGAACGAAAACTAGATATTTTTATTTTCTTTGCCGTTTTTATAATGTTTTTCTTTATTTCATTTCAGAAAACCCGCTTGTGATATACGATACCAAATTTGACATTCGACAGTGGTTCCTCATTACTAACTGCCAACCTTTAACTATTTGGATATATAAGTAAGATACTTCGTTTAAACTATTAATTAGTATATATAGTACTAGCATTGCCCGCGGACTTGGTTCCGCGTTATCAATACTTTTGTCCTTGCCTGTTTGTCCCGCAACTTGGATTACATTATTAAAGTTTAAGTAAAGATGCGTTATTAATTTGGGAATTATTCATAGCCTATGACACTCCACAATAACGTAGCTTTCTATTGGTGAAATAATTTTGAAAATCGGTTCAGTAGATCCAGAGATTACCCCTTACAAAGTCACAAACGTTACCTCTTTATAATATTAGTATAGATAATATCGATTGCTGCAGGGCTAGAGTAGGTACTTTGGCAATAAGTTTTGAAAAGGTTAGGCATTTGATTTCCGAAACTTAACTTCTCGATTGGGCCACTATGCTTGAATACAGTTTTAAATAATCTAAATAATTATATACACAAATCATTACAAATTACATCATTCTTAGTTTTCACAATACCAATTTGAGTTTCCGGGCATTCACGAAAATCACACCCGATCGAAAAGAACTCAGATTTTAACAAATTATCACCTTTAAATATAATACTCGACAAGTAAGTTATCAAAAGTAGAGCACAGCGTTCATTCGCTCAAAAAGAAGCTCGGCTAAAGAAGAACCTCCACCTTACAGAAGGCATTCCTAAATAATAACATTAATAACTTAATGTTGTGTTTCTGCAAAGAGTAAGGTCGCTAGACCTGGGTGGGTAAAGGGTCAGCAATATTTGTTTACAATTTTTTAAAGGCCGGCAATGCACCTGCTAGTCCTCTGGTATTGCGAGTGTATATGGGCGGCGGTGATCACTTATCATCAGTTGACCCACTTGCTCGTTTGTCTCCCTCTTATGCATTAAAAAAAGTAAACTGTACTTCTTCTTCTTATTTGACCCATGTGTCAAACTTTATGTACTAATTATAATAGAACGTTCATTCAAATGTCTTTCTCCCCGTGCTGATTTTTTTCGTCCAATCTATCATCATCTTCATCATATGAGCTGAAGAACGTCCACTGCTAGACAAAGGCATCCGCTATAGATATCTGCCGTGCCCCAAATGCGGTCTTGCGCTATCTTGTAAAATTGTCTGTCCACCTTCTAGGGGGCTTCCCTACGCTGCGTCTACGGAGTCATTTCAAAATGAGCGGACGAAGTCGCGGGCATATCTAGTAAAATATAAAAATGGGGGACTATATTAGTCTCCCACATATATATGTATCTAATATTTATTATTATAATATTTAGTGTGTTAATGTATTTAATTAAGATATTATTATACGAGTAAAATATTATACCGGTAGGTAAGTCAATTATAATGAAGAGTTTCAATGCAACTAGGTTCTCTGCACCATCGATAGGTTGATTGGAAGATGATGTCCTTGGTATTCAGTCCGTAATATTTATTGTGCTAAAGTTGTGAATAAATAAACTAGTATACAAAATATATATTTCTTTCAGAGACAGTTACCTGAGGTTTAGTTCACAAATATTCAGTCTGTCAAACTATCACGAATCTGTTCATCTTACTAATAATGCTGTACAAACTAAGTATAAAAACACTGGCGTGCGAGATAAAGCACTACCCGATGAGAATATGTGGGATTGTCATACTTTTCGCGCATATCTCCGGTAAGCATTACTTTTATATGCTTAGCTATTGATTTAAAAAGTCTATGGTTGTTCTTTACAAATATTTGAGCATAATTACTACAACCAGTATCTAAGCTTACTCTTGCATCGGTACCGATATATCATTTAGTTTTCAACTATTATCAACTCCATTGTAATGTCTTTATAAAAAGTTTTTTGTTTGGGAATCATAAACTCAAACTAAAAGTAACTTTATTCCGTAAAAATTTTACATTTATGTGGAATCGTCATATTTTTTTTACCCTACCGTGCAGTGCATGACGTGGCAGCTACTGAGAAACACTGCCAGAAAACTCAGTAGGAATCTTTTTTTAAAATATAATTAATTAATTAAGATTAATTACAATCATGTGTGTTGACTCAGAACAACTCATTCCCAAGCACTTTTATCACTTAAATAATCAGAAATTTTGTAATGTGCCCTGCTACACAATTTGGCTTTAATAATTCTTTTAAACTTATTCGTAGACAATTCTCTAATATCATTGGGGAGTTTGTTATAGAATCTTATACATTGCCCCATAAAAGAGTTACTTATTTTGTGGAGACGGGTAGTATGCAATATGAGATTATTCTTATATCTAGTATTTACATTATGTGTATCGCTCCTTTTACAGAAGGAATCGATATTTTTATGCACATATAGTAAGTTTTCATATATATACTGAGATGGTACAGTTAGAATTTTGACCTCTTTGAACTTTTCTCTTAGAGACACTCTCGGGCCAAGATTATAAATAACTCTTACAGCTCTTTTTTGCAATGTAAATATGGTGTTAAGAGCTACCCCAGAGAAGAATTCCATAGGACATTACACTATGAAAATAACTTAATTAAACCATTCTAGCTGTGTCAACATCAGTCAGCCGTCTAATAGTTTGCACTGCATATGCTGCAGAACTTAATTTGCCTGACAGTTTTTCTATTTGTGGGCTCCATTGTAGCTTTGAGTCAATAGAGATACCAAATAACACAGTTGTTCAACAGGGTCCAACCTAGCTCCATTAAGTTGTACATTGGTTGTCGCCTGTTTCACATTCGGTGTAGTGAATTTTATGACTTTAGTTTTCTTATCATTAAGCACAAGATTATTGGCATTAAACCAATGAACAACTTTAGAGATTGCATCATTAACATCGTCAAAATTGCTTAATTGTCGGTTTATTTTGAAAGTCAGGGAAGTATCCAGTATACCATAGTTAAATACCCAATGAAATCTACTGAGGTACTTGTCTTATTTGGCCAGGTTACATTTGAGACAATACCGCAGACTGTTCAGTGAAATTCAAAATTGTGAACAAATATAAATAATTAAAATTGGACTTTTTTATTTCGAATATTATGAAAGAAACAACTCCAATTTTAAAATTATTTGATCTTAAATTCTTACTACTTGTTAACCTCTAAAAGTAATAATGTTATTGTATATTTGAAGACAGATTGGAAAATATGAGCTATGGGATACGAAAATCTACCCCGGAATGAAGGAAAGCTTAATAGCTGCAATGCTTGCCTGCCAGGAAAGTATGGATAAAAGGCAGAACAGCTTTGAACTGTACGGAGCTGATTTTATGCTAACAGAAGATTTTACTCCGTGGCTTATAGAAATCAACTCCAGTCCTGATTTGGCACCTACCACTTCAGTCACAGCACGGCTCTGTCCCCAATGTTTAGAAGACGTTATTAAAGGTATAGTTGCAATATCTTCTCGTGTATATTGTGGTATCTCTTCATAAGATCTCTGACTCTATCTATTATAAACTAAACAAACATATACTTATTTCCACAGTTGTTTTGGATCGACGACATAATCCGGATGCTGATACAGGAACTTTCGAGTTAGCTTACAGACAAGTTCTACCAAAAGCGCCAGCATATCTGGGCCTCTCTCTATGTATCAATGGAAAACGGTTAATCAAGAAATCTAAGGAACGTAAACATGAATCAAAATACATCATTCCATTGGCACCTCGCGTTCCATCCGGTGATACTATACTAGATCAAGACCAGCCTGCACCAGCAGAGTATAGCGGCCCGATAATAACAGACCTGCTCACGTGGTTGAACCCCTATGATACATTGCCAACTAACAAGGACGGTATTGTTATTGTGCCCAAATCTGCACTTACGGTACGGCAAGCCATCACAGTTGTTAAATCCAGCCTTTCTTTAAAGAGCGCATCAAAAAAACGTAAAACTTCCGGATTTTCTTTTAGGAATCGAAGACGAGGAAACGCAGACTGTAAAAGACGAATTGTTCCTCACTCGTGCTGCAGGCCGGATGAAGGAGAGCTCGCTAACCAAAATAGCAAATACAGGACGGAATCGGCAAAAATAAGAGAGAAGAATAAAGTCGATAGATCGGTTGGTAACAAACGTTGCTATATAGATCCCGCTGATTGGGAACGGGAAACCGCTAGCATACTCCGGTCTACCATATCTGTTCAAAACAAAGCTGTTGGCAGACTTGAACCTGTTACACCTGTTCGGCAAACCAAATCAAGTGTAGTTAGTACTAAAAGGAAAACTGCGGATAGTACCAAGCGTCGAAATAGTCTTAACGATTCCGACCCAATAAATAACTTAAGTGCAATAGGTACAAGTATTGGTAAGATACAAGAAAATAATGGCAATAAAACGAAATCTATAACTTTTTCTAAGAGTTGCACGTCTATTTATGCACCTTATAAAGTGGTGACCACACCATTGAACGATGAGACACTCGACTCATTGTTGAAAAGAAAAAAATAATTATTCAAAAACTGTGTTCAACGAAATACTGCCTATATTTACTTAAAATTGTTCAAATGTTTAATATTTTTATTAGAATTATAGAGTTATTATGAGATCTATAAGACTTCGAAATTTATGTCGAATTTCCAATTTAAAATTGTTAAATAATTACAATACGTACTATTTTTTGCAAACAGCTGTTGGTGTCTTAAAATTTTATGATTCTATACTAAGGAGAATATATAATAAATTATATTATAAAACATGATATTATATTAATTTTTCAGATTCCCCAACCTAAGTGGAATGTTTCCGCTCTATCCCACCATCCCGTCTCCAGTAAAACGTCGTACTGTTTGGTTCGGTTCAATAACATAATTACTCACTATTATTTTTAGCTAATTGTTTAAGTAATATGGCTAAAATCGTTTACAAGTGCACTTTGGGAAAATGCGGCGACACTATTAAAGAAAAGAATAAGAAGAAAAATGCGTTCAGAAACTGGTTCAGCAACTTTACCAAAATCTTTAGAGCGATTATAAGCCAAACATTCTATCGTTCATGTGAAAAATTCGAATTGAGAATTATATTACAGAACACGTTTATGCACTCACATACTTTTGAACAGAACCGTTTTCTAATCACTTAAGTGACAGGCTACAAGTTTCGCATATCCGTCTTACACATAGTCATTAGGTAGAAATATTCATACCTAGGATGTATGCGAGAAATTGGTCCTATTTAAATTCTGTTGTTACAACATTTTACTGCCATAACTCTGATAATTCTATTGGGCACATAGGGTAATGTAAATACCTACTCTAACGAGTGTCAAGTGAGAACATAAAAGCAAGAATAAATGAGTGCATAATTATTGTTATGAGTGCATGTTATAATGTAAATTTAACGCTGAATTAAAAACTTATTCAGAAATTAAGATTTTTATTATTTTAATAAGTGCTCAATTTGTAATACTTAAATAATATTTCTCTTCGAAAATTAATTTTAAACTTGAACTACTTATAATAAAATACCTGTTGCAATAATGGATCTGTATTGTTGTCCGAAATAAAATTCATTTATTTTTATTTATTTAATAACATAACTGATGTAATTATTTATTATTATTTTAAGTGTTTGGATTAAATGTAGGTTAACTAATTAATCTATCGTGTAGCTATTCGTTTATTTCAGTTGTACAGTACAGTGGTGGTTGATGTACAGTGGTTCCTTTAAACAATGGAACTCAGAATGAACCAGTTTTGAAATTGATTTCTGTCTGCTCACCACAAAATGTCCAGAGTTTTTTCACGGATTCACTATTAAAATTGTCGCAACTTAAAATCTGGCATACTTATATGCTTAATTAGAATCTATATTAGCTATACCTATCGCACATAACTTCACTACGCTATTCAAATGTGCGTCAGAATCGAGGGCCCATTTTTCAAACTTTTGTGAAACATAATAAGACTTTTAGGAAAATTAGTTAAAAATAGTTAAAACTTAAAGCAAAGGGCCACGAATTTCTTAAACGTGAATTAAAACTGTTATGATTAAATAACTTGGGCCCTCCATTCTGACGCACGCATAAAGTGGCGTAGTCTAAATCTCTGTAAGTACTATCTCTGGGTTTATAATTCTTATTTAAGAATTTAGTTAAGAATTTCTTAAATATTTTAAGAAATTTATAGCGGTATATATAGGGCCCTCAGTTCATTATTGTTTGAACTGAGGAATCTGCAAAACATTAATTTTTCTGAAGAAATACATAAATACGACTTCACCATATTTTACTTAGATGCTCAAGTGAATTAGTTAAAAAGAAAAAACGACAAAAAAGTCAATTGTTAAGAAGTAAATGAAAGTTGAATTTTACTTAAATATCAGAACTGAGAGCCCAATATGTTCAACTTTATTGACTAGGCTCAACCTGTTAGATTAGCGCAAATTATAATAAAAGTTTTAACTATTTCTTAACTAAAATATGACACATCGTTCGTTCCTCTAAATTACATACTTTAAGAGAAAATTGATTATCAGCTTTTTCTAGTAGAAAAAATTTTAGGGTAGACACAAATTATTATTTTTATGGACAGATCAGTATTTACTCTCACATTAGTTATTTTAAGGCAATAAGAAAATACTTGTTTCTTGAACTGTCGGAAGTGATTGGAGAGGAAAAAATATTGAAGTAGACAATCCAATATCAAAGAAAAGTTGTGTTACATTTATAAGAAATGGTAATTTATCCAACTCTATCTATATCGGTGAAAATGAAATGAAATTAAGGAATACGTGTGGCCTAGATACAATAGGTACAAATCAAAGTTTCAAAAAATGTATTGATAATTTAAAAAATATTTCGATATCAAGACACATTCAACATTTATCTGATAGTCTTTCACCACATCAAGAGCTTTATGAAATGAGGTCTCATATAGCACTTGAATATTTCGAAAAAGCGCGAGTATGTAAAGTTATAAATGTTGATTGTGCTTTTAATGCTACTTTCATATTTGAAAATATATTATTAAATTCAATTTACAGTGCAGTTTTCACAAAACAGTGATTTAACGAATTGTGTACGTCAGACAAAATCTTCCGAAAGGTGCCTTTTTTTGCCGATTAATATAGATATGATTCGAATTTTTGGGTTTTCCAGTCTAGAAGATGCAATTTGTATTGGGGATGAAAATAGCACATGTGTGTCATGTAACAGTGTAGGAAATTCAAATTACGAGCTTTCTTATTTGATCTCATTTGATTTAAATGGATCAAGTATTAGCTGTTGTTGACTATGTCCCTTCGTTGAAACCGACTGATCTTGGTCACTATAAGGCCCATTGTATTGTGAACGGCCGCATGATCTGTTATGATGATTTAATGCTTAGATTTTACTATAGTAGGGAAAAACAACCTATATTTTTACACATTCTGACATACGGTTTGGTTGATCCTAATTTTGCAAAATAAAGAACCTCGCTCACTCACAATTTCGTACATTTTAGGAAAATGATTATTTTCAGGTTACATTTATGTTAAGTAAATAGATTTTTCATTATTATACCGATTGTATTTTATTTATCAGAATTTTGTTTGAATTCCGTATTGACGTCTCTGGTGCTACAGTGATCCATAGATACGATAACTACTTAGACATACTAGGTACTATAATGAGGCCTATGAGAGAATGTTTTCTTGAAGCCTGTCATTACAGTTCATTTTATATCATCTTACGCCACATTTAACATGAAATGTACTTAGTTAACACAAGTCAAAAACGCATTCTTTCGTTGGTCGCTCTGTAGTCGGTTAATTTGCCTTTCATTTTATGGAGACATTGTTAATACTAAATATATGGTATTTTTTCCTTTATTATTTGCTTTAGGCAACTAGGCCCATAGCAGTACGTCCCTAAGGCCAAACTAAAATTTTTCACTCTTATATTTATATCAACACTTTTTCTATCAACATTCAAAAATGTCAATGGAAATGAAAAGAAAACTAAAGTGTAAATAGCGAGTATATAACACTTTAAGCTACAAATAGTACGACTTTCCGACTGAGCGTTACTAAATATACAGTTACCTACTTTCTATGAACATTATGGTCACCCTACAAATTTTTCTACTAGAAAAAGTTGATAATCAATTTTCTCTTAAAGTAGGTATGTAATTTAGAGGAACGAACGATGTGTCATATTTTAGTTAAGAAATAGTTAAAACTTTTATTATAATTTGCGCTAATCTAACAGGTTGAGCCTAGTCAATAAAGTTGAATATATTGGGCTCTCAGTTCTGATATTTTAGTAAAATTCAACTTTCATTTACTTCTTAACAATTGACTTTTTTGTCGTTTTTTATTTTTAACTAATTCAATTGAGCATCTAAGTAAAATATGGTGAAGTCGTATTTATGTATTTCTTCAGAAAAAATCATGTTTTGCAGATTCCTCAGTTCAAACAATAAAGAACTGAGGGCCCTATATATACCGCTATAAATCTGTAATGAAATATTCTGCAGATTAGAGAATTTCTTAAAATATTTAAGAAATTCTTAACTAAATTCTTAAATAAGAATTATAAACCCAGAGATAGTACTTACAGAGATTTAGACTACGCCACTTTATGCATGCGTCAGGATTGAGGGCCCAAGTTATTTAATCATAACAGTTTTAATTCACGTTTAAGAAATTCGTGGCCCTTTGCTTTAAGTTTTAATTATTTTTTACTAATTTTCCTAAAAGTCTTATTATGTTTCACAAAAGTTTGAAAAATGGGCCCTCGATTCTGACGCACGCGCTATTCAATACCATATGTCATAGACGGCTGTCGTATTAGGTATATAATTAATAATGAATAATATATTTGTATAAATAAATAAATAAAATAATAATACTATATATTGGTATCTACTTCAAAACAGTTGGAAGAGAACTTGCTAATTAATGGCAGCCAAAATTGCAGAGATTACGTACAGGTCCAGCCGCTGAAATAATGTGTTCTTGTCTTCTGTCAATTCTAGATTCTTATTATATTTATGGTCGGAGTTTTGGCGCCAACGCGGAAAAGGACGCATCGAGGCTATGTTTTATTTTCAAAAACTGGTGTGAATTCGAGTTTTATGTGTAAATATGGTGAATTTTTAGACATAACATCTTCGACAACGTACACAAGTGGAGGAAAGTGCGATATTGCCGTGAATTGTGATTTTCGGTGTTGAAACCAAAACTCCATAGAAGCCTCTAGTAAAGTCTCCACTGCTTTACTGGGGCAGGACTATGACTTGACTGTGACGTACGTGACGGACATGACTGACTGACTTTGAAATATAAATAATACTGACATAAATATACTGAAACTGAAGACGAGGCGGTATGGTCGCAGATCCTAGCCTGCCCATAGAGGGCGTTAAAAAAAGTATTTATGGTCGTTTGACATTAGTTTTTTAAATGATAATAATTTTTAGTAGGGCAATTTTATTAAGACAAATATTTTTATAGTAAATTTAATGCTTATTGAAAATTAGTTACGTACTCCATCTCGTTCTCCCATCCAAGAATGCATTCTTTTAGCGGCCGGATATTGGCCTAATTTGTATTTCAATACAAGCTCCTGAAGTAAAAAAAACATACAATTTGTCAATGTCACTAGCAGACTCCGTCAAAATAGAGCTAAAATTATTATTGTAGTATGTTTAAAATTATCCAAAAATAGCTAACGATATTAACAATAAACATGGATCCATAAAAGAATATAAACTTAATTTTATTAATTTTTAAGTGAGTATACCTATGTATAGTCTAAGTTTGAATGTTAGTGGTAAGCAACACAGTGTGGTAGATAATAATAACCCTCTTAATTATCCCATGGTATTAGATAGTAATTGATGTCAATTCTTCAAATAAGTAGATAAGAACTAGGCCAAAAAACAAAACAGTATTATATAGTTTTATTTTTATTTATTTATTATCCAATAGCGATTCCGTACCTACAACCCGGAGAGTGGACACCATTCACTTAAAACCTTGAAATTTTTTTTAATTGTAATATAGACCAATGATCTCACAGTTAAACAGCGTAAGCAGTTTTGTGGGGCTATGTTATTCATTTTTTTTGATAATTTAAGAGAAATAAAAGCAAACCAACCAAAGTGCTACTTTTCTACGTAATAATTAAGTCTAGTTATGGGCATCATTATGAGCTGATATACAAGATCTTTATTATTAATTTTGAATACGCCGTCGTATTTATTACCGTTAAGTTTACTGTGGGTGAATTAATAAAGCTAAACTGCAATGTTGCTTAATCAATTCATAAAACATTTGTTTTTCTTTTATAATAAATACGACCACACTAAGGACATAAATCGTTCTCATGGGAGACTTAAAGCACACCCAGATTCAGATCAACTTTTTACGGGCCACACGAAGAGTTGTTTTGTGCGGGGATCGAATACGAAGCACGAGGGCTAAGAGATAGTAGAGAGGCGACTCTGCAGCACACGTGCCCAATAATACCTACGTAATAGCTAATAGAAAAAAAAAACAAATATGTAATAGCCACAGTGAACAAATATGTAATACAGTATTTTATAATCATAACAATGAGCATGTCTTTACGCGGAGATACGAAATTGTAATAGGTACCAAGTATTAAATTAATTATAAAACGTGTATTAGTTTACATAATTCTTTAATGAAACGCACTTAAGGTTTTTATTTTTTTTTACTAGGGATTCATAATTACAGCGTAAAAGTATTATAGCTCTCGCGTGGAGTAAACAATTGAGATTAAAAATGAAACATGCCAAACCGAAAAAAAAAGTTCCCCTGATAAAAAAGGTAACGTACGAGTATGTACAGACGCTAGCACATCAAGCTACCCCAATCTGTCAACTATCCCAAATGTGAAGTGAACCTTATGCTTTTGTGATAAAAATGAAATACTATAAATGGAATTTAACAGATTGGGATAGCTGGATGTGCTGGCGTCTGTACATTAATAAACTAATAAATTCAAATCAAGGATATAATTTATAGATATTTTTTTATATATGAAGATACTTTTTTCTGTAATAGTAATTTCCATCAGAGTCTCTTTCTAAAAAGGTAAGAAGATGTGAAGGTTCGGCGACTTCCGGTGGTTCTCCTCACCCTAATTCAACCTTACAATGCAAAGTAAATAGGTATTCATTATTATTTTTTATTCAATCTTTTTAGTTTATTATATTGGTGTTTGATTGTTAGATATTTTTATATGGAAATATTCGGTTTTCGTATCACTCAAATATACTGGGGCCTTACAAGCGTCTTCCGGCGTTGCCTATCCCATACCAATAATAAAAGTATTATATCTGACTAAGCAAATAATGTTTTTTCTTCAGAAACCAAGAGTTAATAACCGCTTTGAAATAAAAAGGCCAAAATGTTCGGCGTTTAACAGGTTAACAAATATGTCAATTAAAATCCATGAGATGAAAAAAACAGCTAAAAGGAAACCGTATGAAGGAACATTTCGGTCAAACGGCCTTTCTCCCAAAGAGAAAAACTTTGTAATATGTAGTTGTCAGGCCAAAGCTACACGTTACAAAAAGTTGAAAGATCTAGCTTCAGAAGCTAAGAGTGAAAATAAAATATTTTCAGTTTATGGTTACTCTGACGCGGTACCGATAGTTCGAAAGGCTTTGTTAGATCGTGGATGGATAGAAAAAATCCCTCCGAATCGCATGAACCTCGCAAAAATAAGGAATGGTACTCTCTCGAGTAAATGTGAGATACATGGAGAATTAGAAAGATTACTGTTATCAAATTTTATTGAAAAAAGTTCAGCTAATTTCATCTGGCGGACCAGTGAGGAAATGTGTCATAATACTATAGATATGACAATTGAACACGCCACGACTGTAATTAATAAACTAACATCAGATACATTGTGGACAACTAAGCAAGGGTTATGTTCCTCAATCAAAAGAAACTATTGGTTTTATATAGATGACGTGGCTGAGGTTAACGGTCCTCGAAGTTACAATACTTATGACTCTGGAGAGATAGAGGGATTTGTCAAAGATTACAAAATTACGGCATGCACAAGTCTCTTAAAATGGGTTGTCTCAATGGCCGCTAATGAAAGACCAGTTTTTGTTAAGTCTGGAAAGATATCCTTGAATTTAATTTTGTTTGCGTTGAATAGGTGTAAAGAGTATTTGTTTAGAAAACAAAATAAAGATATTGATCGACCAATTGCAGACGTAAATTCTGGACAGTGGAATGGTTTTTTGAAAAAATATTATAGAATTATTGGAAACGAAGATACATTTCAAACTGATAGCAAAAACATTCTACCTATTTACCTGAATTATGCAAAGTTTTTGCTAAAAGAAATGTATAGGTACCGACCACAAATGAGTTGTGAAGGGTGTTCTAATATATGGATCATCAAACCAGCGCATAATTCTAGAGGGAGAGGTATAAGAATGGCATCAAAATTAGGAGTTATCACAAATCTTTTGGACAAAGCGAACCTTAAATACGTAATTCAAAAATATATTGGTAAGTTGTTAGTACTACAATCGATGATACAGCTATCACATGGTCTACAACGTGATTCCCTGCTAATGCCTGCTATTATTTTGTTACTGACGGTAGAGTATTGATCAAATATATAACTTACATACATGCCGATACTTTAGAATCAGATGAAGTTTTGCGTGTGTAATCTGCTATCGTCGTGACGACACCACTTACCTAGTCTCAAAATTAAATTTTGTTATTATTTGTGTGAGATTACATTTTTTATTGCTTTGGAAATACAGATTCTAAAACTTCTGAATAAATACTGCAGTTTATTACGTACGACATTCTAGCAGTTTGTTTTATAAAAGTCCGTAGGTATACCGGTATCAAAGTTATTTTTCCAAAATATTTCCATTAACATCACTCATACTATTAATAAAATTTATTTCATCACTTGTTGCAGAAGATCCTTTGTTAATTCACGAGACGAAATTTGATATAAGACAATATTACTTAGTGACAAGTACATTTCCTTTAGTCATATGGATGTATAGAGACTGCTACTTAAAGTTCAGCTCTCAAAAATATAATCTTAAGAATTATCATGAATCAATTCACCTAACAAACAATGCAGTTCAGAAGAAATACAAAAACTGTAAAGGAAGACATGAGGAACTCCCAGCTAACAATATGTGGGATCTGGATACATACAAAGATTATTTGGTTAAGATTGGCAAAGTCAAAGCGTGGAACAAAATTATTTACCCAGGAATGAAAAAGTCGATTATAAGCATCATGTTAAGCTGTCAAGATTCTTTGACAGTTACTAAGAATCGTTTCGAGTTATTTGGATGTGATTTTATTCTAGACAAGGAATATAAGCCGTGGCTGATAGAAATAAATTCGAGTCCAGATTTGAACCATACTACACATGTTACAGCTAAGATTTGTTCGTCAGTTGTAGCCGATATTGTAAAAGGTGATATTCTATATAATATTGCAATTAATTTAATCTTTCATTAAGCAGCTAATATCAACCGTTTTAATATGTAGACTAGAGCTCCGTATTTATTTTCTTAGTATCGTTTTACGCATTTACTACAAGTGACTAACAAATAGTGCTATAAGGGATCAATCAAAATTGAATCTAAGTATTTATTAAGTACCTACATAAAAAATCGACAAAAATCATACTGTACAAAACTTTACAACAAAAATCATGTGGGTAATAGCAGAGTAAAATTGATGTCTAATGATCACCTTAGAAGTTAAATAGGCTATGGTTGGCATTATTCAAGATTTCCCTATCATGTCAACTAAAATACGTCCACTTCTGGCTGAACCCCGCACCCAAAGCATCCCAAATGCTATAATGATTATGGCATTTGTGGCAAATGCCATAATCGCCATGCTTGGCAGATATGTTAGCGATTGCAGTATGATGCTCATTAGAACTCAGAGAGACGCTGCTGCCCGTTCTCTGGTAGACATTCCCTCGGAAAGTCTGCGCCCCATGGTGGAAGACAGGGCGGTGATATGCGTCGTTGTCACCACACAGCACATACTTCCCTATAAGTGAATTACATTACTCATATTTTGCAGTTGTTATCGATCACCCAACCAAGTCATCAACTACAGGAAATTTTGAATGCATTTATCGACAACCAATGACGGTGCCCAAATACGGAGGAGCTGCAGATTTAGTCGTACGCGGCTGCGCTTTGCCCAACGACTACTTCTATAAGGGCAAAATTCAACTAACGGAATCATTTAATGAAATAGATATTTCAAAAGATAAGGACATCATATCAATGATGAACAAAATTAAGAAATATTACGATACAGAATCTATAATGATAGAACCGGAAGAGAACGAAGAAATCAGTGTTATGAAAGAACAAGAAACTAGCACACATCATACACATTCTGAATTTGAGCTAAAAGAAACTGCAGGCATAATAACAGCGCAGTTAGAAGACATCATCGATAAAGTAACAATTGAGTCCACCGGTATAAAATCAACATTAAAACATCAACTTTCCTCTCCTGCATTATCAGTTAAATCCATACATTCAGAAGTATGTATAAGAAGTATATCAGATATTAAATCTCTTTTGACAAAATCTTTAAGTCGATATATTACTACTGATCCTAAGGAAATGGAACATTCAAAATTTCATTCCAATCAATATTTAAAATTCAGTGAACTGGATGATGGCCCTAACGGTGAAGCCAGACCTAGTCAAGTTCAGACTTCATTGAAATTGTTTGACGATAAATTAAAACTCACTTTCAGTAATAAGTCAAAAGATTTAATACAACAAGCTACTTCCAAAATTGTTCAATTTATTAATAAAAAAGAAAAAGAATACTATAAGGAACTTCGTCATAAATCTAAAAATTAAACAGATAACTTGACCATTCTCTGATTTTTATTAAATACCTAACTAATTAAAAATCGTTTATTTTTGATACATTTAAAACATAAGTACTTATGTACCTACCTATTTTAACGTCTTTCTCAAAAATCTATTGAGTCCAAATACAAAAAAAAGCTACGTAAAAAGTATGCTATATTTTCGAAATCCTCATTCCTATTTCAGGTCGTCGCGTCGTACTGATCCCCTTCTTTCTGCTGACAATTTTTTGTTTTTCTTTGTTTTCACATTCAAACGAGCTATATAAAAATGCCATATTTTCGAAATCCCCATATATCAGGTTGTCATGCTAATCGCTCGCCGTCTCTCTTGGCAGCCTTTTGTGCTTAGCAGTTTTGTTTTCTATCGGATGAGGACATATCGTACGTATCAATGGGATGAGATCATATCGTACGTATCAATGGGATGAGATGACCACATATTATTTCGACAAATAGGCCATGGCGCTCAAACTCAAACTCAAAAGTCACTTTATTCCGTTAAAATATTACATTTGTGTGGAATCGTCAATTTTTTACCCTACCGTGCAGTGCATGACGTGGCAGCTACTGAGAAAGGTAGGTGCGTGCTCCAAGGTAGTCAATCTAATTTCGGAGTGATCTCAAAGTGTCTCTGGGAGCACCCTGGTGAAAAGATGCGTGGCAGTAGAAAATATGCCTTATAACTTTTACTGTGATAGTTATACTAGGAAAATAACTCCATCGTGTTATCAATAGACCAGAGAAAATTTATAATTACGACAGAACAAACATTTATATCCATGAATTAAAAATAAACGTGTGTGTTTGCCCGGCCCGGCGGAACGTCTCCAATGGCTTATTAAAATACCTATTTCAAAAATTTCGAATAAGTATAATATGTAAAATTTTGAACGCGTCAACAGCGGGAATAACTTAGTCGCTAGATCACTTGACGCCATTTTATAGCGCACACTCGGGCATCCCGGGCATAGTTTTAGGATAAGTAAACCGAAAATATGCTAAATACACCGCCGCCGTTGCAAAGATACCAGATACCTCCAGTGGGTGAACATTATGAATGATTCGACTTACTCATTTAAAAAGCTTCGCACGTTAGCGGGGTTAAAGTCTTACTTAAACATTACAGGCTTTACAGCACCTACAGAAGTGGGAGAGATAAAATAGCGAAACGGCTGTTCTCGCGATGATGTCGGATACATATTCCATACAAGTAGTTTTGTGGATTACATCAATATTAATACTACATATCGTTTGCTAGATGGCGCTTAACAGTTAACCGCGTAACCTGTATTACTGTAAGTCATTAATTGGTTGAAAATAATCAGAGTAGGATAGTACAATCCTAGCGTTTGTATTTTTTTATCCTGCTTCCACACTTATATTATACGTGCGAGAGTTTGTGACTATGGGTGTATGGATGTTTGTTACTCTTTCACGCAGAAACTACAGGACGTATTATAGCCAAATACCACATAAGTTATAATTTATAATGTTTAACGCGGGTAAAGCCACTGGGCCCAGCTCGTACATTATTATCTTTAACTATTTCATTTAGATTTGAAACCTGATATTGCTTCTGAATGATGCAAGTTCTTCGTCTTTCGAGTCAATGTTTCAACAGAAATGATTTATTCATGCAATTATTAAATAAAGCCACCTACCTTGACCAGTACGTGGCTGCGCTTACTTATCATGATAATGAACATATTAGAGCTGCATATTGTAACTGCGCTGCGCTCAGGAAAGCACAAACCGCACGCTGTTTTCATACCCATTAAGGGCCTATGCACACCACGTTTTTTTAGCGCGCCTTTGAGGATCGTTTGTAGCTATACAGACGCGCGTTAGCATTGCGTTTGTGTCGATTCAAAGAAACACCAAACTGCTCTTTAGGTTAAAAGCACGCCGTCGACGCGCGTTTCTAAAATGCACGTCGACGACGCACTATGGGACCAAACAGTATTTTCCATCTCAAAAATGGTTTTGACGAAAGTCGTAAATCCATATGTCCCTTTATGATTTTATACTCTCAAAGGATGTAACTTACAAATTAATTACAAATAAAATTAAATAACTTAGTTTTACATATATAAAATAAACCTCAAACATTGGGCATAAATATTTTCATGCCAATTAAATTACCGTTAAGGAAGTTCAACACAAAATTATTCGTAAGTTTTCCAAGGAAGTATGTTAGTGTTATACATCAATAAATATCTTAGAATGTACACTTTACAACTACGTTCGTTTTTGTAAAAAAAAATTGTTTTATTTTTTACAAAATTTTTTAGTCAAGTAAAGAAAATTTCGTTTTTGTTTATTTCAATTGGAGTTTTCATTGTTGCCGAAGGCTGCCGGTGTCAAGTTAATCACTCTATAAGAGACCTTACCCAATCAGTAATATGAAAATTAAAAAAAAAATTGCGCGTTTATTGCGCAAGAGGTGATTTATAAGCAATATGTCAATCGAGGGAAAATAAAAAAATCCCCGTTCATCTTTTTTATTATGAAATATTATATTTAATTTTTTTTTTATGTCTATCTTGTTTTTTTTCCTTTCTATGATATAATCAAACAAATTAATAGAATACAAGATTCTTCCCATGGCACTTTTGTTAGCGGTGATCACCTTAACCACAAGTATGATAAAGTAAATTGCTGCGGAAGTTCTATTTATGTGTTGTGGTAATTTATTACAATCAGTACTATTTACACTATTTCGATGAGAACTACCATAATTAATTATCCCATGGTTTTTGCACAAGGCACCAAAATATTGGTCTTTTATATTCCCGTGTTTTCAACATACTATTCATCAAAGTGTTCAGATACTTCTTTTCAATAACAATTAACAGTCAAAAACATATATATTATCTAACAATGAGTGAATTCGTTTGTGTTCGACGCGATCTTTGTGATCAAATAATAAGAGGGAAAAGTACTTCAGACCTCAGACAATATTTGTTGGACAACTTTCAACTATCGGAAACTGACGTTAATACTGTAATAGAGAGTATTCAAAAATCTAACATTAAGTTGTAACATTATATATCTACATCTGATCCTTATATATCTAGCTTAAATAAACCCAGTTTTCTTATATCCAAAGAATTGTTTGACGAAGCCAAAAAAATGTTGGAAATAGAAAGTGATGAATAGGATAAGCGATAATTTTTTTAAATTTTTTTCATCATGTAATTTTATAGCATGTCTGTTTAATAATAATAATTTAGTTTTAAACTTATTTTAAGCAAAAGTGTAACATTTATTGCTATTTTATTACAACTGTATAATTTTTTGTATGTAATTTAATTTTGTATGTAACTTTATCTTTATAGTTTTTTTACTAAAAATATATAATTTTTAAAATGATGACGTTTGATTTCTTTTATTGCCTAGATATTAATTAATACGTGAAAAAAAATTCAAGGAGTAAAATCACAAAACAACACAGTTATCGATTTTTGAGATGAAAAACACCGTTTGGTCCCATAGTGCGACGGCGCGTTTAAAAAACGTCATTCAAATCAAAACAATATAAAATTACTAATAATTAATGAACTAAAAACAATGAAAAATACTCTAAACGGCCGTTTTTTGTACCAAATTAGCTTTTATGTTCCATTAATAAGGCCGATTATGGACTCTTACCCTTATCCTTTAAGTAGCTACTATTGTGTATGTATTACTTCCATGGTGCCAAAGGCCTACAGTAGAGCTGCAATGTCGGGAAATATCTCATTGTCGTCCTTTTTATACCTACATCACCTATATCCAAAATGAATTTATAAAATGCATAGGCTTTCAATAGCTTGATAGGGTTCAATCAAAGATATTATATTATAATATCTTTGGGTTCAATGGGCTTTGCATAGACAAGACTACAGTAGAGAGTTGACAATGCTGGAGTCTATCTATTACGTCTATGGTTACGGCTTTCCAAAAAAATGGCGTCATGCACTTGTCAAACATAGAAATGTGTTGAAATGTTTAAATTATAGATGAACATATTCATGTTGTGAGTTTATCGTGTTACAGTTGATATAATAGTTTCAGTAAAACGAAATGGGGCGTTCAAGATCACGGAGTAAGTCGCCTAGGCGTCACCATAAGAGTAGCAAACACTCAAGAAAGAAGAGCCGATCTAAGGACCGATCCACTTCTCGCAGTAGAAGTTCGAAACATGTTGAAAAATCTAGGGAACGAAGTTCGAAATCAAGGTAACTTATCTAAAATTGTTATGATACCAGTTTTATAATTGTAATCGTTTAGTATTTTAAGGTTACGTGGTCTACTTTCAGAAAGCGATCACATTCAGTATCTTCGTCGAGCAGCAGTGATGTCTCTTACGAGGGAAGCAGAAGTCATCGGAAGAAGTCCAAAGGCCGCAGCAAAATGGATGAAGTCGATAGGTTAGCTGAAATGGAAAGACAGAGACGCGTGAGAGAAGCCGAACAGAAGGTAAATATTGGCAGTATTAATCTTAGACGTAGGTACGATGTGCTAATTTTATAAGCATTCACTAGCATAAATGTTTTTGTGAAATACTGAATCTGTCAGTGGTTTGGGTTTTAATCATACTAAATATATACAACTAGAGATGAAGGTGATAAAGGGTGAAATGGTCAGCAATTTTTGTTTTCAATTTACATTTATAGTTTTATAATAGACTTCTACATGTGTTTAATCAGTTTCCATAACCATAACATAAATGTCAAACTACATATTTATGAATTTTCACTAAATTTGATGTAATGTTTGTCACAATTCAATGACCAAGACTCTAGGCTCTATGTTTTGGGTGGTTTCAGTTCATATGCAGCTCCAAATCATTCACTGCATGGTATGGGAAATTAAAAAAATACTGGAGTATGATTTGAAAATACTGCCACAAAAGAAATTAAGAATTCATTTTTAATAATAAGATAATCTGTTTATTTATATAATTATAATTTATGATTTAACTGTGTAGGTTAACAAACTTAAATAAGGCATTGTATTATGTAATTTCCTCAAGCAACTCATTCTCAAGACAGTGTTGTTGACATAATACAATTAATTAATAATACAACTAATTGATATGTTAATTAGCCTGTACAACATTGCATACTTTTCTTTATCAGTAGATTCTTCTGTATCAACTGTAAGAATGTGTCACATACACACACTCTGTGCAGGATCTTCTAAAAACCTTGCCAAAGTGTAACTCTTTAAAGAACCTGTTAATTTCTAAAACTTGAATAAGAGGCTCAACATTATATATTTGGGTTATAAAATATCTATGTTTATTAATTAGTCTACCTACAACTCCAATTTGTTTCAGGTAGTGGAGGAAGAAGCGGCAAAAAGAATAGAGTTGCTGGTCAAAAAAAGAGTAGAAGAAGAGTTAGAAAAACGAAAAGATGAAATAGAGCAAGAAGTGGCTAAAAGAGTAGAAGAAGCAAAACGCAAGATGGAAAAGGAAATGATGGAAGAACTTGAGAGACAGAGAGAACAACAGAAACGAGAGGAACTTGCTCGACAGGTAACTGACCTTATCTCCTACCAGTCATGTGTACATGCAAATCAACACTATGTTGCATTTACACATGACACAAAGAATCCTGCGACACAACTTCTGTTGATCTCGCAGTTATACACACCAGTATTAATTCAATATTTAATACCAGCTTCATAACAAACAGGAACTAATAAAAGTATTATTTCGATCATATCTGTTAAAGGTCCAGTCAGGTGTAGTTCGAGTGCATACAAGAATTACTTTCTTGAATTCCTTTTGTCACTCACCGAGACTGGCCGTCTCCGTAACTGATAACTACATGTCCATTTGTAACTACATATTCCATTTGCACCTATCTGGCGGTGTATGTAACTATACCTGCCATAATGTAAGTCTGCCGTGAAGGCTTTGGCTAGCATTTTAAAATTGTTCGCTTGACTGTCCCTGGCAGTCACGTAGTGTATAAGTCAGGTCGGAAGACTGATCAAGAGCAAGAAGCCCTAAGAATTTTATGGAGATGCTGCATGAGGATCCAGTCGTGCACACTGAAGGTATTTGTTAATTCTATTTTTTGTATAACAATTGTAACTACAGTTACAATATTATGAGAACTATATGAATGTGATGTTTCAAAGCTAATTAATGCCTATATGACATAACACAAATTAATGACTTTGTTGTCATTTTTGATAATGTTGTTATAATAGGACATATTACATATATTAAACACATTGAAACTGATGTTTTAAACTGTATGAAATTTTGCATAAGAGCCTAAAGTTTACAACATTAATGATTTAGTTGTCCATTCAGTGAAAATGTTGTTATTAGGAAATAAATAATATTGGTATTATTTTCTTTAAAGATCTATTGAACACTATCAATCATGATCTTGCCATTTGAATTAAGATCTACAGTCTGAGCCATTGGGTAGGAATGAAAGTCCATGAACCCAAAATATGGCTCTTTATGAGTATTTGTAAATTTGTTTTTATACATAGTGCACTGTGTTGTAGTGAAGATTGTTATTAAGATGTTATTTCTGTTATTCAGGAGGAAGAAGCTCGTAAAAGGAAAGAGCTGGAGGATATCATGGCTGAAAATAATAAAAAGATTGAGGAGGCACAGCGTAAGCTGGTAAGTAGTGACAAGTAACAAGAATTGGTTAAATTATAATCACATGTGGTGAACAGAAGTCCATTTCCATTAAATACTTGGAAGTAATGGGCCTGTGGGTGTGCTTGGCAAATCCTTGCTTTTCATGCCTGAGGTTGTGGGTTCGATTCCCACCTAGGACAGATATTTGTGGGCAGGAACATGTATGTTTGTCTGGGTGTAATTATCTATTTAAATATGTATTTGAAAAAGTAAAGTAGTATATGTAGTATATCAATTATCTGGTTGCCATAGTACAAACTCTGCTTAGTTTGGTGTCAGATGGCCGTGTGTAAATAAAGTCCCAGGATATTATCTCGTTACACAACCCCATTGTGTATTTTAGATTTGCAATTAAATGTAACTGCACCCATTGTTACATTTAATGGCAGACTAAAATAGCTCATTAAATTTCTAAGATGCCTTGCAATTGGAAATAATTTTGTTTAATCTTTTATAACAAATACAATCTAAATATTATTTCACCCACAATTTAACCCATATATGGTATTAGGTCTTACCACTCTACCCTGCACAACTAATGTGAGAATATGTCAAGATCTTACAATTGTTTTGTTTTTGGCAACCTGGGAAGCCTTATACCTTTTGCCAGTGTAATTACACAAGCACTTGATAACATTGATACTAAAGAGAATTACTGTGAGTGGTTCCGCTTTTAGTTTTAAACAAAAAATTGGCGAGACAGGATATAGAGAAGGCGGCGGACGCAAAATATTTTCATTACAATTGCTTTTATGATATTACATTTTTACCTATACTATACCATAAATGTTGTAATCTTTTTTTCCCTAGGCTGAGGAGCGGCTAGCAATGATTGAAGAACAAAGAAAGATGGATGAAGAAAGACAAAAATTGAAAAAAGAACAAGAAAAAAGATTAAAGGAAGAGCAGAAAAAAATTTTAGGCAAAAATAATTCTAGACCGAAACTCTCTTTCTCTTTGAATCCGCTCTGATGAGGAGGGCCTTGTTTGAAGGTTGGGCTTTGCTTTCAAAAACACATATTTATCTTACAGATGTTAAGTCATTTTACGTTAGCTTATGGCATGTGGATGTGTATTCATAAATTAATTCTTAACCGATTCAATGCGGGTGGCGCCCGAGAGGTGCCATGAAAATCTTTTAACTGTGGCCTATGGTTTACGTTCATTATTGAGTCACAACTACACTTAAAAGCTGTTTCAAATGAAGAAAACGCAATGCATGTTGTTATAATTCATGATAGATGGCGCTTTAAGGGCGCCATCACATTCCCTGGCGCTTGGCTCCTCAAAGGTGCCACGAAATATTTGGTAGTCTACCACACTGAACCGGTTAATTAAATATAACTTTATAAGAGAGGTGTCGCTATGCTGATATTGTTTAAAGAAGGTCCGTGTTTTGTAATCAACTCTATATAAAATGTAATTACCATAAGCAAAAAGCTTTTGTGCTCAGAATCCACTAGCAAAATGACTTGTATCACTGTTTCGTAGTCCAGTGTTATACACTGAGATAGGTCAACCAAAGCATTGAATCACTATGTATAATAAGTTGTGTAAGTACAATTTTTTATCAATCCATTGGATCATTATTTCGAGGCGGCATTTCAGAGAACCTAAAAATGAGGGATACTCTAATTACTGTGGTCAGGCTAAACACAACAATGAAACAAGTCCATACAGTCTAAAAGAAATCAAAGTCCGTGAAAAAAAAAAAAATACTGTGCCTTCAGTTTTCTGGTCATCCAATAAGGCAATGATACTTATGCGAAATATATAAAATCACTTAACTTTAACAAGAACTAACTATAAACCGATAGGTACCCTGGAAGGCCACTGGAACCCAATCTAATCTATAACAATATTATCAATTATTTAAGCGGAGACAACATTAAGGAATGTGCTTTTCATATAGCATTGGAGTAATATGGATCAGTAAAAGTAAAACTCAACCTTCCAGCGAGCCTTATTGTTAGTGGCTGAACTATAGAAGTGATTACATAGCTTTAGAACAATTCTTTTTACTAAACCTCAAATTGTCTCAGAAAAATGTACTGTGTCGACATTTTGAGAATATGTCTGATCTTACTATGGCCACATTATGTCAACACTGAAGCTCTTCCACAGGACAAAATTTCTGTATAATGCTTAGCGATAAAGTAATATTTAATGCTAAATGTTTTACTAGCTGTGCCCCGTGGTTTAACCCGCGTTAAACTTTATAAATTATAGTCTATGTGTTAATCCAGAGTGTCAGCTAACTCCATACCAAATTTTATTGAAATCGCTCCAGCCATTTAGACGTGAAGAAGTAACAAACATACACACACACAAACTTTCGCCTTTCTAATATTAGTGTAATTTGTTTCAAAATATTCTGGTTGACGTGAAATATACACGATAGTACATTTCGCATCCGACATCCTCAAATATGTGTATATATGTATACAGGAAGAATTTATTTCCTCCTTCCAAATTCACATAAAGGTATTAAAACAATGAAAAAAAAAATCAAATGTAATCTTTTTCTTCTTTAATTCTTCCAAGCCAATTAGTATTCTCAACTGATACTTTGAGTTATCATATTTGAATATATTACTACTGAGAGATACTAAATGGAAATACACTTATTTATTATTTTGCTCAAAGATATAAATTAATATTTAAATTTGGAAGGTGAGAAAAATCATTACATGTATTGTAATTTTTATTGAATAAATTATGCTAAAAGCCCGTATTTGAGGCAGAACTCGTGTTTGTGTGTAGTTGGGTAACCAAGCATAATTATGAGTCCGTAACAACTTTGGTTGAGGAAATGATTTGTAAATTTGCTTGGTTTGTCAGCTTCTAATTATGAAGCACTTTTCCGAAAAGGTATCACCAATACGGTCGTATTACATATATAAGGTGTAAAATGTTGTACAATTTCATGGGCAAATTAAGCATGTACCGTCCAAATAGTGGACTACACGAAGGAGCTTAATATTCCCATGAAACTGAGTAAGGTGTAAAAACCAACTTGCAAAATACACATAATATTTGGTAAATGTCGGAAAAACATATATGGAAACTGGCCCAGACCATCTTTTATTTGTTCAATTTGCTTTCTTTATCTTATACCAAATTAGCGGACTAAACCTCGCTGGTAAGCTAGGTATGAATATATATATTGCATTAAAAATTAAACTAATATAAATTATGATCCATTTATTCGGTGTCAATCCTGTCACCGTAGATTTCTTTGAGCTAGCTCTTTTCAATCCATTCAATGAATACCTAACATCCCTGCAGAGATTTGCTCACTAAACTAATTCTACTTAGTGTAGTAGTACTACAGTAGCCACATATGTGGGTTTTAGTGGACTGTCACAACAGAATAGGTTTAAGGATTTATCCTATTTAAGTGCTGCCAATATTATGGTCACTCACAAACGAGCCTTATATACTATAATGTGAAATTGTGTTGGGAGCCCAAAGGCCCTGTAAGAATTGGGCCGCAGAGTGATTTATCGCTTTCAGTGTATGCTCTTTACGATTTGTTATCGTTTTGTTGGTCTAAATGACAAGGAATTTGAGACGGAATGATGGAAATGACTGCTGAATTGACTGGCAGTGAAAATAAAGTCCCATGACTATACACATACAGCCCTTCACGAATAAGTAGTCGGTTTAGAGTTCTACATAATATACTGTGATGAATGTATCTGTTTAGTGAAGTACTAAAATAAGGCAGAGACTACATTGAGATAACTATTATGTTGTGAATGAGTGCCGCTATATTACTGTGACTTAAGTAAGCTAAGTCATATCGCCACAGTCACGGAAGAAAAGTGAACGTAGAATTATGTAGAAGATTCAAAGTACGCTCTATTTGCACCGATAACAGTTTCGTAAAGGACAGCTGGCTCTTAACCTCTTCATCAAAACGAGGGATATCTGACATACTAACTGAAGCCGCAGCTAGTTCCATAGAACTAGCTGCGGCTTCAGTTAGTAGGTCAGTTAACAGGCTTACTATCACATCTCTGTTAAGCGAGTAGAAAATTGATAAATTCAAAGTACATAGAAAATATTGTATTGTAATTTAGTTCGAAATTTTAATAGAACACCTAAACTACTGCTAAACTGACTGGATGTCGGTAAGGGGCCTGTTCATAAGTTTAACCGAATATGGTGTCTCGTAGAGTCGTCTAATCTAAAAATGTATTGTACTGTAAAATATAAATTCTATAATTTGCACGTTTTTATTTAAATGATCTAGAATAATTATCTGTTTGTGTGTTGATATAATACTATATGAATCTTAGATATCCAATAAAATTGTTGAAGTTATACTTCTTTTGGCGCGATAGAGAAAAATGATGAGAGTGAATTTTTACGATGCGCGCGCACACCGACACCAATAAATTTAACAGCATGAAGTTAGTTCTAGGTGGTATGACAGTGAATTTTTACGATGCGCGCGCATCGTAAAAATAACAGCATGAAGTTAGTTCTAGGTGGTATGAAAATTGATAACTATGTTCAAGTTGTATATTAAGAAGTATAACTTCTAACGCGTGTACATGAGTACACACAAGTTTTTTTTAAGATTGGACGACTGTACAACTTAAAATTAAAAATAGTTTTATATGTAATTTTTCACAGCCTGCAATCGCCAACATTATGTAGAGAAAGCTAGTAATTACAAATATTGTATTGCCTATATTCAGAATGTTTTTAATCTAACGACGGAATATTAAATTAAGCTTAAATATAAAATAGAACATACAATTATTAAATAAGCTTTTGTAAATGTACATACGTTAATAAATGTAAGGTAATTAATGAAGAATAAGCCTTGTTTAGTATTTTAAATTAAGTTTCACATTTATTTGAGTTGCAGTTTTAATAAAGGCCTTGGCGTAATACTTTTAGTTTAGTCTCAAGAAGTAACGGCGTTTGATTTATTCAGAAGCTGGTTATTCAATGGATTACTAACCTTTTACATTGAACAGTCAATGTTGGAAGTATTGTGTATTGACTTATAAGTACAAAGTCCCAACATATAGTATTGGAAGGATATGCTTCCAATATTGTTTGTACATATATTGGTAACATGGCCTCCTTGTACTGTTTTGACGCAAACTATGTATTATCCTTTATCCACCATCTTTTCAAATAGTAAAATGATATTTAATGATTTCCGAGGACTTCCACCAATCTTTTCCATTTGGAGATACTATGACTCCCAAATCTATACTAGCCCCCCACCGCATCGGTGAAACAATGTCCACTATAAATGCGGTAAATGGGCGGCCCAGTTTTGTGTAGAAACTAACAGTTGTATTATGGTCATTTAACTTTTTTCAGTTATACTTACTCACTTTGAACAAAATAAATGTACTTAAAATTAAATTTTATTTAAAATTGTAACAGTATTTGTCCCAAATCGCTATTTGTTTATTAAAATATATGACCTCCTCTATATTATGATAGTTTTATTTTTTTAAGATCTCTCCACCCTATTTCCATTTCCACTGATATAAATTGACTATGCAAGAATGAAGTTAAGGTATATTAATGTAAAGAATAATGAAGTAAAAATATTTTTATTATTTTTGGTACTATGTAAAATTGTAACATATAATAATTATGCATGCTTCTTTTTCTTATTATTTTTGTTCTTAATGTTTTTGGTAGTCTTGCTGCTTTTATTGACGTTCCAGTACCAAAGCAGTTGAGCGACAATTGCTCCATTAGCCACAGTGGAGACTGCATAGTTAACAATCATAATATAGTCTCCAGTTTCCACGATAGATGTGAATATTCTTGCTATACTGCCTCCGAATAGCAATAGACATGTAATCGCTGATAACTGTCCAGTGCTACCATTCTTGTAATTGGTGATCACTTGAATAGTCTGGAATAAGAAAAGATTTAAAGTTACTTACATATTTATAAGATACATCTAAATGACCAGAATAATACTAAGTTACATTTTTTTTTAAAGACTGTCCATACTATTAATCTAATCCCTGTGTCGCGGTGTAATTTAGTAATATATAATCGACAGAAATTACATCCAGACTCTACAATTTTTATGGGTTACACAAATAGCTGTCCTGCGCGGGAATCAAACCCGGGACACGACGCGGCGAGGCGACGGTCTTAGCCGCTGCGCCGTCAAAACAAAACTGCCAACTATGTCTGCAGGAATAACAAAAGTAAATTTTGTTAACAATAGTAACAGTGGAATCAATAATTTTAATTCTTATCTGGAATATACATAATGCAATGATTAGAACAGCAAGAATGTTATAAGAAAGATAATACACAGTGATATAGATTGCCTATATCCTGGTAATGCAGAGGTCACCCATATAATATACTGTAATATACATAGAAAGAAGCAAGTTACAACTCATAAAATTACCTATCCATGTAGTACCTACTTATTCAGTCTTAAAATATAAACTAGTTGTTTTACCTCAAGTTCCATTTGGACATAATTGCACTTTATATCTATTGTAATAAAGTTGATATTCAGCAGTAAAGGAAACTTTATATTCTAGCCTCAATATCTTGAATTAGACAGCTTGATACATTGCATCATTATGACTACTTCTTATTCATAAAATCTTATTGGAATAGTAATGAACTATACAATGCTAAGCATTAAACATCCTACTACTTTGTTTGTTGGATTTTCACACTCATAGACCTTGTTCCTTTGTTGGTCCTGTTTTAATGCCTGAATGAGTTACAGATGTCTCTGGTTAAGGAGATGTCAATCTCAATCATGAAATTGAGTTCATATGTAAAACAAAAATTAGAAAACATTAAGTAAATACATTGCCAGTAAACCATTGAGATGATAGAATATCACATAGACTGGGCTTTGACTACTTCTAGCAAATACAGTAGATGCTCTAATGACAACTAGGACTAATAGTGCTACATTACTATTTAATATGCAATTTTTGATAGGCCAGTTGGTGTATTTGTCCTGAGTATGAGTGTAAATAACTATAAAAGTATGAATTTACAAAGGAAAGTAGTATATCAGATATCACATTTCCATAGTACAAGCTCTGCTTTGTTAGGGATCTGATGGCCATGTGTGAACATGTCCCAATATATTATTATTATGATAATTATGGTAGTTTTGAGAAGATAAACTTACAATTTTCTTTAACATTTATAGTATTATTACCTTAGCAAAAACAATGATGGGCACATTAGAAGCCTGCATGGTCCACAAGACATCTGTTGGAGTGAGCCCACTGACTAGTGCATACACAAGACCTGCGTATGCGGTTAAAAAGAACACTGCTTTCCCTGGCATCCCACCATAATATAATACTAGTGCAGCTATTGTGGCAGTTTGTATCGCTAGGAATGTACCTTCTCCCCATGCACTGAAAATGATTAAGAAAAATGAGATAGATTCGAAATTTGTACACTCATTCTAATTAAGATCAAATATTTAAAAGAGGTTTTTATTAATTATCATGGTTATTGACTCTTAATGCAATATCATGCTTATTTGCAAGTTTTCTAAAGTAATCAATAAGAATGTTAGCAAATGACTAATCAATTGTATAAAAGTTCTAGCCTAGGAGCTCCAATATATCAATTTTAGTGAAAACTTAAGAAACAACAGAAGATTATAAATAGTATTCAAATCTTACTTTCACAAAGTATTTATGACAACTACTGATGAATACAACATAAAAGATTTGACTAATATTTCACGAATGAGGAAATTTAAAAATAGAATAACTTATTTATTTAAAGACTTATTTACCTGAAAGGGAAGCCCATAATATAACTGTAAGCAAAGTTTGCTGTGATGGCAAACAGTTCCAAGTATACTCCGTACACATTGATGCCTTCTGCACTCTTGCTGCTTAATATTTTCAATATTTGTGGTACTTTTACAAGTATAGAACCAGCGATAATGCCGATACCGAGGCCCTTACTAAGAGTAGCTGTTAGACAAGGTCCTATAACAAAATAAATAATCATATACACACATCAACAAAGTCTAGGGATACGTTATTTTGAAATCAAACATGGCTTTATTGTTTAAAACCAATTTAGTTTCCTTAAAAAGTTTATTTACAGATTTAAACCTTGTCTATTCTTTATTCAAAATTTAAAAATTAAAATGAGAAACAAATGAAAACACGCAAAGCACAGCGCAATCTTGAGTTGTATCTAATTTCAAGAAGTTGCATTAAAATTTTTTTTGCGTGTTAATTGAAGAAAACCTGATAAATTGTTTTATTTTCTTTTCTCAATTGGTTGTGTAAGCTTTTTAGCGTCATGCCACGCCATCATTTGAGTCGAGATGAAATGTTACGGGCAGTTGGCATGTTACAAAACGGTGCTATTCAACGCGTCGTTGCTGAGTCTCTGGGCACAAGCCAAAATGTGGTATCCAGGCTGTGGTCACGTTATCGCGCTACTGGAGATGTGGCAGAACGGCACACAGGTAGATATCGTGTTACCACTCAGAGACAGGATCGATTTCTCCAAATGACCGCCAGAAGACTACCCAATATCACAGCGATGCAACTAGTGCAAAGGCTCCAGGAGGGTCAGCAGCTGCTGGTGAGCGACCAAACCGTGCGAAGGAGGCTGCATGAAGTTGGTCTTCATGCTCGCAGACCGCTACGAGTCCCAGCGCTGCGACGTGGCAATCGCGGTAGGCGACTTTTATGGGCTCAAGAACATTTGACATGGAGTGATCAACAATGGTCATTGGTGCTGTTCACTGATGAGTCCCGCTATGGATTTCATCCAGATTCGAGACGAACACGCGTTTGGAGAACTCCAGGCAGGGTCAGCCGTCTCCGACATCCACAGGAGGTCCACTCTTACCAAGGCGGGACAATTATGGTGTGGGCAGGAATATGAATCGGCGGACGAACCCAACTCATTTGGATTCAGGGCAGCATGACTGCCCATAGATACCGTGAGGAGGTAGTAGAACGTGTCATTGTCCCGCTCAGGGCCCTAACGGGGCAAGAATTTCAGCTCATGCATGACAATGCACCTTCCCATACAGCGCGGCTGGTGAGGGCCGCCCTTCGAGAACACGATGTTCAGGTATTAGATTGGCCTCCACAGTCGCCAGACTTAAACCCAATTGAACACGCCTGGGACATGTTACAGCGAAGAGCATTGAGGGATTTTCCGCCCAACTTGACAACAGAAGAACAACTTTTCGAACATTTAAAAAGAACTTGGGACTGCATACCCCAGCAAGACATTGACACCTTAATTTTAAGTATGGAAAATCGTTGCCGCTGTGTGATTAATGTTAGAGGAGGAAATACCGATTACTGATTATCAGATTTGGTAAGATTTTTATTCATTTAATTCGATTGAATAATTTTATAAGAATAAAATGTTTTTGTTCACTCAGTAATTTTCTATGGCTTAATTAATTTAAGACTTTTATTAATTAGAAAAACAAAATCGCATCGTGTTGTTAATGTTTAAATATCGGCCATGAAATTATCTTTAATTCTTCCATTTACAGTCATAACAAAATGTTTATAGTTTTCTAGATAATCAATGAAATGTTCAATATCCCTAGATTGTGTTGATGTGTGTATATCTGATTTCCATACTACAGGCTCCGCTTAATTTGGGATGAGATGATCGTGTGTGATGAATGCCCCATGATATTATTATTATTTGAAACGATACCCTTCAATACACAATCGATAGGCTAATGAAATAAGACGTAAAATTACCATCGAGAAAGTTGAATTTCACAAAAAATTCATCGTAACATTTTTCTGACAAAACTGATAAGATTAATCCTTTTAAAAAATCGCCCATCGTGGCTCGTACTTGTTCAGATCAAATGGTATAATTAAACGGTTTGTTCAATACAATAAAAGCTAAATTATTGATTTATCCTTAGTTCAACACCGGCTACGTGCAAAGTTCACGTCACATCAGTAGGTCAATAAACCGGAAATCAAATTTGTCACTTATGACATTAGTGCAGGGCTGCCAATGAAGGTTTTCTTATTCCCCTCATTGTATATAGCACTTCTTTTAAAAATTCCTCTTACTAGTTTCGTCTATCCCAAGGTAGCCTGGAAAAAAATATTGCTATTGATAAGACCACATTTTCTACATTATTTTCAGAACTTGTTACCAACTCAGTCAGAAATTCTGGCCCATTATAAAGGGTATTTATAAAGTGATTCAGGAGAACTGACTGGATATTTGAAAATTATTAAAGAATATCTGCCTAGTCGTGACTATATCACAAGTGAAATAAATTTCATATGTATTGGATACTTTCGGCAAACTCATAATTGGTTTATCCAATCATAAGATTAGGTATTTCCATTATTTTTGTTCCGAGATTCACATGCCTATCAGCCCACAGGCATGTGAATCTCGGCACACATCTTAAGAATAAATAATACCTCTTTTTAGAACTAGAAGCCAGAATCTATTTCATTATTTTGAATAGCTGGACATATAACCCAAGAGCCCACTATTTCATAAATATAAAAGCTGAAAGTTTTTCTGTGCAGTGTTATACAGAACCCGATTTAAAAGTGAGGCAACAAAACGTTACAATAAGTATATTAATACGGTAGAGGATTGTATCCCCAAAACCACTAAGTATTTCTGGTCTTATATAGCTAATAGGAAATCCAAAGCAGTTATACCGTCAAGTATGTCATAAGAAAACCGAAGCTCACAAGATCCCGAAACTATATGCAACTTGTTTGCATCGTTTTTTCAGTCTGTCTACCAACCGCCCACCTTAACTCCTCAATGGTCACCAACAAATAATTATGCGGATCAGTGTGATTTATTGAACAATATTTATTTTGATATTACTCTTATTAAAAAGGAACTAAAAATATTATATCCATCCAAGGGTCCAGATAGAATTCCAGCAGTGTTCCTTAAAAACGCTGCTGAATCAATATGTGAATCATTACAGATTCTACTTAACAAGTGCATGACTGAGGGTTTATTCCCGGATATTTGGAAATGCGCTTAAATTGTGCCAATCCATAATAGTGGTTCAAAACATGACGTCACAAATTACCGCCCGATATCTGTCATCAGTGCAACATCAAAACTTTTTGAGCCGCTTGTCAATAATGCCATCTATCCCCTCATTCATAACTATATCATACCCGAACAACACGGTTTTGTAAAACAAAAGTCTACCATGACGAATTTAGCAATTTACTCTAATTTCTTCTTCCACAGTATCGATAAGGGAGTTCAGGTGGACGCCATATATACAGATTTTCAGAAGGCATTTGATAGAGTTGATCACGAAATCCTACTTAATAAAATAGCATTCAATGGAATAAGGGGCAATCTTTTACGGTGGTTTTGATCATATATCACTAACCGCAGCTTGATAGTTGTTATTAATGGGTACAAGTCGGGAAGAGCTGGAATGTCTTCTGGTATTCCACAGGGCTCTATATTAGGACCTTTACTGTTTATAATGTTTATAAATGACATAAATAAATGTTTTAAATATACAAGTTTTCTTTTATATATGCTGATAATTTGAAATTATATAAATCCATAAAAATATTAACGATTGCTCAGAACTTCAGAGCGATCTTAATCCACTATTTGAATACTATAAAATGAATAAATTAAATTTTAGTTTACCCAAATGCAACATCATCAGCTTTACAAAACTAAAACTACCATAAGATATGATTATAACTTAAGTGATGATGAAATAAACCGAGTGACGAATATTAGAGACCTGGGAATACTACTAGATTGTAAATTACATTTGGATCTACATACAGAAAACATCATAAACAGAGCATTTAAAATGTACGGCTTTGTCATTCGAACAGCCACTAACTTTAGAAAGAAAGAAAAATATCATTTATTCATTACCAGGACGGACATAACAACGGAATTATACAATAACAGAAAACAAACAAAGAAAATCTTATACTTAATATTCCTTAGTGCGGTGAAAAGGCATCTATCTCAGCATTTGCCGTCGCAATATTGTGACAGCGCTGATATTCTGATAGCACCCGACTGTGGGGTCCACGGATAGTTAACCCCCATTACCTACTATAATAAAATGAAATAACAGATATTTGATAAACTAAATACATTAATAATACAAATAAAAAGAATTTAATATAGTGGAGAAGATAGAAAAATGTACCTAAGTATGTCTAAAAAAGAATAACATTAAATCACAAAATAATAATATAAATGAGATTCATACAATTTCAATTAGATAAAATAATTTAAATACTAGATTATCATCAAATACATTTCATACACTAACATAAGTATGCGGTTCTGAATGCTTTAGCGGAGACGTGGGCAAAACATTTATAAAACCTTTATTATGCAAATATACGGCATATCTAGTTCCTGACTGTGGACTCTGGCAATCTATACTGAAGGACATCCTCGGATTACTTTTGACGTTCCAACAAATATCTTTTAAGCCTTTTACGAAAGGTAAATACTATGTTTATCTCACGAAGAGGAGGGGGAATGTCATTCCATATCTTCGAGGCTGAATACTTAAAACTACTGCGAAATACAGCGGTCTTGTGCCGTGGGACGGACATTAGGTAAGTAGAGGCTCTTGTGCTATATCTGTTGTAGTCTCTAGACCAGGAGAGTTTGTTAAGTAGATATTCGGGCTTTCCAGTGGCGACTACTCCGACTAGCAAGATAGCTAAGTGATGTTTTCGACGAGCTGACATTTTTAACATATTTCCTTGATTGAGGTACGGAGTGACATGTGACCGGGGTGGTATGTCATAGCAAAACCGAGCATAGGCATTTTGGACCCTCTGTATCAACCTTTCAGTGCGCGCCAGTAGGCTATTTCCATATACGATATCCGCACAATTTAATCGTGAAAGAATAAGTGTTTCACAAAGCCTTTCACGAATAATGACATTTACATAAGGACGAATGCGGTACAGTAGTTTAAGTCTATAAAACAGTTTTGTACAGCTTGTAATGGGCAGTTTGATCAACATGTACATGTGGATCAAACTGCCCATCCATAACCACACCAAGGTTTCGAGCCTCGCGAACACGTACAATTAAACATCCGTCTACCTTAATATCGGGAGAGAATCTTGCAATGTCTCTGATCATATTTCTAGATCCCATAATAATAAATTTAGACTTAATGGGATTTTGAACCAATGAATTTATTTTAGACCACTCCGCCACTCTATTTAAGTCTTGATTTATCTTTGTTACTGCGTCATCACAGGAACAGGGCTGGAAAGAATAATATAATTGAAGATCATCGGCGTACATATGGTATTTACAATTTTTGATAGAATCGGTGATATCAGCGCTGTAAAGGATAAAAAGTAATGGACCGAATATTGAGCTCTGTGGGACTCCCCTAGAAACTGGGCTGCACGAAGATAGCACCTCATCACCTGATCTACCATTTCGACCCCGAACGCATTGGTAACGGTGGGTCAAGTAGCTATGAAACCATTTAACAGTCACCACATTGCACCAATAATACGGAAGTTTAGATAAAAGTAATGAAATAACTAGACAAGCAAATAACCTGGTGCTACAAGCTCCTCGTACCAATTACGGTAAAAGTACTATTGTATATGAGGGAGCACAGATTTACAATAGACTACCAAATAGTGTTAAAGATCAGAAATCTATGTACACTTTCAAAAAGGCCTTGAAAAAGCACGTCTTAGAGGAAGTTACACATTAAAATCCTATAAAACTATTTCCACTATATCCATGTGTATTTTCGTAACAATGTTTAAGCATGATAGCGTAACAATAATAATGTATAAGTTTAATTTATTACTATGTAACTAACCGTAACTTCTTAGAATTAATTAGATATAATTGTTTTTCTCATGTAAGTGAATGTAATTCTATTTTTTTTAAGTAAATATCTTAAACCTTAAATATTAATGCTGTCAAAGGCACGCGAAAAATCTAGAAGTGTCAACGATGTACCCATCCCCTCATCCCTAGCTTCGATTACATTACCTACCATGTCAAGTAGTGCGGTAGATGTACTGTGACTCCTACGGAAGCCTGATTGTAACATAGGTAGTATGCCATGTAGCTCAACATACTTCGTGAGCTGATCACATACAACTCTCTCCAAAATCTTTGAGATACATGGCAGTAGGCTTATTGAACGGAGATCTTTAGAGCTAACCGGATTAGTTTTTTTCGGAATAGGCTTCACTGCGGCAATTTCCCACATATCTGGAAAAGTTGATGTGGACACTGTGACTTGTTAATTATATTAGTTATAGTAGTTAGAGTTGGAGGCAGAGTCAACATCAGCATGTCCAAAGAAATATTGTCTAACCCCACGGAATTGGACTTTAGGTTTCTAATGATCTTCATTACTTGATTCTCGCCGACTGTCTGGAGCTCGAATTTAGAATTCCCATATCTATGAAATTCAAAAAAAGTTAATTGAGAAATATCGACCATGTCACTACCAGGTACCTCCAAGAAATGCTTATTTAATCGTTCTGGGTTATTCAAGTGATAGGGCTAGTCTTGTTCTTGGGTATTCTTTGTACAGACGCCAGCACATCCAGCTACTCCAATCTGTCAAATTTCTTTTATAGATTTTCAACTTTATCACATAAGCATTAGGTTCACTTTCAATTGGACAAATTTGACAAATTGGGGCAGCTTAATGTGCTGGCGTCTGTACATAAAGTTTTTTTGTAATTCTTCCATAACTGTTTAGGGCGCATAACAATTTTATTTATATTATTTTTATAATCAGGACGTTTTTCACTTTCGATGGCTGCTCTAACTGTGTATTTAAGTTGTTTGTAAAAGTCTATATGTGTCGTGGACCGGGTTTTCTTGGACTTATTGTGATGCATATCTCGTACATGCATCATGTCTTTTATTGTTGAGGTAATCTATGGAAGACATCTCTCATTTATGAATTTTCTTTTAAACGGTGTGTGCAAGTTATAAACGACTAATATTTGAAAGTTAAAGGTCTCAACCATACTGTTCACATTCTCTAGACTTCCGATAGAATCCCAGTCCATCCTATCTAAGTCTTTACGAAATAGCTCTGATATTATGTCATGCAGTGGTCGGTAAGTAATCCAGTGAGGGATCGGCTTTTCAAGCTGGGTTTTAAACTCAGCTGAAACTATAGCGTGGTGTCCAAGTTCGGGTATATATGTTACTAACACTCAATTTTTTCTGGCGTCCGAACAAATGAGATCGATTAATGTTTCGCTATGGTCTGTAAAGTGCGTGGGTTCTGAGACAACATTGACAAGATTAGAGCTTTGTAAAAAACTGTTAAGTAGTTTAGTTTTATTATCTGAATGGTTAAGTAGGTCTATATTAAAATCTCCTAAGAGCATTATGTTATCAACGTTCGGGATAGAGGTGACAGAGTCGGTAATGGCATCAAGAAAGACATTGACGTCAAGCCAAGGTGGCCTGTATACGGTGCCGATTAGAATATTCTGTAAATATATATATTCAATTTAAGCCACATATGCTCGACGGACGGTGCAGCCAGCCCGGCACTATGCAGTCCACGCCGCACGTAGAATGCAACGCCACCTCCACGACCCCGTTTTATACTTACGGGTCTATAATTAGGGACTTTCGGCGTGCGAGCCTCCTCACCATCCCTGAGCCATGTTTCGTTAATTGCCACCACGTCCACAGATAAGCGTCCCATCGCTACAATGAACTCCTCATGCCTTGTACAAAGCGATCCCGCATTGAAAAGTACAATTTTTAATGTTTAGTTTTATCCATTTCATAATACAAAACGTTACAAGATCATGCTTTACGTATTGCTTAAAGAGTATAAACATAAAAATTAAACATGGAGTTATAGTATAAAGCAGTTAGCAAGCAGTTATGCAATAGTTGGTTTTATGGGCAGTGTATGAAATGCGTTGATAATATAGGTAATTACGTAAAAAAATGTTAGAAATTTCTTTAAGATTGAAAATGATTATTATATTAGATACATTAAGGTGATTATAAATCAGTTCAGTTTTTGTGAATATACAGAAATAATTAATTATACATATAAGGATATAACCATGCAGACAATTTGAGAGTTGCCTGGACAAGCAAGCGTTGAACTGACCAATAGCTAAACGGGAAACATTGATTATGTGCCAGTAAACTAAAAACCTGTCATAATAGTTGTATAATTTATATGTATTAGTACATGAATTTATTAGATTACTATTCTTATTACTTAGTGTCCTGCGGTACCAGTCCAGGCCCAAAAACACGATTGATGTCAGTTTCCGAGCGTATAGTAGTCCTCTTTCCTTCAGTTTACCTGGTTAGTATTTTACCAGTCTTTGTCCAAGTATACCGCCAACCACAGCGTTCAGCAGCCTGGCGCGCGCGGTAGATTAGTTGTTTATTAACTCTGGTAAGCCTTTCATTTAAATAAAAGCGCCTTGGTGGCGAAATCAGCCGAAGTTGCACCCCGGCGGGTGCGAGCGCCCTTCAGAAGGTCGTCACGGAGTTGCGTCGTGGCCAAGCGCACTACGATGCTCCACCCACGCGTCGAGATGCTTGCGCCAATCTGCCTGCCGGGGCTGCTCTCAATGACAGAGCCGCTGTTGTCACTATTGCTCGACATGTCGGCCTTATTTGCTTCGCCCCGTTCGGGGCGCTTCGTCTTAGAAACACCCATCCGCTCAGCGAAAACTACGTCACGCTGTTCAAGTTTGACACCTAGTTTGTTTGCAACAAGCTCCACAGTATGGCGGACGTTTTCTCCTGAGATCTCGGGAAGATTAGCGATCTCAAGATCACACGCTAAAAGTTCCTGATCCCGATCATTGAGCTCGAGCTTTACTAACTACTGTTTGCTCGAGTTGACTGACGGCATTACTCAGAGCCGACTTTACATGTCGTTAACTCGACTATCAAAGTTCGCAAGCGTCGTTTGATGACTGGACATTTCATGGCGATATTTTTGCAAATCTAATTTTATCTCATCATTCATTTTTCGCATTTCTATATATACAACGTGTAACAGAAAGTGTGAACGTAACTTAAGGGGGTTATAGGGTATCAGGACGGCTACCTATGGACGAAACTTCAAACAGAAATAATCATTTTTTATTCAACTAGAAATTTATTTTTCTATCGACAACCTAAATCAACAAGTAAGATTACCGACATTATGAACAACACTAAAAACTCAGCCGCAAGGGTAATGAACCTTACCGCGAACTCTTTGGGTACCTACTACTTAGACTGTAAATAAAAAGTTCGGTTCTGTACAGTCACATAATTTATTACACGTGTTTATTTTAAGATTCAATCAAAGGTTTAACTGAATTTTTGCTCTAATTTGTAAAGGTTCCCTGTAACAACATTTTAATCATTCATACAAATTTGATAACTAGGAAAAATCACTTAATTTAATTTAAATTGATATTCGGCAAGATGTTGGATCTAGGAGAAATAAATAATTTAATTGACTTATGTAACTGCAGATATTTTTTTGTGTGTTAAATAGTAAGAATATTAAATTTTTCTTTCAGTATGTGAATTTAATCTGGCCGGGAACGAATAGGTACTTAAATTTTAATACAAACTGTACAAACTAACCAGATAAACACACGCGGTACGACTACTGATAAATTAAGATAAAATATGAATAATGTACTAGGCTCATATGAACATTAGGGGACATTTCGAATTCCGTCCTGATTTTGTCGCAAGGAACTCCAATACGGCGGCGAATACAAAGGATTGATGTAGGTAAATAATAAATGGTGAAATATTTTTTTATATTCATCAAAGCGGGCCCCGCGCGCGCGCAACGCCATTTGAATGTGTTCGTGTATAACTCATTGGTCTAGCGGTAGCGTGTTCAACTGCAGATAATAAAGTCCTGGGTTCAAATCCCGGGTCGGGCCAAAAAGTGATTATGGGAATAATGATGTCCTGGGTTCAATTCCCGGGTCGAGCCAAAAAGTGATTATGGGATTTTTCCGTAAAAAGAAATTTCTCAGTATCAGCCCGAAGTCTGGGAGTTGACGATATTACACTCCCATGCCTCGGAGAGCACGTAAAGCCGTCGTTCCTTTGCCTGACCTCTTTCCGGTCGTATCGCTAGTCGTCCCATCGGATCATGAGAGTGATGGAATAGAAAGTGCAGGGGCACTTTCAATTCCACCTTTGAAATTTAGAGTGATACACTCTAAATTTCAAACGACGTATTTGTAACGACATATTTAATCATTCATACAATACATACAAATAAAAAAATATGAATAATGTACTAGGCTCATATGAACAGTAGGGGACATTTCAAATTCCGTCCTGATTATATCCAAAGTTACACTAATATGGCGGCAAAATCAAAGAGTTGATGTAGGTAAATAATAAACGGTTAAATATCTTTTAATATTCATGAAAGCAAGCCGCGCGATACCTAGATACCTACGTCGTCGATACCTAGGCGGCTCTTTTGAGTGAACTCAAAGACGCCGCCAAAGGGGCCGCGTTCGAAGAAAGCCGCCAAATTCATCAAATATTGTGCATTTTATTATCTAATATTTAAAAATATTAAAATCATCAGTTGTTCGTAAGCTGCTGTCTATTTAGGTCGTGTTTAGTTACTAAATCGTCTAAAATGTCGTTTAGTAATGAGTAAAGTGTTCCGCGAAATCCTTAACTATGTCGTTTAGTGATCGTAATAATTTTGAAAATTTCGTGCATTCATCTATGAAAGAATAGCTTCAGACGTGCACTTTGTGATGATGAGGATTCATAGGTCACAGAATTTAAGGCTGTTTAATTACGAGGAACCTATGTCATGAAGGGTACAGTGTCGCGATGGAGGCCACGCCTCTTTATAACTAAGAAACATGAAAGCTTTACGATTCTATGAATATGTTGTACATGAGAGAGACTCGTGTTAGTTGGCAAGTCTTAGAGTTAAGCTTTCGGTGTCGGTGCAGATTTTAGTGAACGTGAAATAATTAAATTCTTCCATCAGTACTGAAAACAACTTCAACTAGAAGTTAAACTATAAAAAGATTCTCGTAATGTGTTTGTGTATCACGTACTTATACGATGTAAAGTATCCAATAGCTATTCAGCAGTGCTATAAATAAAAACATAACTCGAAAATAAAACAAAATATGTGTAGTGAGTGCAATCGGAATCAAACTACCAGGCGTGCATAGAAGTATGTCAAACAATTTCTAGCGTAAATCAGAATCAGCTGTGCTGTGTTAGTACGGATGTTCGTTATATCGATAAAAATACTTGCCGATATATTGAATGGTATATTATTTTACGATCAAGATTAAAATGATTGTATTTCGGTATGAGATTTTGTGTATAGGTAGGCTTAAGGAGACCGTATAATATGCCCCTTAAGTTACGTTCACTCTTTCTGTTACACGTTGTATAATATGCCTGCCTGATCTGGGATCCCTTATATAGCAAACTAGCTGTGCCCGCGACTTCGTCCGCGTGTTAATTAGTTTTTTTGTTTTTTAGAAAAATAAATGACTTTTTCTAAAATAAAAGTAGCCTAAGTTACTCCTTATTACATCAGCTACCTGCCAATAAAAGTCCCGTCAAAATCGGTCCAGCCGTTTCAGAGATTAGCCGGAACAAACAGACAGACAGACAGACAAAAATTGTAAAAAATGTTATTTTGGTGTATGTACCGTATATATATTCATATTTATGTAGTAAAAACCGGTTATTTCAATATTACAAACAGACACTCCAATTTTATTTATTTGTATAGATATAAAATAGCCATTGAAAAAGTTCAACGAAAATTCCTACGAACTATGAAATTCAGATGCCGACTTCCACGTTTACCTTACGAAGACCTTTTATTAAAATATAATTTACTCTCACTCAAGAAGAGACGAATGCTTCTGCAAATAATGACACTAGACGACCTTTATCATAACAAACTAAATTGTGTAGACATTGATGATGAAATTAAAATTGTAGTTCCTAGGTCAATTCATCGTCGTGGGGGGCGCGATTCTCGATTGTTTAATCAGTCATCATGCCGGACTGTAAACGCAGGTAAACGTGCACCCATTCAGCATCTAATGCAAATATATAATGAACAGTTCATAGATGTAGATATATTCATGCTAAATAAAAATTATTTTCGTGCCCAAGTTATTAAAGTACTGAACAACTTAAATGTATCTAGAGGTAACTGACTAGTTTGTAATGTAATATAAATTATCAAGTGATTCCTTGATTCTTCATCACAGCATAGCTCTTAATTAATAACGTGGAAAATGTTGTAGTTATTGCATTGATTTTGTCTTATATACTTACTTTACCAATAAGTGTTATTTGTAATGTAATATCGTTATTTCTTTTCCAAATAAAATTAAATAAAATCTCCCCTATGCAGGTAAGAACAACCAGCGAATATGGAGTTTGGGTTATGGTTACTTTGGCAGGTAATAGGTAGTAAAGGTGCATAAAATAGTGTCTAAAATTCTTAAAAGTATAAAGCTCAATTTTTTATATTTACTTCGGGATAACATTAAAACTCTCGGCACCCATTGCAAGACACTTATGACAGTTGCTACCCCCTGCAACAGCACCCCTGAACTTTACTAAATTATAAGTATACCTACTTTCGTTACAATATAAAAGTAACTAACTATATAAATTTTATATATGTTACTGGGAGACCTAAAAAACCTGTCACTTCAATAGTTGGACAGTTTTAATTGCCACATTGAAAGTCCATTATAGGTGCGAGCGTGACTGTCTAGATGAGGCAGGTAAAGGTGATGCATGTTACCAAGGATTATAGCCGCAAAATCGGTACCAGCACTTCTTATTACAATTTCTGCTGGATAGTTGATGTTACATGCATTGAATATTATCTTCGTATCTGCTTCTTCGTGTGCTATAGTGACAAAGAAAAAGATAATATCAACGACAATAATAATATGATATTCATAAAAATAGAGACGACCCATAGAGACGGGCTGAAAACTAATGTGTATGTACATGGTGCTCTCGGCACGTCTCGCCTCGCTGGTTCTCGATCGCGCGTCGGTTTTTGTGTCAGAGTCAAAGGGTCTTGATAACTCTTGTGCGGAAAACGAGACCGAGCATGTACACACTCGTTCTTTGCAGTTGCCATCTGAACGTGTTATAGTGAAGAGGACCGTAATAGAAACCTATTACGGTGCATGGTAACCATCCACCAACTATGTGTGTGTCCTCAGCTTCCTCATTGGTATGATCGAAATTATAAGTTTGCCTTATTTTAAAGCATAATTGGAGCAATTTAAGGTTTCAGTCATAACATTGGAGCAATCACAACTTCGTTACTATGATTTGTTGAATCTGTGTCTAAGCTGGACAAACGTTTCTCCAGCTGACACATGCCGTTGGGGCAAAACCAGTGATGTAAGGGTTTTAAAGTAGTCAAAAATTTTACTCACAATTGCAGCAATGAGAGCCAAAAAATCTAACCATCACACTCAAATGTTATTTAAACTACGACCATAAAACCATGTGCGAGCTGGAGACACGTGTCCCTGGCTTACACATGTGTATCTTCGTAATTATTTAAGCTACGATTATGTAACTCAAAATTTTCAGCAAAAGTGCAGCATCAGGCTCCAAATGTTTCAAAACCTTAGCTCGAATAGTTTTTGAGCTACGAAGCAATAAGTATGCGTAAGCTGTGGACACGTCACACGGGCTTACACATGGTGAATTACTGTAACTACATCAGTTGCAGTTTCCTTTTAGAGATAAAATAACATGGTATAATTGGACCACACACGAGGCATAATTTGAAATCTCTAGGCCTTTTACTTTCAAAATTATAAGCCAAATACAGTTTTCCCGCCAAAACTTTGAAAATATTTGGTCGGGAGCGGTCAACCGCGACGTTGCCGTTCCGTGCATTATACTATTGCTATCGAGTTTGAACTTTAGCTCTAACATTATAAGAGATCCAAATTTTATTAAAATAGCTCCAGCCGTTTAGACCTGAAGAAGTGACAAACATACACACTCACACCCTCACAAACTTTCGCTTTTATACTATTAGTGTTTTAATTCAGTCTCGATCATTTTAGCTTTTGTACTGACATAAGGAAAATATTCCTAGCTTTTATCTCTTAACATTTACATGTAAGTATGTGAAACATTTTTAATTTTGATTTTGACTTGTATGTGACTCCACATACAAGTGAAAATCAAAATTAAAAATGTTTCACATATATGTAATCATGTATCAATTAACTTATATCTCATTTTCTTTGACGGCCCTGTTGGCGTGGTTGGCAAATGCTTGCTTTTCACGCCGGAGGTCGTGGGTTCGATTCCCACCCAGTACAGATATTTGTGTGCATGAACATGTCTGTGTGTCCTGAGTCTGGGTGTGATTATCTATATAAGTATGTATTTACAAAAGAAAAGTAGTGTATGTATTATATCAGTTAACTGGTTTCCATAGTACAAGCTCTGCTTAGTTTGGGATCAGATGGCCGTGTGTTAATAGTGTGCCAGAATATTATTTACTTTATTTATTAACTATATGTTTTTATCGTAAGTATGTGTACCAATACAAAGTATAGTCCCACCATAACTTAACAACTCAATAATAAATTTTGCTATACTATAGCGTGCCGAAGTAAATAAGATACCTATATGTATGGGTGCACTTCTTACAGAGCACGCGCGCACGGCTATGACAGTAATTTCTTAGTGCGCTAATAAAGTGTTTGATTTTTTAAGTTATACTTCTTTTGGCGCGATGGAGAAAAATGATGAGTGTGAATTTTTACGATGCGCGCGCACACCGACACCAAAAAAATAACAGCATGACGTTAGTTCTAGGTGGTATGAAAATTGATAACTATGTTCAAGTTTAGGGTTGTAACGGATCTTCGCCTCCGCTTCCGTTACTGCGGAAGTTCCGCATGAAATCGTACCTTCGCATCCGCCTCCGCCTCCGCTGTTTTTTTGCGGAGTTATAACGGAGGTTTATTTACGGCATAATCATATATCTCTGCATCACCCAAAGGTCGACTGGCAGAGAATGCCTTTGGCATCGATTCCACCTTTGTCATCATCATCATATCAGCCGAATGACGCCCACTGCTGGACAACATGGTGCAACATGGATGTTCGACATCATTTTCGTCTTATCCATGTTAATTTTAAGACCCACTGAGAGACTATACTGAGGCCATTGAGAATTGTACCGAGGTCTTCTAGGGTCTCAGCCATGACTACTATATTGTCGAAAAATCGAAGGTGAGTGATGTACTCGCCATTGACATGGATGCCAAATCCTTCCCAGTCCAAAAGCTTGAAGATATCTTCCAATGCAGCGGTGAACAGTTTCAGAGATATAACATCTCCCTGTCTCACACCTCGCTGCAAGTGGATAGGTTCCCTGTTCCGGTCCGGGAGTCGCACTGACATAGTGGCGTTTTCATATAAACACTTTAACACCTCGATATACCGGTAGTCGATTTGGCATTTTTGGAGAGACCTTAGTATGGCTCAGGTTCTGATCGAATCAAAGACTTTTTCATAGTCCACAAACACTAAGCATAATGGCTGGTTATACTCTTCGGTCTTATTTAGGTGGTCTATGGTACTAAAGACTTTATGGAATCCGGCTTGTTCGGTAGGCTGGAAGTCGTCAAACCTGCGTGCGAGACGATTCGTAATGACTCTCGAAAACAACTTGTAAATATGGCTCAGCATTGTGATGGGTCTGTAATTCTTCAAGAGGGCTTTTTCGCCTTTTTTGAAGAAGAGTACCGCCACACCTCTGTGCCATACTTGTGGCGTTTGACCTTCTAGTATGACGGAGTTCAATAACTTCTGAACGGCCCGTAGAAGAGCTAGAAGCTGTAACTTGCTGTAACTCCATCATCACCTGGCGCCTTGTTGTTCTTAAGCTGTTTGAGAGGGATTCTTATCTCGCACATGCTGACGCCCGGGATGTCTTCGGTGAAGTCTCAGGTTAGTCGTGCTCTCGGATCTGAGGCACAACTATCGACAGGTGACTGGGTTCTCGTATACAGCTGTCCATAGAACCTCTCGATCTCTCCCAGCAACTCAGGTCTAGACGTGACGATTCTGCCATCCTCAGTCTTCAGCTTCGTCAGTTGGCTCTGTTCAACAGACAGTTTTCTTGCTAACACTTTAGAGCCTTTGTTCCACTCGATGGCTTCTTAATACATTTTTTATTAATTGGGCGCGTGTCGCGAGTCAAAGACTGCCTAGATCTGTCTGTTGTGATGCTGGTATCTGGTAGCATCATCAGAGGATGTCAAAAACATTTTCCGTCTTTCTTCCTTTAGCTGCAGGGTTTAGTTAGAGATCTTTTTGGTTGTGTTTGTACGGCAGGCCTTAAAGACCCAGCCGTATGGACAGCTTCTACGAACCTGTCGTGGTATGACTCCACTCGGTTTTGCAGTTTGAGCTTTAGCTTTGAACCGGAACTAAAGCTTTGAGCTTTAGTTCCGGGTTTTCGACGTGGATGGGTAAAAGTCGGAGCATAGACTTTATCAGTCGGAACCTCTGGAGCTTGACATTATGGTTCAATGAGCCCCGCCTGTGATCGCTCCCGCTTTTAACCGTATTGATCACAAAGACGTCATTGAACATCTGTTTTATCGTCGACAAAATAAAGTCTACTCGTTTTTTGTTTTACCTTACTCAGGTCCATTTGCGGTTATCCGGCTTCTTGAAAAAGGAGTTCATCGTAAAGAGTCCCTCCTTCTCTATGAAGTCAAATTGAAATTGCCCCACGTTCAGCTCATTCTTCATTTATTGAGATTAAAAAAAATATTAATATTACTCATAAAATACTATTTTTTCACATCCACTTTCGCATTCGCATCCGTTAACCTCATTTTTACTATTAGACGAAGGCTTACAAGTTGACGCTCAAAATTAAGTCAATTATGTAGAACACAATCCACCAGTTTACATGGTCATATTTCATGTGTGTGTCCGTAGCTTCCTCATTTATATAGGTAATCGAAATTCTAAGCATGCCATATTTTAAAGCATAATTGAAGCAATTTAAGGTTTCAAACATAAAATTGGAGCAATCACAACGTCGTTACCATGATTTATTGAATGTGTGTTAGCTGGACAAACGTGTCTCCAGCTGACACATGCCGCTGGGGCGAAACCAGTGATGTTAATCTAACCATCACTGTGGTTACTCGCTTAAAATGAGTCGCATACTTGGAGTAGCACCTTCACTCTACATAAGTCCGCAGCCAGAAACAACACTATCTCGGCAGCGATATGTTACCGATGGTAATCAATGATTGTCAGAGCTCATTGGGGGAAAGAGAAATAGCTATGCTAGCAACAGAGAAGACTTTGTTTTTGCAGCTACTAGCCAGCATAGGCAGCATGCGACAGATCTTTGTCCTCTGTATTGTAAACAATGTCAAAGACATGAACTTGTCAATGGGTGGCGTGGTGGTTATTATTTTTCATAATGTGAGCCGCAACCTCGTATGGCGCCTTTGGAAATACAAAACTACTCTCTGTAAGAAGTGCAACCACACATGTATTTTATTTACTTCGGCACGCAATAACAAAATTTTAAGGTAGATTATTTAGTTGTTAATTTATGGTGGAACTATACTTTGTTGTAGGTACACATACTTACAATAAATACATATAATTGTATTATAAGAAAACATAAAAATCAAAATATTTCTCATACCAATGTTAACAGACAGCTCCTAGTCTAAGAATATTATGTCAGTACAAAAGCTAAAACGATCGCAACCTAATTAACTCTTATAATGTTAGAGCAACAGTTCAAACTCGATAGCAATAATATAAATTAGTGTAATGCACGGAACGGCAACGTCGTGGTTGACCGCTCCCGACCGAATATTTTCAAAATTTTGGCGGGAAAACCGTATTTGGCTTATAATTTTGAAAGTAAAACGCCTAGAGATTTGAAATTATGCCTCGTGTGTGCTCCAATTATAAAATGTTATTTGATCTTTAAAAGGAAACTGCAACTTATATAGTTACAGTAATTCACCGTGTGTAAGCCCGTGTGACGTGTCCACAGCTTACGCATACTTATTGCTTCGTAGCTCAAAAACTAATCGAGATAAGGTTTTGAAAAATTTGGAGCATAATGCTGCAATTTTGCTGAGAATTTTGAGGTATAGTACTGTAATGATATTACCTGCCCTTCTATAGAATAAAACCTCTCTTATCAAGATAGCTAGTAGCTCTGGTCATTTTATTAAAATAACTAAACATAGCTTTTAAAATGAGAATAGAATTCGAATCAAATAAAAAAGTATGATTTTACGTTTGACTGATATTTGTCAATAGTTATAAAATTGGTATGCTAAAGTAAACATTGTGAATCTAGTTATGGATACACCTCGCCCCTCTGCCTTAGATTAGTACTCTAATATAGTTTATGCCTACTAAGGGATAAATTTCTAAGAATTGTTTTTATGCAGATACAGCCGTCTCTGCTTCGCCGGATGTATCTGCCCGGTACTTTTATAATGCATTATTAAATCACCTCCAAATCGGTGTAGACGTATTATTTTATTTTAATTAATTTTAATTTTTAGTTTTTAAAAACCCTTTTTTACGTTCCCAAACCAAAAGTGGCGCAGCCCGTACCGGATAATTCCAATAACTTCGGCGAGTTACATATTTTCTTAAGAAAAACATAAAATTCGTGCGAATAGGGATATCCGGCGAACCAAATAAATTTCTTTTGTGATCAAGAAACGAAGAATATGGGAGTGGCAGTCGGTTGGTGAGTAAAACTTTTCGCCAATCCTTCTTTCCTTAACCTCCTATATTCCATAATAGGGTTTTTAAATGTATTTAATTGTTACAAGTGAGATAAGACTTCGCTCAGTGTAACTTGTCGGTTGTCGCAGTATCAATTTCTACTGAGATAACGTTTGTTCTAAGAATTGAACTAAACCATAGATGTAAGAATATACTAGAAGAGACATTATTTTATATTACTTTATATAAAAATAAATACTAATTACTTAATTGATCTTAAAATTGATCATTAATGTAATATAAATTAATTTAATGTTAATTAATTAATTAAGGAATTTTCTTAAAAATTCCTTACATGTTAAAAATATATTGTGTTTTAATTTTCTATTTTATTGAATACTGTGTAATTTGTGTTTCTTGTGTGTTATATGTATGTGATAACGGGCAAAACATATTGATAAGATATGCAATAAGCTTAGAGCAATCATGGCTAAGTTTTATATAATTAAATGTAAAGTTCCCTATAGTGTGTTGCTGACATTGTATAAGACCCTCGTAGAAAGTATAATATCTTATGGGCTCACTAGTTATGGTCGTACCTACAAATCATACTTAGATCAGATTTATAATATACAGTATAGACTACTAAAATTGATAGTTCCCGCAAAAATAAAACAGAAATACAAAATGGACCCCGTAGGACTATTTAAGTATTGCGGTGTGATACCCATTCATAGAAAAATTGAACTTAATCTACTCATTGAACAATACTATCGCAAAGAAATTCAAATACCAAAAAGTCACTCAATTACGACCCGAAGCATAACGTCTAAAAAACTAGTTACACCTAAATTTAATAACGACTACGGAAAAAGAACATCACAATATATAATTCCAAGCCTTATAAATAAATTACCAATCGAAATCAAAAACAAAATTACCGAAAAAAACATTAGATACACTTTAAAAAAATATTTCTTAAATAACTAAACACTTAAAACAAACTTAAAATCAACTCTAAAATAATAATCCTATCATAAAATGGAGCAACCTATATTAACGGTGCGAGCGCACGCACACTCGCAGAAATGGTACCTGCCAGTGCCGTGCGCTATTCAAGTCAGTGCAGATGGCACCTGTTTGCCGCCGAGGTATGATAAATACCTACGCGATGCGTACCTAGTCGCTGGCAGTGAACCTATGATAACGTCCTAATATGTATGTCCGAAGGTGCTAGCTACATCATTGGAGTGTGTTCGCACCGCGAAAATAAATTAGTACGTAACGAATGTGATAAAATATTAAATTATATACTTGCTATGACTAGTATTAGTAATAAGTTATTAATATTATATCGAGAACCCAGTGGTTAGACAAACCTAACTTAGGCTTTAAGCCACTGATTGTATAAACAAATAATAAACTGTATGTTAAATGAAATAAATAAATAAAAAAAAAAAAAAATAGATAAACTTGATAAATGTTTTTTTATACAATCTACCGGAAAGCATGGTACGGATAGTGAGATTAAAGGCTCCTGCGGACTTAGAAAGCGCATTAAGTGTTGTACTTGAGGAAGTTAATTTCCAAGAACAATACACGATGCGGAATCGCATACACGGTAACACGTCCCACATTCATTCCAGTGCAAAGCAATATTTTACACAACCCTCTAGTTTTAGACCCATGATACCAAATAATAGCGCAACCCCTAAATTTCATTTCGGTACCCCACAAAATATGGGCACGGTTCGACCACAAATGTTCGGATCGAAACCTCAACTGGGTTTTCAGCCGAAACAACTAGGTAGCCCTCAGACCCCACAGTTCGGATTCAGACCCCCTCAACAGTTTGGATATAGACCCCCTCAACAGTTCGGATATAGACCCCCTCAACAATTCGGTTATAAACACCCCAACAATTTGGCTATAAGCCACCCCAACAATTTGGAACGCAACAAAATCAGAATCAACAAATTCAAAAACCTCAACACCAAGTAACCGACGTTTCAATGCGGACAGTCGCGCCTAAGCCAAATTTTCAGCAAGGTTTTAAATTAAATGAAATTACTACAGACGATTTTGACTATTCTTATAATGACAATAGTTATTACTATGACCCTTACACTTACGATGCAGATGGATTAGACCCTTATAATACATGCGAAAATAATATGGAATTACAATACGAAGATGACTCTGAACAGACTGACGTACCCCAAATTACGGATTTTCCCGAAACAGCCTCTATAGACAAGAAGTCCTAGAACTAAATTGTGATCCAAATTTAAAACTTCCACACATTTACTTAGAGGAAATAGACGGTAAAATGATGATTGACACCGGAAGCATGCGGTCATTCATTAGTCCCCAAAAAGCCTACCAGTATTTTGGACAATTTATTCGAAAAGAACCCTTCCAAGTTGTTAGCACCCACGCGTCGAGTAGACATGACGAAGTTATGAATATACCTCTCTTGCCTACTTTCGTTAGTGACGATTTTCATAAATTTTATTTATATGACGTTGACATAAATTATGATGGACTGATCGGAAATGACCTCTTGCAACAACTAGGCGCAGTTATTGACTTGAAGAACAAAATTTAAAAAACAAATACAACTAGCATACCCATAATTAATAATAACTTAAACTACATTATCGATATACCTGCACGTTCGGAACAACGCGTTAAATTGCCCACCGATCAACACTCAGGGGAAGCTATCCTCGACTATCAAGAATTTGTGCCAGGCCTCCGAATGCCTAGTGCCATAGTAAATTGTACAAACGGCTATGCTTTAACAGTTATCCAAAATACCTTAGATGAACCAAAACGATTAACCATTACGCAACCTTTTTCAGTTACTGAATTCAACAATACCGACATTCCGATGAACTTTACAAAATCTGATACTGACATAGACACGAATAGACTTCTTGACGAAAACTTATTTAAATTACGACTCGACCACACCAATGACGAAGAACACCAAAAAATATTACAGCTCTGTCGCGAGTATAAAGACATATTTTACTGCGATCAAATTCCCTTATCTTTTACAAATCAAGTTAAACACCGCATACGTACTCAGAACGAAGACCCCATATATGTAAAACCATACAGACAATCTCCATTTATACAAGGTGAAAATAATAAACAGGTTGAAAAACTATTAAAAGACAATGTAATCCGAGAATCCCATTCACCATGGAGTGCACCTGTGCATCTCGTGCCTAAAAAGACAGATGCATCTGGTGAAGTGAAGTATAGAATGGTAATAGACTACAGACGACTAAACGACATAACGATTGACGACAAATACCCTTTACCCAACATTACTGACCTATTTGACAAACTTGGAAAAAGTACTTACTTTAGCACACTTGACTTGGCTAGTGGATATCATCAGATAGAAGTAGAAGAACAGGATAGACAGAAGACTGCTTTTAGCACACAAAATGGACATTTTGAATTTTTAAGAATGCCATTCGGTTTAAAAACAGCGCCCGCAACCTTTCAGAGAACAATAGACAACGTTTTACGTGGACTCCAAGGAATCCATTGTATGGTATACTTAGACGACATTATTATCTACTCTAACAGCCTAGAAGAACACATATATAAGCTACGAACTATCTTTGACAGAATTAGAGAGACTAACCTAAAAATACAACTTGACAAATCCGAATTTCTCAGGAAAGAAGTGCTTTACCTTGGACACACTATTACTAAAGACGGACTTAGACCTAATGACGACAAAATAAATGCCTGACTGAGATACCCTTTACCCAAAACTACGACGGAGATAAAGAGTTTTCTTGGACTTATTGGCTATTATAGACGTTTTATTAAAGACTTCGCAAAGGTAACACAACCGTTAACAGCCTGCTTAAAGAAACGTAATCGCATTGTAATTGACCAAAATTACATTAACTCTTTTGAAAAATGCAAAGAACTTTTAACACACGCCCCTCTGTTACAATACCCTGACTTTGACAAAACTTTTATACTGACCACTGACGCATCAAACGTAGCGCTAGGCGCAGTACTTTCTCAAGGACAGATTGGTAACGACAAACCTGTGGCATATGCCAGCCGTACATTAAGTGATACCGAATCACGGTATAGTACAATCGAGCGAGAATTACTTGCCATCATTTGGGCGGTTAAACACTTCAGGCCCTACCTGTACGGTCGGAAATTTACTATTTACACCGACCATCGTCCATTGACATGGTTACAATCATTAAAAGACCCCAGTAGCAAGCTTACGCGATGGAGATTGCGTTTGCAAGATTATAATTTTGAAATTATTCACAAAAATGGAAAACAAAATACCAATGCGGATGCCTTATCTAGAACTAAAGTAAATGTCTTAAGTTCAGACGACGAGGATCAGTCTATGGTAGTAAACATAGATGAAAAAGGCCAAAAGCTAAAGAAACATTTAGACGACGTAGTTACAGAAATAGAAATGTTAACATCAGAAAAAAGGACAAAACGAAATGACTCATCAACGATAACAATATCAGACTCTAGTGAAACGTTAACAGCTAGCCCTATGCCGGAAAACTTGTCTAGTCCCAATTACCCCGTTAGATCAGAATCCAGTAGGTCACAGACAATACATTCAGCTCAAGATTTAGAATCAACAGGAATACCAATTTTACACGAGGCAATTGATACAAAGCCTAACCAAATTATAGTATACTCATGGTTTAAAAATGATATGCAAGTTAAAAATCTATCAAGAGAAAAACAAAAGGTATTAGAGGTTTTCTTACCCACAAATAATCCCGATTTAGTAAAAGAATTTTTAAAGCAATACGTAAGACCCAAGGTTAAATACTTTATCTATTTTGAAGAAAAAGAGCATCGAAAATTATTTAGCAATTTAGTTATAGAACTTTTCAAAAAGAATATGGTCCAATTATTTGAGTGCACTGAAAGAGTAATTTTTATTGAGGATGAGAAAGAACAAAAAGCAGTAATAGAAAAATATCATAAAGGTAAGACATGCCACAGAGGTATTAAGGAAACATTAGTTAGAATTCGTAGAAGTTACTATTGGGATAGAATGCAAGAAAGAATTACAGCAGTTATAAACGCGTGTGAAGCATGCCAGAAGATGAAATACGACAGAAAACCTATTAAACCCGTTTTACAGTTAACACAGACACAACATGCCCCATTTCAAGAGATTTTTATAGATACTTTTAGTATAGAAGGGAAAACTTATTTGACCCTTATTGATGCATTTAGCAAATTAGGACAGGCAATAGAGATACAAGGAAAATCAACTCCAGAGGTAATAAGAGCCTTACTAAAATATTTTTCGTGCTACGGTATTCCTAGAAAAATTTGTTCGGATCCGGTAACCGAATTTAACAATGAACTCATTAAAGAATTTTTAAATTTTCATAAAGTAGAATTTCATATCGGTACACCGAATAATCCAAACTCAATGGGTCTTATTGAACGGTTCCATTCCACAATCATCGAAATTTACAGGTTAGCCAAATATGAAAAGCGATGTACCGATGCGGCATCGGTCATGACATATTCAATTATGGCATATAATCATTCTATTCATTCTGTTACTGAACTTACTCCATTCGAAACTGTATTCGGACACACAGACAGTGGAAGTCCATATAATGTAGAATTAGAAAAACGTTATTTCCAAAAACTAGTTAAGGATCATGCAAAACGGACAAAAGTGTTGTATGAGCATTTAACGGAAAATATATTGCGATAATATTCGATAGACTCATCTAAAATTGAAACAATAATCAAATTATGATGTAAATTATAAATTATTCTTTATTCTATTCTTTAGATGTCAAAAAGGCGAACATGGTCTCTAAAACGTTTGATAGCTTTATAAATACATCGGAAACTATTAATCAGAATACTATACAATTAGATAACCGCCTACAGAAGCTTGAATTAATATTAAGAAATTTAAGTGCTAAACAAGACAATTGGATTTTTATAACATGTATTTTTGGATTGTCAATATTCTATTTTTAGATTCCGTACGATATTTAGAAATTATATATAGGTATACAGAATTATTATATCATATGAAATTAATTTCTAAATCAGAGAACTTAGTGTATGCTCCAACCGAGAGTAATTTAATTTAATTAGAAGAAACTATTTGTGTAAAATCATATATTAAAGATAATCAGATTGTATTCATAATGGAAGTACCATTAATAGATAACTTTACATATGATTATTTTAAAATGTATTCATTACCAATTTTCCATGAATCCCAAAACAAAACCCTATCTATTTTCCCTAAATATCCCTACCTTTTGGCGAAAGGTGAAAACTACTTACCGATTGTCAAGCCGTGTCGCCTGTTATCCGCTGGTTCCAGTTTCTTATGTAATGAAGACAGTCGAGCGTTATACTATGAACGTACTTGTATAGAACAATTGATGAAATTTGAGGACGACCTCACTTACTGCACGCAGCACCAAATACTGCTAGAAGAGGTCAAGTTGCAAAGAATCAACTCTGATAGTTGGATCCTATATAGCAGAGTAAAGACTATACTCACAAAATATTGTGGCAACGAAATCCGGAAACAGCCCATTTTTGGCACATATCTCATGACTATCGACGAGCCATGTGATGTTGAAATCAATGGAATTCGAATAGGACACCGTGCGATTGAAGAATCAGACGAGGTGGAAAACATCCCTTTGATAACTCTACCACAGTTACCTACGAACATGAATATATCAAGTGCACGCGCACTTAACATGCAAGGAATCAACCTAGATGAGTTGAAGTATATGGAGCATTCGTTAAAAAATAGTGCAGTGATTGAAAGTGTTTTAGACGAAAGAAATTATTACAGATTAAGTGAAAATTTAGGATATGTGTATGTAGTTTTAGTCATTTGTATTTTTCTTATCTTTTTACTGTATGTGTTTCGTTTAAAATTACTGAAATTTGTTTGTGTTAAGCAAAATTATCGGAATAAATCTAAAATCGATTCAACCGATAATTTTACTCTTAAGGAGGGAGGAGTTATGGATACACCTCGCCCCTCTGCCTTAGATTAGTACTCTAATATAGTTTATGCCTACTAAGGGATAAATTTCTAAGAATTGTTTTTATGCAGATACAGCCGTCTCTGCTTCGCCGGATGTATCTGCCCGGTACTTTTATAATGCATTATTAAATCACATCCAAATCGGTGTAGACGTATTATTTTATTTTAATTAATTTTAATTTTTAGTTTTTAAAAACCCTTTTTTACGTTCCCAAACCAAAAGTATCTAATTATATTATTATCTCAATAAAATCAGTGATTGGTTGTGAATACATGTGTTATCATTGAGAAGATCTCCCTAGATCCCGTACAGAAATACCTCTTGCAGCTGCGAGTGTGCTTACAGTACATAATCGTAGCTTAAATAATTACGAAGATACACATATGTAAGCCAGGGACACGTGTCTCCAGCTCGCACATGGTTTTATGGTCGTAGTTTAAATAATATTTGAGTGTGATGGTTAGATTTTTTGGCTCTCATTGCTGCAATTATGAGTTAAATTTTTGACTATATTTTAAAACCCTCACATCACTGGTTTTGCCCCAACGGCATGTGTCATTCAACAAATCATAGTAACAACGTCGTGATTGCTGCAATGTTATGAAAGAAACCTTAAATTGCTCAATTATGCTTTAAAATATGGCATACTTAGAATTTCGATTATATCAATGAGGAAGCTGGGGACACACACATCACCAAATTCCTTTTCACCAAGGCTTGAGAATTTTCTTTATATGGTAAATTTGTAAAAAAATACAATAGTTCACAGCACAAAGACAAACAGGAGCAATTTCTACGTCCATTATCTCGAAAGACTGCTACAACTAGAAGAATAGTGTGTACAGATACATTTTCCTACAGATGATAAAGTGACGCTAAAGAGATCCCGTTCTATCGCACTGCTACATTTTGTGATGTGTAAGTATCGATAACCAAAAATCAGGAATTACTGGTTCCCAATTAATCTTGCGACCTCAATTTAAGTCGAGGATCTGCCAATAATCTTGGTATCTTTATTAAGGTGACACGGTACTTCACTAAGGCACAGCTTTTCTTTATAAAGCTCAAGTCCGAACCGCTCCCATGTATGGGATGGCTCCGCAAAGTATCAGCTGGATTATTTGGATTCTATAGACGTGCTCGCAAGATAATCGATGATAGAAATCTAAGTGAAAACTGCAAAACTCGGATCATCGACGTCGAAAGCTTGTTGCTTTTCTACAGGCTGTTTCATGCAGAATGCGCTCAAGACCTCCATGAACTTACTCCTCCTTCCCTTTTCATCGGACTACCTGGCGTCAACAGGGTCGTCGGCTTTGCTGTAGACCATCCTCCCGAACGACGTGTTTCCAGATAAATAATATAACATGGGTTTATTCAAGACTAGTGAACAGGTATCTATGGGTACATACGTAGGTACCCTGAGATCACATTTACATCAGGTAAGATTGTGTGCAAACCCATCATGCATAAAAAAGGGTGTCTTGGGTAGTTCGTGCAAACTAAGAGTTGGGCATATGAACATTGGCAGGTGCAGGATGAAATATAACACAAAAGCTTTTTCATATTTAATTTATTTGAATTAGTTCACCATTCACAAATAAAGGCTTAACACAGTGCAGTTTGCAGTTCTGTCTCATTTTCGTTTTGGAATGATCAGTTTTTCTCAAAAACAATTCTAGAACTGTGAAAGAGTTGAGAAGTAATAGTCAAATATTGCATTAACCATGGCAAATTTAAAGGTGCCAGTGGTTTGCCATCGGTGATTTTAATGTAATTAAAACATTTATTAATTCACAGCAATGGAAATCATTCTTATTGTACTCTATTCTACATATATTTACAGCTAATAACATAATGAATACATTTGTAAACACCATAAGACCATGAATGATATCTGTTAAAATAACAATTAAAAATATTGGATTTAAAATTGGTAAAATACGCAGTAATTCACAGTCAATATGTGTGTAGGCACCTAACAAAAAATATAAGAGTTTTCCATAGACCTAGCACTCAGTGGCATATCGTGATTTATTCTTTGGGGGGTTGTTCGGCGGGTTTCTCTTCTGTGTGAGTGTTTCTCTCTGGCTCATTGCCATCAGCCCACTTCCCATCATATTCTTTCCTATCGACGTATCTCTCTTCTTCATATTCCCCCTCGCTGCGATGACTGTCACGCTCAGAATAACGAGAATAGCTGAAAAAGACAAATAATTAATGAGTATTACTATTACTCAGGGTCTTAGGTAATGGACGCCATTGAAATGGTTAAATAACAGAACATATGAATGACACAAATAAAATAAAAATTTGGAACAAGCTATAAAATTTGTTTGGTTGGGTATTACATTTAGATTCTTTTTGTTTTAAACAATCTAATATAGAAGTAAACAAGTGATTTCAAAGATGCCTCTTAACTAAGTCATGAAATAAAAAATTCAAATATTAATGTATTAAATGATATATAACACTAAAATGGTCATAGCAAGTATTTAAAAGATAGTTTGATACTAACCTATCTCTGTCCTTGTCGCGTCTCTCCGGACTGTAAGATCTGGACCTGCGAGTTCTGTCCGGGCTTCTAGATCTCGAGTAGCGGGCGCCTCGACGCTCGCGGAAGTCACGGAAACCGCCTCTGTAATTGGAGATCATGTTACAGAATGTTATTGTTGCTTTAATAAAATAAAATGTTAGAGGTATTCAATCAGAGCACGTAACGGAAAGGCCATCCATGTACACGTTTATCGTATTGTGTGCAGTTCATGAGTGCACGAGCCTATAGTGCCGCCCTCGGGCCCTTCAATTACTACAATGACGTAGCTGAAGGGCCGCGTCCCTTCTGCTGAGAGTTTTTTTTTTATGCTGAATGGGTTTGCGCTTGACCACGATCTCACCTGATGGTAAGTGAAGATGTGGTCGAAGATGGACCGCGCGTACCCATTAGATGCCTGTTCACTCTAGCCTTGAATAAACCCATGTTGTATGAGTCTGGAAACACGTCGTTCGGGAGGGTGTTCCACTGCTTAGCCGTGCGTATTATAAAGGAGGAAGCAAAGCGCTTCGTAGGGCAGAATGGGATGTCAACAACAAAATAAAATAAAAAAGGTTTTTATTCACGTAGACTTTAAAAAGCGCTTGTAAATAGTCAGAACATGTTCGCAGTAATATACAAAGTGGTTATGATAATACGACAATAAATTTAACTACGGATACCTCAAGACATTCTCAGACTACATACAAAAAATCATTTGAATATATCCAGTAGTTTAGTCACAGGAATTTTTTTTTCATTTTTAAAATTTGCTACACGATGTATGTATTAATAAGGAAGTACTGACAGGTTAACGACCCCCGCATCGGTAAGCACTCATGAAATAGAAAAATTGGTTTGTGCGAAAGAGATAAATCTAGTTTCGTTTGTTACTTCGCTTTCTTGTTGAAACATTGCAACAACAAATTTAGGTCACGGTCAGTGTGTCGCTACAATCCTGTGATGATTCACGCGTCATCGCTTTCTTAGCGCACGAGTGCCGCAGGACATACTTTGAGTTATTCGCCGCCGAGTACCTACCACCTTTGTGTACCGGCGCCGCCCGTCGCTCGTGTGTTTGTTTTGTACTCCTTATCTACGACGAATTAGTGCGATATTGGACGCTTATTTTAGTGACAGGACACGTAACGTTTTAATAGGTATCTAGTTTAATAGTTACTCGTAAGTGAATTGTGCGAAGTTAGACGTTTAGTTTTTATTGTTTTAGTGTTTTCTTTTGTTTTAATTATGCCTCGTCACAATTACACAGCTCCTGAGTACACGGACATGGTGTTAATTTATGGAGAGTGTTTAGGAAACGCCGCTATGGCTATACGGACGTACCGACAGAGGTTTGGGGACACTCGAGTTTGTCCAACCAACGGGCGCACTATTGTCCAAGCTGTCCAGAGGATACGAGAAAATAGATCCTTAATCCCGCATATTGATAGTACTCCTCCACGTGCGAGAGTGGCTCTTGAGGAACGAATTTTAAATTATTTTGAACGCAATCCGACGTGTAGTTTGCGTAGGGCAGGTCGATATTTTCGTGTTAACCATGCAACTATACTAAAAATTTTAAAACGCGACAAACGGAAGCCGTATAAGTATAAGAAATTGCATGCGTTGTTGCCTCGAGACAAACCAGTCAGGGAAAACTTCTGTCGCTGGATAGAAACAAAACATTTAGAGGATCCGGATTTCCTGTACAATGTAATGTGGACTGATGAAAGTACATTTACAAGAAACGGGTTATGGAACAGACAGAATTTACGTTACTGGAGCCGCGTGAATCCGCGTCTAGGACGAGAGACTTCGCACCAGTACAGATTTGCTGTCAATGTTTGGGCTGGCATTCATAGAAATACCATAATAGGTCCGGTTTTTATTGATGGAAATTTAAATGGTGAAAAGTTTATAGAACTCCTCAACGGACCCGTTTCCGAGTACATGGATGAGCTTCCGCTTGATGTGTACAGGCAGATGTGGTACCAGCTAGACGGAGCACCAGCTCATTCAGTGGTGTCAGCAAGAGAGCGTTTGTCTCAAGTGTTCGGTCAGCAGTGGATTGGCCGTTATGGACCAACGCGGTGGCCAGCGAGGTCACCCGACCTCACACCATTAGATTTTTTCTTGTGGGGTCACATCAAAAATGAGGTCTACTCAACAGCTGTTGATACGGTTGATGATTTAAAAGATAGAATTATCTTATCTTTTAATAAATTAAAACATATGGCTGCAAACGGGGACCTCTTGTCAAACGTTAGGAATAATCTCCTACGGCGGTGCAGTTTGTGTATTCGAGTTAATGGTGGCCATATTGAAACACGAAAAATTTAGTGACTTTAATAGGTACCTACCTAGCTACGTGACTGAACAGTGATCCTGATAGTGATTAATAATTTGATTAATAAATAACATGCGGGTGAAAGGTGCCTAATTATTTCGTTAAAACATTTGTGATTCAGTGTTATTATTCTTACTGAGCATTAATAATAATGGCGCCAAAAGATCAAGTCGCTACAGGACCGCGCTGTTGCTACTGTATCACAGGTTAGTGAACCATTTATAAATGGTGTTCTATTTTCTTTCCACTTTTATGTCATTTACTTTGTTTGAAATTTTATTTTTTTTAATTTTGATGTTAGGGTTTTTTTGATAGCTTACAATTGTTCATATGAACTAGTATTGTCAATGTTTTCATTTATTGTCGTATTATCATAACCACTTGGTATAATTAATTTATAATTATTTCTAGGTACATAAATATATTTAGGTACACGGATTGTAGGAAATAATTTACAATAAGATTTATTTTATAACAGTAACGATATTTAGCTAACTAAAATTAAGTTATTGTCAAGGATCATGTGTAGGTTTAATTATCTAAATTTTAGCTATATTTTTACTACATATTGTCAAAGCGGTGAAAACCCTCCGGACGCCTAGTAGTCCGATGAAAGAAGGAATAAGTTCATGGAGGTCTTGAGCGCACAGTACGCAATGATTCCACGTACCTGAAAGGCCGGCCTCGTCCGCCGCCGCCCCGGCGCGGGCGGAAGGGCCTGCCGCCCCGGCCGCGGTGGTCGCGCCACTCGTGCGGGAAGCGGCGCTGGTCGTCGCGGCGGAAGTCCATCTGGCCGCGGCCGCGCCCGCGCCCGCCGCCGTTGTAGGTGTGGAAGCGCGGCCGGTAGTACGTGCCGCGCTCGAAGCCGCCGCGCCCGCGCCAGTTGCCGCGCCGCGGGAACGTGCGCCGGTACCTGCCACACGCCACACGTACATACATGCGGACCAACCTCCTCACTAACCACTGCGCCGGACAGATGGATACTTTTTTTGTTTTTTTTTTTAATATTGGCAAATTGCTGAATATTTCAACAATTTGTGCCAGTGTCAAGTGTTGACTACACATGGGTATATATTAACAGCCAATTAAACTATCCAGATGGATACTTGGACTTGAGGGATTTCATTTTTACTAAAATATGTAAACTTAATACATATAGTTGTAAAGCAACCTTTTTAACAAGTATGGCTCAAAAATTCAAGTGACCAGAGAGCTGGCTAATATATGTCTACATATAAAACGACCCAACAAGATAATGTTGCCAGCTTTCTGGGCACCTTGCCTGCAAGTGATGACTGGAATGCAGTTTTTAACATTTGTATATATTCTTAATTATAATCCAATATTAAAATATTGTAACATTATTTAAGTTAAATTTGGTCTTATGGCTTTCATCGAATGATATCTTAATATATTACGACGTAAAATCTTAAAAATGTGTTATGGAATTAATACTCTACATTTCACACCAACATTTCTAAATACTGTAAACAAATAACATGCCACATAATGATTCTCAAACACCAAGTATAGATCTAACACATTACAGTTAAAGTTGACTAATATAAGTATTTATTAATAAATCTCATTTCCAAGCAATCTTAAAACTTGTGAAGAGGATTAGCAAAAAAACAGGTCAACATTGAACTTAGACCGCTTGTTAATACAGCACTTTATGAGGGAGAAAGCAGTGGTTGTGCCATTCGTAATATTATGTACAAAAAAAACTCATCATGAGCATAGGTTATTGCAGACTATGGACATTTAGCTAAGTTTAATGGGCTTATATAAGAGCACTTACGGGACAGCAGACTGCAGGTGCTGTCTGCAGTGTCTAAGTTATACAAGCTAAATATGAGGATAGGTTGTTATTGTAATTATAGACACAACTTCATCTGTTTGTTGTTAGATGACTTTAGAAGGAATTACAGAATAGTTAAAGAGCTTGTTATATCTGGGTTAAGATGGATCTCAGGAATTAAGATTTATTTAAATACTAAGATTTAATTTATAGTACATCTAATAATTATGCAAATCAATAATGAAATGAATAATGGTCTCATTTAACCTTTTGAACGCCACAGTCAGTATAAATGAAAAACAAAAGTATGCCCCGAGTGAATCATGTTACAACTACATATTTTCATATGTCACATGTAGGTTAGTGATCTATATATGACTGTGGTAGTCAAAAGACAAAAAAAGAGATAATCTACCATTTTACTAATTTAATAACTACAACTGGGCAGTAATTACGTTTACGCAAACCACAAGCTATATTAAGTACAAATTATATATTTATATATTTAGTTTCTGGATCATGGAAAATGTCTTATTTTATTGTGGAAATAAAGTTATCAAAAAGTTTTCTTTCTCTGTACGTCATATGCTCTGTGCATAAATATGACGCGCCTTACAATTTTATTCGCGCCACGTTTACGTATATGTATTTGTAATAATAATAGGATCATTAGCATATTTTTAGTTTTTAGTATACCTTTTTAATTATCTCTTTTCTTCTTTTTTATCTATATACCACACTTTGTTGCACCATCCGCGGCATTTTTAGACATTTAATTCCTATCCATCCAAAGGTTGTCTGGAAGAAATCGCTTTATGCGATAAGACCGCCTATTGTACATTATAATTAATGTTTCATTGTTAAATGTTCTTTTATTTTTTGTGTACAAAAAGTGTATTTTATTTATTTTATAATTCTCATACACTTAACCTTTTTCGATTTGCCCCCTCTGAACTTTCAATAAAAAAAATACAGTTGAATTGATTATAGCTCCCTTTTTTAATGTAATTACTACCCACAACGACACATAACCGAGATAATGGTAGAAAGGAAACAAAGGCACAACACGGCAAGCCAAATACCTTGAGCCAGACCGTGATCGTGAGCGGCTGCGCGAGTAGTAGGAGCGGCTCGCGTCCGAGCGCGAGCGGGAGCGCGGCGAGCCCGAGCGGCGCCGCCGCGACGCAGCCGAGCCGCTGGCGCTCGAGCCCGAGCGCGAGCGCGAGCGGGAGCGAGAGCGGTACTTGCGCGGCCGGGACCTGTGGGTGTACACATCATACTTATATTCAGTCAAAATGTAGTTTGTTTTGGAATCGTCATATTTTTATCTTAAACTATGGAGAAATACTGCCATGAACTCGGTAAAATTCATTTTTTTACACAAGTAAATATAGTAATTTATAAAAAAAAATTAATAATCTCATTAATATTTTTTTCTATCGAAGTCAAGATGGTCGCAAATAGGTATTGTTTATTTATTGATACAAAAATATATATTAAAAAATCAAGTTCCCGATATATAAATTAAAAGAAGTATAGTGGGTGTCAATCAATGAACATTTTCGATGTATCTTCTTTGAAACACACAGCATTATATTTTGATGAGCCTGTTGGTGTGGTTGGTATATATGTTGCCTTTCACGCAGCAGGGGCTCTACCGGCTAAGTAGCCGAACATCGTTTTCGTGAATGGTGTTCAAATAAATAAAGGTTAAAAATGACTTAATCAATCGTTAAATCGGCTTCCATGACCACATGTGACGTCATAAATGGTCCGGAATCGATTGTCAACGTTGAAGCCGATTTAACGATTCATTAAGTCATTTCTAACCTTTATTTATTTGAACACCATTCACGAAAACGATGTTCGGCTACTTAGCCGGTAGAGCCCCTGGTCGTTGGTTGAATTCCCACCTAGGATAGATATTTGTGTGCATGAACATGTCTGTTTGTCTTGAGTCTGGGTGAAAATTATCTATATAAGAATTTATTTACAAAAGAAAAATAGTTATGTAGTATATCAGTTATCTGGTTTCCATAGTACAAGCTCTGCTTAGTTAGGGATCAGATGGCCTTGTGTGACCAATGGCCCAGGAAGTCATCAAAGAGTGTGGCAGTGGCGACGTACCGGCTGCGCGAGCGCTTGGAGCGGCGCTCGTCGGAGGAGTTGGAGGAGTGGCGGCGCGGCGAGGGCGGCGAGCGCGGGCGGCGCGCGGCGGGCTCGGGCGGCTTGATGCGCGTCACGAACTGCTCGGGCCGCGCCTCGCCCACGCTCACCGGCGTCTCGCCCTCCTGCGCCAGCCGGAACGAGCCGAACTTGTCCAGCACGATGTTGCCCTTGCGCACCTACAGGGACACACCATTACTCAACGTAACATATTACTCGACTTATCGCAACTGAAACTAGCTAAACGTCAAAAAAATGCACCAAATATAATGCTAAAATCAATCCATACTCATGGCCATGTGATGCATAAGACTAGACTTAAAACATTTCATTAACAGAAATATGTGTCTATATCCTTTCATCGAATTCATATTCAGTACGCATTAAGTTTACCAATCTTCCAACAAAAAGTTATGAAAAAATAGACAAACATAATGTTATGTAATAATCATGTGATTGTAACAATATTAGGCACTTAATTAGAAACCAATTTTATTTAATCCCATTAATAATGGTAAAATTAGAATGAATGTAAATACTTAAAAATTAAAATGTTTTCTAAAATATAAAATCATTAGACATACTACTCCACATAGGCCTCTGTTCGAGTCAGTCAACTGAATAATCGTTATACATTACTGTCTATTGACCAAGAACATTTTAATTTACTAGAGTGCAAGCAAAAATGTACAAAGCAGTTGCAGCTTTTTATTTTGAAAATAGAACCATGTGTCATTTTAGGGCTTCGTTTTATATAGCATGATTTATTAGAATTTCATTGAATTATTTTTGGAGATAAAGAGGTGCATTAAAAAGCTAGTTCATGCAATTAGTAAGCAGAAAGATGTTAAGAGGAATGTCTTACGGGGTGCGCGGGCTCGGTGCCGGGCGGCTCGGGCTCGCGGCCGGGGCGCGGCGGCAGCGGCGGCTCCTTCATGGCCATGGCGCGCCGCACCGACACGTTCTTATCGCCCAGCGCCTGCGGACACAACACAACATTATATTGTTCACACCTATTTATTTAAGCCTTATTTTTTTCAATGGAGATATATGATAGTTTGAATTGGTAATAACTACACGAATAGGACTTTATCACAGAAATTAACAAATTCATCTTGATATTGTGATAATTTTATAAAATGTTATATTTATATAATATATTTATAGTATCTATTCAAAATAGAATTTAAAGTTATTTTACAGTAAATTACTAGACACCTTTCTCATTTGCTTATCTAGTCCATCCAAAGATTTTCTTGAAGAAATTGTTCTTGCGATAATACCGCCAATTGTACATAAATTAAACTATGTCTATATATTTAAATTTTTGTTTTGTGATGTGCAATGAAATTTTGATTGGAGGTAGGTAGGTACACTTTGTACTTACCTACCTCCAATAAAAATTTCAGTAAATTCTTAATAGAAATAAAATTAACATAAGAACACAATAAAATGTGAAAAAAAATGTGAGCCGTCACGGGACGCCTGGCAGATGTGAAACATCGGCATTATTTTGTAAAAGTAATATGCAGAAAAGAACATATTGTGATAGGAACTAAATATGTCATAATGATAAAATAAAAAGTCGATTGCGCATGCGCCACGGCATGCGTCGCCACGCCAGAAATCTGTTTACGTGCGGCTATAGATGTTTCACATCAATAGAAATAAAATGACATTGGTGTTTAAAAGTATAAGTTGTGTATCTAAAATATGTTCTAAATTCGGTAGGCAGGTAGTTGAAGTATTTGTAGTTCCATAGAATAGAGTTCATATTTGGTTTTATGTATACCAATAGTACATTATTTCACCTACATTAGATGGACTATTTTGTGGTAGTCCTCTAGAATTGAGAGTTAAGTCATCCTAAGATATTATGTTTCACATACCTTTGGGTGTTCTTGAGACTCATCAGAGCTGTCTTCAAATGCATAATGTTCTTTGTACCCTTTGGGAGCCGTGGACTCTTTCTTCTTAACACTGTGGAATATAAGAACATTTTTTTTAGGACTGGTGTTGATAAGTTTTCAATCTGTCCATAAAAGTGAATTCTTAAAGCTCAGTTTGAAATGGGCCATGACAATAGAAAGTTAAACATAGTTTTGACTGGACTGAATCCTCCTCCGATGGTAAGCATAAATAAGGTAAGTAAGACATTCAAGTAAATTAACAGTTGACCGTTAATGAACTTGTGCCATGAATACCGCCTTTACGTCCTACGCCGTCAAGCCACTATAAAGTTTAAAGTGCAAGACAAAGCGCCAACTGTATTTACAGAGAATTATATCATAGCTTGGTGTTGGAATTAAATGCCAGTGTTGGCTATCTAGGCGGATTATAATACTTTACTAGCAAGCATTTGGTTTTTATTGCACTTGCAGGCTTACAATATAAACGCATGTTTTCTTACCATGCAGCGAATTCTATTATATCTTTGGGAGCGAGAGAAAACGTATATGTAACATAATAATCCTATTGTCTTAATAGAGATTACCTATATTTTAGTACAAAATCTACTCTGTATTTATTCCATTATTAGTTGAGATGGGCTAGCCGACCAGAGAGAGGACGGGTACAGGACTGATGGATTTTTCGTGATTTCAAAGGTATAACACCGTCTAGTTCCTGACCTCGGGCTACTACTTATAATTTTTCTGGACAGAAAAATCCCAATGACACTTTGGCCCGACCCAGGACTTGAACCCGGGACCTCATTATCACCGTTGAACATGCTCTACCAGACCAACAAGGTAGTGAATAATAATAGAATGTAATGAAACTGACGTTTCTTTGACTGCGCTCATGGACATCTTCCACTTGGGCTTCTCGAGCGGCGGCGGCGGCGCCTGGTCGATGGGGCTGAGCGAGCGCCGGCCCTCGCGCCCGTCGCGCTTGGTCAGCACCTCCTTCTCCACCATCACGTGGTACGCGCTCAGCTTGGACTCCAGCTCCTCCAGCCCGTGCATCTCGTCCAGCGCCCTGCCCCAACACGGATAGCATTCACTAATCACTCTTCCGCTAAGCGGGACGGAGCAAATGAGGTTTACATAACCCAGAGCCAAAGGACCAAAGTTGAATGGAATACTCGGTCTCCCTCTGGGTTCATAGCTTAGTTCCTCTAATACATAAATATAGGCTTTTCATAATGGGGTGATAGCTTACTGGAGAATAATAGTTCAAAATTATAATAATATATGTCTCTAAATTGTAACTGAGTCTATTTCATATAGAATAAAAAAATATCAAACCACTCAAGTTTCTTATGTCCTAACGTACCTTTTATCGCCATGTTTTCTTTCATACTCGCCATCAGAACTGAGTTCCCTTCTTTTGCCTTTTAATTCTTTTCTGTAAAATCAATAATGTATTTAATATAACACATTTATGTTTAATCATATTTAATCTATATTAACAATAAGCTATTCTTTAACGCGCTTTCACTCACTGCAAGCGTCATGTTAAAAAATGCCTTGGAGGCAATGGCATCACCACATAAGCAACATTATTTATAAAATCATATTTAAGTTATATGAATTCGTTAAATTTAATGGTTTATAATCATTAACGTAGACTATTTCTGTACTTGTTGACACATCCGCATACGCTGGATGCGGTAGCTCAAAACCTGCCATTCTGGAGATCCTTGGTCATCCTAGGCCTTTGTAGTGCAGTGGAAACCTTTCTAATGACATGGTGATACAAAATAATGGCAACACAATATCAATTCTACTAATAAGCCAAAACTAGAATTGAACATTTTATAAATTTAAATTTGATTTCACAATCAATATTATTTCAGGTTGCATCTTTCAACATCATGTCCATTGCCTAAAAATAAAAAATAACATGACTCTTTGTTTTCAAATATATGAATATAAAATGTCTTGTGCATACTTGTGAGAAATATAAGAAAGTACATTTAAGTTCTGTAAGTTATGATACACACTGACAATTTTAAGAGTTTCCTCTAACACCCTTTCAGAGGATGTACTTGATGAACCAACGACTTTGTTTCATAGAAACATTATACGTATACTTACTTGATAGCGTCTCTAAGTTTCTTATCGCCGATGTTCTCTAGATCTCGTAAGCTGTATTCGTTATTAGATGCAGAGCGCGCTAACTTGGCTTTCCTCTTTTCTTCCCTTTCTTGTTCTTTACGCTTCTTCTTTGACTCCTTCTTCTTTTTCCTGAACATACATGATTTCATTTAACATTTTACATCATAAAATAAACGTTTTAGCTGAAACCAATTTAAATAGAATACTCATGATTTAAATAAGACGTCATTGAGTCACTCCAATTGACAATAATATGTGGAAATTTAGGTAAATTAAAAATAACTAAAACTAAATATATAATGTTTGGTACTATATTGTGTGTACCACACAGGATCAAAAGTCAAGTTTATTTGTTAGTTACACAGGGATGCTACGTTATAGACTGCACGATAAGAAACAATTTTTGTATTCTACATGAATATATATATTATAGCTATCATAATAATCAAGTTTCTATAGCGTTTGACCAAATCAATGTCCATGATTGCAGTTATTTCATATCTTTTTCTGTCATTTCATTGGTTGTACACTATAAAGAGGCAGCTTCGTTGTCATCATCATCATCATCAACTGGTCCTAGTTTCCTAAAACTAGGACCAGTTTTATATTTCAAGCATACGCCCCATAATGATAAGAAGGGCTGTCTTACAAATAAAAGTTAAACTTACTGCTTTTTGTCTACTAGTTTGTCTAAATATGAAAGTACAAACTTTTCTTTCTTCTTTTTCTTCTTCTTGTCGCGGTCGGCGCCGGGCTGCGGCTGCTGGCCGAGCTCCTGCATCTTGCGGTTGCGCTTGTACTGAGCGGTCTCTTCCAAGAAGCTGCGAACTTTCTCCTCATAATCAGAGTCCTCTTTGGTCATCTCTAAGAACTTGCGTACCTGATACAAGATGAAATGTAAATTTCCATCCATAAAAATAACGTTGTGGAGTGTTACATTGTGTTAATAAAATAGGTGCAATTTTACACTTGAGTTGCATGTGGTAAGTTTTATAATGTCGTATGTATTTAATAGCTTTCAGTCATAGCGGCCAGTCTCAATGGAGACTAGCTGAAACAGGTGCCGTTTCTAATCTCTCCCTATCATAATGCGATAGGTCGGGTAGACAATACGATGGGAAAAAGGTCAGGTATCAAGTTTATGTGCTCTCCGAGGTGCAGAAGGTGTATAACTGCAGACTTACAGATTCCAGGATAATAATGAGATTTTCCTAACTGAAAAATCCCATCATCACTTTTAGGCCCGGCACGGAATTTGAAACCAAGCACTCATTTGAGCTTGCACACACTACCGCTAGACTATTGAGGTAGTTAAAATCAAGAAGAAGGTATCATATATGTCATAGTCGTTATAAGATTACACGGAAAAAAGATGGCTGGATGAATTTAATAAGATATAGAGTAATGAAAAGAATCAATAAAAATACCTACTAAATGGCATCTATTCTGTAGTAGTTCTACCTTTAACACATTCCCGGGCAGAGAGGATATAGTTGACTCCATATTTTAACCTAAGGCAATCCTTAGAAAGGGTTACACAACTAAGATTATATACATAAATAATATCTAAAATATAGTATAGATTTAGGTTTGTACAGAATCAATTACCTTCAACTCATAATCAACATCGGCCTGCGACCTGACAGGCTCGGGATTGGCCTCCTCCACGGGCGGGGGAGGCGGCTGGTAGCCGTAGGGGTGATTGAACTGCGAGTTGTGCGTCCTGGCGTCGGGCGCGCTGGCCCCGAGCATCTCCATGCGCTTGCTGAGCGGGGACAGCGAGCGTTGGCGCTTGTTGTTTGAGTGCGAGCGACGCTTCTTTTTACGGTTAGGGCCTTCCGAATCTAGAATGACATAAAGACTTCTGTATCTCACCAGAGCAATAGTCATTACCTCAGTAGCCTAATAGTATTAAGTTGATGAATACGTAGCTTCAGTGGGCAGAAGAGGTCAGCGAGTGATCAAGTCATTCAGCAAAAAAGACTATCAACTATACTCTGTCCATATTGGTTTTCTTTTTGACAGTTGAGTCAGTTCGAAATTAGTGACGCCCTCACACGTATTCGATTTGAAATAATAATCGATTCTATTTAGAAGAATTCTAATCGATTTAATATATCTAAATAATTTTAGTTTAAATTTTTATTATTTGTTTTATTATTATTAGACAAGACTCATAAGAATTTAAAATTCGAAACTTCAAGATAAAAGATACGTCGTCGATAAAGTGGCTGCGGAATATGGACATACTGTTATTAGAATACCACCTTATGACTTACAGGCATTACAATGCCATTGAATTAATATGGGCGCTAATCAAAGGAAAGGCAGCAAGAGACAAAAACAGGAAACAAAAAAAGTGGATAAGATTATTGAATGAGTAAATAATGCGTGTGATGATGTGAAACCTGAAAACTGGGCGAGTGACGTGGAGAGGCCAAGAAAAATAATAATATCGGTGGGATCGAGCCGTTGGGATTGACAATATAGAATAGATGTAATCGATCAACTGTCGAGTCTAGCATTAATTATGAAGAGTCTAATGAATCATTGTAATAAACAATATTTAAACATTTTACTTGTTTCATATTACCTAGCTAGGTTGTTAAATAAATATGTAGGTAGTTTAGTGATTTTGCAAGTAATTTGGTTCGTAACGATTGATTTAGACTTTATTAACCACGCAATTTAAAAATAAGTTTCACCAAATGCGTGCATATTTACATTCTAAGGCAGCTGTCAAAAAGAAAATAAATTAATGGACAGAGTTATTGTTCTTTACTTTTGGCTTGAACGTAAATTCCAAGATTTCAACTTATTCATTGCAAATAATTAAACATGGAGTCATAGATACTATTTTTATACAGAAAGAATACTTACATAGAGTCAAAATAATTTTCTCATAATATCAATATATCTTATTTCAAGACCTGTTTTCCAGTCTGTGGTTGTTTATTATGCACAGGGCACTGCACTAAGTGAGCGTTACTCCACAATAAAATACGACATTAGTCTAGTATATTATAAAAAAAGGTAAATCATAGGTGTGTGCTGTCAAAAAGGAAATAAACGAATGGACAAAGTATAAGTACTCCGCGCAAGTGGGTACCCAGTTTAGGATTCGAACCTCGGCTGAAAGTGGTTACATATTATGTTCTGTGTAGCTGTCGCTCTACGTTGCTTATAAGTGCCGATTATAGATTTAAGAACAGAAGGGGAGAGGTAGCATTTCAACGATACAAATGCTAACTAAACGTAATAGAAGTAGATTCTGCAGAATAAACATCAGTGGGTTTTCCTGGACGTCTAAAGTGTGCATACTTAACTAAAAAGCAGATTTTGCAGATCCAATAGTTAAACAATACCGTTCATAGGAATGATCGGAGCATAAAGGATAAATGATGAAATATTACTGAACAATGGAATGGAGTACTACAGTATATTATTCTAGATATGGAGACTAATTAAAACATAAAGTTAAATGTTTACCGCTGGTGTCTGTCGACGAGGAGGACGAGTCTGAAGAGGAGCTTGAGCTGGAGGACTCGCTGGAGGAAGATGAAGAGCTGCTTGATCTCTTCTTCTTACCCTTACCCCTTTTCTTTTTCTTCTTCTTATCCTTCTTTTCCGTCAGATTTAATAGCTGCTTCAAAGTTTCCTTCATCTCATACGACTTAGCTCCTGTCAATCCCGGCAATAATAACTCGGTAGGCTCAATCAAAGGCTTCGTAGTTGAAGTCTTGCTCTTCAAGAAATCTAGAGAATTTTGCGCTTCTTCATGGAAAGGTATAATAGCCAAACAATCTTCGTAAGCTTTCTGGGCTTCAGTGATCTTATTCTCATCTTCATAACTGCGACCTAGAGCAACTAAAGTCTCTCCTAAATACTTCCTGGCATTGGCATGATTCGGATTCAGTTTCAATGAAGTTTCAAAATCTTCAATGGCCTTTTTAAATGTTCCACTATTTGCATAAAGTGCGCCTCTCGCTACTAGACCTTCAACGTTTCTGGGATCTATGCTGAGGGCCTTGTTGAGGCATTGGAATGCTTCTGAATGTCGGCCAGCTTTAAAGTGTTCTATTCCCTCTGCTACTGAACGGAACGCCCACTTGCTAGCTTGAGCTTGGCGTAATTCATCTGCATAATCCGTCGGTGTGAATCCTCCCCTGTACGGAAAACAGTATATAGTCGATTACGGCATATTTAATACATATTATAGAAATATCTCCTGTAATTTGATATTATTCATCCAAAAGTTATAAACCACTTTGTAGGCACTCGTTACCACAGATGTAATATTTGTTTTTTTATGGTCTTTCCGGCCCGATGGGAATAAAAGATTTACCCCATACCATCCCGTGGGTGACGTAACATACGTTTAAGGGACCATGTAGCTGGGCTGCAGTGCCACCTGTGCACTAGTTACCACCCAACTGCCGCGCCAACTCGCTTGCCATGCGCGTTGACTACCTCAAACCCAAAATGCTAACGATATGGAAACCTTTGCGGGAGGCCTCTAACAGGGGATGACATCAATCAAATAACGCAAAACATACCAGTCAAATGTCTACCTCGAAAATTTTTGACATTATAGAAAGTCATTGTTGTGAAGGTAGTATACGGATCAGTTTCGAGTTTAAGTCAAGTAAACCAATATACAATACCTTAGTGATACGAAGTTGGTGCAGTGCATGTTGGCGATGCCAAGTAGTTCAGATAGATATTGGACGCAGTTGGGGTTATTGAAGCCTGGACTCTTCTCCAATATGGCTTCATAGCTCTCACCCTTCATATCCACAGTCTTCCTGCAGGGAATATTAAGAAATAAATATTGCGCAAGATAGCTAAACTATTTCATTGTCTTATTATTACAAAAGGATGAAGTATTTTCATTGAGTCGAAATTAAGATCTTCAAAGAAGGTAATTGAAATTAAGTTTTAAGCATTTAATTCCTAAAGTGTTTGCTTAGTGCCACACATACGTTTATCCTCACCTGTTCCCATGGAGCTGTTCAAAAAATGTTATTTTACTTGTATTTTATCGCTTTCACACATAAATATAACATCATAGATTAGGTGATGGCGCCTCAACAATGTGACATTAATATTACCGACATTTGCTACAGTCACAACGTAATGCAGGTGAATACACGGCTCTTGGAAATTGTTGAGATACCTAGAAAAGAACACCCTAAAATAAGACACGGAGGTGTGTTTGTCCACTGATGTGGGCGACATGTTACAACGACGACAGCGCGATCTTGTACAACTAATGAGCCATCTGTGAGCCTCGCGTCAGCTAAACTGCTAAGTGTCTCGATTGATTCCTTTTTATTAGGATAATACATAACTCCGACATCCAATAAATGCTCATTCTAAAGTCCGATCAATTCAGTCTCAGATAATGCTGGAATGTTAAACATTAGCTTTAATACAGAATTACATGTCGTCTTTTACAGAAATTAACATGGACGTGATCCTAGAATGTACTGACCTTTTTCATTTTATGTAAAAATAGAATGATTTGTAAATTATTTGAATGTTTTCAGCTAAATCCGCAACAAATATGTGCCAGAGTTTCGTAGAAAGATAAGTATTAGAAACATGTCCTCAAGCATCCAAATGTTCAGTTGACAGTTTAAACAAAACCATGCATTCAATTTCACAAGGTGGTGAACGTGTCTGTACTGAAAAGTGATCATAAACCAGTGATAATATACATCCAACACTTCTTCTGTTACACATACCTACCGTGTACACAATACATGAGCTGTGCCCCAACATTATACACTTACTGAGTTTCTATAAAAGCAGAGGTATTCTGTGGTATTTCGATTGTTATCCATTTAAGTTCTATTCATCTAAAAATATTTGCTTCTAGTATCTTGCTGTATTTATGTTTATTTTTTCTCATTTTACATGATTATGTATTCACCTGCGATCTATTTGTCCATAGTTTCAAAGTTCTCAATATCTTCATCCATTACTCTTCAGAATTCATAATAATTTAGTGCTTCAAGTAATCCATCTTTCCAAAAATAAAATAAATAATACCACTGATTTTGTAGTCTCAATATAAACATTACTCCAAACAAATACATAAAGACAACAGTACTTGTGTTTAGCAAACAGTAACACCTGTAAAATAGTGTAGGGACAATGTGATTACTTAGCAACACTGATGAATGTGACAGTACATACTTGTATACGAGAGGGAAGTCGTCGGTGCTGAGTAGGCCTAGTGGAGGCTTAGGTGGGGGATCATCTGGCCCTCGCGTGACTCCCTTCATGCCGCACACCATTTTGTCAGTGTCAGGTATCACTTCAATCACTTCACAGCACACAGTGTCATTCATCAGGTAGTTTCTTGACACATTTTTCTTGTCAACCGCTGGTATGATATTTGATACTGGTAAAAATGCCTGAAGAAAAATAAATAGTTTCAGAAATTTGATAATAGAAAGATACTTAAATATTAGAGGATTCGATTTTTTTATGTTTCTTTGTAATGAATGAAGATAAAACTACTTAAAGGATTTAAAAAGCTCTTCCAGCTATAGGAAGCCATGAACGACAAAATACCAAGACCTAGGCTTTCTCCTACAACATCACAGCGCTCCAGGTCTCAGGTCTCAACCCGTCGCGCACGGAACTACACTATTAAGTAACATGGGCTGTATCTTTTCTGTTCAGATGAAGTAGACTGCGCGATAGACGTTTGTCCAGAGATGGTAGAATTTCTAACTAACTAACTATGGGCTGTATGGTCTTACTATAAAATTGGAGATCCTACAAATAACAATAAAGTAACCCACGGTATCAAAACAGTGCATATAAAAGTAATTATTTGGCATAATGGACTAATTTATATCTTTGTCTAACTAGCAGTGCGAAGCCGGGCGGTACACTAGTATTTTACACTGCGGATATATTTTAAGAATTATGTAAGTATATTTACATTATGAGAGGCTTAATGGCTTATGATAAAAATCATGCTAGCTGATTTAATGAGAAAACAGCCCGGACTTTGACACCCAAAATATGAACCTGGTTAAGATGATTTATTTATACAAGAAAAAATATATATTCTGGTTGTTGATAAGCACTCTTTTTGAAGATGGCTGAACTGATTAGTGTTTCTTTTAAATTTTAGCAATGAGTGAAATAAAACTATTCAGGAAAAAAAGAGAACATGCTTTTTCTATAATTTATGGGACTACTAAGCGATTCGAAATTCCGTTTTATATTTTGTTAGGGTTCTTGACCTAAAAAGGTAATTTCAGAAACTTGAACTAGCCATGAAACTAGTAGGTAGGTACTTTTTTTTTGACAGAACATAACAATAAATCCTTTCATCTTATCATATTTGTAGTCGCCTGCGATGCATGGATTTATTTATCTAGTGTGTTCTCGTTGACTTTACAAACTAAACAATTTAAAAAACAGATTGAGCTCCTTATTTGTTACGCAACCATAAGTATTTCCTTTCAACAAAATCATATTTGTAGGTTAAACTCTTCGTCTCGCGGAGTACTGCAATGGTGAGAGTTGAGCGAAGGCCGCAAATTACTTTAGTGAATGAAGTAAAGAAAACAGTTTGTAAATAAAAATAAAATAAAAAAGGTTTTTATTCACGTAGACTTTAAAAAAGCGCTTGTAAATAGTCAGAACATGTTTGTAGTATTATAGTAGTATACATTATTATTTCTAGTAACATAGATATTTAGGTACACATTGTATTGATAGTATTAAAACATTAATAAAATTTATTTTATAACAGCAATGATATTTAGCTAGCTCGTATCAAGTTATTGTCAAGAGATTATGTTTCAGTTTAATTATCTAATTTAAGTCTAATTATCTAGTTTAAGTCTAATATTTGTAATACATATTGGCAATGGTTCTGTCTATATTAAGGTGATATTATTATGACGGACCTTATGTTAATAACGACGGTCGCGCTTTAATGCTACCACCGGATCCAATGCGCCCCAACTGTGAAGACCCAGCGAAACAAACTCAGCGGGTGTCTCTACTACCGGTTTCAACACGGCCCAGTTGAGACGCTCTGGCGAAACATACTCAATGGGGCATATACACGAGATTTGGTCCACTTACTGTAATTATTTAGCAGGCAAACACAATATATGCTCGATCGGTTGTTTGTGAAATGCGAAATAAAAATGTTTTACTCCGCATACTTGCTGATCGTAATTTTTGTTCTTATTTTTTAAAATATATTTTACAGGTTCATTAAATACATGTTCTTTCCAACCCAGTAAGAATAGAATATCCACCCCATGCCATCCTGAGGATGACGTAAACTGCGTCTAGGGGATATACCAGGTAGTACACCTAACTGTTGTCGCCAACCTCGAATGGTAACGTTATGGAAAATTTCGTGCGACACCAAGGTCCAGCAGTGAATGGAATGAGACAAATCACAACATTCCAGTAAACAAAAATTCTGAAATATTATGTATAAGCCATATATATATAGTATTTTATTATAATTTTATGGTGCCATACAAAGAATACTCTTTTCAATAAGTGCCGTTTTAACACTGTGGACACATATAAAGTATCTGATAGCCGAGCAAGTTAGTGAGGATGCGCGATCTTATAAACTGCTAAAAGTCGTACACATAAAACTCATACTCCTACAGTCATATAACTTTTTTTTTAACTGTATGACTTGGTAGCTCTAATTTAATAAATTAAATGACGTTCTGTATATTTTACGAATAAGCTTTTTTTTTTAACGACTTCGTCCGCACTAGGGGATCTAATCTCTGTGTCGCGGGGTACTTTACAAACATGTAATAGACGGACACAAATTACATTCAGACTCAGAACAACCACTTACGGTTCACATAAATAATTGTTCGGCGCGAGATTCGAACCCGCGACACGAAGCGGCGAGGCGACTGTCTTAGCCGCTGCGCCACACGTGCAGTCAGTCATTGTTTTTGACATTTAAGAGTTACCTCAAAAATGAATGAATTTCTATAAATCTAACTCTCATGTAGTGATATTGTCTTAGGTCATAACTTATATTCATTGATACCGTGACAATATGTTGGGTAAAATATACAAAATTAGTTTTAACAAGGTTAATTTTCAAGTTATTGTTGTACATTCATGTAATAATAGTTAGAGAATAAGCATTGTCATACAACGTGGAAATGCTGCCAGTCTTCTGGGCACGATAGCATTTGATGCCGATGCGGAGCGCCTATTGGATTGCCTTTAGTTAGTTAGTTTATTTTAGCATTATAGTTTAATTTTATATTTAATTTTCTTAGAAATAATTAGGTTTTAGGTAAATAATAATTTAATAAAATTTATATGAAAACCATAATAGTCGAAATTGAATTATTAATGACATTTTCAAAGATTTAGGATTGTAACATTTATTGGCTAATATGCCGTCATCACCAAATAATGTTGTTGGTTCTCTGTTATATTGAGAGTCATGAATGTACTTCAAGAGAGGCCCCCAAAAACGGTGTATGTGATTAACATTGAGAAGTTAACATTTTGCCTCTTGTCATTGTGTTGCTAACTGCCAAATTAGTTAGTTCAGTAATATATATTTTACTATTAAATAATGTCAACTACTTATTTTTCGCCAAACTGCTGCACTACCAACACCTAAAAATTGAGGTGATTGCAGCTAGCTGCTCTTGGGACTGACTATTGATGAGGAAAACTATACGCGAGGTCAGTTCGTAGCTGAATAATAATAATATCCATAACAGACATTCTAGATCTTGTTTATTGTCACGGGCAGCTTGCTGAAAGACTTTGTAGTTTCTTCTTAGTCATTAATATCCTGGGACATTATTTACACACGGCTATCTGATCCCAAATTAAGCAGAGATTATATTATGGAAATCCGATAACTGATATAATACATATACAACTTGTCTTTAGTAAATACGTACTTATATAGATAATTACGCCCAGACTGGACTGGAATTATAGGACAAACAGACATGAATAACTATCAAGTGTGTTTTTTTTTTAGATTTGGGGGCATTTAGTCATTGTTCTTGGTGATTGTAATTTATTACCAACAGCTGTTAACAATTGGCAGTTCTCTTCTGGTTTTCAATATAAAATCATTGCAAATGAATGAAACCAAACCAAAAGTATGAAACACAACCTAAATATTTACGGCTTAACTACAAACATGACTTGACTTTCACCTGGAAGTAAAACGGGAATTATAAAACGATCGAATTCAAAAAACTTAGCGACTAATGATGAGATATTGTTTAAATAACTTGAGCGGCATGAATATAATAAAATCTTAATTAAATAATTAATAATAAAATCCAGAAAGAGCTTACACAAAGTGGGTCATAATTAATCCATTTCAGATATCAAAATTCTAGCCATGTGACTAAATTACTAAATGGGCGACTAGAAATACAGAGAGGGAAACTTCCATATCAAGATAGAGACGATTTTCCGGAAATTATTTGGGTTAACTGTGACCATCTAGCGCGCGAAGGCGAGCGAAGCGGCTGCCGAGCGCTAGATGCACTGTTGATAAAGACTGGTGGAAAGTAGTCAAAAAGCCCATGTTTTTTTTGAGCTTTTTGAATTTTTCAGAAGACAACGCAAAACTAAACTAAACACGGTTGAGGTCCGCCGCACGAGCCTCTGATCTCGCTGATGACCAATCGAGAGATCAGAGGCTCGTGCGAATAAATATTAGGTCGCTCCAATATTATGAAGCTTCTTAATTTTGTATTTCAAGTAACTCAAATTAATATAATTTTGTTAGTTGCTGTTCTGTTGATTTCTCGTCACTCGCAGTCAGTCGGTCACTTAGTGATACTATAACGTAAATCCATTATTTTTGTAGCTTAAAACTAATTTACTGTCACTCGTTTAAATACTACCCAAAGTAAAATAATATTTTAATTACATAAATAAAATATTTATCAAACTGATTTATGTTTATAAATAAGCAATTTAAATTAAATTACATAATATATTACATTTTTAATAAGGAATTTTGTGTATTTTTTGTGTTCACTAATATTATGTAAACTTTGTAAGTATGAGTGTGCGTGATACATTTGAAAGTATTCAAGCAGTTTTCAACAATATTTCTACATTTTAAAGGCAGTTTATAGTGTAACATATACAAAATATTAATAATACACATATATTTAAGAAAAACAAAGTAGCAGGCGATTAGTAATAAGTAATAATACATTTGTAGCAATACAATGGGTGTCTATTTGAACTATTTAACAATGCAACTTAAAACCTTGAATTTTAATTAATGTATTCACATAAATTAATTATGTGAGTATTTTAAACAGTCATTAGAATTACTTTTGTATGTGAACAATTAGCCATTTATTTTGTTATTTACTAAATTTATTTTACTAATAATACAAACTGTCAGAAGTTCCATGAGATCCTATTATTATTATTCTTCCATCTATTCTACAATGAATAGTTGTGGTTTTAATGTACGTACATTTTATTAATCAGCATATACTATCCAAAGTATTGATGTATGAAAATATGTATTATTTTAAAGTATTTATATAATTATCTTGACATTAGATAAATGAAATGCTTATCTTTTCATGGGCCTGATACATTATAGCTTTAATATTAAGTTATGCCTCCTTTGTTTAGCATGTGTAAACAAGATGTTTCAGAGATGACACGTAATTGATAAAAATTCTACGAAAATGATGAAATGAAATTCATAATTTCATTTATACATTTTGGGGAACTTGAACACGTATGTATGTATTGATTGAGTATTACTTTTTGCTTCAACACTCAGCTGAGTGTCGTGTCGTCATTGTCGCCGAATTAATTAATTGAATTAAATTTGTTAGTAAAAGCGATAATTAACCTAGTTTTCAAGGGTTTTAGGCGTAACTGGGTAGTAAATGAGTAAATTTAGCAGTCCATCCTATTTAAGAATATACTATTGCACAATATTTTGTAATAGATTACATTTATATAATATTATAATATTGAAATGTCTGCAATGTCAAAATAATAGCTTTATACAAAATGGCTAATTTTATAATAAATAATAATTTTACAAAATACCTCATTTTTTAAACTAAACTCTACACTATTGCACAATATTTACCAAAACCTTACCTTCACATTAATGTCAGCAACATATCTGGAGGTGGGACCAGCAGTACATAACACCTTTAGCATCATTCCCGATGCAGTCCTATTGATGACTGCCCCAATGATCACTTCTCCAGTCTTCACATTCTGTAATGAGAAACAAGTTTACAAACAGTAATTCTTGGCTCATGATCAAGACACTATTCCTGATCATTTTATAATTCAACAAATCAATTGATCTGATGAGAAATGTCCGATTTCATTTGTCTGATTCAGGAACTACTTCAGCAATGGATAGTTCATAGGTTAGTTTAAGGTATGTGTAGGTTTAGTTTAAGTTTATTCATAGTATATTATTCATAGTTGATACTTACTTCAAAGAAATGTCTACATCTTGCAGCCTTGTCCACATTCAAGAATGTTTCAAATGGTGGCATCAAAGCATAGAGATCTGAAACAAAGATTTTTCTTAACTTTTTAAAATTATAAATGTTTTGGACATTGGACCTCAAACTAGACGGAGCCTATTACTAAGGTAACCAGACAACTGGTAAACATACTTATATATCTTGAAATACATACATACTATTGATAAATTACACAAAGATGATTGTGCCCATCATACAAAGATGTGTCCTGGGGCTCTACCGGCTAAGTCACCGAGCATCTAAGAAATCAATGTTTGGCGACTTAGCTGGTAGAGCCCCTGAGTTGGGATTGAACCTGCAACATCTGGCTAGCAGTTCACTAGACCAACAGGCCAGTGAACTATGTTAAATAAATAAAAAGACCATGCCATTAGAAGGGAAATTAATCGCCAAATAAAAATCAATTGACAAGTAGCACACTTAGACCCAATACTTATCTTGGGGGAGAGTAGAACCCAGGACATGACGTGGCAAGGAACACTCTTAAATGCTGTGCAACACATGCAGTCATATGATGCCATACCTAAAAGGGAAACAGCTCTATTGCTACACTCTACTGTTTGTCACTCTGTGTCCAATGGTCATAAGTGAAATTATTATAATTATTTATTCAAATTGGGTAAGATGTCTGATTTAATTTTCTCAGTTTCAAACATTTCATCAGTTGCTTATCAGCACTTAAACATTAAAACTTAATGTAATGAGTCTTAGTTGCTCGAGCTTTGCCAGTTCTTTTTCATAGAGCAGTTTACTTATAATAACATGCACAATTCAAAAACATTGTAGCATTATTGGTTAATCTAATATTTATGTTAACTGCAATCTATAATCATCAATTGGCATGCAGACTAACTTTTATTATCACAGTATTGAGACTGGCCAAAAATAAAGCCTAATACTTAAAACAAAACTCAAATTGCCTCAAAACTAACATATTGACAGCACTTGTCATGAAGCTAAAGAATCTCCATACTAAGGCATTACAAAACCTGTTTATGTGATTACAAGTATATCATCCCTGCCAAATAGTTAAAATGGTTATATTTCCAAACATTATAAGGCAATATCTTTGGTTTCTGCATGTGAATTTTTATCAACAAGTACCGTCTTTAATGTATAGCCTGCCACTGACGGATCTGTGCGTTTCGTTACGCCACACTATGTGCGTTTCATACAATATCCACTTGGATTCCTACTGAGTTTTCTGGCAGTGTTTCTCAGTAGCTGACACGTCATGAACTGCACGGTAGGGTAAAAAAAATTTACGATTCCACACAAATGTAATATTTCAATGGAATAAATGACTTTTTGATTTTGATTGTGATAATAAATTTATTTTAGGGCACTGTAAGAAATCGCTAGGTTGTGAATGCATTAATGAATCCAACACATGCCTTCCCATTCAGGACAGATATTTGTGTGCATGAACATTTCTGTCTGTCCTGAGTCTGGGTGTAATTATCTATCTACATAGGTACATATTTAAAAAATTAGTTTAATTGGTACATCAGTTATCTTATTTTGGGATCCGATGGCTTATGTGAATAATGTCCCAAGATATTATTATTATTAATACACTAAATGTAGGCACAGCAAACAATAGACATGTCCATTGTTGGCCCTATTCGAACCTGACAAGTACATTTAAAGTAATATGGTTTATGTTGAATTTAAACAGCATCTCATCATCTCTGATAAAATCAGTACCTATGTGTTACAGAAATATGGACAGCAACAGACTAGAGTATATATATATATATATATAAAGTATTGCTAGACACAATAAGAACTCCAACATAAACTCAAGATGTCCTTCAGTTCAACTTTTTGATTAATAGCATTATAATTAGTCTAATGAGTTGCATGGCAACATGGTTACAGCTTTGTTCTTGAACAAGCCATTTCTTTTGCAGGCGAAGTCAACCATATCAGATGCAATTCACGACATAAATGAATAAATGTATCAGTTAGTTAGTTGCTAACTCTGTGTTAATAGACATTGTATATATTCTTAGCATTTAATGTGATAGTTGTAAAATTTTGAAAAAAATATGAAGAAGCTACATTGTGGTCACATAGCAACTGTACCTAGTTCACCCCAAGAACAACATTGATTTTCCTAATCGAAATTAATATTATGACTAAAAACTCACTGTCTTCCGGAGTAGGGGCATCTGCTCCGAGACTAGACGAGGATGGAGCTTCTTCATTGATAGACAAATCGAACAATGCATTGGCTTCTTTAGCTATGAACTGATGAAGTTTTAATCGCTTCCCGCGGTCCTGGAATGTCAGGTGCTTGTGCCTAGACTGGTATACGGCAAAGTCCAAAACACCCACGCCAATTTTGGATAAATCATCTTCTCCTCGTTCGGCCTCCCACGTTTTTTGCAATTGTTGTCCATGATAGTTAATGGATTGCGTCACTAAGGACGCATCCAGAGATGGCTCCATAATGTAGTCCTAAAATTAAAGACGCAGATTATTGTAACATAGTTTGTCGAAAATAAGACAATAAAAAAATTGTCTATAAATGGAGCGACGCCATGATGGCACCGGAATGATTATTCTCTACCTATCGATTTCTGTATAATTTCACGGTTAGTAAATCTTATTTACCTATTCAATATTAATAAATTTTTACACTATAACACAAACACATTAATAATTAGTAATTTTACAATGCAAACACATAAACCACCACTTACTACGTTTGAATAGAAAGTGAAACCAAAATGGCGACTTAAAAAGGGATGCCAGTAAATAAACCAAAATTCCTCGTTCTTCATGCTCAATATTTGATTCCCACCCACACGATGATCTTCAGGAAATATAAAATATAAACTTTCTGATGACTTATCTATAATTATATAATTGACCTTTAGTAGAATTCAGCCATACGTTAATATGCTGTAAGTAGATCATCCGTACTAATAATTCATGTTAAACTCAAATTTAAGAATATAAATATTATAAATTTAATCAATCCGCACTCTACTCATCCGAAGAAGGCTCTATGTTAAGCTACAAATGATTAATTTTATTAATTTGTTTGAAATTATATTAACGTATGGGATGGACTGGGTATGTACAATGTGGTATACTATAATGAAGAGTGTTATATAGCGTATCTAGATAGTGAGTTCTTGTTTATATGATTTGGTAAGCTTGTAGTTTTGGGAATGTTTCAAAAACTTCAAAAGGTATAAGTACAACGTACTAGGCCCGCCCCTCAGTGATATATTATTCAATTCATTATCGTAGCATATATTCATCATACCTCCATACCGAGACCGGTCAGCTAATCATTATAACAATTAGCATAAGCATGTATTCTCGCTTTTATAATTGTATTTGCCTTTGGTTATCGTTCATCTACGGTCACTTATTTATCACCGGAGCAGCATACCCGCGTTCCCGGGGCTCCCCCTATCAGGCGCCAGAAGAAGTCCACGGCAGGTTAGGTTTAGTCGGTGCGAGTCCGACATACCCACCCGCAGACACTTTTTGCGGGTGGCATGCATTAGCATTCACCCTGCCTTATCAAAAAAAAAAGGTCACTTATTTATATCTTGAAGTTAGAAAGCAAATATATATTATATCCTAAACTTTATAATTTACGTAATATTTGTTAGAAAAAGAAATTTTGAGGCTTGTTTTAAATTATGTACTTCTTCTTTATACATAAAAACCATCTCTGTTAGACTAAGTACAAGATTTTCGCACATTTAGTTACTTAGGAAATGGCATTTTAAATCTATGTGTTTAAATTGGTGATTCCCAATTTATACTATTATCAAAACAACAAAAAGGTTTTCTTTATAAAAATAGATGCTGTATATCATGGATAATAAATATTTCTTCATAGTGGGTTTTTGGTGGAGATCCATCAATACAATCATCAATCAAATCAATATCATACAATCGATACCTATCATTGGTCACTATCAGTCTATCATAGAATAGACAACGCGATGTATGGCAAAGATTTCGCCATTTCCCAAAAATTGCCTTATTTTCAGGGAATCAATCTGTAACTTGGGACATTATTTCGACAGTTGGCAAACCTGAATCAATCGTATACAAATTGTTCATGGTCGAAGTCAAAACAATAAAGAGGTTAGAGCCTGCCTGGCCTGCCTTGAAGAAAAATTATTGAGCTAAATTGAAAACCTTGGTGGAAGCAGTTTCTGTTTAAAGCATGTCGGAATTAGAAACAGCCTTCTATGTAAGGGCCAAGAAGATACTTACGACAAATTGGAACGATAAAAATCTCATAAGTATGAACGTCATATCTAGACCTGAATTCACTAAAACGCTGCAACAAGATGTGTAGGAACGCCCAACGCCATAATATCCATAAATCCATTGAACATTTCTTAGATCACTAAGTAGGAGTTGGAAAACCCAGATATATAGGTACTTCCAAATATCATAGACATTAATTCTCTAAACCAGTACTTTTCCTCTTCATCTTCGAGTAATGCACCAGCTAAAGCTCAAACTTTAAACTATCTTTCATCTCTTCCAACTGCGGATCATCCACCTTTTGCTTTCAATCAATTCTCCGATTGTGATGTTAAGAAAAGTTTCCGGTCGATATCTTCCAATGCGGTCGGTACCGACAGTGTCCGCCATAATATGATCATTCCTATCCTTGATGAAATCCTACCCGTAATTGCCCATATTCACATTTCCTTCTTAAAAATAAAATAAAAAAGGTATTCACGTAGACTTCATCATCATCATTTGTCCCCACTAATATGCTAGTGGGTGTGGTTTCCGCACTTAGTCCCGATGTGGACCATTGTACGTGAGCCATGGCGGCCTTCATTCCATCCAGCCCACCTCCCTCCAGAAGCATATCAGGTCTCCTAAACTTCTCAGGGCTTCCGTATTAGTTCCCGGTGATCCCAGGGTTTCCTTCCGGATTTTTATGCCTGTGCACTCGAGTAGCACGTGCGCGACCGTTTCATCAGCGTCCATGCACGCTCTGCACAAAGGGCTGTCAGTTATGCCGATAGCGTGGAAGTGTTTATTTAGTGAGCAGTGTCCGGTGATGGTCCCTACCACGATACGCAGGTTTTTCCTGTTTAGCCGTAGTAAGCGCCTTGTTAGCTTACCATCCAGGCGTTGCATTGCTTCTTTGGATTGTCTGCAGCCCGATGCTGAAGACCACCATTTCTCGGATTGTGTGTGTGTGTGTGGCTCTGTAACCATCTGTGTATTTGGGTGAAAGGTATGTGTACAGTTGGTTCAGGTCCAATGGCTGTCGTGCTCCAGCCCCTCCTGGCAAGCTCGTCAGCAGCATCATTGCCTAGTGATCCGCTGTGTCCCTTGATCCATTGTAGTGTTATAATATTGTTGTGGTATGCCGCAACGTGTTCCAATGCGTTATGGCATTCTAGTATTAGTCCTGAGGTAAAGTAGTTTCCTTCCAAGGATTGGAGTACTGAGGCGCTGTCAGAAAGTATACGTATACGAGTGTTTGTGATATTTCTGGCCCTTAATGCGTGTGCTGCTAGGATGATACCAACACATTCGGCCTGGTATACAGTGTTGAGCATCCCTAGGGGTTTGGATATTTTGATGTTCAGGTCATTTGAGAAAACTCCCACTCCTTTTCCGGAGTTAGTTTTTGACCCATCAGTATAGATTCTTGTCTCATTCGGGTTTGGGTGGTCACATAGTTCTTCTGTGAGTTGTATATTATAGTGTCTCAGAAAGTTGTGGGTTTTTATTTAATTTTTAAGATGTCCCATGAAACCGTTTTCAGTAGATACAGTCAGATGGTGTGACAAATATCTAAGTAACCATACGCAGAAATTCAAAAGAAAGATAGAAAATCTTCAATGTCACCACCTCGCTGCGCACAGTAACACTTTTCGCAGTAAGGTAGGTATATTATCCGGGATTACAAGTGGAGTTTATATTGATCAAAATTCACTGAGGTTTATTAGAACCCTTGTATTTTATTTTAAAATAATAATATCACAAAACCATACCTTGACTCTAGCTCAACACATTTGAACTACTATTACATAAATCCTATTATCTTAATATTGATTCAAAAATGTTCTAACTTCAAAACCTATGTCCACCTATTTTTAAAAGAATGAAATGTGATCCTAGCTCTAAAAAGAGGTTATATAGGAGGGCAATATCAGGTAATATCATCACAGTACTAGAGGAGTTCCACAAGGCTCTATTTAAATACCGCTCATGTTTACCTATACTCTACAGTGCAGATTTAACAAACTCTTTTCGCAACTGTAAGTATCACATGCACGCTGACGATATCTAACTTTAACATTTTCAAGCCATATGATACAATAACAGCTGTACAAGGACTAAATGAAAACCTTAAAAGATTAAGGTATTCATTTAGTCCTTGTACAGCTGTTATTGTATCATATGGCTTGAAAATGAATAAAGTTGGATATCGTCAACGTAGCAAGGACCAATTGAATACCTTAAAAGATTAAGGTATTCATTTAGTCCTTGTACAGCTGTTATTGTATCATATCGACACCTTCCACGTATATTATCGTAACCAACAAAAAGTAGTTTTTAGCTTTTTTCCACGAAATAACTTCTTTTCATATATACTAACGCATGTGTTAACTTTAATTACGAAATTCGCAATAGAAACCTAAATACTCTACCCGTTAAATATCTTATGTACCTCTTGTCCCAAAGTTTAGGATCGTATTATTACTTACGATTAGTGTGCGATTATTTGTCCTGCGCGAACGACTCGTAACTATTAGTTACGGCAATGTACCCGGGAAGGACGCACGCGCGTGGTTGAAGTTAATAATTTGTTTTAATTTTATTTTATTTTAGTATTATATCATCAAGTACAATAATTACCGTTTAAAACAGTTATCTAGATCTAGAAAAATGTTGAATTAAGTAATAAACATGATAATGTGCTGGTTTCTCACGAACCGTTGACCGTTGATGATTCAAACTGTGATTATAATATTATATTTGTATGTATGTCTGATGTTCAGAAGCCTTCGGAAAGGGTAGGTATGTGGTTTGTTATTACTTGCATTCACTAATATATTAATTAGATAATATTACAAATTACATTTCAAATATTCTATATTAAAATATCGTAAGTATAAGTTACGGTTATATACGCCGTATTCTGCAATTTAGTTTCTATCTTGAGTTGCAGTTAAGATAGTTTACATCGGAAAAATAACCAAAATATCACTCGCATCTAGACTTACGATACACTACATCGAAATGATAATAAATTTTGTTAATGTATGTTATACATACAATATTTTACTTCGTTAGGTTAAACTACTTACTATTATATTCCACTTGAAAAACTTTGTGTATAATACTTTTTAACAATTTATTGTCAGAATTCCATGTCCTCTTTAACGCAAATGTAGATTAAATAAACGCAATGATGGATTTATCATCTAATTCTGAGGAAATATCATTCAGTCAAATACCATCGTTATAAAAACAGCAAAGTAAGTAACAGTCACATTACGCATAATAATCATGTTTGTTTCTAACTCTGTTTTTACCATAAATGTATATAATATATAATTCAGGATCTAATGATAAGTCCACCATTGAAGAGAACATTGACATGACACGACATCCGTCACAGATTGTACGACCAATTGCGTAGATTACGATTGTGACAACCAATTTTGTCCCTGGTATATAAAATATTATTCAGCCACCATACTCAGTACAATCTTGTAGTACTGATTTATTATTTACACCGCAAGAAAACACGTCACTTCCTTCTTTTTAAGAATATACACCTCAACCTTCTAGAAAACGGGTAATAAGCTAAAAAACAGATAAAGGAAATGTTAGACATCTACATGTTTCTGAATGGAAAGATAATAAAACGAAAAACCAAAAAAATTTGGTAACCAGTATGAAACTCTATTCTCCGGGTCGTCCACCTAGGTTGCTAGAAAAAACCGCTGGCTAGCTAGGGTAGATTTCTCAGCAGTGAGGATCGCGTTAGCCCGTATAAGTGATTATACCCTCATTTCAAATTCCATCTTTTTACTTCAGCGGCCACTTGAGCTGAGACCCGAACCCCATAAGGGTGCCGTCAGGTATTAGTCGCTCAAATTAAGCTACGGGTTGCGAGCCTTCTGTGCTAGCCAACTGCTCATTGTCTACAATTCTTTAATTTTAATGTAGTATTGCTAAATGTAACACTAATAGCTTAATAGCTTGCTATTTACTTAAGAATTTATTAAAAATATATGTGACGAAACAGACCGCACGGACGAAATAATTCAAAATATTTTTGTTACTTTAATACTGTGTTCAACTATGCTATAAAGTGTGCTAAATAAAGTGCTGAATAAATTTCATTATTTCATTTCATTAAAGTTATAATGGAACTATAAGTTAACTATAATTCATACTTTTAATACATTTTGGGGCCTTGGTAGTCGCGAATAACAATGGGCTTTAATAGCAAATTTAACTTTTAAACATACTAAAAAGATTTTAAGAGAGAAGTTCGCTGATAACATAACAAGACGTAATTTTACATTAATTTGCCGACTACAGTCTAGTTCAGAAGATCAAGAGTTTGCAAGAAAATGTTCTTAATTATAAACGGAAGTTGTCTGCCTTCAATTTTATAGTGATGATACGAGATATCCAGTTGGTTGTTCAATCATGTTGCAAAATACAAAGATATAAGAACAAATGAATTTTGATTTTAGTCTGAAAATTGTGCAGGTCAAAATTGCAAGATCGGTGAGTGTATGCTTTGCATATGCATGCAGCTTCCTTGTATCACAATACTTGTGTTACGATCTGTCACTGCTTTTTAGAACACTTTTATTTATACACTCTCCGTGTGTTATTGTTTAGTTCGGTGGGCTAAACACAATAGAAAACCCTATATAGTAGAGGAATTCTTTTCAATAATGATAAATCTCATTAGAATAATAAAAATATATTAGATATAAGATTATGATTGACAACATTGTTATTATCTATATTAAAAAAATTGAAAATTATATTGTTGAAGAATTTAGAAGATTTAATTTTGAGTCTAGTTTCGACTAAAGTTAAAAAACCTTATGTTTATTCATATTTTACTTTTTTTTAATAATGAAAGATGTCATTAGCATAGTAAAAACTTATTATTAAAGAAATATGTGAGAACTATATTGTTAAAGAATTAAGAAGATAGTTTAATTTTGAGAGAAGCTCCCACTAAAATTTAAAAGTATCAGTTATTGTGTTTTTTGAGACTTTTGATTAAAATGTGTATCATTTTGATTGAAAGAGTATTATGAATAACTTAATATTCTCGTAAGTATAGAATTCTACGGTCTAAGAATTGAAAAGACTAAAATTTGGTACTATTAATTAGGATGAATTAGTTACAAAATATGTTGATCAAAGTTAAAATTCTTAGTAACATTTCATTTAACTAAAATTTTTCATTAAAGTACATGCATATTGAGTCTATTTTATTTTAATAATCGTCTATCATTTCCTGCTTCCGAAATAATACTCCCTTTTACAATATGACTGTTAAAATATTACCATTTAAGTACAGTAAGTATTTCTTGCAATACACGTTTATACTGACGAAACATAGAAAAATATCTTATGTATAACATACCATGCGAGATTCTTCTTAATTTTCCACGTATAGTATAGTATCTAACACTTACTGTAATATTCTGGTGGTGTTACCCAAAGTAAAATATCGTATGTGACTTGTTATTAAAACTAGCAAAAATTTTGAAAAATTGTATATACGACATTATGTTAATTGTATTTAAATACTTATATGCCAATTTTTATACTTATATGACGTTGCATGTCGTCATGGTTAAGAAAAATCTGTTTACACATCTTTATCTGGCCGTACTATAAAGTTCTTCAAATGCAGTTACGGTACTGTACGTAGGAGGTGTCGATATGGCTTGAAAATGAATAAAGTTGGATATCGTCATTCGTTTATTAGCCCACGTTACAACTCTTGTTGTAACGTGGGCTAATAAAACCATCAACTACTGAATCCCTTGAATTTCATGGTACCTAATAGTCATAAAAGTAGCAAAAAGTGTATAAAATCCATAACCTAGGATTATTATTCAAGCCAAAGTGATTGAAACAGCTGAACTAGCATCTAATCTTGGTCTAACTATGCACCTATAGCTGTGGTATCAACCCCATATTTGCAAAGCTCTCCGAAATTGTTTATACAGGTTAAAACTGTTAAAAGTCTTGTAAATCATTATAGAATCTCTTAGTCTTAACTTAACAAAACGCTTGCCTGATAATCTTGTTCTTGCCTAGTTAACAATAGTGATAACGTTTATAGCCCATTTGTGGGCGATCCACTCGACTACCTAATTCGACGTTCTCTAAATGCATGCATACGTTTCTGCACCAAAGAGATCTGCCATCGAGATCTCACACCATTCCATTTACAAATTAGATAGGTTGTACCTATGCTAAAATCGAGGCTCGGAGAAAGTTGCAACTATTAGGTACATAACTAGGTATGATAATTACACAAATCACAGCACATCAAGCTACCCCAATCCGTCAAATTTCCCCAATTTAAAGTGAACCTTAAACTTTTGTGATAAAGTTGAAAATCTATAAAACAAATTTGACAGATTGGGGTAAGTGTATTATTTTTCTAAGTTTCTGTATCTTCAAAGACTCAAGTAATATACATTTATATTTGCTATATCTGCCCTTAAGCCCATTACACTATACTTACGCTCACACAAAAATCTTTCACTCTTATACGAACACTCGCTCTATCATAATACTCACAAAATATCTAACGTTACACTGTTTTTGTTTCTCTTTTAATTAGTCTTTTGTTAATTTAGTTCATAGTCTGTTGATTGTTTGCTATTTTTTTATTTGTACTTGCTTTATCTTTTAAACTTTTCTTTTTTACTTGTTTTTATTAATAGTATTATTACTTTTATAAGTTATTATTAAATGTACTGCTGTAATTATAAAATGCCTGCATGACAAGAATATGCAATCAGTGGAGTGAGCTCCTGGTGACCTGTAATTCAGGTTCTTTCGAACCTACATCAGGCACCAGTCTCTCACAAAATAGGTTGTTTACTCCTATTTACCAATTGTCCATGGGTGGCACTCTGAGCGCGGTTGTTGGTCATCCGACGTACATTAAAATTATCAGTACTTTATTCTTCGTGCCCAGCTTAGCCAGTAACTATTATAATAATGTTCTTTCCATCCCTGGACACCGTAGGTTCAAGTATTATTTCTGGATCATGGTTATCGTAAGCAATGTTTTTGTGATGAGATAATAAATAAATAACTATAAAAATTCAATAAAAAAATTAAACTTAAAATTAAACTTGAGTGTGTATTGGCAGGATGTGCTGGCGTCTGTACCTTATAACTAAGCACAGCTTTAGGGCCAGCGCAGACCGAGAGGAGCGCAGCGGTGAGGATTTTATTAAGGCACTAGAAAATCAACTTTAAAATGATTTAAATAAAGTGCATGTATGCTTGAACATTATATGCCCGGGACTGCGCGAGCATTGTAAGTCAGGTTCAAGCATATATGCACTTTATTCCTATAATTCTAAAGTTGATTTTCTAGTGCCTTAATAAAATTCTCTCCGCTGCGCTCCTCTCGGTCTGCGCTGGCCCTTAGACTGTAGTTATACGGTTTTTTATGAGCGCTCAACTCCAGGACTGTTAGGTACTTTTATAATAACTGGACTACCAGTTATTAAAAAAGTACATAAATAAGAAAAAATATTAAAATACGCTGTAGCTAAACTCTATAGTAACCTCCTTCATTTTGCTGCCCTTTCAATATTTTTACATTGTTAGTGTTTTGAATTTGTAATTTATATTTAAGTAATATTTCTTCGCTAAGATTAATTATTAAATATTGTATTTTATTATTATAATGTGACGCTGATCAGTTTACCTAGGTGCTGCTTTATGTAATGCTACGTTACCCAAACTGAACATAAAGTACTTCTTTAAATTTTGCGTTTGAACGTCAACTCCTCGGCCACTCGATATAGTTATAAAAATGGTCTTTGTTAGTAGTGTTTAAAATAATACTTAATAAGTTTATTACAAAATTGTACCTACGCTATGTCATAAATGTATAAGCGCCGATGTTTGAACAAAATGTCAAATTTATGTATTTAAAAAAATATTTCCTTTTCCTTTTTTCTTTAATTTATATACCATAAAGACCGCAAAACAAGCATGAGTCACACCTACGGAAAGGAGTAACTTATGTTATAACACACTGATGTAACACCTTTCCCACTCCCTGAGGAACTCCGATAACCTTACTCAAGAGCTCAACCACAATATTAACGCAATAGAATGAAGAAACGTGATGCCCTACCTCACGTGAACGTTGCTACAACTTAGCGTTGCGAGAGTCACGTGTCGGGTTAAAGTCACGCGTCAAAATTAGGTCGATTGTTTTACCATTTAATCGCATTGCAAAATTGCTTCGTCGATAGTGACCGTGGAATGCGTTTTAACGTTTTTGAAAAATAAAAGGTAAAAAATATACTAGGTCTATGAAGTAGTGAGCGCAATTTACCCAGAGAATCGAATCGAAAATATTACCAATAGAGTAATATGAAAAGAATGATCGATTCGATTCGATCGATTTTGTATTGGAAGTTTATCTTTGCAAATTGATTTCCTACGCGTCGTTCAGTTTGATTAGCAAATTAAACTTAGATATTAACTTTCCTCCACTATTCATGTTACATTTTATATATGTATATTGGTATAAGTGACTATAAGTTATTACTGGTTGATTATTAAAAAATATCTACGATATACACATACATATTATTTAATAATTTTTAATTAGCAAAATTTTGTTAATTTTAGTCACAAAAATGGGACTACATAAAGTATGAATATATACACCTCCAGCGGGTCTCGAACCAGCTAGCTCTACCAATCCGGGATAGACGAGACGTTCTATTGCTAAGCTATTAACGATACACGCTGGTTGATTCCCTTGCTATCACCCTTCCGCAGGATGTATGTACGTGTTATCCATTGGCTTTGTTTTCTAGTAACATGGTCGACTGATATGTTCACAGTTGCATGTGAAAGATCATATTGAAAACACCGTCCAAACTATTGTAAATTTTAGTTTTAATTAATTATTGGCAATACAAAGCTTAGATCTAATTTAAAAAATATAAATAAAACTTGTGAATACGTCCATTTATGCCTTATGATAGTTATATACCTACAAATGCAATATGCCCAACTATAAGATGTTCCGAAATAGCTGGTTGAATGCAAATGAGACTAACTTTACTGAGGCATGGTTCACGAGAATCTTCATAAAATGGCTCGATCTGCAGGACCAGGAAATCGAGTCAATGCTGCATATACTATGCGAATTGCGACGTTTTGGCTAAACATAGAATAGACTAGGTACTTCGTATGAGCATATCTAGAACTAGGAGACCTTCTATGTAAGGGTGACTTTCTATAAAGATTAAAACTAACCTCTATTTCGGCTAGTTAGTACAAAAGGCTCTCAAGGGTTGAAGACATATAAGAAAGTACAGCTATTTCACGAAGTGTCCAAAAACAAGTAAAATCTATCCCTACCGTATTATAGCTAACCGAATTATAGAGCTTTAGCTTCATATGAAAGTAGGCAAGTAAATCTTTATTGTATGTACACCAAAATCATTACATACAATTAAATATGAACATGTGTAACAAGATTGTACAAATGACGGTCTTATTGCTAGTAGCGATCTCTTCCAGGAAACCGTTCAACCATTGAAAAAAATATTGATTGGGTATTTCTTGGCACATTTAAAATAAAATAAAATTAAAAAGGTTTTTATTCACGTAGACTTTAAAAAAGCGCTCGTAAATAGTCAGAACATATTCGTAGTAATATATAATTAATTTATAATTATTTCTAGGTACATATAGATATTTAGGTACACGGATTGTAGGAAATAATTTACAATAAGATTTATTTTATAACAGTAACGATATTTACCTAACTTAAATTAAGTTATTGTCAAGGATCATGTGTAGGTTTAATTATCAAAATTTGAAATTTTAGCTATATTTTTACTACTTTGCCGAATGGTTCTGTCTATATTAAGGTACGAATTAAATGTTATTATTATGGCGGACCTTGTGTTTACCTTACCTTTACCTTTTAGACGAAGGAAACTTTTATTTCACTATACAGTTTAAGCCTCTAAAGTCATTTAGGGTACTTACTTACCGTATTACCTAGTGGTTACCCTAGTGTCACTTGTTCAAGCAGCTGACATGGCTAAACGATTGTTGCCTAACAGCTACAACCGGGACACTCAGAATTTAAACCACTTTGGCGGTCACCCATCTATTGACTGACCGCGAGCCTAGTTGCTTAACCTCGCCAATCACTTACGGACCGGTGAGAGCATCTGGCTACGAGGCCTTATTATTTAGGTTACGCTTGGTACATAGTTTCTACGCTGTTTCATGAAATGCTTTATTGTGATTATTAAATTAAGCTTTTTGATGTGAAACGTCTATTCCCGTACATTGGGTTATTCAACCTGGTCTAAAAAACTGAATTAAGGTATGCTGATAATAAGAAATAAAAAAAACAAATATCTATTGATTTTAGTCTACACTCCAAACTCCGGACAATGCAGACAGAGGCTCAAGTCGTGCGACTACATATTAACTTACTCATGCTAGAGGGCACCCCCTTCGTTCGAAATTTAGGGCGGTTACTGACGTGAAGACTCATGATTTGTGCATTGCATGGTTTTTAGGGGTGTTATATGTAACTGTCGCTCTACGTTAGAACGCGAATACTTATGTTGTTATTTTAATGTATCCTTAGGCTATTTAATTTAATCCAAAACTTTCTATGTAAAACATTATTTTAATTCTATCTCATTAAATCCGCAATGATTAAATGTCATAATCTTAGACTCACTACATATTATGGTTTAAGACATTTATGTCTCAGCAGGGGCTCTACCGGCTAAGACGCCGAACATCGATTTCTTAAATGGCGTTTAAATTAATAAAGGTTAAAAATGACTTAATCAATCGTTAAATCTGCTTCAACGTTGACAATCAATTCCGGACCATTTAGGACGTCACATGTGCTCATGGAAGGCGATTTGGCGATAAGTCATTTTTAACCTTTATTAATTTGCACGCCATTTAAGAAATCGATGTTCGGCGGCTTAGCCGGTAGAGCCCCAGCTGTGCCCCGCGGTATTACCAGCGTTAAACTTCATGAATTATAGCCTATATGTTAATCCAGGGTGTCAGCTATCTCCATACCAAATTTTATTAAAATCGCTCAAGCCGTTTAGACGTGAAGAAGTAACACACATACACACTCACACAGTCACACACTCACAATCTTTCGCATTTATAATATTAGTGTGATAAAGAATACAATCATGTATCTGAGAAATACAGGATACTTAATTTAAGCTTACGTGTTACTAAACTAACAAGTATTCATAAAGCCGTATTGAGTAAGTATGATAAACAAAGAAAAGTGATTTAATACATAATAATAGGTCTTTACCTATGAAATTGCCGTTTTGTATGAAAAAATTTAAACGAATTTTTTTCATGAATTTTTTTATTTGTATTAATCGAAGTAATCACCCATGCAATCAATGCATCTTTGCCATCGCAGTGGCAGTTTATTGATGCCCTTCTTAAAGAAATCAGCTGGACGGGAGGCAACAAATTCTTCAAAGGCATTTTGTACTGCCTCTCGGGTATTGAATTTTTTTCCCGCCAAGAAGTTATCCAAATTCTGGAAAAAGTAGTAGTCTGTAGGCGCAAGGTCTGGTGAGTAGGGCGGATGACGGAGAGCTTCCAACCCCAGTTCTTGCAACTTGGAGACCGTCTGCTGTGCAGTATGAGGTCGCGCGTTGTCGTGCAGGAGCAGCGGAGACGAGCGATTGACCAATGCTGGTTGGAGATGCGCCAGCTTCTCCATCATTGTGCTCAGTTCTTCACAGTACACATCTGCAGTAATGCTCACCCCGTTTGGTAAGAAGCTGTGATGAATCACACCGGCGCTAGACCACCAAACAGTGACCATCACTTTTCTAGGGGTAAGTTTTCGTTTAGGGCATTGTTTAGGTGCTGAACCAGGATCCAACCAACTTGCTGAGCGCTTGCGGTTATCAAACAGAATCCATTTTTCATCGCAGGTAACAATGCGGTTCAAAATTCCTTCATTTGTGTGTCTGTTGAGCAGTGCAAGGCACGTCTCGACGCGTACTTCGCGCTGGCGATCATTGAGTTCGTGGGGCACCCATTTGTCAAGCTTTTTTACCTTGCCAATTTGACGCAAATGGACCAATATTGTTTTGACGCTAACGTCGAAAGCTGCTGCTAATTCAGCCGTAGATTGTGTATCATCAGCTTCCACAACCGCCTTTAATTCGTCATTGTCGACCAAAGTCTTCGGACGACCGCGAGGTTCATTTTTCAGGTCGAAATTTCCAGAACGGAAGCGAGCAAACCAATAACAGGTGGTGCGTTGGTTTGTAGTGTTAGCTCCGTAAACGTCGTTGATGTTGCGTGCCGCTTGTGCCGCGTTGCTGCCACGACGGTACTCATATTCCATAATTACTCAAATTTTTAACGTATCCATGATGACGAAAAAGATTGAAATGCGATGAAAATGTAACACTAATCAATAAAGAAATGACTACTTTTGGAAAAAAGAATCCATGTTTTTAAAATAAAATTAATTTGAAATTAGAATTCTTAGCCAAACAAAAATTATTTTGATTTGAAATGGCCAGTACTGCAGAACGGCAATTTCATAGGTAAAGACCTAATATGTAGGTAAAATTGGTACATTAAATAAAAAATAAAAACTATGTAGGTATTATAAGAATAAAATATTAGCAATGCCACAAGCAAATATTATGTTCCTGTCAATGTGGTGCTTACATGTAAGAGGTTGTTATACTTTAATTATTTATTGTAAATTAGGATTTCTCTGTAATTGTATTAGTACACGCTGCGGTTGGAGAGCTAAATAAAAAAGAAAGATGAGGGCCGCACGTCCCATGAAAGATTGGAGGGTTCATTTCATCGATACCAATGTTGAATGAATTACAGTTGATATATGTGTACATACATATTACCGGAAAAATAGAGCAGTATTTATAAACTAGTAGCTGTGGCCCACGGTTATAATAGCGTCAAATTTAATAAATTATAGTCGTGTATTACTCAGCTATATTACTACGAAGTCAATTCCTCAAAATCCGTTAGGTAGTTTTTGCAAAGATGTTGAATGAATTACAGTTGATATACATATGTGTACATACATATTACCGGAAAAATAGAGCAGTATTTATAAACCAATAGCTGTGGCCCACGGTTATAATAGCGTCAAATTTAATAAATTATAGTCATGTATTACTCAGCTATATTACTACAAAGTCAATTCCTCAAAATCCGTTAGGTAGTTTTTGCAAAGATATTGAATGAATTACAGTTGATATACATATGTGTACATACATATTACCAGAAAAATAGAGCAGTATTTATAAACTAGTAGCTGTGGCCCACGGTTGTAATAGCGTCAAATTTAATAAATTATAGTCATGTATTACTCAGCTATATTACTACAATGTCAATTCATCAGAATCCGTTAGGTAGTTTTTGCAAAGAGTAACAAACATCCTTCCATGTTATGTGGTTTGGTTATTAGTAGTAAAATGTTTATACGGAATTCTCGATGCGTGAATCTGATTCCTACTCAACATCTCTTTTTATTAAAAATCCGTCTTACCTTCTTTTACCTTTGAAAACAACCATCGCTAAAACGCCTTATCAATCCTTCCTCATCGGTTGGACATTTTAAAACACTACGCAAATCGAAACATTAAGGTACAAAGTTGCAAACCGGGCAATAGCGTAGATCACGATATCATTCATCCCCACGACTATAATGGAAGGATATTATATCATAATGTAGCGGTCTAATATTGTATAATAATGTAGATGTAGCGGCCATATCTTGCATACTTCAAAGCGGGCATAAAGCGTCATTGGGAAGGTCTCACTTCAATAGGAGAGGCGAATACAAAAGACGAAAAGAGGGCTAGGTAATGGCAGACACAATGGAATACTGTTTGGACTAGAAGGCGGGCCCTCCACACAATGCTCCACCGCGAAACTTATTTTATTCCTCGACACTTATTTATTTTTTGTACCTATCCACTTTCAAGATTTACACGTGAATGCCTACGCTTGTGGGAAGAAACTCTGAACTTTTGTTTTGTTGTCTATGGACTTTGCTTTAATTATCTATAATGTCGATATCAAATTGATTATACGTATGAAAATAAACCTAAAATCATACTAAATATCGAAAAGAATGTTGTATAAATTACTTAACAACGAATACAACAAAAATAGAGCAATTAATTTTTACGTTTCATAAACTTCGAATTTAATCTGTATAAATATAATTAAGCTATCAGATTTCGTTGCGTATACAAATTTTATATATACAAACACATTTACTATAATAATGATTAAAATAAATATGCTTGATATTATATACTTTTTTTACCAACTTCAAAAGAACGAGGTTATTAATTATTGTTATTTTTTATAGATAGGAAATGTTTCCATCACTTGTATGTACAGAAAAGTTAAAGTCAATTTTATGTTTCTTTAGAACCTAAATTATATAATGTGCTACGAAGTGCTACGCGGTCGTCTTCGTAACGCTACTACATGTTTCATCATCTTTGCTTTAAAATACCCGTGGTTATTGTATAATAACATTATCTCGTCAGAATATAATCTTATTTAAATTATAATTCTATACAAAGAATTAGAATTTAATACAACTACCTGAGAGATGGTAGAGTTGGTGGCAGTATACTTCTACGCCGTAGAACTATAATAAGACTTAAAAATTATACACGTCCTTGGTTACAATATGATTTAAATTCCAAGACTTTATATAGATCACCGTTTTTATATAATGTATGATTTTATTGTCTGACGGCTACTCGATTTGGTATTCCCATACACGTATGAACTGTCTAAATAATATGGACAGATCATACCTATGACAAGTTTTGGAGTGAGATGAGTTTAAATCGATGCGACGTCGTCATTCGGGTCAACCACTGGATCTTAACATAACAAAAACAAAAGCATGTAACGCGCTACGACGCAGCGTAGTAAGTTAACGAGGTTTAATTTTAAAATATATACAACTAGCGGCCCGGTACGTGCTTCGCTACGTATAAGGCTTTGTAATAAAAACAAAATTATTAATTTCTTTTAAATTTTCTCTACGTACAAACCTTCCCTGGACTTCCATGATTAATTCAAGACCAAAATTAGCCAAATCGGTAAAGGCGTTATTGAGTTATTATAACATTACAACGAAAAGTGGCATTGATTTTTATATATATAGATTACAGCGTTATTATATCTGTTGACTATACAGAATAAATCTCTTCGTACAATTCCATCAAAAACATATTATTTGAACGACCTTTCAACAATCAACAAGGCCGCTCATGAAATGAAAGATCAATTCATTCAGAAAACTACTGTTTCCATTAATATCAGTTATTTTGACACGCAATACACGACCGCTACTGTACGGGTAAGTCCGAATTTACTTTGTAGAACCTTTTTGGGCGGTAATAAGAGCGAAAATGAATTGACAATTAGTGTATTGGGTGTATGATTAGTGGTTATGTGTGTGTATGCAAGGTGTATTGTGGAGGTTCACACAATGCGCGGCGCGGCTTTGTGTCTCGCGCTCGCGCTATTGTAGTCGGACATATTACCCAACGTTTTCACATTGTATCTACGCCTCCTGTCTCTGGCTTCTTCCTTTGATGGCACATATCTTATTTGTCGTACGCACTATTGTGCTATGTACTTATTATTCGTGTTCCTTTGTAAAAAGATTCTAACAAGAAAACGATTGTTGTCCGTTGTCCGGATTCGAAACAATTTGAATCTAGTAAGTGTCATAGTAATATAATAATAACAATAAAGCGAACAATTTTATATTATTATATAGATTAGTTTTACCTGATATTGTATACATTGCTTTTCTCCGTTAACGATGATTGGGATAATTTATATCAGACATAATTGCCATTGAAGAAAAATAAGGATCAAAGGCTAATTCAGGTTATCCTCTAGCCTAACCCGGTTACTAATCAAGATTTATGCCAAATGCCAGCTAAATCTGCTCAATCTTATATAACAAAGAGGCGGAAAGAGAAAAATCTGTTTCATTAATGTTGTATTCAGCATCAGTTTAGTTGCTATAAATGAGCGCAAATACTAAAATAAATCATGTCTTCGTATATATATAAGTACTGTTTTGCTCTCAACGATATTACCGTAGATCTTAAAACAAAAGATTTTACCCTACATTGTACAGACACCAGTACATCCAGCTACTTCAATTTGTAAAATTTATTTTATAGATTTTCAACTTTATCACAAAAACATAAGGTTCACTTTCAATTGGGGAAATTTGACAGATTGGCGTAGCTTGATGTGCTGGCGTCTTTACAATATTTAAAACGAGAGAACAGAATTATGAGTCCATACTTAATACTATGGATAAGACTCCCTGAACTCTGCCTAAAAAACTCCTTGGTCGATATACGTAGGTACTTAGTATTTTTATTATCACATATGTAATAGCTCTCTATCTAACTGTCTGAAAATCGAATGGTACCGTGGGACATACTTAAATAAATATCTTGGGACTACACACTGCCACCTGATCTCAAAAAAGGCAAAGCCCCTGTTATGGCAACCAGACCACTGATAAACATACCTATATATTTCTGAAGACATATATCATCATATCAGCCGAAAGACGTCCACTGTTGGACAAAGGCCTCCCCCAAAGATCTCCACAATTGCCGGTCTTGCGCTATTCGCATCCAGCTGTTTCCAGCGACCCGCACAAGATCATCGGTCCATCTTGTAGGGGGCCTGCCCACGCTGCGTCTTCCGGTTCGTGGTCGCCACTCGAGAACCTTTCTGCCCCAACGGCCATCGGTTCTACGAGCTATGTGCCCCGCCCACTGCCACTTCAGTTTTGCAATTCTTCGGGCTATGTCGGTGACTTTTCTGATACGATCCCGCAGGGAAACTCCGTGCATAGCCCTCTCCATTGCTCTTTGGGTGACCTTGAGCCTTCTAATAAGGCCCATAGTGAGCGATATTATAGATAAATTATACCAAGGCGCAGAAAGAAATAATCTTACTTATCACACAAAGATTTGTCCTGGATGAGGATCGAACCTAAGACCTCTGGCGGAGTAGTCAAGGTCACTAACCACTAGAACAAACAGGCCAAATACGTGATTCGTTTATATAAAAAACAAAAAGTGGCCCTCAAGCTGTCTCAAGTTGAGTACAAGTTAATACACTTTGCCTGTTGCATCGTAAAGCAATTTGGAATATATTTTCCAGATTTAATCATTTGTTATTGATAGTTAATACCTACAAGTGGCTACAATAGCAGAACTTCAGCCAAGTCTCCAGAATCCGATAAAAAATTATATCACAAAAAGAGTACTATTAAAGGTGATTTTTATGCCGTCTCCACAAGTGCCTAAGCACCAAGGATCGGTAACTTAAGACCCTATCTAATCTAGCTATTTAACAATGATATGTATTTTAGGACCGACAGAAAATAAATGTAACTTGACATTTTGGTTAAAGTTTCTAATTGAGATTCAGTGACAAAATCTCCCCCAATGGCATTTAGCTATTCAGATGCAGCCATATAATAGAATTCCAAGAAGAAGAAGACCAAGTCTGCCAAAGGCCCTAATGGAGGTTACAGTTGACGAATCCTTGAATAGAAACGTAAAGCGTCGATGGACGTAAAAATATATCTATATAAGTTAAAAAATATTGGCTTTGCAATGCATGCCATGCATACAATTATTCGATCAAATTTTACTAACATTATTATTATGTTATTATTATAGTTTGTTTCCAAATTAATAATTATTTCCTTATCATAAATTACATCACATTGCCATTGTATTTCCAAGCATGTATAGTTTAATTTTTAATGGGACTAAACGTAGTTTATTATATTCTTTATGGATTGGACTAAAGTGACAGATTAAATCACCTTTATATTTTTAACTAGCTGTGCCCCGCGGTTTTACCCGCGTTAAACTTTATAAATTATAGCCTATGTGTTAATCTATTGAAATCGCTCCAGCCGTTTAGACGTGAAGAAGTAACAAACATACACACTCACACACTCACAAACTTTCACCTTTATATTTATTTATTTAACATTATTAGGAAGACCAACAGCTTACAATAACTTAATAGATTAGGTATACACAACAGTTAGCCATTTATAGATCTCCACGAATATGAATTCGGATATAAGTTAGATGTGTGTCGTATAAGGATCAAACAAATGATTATTGAACACTAAATTTCGAGAAAAAGTCTTGACTGAGCTGCCGTCTCACTGATTCTGGATTCGAATTAAAAATATCATAATCAAATTTCTTAGTATTTACGTTTAACGAATTACTCGCCCGCCACAGGAAAGTATTTTGGCGATAGTTAGTAGATACTAATGGAAGATGGATTGGAATATGGTCTCTTACTAACTAATATTATTAGTGTGATATCGGCAAATCGGAAATTACTTATCAAATCTTCCTAGAAATGTATAGCAGATCTCTTAAAATAGTTCCTATAAATATAATAAATACTTTTTAATTAGGCTTAACAAAACATTTTCTCGTAAATAGTGCATGTTTGAAATTGGAGTTTGTTGTTGTTTGAGGAAGAGTGATAGCAGTGTCTACCACAATAAATGCCGAATATTTTGATCGTGTATTTGAATTTGTTGTATCTAATTACAAAACTGTAATTAGATACAACAATATGAAAATGGATAGGTAGATATTGAAAGAGTGTTGATCACCCTACGTTCTGTCTGTTTACCATGTTCATTTTAATCAAAAGAGTAAATGGACTAAAATAAATAATACTAAGCTTTCTTAATCACTATTTAGTTTCGAATCCGTCTATTACCGAGATCATTTTAATCAAAAGAGTACATGGAAAAGTATTTATAATACTAGGCATTATTAATCGCTATTTATTAGCAATTTAAATTTCAGTGCAATTATATTTGGATATAAGATACTTATTCTAAAAGATATGCGTGACTAAAGTTTATATTCAAAAGTGTCCCGACAGTGATTATAAATCCGCTCTACTCATGGTTGATCAGCTCAAATCAAAACTAATAAACTTGATAATTCACGACAACACTATTTTTGTTTTGCTTTTGTTTCGCTGGGTCTTCTCTGTTGGGGTGCATTGGGTCCGGTGGTAGCAATAAAGCGCGACCGTCAGTATAAACACAAGGTCCGCCATAATAATAATACCTTAATATAGACAGAACCATTTAGACAATATGTAGTAAAATATAGCTAAAACTATAAATTTCGATGATTAAACTTAAACAATCTCTTTGACAATAACTTAATACAAGCCAGCTAAATGTAATTGCTATTATAAAATAATTTTTATAAATGTTTTCATACAATCCGTGTACCTAAATATATGTAACTAGAAATAATTATGTAAACTTAATTATATTACTACGAACATGTATTAACTATTTACAAGCGCTTTTTTAAAGTCTATTTGAATAAAAACCTTTTTTATTTTATTTTTTATTTTACATTATGATAAAGTGACAACCCATCAATTGTCATTTCAGTCTCTCTTATTAAATATTGTAGCATAAATATGCTGCCTCATGATAGAATGACTTCTCAAATTCAGACAGAATAATGAAACATAATGTATTGTAAACATTTAATTACTTTTATGAGGAAGTGCATTATGCAAGGGATTGCGAAAGGGTGAAGTTGACCACTATGGGTGCGCGAGGCATGTGCGCGAAACCCCGCGGCAAAACATCGAGGCAGCTAATGCCGGCCGGCTCACAGTCAGTGCCTGTCTTCCACAACACGCGTGCGTTCCTACGCAACAAACGCCACTCCTGAACGAACTTTTTCGTAAACTTATTTTCGCGCCTTTCTTAATTAGAATATTCTATTTTATATGGTGCGATTGTGGTTCTTGTGTGCCAGCATTATTTTTCTGTGAATTTTGAGTGGAAAGTGATGTGCTGTGCCAAAATGGAAATTTATTGGAATGACCCGTCGAATTTCTGATTGATACGGTAAGTTTTAGTTGTAAATCTTTAATAGTAATCTAATTATATTCTAACTAGATTTTTAGAAATTATTATAATGCAGTAATCGTATATCACTCTGTGATACAATCTATGATCAATACGTAAATGAAGAATAAATGTATTATCGACATATTCCTTATAGATAAAAAATATAAACAATTATACTTATCCTCTTTTTTAATGTATTCGAATAATTAATAAATAATTGTTTGTTATCATTTCATCTTTCTATGAATCTATGTATATCGGTAAAATGTAGAGGTTCATGTGTTCAAAATGTTATATATTCCATATGGTTTATGACCACACCATTACGTTCGCAAGCATAATCAAATCATAATCACTAGTAAAACGTAGTATAGATCAACTCTTCTACTATTAAATTAATCTATAGCCTTCAGGTATAAATTAACGTAAGGTATAAATGACTATAAATCATCAATTAAGTAGGCAGATTAGAGTGCTGTGTTAGATGATATGATCACCGCCTCCTCATCCTTCCTGATTGATCGCAGATGAAACAAGAGGTAAGTCTATATGGATATATGTAATTTTAATTAAACCATTCACTGACAATGTAGTATTGGCGAATGGTTAATTTAAAAATAATCCATATGGACTTCTCTCTTGTACATTTAAAGCTCCAAAGTGTTAGAGGGTGATTACACCCATGGACTAAGAACTCAACTACAAAAATCGCAATCTTTATCAAATAATATGTATTGTTACGAATCGAACCTTTTTTGGAACACTTTATATTCAAAATACTTGTGCTATTGTAAATTTTTATACGTCAATGTTAGTTCAAAGTTTTGTCCATTTTAATAAACCATAGTTCAAACATCCTTTTAACAGCGTATTATTGGTATATGTTTAATTTCCTTCCGATATTTTCCATGCATGTATTTTATTTAGGGAAGTAAATGGCATTTTTTAGACGAAATTAATAAATGATATAATAACAAACCAAACAATCCATCAAAAATCCAATCGGCCGGCACATCGATAATCGCGATAAAGTTGCAAACAACAAAATAATGGTAGAGTCGCGGAATTAACGCTCCTATTGTGTTAGTACAATAATCCGCTATCTAGGCCAGCCTCAGTGCTGCAGACGAACCTTTTGTCTTTCATGTTCGCCGTTAATAATGGCGGGCACCGAAACAGCCGCGCACAATACCGCGAAATGTGCGCGTTTTCATTTGCAAGACAAAACGCGCTTTGTTGTTGTGTCCGCTCAATACTAAATTTATAGCCGGTGGACTGAGAGCCGTATTGACGGCCGGCTAACGAACGACCAAACGCCATAAATGCATTTTGATCGGAACACAGATTAATGCGCGCTTTGATCTAGGCAAGCGGTGTTGCATCTGTAATGATGTTACTAAAACCTTCTGTTAATTTTCGTTTGTTACTTGTGGATTATTGCATTCGCTAATGAAATTTATATTCGCGACTCAGCACTTACATAATATTTAGATTAGTACCTAAATAGTTTTAAGTATCTGATGTTTTATTTATTTTATTTTGAAACAAACAGTCATACAAATCTATGCTAACAATATAAGTGCATTATAATTATAGACATTTAGTTTCCCTAATGATACATAAACACACTAAAAATGCATCTTTATCGATGATCTTGTATTATTATAATTTATGTCACATTAAATGGTGATTATACGTTTTATTTTTTTCAATGCAGCGCTATGTTATGCTCTAGCTAGCGGCTTTAACTTCAACTTCTAGATATTTCTGGCCAACCAAGCGATTTTTTAGGTATGGAACAGAAAGCCATGTGAGGCGGCAGATTTAGGTCATAAATTATAACACCCTTAATAGAATCATAGACGTACTTGCGGCTACTACTACTCTGAATAATTTCTTCATGAAAGAGACGTAAAATGATGCAAACGTACGCCGAGTTTATTTCACGTTTTGCATTTTGGAAAGTAATGGCACTCTAAGTATTCCAATAAACTGGCGCTTTCCTTTGAGGCAGAGCACCTGTTCTTTTCCATTGTTTCGATTATCGTTTATTAAAAGACGAGAAAATATGAGTCGACTTTTTGTGCTATAATCTGATATAAAGCTTCATTGACAACTGTGTTTTGTTTTCATTTGCGTTCGCATTTGCGATGAGCACGTGACCAATTTCAATATACGTTGCACGTCAATCTACGGTCCTCCAATAAGATCACAACTTTACTGATGTTTTCTACCATTGTGACCAACACCTCAGAGTGAGGGTCATGCTCGATGTTTTCTCGTCCACGTTTAAATTCGGCAAGCAATTTTTTTTATAGTGGTACAATATAAAACTTAAGGAGGACATATGTAAGACGATTCACTAAATATAATTTGCATGTCATCATGGATCTATTTTGATGTAAAATTAAACAAATTAAATTTCAGCACATTGTTCCTGGGACAAACTTGTATACACATTTATTTCCGTATTAAGTAAATTCGTAAGTCATAGGCAACGATAGTTGCTATGGAGTGATACAAATTATCTGACAGATAATCTGAGTCACTCCGTTGCGCCTGATCCATGCACGATTATATTTTGGACAGTTATACAATTTTACGATACTATTAATAAAGGGAAATATAATTTACGTTTATTAATCTAGCGGACGTTTGAAGGAGACTGTTTACATTATCGATCCAATAGATACTTCTAGGGAAGTTTAAAATTAGCATTTTGTTAATCTTTATACCTTTTACATTTATAGTAAAATATAATACGGTTCTTTTAAATTTTGAATCATTAAATGGTCATGACGGGCTTGGCACTGTATAGAGGTCCGTAGTTGCCCAAAAAACATTACAAAAGCTTAATTTAATAATTGAAATAGATATCCCTAAATCGTAAAATAATAATCCTTACAAACATACCTTAATATTTTGAAAGGACTTATCCAAGGAAACCCCACATAATGCGTAGACTAAATAACTGTATTTGATATTGCCTATCCAACCTTATTGCAAATGGGACCGTTCACCAAATATTAGGCGAGTCGAGCGCACGAGTATTTCTGCAACTTGAAAAACGTCCACCTTTTCTTATTTTTAATTATTTGATAGACAAATTTTAGTTGAACGTGAAAAATATACACGTTAATATAGGACAAAATCAAACAAAGTTATATTTTTTTAATATATAGAAAATCTTCATAAACTCTATTAATTACTACTATACACTAATAATAATTTTCATACGAGACAGACCCCTGCGTGCGGGTCCAATCATACTGGGCTGGTAATCATAATATACGATAATATTTTTAACTAATAGCATTCCTGCAAGGTAGTTCAAAGCAGGTGGTAGGAGGAGTCGTATCGTGTTGTACGATCCGTAGTTCAGAATTGGACCTTGGATATTGTTACCGAAAGTCAACAACAGTTACAAACAGAAGTTTTAACCACTATACTCTGATCTTACTTCAATTTTAAAAGGACGCGACGATGGGCGGTACGAACTTATTTTTTCTGGGCTAATATAGAAAAAAAATAGGAATGATATTTTTTTTTATTAATCAGGTAATGCTCGGTTAACGTTTAAGACAGAAAAAAGTCACAAACTATTCTTCAACAACCTACTTTTTTATTGAATAGTTATGAGATCGAATTAAGTAAGTCGAATTTTATCGAATAGATATTACTAAATGCATTCTTAAGCCTATTTATAGGATTCTTTATAATATGTTAGTCTTTCCATGAGTAAAACTTTTTTAGTCGCTAACGACCCTTCGAGACTAGTTACATTGCGCGCGGATTTGTATGCATCGCAGCTCAGTCTGTCTATTGTAGTTTCTCAATACGTCTCCTTAAATAAGATATTTATCTTCTTGTCTCTTATTAGGATTGATTTCCAATTAACTCTGAACAGACACGTTACAAGAAACATACATCTTCATCAATATATCTAATTAAGTCAACTTTTGATAAAAAATCTCCCATAGCAGTTTACTTGCGCATAAAATTTTTGTTAGGGTCTAACTCGAAGACAGACGCGAAAACCAAATAAAACCTCAGAACCCTACACATAAAGTTACACTCGAGACCAGAGAGTACGCGTCACAAAAGCGTCGTAATTGGCCCGTTCTTTTTCTACTTCCCTGAAGCATTCAGAGCCAATGAAACGTGTGCATTTAAATGACGTTCCACAGCTTTGTGGGGTCACACTAAAGTTGTTCGTGAAACCGCCAGTGCTGCTCCACGACTTTTGTTTAGCGTTAGCGACTGGGGGCTACTAAAGAACCTGCTTGTTAAGAAATCATTAGTCATGCTTATTTGAAAATGTAATAACGACACTGTTAGCAATGCAGCTATGTTAGGATGACAAAATTTTGTTCATAGATCAGTCTTTTGGTTTACAATTGACGTGTCCATTGATCTGGTTATTAGTGCATCGCTTTTGTGTTGCTATTCAATTACTTATGAATACTTATGACGTCTAAGTATTATAATACCTCAATGAACCATCAATTGTAAGAAAGAATGAACATTACACAAATATAGATGCATTTTGAATCTATTGTGCTTAATTGTTTGGTTAAAAGTATCCTGGATGGTACATTTCCCTTTTAAAAAACAGTACTTGGATCGATTGAAATCGGAGTTGAATACTTAATGATTTTTATGAGGTGTAACATTAATAGCGGATGAAATTTGAGGAGCGCATTCTACTCTCGATTTTGAATAAGTTAAACAAAAGTGAAATTATTTTTTAGTCCCCATACAAAATGCGTCAGCTGATTAACATTTTCGTACAGAAGCTAAGTTGATGCTATAGACATACAAAATGCGTAAACAATCCATGATCCAATATTTATGTTTATATTTAAGTATTTTCATAACCCAATAGCGGTGTTAACTATTTTTATTTTCTCAGCATTAAGACTGGCCACAAATAAAGCCTATCAGTAAAAAGAAAATTCGAACTTCCTGAGAACTAATGAACAACGGGACAGACAATTGCAGGCAATCCCCACTTTATCCCCGTAATGACCTTTAAACGCTTAAGTATAAAAAAAATTGCATTTTGATTTATATGTCTCTTCTTTATTAAATCTGCAATTTAGCAAATTCACCATCAGTTTGATCCCCTTTTCTTTTAGTTTTAAGACTTATTTTAGAGTTCATATATATATTTTTTAAAGACAATGTCCGCACTAGGGAATTTAATTATTGTGTCGGTGTTTGTTTGTAAAGTACCCCACTTTACAAACATATTATTATATGTAATAGACGAACACAAAATTACATCCAGACTCAGTACAACTATTTATGGTTCACACAAATAGTTGTCCGGCGCCGGAATCGAACCCGCGACACGAAGCGGTGAGGCGACTGATTTAGCCGCTACGCCATACGTGCAATCGATATTATGAAGCTGTGCGTTTGCATGTCCATTACCAATACAATGTCTTCGTTAAAATTTTAAAAAATCAGCTTTATTGCCTCAGATCTCAGCACGCACCACAAAACACACTTACATAACTACACATCCCTCCTTTCTCCTATTGAATTGACTCCCCCCTCACCCACTCTCATTCATTCTTTACAGCTTTTGTAGGAACGCTCAGGCTTTTTGTAACAATGCGCTCGACGTGAATAGTAGTTAACTGTCGAAATATTGTTAGCCGTGATGTCATCTTGGATACACCAAGTTTTTAATGAAACAGAAAGTCACACGTAGTTTCGATAGTTACTTTGACTGTCAATAGGGCAGAAAAATGCATTAAAATCACAAGCACTCCATTTTTTGTATTTATTTATGTAGGTATTGTTTTTCTTTAAAGAAGCTCTTTATAATTTTGGAACGCGCGTTGTGAAAGGGGGCTAAACGGAAAAAATTCTTACGAAAAGTTGTCACGACACTTTTTGCAGCTGTGCGGCGTGCGCATGTTTCTGTGTCTGTCTCTCTTTCTCTCTCTCTTATAGAAAGCAAACCAGATATTTTCATTTCTATTTCGCATTGAACAGTGTGATGTCGCGACGATTATTTTTGTTGAGTGCATACAGGTATTTTGTACATAATAAATAATAAGAAATAACTTCGTTCCATCCGGGTGACCCTTGACACCTCTCAAGTTTTTTTTAGATGCTTCTGTATTATTGGCTGATACGACTCACTATTATCGTTTGTTGCAAAACTGCCTTTATACACTTAACGGACTTATTAGGGATTATAAAAGAGGTTTAAATTTAACAAATCAATTAATTGATAACAAATCAGTATATTTGTGACAAATATAGTGCAAGAAGTGTTACTTGATAATAATATATGGCCCTATCTATCTATTTTATTTTACTTACATCCCTAATCTATATAGTTAATCCTGACTGACTGCTATGAACTGATGAAGCCTTTTAGGCTATATGATTTTTCTTTATATGACATTAGTAATATATTAGGGCAGAAAACGACTGAATTACACGGATAACCATGAAAAGGAAGCTGTTTGTATGAGTACGAAGAACGACAGAAGATGAAAAGATAAACAAGTGAAGAAAAAAGTTTTAGATTACCCTGGTCTGAAAGGCAAAGAAAAGGCTAAAGCAAAGAAGATAAAAGCTAACACTCCACCTGCATCGTTGGAAGAAGAGTTTTATTGCCTGGTTCGACATATTAAATTAAACTAATATATAAATAAGTACTTGATTGTGGTTTATAAGCAATAAATTGTCCCCCGTCGCTGTTACAACCGCCCCTGGTATGGGGGTCAGTTGTAACAGTAGCCCACATTACAACTTATTTATGTAATTGTCTATTGGAAGACAAATGTTTACTCTTTTGTTTAAAACGTTTAATAAGTTGTTAGTACTATTATTGCGATTTGTACGACCGATTAACGCGAACTTGTTACAACCGTACCCAGTCTACCCTAAACACAAATCATTTTTAAATATTTTTTTATTATGTTTTTATTTGTATTTGTTGTTATAGTGGCAATAGAAATACGTCATCTGTGAAACTATCAATTGTGTTTAACTATCACGGTTCGTAAGATACAGCCTGGTGGCACGGTCAGACGGACAGCGGAGTCTTAGTAATAAGGTCTCGATTTGCCCTTTGCGTGCGGAACCCTAAAACTGTATGTGCTTTATCACCATATAATGAGTAATTTATTGAAGTTATAACCAAAAACTTACAATTGCTGATACTGCCGTTCATTCGTGGAATTATCGCAGTAGTGTTACTTATTGGTAATTAGTTATTTTATGAACATATTTTCTGTAATGAAATTATGTTTTATTATAGAAAATATAATTATATTTATATTATATTGTTACTATAATACATCTTTATTTCAAGTCAGTGATAATAATTTTGGCTATATTTAACACAATTCAGTGTCATTCCACATTGTCCATGCTCGTTATTGATAATGTCAAGTGAAAATAGGTAGTTGAACAGTATTCAAATAGATATTTGGGTTAATAAATATAGATCTAACGCGCGTGGATTATAATAGAACACAATAGCTAAACGTAATCCTAGTCAAGTAATGGAATCAGGCGTTACTTTGCGGAAATCCGTACGTCCAACAAGTGTTTCAGTCCTCCACGGACCATCCTCAAGTTTTTTAGACGTATTCGAGCACTCGACGAGTCAGTATCTTAAACTGACAATTGGCGATATTAACATTACATATTAACTTTGTATTTTGAATGTATACCTAGTCTCCTAGGCTAACTGTAATGTTCATGTTTAATATAGTCTTCCTTATACATTTGACGTGTCCTATAACGGATTAAACTCACTATTATAGTCTAACATGGAACAGATTGAAACAAATATTAGGCTAATATTCGTATATTTATATCTATACTCGTAGGATCTACAGATTTTTGAGATATATTAGAAAAAATGTTTTACAATTGTAGTGTCACGCGGTGCATCCCCTAATCCCAAAAAATATAAATCCTATATAATCTTAACCACTGTGATAGTTATAAGATAACTCTTTATGGTACACCAAAAATTTAACAAGAAACAATGATGATAATGCATTACAAAATTGTACCATTACCTTATCACCAAATGTGATCTCTTACAGACAACTTAGAGCTAATCGTACTAACATTAACAACTTAAGTTAACTTGAAATGACTTTGTGTGCTTTCCTGTATTCGGCCAACATGGCTGATATAACAAATATTTATATTCATATTATTAATATGTATCTAAAATTTTTTGTTCGTCATTATAAATGGCTAAATTCATAATTTTTTACTCTAATTGTTTCAAATTAGTTTAGTTTGTACTTTAAGAAATTAAGTGAGGCACAAAAGAAGTGTGAGCAATTTTTAATTTATCTCATCAAAATATACTAACTAACTTTATTGAGTGAGGGCACACAAGATGTCCTTAAATGTTGGTGTCTATAGGATTGTCAGTTTTCGAAAAGGACTTCGGCAGATAGGGGGGGGGGGGGGTGTACTGATACTACTACGAAACCAAGTTAAATTCAAAGAACGGAAAGATATAGCTATATATATTGAGCACATGTGTGAGGTTAATCAATTCTATTCCATCGTCTGACTTAAAGCTCTTTGCATTCACAATTGTAACAAATTTAATAAAGTTTGTAATATTTAAAGAACATCAAGGTTGAATAAAAGTATAAACTGTAGTATTTGAGCAACTAAAGGCATTAGACAGTGCGGTGTAGAGATTTCTTATATGAATTGTGTGCCAGAATCTCATGCCATCAGAAATCTGATTCTGATTTTAGAAAATATGTAGACTATACTCGAGATTTAAAAAAAAAATAGCATTCAAGTTAAATGTTTTTACATAAGCCAAAAAATGAAAAACTGCGTGGCAGATAATAAATACTGAAACTGGTAAAAGAAGATTGAGAGAAACAGTAACACTAAATATTAATGATAAACTGATTTCAGACAAACAAACAAAAGTTTTTGCTACTGCAAAGGTTTCAGCCACATCTAGTGACGAGCACCAAATGAAATCTTTTTCCCAGATTTAGTTTTCGATTTGTTATGAATGATGATATTTTAAAAGTTTTTAAGAGCATATCTATATACCTATATCTATTGACATAACCTTGCATGGATAATATGGAAGGAATGTCATTAAATAAATTAGAATTAGAAAGACTACTTCACCGAATAGTTAATAAAAGGACTATCTGAGCTATGAGATACATGTACCATATTAAATACATGGTAATAATTGCTGATTTATATATAGATTAAATATACCCACACCAAAATTTTCCTCTTGTCATATTTTCCTCTAGTAACTCGATTCGCGATTACATTGTCTATCGATAATATACATAAAAGTGGAGTATTAAAGTAAACAATGGTTAGGTAGTAGGTACTAGGGGTGTAGGGGGGCTGGGCGATCGGTATTTGGTACTCGCATTGTCGTTGAATAACTTTTGTCCCTATTGTGTAGCTGAAAGTAGAGCCACAAAGACTCCACGGCGTGGAACATTAACCGAAATTCATCAGAGCGCCGATTGTTCGTTTCTTAATGGTGTTTGCAGCTAGATTTGTGTATATTTCGCTAGTTTATGATTATCTGTAGATGGTGTGGAGGTCGACTGAAAGGTTTATTATCTTATATTACATGGTTGAACTTTGTACACTCAAAGTCTTAGTTATGTTCACAAACTATTAGTTAAATAAATAAAAATTATAAATTTTATAAACATTTTTAAAAAAATGTTTAAAAAAAGGTTTTGATTGTCTATGTTAGTACATAATACATTTGGGAAATTGTATTATATTTCTGCGGCAACAGCGACTTATGGACTGAAGTATAAACTTATCGTCTTGTTAATTATATTGGTATTTGTTATGACTCTCGTTATGGGCCTGCCCGATATTTAACAACAGGAGCGGTTTCACGTCTACGCGTAATAACGTAGAGCGACAGTTGCACAAAACATTTTTAATGCATCTACCCGTCAGTCACCACCCTGAGTCGAGCTTTAATCCTCAAAACGAGTGCCGTTTAGTGACAACTTCTAAAAAATGCTTCATACACATTATACAATATCAATCATAAAGGATGACCAGTACAAGGGATACGTTTTTAGTAAAGTAACAAGTACACGCGGTTACATATCAAGCTATACATTTCCAATACAAGCTGACCTGTCATTGTATGGAAATCCTATACAACGCGTGATCAGCTTATACTGGAAATGTATAGCTTGATATGTAGACGTATGTACAAGGTTAGTAGTTTGTCTGCATCGCCCATTCGTCCACAGTAAACATTCAAAAAACCTTTTATTTACATTGAATAAGTCAAACCGTTAAAACACGTAACCAAACACATTGCACTTGGTCCGTAAGGTGATAACATCGACCTATTAATTTTTCCCATTTAAAATTCCACCATTGTGTTATACTATATATCGAATATACTTGATATTGTTCCAAGCTTCTATTTCTCATACTGTGTAATATAACAATAAGTTAAAAAATATCAAATAAAATTCTGCCTTAGAACTTGGGTTCCTATGTCATTTCTCAGTTACAGGACCATTACATGGCCAGGCGACCTTTAAAAATACAGCCGTAAGAACCGGTTCGTGAACAAGTGTGTAAATAATAACTGGCTTATCTTTAACATAATTTGCTCCTCTCCGCTTCTGTAGAAACTGGGTTTAAGTATTCGCCTAGGGTAAAAGTTGATCTGAAGTACAAGCCCGATAATTTTCTCATTAAAACAAGGTTGTAATATAACTAACTATGTAACTAGAAATAATAATGTATACAACTATATTGCTACAAACATGTTCTGACTAATTACAAGCGCTTTTTTAAAGTCTACCTGAATAAAAACCTTTTTTATTTATTTACTATAAGTATATATAAGTAATAGCATTATATATTTTAAAGTGTTTTAATCGGTATAAAATATAAACATTAAATAAAAAGTAACTGGTCAATTATTATTTATCAGCCACGTTATTTACAAACTAAACTATTTAGTTTGTAAATAACGTGGCTGTAAATCTGGATTATATGGACGCGAGAACTTATTTTTATTTTCTTCTGTAACTTGTTTAAAATTATATCGTATGTAACAATACTTTTTGTAAGATACAGATGGAAGGTTACCAAAAATGAATGCGACATATCCTAAATGTAACTCATAGATAAATGTTCGCAACGGAAAAGTTTAGCTTGTGACACGACCACAGGAACGGAAGTTACGATGGATTTGTTGTAAATGTTCTTCAGAATATTATGTATATATAAACATTATTTTGAATTCTTATTTATACAACCACTTCTTCATTAATTCGTATAAATACATAAACCTAAGTTCATTCGCGCAGCATTCTATCGTTCATTCAATACTATCAGAGCTGCGATGCGCCGTGCTAGCCACACGCGGCAGATATTGCTTCAGCCATTCTGCTGTAGACTTCGGATAGTGTGGGCACACTGGCTGTAACACCCGAATGCCGAATTATGAAGTCATAATGCTTATTTATTGTACAAAAATCAAATCATTTGTCTAAATTTTATTCGCTCTTAAAAGCTGTAACATCTTTCCTAGCGTATCAATCATAGATCGCAAACAGCTCCAAAATACAACTAAACTGTAAAGACAAACGCCTTTGAAGTTTCACACGGGTGATAAAAGGATAATCGTACCCGAGTTACCCGGGTTCTGTAAAGTGTCGCTTTACTTCGGAACCTCAGCACATCTTGCAAAGAGCTCGAATGAGGCCGGTCTACAAAGGGGACTAGAAAAATGGGTAACCTACTCCTACGGGCCTTACAAATCTTACTATTCATATCAACAGCCATAGAAATCGCGGCCAGGGTTACTTTTGTGGTATCGGGTAGATTTATAATACGCCTTTGTAAGATTCACCTGACGTATTCTGTTTTGTACGTATGATCTTTTTAAATTAAATTAAAAAGGCTTTATGATTTAGAAATTATATTAAAATGATGCTGGTTACTATACTATATAGAAATGGTTTTTATGTTGGTACTTATTTATATTTTTGTATTGTTTAACTATTACTTTATAGGTGCGGTGAAACACGTGGTCAATGTATTTTATTTTATTATTACTTATTGGGAAACAATAGACAGAATAATCATCATATTAGCCGAAATAGATGCACTGCTGGACAAGGACAGACACTATATTCATTATCTATCTATATAAATAAAAAAAACCGGCCAAGTGCGAGTCGGACTCGCACATGAAGGGTTCCGCAGCTGCAAGTATTTCAGTTGATTAAATGAAAGCAAATTGCGGTTTATAACGTATTAAAAAAACTACTTGCTAGATCTCGTTCAAACCAATTTTCGTTGTTAGTTTCTATGGTAATGTACATCACATATTTTTTTTAGTTTTATCATTCTCTTATTTTAGAAGTTACAGGGGGGGAGGGGGACACTCATTTTACCACTTTGGAAGTGTCTCTCGCGCAAACTATTCAGTTTAGACAAAAATGATATTAAAAACCGCAATATGATTTTTGAAGACCTATCCATAGACACCCCACATGTATGGGTACGATGAAAAATTTTTTTTTGCTTTTCATTTCTATGTATGGCGACTCCCCAAAAATATTGTTCTTTTTCTATTTTTGTGTAAAAATCGTAATGCGGTTCACAGAATACACATACTTACCAAGTTTCAGCAGTACAGCTCTTATAGTTTCGGAAAAAAGTGGCTGTGACATACGGACGGACAGACAGACAGACAGACATGACGAATCTATAAGGGTTTCGTTTTTTGCCATTTGGCTACGGAACCCTAAAAATGAATATTGCTAAGCGCATAACTCGAGAATGGCTCGACCAATTCGGAAATTTTTTGAACCTATTCTGGCAATTTTTATAAAATTTATTTTGTCAATTATTATACAAGATGTAACATAAATAGTGGATGTAGTTTAAGTAGCGCTATCTAGCCATAAAACTGAACTAATGAAACAAAATCAGTTTGTATACGGAATAAGATTTTTTGGCGTCTCATGCAAAATGCATCAGCTGATCGTTATCAACCTTATTTCGAGATGAACCTCACTAGTTGTGGGAAACGTACCACTTGAGGAGGTGATTAATAAAACAGTTCTTCAAGGCAAGTAGTTAAGCACGGATTGCTATGTAGCAAGTATGTACAGACGCCAGCACATCAAGCTACTCCAATCTGTTAAATTCCCCAATTTAAAGTTGAAAATCTATAAAAGAAATTTAATTTGGGGAAGAAACAGATTGGGGTAGCTTGATATGCTGGCGTCTGTACATATGTGTTCATGTGAACACATACATACTTGGAGCAGTTTCGTCAATCTAATTGGTTAATCAGCTTCTAAGTGAGAAGGTAAGCTCGGCTGAGTTTCATCTCAATTAACGGATAATCGGTAAATATGAAACAGTTGCGTGCTGTGTGGATGCCTGTACAAAAGGCTTGTAAGTGCGCTACCAACCGGCATCAACCTAGTTTTTTAGTATTGATCTCAATGTAATATCTATAAACATTTTTAAGACACGAGTCATAGGCGATAGCGCAGAGTTACATTGAGCGTAAAACAATGTAAGTAAGAAACCATGCTATACAAAGTTTAACGGAATTTATTTAAATTTGGAATCATATCCCGATTTAAAATGTGTGTGTAATTTTTCCTAACGCTTTAATGTGAGCGACACCTGAGTTGCCAAATAGACGGCGGTAAGAGGGCTCACAATTAGATCGCTTATTATCATAATTTTATTGTCGTCACACAATAGCGAAAATGTATACCTAAATTGATACATTGCCCAACGACACAAATGATTTGTGTCATTGAGAATATTTGTAGAACCCCGTTCAAGTTCTATTGAAACTACTGTATTATAAATTCCACAATATATAACTATAACATTAGCCTGCTTTTAACTAACCATTTTTTTTAGTTTTCTTTAATTAGTAAACATATACATGTAACGACATTTTCTATAAATTGTTTATTAAATAATTTATGTATACACACAATAAAACAATAACAATAACCTTCAAAAAGAAAAAGATTGCAAAAATGTACTGCTTATTTCAATAGAAATCCCTTGTAGCAGACCCGCTAGAGAAGAAACTAATTAGAAAAGAGCATAGCGTGTATAGCGTGTATATATATATACGAAATATATACGATGTATACAATTATTAGTATGAATTCATTCTTCAGAGTCAATTTGGAGTTCTTTTTCTTAGCGGTGTTTTATCAGTATATTTCAGAATTCAAAATTGGGTCTTAATAGTGATATTTCGGGCCAGAAGTTTCATTAACATTGACCATTCCGATATATTTAGACAGATTGCAACCTCAGTCGTGGATCATAGATGAAACATAGTAAAACGCTTTCGCTTTTACCTTACTCAATGCGACATTATCTTGAAAGAAACAAAATTACGCGCTATTCATCGCTGAGTATAATTTATAACTGAAGGTCCTGATGGAGCCTTTGAAATTATTTACAACATAAGGTTTCATTGATAACTTGCTCACTTATTGATGTCATAGTAACTGAGTCAATATCGCTAATCTCATTAATTCACCTATTCAATCAGTTTCCTAAGATGTTTGGAACAAATTATTGGAAGATACCTACATATTAAGTTATGTTTAGAAATATAGTATCCATACAGAAATACGGCATTAATTGCTATGCTTTAAAGTGATGCCGCGGCATCGAAAGGGATTTTCATTGCATGGCATTAACAGACGCGCCACAGGCTTAGTAGTGGGATAGGTAATGGTATCTAAGCGGCTAGTGTGCGCTGGCTCACGGCGAAATCCCTTGCCATGCCGTCCCGGTCTGCGTAGGCCTTTAGTCGCCTTTTACGACACCCACGCGAAGTAGTGAGCAGTGTGATAAAAGTAGGCGTTGAGGCGAGGACACATTGAACATATAGATTGGCTGTATTTAATTCAATTGTTAAACATTGTATATACACACATAATATAAGAAATTATAAAATATTCAATTTATTAGGTCTTGATACACGATTGGTTAACTTGTGGTCTCCTCGGCGTAGTCGTGTTTCGAGTTCAATTAAGCACAGGGCAACAATTTGAGTGAACCATATATATGGTTCACTCAAATTGTTGCCCTGTTCTACAACTATATAGTTGTTCTGAATATGGGTATCCTTTGTGTCAGTGAATTAATTGTATGTCTATAAATATGTCTTCCGCAGAACGGACGTCACCTTTCTAAAAAATATATTGATTTTTTTTTCCCACAAGGTAACGAGAATGAATTTAGACTCAACAAATCAGGGTTAGATACAAAATAAAACAATAGATTAAAAATCCATACCTAATATTTGTAGGAATTCAAAAATTGTAGATCGTGAGTGGATTGGTTTGTAGTCTGGCGCCGTCGCTCACAGCCTCCTAATCCGCTTATTTTTCTTCGTCAAAAAGTTGTTAATTTTTTAAAGTTGTATATTAAATTTTTAAACAGTGATTATTTAATCTGTGGAGTCGTATGAAAAAAGCCTAAAGATTAAGGGATAAAAATAAATAAAATCATTTATTTACGTGAATAAGGTAACAAAAACGTTTTTAACATATACGGATAGGTATCTCTTATTCTACTTTTAATTTCAGCGTGCAAATACACGCTGATTCAGAGCAAATTACATAAAATTTGAATACTTACTAAAAATCACCATACAATTTCAATAATTATTATTTTTTTATAAATTAAATAATAATGCATTATATTATATATAATATAATAAACACTAACGCACAGACTCACAATTTATAGTCGAGTTACTCATGTATACTATAAAAACATTTATCAATAACATTTAGATAAATTACTTAGAAACGGCTTGTGAGTAATTTATATGCCGTGGAAGTGGGTGCGAGGGGTCAACCAGCAAAAACATACAACCTATTAAAAGACTTAGGATTATAAAGAACTTCCGTTAGTTCTATATTAGAAGGAGTATCCAAAACGGCATTATTAGGATCATACCAAATTTGGCTAGGACGAGGGGGGAACACTGAGAGACATAGAAGGTGAGCGATGATGCATCACAGGGGGCCCCCCTCAAACATATCGGAGTCGCAAGTCTCAGACTCTTTAGTGGTCCCTCCTCTACCACGCGATGGACCCGGTTTCCGCTCGGTGAATCCCTGGAATGCTAAGAAGTTGGTCTTAAAAAATGATAGTGCTTTTAAGACACTGGGCACTTAATTAAATAATTGAATGCACATGCATATAGCTATTGTTAGCAGTACATGTGAGATTCGTTTTCTGTTACGACTTAAGGACTTCTTCTCTTGAAGAGGGCGAAACTGGAGCAGCAAAGTTCGTTCTTCGCCTATATAGATATAGTGATTTTTTAAAAAACTTTTTACTATACCAACCCTACAAATAAAAATCAGTGGTAAATCGGCGACAGCGATAGTAATAAAGCGTTCCTATTATTCATGACTGTATTAACTTAATGCGATTCAATAATGGCTATTCAACCTAATGGTAGGGGAGTGTGAGGTTTTTAACTTTTGTATGGAATTAAGGGTGTAGTTATAGATTGAGGTATTGTAGAAAACGTGGCAATAGTTTGAGTTTGAATAAATAAGGAAGGAAATAATCTTACTTATAAAAGATCTTACACTCGCCAGACGATGTATCCATGCGGTGTAAATCACACGGTTGAGTCTTAACGCCCAACAAGTCGCGGTTTAGATGTCCGGAAGTACCTTACCTTAGATGCCATACATATTGTTGTGAGAACATATAGATGTTCTCACAACAATATATATATATATATATATATATATATATATATATATATATATATATATATTATATAAGCGCTGAATTCATCTTCTATAGATATCTCTATATCTATCATAGGATAGATATAGAGATATCTATAGAAGATGAATTCAGCGCTTTTATTATGTATCTTATAGAAACTAAGCGATAGCGACATTTGCGGGATCGTTGTTTTTGGATTATAAGTTTGTACAAGGTCGTTAGAAACTCTCGTGGCGCTATACACAGTCCAATATATTGTACTAGCCGAGCGAGGATACGAACGCAACTCGGCGCGACCACCATCACCCTCCATGACCCTTATACTCTATCCATTCGTTTATCTTTTTCATACATCGAGACATTTCGAAATTAGTGTAGCTAGTAACCGAATCGATTTGAAATAAAAATCGATTTATTGAAGAAGAACTTTTAATTGATTTAATGCATCGAAATATATATTATTATAAATATATTTATCCATAGTTCGAATAAACGTTATCAGTTGATACAACAATAAACTGTCGCATCTGGTGGTGGTAAATACTTCGTATTGTGTAGTGGAAGAAGAAAGAGTAATATAGTCTTAAATCGTTATTTTTATTACACTTTCTTCTTTCACTACACAATACGAAGTATTTAATAGGAAGCATTGCCAGAGTCAATGCTAGAGTTCAATTTATGATACTTAAGCTGTAGTAGCGTTTCGTGTTTTGTTTCGTTGCAAGTAAGCTCTATTAAAATCAAAAGAGAGAAGATCTGTTGCACAGCTCTCTTTTCGACCATATAATATGACATTTTGCTTATAGATAGGTACATAGGTTTGCTTTATGATATTTATCTGGACCATGGGTCTCTCCTCGGTAAGCATACAGCTTACTCGATGGGAAGCAGTAACGCTTGGAACACAGTTCTGACCTAACCTAACTGCTATAACCTGCTAAGTGTTCTACATATCACTCTTAGCAGGTTATAGTAAAGGTCTGCTGTCCAGCAGACCTGCTCATAGAGGTAATGATCGAAAAGTTTTACCAAACATAATGCTACTGTTTAGCGCTACCAGTTTTTCGTTGCCAATTCTCTCTTCTATATAAATACAATGATCTCTTATTTTAGTCACAGTTTAAACTGCAGTTACCACAACACCGCGGTAGTTGGAAAAGGGCCAAAGTGTCATTTTTATCGATTGAACTAAACAATGGACCGGCTGTCACACAATAGTTGTGAATGGCAAGCGATGTAGATTAGGCAGCATCCCTCTCAGCGGATCATGGAGGCCCGGATTTTATCTCGTAGCCTAAACACGAGGCTTAACTTTTAAGGCGATAATACGCAATTTACTTGTAAAACGTATTAAACGTTTAATACTACACACAACAAATATATTATGATTAATCGAATGAGAGAAATTAAAAATATTTTTGAATACGTAACGAATGATATAAGGTAGGTAAATGAAATATTGGGTTTGGCCTGTTGGCGTGGTTGGCAAATGCTTGCTTTTCACGCCCCGGAGGTCGTGGGTTCGATTTCCACCCAGGAAATATATCTGTGTGATTGAATATGTCTGTTGGTCCTATGTCTAAGTATCTGTATAAGTATTTATTTACAAAAGAAAAGTAGAAGATATATGTAGTCTCAGATATTTGTCTGCATGAACATGTCTGTTTGTCCTGAGTCTATATAACTATGTATTTACAAAAAAGTATTACATATATGTAGTATCTATCTATCTATAGCTCTGCTTAGTTTGAGATCAGATGGCCGTGTGTACATAATGTCCCATACATCTACAAATTTTGAGCAAAATATGTGAAGCCGGCAATTTTTACACAATTTTGAATGCTTCAAATGCAGCCACGTTCCTCCTGTACCGATTAGGAATTGAAGTGGTCGCTATTAACGAAATCAGTCGGAATGAGAGAAATTAAAAATTATTATCATAGCCAACAGGGGGGCTACCAGCTAAGTCGCCGAACATCGGGATAGTGATCGGCGTTCAAATAAATATCGTCACATGTGCTCATGGAAGCCGATTTAACGATTGATTAAGTCATTTTTAATCTTTATTTATTTGAGCGCCGATCACTATCCCGATGTTCGGCGACTTAGCCGGTAGCCTCCCATATAGAATAAGATTTTAGTAGGTAATATTTTATAAAGAATACATTTTCGAACATACGATTACCATATTGTAAGTCGATACAACAACATCACTTAACGTTGTAACGAAAAAAAAAAACAAGGAAATCTGTCAACAAACAGAGGAAATCAAAGTAGTAGACCGCAAATCGCGGCCGGTTTAAGTGAGTTCAAATACGAAAAAAGGGGAGAATGGTGACGTTCTATTGTAACAGGAAATCACTTCGGCGCACAGAGCTAAAGCACTAGATGAGACTAATCTTGACAAAAACGATTTGTTGCTGCCGATTTACGTTGTAAACCCTACCGTACAGGACCGAATGTATAAAAAAACAGTCATACATATGATGAAATTTTTAATAAATATTTTTTTTTACTGTAAAATGTATAATAGTGATTATGACTAACTACGTTGTAAACCCTGTACTGTCTATATTATGAACTTAATAAATTTGATATGTACAGACGCCAGCACACCCAGCTACCAAAATCTGTCAAATTTCTTTTATGGATTTTCAACTTTATCACATAAGCATAAGGTTCACTTTCAATTGGAGAAATTTGACAGATTGGGGTAGCTTGATATGCTGGCGTCTGTACATTGGTATAACAAAATAAAAAATATGAATATACACACATCAACACAATCTAGGGATATTGAACATTTCATTGATTATCTAGAAAACTATAAACATTTTGTTATGACTGTAAATGGAAGAATTAAAGATAATTTCATGGCCGATATTTAAACATTAACAACACGATGCGATTTTGTTTTTCTAATTAATAAAAGTCTTAAATTAATTAAGCCATAGAAAATTACTGAGTGAACAAAAACATTTTATTCTTATAAAATTATTCAATCGAATTAAATGAATAAAAATCTTACCAAATCTGATAATCAGTAATCGGTATTTCCTCCTCTAACATTAATCACACAGCGGCAACGATTTTCCATACTTAAAATTAAGGTGTCAATGTCTTGCTGGGGTATGCAGTCCCAAGTTCTTTTTAAATGTTCGAAAAGTTGTTCTTCTGTTGTCAAGTTGGGCGGAAAATCCCTCAATGCTCTTCGCTGTAACATGTCCCAGGCGTGTTCAATTGGGTTTAAGTCTGGCGACTGTGGAGGCCAATCTAATACCTGAACATCGTGTTCTCGAAGGGCGGCCCTCACCAGCCGCGCTGTATGGGAAGGTGCATTGTCATGCATGAGCTGAAATTCTTGCCCCGTTAGGGCCCTGAGCGGGACAATGACACGTTCTACTACCTCCTCACGGTATCTATGGGCAGTCATGCTGCCCTGAATCCAAATGAGTTGGGTTCGTCCGCCGATTCGTATTCCTGCCCACACCATAATTGTCCCGCCTTGGTAAGAGTGGACCTCCTGTGGATGTCGGAGACGGCTGACCCTGCCTGGAGTTCTCCAAACGCGTGTTCGTCTCGAATCTGGATGAAATCCATAGCGGGACTCATCAGTGAACAGCACCAATGACCATTGTTGATCACTCCATGTCAAATGTTCTTGAGCCCATAAAAGTCGCCTACCGCGATTGCCACGTCGCAGCGCTGGGACTCGTAGCGGTCTGCGAGCATGAAGACCAACTTCATGCAGCCTCCTTCGCACGGTTTGGTCGCTCACCAGCAGCTGCTGACCCTCCTGGAGCCTTTGCACTAGTTGCATCGCTGTGATATTGGGTAGTCTTCTGGCGGTCATTTGGAGAAATCGATCCTGTCTCTGAGTGGTAACACGATATCTACCTGTGTGCCGTTCTGCCACATCTCCAGTAGCGCGATAACGTGACCACAGCCTGGATACCACATTTTGGCTTGTGCCCAGAGACTCAGCAACGACGCGTTGAATAGCACCGTTTTGTAACATGCCAACTGCCCGTAACATTTCATCTCGACTCAAATGATGGCGTGGCATGACGCTAAAAAGCTTACACAACCAATTGAGAAAAGAAAATAAAACAATTTATCAGGTTTTCTTCAATTAACACGCAAAAAAAATTTTAATGCAACTTCTTGAAATTAGATACAACTCAAGATTGCGCTGTGCTTTGCGTGTTTTCATTTGTTTCTCATTTTAATTTTTAAATTTTGAATAAAGAATAGACAAGGTTTAAATCTGTAAATAAACTTTTTAAGGAAACTAAATAGGTTTTAAACAATAAAGCCATGTTTGATTTCAAAATAACGTATCCCTAGACTTTGTTGATGTGTGTACATATACCTACCAGATATATTTCTGCCTATCAGTTCTGAACTAATGAAAATACTGTCTTTTACACTAAACTAATATAGCTCTTATAAAAGGTTTACATAGAACTGTCAACCTACAGAAACTGCGTATTATACGCATACCGGGCACAGAATAGATTCAAGCGAATGTCTTAACGTGTCACTTGTTTTTACTTGATCTTTGGCTCCAAAACTATAAAGACACAACATAGTTCTTATGAGATGGACATTGTGTCTTCTCTATGTCCTTCTCATAAGATCTACATTAGAAAGAAAAGCAACGATGTTAAAATGAATTTATTTGGTATTGCATGGAATCGCTTTCATATATTTATATACTAAAGATATATAAACTTTATATAATATTATTTATGTAACCGTTAGAAAGGCCCCCACCTCTAACTATAATGAAATCATCTTGGAAAATAGCTGATAGTCTTACACAGGACCGATATGAACCACACATAGTTAAGAACCACCGCAAGGAAACTGGCTATCAAAAGAAAAAATCGCAACGTAATCAATCCCTCCTTTTGGGACTACGATACTACAGACAGAAAGAGACATACAGACGAACAGACTTTGACTTCAAACTTATAACACAGACACACAAACACACAAATAACGTTAATGTCTACGTCAAACTTAACACTTTTTTACTCTTTTTATGTCGAGGGTTAATAAGCTAAACTAAACTTAAATAATAATTTGATAAGCAAACATTTTTTTAATCAGTTGATAAAGCTGAAAGGCATGTATGAAGAATATAATGACAGTAATCGAGGCAAAAGACGTGTGCAAAGATCGTGACAAATGGAAATCCGTTGTCTCTGCCTACCCCTCTGGGAAACAGGCGTGAGTCTATGTATGTATGTATGATAAACCTTTGAGTTTGAGATGCTTGGTAAATCATTTTAAGCTAAGACGCTGGGTGGATGGGGCTGTGGTGTTTACTTTTCTCGCCAAGTGATCTCATACGTTGTTAAACACTTCGGCTGTCTAATATGATTTTTTTTACCACTTTACTACTTAGTATAAGTAGTAAAAAAGTTAGCCAGCACCGCTATTGTGCAAATAATTTTGCATAATAGCGCTGAATAAATTGGTTATATAACGAATGAGAAACTTCTTGCTAAGTCCTGATTGTTGCGAACCAAACTAAAATTTTATTCTATTTCATTCCACCCGCAAATACCGATTATTTTGCTCTTAATTGTAAAAAAATGTTGGGTTATGAATAAATGATTATTATTATTTATTCCAATCATGCAGCGGTATTACTTGATGCTTATTCCTCTTGTGGTCTGTTTTGGTATGTATACAATATGAATTTTTATTTATTTATTACAGATATCTTATTGCTAACAGATAATTCCATGCACAATATGTGGTACAATCATAATAATTTATATTCATAATCTATAGTACTTAGCTAATTTGTTAACCATGTTAAAAAAAGTGAAAAGTTTTCTAATATTATGTATATACTACATAATATTAGTAAAACTTCCGTAGGAGAATGTCTAACTTACCTGAATCCATGGCATTGAAAATTTGTATGGACTAAAAAAATGTTGACACCTTTCACCGGGTTTCTTCGCTTTCTGGCTAGATTCATTATGTTTGTATGATGATCAGTTGGCCACAACAATAATAATAATATAATAAATAAATTTAGTATATATAATAAATTTAGTAAGGATATTAGAATGGAATTTGGGTTGGACAAATGCGCAGTAATGATGGCTTCAAAAGGCAAAATCAAAAACTCACCTCATTTTGAAATTCCTGATGTGGGACCTATCAATGGCTTAAGCACCCATGAGACGTACAAATATTTAGGAATGGAACAATGTTTAGGCCTTGATCATAAGAAGTTGAAAAATTCATTTAAAAATAATTATCTCAAAAGGGTGAAAATAGTTTTGAAAAGTTATTTAAGTGGAAACAATAAAATAAGAGCGCTTAACTCATGTGCTTTTCCATTGATCGGTTATTCATTCGGAGTTTTAAAGTGGAGCCAGACGGAATTAGAGACTATCGATCGTAAATTGCGTACCACTATGACAAAGTTTCGTATGCATCACCCCAGGGCGTCTATGATGAGACTATATTTACCCAGAAAACTAGGGGTAGTAGGGGGCTTCTAAATTTAACTAATATGTGTAATGTGGAAGTAAATAAATTAAGAATGTTTTTTAGGAATCAGTCAAAACCTGGCTACCCTGAAATAGTGGCATGTGATTTACGATTTACTCCTTTGAACCTGTCATATTCTGAGATCAATCTTCCAATTATAAGTATAGGAAACCGAATTGAAACCTGGAGAAATAAAGAGCTGCATGGACGATTTTATCATGTTCTGAAAGATCAAAACACAGACCTTAAGGCCTCCGTACACTGGCTACAACATGGTGATTTGTACGGAGAAACCGAGGGACTCTTGTTGGCGATGCAAGATCAGGTGGTTGCAACGAGAAACTACCATAAGTACATTATGAAGGACAATACGGTGGACATACGTAGAGCCTGTGGTGTCGCAGGGGAAACTCTGCGACACATAACATCTGGATGTTCTTCTCTTGCAGCCACTGAATACTTGTACCGCCACAATTCTGTTGCTAAAATCATCCATCAGCAACTTGCTTTAGATCGCCAACTTCTGCCGGGCCCAAGGGTTCCGTACTTCAAATATAATCCTGAAGCGGTCTTGGAAAATGACAGGTTTAAAATATACTGGGATCATCCCGTGCTGACTGACCGAATGGTAGGTGCCAATCGACCCGATATTGTCGTCATTGACAAACATACGAAAAAGACATCCTTTGTGGATATAACAATACCGTATGATAAAACATATCTAACGCAGAAAAAGAAAAAAATTCAAAACACCTTGATCTGAGTTTTGAATATGCGCAAATTTGGAGAACCGAAAGACCTGCGATCATACCTATTGTTATATCCACAAATGGAGTTATTCCTAAATCCCTGAAAATCAACCTTGCAAGTTTAGGGCTTGATATCTGGCTGGAGAGTTACATGCAGAAGGCGGTTCTGCTGGCGAATGCCAGGGTTGTGCGGAAATTTGTCTCCATGTAGGCCAAATATTGTATAAGTTGTATTTGTGTTAAAATACTCTTGTATGATATCTTGTAAATAATATTGGTAATAAACATGTGATATTATAATATGTAATATATAGGGACAATGTCACACAGATCATCCTAGCCCCAAACTAAGCAAAGCTTGTACTATGGGTACCAGGTGACGATATACATACTTATATAGATAGATAAAAGAAAAAGAATGAAAAAGATCTGTTTTCTTAAAGAGATAGTACGTTGGAAGTGCAAAAGAACTGGTGACTCTTGAGTTTCCAATCTCTTTATGCTCATTGTGACTGCAGCAGCAGAACAGCTGAAAACGAATAAATAGGAAAATAGTTATGCAACCTTCACAATTTCTTACCAAATCATCAAATACCTATGCTATGATTTACGGTTTAAGACATTTATTTCTCAAAAAAGAATACAATTCACTTATTATTGAGAAATACAAGTAATAAGGAACAGACACTAAAACTATAATAATATAAAATTAAATGTATTGTGTTAGTAATTGCATAAGTTAGGTGGTTAGTAAAGATAACTTATATTATAACTTATATTCTTAGATAAAGGTACTTTAATTTCCAATTCGATGATGATTCAATGATTTCGATGATCTCGGTTTCAGATTAACGTTGTTTCCTTACATCCGCTACCCACGTTAAACTATAGAAATGGCTTATGTGTTCATCGGATATTTAAGCTATATTACTATAAAGTTTCATCAAATTCCGTTCCGTAGTTTTTGCGTGAAAGTGTATCAAACAACCACACACTCTATACATCCATACTCACAAACTTTATTATTTATCATATTAGTAAGATTATTCCTAGTATTAATGAGCTAGGATGTGTCAAATCCTTTACGAGTAATGCCAATAATTAGCTTAGCTGTTTTCATAAAAAATCCAATTCATCAGATAATAATATTCCATCTATTACACTATGAGAGTAAGAATTCATTATAAGCAGATATTAAACTAAAATTTAAATAAAAAGACATTAAATTCAATTAATTAAGTACAATTGTACTTGTTACGTATTCAATATTGCTAGCAGTTGATATAATAGCTAACATAATAAAATACAAATTATGTCTGATGATCTAGTCCATTCATCAGTAGTCATTGATATCGATCCACATGCTTGGGAGCTACGATGTTACTAAAGAACTGACGCACAACACAACATAGGCATAAGATAGGAAGTAACAATTAATCTTCATGTTCAGAAATTGTTGTACGGTCACAAAACCTACTTTTTTTTTATAAGGCAGGGAGAAAGCCTGCGCATGCCACCGGCAAAAAGTGTGTTTGTCGGACTTGCAGCGACTAAACCTAACCTGCCGTGGACGCCCTGCCAGATGCGAGGAGCCCAGGTAACGCGGGTATGCTGCTCCTGTGCCCCCCTTTGCGCCATGTCCCTGATGTCGGGACAGCAAGCGTGGCTAAAGTAGAGGACACTTCTCATAGTGCCACCGCAGCCCCGAGGGCACAAATACAATATCATATTAAATATATTCTTTCCCTTTTTGATACGGGACCCTATTAGTAAGACTTAGCTGTCTGTGTGTCCGTCTGTCTCATAACCGTAATAGTTAGACAGTTGAAATTTTCACAGATGATGCATACTGTAGCCGCTATTACATCTATACATATAATAAAATCGTAGGAAAGTCAAAACTGTACATTGAATTTTTTTTAAAGGATACTTGGTGCGTGATGTTCTACTCTGTCAAGAAAGTACCGGGAAAAGATCAATAATATACGAAATGTTTGTTATTCATCCAAATTTATTTTATCACCTTCAAAGTATGCTCCTTCAGAAAAGATACACTTACGCCAACGAATAATCCATTCATCAAAACATTTTTTAAACGCTGCTTTCGGAATTGAGTTCAGTTCTCGCCGCGAATTCACCTTTATGTCTTCTACCGATTGAAAACGGGTACCACGAAGTGGTAATTTGAGTTAAGGAAAAAGAAAGAAGTCAGCTGGAGCCATATCTGGTGAATATGGTGGTTGCTGGATGGTATTTGTTGAGTGTTTGGTCAAACATTCGTTCACAATGATGGCCTTGTGCGAAGGCGCATTATCGTGGTGCAAAATCTAAGAATTTTCTTTCCACAAATCTGGCCTTTTTCGTCGAATTTGCTCTCTTAAACGCCGCATGACGCTCAAATAATACGCTTTATTTACCGTTCGACCTTCCAATTAGAATTCAGAGTGCACAACACCGCGATAGTTAAAGAAAACAGTCAACATGACTTTGACTTTTGATCGATTTTGGCGTGGTTTTTTCGGTTTCGGTTCAGTTGGAAGGCGCCACTCCGAAGCTTGTTGACTAGTTTGCATGTCAAACTCGTAAACCCACGTCTCATCACCAGTAACAATGCGTTTCATGAATGTTGGGTCGGAATTGACTCGTTCTACCATGTCCTCAGCGACTTTCATGCGATTGAGTTTTTGGAGAAAATTCAGATCTTTTGGGACTAGCCGAGCGGCAACATGTTTCATACCCAAATGATTAGTTAAAATGGTACGAATCGACTCGTGAGATACAGAAATTTCGGCGGCTATCTCTCTCAGAGTTGAATGAGGATTATCAGTCACTATTTCCTTCACTTTTGCGATGTTAACTTCAGTTGCAGACGTTGATGGCCTACCAGAGCGAGGCAAATCTTTCATCACATCTCGACCGCTTTTGAACGCTTTGAACCACTCATATCTACGAGTTTTTGATAAAGTCGATTCACCGTAAGCCTTCTGTAACATTTTCAGTGACTCCGAACACGAAATTCCATTAGCGATGCAAAATTTAAGACAAACTCTTTGTTCGATATTTTTGTCCATTATGAAATTCGCAATACACACTACATATGATATTACTAAAACCAGCACTGTATTTAATATAAAAAACAGATGCAACTCAAACTCCGCGTAAAAATAGAAAACAGTTGTGCCAATCTAACAACAACAAAAAAAAACAAAAATTTTAATTTGGAACCATAAACAAATCATCCATTCCCGATACTTTTTTGACTGAATGTACAATCGATATCGAAGCCATAAATATAGTTTTTAGATTTTTTGTCTGTTTGTCTGTATGTACGTCCTGGCTAAACTCAAAAGGTACTGTATGGATTACTTCAAATTTTGCATGAATATTACTAAGAAGTTTGGTCAACATATAGGCTACATAATATCACGCTATCACCTACGGGGGAAGAGCTATATATAAAATTTATAGAGCAATTTATAAAATTTAACGCGGGTAAAACCACGTGACACAGCTAGTATAGAATAAAATAAATATATAAGGGGGCTCTCATACAAAAAACGTGATTGTTTTCCCTCGTTTTTTTATAGGTAATGGTGCGGAACCCCTCGTACACGAGTCCGACTCGCACTTGTTCCCTTTTTTTGAGAGGTTGTCTACAGTTATGTCGTGTTTTTTCTGCAGATTCTTTTTAATCCATATGTACCAACAATATGTTCACATTGTCAATGTTAACGGGTCTTCATTATAATCCCCATTATAATACCCCAAAACGGCTTTGGAGTTTGATGCAATTTGATGCAATACCCGTTAGGGTATTCATTATAATCCCTTGTTCCTGATCTTAATAGTAATACAGCTCACGGCAATGTTTGAAGCCTCAAAACAGTCTACAATACTTCTTTTGTATGCTTCGGTAGAAACTCGTCCTTGTAAATTTTGCAACTTTTAATGTTAACATTCTGCTAAAAAAATAAACTGACCTTGCTAATTACCAATCTTTGATAGAAATCTTTGTTACTTATTTTACTATTTGCTTAGTAAAATAATAATTCCGTTATATTCATGTTTCTGATTTAATTGTTCTAATCTTTAGAGATAGAACTCGTAATTAGAAGCTAATTAATCCCATTAAGGCAAATATTCCGGACATTCATAAAACATTTCGTATATTTAGTCCAACTTTAGGTTATTTACTTGAAAATGGAGTAACTTTAATTTATTATATCAATCGAGGTTTATATGTATGTTCTCTACAGACTTCAAAACAGCTCGAACTATTTTGATGTAATTTTCAGTTAACTGCACGTTGACTACACGTGTGGCGGAGCGGCTAAGACAGTCGCCTCGCCGCTTCGTGTCGCGGGTTCTGAGTCCCACGCCGGATAACTATTTGTGTGGCCCATAAATAGTCTGGATGTAATTTTGGTTCGTCTATTATATGTTTGTAAAGTACCCCGCGACACAGGGATAAGATTCCTTAGTGCAGGCGTTGTCTATTAAAAAGAAATCTTCATAATAACCCAGATACATCCTGCACAGTTTGATTACAATTGGACCCTTCACATTTTTTTTATTGTTACTAATTTGATAGTTTTTTAGGTAACATACATATAAACATCTGTAGGATAAATTTTTGCGGAAAATATATTTAGCTCCAAATAAATCCACCTATGCTTCCTATGGACTCCAAAATGGTTGTAGTGGTTTTGGAGTTTGATGCAATTTTCAAACAATCTTTTTACTAGCCACGAGCATGATCCTGTAAAGTTTAGTAGTGCTTAGCAATTGTTATATGGAATATTGATTTGGTTGTTTGGTAATTTAGTTTATTAAACAATGCCATAACACTATATACTAATACCTTTTTTAAATTATTTTTTTAAAAGACAACGCCCGCTTTTTGTTTTCTTTTCTCTGTGTCGCGGGGTACTTTACAAACATATAATAGACGGACACTACATCCAGACTCAAAACAACTATTTATGGGTCACACAAATAGTTGTCCAGCGCGGGATTCGAACCCGCAACACGAAGCGGTGAGGCGACTATCTTAGCCGCTGCGCCACACCTGCAGTCAATATGAATGTATGTATTGTATATTGTACCTATCTCTATTCCAGATCCTGTCTAAATCTCTGCTCAACCATTTTTCTGTAATCGAGTAACAAAAATCCAAAGATACAAACTTACATATTTATAGTATCAGTAGTATCTATGTATGATTAAAGAAGATAGTAGGTAAGACTTCGAAAATCTTTATAAGAATCTTGTAAGCCTTTATCCAAAAGGTATCTGGATCGTCCCTCGTTAAAAGCGTTGTCTTAGTGCTCTAATTATTACGTCCACATTGTGTTACGATATCATATTTGTCGACAATGGCGTCCTTTATGTAGCAAACAATCGTGTTGCTGATGAATTTCGGTCTATGTCTACGCGGTGTCTTTGTTCAACCCACCCTGCCCCCACCAGTGGACAACACAATGGGACAAAAGTTGTTCAATAGCGCAAGCACCTAATACCAGCCCACCCTCCTTTGTTTCGCGTAATGTTCGACTTTTATGGATATTTTCAATGGATCGGCTATAATCTGGTGAATGTAGTCGCGAACTCTTGCCCATTATCGCTTATAGCTTTTGGAAAGTAAATTTTCTTTATATGGATGTACACAATGTTAGAAAGAATAGCTGAAACCTGAAAATGTTAAGTTATTATTTTTAATATGAAGTCTTTGTCACAGTTACAATAGCGTTAAAACATTTACTTACTTAAATACAAAATAAGCAAAACATATTTGTGATTCTTCTTTTCTTTATTTACTTCGGTGCTTTAATTATTACGTAACCGACAACTTAAAGGAGTGTTATGATTTTTACGGTTTGTTTTTTTTATGTAATTTTTACAGTTACTCTAGGAGTCTAGGAGACTTTCACTGTTACTCTGGATTATAAGGCGAGCTCAGAACAACTACAAACCAAGCGAAGGCATCCCGTTTGAGGCTTGAACTTCAACTTATTGACGAGCGATGCTTGAGAGCGTATTTCAAAGTTTATTTATGTATGTAATCTAGTTGCCAAATTGAGTAGCAGTGCTTACTACAAAACTTCTGATTATTTAAGTGACAAAACAGCTTGGGATTGAGTCGCTCTAAATTAACACATTCAAATACAATGTAACTTTATGTAAGGAATAAATATTTTAAAAAAGGATTCCTACTGAGTTTTCTGGCAGTGTTTCTCAGTAGCTGCCACATCATGCACTGCACGGTAGGGTAAAAAAAATTGACGATTCCACACAAATGTAATATTTTAACGGAATAAATGACTTTTTGATTTGATTTAGTGAACAAAACAAATTTATTGATACGTAAGGTTGTTTTTTTTCAGCTTGGAAGACTTTTACTGTTTCACCGGTTAATAGAGGCTCTGGGAAATCTCGTCCATTTGGAGATCAGAGAAGGCATCTTAACGATAAGAGTCATTGAGGTTGTCAGTAGCATAAGCTTTATGGCGTTTCGCTGTAGAAGATATAAATCAAATGTTATCAGAAAATATACTTGAGAATAAATCGTTGCATCAAACAACGAAGTATAACGATTGCACTTTTGCGTGGCATACTTATAGTTGATCTGAATCTGGGTGTGCTTTGTGTCCTTGATTGCTTGTTTATAAAGTCTTCATGACTTTCATATACGTAGCGCGAACGTTCTTTTAGAAAATAAATTATACTATATAGATAGATTAACTCATTATTGTACACCAATAGTAAAATCACACAATCATAGGAGCATATAATTACAATGTATTCAATCGGCGGTCTTTTCACTAAAGTGCAGTCAATACTAATAATACTCAGGGGTCTTTGCAAAATGAAAAGCGATCGATATCTTCCTCCAACCTGTTGTTAAATAACACGCATCGTTAAACCGCTTCCATTGGACACGAAGTTCCAAATTCAAATTTTATCCATTTCACCTGAATGAATGGATGTTTATCACCGTGCGTTTCATTAGAAACTTCACAGCTCGCTACCACTCTGTGGAATCAATTAAATGCTGAGGTATTTACGATCCAGTATGGCAGGGCAACATACAAGGATTATTCCATTCTTAAAGGCCGGCAACGTACAGTCGCCAGAACATCCAGCTACCCCAATTTGTCAAATATCTTTTAGAGATTTTCAACTTTATCACAAATGCACAAGGTTCACTTTCAATTGGGGAAATTTGACAGATTGAGGTAACTGGATGTGCTTGCGTCTGTACTTGTAGCCTCTCTGGTGTTGCTAGTGTTCATGGGCAGCGGTGGTTACTTACTATCAGGTGCCCCATCTCCTTGTTGGCCTTGCTATTTTGTATATGAAATACAAAAAAAAACAAAAAAGCTTCTATTTCACTGGCTCGACCACGTGGCTAAGGCAATTTATTTAATAGCCTCATTCAGTTTATTTTTATATATGCTTCTAAAAATAAACCAAGAAAGTGTATTTAATCTGTATTTGAAGTGCGGAGAAAAGTCAAGTTGCAAGTCTTTTGTAAGTATCTTATTTCAAGAAGAAAATGTACGAAACAAAAAGAAACTTGGACACAAAAGATTCCAAATCTAGCAGAACTTAAGCGCGGTAATCGGCAAGAATCGATCCGCATCGAGCAGGCTGGACTCGAAGTTACGCCGCACCGAACACTAGTACTAGATTATAGAGTTGCGCCACTCGCAACAATAGCTCAGATAGCTCATAATGCAGTTTGCCGATGTTGAAAGCAACCGCCACACTTCCCCCGATCGGATTTACCACGATAATCGTGACAAAAGAACTTTGCGGCGGACTCTAGGTATATTCTATTTGTTACCAGTCGACGCATGCGGCTCCTCTCTATTCATATCGTCTGAACGGATAAGTTATCTACACGGCTGTACGTGTTTATTTATTTTGTTTATGGTAGGATTGCTGTAGCGAATTGATTGTTAGTCAGACGCTATTATGGGATCCGCTGACGTTTTGATGTTCCACCGATCGTTGTACGTGTCGATATTAGTATAACATTGCCTTACGTCCACATTATCTAAAGTGAATCTTTTGGCTAAGTAATAACAATTTTATTTGTTTATTGTAATTGTCACTGTCAGCTTTTCTTTTTAATAAAATACGAACTGTATGAGACCAATCGAACTTTATAGGTTATCTCAGTGACATTTATAAAGGTACCAAAATAATCACATCAAATTTTTTTTGTTTTGTTAAATGTTAACACATTTTACAAGACAAATGGCGGCGCTATCGCTAGGTTCGATCTCTTTCAAGCAACTGAACTTACTAATAAGTAAGGAGGACTACAATAATTAGGAGCAAAAAGCGTTTTCTTTTCGTAATCACTTTTTGGAACGAAGTTCCCTATCGCGCGTTGTGAAAGGGGGCTAGACGGAAAAAATTCTCACGACACTTTTTGCAGCTGTGCGGCGTGCGCATGTTTCTCTGTCTGTCGCTCTCTATCTCTCTCTCTCTCTCTCTTATAGAAAGCAAGCCAGATATTTTCATTTCTAATTCGCATTGAACAGTGTGGTGTCGCGACGATTATTGTTGTTGAGTGTATACAGGTTTTTTGTACATATTAAATAATAAGAAATAACTTCGTTCCATCCGGGTGTCCTTTGACACCTCTCAAGTTTTTTAATACCAGATTTTCACACATAGATAGATAGATAGATAGATAACTCTTTATTGTACACCAAGTAAAATAAAATATAAGGAACAAGGATGCATTACAGAAATGTACAATTGGCGGCCTTATCACTAAATGTGATCTCTTCCAGACATTAAACAACTGTTCATTTTCTGTATGTTACATATATTAAAAAATTATATACACTACAACTTTGTAGGGTATATAATTTGTACCATGCTAGCATGTAGTGCCCTGTATCATGCTATCATGAATCAATTCAAATCTTTATTAATATAATAATCTCTGTTAAACGTAAAAATGACTTAATTTTTTATTAAGCCAATCACAACCAATACAACCATCCCGTAGCATTACCTATCGATTAAAATAAATTATATAATATAAAATAACTTACAAACACGGAGAAATCGCGTAACGTACATACAGTGGAATTGACAACCTCTTTCTTTTGGGAAGTCGGTCAAAAATTGCAAACTGGTGATTGTGTGATACATCATTATCTATGACCTCAACAAGCTCAAATAAAATTAGTAATTATTTTATTTTATTTTATTTTCAAACTTACAGCTAATAGATTACAATTATTTCGGAAAAGTTATTTAAGAAGGAAGGCTTCTTTGGTGTTGCGAGTGCCCATGGCCGTTAGTGATCACTTACCATCAGGTGACATGCTTGCGCATTAGCTATGCTATTTTGAAAAACAAAACACAAGTACTTGTCTTTAAATAATAGTCTAAACATAGCATAAAAATTCTCACCACTCGTAACTTCAAACAACGTTTAGTTGGTTCACAATAATTCTCCATACAATAATCCTATTCTTCGTAATATCATTGTATAGCACAAAGAGCTAAAGTTGTGGCCTTCAGACATAAAGGACCCGCACATTAGTAGTAAGTGACCGACCGCGTATGACAGGGTTGCACTGGCATTATACTAACTTCAAAGTACGATAATTATTAAACATGATTATAGTATTATTTCAAGTGAAAATGCTTTTTTTTAAACTGTTATACTATCTTACCGAAGAGCCGTCTTTGTAGTTTGAGCCCTATTTAGTTTATACTAAAGATGGGCGGCAGTAACTGCATTGGATCCGGTGTGGTAGCATTAAAGCGCGACCGTCGTTAGAAACACAAGGTCTGCCATAATAATAATATTGAATTCGTACCTTAATATAGACAGAACCATCTAGACAATATATAGTAAAATAGATTTTATAATAATAATGATATTTAACTAGCTTGTATTAAGTTGTTGTCAAAGAGACTATGTTTAGGATGAATTTTATAATAAAAAAATTAACAATCCGTGTACCTAAATATCTACATTATATGTAACTATAAATAATTATGTATATACTTAACTATATTACTACAAACATGTTCTGACTATTTACAATCGCTTTTTAAAGTTTACGTGAATAAAAACCTTATTTATTTTATTAAAGAAGCTTGTCGCGGCAATTAATTAAAAATAATATTATCTATACCTGTCACTACAAAAGTTATGAACAGTTTTTGGTACTTAATATGTAATTTCATGCTAAATTGTTATTATGTTTATGTATGTATGTATTTATTTATAAATGTAATATTTGCATATATTATTGTATATAGGTATTTCATAGTGTAGTTAAGTTTTATTTAATACGTATAATTAATTAGACAATAGTACTACTATTATGTAGACATCATTTAATAGGAATTGTTTATTGTTTCCAATTGGCAAAACTTATGTAGTGAGAACAACTAAAGTATAAAATCTACTTTGTACAAATTCTCTATGATAGTGAGTGACGTTTATAAAAGATAGAACTTCAAGATTAAATCAGAAAAAATAAAATAATTTTACATGTTAACTCGCTTATGATCCAGTATAGTAGGAGTCACCAATTTAGTGAGACCAATAAATTAGTAGAAGGAGTAGAAAATCAGAAGCGAGTTACCATGTGAAAATATTTTATTTTCCGTGACTTAATTTTTTAGTTATCATATAATATCTTTTTTAAATGTCACTCACTATCATAGATAATTTGTACAAAGTAGGTTGTATACTGTAATTGTTGTGGCCACTACACTTATTATTTCACGCCACTTTTTTCCAAATGTTCTCTAATACGTTTCTCTAATATAAAGTAGATATTTATCTTCTCTTACATACGTCGCATTACATGTCATGACATGCATCCAGGCCTACACAGTTACCTCACCATTAACTTCATGCCTGTAGTAGGCATGAAGTTAATAGTGAGGTAACTGTGTATGCAAGAGTCACAGAATATTCTTTTGTTACTACAGCGTCCTCATTCCGTATAAATATACTATATTAAGTAGCGAAACTTCGACGGGTCTGTTGGCGTGGTTGGAAAATACTTGCTTGACGCCGCAGGTCGTGGGTTCGATTTCCACCCATTTGTGTGCATGAACATGTCTGTTTGTCCTGAGTCTGGATGTAATTATCTATATAAGTATGTATTTACAAAAGGAAAGTAATATGTATATAAGTTATCTGGTTTCCATAGTACAAGCTCTGTTTAGTTTGGGATCAGATGACCGTGTGTAAATAATGTCCCAGGATATTATTATATTCGGTAATTACCACTTTATTGATCAATCTCTTAGCTCCAAATCATGCTACTTAATGTTATTGGCGAAAAGATAAGATAAGATAGATAAGATAAGATCATTTTATTTGCATTAGTCATGGTAATTATACAGGTCTTATAAATAAAATAGGGTTCACATGTCTAACCAGATAGACTGGTATACAAATATTAAACTGTTAATTAAGCTGTATTACATTACACTATTTTATGTCCACCAATGAATTACAAATATATTATATCATTAAAATTACGTTAAGAAGTTAGTAAATGGGTACACAAACAATAGTAAAATGTCAGTAAACATAAAACTATACAGATACAATACAAATATACACAATTACACACAGATACAAATCACAATTATTATACTAATAATAATTGTGATTTGTGTCAAAAGTGCCTTAATGTCAAAAAACTCCTGAATTGTATAAAAACATTTTTCTGTTAGCCATGTCTTCAATCTAAGTTTAAATAACCTAAGGGGTAATTCCCTTAGCGACTGTGGGATTTTGTTAAAAACTTTGACACACATGAACGTACAGTTTTTGTGCTGAAAGGTAGTTCTACACTTGGACATTGCAAGCTTAGTTGGATCCCTTCGGCTAAATAAACTATGTTCACTAGCTCTTTCAAACAGCTGAGGGTGGTTCCTAACAAAAAGGAGTAAATAACAATAAGGTTAGTCGCGTTAATACCTGTTAACAATGTTCATATATGATATCTATAGTGTTTTAATTAGGGTTTCATACCTCATAAAGAAAAACGGAACCCTTCTACGATCACTTCATTGTCCGTCTGTCAAGCTCACTTTTTCTCAGTGACGGAGCTATCAAGCTGAAATTTCGATCCAATACTCAAGTGTGTAATCTCTGAAAATCAAGCTTCCAAGCTAAGCCAACGCAATCAAAAGTTACAGCCGTTTATACCACATATTTTGGCATTCACAAGAAACTATCGTATCAGATGCACAAGAAATACACCAATACCTACATATATATAGAAGAAATCATATGACGGCCCCCTTTTTAGGGTTCCGTAGCCAAATGGCAAAAAAAGGAACCCTTATAGATTCGTCATGTGTGTCTGTCTGTCTGTCCGTCCGTATGTCACAGCCACTTTTTCCGAAACTATACAAGCTGTACTGCTGAAACTTGGTAAGTAGGTGTATTCTATGAACCGCATTAAGATTTTTACACAAAAATAGAAAAACAACAATATTTTTGGGGGGTCGCCATATATAGAATTGAAAGTCAAAAATTTTTTTCCATCGTACCCATACATGTAATCTATGGATAGGTCTTCAAAAATCATATTCAGGTTTCTAATATCATTTTTGTCTAAACTGAATAGTTTTCGCGCGAGACACTTCCAAAGTGGAAAAATGAGTGTCCCCCCCCTGTAACTTCTAAAATAAGAGAATGATAAAACTTAAAAAATATATGATGTACATTACTATGTAAACTAACAACGAAAATTGGTTTGAAGGAGATCTAGTAAGTAGTTTTTTTAATACGTCATAAATCGTAAACCGCTATTTACCTTTCATTTAATCAACTGAAATACTTGCTGCTGCGGAACCCTTCATGGGCGAGTCCGACTCGCACTTGGCCGGTTTTTATTTATAGCTTACAGTAGCAAGCAACAGAAGACGTTTACTGCTTCACCAGACTATGGAGGGCCAGTGAGAGCTTAAGCCGTATAGAAAATAATACCTCGAACTAAGGTTCGGCTCAGGGCGGTTACTAATGTTCAGATAAAGGAGTGGATTCATTTTTAAGATGGATTTGTGCAACATGTGTGTCATTATTGTGGACGTGGTGATGATGATGCTTGTTTCAAACAGGTGGACGAAAGGATTTAATAGTACCATGCAATCATGGTGCGACTCAATCCATTCGTTTTTACTATTTTGTAACAGGACCATAACAACAATGTATAGCACAAAACGTAAGGTGTAAAGTGATATGTATTATATTCCCCTCGGTAAATATAAGAAGGCAAATTGATTGTTTGCTCTGCACTTCATTTTGAGAGCTTCCTGTGTATCGTTGCAGGAGGTGTCATTTGAAGATACGAGTCGTATGTGTCACGTGTTATGACATATTATGTAACTTGATAATCATAGAGAGGGGATATTACAACGCGTTACATAAATAATAATATCCTAGGACATTATTCACACACGGCCCACGGCTATCTGATCCCAAACTAAGCAGAGCTTGTACTATGGAAACCAGATAACTGATTATTACAAATACTATTTTTGTTTTGTAAATACATACTTATATCGATAATTACACCCAGACTAGATGACTACAGATCGGACGACAAACATACATGTTCATGCACACAAATACATATACATATGTCTTTGGAGGGAATCGAACCCACGACCTACGGAGTGAAAGGCAAGCATTTACCAACCAAGCCAACTGGCCCGTCAAAAGTATGTATAAGTACGTATGTACGTATATAAATGAATAGATGTTTATTTATTTTGCTCGCATCATTGTTATCGTGGAACTTCAGCTCTTCGTTTCCTGATAGAATATAGGAAAACCTCATCGTTTTCCAGTATCACGCTAAACCAACACTAACGTACTATGCGACATACACGAAATAGTCATCATCATCATCATCATTACAGCTTAAATAAGTCCACTGCTGGACAAGCCTCCTTCAAGAATCATCTTGAGGGGATATGCCATAATCGCCACGCTTGGCAGGCGGGTTGGCGATCGCAGTATGATGGTCGTAGTACTCAGAAGGAAGCTGCTTCCCGTCCTCTGGTAGATATTCCCTCGGGTCGACTTCTACGCCCCCCACGGGATGAGATGGGGTGATGATATTCTGATTCTGATATTTGTCGCCGTCACCACACAGCAGATACAGCAGAATAGTAATGATATCTAATTATATTGCGACGACGGCCTCCATTGTGCCAGGACAATGTCTGCTAATTCCTGATCCATGTAACTTCCTGCATTGTTCCCGTGTTGACAGATTTTCCTATTATCAACATGAACAATGTACCCACTTGTAGTACACGAATAATTGAAATATATCAAGGGAATCGGGGATTATGTTATTACAGACACAAGGCAACATCACCCATTGTATTAGTGTACAGGTATGCCTACTAATTAATAATTGTATTGTCATTCGTGGTAATGACAAAAGGCTTATCTGTATATATAAAAATCAATGCCACTTTTCGTTGTAATGTTATAACTCAACAACGCCTTTACCGATTTGGCTAATTTTGGTCTTGAATTATTCGTGGAAGTCCAGGGAAGGTTTGTACCTAGAGCAAATTTAAAAAAAGTCTTGAAAAAGTGTAAAATCATCATCTTTTAGCAATTTAAAGTATTTTTTTGTTTGAATAAACGAACTTAATGATCATTTTTTTACGTAGCGAAGCACGTACCGGGCCGCTAGTATTGTATAAAATAGGAGAAAAACAATTAAGTTGTTCGCGGTAACCAAACTGTAGTAATTCAATGTTGTTATTGTTGACAAACATCTATTTAACTTTGTGATAATGAATTTATAAAAATACAGAAGCACAAAAACGCCTCTTCGTGTATAAACGTAGAGCGACAGTTACAAAAATGTCCCTTAATCGAAACGATCCTCGTATGTACCCTCACGTCAGTCACCCAGAGTCGAGGTTCGTCCTCCAAAGGGGGTGCCTTGATTGTTTTTCAGGAGAAAGTTGTCATTGTTTACACAAAGTTAGGGTGCCTTTTAAAGTGAACCGATTCAGTTCAAGTACGGCTTCATTGTTGTTTTTTACTTATGATTGAAAAGAGTAATAAACGTAGTATCCGACCATTAACACTAGTCTTTCAAACTTGTGTCGTAATAATGGAAAATATTTACATTTGATAAATATTAACGTAACTTTTATAGAACAAGTTACTAATAAATTACTAAGACTTATATGTATAACTGGACACGCTGTTTCGAATAAAAACTCTGTCCCAGTCCGGCTGTGCGCGAGGTGAGCGGCGCGCGCGCGGCGGCAAAAATTGGTTACTGAGTTGCAGCGCCCGCGCTGCAACTCGGTGAGCAAATTCTCAATATGGGATTGCGCGTCTAGTAGAATACATATAGGTCAATGATAAAGACAGATTCTTGTTTAATAATTAAAGAAATACAACAGTCGACACGCATTAAAGCCTTGATAAAATATGATGTGATGTTGATTTGACCTTTATTCAAAATCCATTAATAATCGGTAATGTAAAACCACGATATCTTCAAACAATTCGATTCAATACCAGACTGGACTAATTTAGGAAAGAGAACTTATTTCCTAAATTAGTCCAGGATAATCAAAAAAAAAGTTAAAAATTGCCTAAGATTTTTTACAAAGATCTATTAAAGCTGGCTCACTCTTATTCTTCAATAGACTGCGGATTTTTTTTTTCACCCTCCCCATTTCGGAAAGAGTACTTTTGCTCTACGATATCTGAGTGCAAAAGTCGTTTTAATCAGTTAGAGGACAAATTAAATTTGCATTTAGAACATCGAGTGCACTAAATTTGTGATTTAAAACATCATTAAACCTAGTTACTTCTAGCTCCATGGTGCCGAATTTATCATACAACTTTTTTATTTAAAACCCCAGACTCGGGACCTCCTTCGTATTATTTTATTAATTTGATTTGCGCAACATTACAGTACCTAACAAAAATACTTATTACACTCAACTTAAGCAGCTTAACAACGTTACTTTAACATTTTTTTCACACATCATCATCATCATCATCATCATATCAGCCGAAAGACGTCCACTGCTGGACAAAGGCCTCCCCCAAAGGCCTTTTTTCACACAATTATACCTAATTATTATTTGTCATAATTTAAAGATTATTCTGCAAAGGTTACCTATCACAATGTTTAGTAATTACCATCTAAACTGAAAAAAAGTATCCTGTGATTGTAATTTTTGCATTTAGTCATTTCCTCGCTGGGGTGGGATGAAAATTTAAGTGTTGCACTCGAGTGCAAAGATTTTTTAGAGAAGAGATTCCCTCACTACCGCTCAGGGCTCTAAATATTAAATCTCTCACTTGCTCGGTTATCAAAATTGAGCTCACGGTTAAAAAACTACTTTGCGCTCTTGTAGTACAAATATAACATTAATAAATATGATCAGTTGTTATAAAGAGCACTTTAATTGATTCTGTGTTTAGAACAATGTTTATACATCACAATCATTATAATCAGTCCCACCCACGTTCACTTGTCTCATCTCATGCCATTAATTACATGTACAATAACTCAGTAGGTCAGACAACACATATAGCCGATAACCCAAATCTCTTGTGATCGTATCATCCCTCTCGGACATCGACGCCCCGTATCAGTGTATATTTGTTTCCGGAATACATTAATCTATGCTTATTGCTTCCTACGTATGAGGCTGTACACCGATGACTATACATATACTTGTGCGTAGTACAACGGATATATGCACATCTACATAAATGTATAACCATCGTATGTATAATTAGAAAACATTTACCTGATGGTTGTATATTGATGTGGTTGTGCGTATATTTGTAGTACTAGAGAAAGGCATTTTTTATCATCAGCCTCGTAGGATCAATTCATATAATAACAAAAAACCGGCCAAGTGCGAGTCGGACTCGCACATGAAGGGTTCCGCAGCAGCAAGTATTTCAGTTGATTAAATGAAAGCAAATTGCGGTTTATAACGTATTAAAAAAAACGACTATCTAGATCTCGTTCAAACCAATTTTCGTTGTTAGTTTCTATAGTAATGTACAGCATATATTTTTTTTAGTTTTAATATTCTCTTATTTTAGAAGTTACAGGGGGGGGGGGGGCACTCATTTTACCACTTTGGAAGTATCTCTCGCGCAAACTATTCAGTTTAGACAAAAATGATATTAGAAACCTGAATATGATTTTTGAAGACCTATCCATAGATTACATGTATGGGTACGATGGAAAAAAATTTTTGACTTTCAATTCTATATATGGCGACCCCCCAAAAATATTGTTGTTTTTCTATTTTTGTGTAAAAATCTTAATGCGGTTCATAGAATACACCTACTTACCAAGTTTCAGCAGTACAGCTTGTATAGTTTCGGAAAAAGTGGCTGTGACATACGGACGGACAGACAGACAGACACACATGACGAATCTATAAGGGTTCCTTTTTTTGCCATTTGGCTACGGAACCCTAAAAAAGGCATTTTTATCATCAGCCTCGTAGGAACAATTCATATAATAACAAAAAATACATATTGACAAAGCCATCATGGCATAAATCTCAGCATTGGCTGTAGCAGTATTGCAACATATTGATATTTTGATAGCGCTCATCTGTGAAGTCAGATCTAAGTCTCAGCAATAGTACAATCCTAGCATTTGCATTTGCAATTGCATAGCTTCTATCGCGGGCCTTGAGCGTGGGGACCGAATCCAGAAATTTCGTAACGAAAAAAACCTAACACCCCCCACTCCGACCGCCATCTATCGATAAATACCAGAACTTTTAATGACTTTTTGAAATATCACGCTTGTCTCTTTACTTCAGCAACCCGCCTTTACGTGACATTGGTTGTATTGGAAAACTACCGTAATCAGCTGTTTGTGAGAAAGTGTATAGGTATTTATCATCTACGTACAACAGTGAATATCTGTACTCGTATAATTTGTGTACAAAGTGTTTTAAATATGAATAAAAAAAGTGCATTTATTAATGAAGAAAGTCACGAAAAAATAGAGAAAGAAAATGAGTTAATACTCTATATACATTCATTTTATTATTATTATCACAGATGAAGTATTATAAAATAAATAAATAATTATAATTGCATAAGTTGATAAAAAATGCTATGCAATAGCTTTACCGCGGCAGTCTCCGATGACACACGTCTTTTTTATACTTCTTTGTTTTCAATATTGCATGTCTCCTGCTTTAGTGTGGAGAGGAAAGAAATACTGTTTGCTTTTGAACTCCTATATCTCGTTTTAGTTGAATTGGTTGTGTGGCATCTAGTGTCTTTTCTTAGTATATGCCAGAGCATTGCTGCCGCATTGTGTGCCATCGTTGATGTTAATTAACAGTTGCAGCGGCGATAATTTGGGAGGGATTAGTTCTTTAAAAATTAAAACTCATCTATAGTTTTTAAACATAACCACATTCTACCTACCACTATCTCACGTCACGAGTCGCCGGTATACCTACATCCCCAAAACGTAGAATTTATATGGTTAATACAGACCGTTACCGGAAGGGGGAGACCTCGTCGAACATTCTCTGACCAAATCGGAGACGTTCTCAAGAAAGGGCAAGTCAGAAGTACCCTAAACCGGCGAGCATGTATGAAGAATATAATGACAGTAATCGAGGCAAAAGACGTGTGCAAAGATCGTGACAAATCGAAATTCGTTGTCTCTGCCTACCCCTCTGGGAAACAGGCGTGAGTCTATGTATGTATGTTTGTTACAAAAATCAAGGGAATAGGTTTCTGCATGGTCAGAGTCAGCTGTCATCACTTCTAATAACCACTTACCATCACGTAGGCTGTATGCTTGTCGGTTAGGACTTAAAGAAACTGATTAAGTGTACCTCCATATTGTAGGTGCCACCTCACTTTAATTTCGCTATATTATAGCTTTTAAATTGATTTCATTTTTTAAATTCTTTGACTATCATTTGTTACCCCTTTATACTACCCACTTTCCATTTCTCACTAGTTTTGTCCAACCCAAGGTTGTCTGGAAGAAATTTCATGACCGCCTTTTGTACATAATTATAATAACCGTTTTAGTAATTAATTTGTTATTTCTGTATAAAGAGTTTTGTTTTGTATTGAGTTGTAAGTTGATAAATAGAATACAACTTCTACTACATTGGCCAGAATATAATTTCTAAATATAAAATTTAATGTTTACATATTATCCGTCAAGCACACTAGACTCAAAAATATAGTGTCTCATTGTCAAGCTCATTCGACTGAATTTGACACACAATAGAAGAAACATTCGCTGGAGTCTCTTACATAAAGCCAAATATCAGTATGGTACGATAGTACTGGAACATAGTGGCTCCTTGTGTCATACACGCCTTGTCGCAGAATAAAGAACAGAAAAACTTACGTATCTATAGACATAACCTACTTTTATTCACAGTCATAATAAAATTAATCATTTATTACCGCCTATTTATAAGTCTATAAGAACTTAGTCACAAAATATCTTAACCTAAAGTTAGTAATTTTACAATATACATAATCACGATACTAGGACATCAGTCGTATCCAGCAGTCCAGCATCGGACTGTCCCATTTATCTATATCCCATTAAAGCGCGACCGTCGTTATAAACGCAATGTCCGCCATAATAAAAACATTGAATTCGTACCTTAATATTATAAGAACCATTCAGACAATATTATGTAGTAAAAATATAGCTAAAATTTAAAATTTCGATAATTAACCCTACTTAACCTACACATGATCCTTGACAATAACTTAATTTTAGTTAGCTAAATATCGTTACTATTAAAAAATAAATCTTATTGTAAATTATTTCCTACAATCCGTGTACCTAAATATCTATATGTACCTAGAAATAATTATATATTACTACAAACATGTTCTGACTATTTACAAGCACTTTTTTAAAGTCTACGTGAATAAAAACCTTTTTTATTTATTTATTTATCACATTATTAAACGATCCAAGCGAATTTCTGCAAAAATGGATTACACCATTTTTTTTCTAATCAACAGTTTCAAACAAATTATTAAGCCCCTAACTCTTCATTTTTCCTCTATATCTAGAAAAAATACACCATAAAGTAATTAAAAAGACAGCAAAACTTTCACAAATCACATCTATTCACAGCACTTCATTTGTTTTCATACAATGTTGTCTCAAATTGTGATCCATCATGGGTTGAATAACATCACACTGAATAGTTGGTGGGTGGCTTATGACTCGAGACCAGTTCTGTCAGAGCTGCCGAAACACCCTTTAACGCCCCTGTTGGCTCGAGTATTGTTTTGTGTTGAAGAGGGAGAGAGGGTCAGTGGTGTCTGGTGGTGCCATACCATTGTTGTTGCGTCGGATTCGAGTGCGAATTGTCACAGGCAGTCGGTCGATTTTATCAATCGCTTATTATTCAACTCTTAACAAATGGATGATGACTCATTTATGGATTACGAAGAGGGTGTCGAGTATCTGGATTTCATGTTTTTTACAATATGTTTATGGGCGTTAAATTAATATGAAATCAACTTATAATAATTAAGTACTTTGGTTGGTTTAGAAGACCGTACCCATAGTAAAACTAAATTTAAATCAAACAAATACCAAATGAAATTTGAGTAAGTGTATCAGATGCTTTAGCAACGGATGATGTACAAAAGCTCATAAGATAAGAGATTAATTAATAATACCAATATTTTTCTGGACGTTTATAGTTAAACTTGGATGGACTGCACGTGTGACGCATCTAAAACAGTCGCCTCGCCGCTTCGTGTCGCGGGTTCGAGTCCCGCGCCGGACAACTATTTGTGTGACCCGTAAATAGTTGTTCTGAGTCTGGATGTAATTTGTGTTCGTCTATTATACGTTTGTAAAGTACGCCGCGACACAGGAATAAGATTCCCCAGTGCAGGCGTTGTCTTTATGTTTTCACTGCTTCACCGCACAATTGAGCATGGGCTGGAGCAGTCTTGCAATTTAAAACTACAAATTATGTACCCGCGCTGGAGGGCACCCCATTTGCGGTTCAAACATTGAGTCAGGGTGGTCTCTGACGGTAAGTTTTATTGTAACGATTTGTGTAACTGTTACTCTACGTTAATAGGCGATAAAAGCAGGCCACACCCAAATTAACATATAGACACTCTATTTTTCACATTATACAGTGAAAAATGTTTATGCCGAAAAGTTCATGTAAATCTGTACTAGAGCTGTTTTGCGTGATTACGTAATAAACATCCTAAAATACTTGCAAAGTTTCATTTTAATTATATTAGTAGGAATAATAACAATGTCCTTCCTGGTAACCAATATCAACCACGATGGCCGGTCGCAACTGAGACAAGTTGTCTGGGCTAGACATATTATTGCTTAAGAGTGCATGTGCAAACACACATTCTAACTCTTTCCGGACTGGAAAGACTACATGACCGAAAATAAATCTGGCACAGGACTTTTACGAGTGTTCCTAGGCATACCTACGAGTGTAACACCGCCATCTCCTTCACTTTACTGGTCATATATAAATCTTGATCCGAGTATTGAAGCTGGTACCTCAATATCTGCGCTTAAACACGCTACCACTTTCATAATGTAGTAAATGCTAAAAATATATATATAAATGTAAAAACTTACCTACACGTTCAAATGGTCACTAACCGTTTGTAGCCTGCAGGCTCTAGTAGCCATATCGGGGCTGCGGTGGCAGTGTGAGAAGTGTCCTCTACTGCCACCACGTGCAAGCACCTCCGGGAAGATAGCAATCTGTTGTGTAGTCGCTGTGCCGGAATGGCAGGAGTCGGAAAATAGGGAGGGCCATCCAGAGCCCTCCCAGGGTACGTGTCCCGACCATCTGGGACGTGGTGCAAAAGTGGGGCACCAGAACAGCATACGAGTATTCCCGGGGCTCTTTTCATCAGGCGCCAAGAGAAGTCCACGACAGGTAGGTTTAGTCGGTGCGAGTCCGACATAAGGCCAGCGCAGACAGAGAGGAGCGCTGCGGACAGGATTTTATTAAAGCACTAGAATATCAACTTTAAAATTATAGAAATAAAGTGCATATATGCTTGAACCTAACATAAAATGTTCGCGCGGTCCCGGGCGTATAATGTTAAAGCATATATGCACTTTAACTTAACAATTTTAAAGTTAATTTTCTAGTGGCTTAATAAAATCCTCTCCGCTGCGCTCCTCTCTGTCTGCGCTGGCCCATACCCACCCGTAGACACATTTTGCGGGTGGCATGCGTAGTCTTGAGTCTTGAGCTCTCGATTCGAACGAAGTGTTGTAATTGACGTTTAATTTTTTTGAACTCATATAGTTAACCTTGGTTATTGGAACCTCATTAATATTCCAATAGCCCAGTAAGAATATTATAAGCGAAATTAACTTATATATCTAATACATTTACAATACTTATCTTCCCCAATCACTAAATTAGGCTTATTAAACTTCAATAACATGACTAGTGTACTTTAGATATAAACAAAGCTGTTGCTCTGAGAGACTCTTGATGTGATTGATATAGGAATCGAAATGAACCAAATTTCAGGGGTCGATGAGTCCACAAGATACGCAACTGTTCAAGCACTCTTATGACTCCACTTAATTAGCAAATACACGTAATAAAAACGTAGCTTTGTAGGATATATACAAGGGCGACATTTGTGGTCGCTTCAATTTTAATCTGCATGGGTATGCAATATGCACTCTATGATTATAATTATTTATATTTCATAAAAATGAAATAAAAAAGGTTTTTATTCACGTTGGCTTAAAAAGGCGCTTGTAAGTAGTCGGAACATGTTTGTAGTAATATAGTTAAGTATACATCATTATTTCTAGTTACTTAGATATTTAGGTACATGGATTGTATGAAAACATTTATATAATTTATTTTTAAAAGTAATGATACTTATCTAGTTTGTATTAAGTTATTGTCAAAGAGATTATGTTCAAGTTTAATTATCGAAATTTATAGTTTTAGTTATATTTTACTACATATTGTCTGAATGGTTCTGTTTATATTAAGGTATAAAATTCAATATTATTATTATGGCGGACCTTGTGTTTATAACGACGGTCGCGCTTTAATGTTACCACCATACGTTTCTGTCCATAGATATACATTGCACAGATGATATATATATATATATATATATATATAATATAACGCAAATATTTCTAGTTACTTTACAAATGGTCTCACAAGCGATGCCATAGCTAAAAACCAACCCCGAATCTTTACTGAAAAGTATGAGTATAAGAGCATTTCCGACAACTGTCTTTATTTTCCCTTAACCTGGGAAATAACACTGGCTGTTAATTCTATCGTATCTAAAATTTCTTATGAATATAAAGTTTAACAACCATAGGGCTTTCACCAAATTGACTACGGTTTTTACCCCACACGAACTCTTGTTTTCACTCTTTTCAGTAAAGGTTTGCCGTGATCGGGTTATGATTTTTTAACATTTAGTTTATAGCTTTCTACCCTAGACGTGCTGCTGAGACATGCTTCAGTTGAAGCATGTCTCAGCAGCTCTTTCTATTATTATACAAATGAAAAGTTTTCTTAATGCTGTAGCACGCTCGTATTACTTACGTACCTACACTTCGTGAAGACAGTTGCATAAATACTCATCCATGCTTTAACACAATAAAGTTTGAAGGAAATGACCCGCACAGGAACATAATAGAAAACAGGCTCTTCTTTTAATCGTTAATTTATTGCAGCTTCGCATCCAAAGTGTGAAATGCTCTAATACTTAGTATTGTTTGAGTGGGCAGCAAGCATCTGGCCGAGTACACATTTTTAAATTTCCCGCGCGGCTTCTCGGCATATCGCCCTCAGTCGCTTCCGTGTAGCCGAGTGTTTACATTAATGTTTTAGTAAAAGCTCGGAACTTGATACTTAGTGTATAAATCTAGTAATTCTGTGGCGGAGACTAACCAGTTAAGGGTTGTACCGGATCAATGTTAGTTAGCTACTTACCTCCAAGTCACGTGAAGAGCTTATATTACTTTTATGTCCTCGCTTCTTTAGTAAACCGATTCTCATTCGATTTGGCCGTTTGAGTGAGCGGGCACAACACCAGATATCGAACGAATCCATTGTTGGAGGTGACATCTAAAAGCATTGTGCCAAGCAGTACAATCGCACCATTACAGGCGCCATTGTGACAATGTTAACATATCGTTATCTAGATCAAGCGCCATCTATTGTCCGCCCGCGCCGTCAGACTTTTGTGTAAGAATTTTCTGTTCCTTTTCAGCATTTGCGGGGTCGGATAGTTTTGTTACGGTTTATCGACCTTGGCGAACAATGAGGGGTTAATTGAACTTATTTTCAGTTTAACAGAAAGATACAAAGGCAACCCAGCGCGCTTGGTGGTTAAATCTAATGTTACGCTAGGGTAGCTTTCACTCTTAAAACTAACCCTGCGCGCGTCAGGCGTTTATTGTACTTTGTAGTCCTTGATGCATAACATGGAGTAGAGTAGCCAGGAAGAGATCATGGAGTAGGTTGGAGGAGGCCTTTGCCAACTGGTAAACGGAATACACACACACACACACAAAATACGCGAATAATTTTAATTGTGTAAAATACTTATAATAATTAGATTAGTTTAATTAATTGTATATCCGAATAAAAGGCTTTATTGTTATAATTATTAGTTCTTAATGAGTAGGTATGAGAGTTTCAGTGACATATCATTTACTTAATTGGTGTGTTCCATATAAGGCTGATTGTGTTTATTACATGAGATGCGGGTTCCCCAGTGGGGAAGTACCCAGATGTTACCAGAGCTTTTCTTGGGCAGTTATTTAATAAATCACATGCAGGAGGAGGCAGGAGGTTAACTGGCTTGTTGATCGTGTTAAACAGTGTGAAATTGGAATTCTCCTCAAAAATACACAATAGCGATACACCCGTAGTCGTGTACAATAGTCCTGCGCCTAATCTCTTCCCGTTCTTGTTGAATAGTTGCCCCATCGGATTATGAGAATCAGGAAATACGGAGTGTACTTGTGTTTGCGCACACACTCCTTGATTATGTCTCGGGTAGTTGGCTAACCTATATAACAAGTATATACTTTATATAGGTTATTTATTTATTTATTTATTTATCACCTTACATCTATCATTACAGGCATCGCCCAATGCGATAGTGTGGCTATGTAATACCTACAATACATTTTACATTATCTTATAACAAATTTATAATAAAATTATCTATAACTAAAAATTAAACTTAAATGTAACATTCAACTAATACTATCTATTATGACTATGAGTAACAAATTATACACAACGTTGTCCTTGTGAATTCACTCAAAGAGCAACCAAACAAGTCAATTTCCTCGGCGACCAAATTAAGTGTCCTGAGTGCGCGCGACAAAGGCGCCTGCTGCTGGAGGTTTGTGCGCGCGCGCGGCATTCGCAGCAGCTGTGGCTTACGTCGCATATACACATACTTATCAGGCACGTTCAAATGTAACGTTTCTAGCAATGTTGGATTCATTACCTTGCCCCTCAAAACTGTGAATATGTATAATGTAATTGCTAATTCCCTTCTCACCCTCAACTCGTTGTAACCGACCATACCTAATATAAAGAGCGTTGGATACATTAAGGGATAAAAAGGATATACACCGTAATACCTCATATACAGATATCTTATAAACTTATTTTGTACACGCTCCAACATAAGATTATATTTAATTTCATGTGGGCTCCATATGACCGCATTGCATTCTAGTTGGCTTCTTACCAGCGCATTGTATAATGCAACAATGGCTGAAACATTGGTAAAACTATTGACTGTTCGAAGTACGAAACCTAGGTTCCTGTACGCTTTCTTGCAGATTTTAACCACGTGATCACGAAATGTCAACCCAGCATCCAAATGTACTGCCAAATCTTTCACCTTTGTAACCCGAGTCAATGGAGTGTCGCCTATTTTGTATTCGTATGCAATTGGAGTGCGTGCGCGAGAGAATGTGATAGTCACACACTTGGAGTTATTAAATTGTAACAAGTTGTTAGTACTCCAATCTACAATTCTGTCAATGTCCTTCTGTAATAGTTCGCAATCATCATGTTTACGTATAGGCATATATAATTTTAAATCATCCGCGAATAATAAACATTTAGCGTTTTTTATAACCTCTGGTAAATCATTTATCATAATTATAAACTCCATTGGCCCAAGGTTACTCCCCTGACTGACGCCCGAACTAACGATGTACGGCTCTGACACGTAGCCTGCACACTCAACGTATTGTTGCCTGTCCGTCATGTAGCTGGCAAAAAAATTTAGTAGGTGCGGAGTGAAACCAACACCGGCAAATTTTTTTAGCAATATGTCATTATTGACCAGGTCGAACGCCTTTTTAAAATCAAAATATGCGGTATCTATTTGCACTCCACTGTCTACTGCTGGTATCAGATCTGTCATATAATTTAAGAGATTACTAGATGTAGTTCTAGAAGGCCGAAACCCGTGTTGAGCATCTGTTAACTGTCCGCTGATCTGTGAGAATATATGGTTTTTAATAGCCGTCTCGAAAACCTTAGCTGATGATGATAGCACAGCTACGGGCCTGTAACCTTCAACCTTGTCTTTAGCTCCTCCTTTAGGCACTGGAATAACTCTTGTTAATTTCCACCTATCAGGAAATACTGGCGCTTGGAGACAAAGGTTGTAAATATGAAGCAACGGTTCGGCTAGTACTGCACTGCAATCTCGAATAATGTAAGATGGGATACCATCTGGCCCTGATGATTTCTTAGGTTTTAACTGGTGAAGGGCTTTTCGTACGTCATCTACACATAACTTGTCTAGATGAACCCGCGCTGCTCCATTCAAGTAGCCTGCTTCCTGTATCGCTGCATCTATATTCAACTGCGGTCCCTGCTCGCTATAAATGGAATGAAAATATTTCGCGAATTCACAAGCACATTCCTGCCCAGTTAGAATTTCCCCGTCTATGGAAATTTTCACCGCAGTATTGCCACACCTTTTAGAATTTATGTAGTTCCAGAAAGACTTTGGGTCCTTTAGTAGTTTACTCTGTATACTATCTTTGTGCTGTTCCTGTGCTACTTTAATCATATTTTGTACCTTTGTTCTGTACTGAGCAAACATCCCGTAATCACTCTTCGAACCAGTAGTTTTGTACCGTTTGTGAAGATTTGCCTTTATTTTTATGTCGCGAATTATTTCAAAAGTGTACCATTCGGGGTAACAGTACCTCGAACTGACACTGCTTCGCTTTTTTCTGGGAACATTGTATTATAGTAATAATCTAAACTATTATCTAAATCTAAACAATAAATCGGGGTCCAGTCTATTGATGCAATTAATGAGTATAAGGAGAAAAAATCGGTTTTGTTAAAATTCCAACCTGTAGGAGTAGAATCCGCGGGTGTCTTCGTTGTGTAGTCGGCGTAGTCGCGCTCGCGGCGCTGTGTCGCCGCCGATACGAGCAAGGGCGGGTGGTAAGCGTCGACCGGCACGAGTGGTGCGTCCGCCGCGCACACACTCACCCCCTCCCCCTCCGAAAACGTACTCAACACTAAATCTAGTTGCCGGTCATTGCAATTATCTACCTTATTGCACTGGGTGAATCCACAATATGTTGTAAAATAAACATAATAATTATTTATATTTACAGAACAGGAAAACAAGTTAAAATCACCTATCACTATAATGTCTTTATACCTACTACAATAGTCTTCTATAATTTTAAATAACAATAAATATTCCTTTTCGCAACAATTTGGTGGTACATATACAACGCATAATAATAACAACAATTTATTTCGAATATGTACTGTAGCGCTCACTATTTCGAACGGATCATCGTCAACGCACACGTCACCAGGGGACACTCGTCGCAGCTCGAAGCGCGGTGTGGCCACTAAGCACGCTCCTCCTTGCTTACGGCCATCCGCTCTGTCGCATCTCATTATTGTGTATCCCGACGGAATCAGTTCTGCGTCGTGTATTCCATTGTTTAATCCTGTTTCAGTGATGGCAAATAGATCGCAGTTAGAAGATAAAATACCAGTATAGAAGTCTTCCACTTTTGTTCGGAGTCCTCTCACATTCTGGTAGAATATTTCAACATATTTTTGTTTGTTGTTCCTACTTGCTTTGTTGTTGTGTAGGCTTGTTTGGGTGACGAAACCAAACCCATTCGCTATATTCGACATTTAATTATATTACCTTCAAATGAAATACCTGTTGCCAAAGGATAGAAAAAAATACTTTTATACACATATTATGTGAAGCCTCGAGTGGAATGTACTAGTAGTAGCATATATGTACATTCTATCTACGTTGTCATTGTAATGTCTGTTTAGAATTGCTCTAGCTTGTTTCAGACGCGGGGGCAGAGCGTAGTATTTCGTAGCAGCAACGCACTGCTACGAAGTGCTACGCGGTCAAGTCCAAAAGATCAAGACTTTTTTTCGTTTTTAGTTGTGTTACTGAGATAATCTGGACTCTCATGTAGTTTAAAATTTTAGATATTTTACAAATAAAGACATTTTCGACGTTATAAAAAGGAATGATTAGTAAAAGAAAGTAGAAAGTACTTTCTATTTCATCTCAAAATTATAACATCAGTTAAATATTAATTCGGGTTTCTTTATAATTATTATTTATTTCAGTCGTAGACGTTTTTCTCCGAAAATCGGAGACACTATAAGTAGAGACGATGAACTAAAATAAGTACTTTTAAATTTTTCACAGATCATGGAAAATACGGTTGTATGTGATTCGCACGGGCAAAACACAAATTTTATAGAGTCACTCGTCCACTTACTGGTTGAACTATGAGAATATACATAATCGGTACTGTGAACCAGACTACTCTTTTCCACCACTAAACTAATTTCAATGTCATTATTTCTCTTTCTAATATAGATCGTCATAGAACTGTGAAACAAATCAAACTACTTATATGCGCACCGAGCACGTAATTATAGTAGGGCCAATTTAATAGATCATAATTATTTGACAGTCATCCAAATTCAACAACTTAACCTTAACCGGCGGGCATAGAATATTATAAATTTTTTCGTTGTTAGAATTTTTTTTTCAATTACCATTTATCTTTATTGTAATTATTACCAAATAAGGTCATTTTACAATTCGCTTTAGTAGTAACTGACAGATGTCAAATGTGATCTATTACTATCGCTTATTTTTATACAGTATTTCGCGCCACAACTAAAGATGCTCTGTCCTTATCATAGGAACTATATTAGAAAGAAATGCATGTAATTTAATTGGTATTGGATGGAATCGGGGGCACTGCCTTCCAACCGCTTTTGAACGCTTTACTAAAGAGTATTTAATTCTAGTTTCCGATATTGCAATTAGCCACGAGTACACATAAAAAAGTATTTGCATCTTGTTATCAAATCTCAATTATGCCACATATAAGTACCTTAATTTTTGAAATCGGATTAATATTTTGGGAATTATGATATTATTTTGAATTAGGTTTCACGTTTTTTAAAACAATAAATATGCAAGTTACAAATACCTTAAAAACTATATTTAGGCCTTTTAAATTATGAGTTACGCCTGCATTATGAAATTAAATCACAGTGTCGCGGACACCTTAAAAACATGCAATGCACGGACACAAACCACAGCCAGACACAGAACAACTACAACATGTAACGTAATTAACGCACACCCTCAAACACCCCAATTAGAATATTATGTTGTAATCCTAATACGTACACTGAATTTATTATTTAAGATGTATATGCATTGTTATTTACTAAATTAGTTTCTTGGAATAAAGTTTATTTTTCTTTATTTTAAATTGAATGATGGAATTTGTATGAATCCAAATAAAACTGCGATTATAAAAGTCGTATTACTTTGACTTACGGTCCATTTCAATTTGTTTTGACTGTACAGGGTTAATATGACAGTCATTTCCGTAGTATTAACTATTTTGGAATGAAAAATTACCTATATTAAAAATGATATAAATCGATTTAGTAAACGATTCTGAACAAACTATTTTCAGGGTGTGCGTTAATTAAGTTACGTGTTGTATATGTAGGCAACACAATCCACCATCGTAACCACTGCGCTACAATCAAGGGACTAGTTACACATTGCTATTGGATCCCAAACTAGACAGAACCTGTACTATGCCAACCAGAAACTGATAAACATACATATATATTACGTGCCCATCACACTAAGATTTTTCCTAGGTGGGGATCGAAGTTGCGACTTAGGAATTATCAGTCACCTCAGGCTACTAACAATAAGACCATTGTTTGCGATATATTTAAACGGTACATATCTAAATTGATTACTTAACTGAGTCTATTAATTCATAACTTAATATGAACTTAACTAATTTACATAAACTAATATAGCCATAGCTTGCCTATTAGCAGCAACACACCGACCAAAAGCCAAACTTTTCAATAAAACGTAACAATACAGTACCTACATTATGATGAAAGCGATGACGACATTAGGTTCTGACTACCATTGTTCCGCCACAATGACTGGTTAATGAGATCTGATCCACCCTGGACATTCTGGACAATGGCCACCCCTTCCCACTGATTTTATTAATTAATTCATTACAATAGAACCTGAGTTTCGGACCTATTGTTTGGTAGATAGTGATTCAGCATAGTGACCTCATGGCTGCCGCGCCGATAGTCGGGGGATTTGATTGTGGTCCATTTAATCATATTTATTTCATCATGGTAGTGAATTAGGTGAAATGGTTTATGTGATTTGAATTATACAAGTAATCAATTAGTCGAATTAAATTCTGTGTAACATTTTACTGACGTACGCCAGCATAGGAACTATGCAGTATCTACCGTCCTGGTGAGCAATGTTTGTAAATAGGAACCATTTTTTAGAGCAAATCTTCCTATGCACAAATACTCTATTTCAGTTTTGGTTGATGATTCTCTTTAAGGCTGTACATGACTTAGGAAAAATGTAAAAATTCTTCCCGTACAAGTCCTATCTTTAGAATTATTTAAATAAAATATACGTAAGATCAGTAATGTACTAAAACGAAATCATACTGCCACCCTTAATGGCAAAAAGTTAAATATAGAAAGCTCATGACCGATTAAAAATACTTGTATAAAAATAACATGTAACTATAAAACAAAACAATTGTATGAAGGCGATTAAAATTATTAATGCCGAAGATCTAAGGAATCATTATTATTATAATTTTTCTACACCTATTTATTACTGAACGCCTCCATAACGGTAGAAACATATTGGACATCTGTGTGTTTAATGTGGTGGCGTTAAATTCAATTTAGGAAGTGAAAGTTCGCAGAATTGATAGGTTACGATTATAGATTACGTGAACAAAATTGTGGTTCCTCATTTGTTTCCCATTTCTATTGGTGTCGGCCCCCCGTCCAACCTGTTAGCTAGCTACCAAAAATAATCGAATGTCATCTGAACCCGAAACCCAGAGTGATCTAATAGATGTGTAGTGTAGAACCTATATAATTAAACCATGTGACGGATTTTATTGGTTTTCTAAGTATCGATAGCGATGTTATCATTACAATCGGTACTAGCCGAATTTCGGCCACGGCGGCCAGTATCAATGGAGACTAGTCATCTGCGCGGGACGTATTGTAGAGTACAAGGGTGCGCGCAAACACAAAGGCTCTTTCTATTCCATCACTATCATGATCCGATGGGGCGACTAGCAGCGACCATCGGAAAGAGGTCAGGCACAGGACCGACAGCTTTAAGTGCTCTCCGGGGCACAGGGGTATAATACCACCAACTCCCAGACTTAGGCTGGTTCTGAGAAATAATTCTTCCGAGCCAACGCGATGGTAAGGTGACTTTGAATAAAAACAAATTGATTATCATTTCAACACTGTTAGATAACATTGAATAGAAAATAATGAAAATATCGAACAAAAGCTTTTGTTTCATTCACAATAGTTCGCAAAATGTATTTCTCTAGAACCATCAATAGAATATGCTTAGTGGTTTCTAGCTATGAAAAGAGACTTTATACTGTTTAGATATAATTTTGTTAATATATTAAATTTAACTTCCCTCAAGAGTTACTTACAATACACAAACACGTAATGACATTAAAATATCTAGATTCAACACAATCCTAGACATTATCAATTACTGCATCCTGCTCTTATGGGATTATAGTAAAGAAAATTGCATTTAAATAAATTATAAATATGACGGCGCAGCCGTGGCGCTACCAACAGAACTGCATCATAGATAAGAGTGATAGGTCGGTTTCACTCTGGTGGAACGTCGAACGGGCGGCCATCTTAACGTCACTATTGCTTAAAGACGTTATAGTGGTCGCATATTATAGACGGATCGCCGTAATTGAAATTAAAATCTAACTTAATTAGTGATTTGGTGACGCATTAAACATAGTTGATTGATTTTGCTGAATAATTGATTGTTAAGGAAGTGAAGTCCGCCTATATCTTTAAATTAACTGCCTGCATAACCTCACTTAACAATAAATGATAAATTAGGAAAATAGTGTTCCAGGCATGTCTCCGTATACCCCAGACGCGCCGTTAAATACATTGAAATAAACATTTGTTTTTTAACAAGTTGTTAAAGCTGAGCCTTTAAATTGTATCTATGTAATTAAATTTCTTAAATAAAATAAACCTCGTTTAATAAATATTAATATAATTTTATAGGACATATAAATTATAATGTTAATTTTTGAAAATATTAGTGTAATATCATAAGAGCGGGAAGGAGATGGAAGACCACTTCGTTCACCACGGAAGCACTTTGAGAGATTGAGGCAATGTGGGCACATTACAATATTTCACATTAATAATGTTAGTAGAATAGGGATCTACCTCTACTATCTCTATCTACTACTAATATTTAAAATTAAAAAGATACTTTTGATCGATGCTTGGATGTTTGATACACAATCACTGGTACAACTGATTTGTTACAAAACATTTTGAATAAGGGTATACCCTGAATTAACAGTAGTCTACAATCGTTTGTTAAATCGCGTATAGCAAAGTGGGGCGCAGTTAGTCTGTATCAACCATAGAACAAAACTTGTACCTCTTCTATAATCTAAAGATATGTCAAAGCGATTGTCGACTCGCGTCGCAATTTTCCCATTGTTTTTCAAGTACAATGAAGTACTCAGATAAAATAGGAGTCGACTGGAGTTAGCATATGAATAAAATGGACAAAAGACCCCTTCTGTCCATAGCGAAATTTTATTAATTGTGCATTGTCATAGGGCTGTGCAGATCAGTTCCGGGAAATTTTCAATTGTTAACGAAAGTTCGCACTATGAAGTTGATCGTTAAACGATCATAGTATTAAGATTGATGAGCCAATTTAAAATCTCACAATCAAACTCTGCACATACATAGCTTATCTATTTATATATTCATTTGTTTACGTATTTGTATGTTATTTTATTAATATTTTTCTGACTACTCAATTATTATCCTATCTTAAAGATACCTACACACAATTCCTCTTTTATACTATGTCTTCTCTCGCGGGCCTGTTGGAATAAATTTCATTAGAAATAAGCAGTACCTTTGTATTATTTACATTTAATTTTTCCAAAAAAAATTACTGTGTATAAATTCAGATACAAAGAATGTTGTTTATTAATAAATGACTATAAGGTAACTGAACCGTCTAACGAGTAACATGAATGTGTTAGGCACAGAATACTTTGTAATATAAGATTGCCAAAAATGGCGTCTTTTAGAAGCTGTTATCAGCAGATGGAGTTTCTATACCTTGTTTGTTGTTTGCAAACGTGGTATTATTTTGTTATTCTAATGTCCTTATTTATAAAAAAACATTAACTACTTATTTATAATTAAAGCCTGATGAATTCAAGCTCTAAATTAAAACAAATATCTAGTAATTAACATATTTATTATTACATACATTTTATTTTATTTATAAGGGGCCACATTGCCAGATTTCTGATGTCTCCTCCTTCTGGGATGTGTTGAGTCAATAATGAGCGCGTTATATTTTATTTCCATTCGGCCACCAATTTTCTAGAGCATGTCAAATAATTAGAGACTCTCGTGAGACACTCAATCCCATATATCGCTTTCGCCAGTCAAGATGCCCCGCTGCCAACCTCCCTGTGGCGCGGGTACTTAGTTTCTAGTATTTAGTAACAAATATTGATGTCTTGAGCCCACGCTCGGCTATATTGTCCGGTGAAGCAATGAACGCATTCCAAGCTGACTGTAAGCGTCATGTTAAAAAAAAATATCTTTCACAGAACTACTCTAATTTATTTGCTGATAATTCATATTATCCACTCACGGATTGGCAAAGTTCGACCTAGGTTAATATGATGGGTGGTATTTCTATAGATATTTGGGACTGTAAATATTGATAAAAAGCACGTGGATTCTGATACATCATTTACTTTCAGTGGAACCCTTGCTCTACATAATAAGTAAGTTTGTATATTATTAAAAAGCAAGTTGGAAACACGGCCAGTGAAATTCAATTTAAATATTGCATCGTATCTAGTGAGAGATTGAATTTTGATACGTCTCACATGCGTCGCGAGATTCGCCTGCGGTCGAACTATTCAGATTCGTTCGAGCGTGCCGCACAGTGGTCTGCGGCATCATACAAAATGGGAGATAATAAATATAAATGTATTTTTCTTGTTTACGTATATTATATAAGTATATATATTATGTATATGACTGCGCGTGTGGCGTGGCCGCTAAGACATTCGCATCGCCGCTTGGTGTCACGGGTTCGATTCCCGCGCCGGACAACTATTTGTGTTGCCCAAATAGTTGTTCTGTAAAGTCCCAATTATGGAGGTCCATGCACAGATAAAAGAAGTCGGCGACTCTTTCTTATAGAGGCTTCTATTTTTCCCGAATAGTATTATAGATGCAAAATTTGACAAGATCAGGCAATTACTCTTCTTACTTTATGTTATCTAGCTTATCCAGTTTTCAAATTTTCTCTGTTTGACTATAATTATATTCAACACGGTCGGTACCTACATAGAAAATAAAAAGTTAAAAGTTTATCCCTGATCTATGGCTACGTTACAAAACTCTTTCGTTACTAAACCGCATCGTTATAAAATTTTCAATTTATTAATAAATAATATTCATATTTACAATAAAATATACATAAGTCGTAACTATGTGTACTTATATGGTAAATTATTTTGTAAATTAATAATTTGAAATGGAATAATTTACCGGTACTACAAATTTTATACCAGATGACAGATTATGTAGAAATTGGATATTTGCTAATAGTTATTTCTAATTCAAGCTTACGTAAACACTTAAATAAATCCCTGTATTTTTAGAGTTCATATTTAATTCAACGACTCAAAAAGGAAATGCATATAGTGTTTTGAATGTATTGTTTCAGTGTCCATTTTTAGTTCTTAATCTCAAAGAACTTATACAAATAAAATACAGTTACTTTAAACATAAAACCGAAGTTACCGAATCTTGTATGACGACTTGTTGTTACTTTCATAGAATCTGTCTAGTTGTATAATATAAGTGGTTTCCCTTAAATGAGTACCGTCAGCTATAGAAGTAGCTCTACAAGGACTAAATGACTATCGCACTCAATATGGTAGTAATAACTTTCAGAATTATACTGAGAAGACTAAAATTGATAATTTAAACATCATTTACCAATACTTAACGTTTACAAGTAGAAATAAAAACTGCAAGTACTTAGGATTCGATACCAACCGCATTGATGAAGTTTTAATTTTTGTAGTTGAGTCGCCTCGCCGCTTCGTGTCGCGGGTTCGAGTCCCGCACCGGACAACTATTTGTGTAAATGGTTGTTCTGATTCTAGATGTAATTTGTGTCCGTCAATTATATGTTTGTAAAGTACCCCGCGACACAGGGATTAGATTCCCTAGTGCGGGAGTTGTGTTAATTACTAAATAAAATAAAAAAAAATATATAATACCACATTTGTTTGTAAATATCGCGTATCTTTATTTAAGTTTTCACATAAAACTATCAAATATTTTGTCTGTACTAATTACATATCGGGGTATTGTGTGATTCGCTACCGGCTTTGCAGAAATCATAAAGGCGAAAGATCAAACGGCAGCTGCCGGTCTTTTTGACCCGATAACGAAATGATACTTTCTGCCGCGTGGTGGAATCACAAGAGGGCAGGATCGGAATTAGTGGGTTTATGGGTATTGTCCCGATTGACTATATGCATACTAGTAATAGTACAATAACCTTGCGTAAGAAATCAAAATTTTGGTAGTTATTTAAATGCATCGATTCCTTACTTCCAAACATTACATCTTATAATAATTCACACTCGGCCATTTGATCCCAAACTAAGCAGAGCTTGTACTATGGAAACCAGATAACTAATATATTTAATATACTAATTTTATTTTTTAAATACATACTTATATAGATAATTACACCTAAATTCAGGACAAATAGACATGTTCATGCACACAAATATTTGTCCTGGATGGGAATCGAACCCACGACCTGCGGCGTGAAAAGCAAGCATTTACCAACCATGCCAACTGGCCCGTCATATGCATTATCAGTTATCACCCTATTAGTGTCTCTGTCTTAATATGATAAAAGCATGCTTTAAGGTTTTCATCGCAAAGTAAACATCCTGCATTTACAGGCGAGGAAGTTCTTTGTTTTAGCGTATGAGTAGTTTCATTTGTTCGTGACAAAATACATTTCCATACATAATCATTTTCTCCAGAGATGGAAAGGTGTTTCTAACGGATTGCACTAGGCATACTTTGAAATAGCAACTCTTGATTCTAAACCTGATTTCCCTGAAGATCCAAGTTACTGAAAATGCATTGTTTTTGACGTAGACATGTTTTTAAATATTCATACTTGCTATACATACCTCAGGTATTGGTGTGTCGGGAAAACCTTATTTTATTTTAAACATCAAATCGAAGGTTTTTAGATAATTTTGTATGACTTCTTTTTGTTACTTTCACACGATCTATTTAGTATGAAATAAGAGGTTTCCCTTAGAGTAATACAGTAAGCAATAGAAGTTGTATTCATTACCAACACTATACGCCAATAATTTACAAATAGAAATGAAAACTGGAAGTAGTATTCGATACCAAAAATCCTAAATAATAAATAAATCCTATTGATGAAGTTTAAATTTTTTGTTGTTGACCCTAAAACAAGACAAACTTATTTGGTTGAAGCATGAAGATGTAGTAGTGTTGGTAATATTGATTCGGTCATGTTTGGCATTTACATGGCATACGCATTTTGTTTATAAAATTAATAACAATTTATCTATAAACCAGTTGGTCTATATATTTAATAATTATAATGTTGTACTCTAAAGTTAGCTATAGGTAATGGTATCTGACTGTAAAATCGTGCTAAGTAAGTACTTTAGTGTAAAGTAATCTCACTATTGATATCAAGAGTGAAGTGGCAAGTGCTACACAGCTTATTTATTAATGCCATTAATGATATTAATACAGCGGCTGACGTGCAAGTCACCGGCTTGCGGCAGAGCGCGGCAGCCGACAAGGCCAGCGTCATGTCAAGTTCGGTGGCACCTCGTACATATTCCGTAAAGCGGCGCTACAGTAACAATAATGGCTCGGTCCCCATTGTTTGGGCCCGTGGCACATTACGCCTTTGTCTCTGCCTGCCCTCTCCCGTTCCTCACAATGCGGCCAGGAAACAAGTGAGCCTTTATTTCGCCTCTTTTTGTCTCGGAGTATCGCTGCTTATTGTCTTCATTCGATTGTTCGGAGCTCTTCAGAGGGCACATTGTTGTGGACTTCGTCGTTAGTGCTGAGCTGGCGGATGTGCAATGTTCTAAGTGTCGTTTGAATTTTAATACAGCTTTGGAAAGTGCGGTAGGTTCGCTTTGTGTTGCCAGGTGTAACGGGGTGTTGTTTTCATTCATAAAGCATGGTAGCTTTGGTACATACATGTTGGTGGTGCTGTTATCTGAAGCCATTTCACAAGTAATAATGTAAAAAGACGAGTAACAGATGAATATAAGCTTTTATTCTTAGAACGAAATGAAAATTTCTAATGAAAGTGGGGCCCACATCCAAGGTTGTATATTTCATTCCTGTTGTACTCAAACAACTTGTCGCATCAACTGTGAGCAGTCACTACAAATCTACTATTTGTCGAGTACGTTTGGACCCTACCTAAATTACTCTAGGTATAAACAGTCGATATAATACATAACTTTTTATACTTATAACAAACAGGAAAATTTCTAATTGTAGCCATACCCGATTTGATATTTTATTTATTGTCGTCCTCAAACAACTGTTCACAACGAAACAAGTAAAGTTAAACAGTCAACAAAAGTATGTAGAAGATTATCAAATAAATAGAATATTTTTGTAGAACGAACGTAAATTTCAGCAGACATTTTCCGCAATGCAAAGTGTAAATCTAAATTCAGTACTGACTGATCATACTCCATGAACGATACCTACCAGCAGATTAAATATACGAGATATTAGTATCGTGGGTGAGTGATTGGTTAAAAAAAATGAGTTTTTAGGTAATACATATGGTATTATCCGCAACGCAAAGTGTTATGCTGAACACAAATAGATGTTATTCTATTGATCGTGGCATCATCTATCCGTGTTTATCTGCGAATGATACAAGTGATACAAGCCACTCTCGTTACCATTGTTCCGAGCCCATTGTAACAGTGGCTTTGTTAAGGCACGCCCCGTTTTTTCTTTTGCCTCCAAAGTACTGAAAAACTAAGACTCTTATAAGGGTTGAGGTGAAACTTTGTGTTTACATTATTAATTCTGTTTGCAAATTGAGTTTTTATGGCTCCACTTACTTATTTCTTTGACCGCTTTTATGAAAAGGTCATGCCGGAAGTCAGCAATAGACGTAACTTCACAGAAATTCTACTTTATGCGCATAAATATAAAGATTTCTTCCGTAAAAGGGGCGATAAACATAATATCAATACTTAATATAAGCTTAATCACGTGTCTTCACAAAATACGTAAATATTTATCTATTTATTTAATTTATTAATTTGATCGTCAACCTTACAAACACTCATGTAGTTTTCAGGCCAAGTACAGAATTCCCAATTGAAAGTGAACCTTATGCTTATATGTTAAATAGATAAAAGAAGCTGCAACACTTAAAGACAACCACAGCTTTTTTCACACACACACACCACGAATTTTATATTAAATAAATATATTTTATAGAGCAATGTATAAGATTCTATATCAAGCTTCCCGAGGATAGTAATTATCTACAAGAAGTTTAAAGAGTATAGAACAAGCCAAATAGGATATTATACAATTTCTGACTATTAATTGTAAAGTACTTGGGACTGAGTCGGTCTAAGTAAACATATAAAAATATGTAATTAATGTTATGAAAAAATATTTAGAAGAAGGGAGTTTCTTCTTAGTTTTCTGACAGTTTCTCAGCGCTGCAAGGTCATCGCAGTCATGCGCTGCACGGTAGATTACAATAAGTTTATTGAGTCCACAAAAACGGAATAAATGAATTTAAATTTGAATTAGAAGGTTGCATGAAAGGAATCATTTATAGCCAATTTCATTATAATTTGATCTATGTTAGTAGCAATAGTTTTATTCCATAATTTTATGAAATCTTTATTGGCTGCAATAGTCAAGTTAGTAAGTCGGTAGAAATGTCTATATGCTGTTTACATACCTAATATAGTGCTATTGTTTTTTTATATATATATATATTAAGTTTTTATTCACGTAGTCTTTAACAAAACGGTTTTAAATAGTCAGAACATGTTTGTAGTACTATAGTTAAGTGTACATAGTTATACATAATTTAAATACCTAATATAGTATTTCATCTTATTCAATATTTGATTATAAAATATTTCGTTACTTTCTTTAATTATAACAAGAACTGTCATTTATGCCTTAAGTAATAAATGCTCTAAACAAAAATCAAAATATAACTGTAAAAGTGTAATTAATACTTCTTCTTCTAAACTATTAGCCCCTTACAAGGATCCATTTTATGTGTCGGCAGCTAAAAATACTTGTGTATATAGTAAATCAGATTTGTCACCCGGTCACAATTACCAAATTCGTAATTTTCTTTTGATAAATCGAGGTACGAACTATTAATAGATTGTTTTTGTATTTGAATTCAATGATATTACTTAGTAACTTTGATTACTAAGTAATACGATTCCAGGTTTGTGTTATCGGTTCTTCAAACTTCGAAGGATCTTCTAAATTTAAGCCCTGATGCGTGTGTATCAGACTGCCGTAAGTTTACGGTTTTTTTAAAGACAACGCGCGCTCTCCCTATCCCTGTGTCGCGGTCTACCTTACAATCATATAATAGACGGACACAAATAACATCCAGTGGGTCACACAAATAGTTGTCCGACGCGGGAATCGAAACCGCGTCACGAGGAGGCGAGGCGATTGTCTTAGTCGCTGCGCCACACGTGCAGTCAACAACAGCTTTCTATCGTCCACAGCTGTTCATAGGCCCCCCGCAAGGATTTTCTCAACGTTCTATCACGTATGATCTGCATTTAGGTGGTCCCCGGAACTGTCACTAGGTAGTTAGTACATCTCGTTGGGGGTCCGTCCTACGCTGTTGTATCTTACTGGTTGCCAGCCCAGAATTTTTCTTATCTAGTGGGAATTAGTTTTGCGAGGTGCGAGCCTCCCCATTGTTACTTCAACTTACTAATACTTAGTTTTGCTTCCGATTCTTGCACGCAGAGAAAGTCTGATCATAGATCCATGCTTGCTCTAGCTTTTACATGATGCTAACTATTAGAGACAACCACATTTGATTTATCGTACAAAATATATCACCCTACGCCACTGGTTCCAAACATGGGCTACAAATCTGTATCTGCTCTACAGTAAGCCAACACACAAAGACACGAGAATACTGTTGAAATATTCTGTGGCATTGTGAGCTCTTTACAAAATCACCTACACTCGTGTCGCCTCCCTCAAACCATTCATATTTCCCGCGTTTTCCATACACAATATGGCGACTTTGTGAGCGGCGCGCTTCTCAAGTCTCCAAATAGTCCATTGACGAGCTCCGAGCAAACTCGCTATAGCGAATTAACACTATTCATGGGAAGTTTTGAAAGAGGACTACTCTCATACAATTTGGTCGCATTCATAAAGATTCACTCCTTAGCTAGCTGGATGAATAGCTTTATGAAACGTTTTAAGTATATTTAACTTATGACTATATTTGTATTCGAACATTGAATTTTGATGTTTGTTGAATTATGGCCTAAGTAATTAATAGTTTATCACTTAGAATAGGCACCGACTCAAACCTAGCAAGGGAAACTACGACTAATGTGTAAATGAATGGGGTACTAAAGTGAATAAATAAGTTTTATAATCAATCATTTGAACAATTACTTAATTTGTCAAGTTTGCGATTTTCTAAAATGCCGGTAGAAAACATTTTACTTAATTAAATAAAACTGTATAAATCAAACAGAAAAGCTTTAGAAAGGTGATTTGGTGATCGGTTAAACTAACTTAACCCAAATGATCCAATCTAATATTTGAGCTAAGAATCCTATACTCGGCAAATTTTTTCAATTTAAAATGATTGAGTAAAGAGAACCGGTGTAGTGTGAGTTGGACTCGCATAGAAGAGATGCTATTTTTTATAATGTTTATTGTAACCGTTATTTTATATTTATATTTCTTGTTAAATCGGTGATAAACATACACGATCTGTGCACATTTCAACGGCCTACTTACCATTATAGTTTATAAGGTAAAGCCCGCCGCGAAACTCCGACGGACAGACAGATATAAAATTAAATAAATCATAATAAAAAAAATCCGAACTTATTTTATACATTGTAAAGAACTTGCAGACTATCTCTGACTGCCTTGAGGGTGCGCGAATATTTAAGTAATATGTATTAAAAGAATTATTGGGGATGGAAGTCCCAGAAAATGTCGTTGTGATCGAAAGAGATGTGACCAGTTGCTCTTAAACTCATCTTAAAATCATCATGACTCATCAACCAATCAATAAGCCACACTTCTACTTTTCTTGCGTAGTAGTGGTCTAAGCTATACCCTGATAAGTTTTATAATAAGAGCGCTCATTTTATGTAATTATATGAAGTATCTATATTTTAACTCTCAGTTTTATTCTCTAAGCTCATAGTGCACCTACCACGTAATTTCTGCATCACCCAAGGTTGACTGGCAGAGAATGCCTTATGCATTAAGGGCCGATTTCACCGTTAAAATTAAACGCGATCAATTGACGCTAAACTCGGTTCTGCTTCCTGTAACTTAGTTTAGCGTGCATTGATCGCGTTTAATTTTAACGGTGAAATCGGCTCTAAGTCTGCCTTTGTACATTGTTGTGCATTCAGTTTAAATTTAAAAAAAAAAATAGGATTAGACGAAGTAGTATTAAATTATAGTGCTATTACCTAACCCTTGAGTAGATGAGGCAAGGAACAATTAAGGCGGCGACAATAGTTCGCATTATAAGGCTAGCCTTATAATGCGAACTATTGTCGGCGCTATCGTACTAGAAACAGTTGTTCCAGGCTAGTAAAAGAGTTCTCGCAGCGCTGAACAAAGGCTGCCCCAATTGTGTTACCACCCGCTTTTTGTGTCCCGCCAAATAGGAAAATGAGGTGAACGGAAAATTCTTTGGAGAAATTTCCAAATTATTCATTAGGTAAGTCCTTATAAAACATAATTTACTCGAAATCTAAAATAATGGATATAAAATATTTTCTATCTAGTTTAAATAATAATGTACTACATTGTTCTTTGCCATTGTGTTAATAAACGCGAACCGTGCAAAAAGAAAGTAATATCTTTATTTATGATACAAAACCAACTCCAATGAGATTACTTAAAACTTAACATTATTTTTCTTGTCTGCCATCAATGGGTGCCATCTTCGACATTGGCTACGTCAAGAACTGCTGCAGCGTAGCGCTGGAAGTATAGTAGGCTCCAGTAATTGAATGCTTCGTTGGTCTCGGAGGGTCAACGCAAATAGCGAGGTCCAGGGTTTAAATCGAGGGTCGATCTAAAAAATTAAAATTCTAAGTAACTACCCGGAGTTAGCGTTACACCCTCGAGCCGAGAGCATGTAAAGCCTTTAGTCCTGTACCTGGCATCTTTCTGGTAGTGTCGGATCATGAGAGAAGGTAAGGTAATAGAAGTGCACCTGTGTTTGCCCATACTTTTGTGCACTTTAAGATGCCGTGCGCAGAGTAGTGTCAATTATGACTGGACAACGCAGAAATTTGACCAGGACTTATTTTTTTAATGTAATTGTCGCCTCGCCAACGTTAACTATTTGTGTGACGCATAAATAGTTGTTCTGAGTCTGGATGTCCTCTGTGTCCAAATATATGTATAATGTAAAATGTGAAAATTATATGTTTTAAAGCACTTACCCCGCGACACAGGGATTGTTATCCCTAGTGCGGACGTTGCTTTTAAAAAAAGCACAAAAATGGGCGTAGCTTAAGGTGCTTAAGCTAAGAAAAGATTAACTTCCCATACAAGAATAATTTGCTGTGTTTTGATGGCGGCAAATATCAGAATATCATCATCTCATCCCGAGGGGGGCGGAGAAGTCGACCCAAGGGAATATCTACCAGTAGAAGGGCAGCACATTCTTTTTGAGTTAAATGACCATCATACTGCAAACGCCAACCCGTCTGCCAAGCGTGGCGATTATGGCATATACCTTCAAAGTTATTCTTGGGCGAGGCTTTGTGCAGCAGTCGAATTCTTATATCTGTTATGATGATGATGGCCTTAAAATATTTTTTATATTTCACAAACCGGTTTTCTTTAAGTTGTTCATAGTAGATAGTAGTAGTTTCATAGTAGATAGTGCACCTTAAGTTTACTCCACTATTTATCTAGCAATTTGTAGGTACAGACATGCCAGCACATCAAGCTACCCCACTCTATCAAATTTTCACAAATTGAAAGTGAACCTTATGCTTATGTGATAAAGTTGAAAATCTATAAAAGATATTTGACAGATTGGGGTAGCTGGATGTGCTGGCGTCTGCACCTGAAAATATGTTGTTATAAAACAAACGTGTTCATATAATACCTTCATTTTGTGGTATCGTATTTATTCGCTGGAAGTCGCTGGTCGCGGATAGCGCAAGACCGGCAATTGTGGAGATCTTTGGGAGAGGCAGTCAAGGTATTGATAAGACGTTAAATACAATTTGAATTAACATGAAAGATAGGTTGCAAACAACAAGGGTTTCATATATGCGTATTATAGGAAAGGAGGCAGCATAATTTGTTCTAGAACATTCGATTGTAAGTTTCTCGTGGGAACTAAATATATTATTGCATCATCCAATGCAACATAATTAATAAGTAGACTTAGGTTTAATTATACTAATATCTATAGGGGTAGTATCCTTAACTAGGCCTTTATCCAGCACACGGGCACAGACACTTTATCTTTCGGCTGATATGATGATGATGATGATACATTCTCGTATTGTTAAACACTGATAACTATGGCGTTGGTGGGTATACAGACAGCCATATGAAAAGATTGTAAGTTTACGTAAAGAGGAGGGTGACAAGTATGCATAATAACAAAATTATTTATAAAGATAGGTACAGACGCCAGCACATCCAGCAACCCCGATCTGTCAAATTTGATTTATAGATTTTCAACTTTATCACAAAAGCATAAGGTTCACTTTCAATTGGGGAAATTTGGCAGATTGGGGTAGCTTGATGTGCTGGCGTCTGTACATAATGTGACATATATTTGTTAAATTATTGTAATTTAGCAAGCTCAACAATTAAGCAGTCACGCCTAATACAATACTAAGCTTACCTACATTAGAACAAACTATATTTAAGCTGATGGGCTGGTCCTTCTGTGTGGTTTAATCTTGTTAAATAATATAACGTTCCTTTACTACGTTTTACTACGTAAATTAATTCCTGTACCACGGAGAACTTTACAAACATAATACCTAGATATTATAACATTTACAGATACTAAGCGTAGCTAGACACATAACTATAAATAGGTCACAAAAATTGTTGTACGTACGGGGATCGAACCCGAAACGACGAGGTAGTAGCGAGGTGACTTAACCAAGCGTTACACGCGCAGCTAAATATTTAAGTTTTATATATTTTTTATTTATCTTGGAACAACTTACACACTTGGCAGTCTGTTCCAGACAATTGATAAATATTATCTAAATATATATGTAAATATTATTTTACGGGGTGGGTAGTAAATAGTTGCCTATCACGCCGCAAGTCATGGGTTCGTTTCCTACCCAGGACAGATATTTGTAACATGTCTGTAGTTGCAAAATTTCAAATGCCTCCCTTGCTCGCTGCAACCTAAGTTGCATTTTGACTTTTTATTTTAAAATCATTATGATCCTTATTACAATCGCTTAGAGCTCTATTTAAACGTATCCAAAACAAATTCTAATACTAAGAGCATAGACAAAACGTATTATTTCCAACTTCACGGAACAAAAATATTCAAATATTGGTACAGTACCACAAACTTATCTGACCCGGTGGCAGCGTCGCTATTATCGCATTTAATGTTGCTAGTAACTATTGTTTGCAATAAAGTGGGTAAAAATAATATGCACATTGTAACGTAAATGTTACTTCACTAAAAAGCAAACAAATACTGTCATGTACAAATCTTTATATTTTTATACAATAATTTACATAAAATAATGATCATTTACATAAAATGTATGCTGAGTGTTCTCTAACGGAGATACTCCAGGTATTATTATGTCACCGGAATTGTTTAATTCAGAAGTCATTTCATCATCATCATTATCGGAATCACTGCTTTCACTATCACTACCTAAATGAACGATGAAAGGCTCGTCTAAGTATCCATCCCTTTTTCGATACACATTTTCAATATTTTTTTACATGATTGTAATTGTCAATGAATGGCAAAAAAATTTTGCTGTTATTTTATCAAAAGCTTCTGCAATCAATGATAGGATTTCAGAATTCGATCTACCAATATTCTGATTTGCTATAAATTTTTGCATCTGCTTGCTCTTTTTCTTTCACAAGTTTTCTTACAAATCGCTCCCGGACACCTACAAAGGAAATAGCAAAAATTAAATAAATAAATAATAGTTTAATTTAAAGTGCAAGGGGGATTTTTGTATTTTTTCAGAAGCTGACAACACTAACCTGTAGCAGCAGCTACGCGTTTATACAACTTATTGAAGGGTATAATTGGTGCCTGTAGGCGTTTTTCTTCATATAATTCAATACTTGTAATATAATGTTCCTCGCATCACTTTTTAAAGCTTTCGGCATTTTTCACAATTAAAAACCACATAAAGAAAAATAAATACGCGCAACAAACAATCAATGGCAGGAATGTCATGGAATAAGGCCGATTGACATTTCAAACTGGCTTGTTAGTTCTACTTTTGGCCACCGGGCCAGATAAGTTTGTAGCACTATAATTGAATCTCAAGTGAGCGACTTTTAAAATTTATGTATTCTTTTTGTTCCGTTTTTTTGTCATTCTTCCACATGAACAATATTCAAATGTGCATGATCATATCAAGTAATTCGTCTAGTTTATTGATATATTAAATATTTATGCACTTTTTAATTTAAATTTTCTGTAAAACTCCACATTGTTTGAAGAATCTGTAATTTAACTTGCACCTCTAGTTTTAACGCTAATGGAATATTATTTATTTGAGCTTAAATAACCTAACATATACATTTTTGTACCTTATTTTACTGGCTATGCAGAACAGTCAAAACCTTCAAAATGCGCTTTTTAGGAAAACCATAAATCAAGTTTTAGTTGAGGCGGGTTGAACGCTCCCCGTGCACTGAGAGCAGCTAGCACTCAAGGGCAAAATAAAATTGTTTTCAAGCAATTGAGCGGTAGTACAAGTTCTGATTAATTTGGGATCAGATGGCCGTGTGTGAATTATGTCAAAGGATTTTATTGTTATAGATAAATTATACCCTGATAGAGAATAAATAATCGTGATCATCATACAAACATTTGTTCTGGGTGGCGGTCGAACCCACCTCTGGCCTAGCAGTAACTAACCACTGGACCAGCAAGCTTGTCATAATAATATAAGAGACTATTACCACACAATATAAGTTGCTCTACAATATGAATAAAGATCACGAATAGGCATCTTTCAGGCTGCTACTGAATGGTGTTAATTTACAGCTGAATTGCCAAGTCCCGAGTGTGAGATTTCAATGAAAGATTCGGTCGACGATATCAGAGGCACGAATTTCTATATGGAAAATGTGGCAAACATTAATAGAGGCTGCAAAAAGCAACTCGAAAGGAGGGTGATTTTCTAAAGGCTTCAGCTGTTTCAATGGACCACTGTTTAACATTACTCATTGAGCGATACCTATTTTCTGATTCCTATTCAAAATATACGACTCTTTTTACAAACAGGTTTTTTATGTAAAATGTTGAGAACTTTTAAACGTCTTCAATGCGTACAAACTTGGGCTTGTTCTTCTGTTATCCGTAATTTCTTTAGAAATATGTTTCGAGTGAAACAGTTGTATGTAGGTACCTAGTTAATTATTGTACTTACTTTTTAACCGGCTTCAAAGCAGAAGGTTATTAAGTGGGCTGTAAGTATTTATTTTTGAGAGTATGTTACGCAATTTCTCCCTTGATTTTTTACGCACGCTTGGCTTAGGGAGTAAACTAGTGAATGCGTGACGAGAGCGTTAAGAAAAATGTGATCGGGTGAGGCGAGGGAGATATAAGTTAGTAAAATAGAAAGAGAGAGAGTTCAATTACAGGAACTTAAGCTGCGGCCCTTAGCTACGAGACATTAGTCGCAGATGATTTTCTAGTGCGGGATCTTAGACGCGTAGACTCCGTAACTTGCTTCCAAAAGCTACTCGAATTTCATTTGTACAGTCTCATCTTCTACCAATCCTTGACTCTACCGATACCAGCTATCCTGACTTAAACGAAGCACAATTATGTAAACTTGAGCGGCTTCAAAATTTCTGCATAAAGTTCGTTACTTATTTTGTTTACGTAAATATGACCACATCTCTGGTTTCGCAATAAGCTCAAGTGGCTTCCTATTCGCCTTCGCCATAATACGCACATTTCTCCTTACTTTACAATATTTTGTTTAATCCTACCTCTCCATCTATATCTATACTAATATTATAAAGAGGTAACGTTTGTGAGGTTGTGAGTTTGTGACGTTGTAAAGGGTAATGTAATGTATAAATACATAAATGTGAAGTAGTCAAATGGAATGGAAGACTCTAGACTAATTGACTCTAGACTAGTTAGTTCCTTAATAATTTACGAACAATAATAATTTACCGATGTATATGTTTATAAATTTGCTGTGCCCGAAAGGGTCCATAATGCCCCTAGCTATAAGCCTAATGTTTACCACCTAAGTTCACATTGTGGAATGCAAATAAATGATATGGATATGGGTAATCTCTGAATATACTGAACCGATTGTCAAAATTATTTCACCAATAGAAAGCTACGTTATTGTGTGTCATAGACTATGATTCATCATCATAATTTTTATTTATCCCGAACTTTTAACCCGAAGTATTACGCGGGATAAACGGGCAGGGGCAAAAATATTTATAACACGGAACGAAGTCCGCGAGCACTGCTAGTTTTATCATAAAGAACCGTTTGAATTGTTAAATGACACATATTCAAGATTCTTGCGGTTATCAGAGAACCTTAAATTGAAAGTGCCAGTTCATGCCACTAAGTTATACAGTAAATCTTTTTCTGCCCTAGCGGTACGCCTTGGGAATGCATTGCGTCTTACAATAAGACTTGGTCAATCCTTATAATCTTCTCAAAAACAATTAAAGAAACATTACCTGTTAGCGTCAACTTAAATGCTCGAAGGCGTTAACTGCTGAATGAGTTCAATCTTTGATATTATATGTAATATATATAAAAATAAGTCGGGTTTTCCTTAACTCCAGAACGCACGAACCGATTTCCACGGTTTTGCATTCGTTGGAAAGGTCTCGGGCTCCGTGAGGTTTATAGCAAAGAATATTTATAAAATTTAACGCGGGTAACACCGCGGGGCACAGCTAGTGTAATATATAATTATGTTGGGCAAATTTAAGCCATATAGTTATTATAGTTTACATTTTATTCCTTTGGGTCACTGTTACTACCTTTGCGTATATATCAATGGTTACTACCCTTTGCAAATTCCAACCACGCAAAGCGACAGAACTTTGCAAGTAGCGATATATATATATATATCTTTACTCATTTTTATAGTAACAGACCGTTACTATTATTTGAGATAATTCTTGAGATAATATAAAAATGTTTATAGTAATTCATTATTTAATTCTAATAATATAATAAATAAAATTATAAGTAGACATAAAGATTGGTAAATGGATTAAAAATACTTACGTACAAACTAAAACTATCATTATAAACTTAAAATTAAAATACAAAGTTCAAGTCGCCATCTGCGGGTAAGGTACCCAAAAAGCTAACGAAGTTACCTCTTTGGATGGCATAGCATGCGTTGGCCGAGGTACGTGTCAGCTCTTTGATCACCAGAGTATTCCACAAGCCGTCTGGACGAAAATAATATCTGGATAATATTATAACAATCTAGTGTATGACTGCATTTGATGTAATATTATAACGTCTTTATAAAATATGCTATGAACGATACATGTTTTCTCTTATACATGTAAAGACGCCAGCATATCAAGCCAATCTGTCAAATTTCCCCAATGGAAAGTGAACCTTATGCTTATGTGATAAAGTTGTAAATTTATAAAAGAAATGTGACAGATTGGGGTAGCTGGATGTGCTGGCGCCTGTACATAACAGAAAATAAAAATAATGATGCGTATTGATATTGTACCGGTGCTTGGGTGACAAGAAAATGTATGACTATCAACTGTTACTAAAAATTATCACGTTGTTATGACCTAAAATTAATAAAATGTATTGTATGGAAATCCTATCCAAAGCAAGATCAGCTTATACGTGGAAACGTATAGCTTGATATGTAGCCGTGTGTACAATTTATAAATTCTTGGTTGTTTATTCTTCGGGGATAAGTTTACCTGCGCAATATTTAAAAACGACCCAATTACAAATCTAACTGAATTACAGCTTTATTTATTCTATTCATACTCCATGCATGTTTTAAAGCATTAATTATGTCTATGGTCTTGAGGGTTTTGGCGCCAACGCGGAAAAGGACGCATCGAGGCTATGTTTTATTTTCAAAAACTGGTGTAAATTCGAGTTTTTATGTGTAAATATGGTGGATTTTTAGACATAACATCTTCGACAGCGTACACAAGTGGAGGAAAGTGCGATATTGCCGTGAATTGTGATTTTCCGTGTTGAAACCAAAACTCCATAGAAGCCTCTAGTAAAGTCTCCACTGCTTTACTGGGGTAGGACTATGACTTGACTGTGAGGGACGTGACGGACATGACTGACTTTGAAATATAAACAACTGAAGACAAGGCGGTATGGTCACAGATCTTAGCCTGCCCAAAGAGGGCGAAAAAAAAAACTATGGTCTTATTTTAAACCCTGTGCTTATATACTCTCTGTATTTATGTGCTAACGTCTTTGTCAAACGAAATTGTCTCTATTTTCTATTTCTCAAGAACGCATTATTAGCACTTAAACTCTTACCATAATATTATCAAATTAAGTAAGAATTCTAATAACTTCAGACCATTTTTGCCCATTAATTTTAAATTCACAGTTTATCCTGCATTGTTTACTACAAAATGTTCAAAAGCATTTTCATGAAGACGGTTTGTTTATATGGTGATGATTATTGTTATTAAATGAAAAGCGATGTTTCTGAAGAAGCCTGCAAGCGGCACAAGTTCATACAGCAATCCACAGCCTGCCCCACCTCGTGTCTCAAAAGGAACTTCAGGAAAATGTTTAATAGTAGTCGTTTTTTTTGTGGTTATTGTAGCACAGATAGTGGTGTTGCTTTGGTTATTTGGTACAGATAAAATTGATTTTGTATAGTTGTTAATATATGTATGTAGTAGCATATTTCATTCAATTCTTTTATTTGATTTTGGCCATTTCCTTTCCTTTACGAATCTGGGTAGGCGCTCTGCCGTTAAGCTACGAACAATACACATTGGCGGATGAAGTTTAGGACTAATTTAATTAAACAAATTGTGTATAATACAAACTGCACGTGTGACGCAGCGGTTAAGACAGTCGTCTCACCACTTCGTGGTACGGTTTCGATTTCTGGGCAGGACAACCATTTGTGTCCGTCAATTATATATTTAGTAGGTAACAATGGTTTCTTAGGTTAGGTAAGAAGATAATATAAATTGCGTACACCTCTATAATAACGTTTATAAACTTCATAGTTCATTAATTCGTAAATAGGTTTTCATGACAATGTTTATAAATGATATAAGTATTGTTATTAAGAAATTCATATTCACACCAATAATATTAAGTAAAAAACAACATTTGAGAGGATTAGCAGGTCATGACAATTTATTTCAACGTACAAGTTTATTACATGGAAGAACACCAAAAGAGCGTATGTAAGTACATACATGAACATAATACACAAACAGACATGGTATAAATGTATCTATAAAATTATCTGGTCGATTCTCCATCGGATGTGTAGCTACGCGTATTAACGCTGAGTAACAGTAAAAACAGTTGAACAGAACATTGCATCTAACTGCAGTAACTAGTTACTGACTAATGTAACTAGTGACTGACTGCAGTAACTGTCCTGAGTCGAGATTTTGGTACCCTCTTTCTGTATGCAGTAACTCTCCTGAGTCCGGGTTGAGGCGGCCTCTTTCTGGCTGCAGTAACTATCCTGTGTCGAGGTTCGAGCACGTGTTACTTACCAGTGAAAGCCTACATGGCTAACTGTTAATGTCATGCTAAAAAAAACACATAGAAAAATCTCCAAGCTTGGATATACTAATTAATAACTCCCTTTTAGTGTGACGCATTGAAAATGAACTCAAAATTCTGTCCAAATAGAATTGATTGAGTCAAATCAACATTTTTGTCGTATGTGCGATGAGTGGGATATAAAGTAACCCGACTCATGAATGTCAATGGCTCGAGACGCCGCCAATCAGTTCCCTTCGCTTTCAATTTCACTCTATTCACATATTTTGCTTACAGTATACATTTGATTTTCTATGCTTAATTGTGCATAAGTTGTGATGTTTTCTAGAAATAGATTCTAGAGATAAATACCTACATATTACGCTGCACAGATTATAAACAATTCGTCTCTTTGCGACGACAAATTGATATCTTTCAATCGGTATATTCTACTATGATCACCTAGGTGATATCACTGGGTGATCATAGGCAATGTATAGTGTCCTTTGATCACCTGGGTGTTCATAATAGACCCATTAAAATTATTATTTTGTTATCCTAAAATCTCCACAATAGCCGGTCTTGCGCTGCCCGCATCCAGCGGCTTCCCGCGGATGAGGAGATCCTGCAGTGGACGTCTTTCAGCTGATATGATAAACCATTTCTCATAAATACCACTAATGCAACTTTTCTTATGTGTTATACGTTACGAGAAGCCTAACATGACATTAACTGATTTTTTTTAAGACTAAGTTAAATAAGCAGCGCACTGAATAACTGTTGAAATCCTTCCTTTCTTTATGAATAAAAAATTATCATGATCACGGACTTCATCAACAGTGAAAAGCTTAGTCGTGAAAATCCTATAAAAAGACAATACATACGTATGAGCTTAATCTGTTTGCAATTTATGCATTCAATTTCTTTCTGTGAAGATATTTAGATGATTTAGTAAGCACCGGTAGCTGTATAACTGTTGATTTCTACCTTTTAATTTTTCATTGGAAACTAACCAACCCTATGTATTATTATCACGGCTTTCATCAACGTATAAAACTTTGCCGTGAAAACCCTAAAGTTACATAACACCGTAAACACATGGCTTAATTTGTTTGCAATTTATGAATTGAATGAATTCCGCCCGCTGCGTATTCATAACAGGCCGAATAATACCAACGCATTGTTTTCAAGATGCATATCTGTCATAAATATCAGGAGCTGTATCGAAACCTATTCTACAATGAAAATATTACAATAGAGCCACAATCCCGTCTTTATTTTACACTGTAGAACATCGGTCCGTGGAATTCGTAATTTCTTTGATTCCCGCCTATTGTGCGACAGATAAAAGAGACACTTTTCAGTTGCTCCGTCTGAATGAATACACCCATTATGCCTACACAAAAGTGGGTATTCCAAACAAAAACATCATTGCCGCGGTTATTACGCTGCGTAAAAAACAATTCAGACTATATTCCATTATGATTTCGAACAATGTAGTTGCTGAAAATGTATTTTGTCGCGAATAATGTTGGGAATCGACGCCGCGCTGCTGTGGATTTATTGTCGCTGTTAAAAATTATTTTTTTATATAAAAATGATGGGTGCTTCGTGACATAATAATTTATTTCAAGTTTATTCGTCGTTATTTTTTGTGTTGTTAGCGTTGCCTATTATGAATTGTGATCGAGATACTGCTGATAAAGCGACAATAGTTATTATCAGTACCTTTAAAGCCTGAAGAACTTTGTTAAATGCGCCGCTCCGCTAATGACCGATCCCTCAAGAGCGAGATGCAGCATCTGGCGTGCACAAAAATGCTTACCGAATAATTTTGTCACGCCTTCTGAAAGCCTCGCCTGGACATCAATTGCCGTGACCAATCTGGAAGGACCTAAATAGACTCCGGACTAAGGTGGGCCGAAGCAAAGAAAACATATCTAGGTGGGGACTGTCAGTGTGTAGCAACCCCAAAATGGAGTGCATTTATGGAGCATTGCTCCAATCCATGGCCCACCTAACATCATGCCCAGCCTGCCCTGCCACATGTTCATGGCGGGATCTTAAGCCACAAGCAGGGCGATAGGTGTGGCTACTTTCTGGGGTACAAAAATTTAAGTTTGCCATCGACAAGCTAAGAACATGATCATTACCTAAAATAACAGTATAACAGTAATTATTAGTTTACGCACTACTAGATATGTATTAATTTATTATTATGTTAGTACATAATAATAAATTAATACATATCGGGGACATATCACATAAATTTAATGGCAATGAAGGCCAAACCATTACAATTTCTGCATAGGGACTGAAACGAATTGCATGGATATGGAGAACGACATAATTTGACACAATAGAGATGATGAGATCTAGTTACAAGTTCCAGGCACAGACACATTGCAAGTTGCCTGGAACGAACTTGTAATATTCGACAGCTCTCGTCTTAAGCCACCTCTGATTTCATGGCACGGACAGCTTGGCCGAGCGAAATGGAAAACGAACTCGCAAACGGTGCCGGTACATCCAAAATACTGCTCGACGGAATCGTCTCACAGCTCTTCAGGCTTACTAATAAGCGATCAAGGCATCCGAAATCATTTACATGGAGAAAGTCTGTGAGTTTCACCTATAGCCCCGCAAAGTAGAGTCCGTTTATTATGGACACGCGAACACAACAATTGGAACGAAAAACACTGGCGTTATGTTTGCTTTTTCGACGAACCTCGTTTCGGTATGTATGTGAGCCGTCATTACAAGTAAGGAAGGATTATGATAACCGTACAACCGAATTAATTTCTCAACAAGTCTTTGGTTCAAAATAGGTGCTACGCCGTAGCACTTATACTAAAAGTTGGCTGCTACGAGAACTTATTGGGATGGTGGTATTATAATATTATTATGTCACTCAACTATGTATGTCTACTAATGTAGGATTAAGTAGACCGTTATTGGTAGTTTTATTAGTTTTAACCAAATTTATAATTTCAATTTTCAAAAATCGATGGCTTAACGTATGACTCTTCGTAGTAGTCATCCCGTTATTGTAAAATGTGAGTAATTTACTCTACAGTTGGATTTATTTTACTTTGACTTTTGCAATCTATCTAATAATGCTCAACTTATAGATATGTACACAAAAACCCCATGTCAATTTTACGATATACTACTATGTATGTATTCATTAATTTATACAGATTGTGGCAATTTGTAAACAGATATAGATTAGGTGGAAAGTAAATCGTAATTATTTATAATATTGTTTTTAATATCTATAAATATGTTATTACATTGAACATATCATCAAGCAAGTAGGATGGAATTTCTCATTCTCAGTTCTCATTTATAAAATTCTTGCCGTCTGTTACTTTTATGAATATGTAGTACCAAATTTGTAACTATAATGATAATGCTCTATTAAATCTTCAAAGGTTAACATAAAATAAATTGCATTTTTTACCTACGATTACTCACACTAGAACATACAGCGCCCTCTATTGAATTTTGCTAAACTTTCGACGTACAGCGCCATCTCTTGCGGAATATATTAACTGTTATAGACTCCGAGCAGTGAGAAGCAAGCGTTGCTTGTTATTCCTCCGATGTTATAGAGGTGGTTGTAATCGAGGTGCTGTCATTTTAGTTAGATGGCGCTGTTTAGTTGAAAGTTACCTTCTTCTTTCACAATTTCCGACATGATTATTACTTGAATTGGAAGATGGCGTTCTCCTAAGAACATAGAATGCTATGACAGAACATGAACACTGTAAATAAAATAAAAAAACAATGATTTATTGGACTTCATATTTACAGTTTACAATTTTATGAGGCTGCCCCGAAATTGCTGATGGACTTGAATTTTTTTGTAGTTATTTATTGCAGAAAAACACTAGACTAGGCTTTTCTTATATAAAAATAATCTTGATAATAAATTTCGTAAATTATAGAAGACATTTATACTTATACGACTACTTATGGCATTGATTATTTGTTGAAATTTGCAGTAGATATTTTGAATTCAATAAAAAATATAAAAAATCGCTATAAGACAAATTCTAAGTACTTCAAATAGATTATTCCATGGGATGCGTAGAAAATTTTAAGGGTTTAATTATTTATTTAATGGATTTCATAATATATCGGCTCATAATAAATATATCGGCTTTTTAGCTTTTTTTTTACCGATACTATCATATAGTATGATAATGGCTAAATAAAACGAAACAAAGCCTGTACTTATCTTGTAACTATACCAACTCAACTATTCCCATTTTTACTTGTCACTATTTCCTCAAAAAATTGTGGAAATAAATATGCGTACCTACCTAAAGCAAAGAACATAATCATATCCAAATCATATTTTTTTTTGTTTTAAATTCGGGGCCATTCCTTATGATGATACTTTATCATTTTAACCCTCACTTCAACCTTCCTTTTTGAAAAATGAATATTTTAAATGTTTCCACTTGCAATCGATATGCAATATGGGCCTGCCATATCTAAGTGCCTGCCATATTTTAAGTTTCTAATCGATAGCAATAGGTATTAGAAGCTGCGATATACCACTGTGTCAGACGTACAGAGCAATTGCGCCCACGATAAGGGTTCCTTGGGTAAAGGTACCTTATAGCCCATAGGCAAATTATTAATATCATATTAGAGCTTTGGCCATTTTAGCACGAAACACAGTTCACGTGCGCACTTGCGTAGGTACCTAATGAATGATTCAAAACATTATAGCCCACATGTACTATAATCGTAGTTTAAATTTGAACATTGTTTACTTATTTTTTTTTTATTTATTTGGCATCTTTTGATCAGCGCCTCGCTCATTCATCTTTAATCGCAATGAAGGATGTAGCCCACGCATTTTTTAAAAACAATAATGCTGTGTAATATATCTGTTAAGTTCTAAAGATAGAGACAACAATATAATTTTATCCTGGGACATTATTCACACACGGCCATCTGATTCCAAACTAAGCAGACCTTGTACTATGGAACCAGATAACTGATATACCTAGGTACTAATTTTCTTTTGTAAATACATACATAGTCTGGGTCTAATTATCTGCGTAGATAATTACACCCAGACTTAGGACAAACAGACATGTTCATGCACACGTGTCCTGGGTGGAAATCGAACCCGTTGGTAAATACTTGCCTTTCACGTGGCGTGATAGGCAAGTATCTACTAACCATGGCAACAGGCCTGTCAGAGTAATTCTTTTAATTGGGGTGTTTGAGGGTGTGCGTTAATAACGTTACATGTTGTATATATCCTCGCGTACTAACACCGCCAAACTCAATAAAGAATTATACTCTTGACAGGCCTATTTTTATTTAACATGTAAATGCATTGTTATTTACTAAATTAGTTTCTTGAAATAAAGTTTATTTTTCTTTATTTTGTATTAAATGATGGATTTGTATGAATAGAAATAAAACTGCGATGATTAATGTCTTACTACTTTGACCTACGGTCCATTTCAATTTGTTTTGACTATACGGGGTTAATAAGACAATAATTTCCATAGTTTTAATTATTTTGGAATAAAAAATTACCTATGTTAAAAATTATGTAAATCGATTCTGAACAAACAATTTTCAGGATGTACGTTAATTAAGTAACATGTTGTATATGTACAGATGCCAGCACATCCAGCTACCCCAAACTGTCAATTTTTTTTTTAGATTTTCAACTTTATCACTTAAGCATAAGGTTCACTTTCAATTGGGGAAATTTGACAGATTGGGGTAGCTTGATGTGCTGCATGGTGTCTGTACAACATAAAAGCCGTTGATATTTAGCATACGCGCTAAGGTTGAACTTAATTGCGTCGTAACGTAAGTAGCTTACCTAGTTTTTATTTAAGGCTTAAGGGGACAACAGCAATGTTGTTTTTTTTTATGCTTGTTTAGAAACAATACTATTATATTTAACTAGTCAATAATCATAGCTAGATGCACTCACCGGTCCGTAAGAGATAGGCGAGGTTAAGCAACGTTGCTAAGTGGTTTAATTTCTGAGCGTCTCCGTGCTTCAGAGGAGGGCACGTTAAGCTGTCAGTCCCGGTTGTAGCCTTTAGGCAACAATCGTTAAGCCATGTCGGAGGTTTACTGGGCGGCTTGAACAACTCTGATACTAGGGTATACACTGCCCATACGATAAGTAAGTAGTAAATATTTAACTAGTTTAAAAAAAAAGAAGTCAAGTATGACTACATTACATACATATTATACTAGTGTAATAGTAAGTAATGGAATCAGGCGTCACTTTGCGGAAATCCATAACAATCAAAATACTAGTCTAATCTAGAAGGAGACTCCTTCGAGCACTCAACGAGTTAGCAGCCCTTGAGAATGGTCCGTGGAGGACTGAAACACTTGTTGGATATCGTACTGGCGCATGTAATTTGCTTTTTTATATTGTCCTTCTTGCATGTGCTCATTTTTGCGGGCGGGAGGGGGCGGTGCAAATTGCATCCAGGCATTAAACCGACAATTGGCGGAATTGGCACTACATATTGATTTTGTATTTTGATAGTGTAATAGTATAGAACTAATTATATAAACATTATCAACTAACAAACAGGAACAATAGATAAAAAAAGTTTCACTAAATGTTTGTTTATGACGTATTTGATTGCTAATGCGCACTAAACGCTTAAACTAGGTGCACAACACCCCTTCTATTCCTATCCAAGTTTTTATTAGATTTGAGTTGCTCTAAAAAAGTCGTGATCTCATCGCCCGGAATGTCAAGGAGGTTCCTGGAACGACGCGAAGGCAGAGGTCGATTGGAGTGTATTTGAACAACGCGAAAACTAAGGAACTTGAATAGTGCATGGCTGAGTCGAAAAGTCATTTAAAACAACTTATTACTTTGGAATGAGCAATAACTTGTTTTAAACGACTTATTGGATGATCTAGAGAAAGCAATCAGACTGACACAGACTAAATAAAAATCTAAACACTAGTATAGGTAATTCAGAAAGTAAAAAACATAAAAAAAATCACCTTTATATTTTTAGATAGGTATAAGCGTTTAAGTTCTTGTCGGGAATGAGGTGGGGATTTTCTGTATCTGTCTCGAACTACTACTGTACCTATGTAAAAACTATGTGTGTAAAAAACTACTGTTAATATAGCGCGTTCTTTGTCTAACACAATATTGAAAAGCTTTTATCGTCATTAGTTTTAAGGCTTTGAATGTTGAATTTACTTTAAGGTTTTATGTATGGCCAGTCTCAATACGCAGAAATAAAAAAGCTTAGACTGCACTCTTAAAAAATAAATTTCAATTTGTCTAAACGGTTTTTCGACTGACCCATAAGCTCCCCATAGGGTATAGTGGACACATTTTGATTATTGTTTTTTAATCAAAGTTAAAGGCGCTCATAGCCAGATGCTCTCACCGGTCCGTAAGTGATTGGGAGGTTAAGCAACTAGGCTCGCGGTCAGTCCATAGATGGGTGACCGCCAAAGTGGTTTAATATGTGAGTGTCTCCGTGCTTTGGAGGGCACGCTAAGCCGTCGGTCCCGGTTGTAGCCATTAGGCAACAGTCGTTAAGCCATGTCAGAGGCCTACTGGGGGGCTTGAATAACTCTGACACCAGGGTTACCACTGCCCATACGATAAGTAGGTAAGTAAGTATCAAAGTTAAAGCTGCTGGATTTTATAAGGAACTACACCGTTTAAAGTTGAAGTCGGTGTTATTTCTAACTACATAGGTAGGTACATTTAATTGCAATAAATGTTATATAACATATCAGTCGCCTATTTTTGTAGAACAATGCCGATGGCTTCTTAATCCCCCCGTAAGGCTCAGTTAGCAACAATTCGTGTATTTAATCTGCCTTTTGAGATGCTGAATGCTGAACGGCAGAGCGCTTATCTTGGACTCGCAAGGGATAGACGTTCGATTCTCACCAGAAGATTAAATTTATTTATATAAATAATGATGTATGATATCCTGGGACATTATTTACACACGGCCATCTGATCCCAAACTAAGCAAAGCTTGTACTATGGTAACCAGATAACTGATATACTACATAATAATATAATAGGTACCTACTTTTTTGTAAATACATACTTATATAGATAATTACATCCAGACTCAGGACAAATAGACATGTTCATGTAAACAAGTATCTGTCCTGATTGGGAATCGAACCTACGACCTCCGGTGTGAAACACCGGCCCGTCGAATAATAATACTTTTCTAAATTACTTACGCACTCGTTCTTATTTCGCTCAAAACCTGTATTTTCTATGAAAAGGCAATAGTTCTAGTATTGTGTCACCGCATAGAAACAAAAATACTACTTAGTTCATCGCAGTATTTGAAAATGTTCTACTTTACGCATTTATCTCGTAAACAAGCTTGAGCCGGAGCATGTTAATGCGAGTGATCTCATTAGAATGGTATACTTAATTACAAAATTATATACATTTCGAGGGTTTGTTTTTGTATATGTGTAATAATAGGTTTGTAGTTGGTGTAATAATAGGTGTGGGCCTCCCAACTTCCCAATGAGATCCGACAACCTTCCTGACACACAAACATGACAGCTGCTATTTACCTTTGATCAATAATGAATCTTTCATCATTGCCTTTGATGAACACTTGCACACACGCGAGCACATCAAGATACCCCAATCTGTCAAATAGTTGACACAAGTGAACTTTATGCTTATGTAATTGAGTTGAAAATCTATAAAAAAATTTGACAGATTGGGGTAGCTGGATGTGGTAGTGTCTGTACCTATGGGTCACTGATGATGATGACATTCGTGGCATTGAGAAATTGCTTCAGAACGCGCTCAATAGCGCTTTGTTAACCCAACAAGCGCACTGTGGTGAAGCTGACGAGTCTAAGTGTGAGTGTGTTATCAAAATTTGGAATGAACTCGTTACATTAGTTCTAGTGTAAACAAATTAGACTTCGTAGATTACATTAGACGCGATAAATTTGCTTTACAAGTAACAAAACCGTGTCAACTTTTATTATAGCATCTGATTTAAGCAAAATTTACATAGGACTAGTTCCCTGACGATTAAGAAAGGCGCTCATAGACAGGTACTTACTTTTTTTGTTATGGCTGTGGGAATGCCTTCGTATGCCACCCAAAGAGTATCTGCGGGTGGGTATGTTGGACTTGCACGGACTAAATCTAAACTACCGTGGACTTCTCTTGGCGCCTGGTGGGAGGAGCCCCAGGAAAGGCGAACCACCGAAATGTGCGGCGGTATATAGATAGGGGATCGCCCAAGCGGTTTATCAATTTGACATGACCGTGTCGTGCTTGGCACATTTTGGTTTGTTTATATATTTAATCCATGTGAAACTTATAACTATAAAAACGATTTAGCCATTTGAAAGCCTATTATAAGTCATCGCTTATAGACATATGGCTGTGGTAGTCAAAATGATAATTTCTGAGCGTCCGGTCCCGGCATGTTAGACGCCTACTGGGCGGTTTGAACAACTCTCTGACATAAAAGTAGCCATTGCTAACGCAATAAAGGTACCTAGATTAAATCAATAATGATCAGAATCTGCTCACAAACTGAGAAAAAGCCGTAGATACAGTAGAATTGATAACCTTCCACATAAATCTTTTCAAGGCAGTTAAAAAATACTAACAAGACTGGTGACGTTAATCAAGATACATAAACGCTAACATGTACACAAACCATTATGACTATCTATTTGTAAACATTATAAATTAACTACTAAGTACACAACGAAATAATTGTAAAGCATTTTTTATTCCATCTCATTAACATTTGTCAGTCATTGTAGCTTGGCAAATTTCTTTGTTGTTGGCTTTGCGCCCAAAAATAAATGTTTACACCGAGAAACGTGACCAATTTTATTAGTTACTGTGTAGCTAGCAGAATTATATCATACCTACGCAGAGGAAAAAATAACACAAAGCTAATTCGGTTTCGTACACTCATTCGAGTTATTACAGTTATCAACACGTTATATTTACGAATTATGTGGAGGTGGGAGATTTTCCTCTTATAAATATGTGTTGTTTGTATCTAAAGTAGGTTATAAGTACGTTACAAATTGAAACAACAAATTTTACATATAAAAATATTTTATTAAAAACATTTTGGTAACATTTAATAAGAACACTTAGGTAAAAATAAATCGACCTCAAAATCATTTCAAAAGAACAGCCTGGACTGGAAGTTCACGGAGGAAGCCGGAACAGCAAAAATTAAATAAATAAAAACAATGATAACACTCTAGGCAGAGACATGTCTAATTGACAACCAGAATTAAGGCATCGCAAGAATAATTATTTAAGTACGATAAAATACCTACGTCTATTATTATAATTACAACAAATAAACGCTTAGTTCCTAACGTTCAGTTGTGTATGCGCCGGCCGCGACTGGTACTGGCGACTGGTAGCCGGCGCGCGACCCTGTACAAGTCTCTTGGCAGGGGACTTACATCGAGTATTATTGCCACTAACATTATTCACTTCATTCACGAGACATTCTGCTTGCCACTACTACGCCGTAATTATACACTACTAAATACTAAAACATCCCAATTATACAAAGCTATGTTAAAATTTTATCTAACTAATAATATTAACATCTTCGGCTAATTTTGATACTAGAATGATGTAACATCACCATATTGTACTCTTAACATTACGCTGGATTATAAATTATAAGTGAGGAATTAAACATGTTACACATAATATTGCAAGCATTACTGAAATTGTGCACGATACGTGGTTGTATTATAGTAACATTATAATTGAAACTTAGTTACGAAAGGAAGATTGCTTATACTGAAGTTGACGCGTCCGGCGAGCCGGCCTCTCGGGCCGAGCTCACCAACAGCCACGATAAAGGAACAGTCATAAAGATTAAATTACGAGCATTGGCACTTTCAATATTAAATCTTAATTACAAACTCTCGAATAGCACTGCATATCAATAACCAACTTAAAAACTAAATTCAGATCAGTCATTTATGATATCACATCAAAATAAACAGGGAAATACATAATATGTGATTATCGATTGGATATACTATATAATATATATTATATTTTTTCAAAAGAGGTATTAATTTTCTTAAGGGTTACTAAAAATATTGAGCTCTGCGCCGCGCGCGACGCACTATATCACCATAATACGAGAACAACATTCAACCAATAAGTTTGGTACTTGGAGTCCGTCTCCGAGTTAATCTATTTCGCTAAACCTACATAATGCTTATCAGATATACGTAAGACCGGACGCGCGCCGCCCGCTGTCCGGCTCTCGCCCGCTCGGCGACGCACGTCGAGGCAAAAACCCTTCATCCTTATACAATTTTCATTATAAAAATACTGTCATTTGACTACAGTTCAATGAGAAAAAAATATTTATCATATGAATGAACAATATATATATAATACAACATATTGGTAATATTATGTATATGATTTGACTAAACAAAATAAAATGCATATAATTGAAATGATTAAAACATTGTAAAATCACTTGAAGACACTTAGTAATGGAAGGTACAAAATTGATATTTTTAGAAAATTTTGTCAAAATAAATAGCACAACAACCAAAATATTTGGCAATGTGGTTTAAATAATCATTAACAACTACACCTACACTCGGCTGCTAACTTAAACACAAACTGGAATGCAACTATTGCATCGCACCTCGGCCTCTCTTGCTGCGGCTCGACAGGGTCCACTTCTAGACTTAAGGAGACATTACAACAAGAGCTAGTCTAACAACTGTGCGTATCGCTCCAAATACTTTACTTTGAACTACATTCGATTGCAGCTTTGTCATATTATAAGTTAATAACTAAAAATAATCTGAATGCAACATTTGATTTCAAAATAACCAATAACAACCATTTTGTGAGTCTGTGTGACTGAGGATATAGCACACTAGGCAAGGTCCGACGCCCCTAAACATTTATTAATTATTTATTATTCGCCAACACTTGTTGAGAGACGTCTTCCTATGGAGGCATTAATGTTTATGTATCACCGTTAGCTGCATTCTGAGATCCATGCTATATGTTCAGTCATTACCCACTGAATCATAAATACATAAATAAATATTTGTAAAACTTTCCAACTACTTGTTTAGTTTGTGTTCATAGCCCATTTAATTGATAACAGACAAAACAGAAATGAAAGCTTGTTGATGTGTTAATGGGTTGACGTGACACAGTCATTGTGAATATTGTTCACAATAAAACAACTGCCCTGGGATGGAAATTTCATGCGAACAAAAACTAGTTGGGAGATAATAATGCGCGCATGTTGGTCCCTTCCAAATCTTTGCCAAACCTTTAAGCGAAGTTCATACAAATTAAATAAATTTTGAAAACTACATACTGTATTGTCTCATATCAACATTTTCTTTATAAAAATAACTTTGGGAAATATGTCAACATTATTGTGTACAAATACTCCAGTTTAAAGCTGATCACAACATAGCATAACTAAAGTTGCACTTAAAGGACAGTATCAATCATTAATTCATTATAGTTAGTATGTTATACATTTACTTACATGTAATTGAAGAGACTCACACTATTAAATATCTTGACTAAATTAAGAGACCACAAATATTACATTTATATATGCACATACATAGAGATATTGCCAGTCTGTTAACGACACTTACTATAATTTCACTAGAAACCCAGCATCTGGGCATATCAATGACTCAAACGTTTTAAAACGGTCAGTAACAACTACTAATACCTTAGAATATCTAATCACTGCATTAATTTGTGATGATATGCACTGATAACCCATTTTGACTAAGTTCCACATGGGGTCCACATATAATTACAAATGAGTTGTTCAAGCTTTAGAGTTGATAAGAATTTGATTTTAGGGTAATGTGTCAAGATTGTATCCTCTAGATTATATGTCATCACTATTATTATGTAATGCTCGGACGGTAAATCCAACAATCATAATTAGACCTTAAAATTAACCTACAGCTTGGCTTTAAATTCGTGCCTATCTCGTCAAAATCGTAAATTTAAATAACATCCGAGAAGCAGCCTTTTGGTTTAAACAATGACGATTCTATTGATAAATGACTGTGGAATATATCTAAATTATCTCCTAGAGACTAAAGAATATTATAAAACAATATTTAAATAATAACTATTATGTGTAATGGTGGGAAATAACTCATAATGATATCATAAGTAAACGTCTATAATTTAAATATTGCTTTAAGTAATTGGACACAAAATCCATGGGCTGAATGATCTCAGCTTTGTATTTTATACTAATCAATATAAATTGTGTATTTAACAATTTATAGTTAATATAATATTCTTTGGATAACAAATCATTAACATTTCTAAGAGGAACTAAGTGTAGCATAATATATTAATATAATATTTTAGTTTTAATAATTGTTGATGGAATAAGAATATTAGTTTCATCTAATTTTGTCTTTTCAATTAGATTGGGACATAGAAATGCTATTTTTTGGAATTGTTCTGAATCTTAATTATGGCATTGCAAGTCCGTAGTATTAATTAAGCCTAACTTTATCACACAATTAAATAAGTTAAAAACAAAACGAAAGTCATGTATCGTCACGCATTCCATTCACAGAATTTGTCAAAAAATGTCTTGTTTAAATTAAGATCACAGTATTAAGTCACGTTTAAAATGTAACTCTACGAATGTGCGAGACGATAGCCACATACATATTCCACAGTCATCCGTAAAACTGGAGCACAGCAGGCGATCATATTAACAAAACTATATATAGGAAAATGTCACTGAACCACTGGCTTTAGTTCACGTAAAGGAACTTTGATAGAATATTTGTATCAGTCATGGTAAAACATTTCATGTATCTGATCACTAACAAGTAATATAAGACAATATAATAAAACTTAAGTCAAAAAGATAACATGAGCAAAATAAAAAACATTTCTTGTCATGAAAAATAACAAGTCGTCACATTTAAATTCATGATAAATATTTTGAACTAAAGTCACTGGTCTAGTTAAAAATGGTTCTGAGCACCATCAAGTGACCGTAGAAGTTAGAGAAGTTGATATGCACCCTGATGTGTTCCAGTCATACCCACTTACATTCGTTTGTTCAGGATTTAAGCCCACACATTGTCACATCAATCTGTGGCAGCTACGACGTACGAAAAGCCGCATAGGCGGCACGAGTCCTTTACGTACTGTGTGCGAGTTCCGTAGGGGCCCAGTCGGTGGTACTGCGAGCGGTTTGCGAAGAACAGCGCCGGGTTATTTGGTGGCAGCACGGTCGGGCGGTAGCTCCACCGCTGATCCGTCAGGTTGCCCATGAGATTGAGCACGTCGCGCCCTCCATAATGGACTTTTACATCGTCAGCCTTTTTCTCCTGAGGACGCGGTTGAGGTTGCACGACTGGCTCGAATATCTTCTGAAAATTACCCAAACGAAAACTTAATAAACGACACTTGCGAACGAATAATATTCTACATTAACAAAAGATTCTCTCTCGAGTGGTACCAAACAGCCAATACACTATAACGATGGCTAAGTTGCAAAATTATTTTGGCAAGAACATAATGGGTGGACATTTTGATTACACTATACATCTCATGATTTCAGATCAAATTATATAAAAAAAATATAATTTCTTCAAATTGTTTCCAATAACACAGGTCGATAATGTACACAATCACAGAGTACACAGTATTGATAGCGTAATATGACATTCGCCATTACGGAATATTATGAAAATAGAGAGGTCAAGGCCAGGACGAATGCAAACAAAATAGTGCGAAAATGTTCACTCACCTTCTCTGTTGTCTGAGGACTAGATGGCAGGGAGTCACTGTTTACAGATTCCGATTTGAGTGACCCCAGCGAACCGATACCGCTAGATTCACTGGAGACTGACGGACTCGGGCTTGTCTGGGATTGAGACAAGCCCGCTATGTCTATGATATGCCCGAACGAACTGAACGAGTTAAAATTATCCGTCTCCAAACCTGCTAGCGGTAGTGCAACGCTCAAAGCCATGTCTGCAAACGAAAAATCACATTTGTATTGTAATTACACGTGCATAAACGCTACTGCGTGTGAACACTTTATTAGCTATGTTGACAGAATCTAACCAACGCGCCAAACTGTTACGGTTTTATGATCACAGAACACTTTAAGTTACGCGCGACTCACCTTTGACTAGATTATGAACAATAGATCTTAAAATCACACTGTATGCAACCAGAAAATAATAATTACCGAAAAGCGTAATCCCAAAAAGCTCAAGCCTCGATGTAGTTGAAAAAGATCGAACATTTAAGAAGTGAAGTTAGCTTCGAAGCGCGAGTTTGCGTGTGCGTGATGTTGCCGAGCGCCAACCGGAAACAGTTCAGTCGGTAAAGCAGTCTATTACGCAGCAATAAAATTACCTCTGAAGAACTTTTGAGATCATTATTACATTTGGTAATTAGTTTTTCATTTTTTAATGTAAAATAAACTTAAAATTTCCATACATTACTGCAATTTACAATTTGTATTTCCTTAACATCTATCATTAACGAGCTGTAGTAAGGGCTGAGAACAGTGCCATCTAGCAAAGAGAACTATGTAGACTGTGAGGTATGACGTTTGCGTTATTGAAGGTTAGTGAAACTCGAGGCTCATAGGTGGCAGCACTACGGTCTGAGAACCCAAACTCTCTTAAATTCCTATAAATAGCGAGGGGTGGCGCTTTTGCAAAAGCTTAACCACGTTACTTAAAAATACTGATCAGTTCATACATATTTAAGTATTCTCTATTCCATCGAATGTAAATGACTTTTTGACATATTATACAAAACAATCAGATACAGAAGTGCTTCTTAGGAACCAATAGGTATGTAATTGTAAGAACATGTGTAATTGTAAGACCTAATGTTTCTAAAACCATCGTCGTCGCACTTATACCTAAATAAAAGGTAGTTACCTATTTTATTATCGTGTCTGCAATGTTTGGTGTTGTGTGTTGTTAACCGAGCTGTGTTCGTATTCTCTTGATAACTACAGTAAATCAATTTTGCTAGAAATAAATCTTAGCTAGAGGAAACGTAGAACCCAAATAGATAACTTATGTGATCGAGTGTAGTTACTTTCAAATTTTTTTCGAAAATGATTTCGATAATATTCAAAAACTGCTAACGAATGGCTGTCTCTAAGAGACCATTAACATTACAGCACTCTAATCCATACCTACAGTACCTGGGCGACTGAGTTAGCTCGCCTACTTGCACATAGGTAACTCGCGAAAAAGAGTTTACTCAGACAATATTGCATTACATTGTATGAAAAATGTGTAATTTTTTAAGTTAAACACATAAAAATTGGTATTTGCCCTTTCAGGATTTTTGGGAATTCCACCTCTAAGGGCGTAAAATAGGGGATGTAAGTTTGTATTAAAAATACGACGTTTTTGAAGTCAAACGCATGGAAATTGGTATTTACACTTTCAGTTAAAAATAAAAAAATACATATTTCAGGATTTAGGGAATTCCACCCCTTAGGGCGTAAAATAGGTGATGTAAGTTGATGAATGATGAAAATATGTCAGTTTTGAAGTTAAACGCATGATTTTGTAAAACCAATCAGTTTCCTTGTTTTTATAATGTGGGGTAGATTACAAGTGAATTAATATATATGTGTATGCTTTTTTTTGGTCTTACAGAGTAAGAAGCTCAATTTTACGATGACACTGCTTGACAGTGAATGACATGTATCAAAAATCGATATTTTTTTCTATTTTTCCTTTATCTCTTGGTGCCATATTTCAAAATTGTAGGCCAATGAAAAATCGTCTATAAAACTATACTTATGTGTTAATTAGTGAGTCCGGAAACCCTTATATACCCTTACTATTATTTAATATGTTTTAAAAGGCCGTGTTTTTTCTGTTGCTTATTTTTTTTTTCTGAGTGGTGAATTTAAAACATAACTGGACACTATGTGCCTGTAGACTTTAGTATCACTAGTCATTTTAATTGGATCATCTCTCAAACTATTTCCGACAGAAACGGCATACAGAATTTTAATGAACGGCTTTTCTTTATGTGGTTCATATTAATTTTACAGTTTCTAAAAGTGACTCTTTCACGTATATTAGGTTAGGTTTTTTTGTTGTAGGTTACATTGGTCATCATTCAAAATTGTCGCGGACGAAGGCGCGGGTAACAGCTAGTAATATTATAAACGTGTAAGTTTGTAAGTATGGATGGAAGTTTGTTACTCTTTCACGTGAAAACTACTGAATGGATTTTAATAAAACTTTACAATAATATAGCTTACACCTCAGAATAACACAGGCCACAATTTCTAAAGATATATAAAATAAGACTATAAGTCTCAAGTAAGTATGAAAAAATCTACCATCTGCGAGCTACAGATTCCGGCGTGCATTGCCAAAACCGCTAGAGGTCCACATCCTACTAATATTATAAATGCGAAAGTTTGTGAGTATAGATGTATGTTTGTGACACTTTTACGCCAAAACTACATTAACGCAGGTGAAACCGCGGGACATAGCTAGTTTTCTATATAGGTAAGAATGTATGTACAAAAGAATCAGATATCTGGTTTCCATAGTACAAGCTTTGCTTAGTTTAAGATTAGATATTTATAAAATTAGCTTATTTATAAAATTAGCTTATTTTATAAGCGATCTCTTCCAGGTAACCTTTACTAACTATAAAATTAATGATATTGGTACCTAGTAATGATATTTCATATTTTGTTTAGGAAGTACTTCCCTAGTCGAACTGTTGTAGAGTGAAACATCTCTGTGCCCTCATTTAGAAACTTTGTTAATAGAATTCCTAATTCGGGTTCTTTGCTGTAAACCTCACGGAGCCCGAGACCTTTCCAACGAATGCGAAACCGTGGAAATCGGTTCGTGCGTTCTGGAGTTATAGCGTCAGGAAGGAAAACCCGACTTATTTTTATATAGTAGACTAGCTGTGCCCCGCGGTGTTACCCGCGTTAAATTTTATAAATTTTCTTTGCTATAAACCTCACGGAGCCCGAGACCTTTCCAACGAATGCAAAACCGTGGAAATCGGTTCGTGCGTTCTGGAGTTATAGCGTCAGGAAGGAAAACCCGACTTATTTTTATATAGTAGACTAGCTGTGCCCCGCGTTAAATTTTCTAAATTTTCTTTGCTATAAACCTCACGGAGCCCGAGACCTTTCCAACGAATTCACAACCGTGGAAATCGGTTCGTGCGTTCTGGAGTTATAGCGTCAGGAAGGAAAACCCGACTTATTTTTATATAGTAGAGATTTCAAATCACTTAGGTACAGACGCCAGCACATCCAGCTACCCCAATCTGTCAAATTTCTTTCATAGATTTTCAACTTTATCACAAAAGAATAAGGTTCACTTTCAATTGGGGAAATTTGATAGATTGGGGTAGCTTGATGTGCTGGCGTCTGTACCAAAGTGCATATGGTATTTATTATTTATTTTGAACACGTTTCTGTTTCAAGTATAAGCTAATAGGTAACACGTGGTAGGCTACTGTAAAAAAAAATAAGAGTCATGATGATTAATTTTACCCTATTTAATAGTAATTTAAAGTGAATGTATAGATATTTTGAAACTTATTAAATGTAGCAAAAACAATAATATTGTTCAAAACAGGCCCGACCAGCCAATGTAAATTTTACTAGGTTTTAATAAAATCATTAATAATAATAATATATAATATAATATATAGGGACAATGTCACACAGATCATCCTAGCCCCAAACTAAGCAAAGCTTGTACTATGGGTACCAGGCGACGATATACATACTTTTATAGATAGATAAATACTTAAATACATAGAAAACATCCATGACTCAGAAACAAATATTCGTGCTCATCACACAAATATTTGCACTTACCGGGATTCGAACCCAGGACCACCAGCTTCGTAGGCAGGACCACTACCAACTAGGCTACGGTGATCGTCAAATCATTCGTCAAGTCATTGAAATATTTTATTGAAGCAGCTACTTATAAATTAAAAATTAAATAACTTCTAGCAGATTATCTTTTGTAAAAAGAGCTCCTTTACCAAAAGCTAAAGTGCTAAAAGTTTTGTTGAATTGTATTAAAATGAATTTGACAGATTGGGGTAGCTGGATGTGCTGGCGTCTGTACTTAGGTATTACGAAGTATAAAGGGCTAATGATGGTTATATGTATTTCTATATAAAGTTATTGAATCCTTTTGCTTTGTTTATTTAGTTTAAATACTAAATTATTGAAGCATTTAAAAACCTTCATAACTGATTATTTTAAATATATTTTGGAATGTTTTTTGATACATCTAACACTATTGTTATTACTCTCAACCATTAATATATAGGTGTACATATTGTATATATGTATTCATTTTAAAAATAATGGTTTTGTAAAGGGTTGTATTCGATAGCAATATTAATATCTTGGGACATTTTGGTTATGCTTTCTGATCCCAAACTAAGCAAAGCCTGTACGTACTCTGGAAACCAGATAAATGATACACAACACATACTACTTTTCTTTTGTTAATACATACTATATAGATAATCATACCCAAACTCAGAACAAACAGACATGTTCATGTATACAAAATCTGCCCTGAGTGGGAACCGAACCTACGACCTGCGGCGTGAAAAGTAAGTATTTACCAACCAGCCCGTCACAATGAATTTATTCATTTTTAGTTGACTTATCAAATATTGTGTATATTCAAATTGTATTAAAATAGTGTTATTTATTAGATTATTCATTATCTAAATATTCATCAATTCACACTTGAAAAGTACTTTATTAAGACACGTGCAAGAGAGGCTGGATGGTATTTCTGGCAGGTCCATAAAATATGATATTATCAGTCCACTGTGATTCGATTGGAAAACTTAACTATAATGTTCATTAATTAGTGTTTCAAAACAGTTTCCATACATGTAACTGGTGGTTCAAAATTTGCCATTAATAAGTCACGGTTAACAACAAAACAATAACTATTGTTCGTAAAATTGCATATTGCAACTATTTCTAACGCAAAGAGACCAGTAGCTGAAAATGTAATTTTTTTATCTGTTTTTTTTGACAGTTTAAATATCGGTTAACGCAAGACCGGCAACCGTGGAGATCTTTGGGTGAGGCCTTTGTCCAGTCTTTCGGCTGATATGATGATGATGAACTAGCCCCCCAAATTCGTAGGTATTTATTAAGAATTTAGAAAACTTATCAAATTTTAGTACGAATAGCTTCTCAATTTTCAATTCAAAGTAGATTCCAAAGAAGAGAATACTAGTGTTGTGGTTCCTTTAAAAATACTGGTCATAATGTCCATTGAAATTACCTTAAAACACTGGCCATAGTGTTCACTGAGATTCCTTTAAAAATATTTAGCAGGGCACTATGTTAAGAAGTTTTAAACAAATCTCAGGGAACACTAAATTTGTATAAAAACACTGGCCATAGTGTTCACCGTGATTCGTTTAAAAATATTTAGCAGGGCACTATGTTAAGAAGTTTTAAACAAATCTCAGGGAACACTAAATTTGTATAAAAACACTGGCCATAGAGACCACTGCTGATTCAAAATTGGACGTCAGGAGGTCACGATAAACAAATAACAAAAACGATTGTTCGTAAAATCATATATTAAAACTTTATTAACCGCAACAAAAATGACAATCTATCTTTTAAGTCTTTTTATTTATTGAATTGAAGCATGGACACCTATTACCTCTATCCCTGTACAACAGCAAAACTTGATATACTCAAGATCTCTTGATATATCAAGTTTTGCTGTTGTACAGGGATTGAAGTAGTTCTATTTATTAGTTTCACCTAAGTTATCCTAACAGAGTATTTAGATATCCTTACAGTATGGTTATTAATAAACCTTCAATTAAGTTCATCTTCCTAATTAGAGTAAGGCGTTATAATTAGCTATTTGTATTTGTTCAGCCGATTAGCGAAGAATCGTTACAGAGCAGGCCGACATATCGTTTTAGCAGCACTCACAGAGCTCACGAGTGGCGGCGAGATATCATCCTAATTGCTCCAAATCGGGTGCTTATGATTTGTAAATATTGTTATATCGGCACTTAGCGCGTCCGTTCAATAAATATAATAGTAAATATCCGTGAGTGCAAATGGCCGTTGCGGGCTCGGCGGCGCGGCGCTGCGGTGCGGGCGGAGCGGCGGGGCGCGCTTTATCGATTCGCGCCCGCGCGACACACTGTATCTATCCTCTCATCGATGCCCGTTCGCTGGCCTCACAAAGAAAGAGATAGGTTTCGCCGACTTTGATCCTTTTGTTTTTGGGCAGCGTCCGGCGATGCGGGCGGGGGCTGAAAAATGTGAAGGGGCGCTGATTGGCCGGCCGAGCCCCGCCTCCGCGAGCCTCGTGCCGAAGCCTCCGTCGCCAGTTCAAGGGCGGTTGCCGCCACGCACGCCGTTTTGTTTGGGTTCTTAGCTATTTATAAACTAAATAAAAGCTCTCTCCTGACCACGGAGTGTTACAGCTGATGGTAGCTTTATTGTCCTCTGTCATTTTTCTTCATTATAGTATTAACAAATGGTTTTATTTTATTACAATGATTTGGCGCCATAGAGCCCTCCTATTGTTAGTCATAATCATTGCATAATATTCTCTATAGGTTCTATGTAGGAAATGTTCGTAATACATTTACAATAGTAATATTCTGATAATGAAGCTCAGCGATGTTTTTTCGGCTCTACTGGTTGATCAAACTATTTTATGGTAGTTCTAACACGCCTATGTCGGCCAATGAGTTGAAGTTTAGATGTAATTAATTAATTTCTGACTTCAATACATAGATACTATTTGCGCAATGCTATCTACATAGCTCTCTATAATTAGTAGGAGTATAAAGTTATCGAAATAACCATATAAGATAAATTATAAAAATATAGCACTTCCACAAAATTTAAGTTTTAACTATAATAATAATAATAATAATATCTGGGGACAATGTCACACAGATCATCCTAGCCCCAAACTAAGCATAGCTTGTACTATGGGTACCAGGCGACGATATACATACTTATATAGATAGATAAATACATATATACATAGAAAACATCCATGACTCAGAAACAAATATTCGTGCTCATCACACAAATATTTGCACTTACCGGGATTCGAACCCAGGACCACCAGCTTCGTAGGCAGGAGCACTACCAACTAGGCTATGGTGACCGTCGATGGTGAACTTCATATTATGATAAACTTTTTATCTTTTTTTTAGTTCCTTGGTTTACGGGAATTTCTTCCTTAATTCTTGGAACCATGAGAATTCTCATTACTTTTTAAATCTTCGATTTGATCAGCATTTTTGTACTTTCGACTTTTGTATATAAAATGGAAAAGTTTATGTGTCATTAACTTTTTTTATTATAAAACTTATTGAAACATATTAAATTAAAAATAACTATAGTAATTTTTAGTTTTAAGTAGGCAGGCCCCTCCAAGACCCCCTGCAAGACCAGCAATTGTGAATGTCTTAGGGGTGGGACTTTATTCAGCAATGTACGTCTTTCGGCTAATATGATGGTAATAGTTATTTTAAGTTGACCATCAATTGAAAGTGTGCTTATAAAACTAGAAAAGTAATAGCGCAAAAAAATTGTTCCAGATTTTTTAAACAATTTTCCAATTAATCGTTTTATTAAAAAGGGATACACTATCAGGCACTCAGCTAGACTCTCTGCTTTTAGTTAAGACATTTGCCTCTCGTTACTTGAAGTTCTGAACGCATAATCTGATGTACCAACAAACCCACAAGATAAGACCTAATTCCAAGCGCTGATCGATGTGTGTATGTGTGTGTGAGAGCATCTAATCGTTTAGCTTTAAAAATTTCCTCTTTGTGAACTCTATTATTAAATGTAGAGACAAAGAGAAAGTTGAATGGAAATAAAGAGAAGTAATTACTACAGATCATTGACAATAATAAGACAATGCTTCGAAATCAATCTCAGTCGAAAATTTTAAATAAATAATGACTGCGATACTTTAAAAATGGATCCTGACGAATGAATAAATGTTTGCTTTACTTTCTCCTTTCGCACAAGAATAGTGGAGACCCCATTACCTTATTATAGACTTGATATTATTTTATCCTGCCTTATAAAAACAATGAACGCTTTTCCTCCAAAACACCTCTATTCATAAAAAAATACTGCTTTTCTAGTAATAACGTATTTTATATGTGATGTTTTTTGTTTGGATGTGTAGATGTTATGTGGATTGTTACTCGATCACGCAAAGACGGTTGATTGCATTTGATGTAATTTGGAATGGAGGTAAGGTATATCCTGAAATAACTGGTAAGGGTCACTTATCATTAGACCAACAGGCCTAATGATAAGTGACTGCAGGATGCTGCTAGTGTGTCATATTTGATATATATAATATTTTTTGGAATAAGGCATAAAATGTAATTATGAGTATTAATGTAATTGTTTTTTAAAACAACGCCTGCACTTGGTAGAGGAATTCCTGTGGCGCGGAGTACTTTATAAACATATTATTCACGGACATAAAGTACACCAAGACTCAGAACAACTACTTATAGGTCACACAAATAGTTGTCCCGTGCGAGAATCGTACCCGGGACGTCAAGTGGCAAGGCGGCTGTCTTAACCGGTGCGCCAAACGTGCAGTCAAGAGTAAGTTGTAAGTTTTAATATAAAACAAAAAAAAAAAAAGATATAAAAAAATAAAATAAAATTAAAAAGGTTTTAATTCACGTAGACTTTAAAAAAGCGTTTGTAAATAGTCAGAACATGTTTGTACTAATACAGTTATTATTTCTAGTTACTTATAATAGATATTTAGGTACACGGATATATTATGTTAAAACATTTATAAAATTTATTTATAATTATTTTAAAGCCCCTGTAAACATAGGAATAATAATAATAACATAGTTTTGCTAACATAGTAATACGCTCAATGTAATTTTTTCCAACTACTGTCGTAAAATTTAAATAGCATCTAAACAGTCTGGAAGGTGCATTGAATAAAAAAAATCCTGCAAATTTCCAGTCAAGCATGGGAATAATCCGTGAAAATGGTGAGTTTTTAACAATATGTAGTTTTGTACAAGTCCTCTTACAAACACTGTTTAAAACTAAAAAACAAAGATTAATAAATGACACCACACATAATACTATTGTTAAAAACCTTTTTTGTGTTCTGATAAAAAATAAATAATTGTATTTTGTATTATGGGTAGTAGAATTGGTGCCTTTATTCATAATAATTAGCGCATATGCGTTTTTCTAGTGATTAGAATTAGGTGGACCGTTTTACCGCCACCAAAATGTCTCAAGATAAAAACCAATTCAGGAAATCGAATCAAAATACAAAATTTACAATTACATGCAAATATTGCACGTTTAGTAGCAAACAATAAAATCAGTACATATAATTGTAATTTTTCGTACGCATTTTCCGCCAAGGCAATAAATAACTTATGACCGTTACTGTAAACACACATCAAATAAAAACTATTATTTATAACAAAATAGCTACCTTTTGTATTTCTTTTAATGAATAATTACGCGCCCATAGCCAGATTCTCTCTCCTATCCGTAGAGGTAAGCTTCCTAGAATGCTGTCAGTTCACACACAAAGTGATTTAATTTGTAAGATTTTCTGTACTTTGGGGGATGGTCCTTCTTGAAGACATAAAAAACATTGCCACTGTTTTATACTCATGTCAGTGGCCTTAAAAAACCAGGTCCATACGATCAGTAAGTAATTATTATAATAATTTAGTTATTTTTATTTAATAGTAATTTTCGAAGTACGGGTTAGTACTTGTTCACAAATTTACAGAAAGAGAGAGAAACATGTAGAAAACCGTAGGAAAATGTCGTTTAGGCTATTGATAAAAGAGTAGAACTTAAGTAGGAAAATGAAAATAAAAGACAGGAATGAGAAGACGAAAATATAATAATCTTTTCCTTATTAAACTGCCCACATTCACATTCATATTTATCGTAATATTTTTATACTTGACAGTTTTGATAGGTAAACACAGCAATGACGCAATACTAGTTGTTTGTTATAAATTCTCTTTGATGACATTTAAAGTGGTTGGAGTCGCAACCAAACGCTACTACAGGTACGCACGATACGCATGATAATTTTGTTATATAATTGAAAGTAGTTTTTTAAGCGCTACCGGAAGATCAGCGTTACAGTAATAGGTAATTATTATTTACTGTAACATTTGCTGAGGTAGACGCCTTTCCTAGCTAGTACTTATAATGTTGCATGCTTCATAAGTATTATGTTAACTAAACGCAATTAGTTATATCATCTTAGATGTAAACTAAATTAAGGATTATCTGTGCTTGTTGGGAATAAATATTTTTTTATTTATTATTTATTTCTTGGGCTAACCAACACACTGGTGTCCGATCCCAAATCAGGCAGAGTATAGACTATGGCAAGCAAACAACTGATAGACTTAGGTAATTATATATTTCAAAATACCTACATATTATACATAAAATCACACAAAAATTTATCCCGGGTGGGTAGACCACGCGACCTCTGGCTTAGGAGTCAAGGTCACTAGCCACTAGAACAACATAGATTGCTGAAAATATAGATCAATTAAGGAAACTACGATAGAACCATCTTTCTTATAGGAATGATGACGACAAATTTGCTGTTTTCTCCAAATCATCCCAGGCAGATCCAATTGACTCTTAAATTCCGGGAAATTGAAATAAACAACTGTATGGGAATTAAAAAGAGTTTAGTTACCCATTCCATTCTAAAAATAGGAAACAATCTATGTATGGGAATTTAAAAGACTTTAGTTACCCATCCCATTTAAAATAGGAAGCAATCATATGTATGGGAATTCAAAAGAGTAGTAACCCATCCCATTTAAAAAATAGGAAGCAATCATATCTATGGGTATTTAAAAGAGTTTAGTTACCCATCCCATTTTAAAATAGGAAGCAATCATAACTGAATAGGATTTAGAAAAATCGTATCAACGCTTAAATTTTTCGTGTGTAATCTTTATTCTAACGGACCAAACAAAAGAAAAATTAGAACCGAAAATAAAAACGTACAAATCTGATGTTTTTCTTATATTCGTAGATATCTATTTAATTATTTAAAAAAATATGAGTAATTAAACCAGATAATTAAACCATATACATATACCAATTAATAATTACCTTTTACAGTTTTAAGTGCTTTCAAAAGAAGGAGATTATCAATTTGACTGTATATGTTTTTGGTATATTTATGCTAATTCTAATTTCTCCGTTATTTGTGAACCGATTTAGACACATCTTTTTTTTAATTCATACTCATGGTCCAATAGGTTTACTGAAAGAAAACTTGACGTTTTTAAACGGGTAATTATCTTTAATTTTCATCACCAAACATTACATTTTAACAACTATTCTGAACAACGAACATGGAGCGTTGACACTATGTCCTAAATCTATAAATATCCTCTGTTGACTGTACGTGTTCCATCCATGCAGATATGTATCTAGGTAGGTATGTAAAACTGAACATACCTATTAGCTCTTACAAATAGAGGCACGATCCGCACATTCATGTACAGTTAGCGCGGTTTAACCTTCAGGTCATTGGTTCATGTTACGGTACGGCACATAGGCATTGGAATAGCGGAAGCGTAACTTATAGCGGGATCTATAGATACTTATTTGTTCATAGAAATAGAACAACCCGTAACTTTTTATTTAGCTATGTTACGTTAAAAGTAAAGTAAATATTGGTTTCTTTTCATTTTCGGTTTCAGTAGTACAGTAGGGGCATTTATGCTGCTGCGGTTTTTTCCACGATAGTTAAGCATAGCAATGTCAATACCCGTTTGTAAGCCAACGAAAGGGTAGTGATAGTGTTATAGTATAATGTTAGAAAAACTTTCTAGTAAAATTTGCTATATTTTCTCTCTACTCTCTATTCTTACACACGTTTGTTACCTACAATGTGTGTAAGAATAACGTTGTTAATAAAAGATGGCTGGTTTATTATAGGTATCGGTATGTCACGCCCATATCCTAAAACGGTACAGTCACATATATTACATATTATAATCACTCTATATTGCATAATATTTATTATTATATTGTTCTTTACGAGTTTTCAGATTCGGGATCTTATCTTTTTAGCCATAACTAAATCTTTTAGGTTCTCTGCTTTGCGTCTTCAGATAAATACAATAAAATGTAAGGTTTATGTGCATACGGCAATACCTATAAATATAGCCAGTCATCAAATTAATCATATCAATTAGGAGGTTTTAAACATTGATTCCACGCAATACCGACAAATAAAACAAATTTTAATAAGTTTGCACTCCATTTTAACAGTGATCTTATAAAAAGATTTCAAATGAAGACATTTTATTTTTAGATACTGTCAACTAATTATGGGCCCGGTGCGCGTATATAATAGCAGTTTTCGTAATTTAACATTTCTTAACTTATGTAAGAGGGAGAAATAAAATTGCCATTTAATTTACTTTAGTAGAAAAGTCATAATCACCTACATCTGCCTGCAACTAGAATAAAAAGAAATTAAATATTTTAATTTTTATAGCATGCACGAGAAATTAATACAAAAAGTTAACATGTTATACCTTCGTCCGTCCGAGTATAAAAAATGCCCCCATTCTAGCTTACTAAATGTAGTACAGTGCTGGTCTTCCAACAGGGAACTCGCTATCCGCTCTATTCAACTCTTATGTAAGTAGCCTTAAGATTTTGTAGAGTCAGTGTGACTGATTTATAAATGTAGTAGAACAATTCTTTACGGGTGTCATTGTTATTTATGAAACGTAGAAAATTTACCAGTCTTGTTATCAAAGTCATACGAATAAATTGAAAAAAGCGTATGTGACCTAGCTTTTCTTCCAGCGTTACTTACAAAATGTTTTGCTATTTTGTTCAACGTTTTAGCCTATGTTGTATGCCTATGTCTTCCTTATTATTAATAAGGTGTAAATTAAAAAAAAAATACGCTAAACGCTTTTACAAGAAACATATCTTTTTTTAAGTAATGGAATCAGGCGTTACTTTGCGGCAATTTTTGATTGTTTTTGTTTTTGATATGTTTTTATTTATTAATTACCAATAAACACATAACATTTCACAAAACCTTATTTAAATATAGTTCAACATAAACCTCTTGGGTTTGGCTGATGATATTGTTCAATTGATGGTAACTATACAGCTTATTATTTTTTATAAGTACATTAGATAATTTTTTTACAAGTACGAGATAACCTAGCGATCTTGAGTTCAATCCAAGACGTGTGCTGACTTTTCGAATTCATGTGCGTATTAGATAATAATTAATTTTCTCGTACAAAATTACGAAGAAAAACATATCGAGGAAATCTTTTGATGGTATATGAAGTCTGCTATCCCGCACTCGGCTAGCGTGGTGGATTATGGTATATGCCCTACCATTGTGAGAGGAGGCTCGTTCTACAGTTGGACAGTAATGTGCAGTATTATAATAAAACTTTCGTCAACTGATGTTATGAAATACATCCAGCGTAAAATATCTTTAGCTCCTTAAATACTGCGTGGAGATACCAAATTTCGTAACATATATATGTACCTATATATACGTCGTTTGACTGCACGTGTGGCGCAGCGGCTACGACAGTCGCTTCGTCGCTTCGTGTCGCGGGTTCGAGTCCTGCGCCGGACCACTATTTGTGTGACCCATTAATAGTTGTTCTGTGTCTGGATGTAATTTGTATCCGTCTATTATATGTTTGTAAAGTACCCCGCGACACAGTGATTAAATTCCCTAGTGCGGGTGGTTTGTTTACAAAAAAATAAAAAAAATATGTATATACATAGGTACATATGTTACCAAATTTACAAGTATATTTATACGTATAGTAACATTTAGTCAAGCGATTTTTTTCCTAGTTATATTTTCCTTTACAATTCGACTACACTACATACATATATAACATGTAATATAAGTTTTATTTTAGAGTAGTTTTGTATGGTTTTAATGGTAACCTCAGTTTTTGAAATTTAATCATCTTGAATCTACTCCGATTATTCTTTAGGAATGGTATTATTGTCAAAACTGTCTTAAAGAGCTAATATATTGATAAATGTAAAAGGTAATTTACGTATTGCATACATACACATATTACTGTGTGATCAAGTCCAACATGCTATGCTATCTACCCGTTATATTATTTACAACTCGAGGAGCTGGTTTGTATATCAGATTGATACTTTCTTACTTATTACTAGGGTAGTGCCCGTGTCGTTAGTATCAGAGTGATTTAAGCCACTCAATAGCCTTCTGACATGGTTTAGCGGTAGAAGTCTAATCACTACAATCTAGACCGATAGCTTGACGTGCTCTCCGAAGTAGAAATTGAACCACTTCAATAGTAAACCTAAATGAACAGACTCTAGGCACGTAGTCAGTTGCTGCTTGATGTTTCACTTCACCTATGACAAATCTGATTGATGATGAAGTTCTTCGAGGCTACATTGTCTAGCCTGTTGGTCTAGTGTTTAGTAAACCTGATAGCTAAAGGTTCGATTCCTAACTAGGACAAATCTTTGGGTATTGAGCACAATTATTTGTTTCGACTGCCTCGTTAGTCTAGCGGTAGCGTGTTCACCCGCAGAGAAAGAGGTGCTGGGTTCAAATCTTGGGTCGGCCCAAAAGTGATTTTGGGACTTTTCTGTAAAAAGAAAAATTTCTCAGCATCAGCCCGAAGTCTGGGAGTTAGCGGTATTATACCCCCTTGCCTCGGAGAGCACGTAAAGCCGTCGGTCCTGTAGCTGACCTCTTTCCGGTCGTGTCGCTAGGCGTCCCATTGGATCATGAGAGTGATGGAATAGAAAGTTTTTCTGTGTTTCCGTACACACTTGAGCTCTATAATATGTCCCGCGCAGATGGCTATTCTCTGTTGAGACTGACCGCCGTGGTCGGCTAGGAGGACATTATTATTTATTCTGCGTCTGGGTGTAATTCATTTATATGTGTGGTGACGACGAAGAATATTATCACCCTATCTCATCCCGTGATGGGCGTAGAAATCGACCCGAGGGAATACCTACCAGGAACGGGCAGCAGCGTTCTTCTGCGACTATGACCATCAAACTGCGATCACCAACCCATCTACCAAGCGTGGACATTATGGCATATGGGGGATTAGCCATAATGTCCACGCTTGGATATAATTCCGCTTACTTTTATCAGTGATCTGATTGCTATAGTACAAGCTCTGCTTAACTGCAGATCAGATGGCAGCGTGTTAATTGCTCCAAGATATTTATTACTATAACTATTTATTAATATAGCTCTGACCTGATATAGTATACATTTTTTTTGAAACTACCTAACTATAATTGTGCGATGAAGCAGATTACGCGTACTCAGCTAATTCTATATGTAACGTTAAAAGAAAAACCTATCTATGAATATTGATATTGCTTATCGTCGTTTACCACTTCAATACTTAACTCGGTCAAATAAGGCAGAAATACTTTTTAGGGAAAATACCTTAATGAATCATCAGTAATCAAACGGTCCACGGAATTGAACTCACAACACGTGGGTGGAGAGGTTAGCTCTACCTCTCCACCCACGTGTTGTGAGATTGCCTTTGTCTCCATCATCAGTCAAAGACTAACCAACTGATCGAATTTATAAATCTAAAGCTCTTGTAAAGGTCACGAACAGGATAAGAACGATCAACCACCATGACAGATGTAAAATTTTCTCACGCAATAATACTCTTATCAATGTTTATGTCTACCTTTTGTGAGTAATAAACCTTGCAATTTTTAGAGTTCTGTCTATCTCTAGCTAAAAACCAGGTGAACTTGATGGCAATCTTCAAGAGTTGAGCCTATTATTTTCTAAAAGGCCGGTAACGATTCGATCGAATGGGGGACAGTGATCACTTACTATGAGGTGACAAACTTTATAACGAACTATAATCTAAAAATCGAATTTTAAAATACAATATTATAACCTACAAAGGAGGGACAAGTCTTACCCCGGCGACTTTAATAAGAGATCTTATACAATGGCTAAACTAGTTACGAAGACGAAATATTTGTACCTATGTTACGGTAATTCATAATTTAGTTTGAAAGCCAAAACAAACAAAAACGAAGTCTTTAACTTGTTTATGTGACATGTTATTTTTATGTAAGGTAATGGAACAAGTCCTGGCCCATCATTCGGCCGCCCCTGCACGATTAAAAAACATATTAAGTTTTTTATTGTACTGAAAATTACGAACACAACGAAAAATAATCCAGCCAAACCGGTTTAGCTGTTGCAAGTGATGATCTGTCGTACAAACACAGGTACATGTCAATTGATATTTTACGTAGACTCTCACGAATTGCGAATATATTTGCCGCTATGGTGATGATTAATATCTATCGATTTTCCACCTCATATCAAACGCAGTCTCACCGTGTGTCGAAGTTTTACCTACAAAACTGAAATCGTCATTCCTGTAACTGTTCAGCCGTCGATCACTCAGCTTCACGTCGTTATGTCGAAGTAACGTCACGTCGTGTCATCGTCGCGACGCGACAGCTAAATGAACGTCGACTGCGACATTTTGACGTGCGGACCACTTTTTCAATGTAACGGGGTCTTTATAGTATGAGACACCGAGATCCAGCTGCACTTTTTCAACTTTTATATGTTTATGTATAAAAATAATTAATTCTACATGAATGTTAGCAGCAATTGTAAAGATCTTTGGGGGAGGCCTTTGTTCAGCAGTGGGTCTGCTTTCGGCTGATATGATGATGATGAGTATTATCAGAAGAAAACGTTCCTGTTGATTCTTCCAGCCAAATATGGACAGAAGTTCTTTTTATTTAAATTATTAACCAATTTGTTTTGTGCTTACCGTCCAATCTATCATATGGAAGCTTTTGATAATTATATAGTTTGGTCTTAAATGAATCAAATAGTGAGTCTATCGTGACATACGTTTTATTAAATTAAATCTCTTTGAAGCAACTTAATACTGCCGTTCCCGCACTTAAAAAATATTGTAACCTATAGTTATATCAGGGAATAATATTCTCCTCCTATCTATAATTTAATCTGAATCTGTTTTAAGTATCATTTTAGTGTGAAATTGTAACACATAGATGATCACACACAAATGTTCGCTTCTATAATATGCATAGTTTACAAAAGGGTGTAGTTATTGTGTCGTTGGATCTCGTACTATCATAAGTTTGTAGTTATGAAGGCTTCGTTAATACGCATACATATATTAGGTTCAGGTAATATAAGAAACTAAATATCTATTACTTTTACTAACTATATCTATTCGACACTTTACATAGTTGTTCTTGTATTGTTACAAGAATATCTTTCTTTTTCTTTTCTTTTTAAAAATGACAACGTCCACACTAGGGAAATTTATCCCTGTGTCGCGGGTTACTTTACAAACATATAATTGACGGACATAAATTACATCCAGACTATGGACAACAATTTTTGGGTCACACAAATAATTGATTGCGCGGGAGTCGAACCCGGTACGCGAAGTAGCGAGGCGACTGCTTTAACCGCTGCGGGACACGTGCAGTCGTAACATCGTGCTATTCTGGTTAGTGATAGAAAGGATAACGGGAGTTTTGGATGGCTAGTCGAGCCACTGAGTTTGTGTTCATTAGATTGCAGTTACCAAGCCCTTTTCATTTCATGTGGTAACGAGAATCTGATGATGGACTTGAATGGCGTATAAGGGCATTCTTGGAATTGGAACCAGTGAAACCGCGTTTGGTTCTAACTCATTAGACTTATTTATATCAATAAAACGAGTCCATACGAGTTCAAGGGCGAGCCTTTTAGATATATTAAGATTAAAGATTTATTCTTTTTGATTTATTTTGATTTATTATCTAGGGACAATGTCACACAGATCTTCCTAGCCCCAAACTAAGCAAAGCTTGTACTATGGGTACCAGGCGACGATATACATACTTATATACCTAGATAGATAAATACTCATATACATAGAAAACTTCCATGCTCAGAAACAAATATTCGTGCTGATCACCCAAATATTTGCACATACCGGGATTTGAACCCAGGACCACCAGCTTCGTAGGCAGGAGCACTACCAACTAGGCTACGGTGATATTCCTTAACTATTTTACATTATAACATTGAAATTACAATTTCGTAATAAAAAGGAAATATCTTTCATTATCTTATGACCTCCACACTTGGTTGAGGCTAAAAATAAATATTAGCTTAAACTATTAACCTATTAAATAAATATTAACCAAGCATCGAGACATTTGCTATATATATATATAATATAAAATGCTGTAGTTACAAGCGGGTTCACCTCAGTGACTATGAGAAGTGATCACCCATCCACATATTGGCCTTTATTTCATCACCTTTCATTAGTCTGCTGTCCCATATATATATATATATATATATATATATATATATATATATATATATATATATATATATATATATATTTTTTTTTATAACAATTATTAAAAATTAAACAAATATATATATATTAACCAAAATTAAACCAAAATTAAACAAATATATATATATATATTTTTTATAACGTAGTGTGTGTGTGTGTGTGTGTGTGTGTGTGTGTGTGTGTGTGTGTGTGTGTGTGTGTGTATGTGGGTGTGTGTGTGGGTGCGTGTGTGTAGGGTGAGTTTTTTCTCGCGTGAGTGCGTGTCCATATATTTACCTAGGATAATATAACAATAAGAGATTCTGTTTCATCGTAAGTTAGTTTTTTTAAATATGTTGTTATAGTTTCCTTACATTCGTATTTATTCATGGGGTAGATATGCAATATGCTGTTTATTTTATTGTAAAGATATGATGATTGTCTAGCATACTGATGACTGGCAAATGAGCTTCTAATAAGCCGGTAAGGGGCGACCATAACACATCTTCTTTTGTTGAGCTTATCGGGATCGAGTTTTAAAGTACCGTGTAGTTTTAACAGCGTAAGTAATATGTATAGTTTTCTTACAGAGAGTAAGTTACTATATACATATAGTTGTGTAGTAGGGAATCGGTATGGCTTAAAATGCATTACTTTTAAAAGAGATCTTTGGGCCCTTTCAAGGTCCAAAAACTTTGTTTTTAATGCACCTCCCCATACTGGAATGCAGTACATAAGTATATAATGGTAGTGACATTTAGCTAGCTTGTATTAAGTTTGTCAAGGAGATTATGTTTAGTTAAAGTTTTTAATGTTATGTATTGAAATTTAAATTTTACTACATATTGTCTGAATGGTTCTGTCTATATTAAGGTATGAATTCAGTATTATTATTATAACGGACCTTGTGTTTAAAACGACGGTCGCGTTTTAATGCTACCACCGGATCCAATGTTGTAGTAAAGAACTGGTTAAGAAGAGGTAGCGAGAAGTTACATGACCAGTCAGATATTTGTTCAAATTATCATTCATTAATGACATATTTCGACTAGAGTAGTCCATATAAAGACTAGGAGTTCGTTTTTATACAACTTTTAGTACAACTCAGTATTTTGAAATGGCTGCTAACGGTATATGGAAATCCTTTTGCCCTTAGCGGCCCGTAAATGATTAGCAAAGTTAAGCGCGTAGAAAGCCTATAGATGGGTATGCACCTAAGTGGTTTTATTTCAGAGCATTTCCGTGCTTGAACTCATCAGGCAACAGTCGTTAAGATATATTAGTGTGGCTTGTACCAGTTTGACACAATTGGTTCCTCAACATTAATTAATAAACTCAAATAATTAAAAACATAAAACTATAAAACTTTTCTTTAAGAAAACCGATTTAAATAAATAATAATATGGGTCTTTCCAGCAGGCATTCAACAATTTCAGTCGAATTATCAATAATCGTTCTCAAACAAAACTGAAATCGCGTAACATTCATACAAAAAAAATGCGTATAAAACACGCAGGCAAATTAATAACCTCAATCAATCAATCAATATTTATTGTATACACAATTTTACAGTTTATAAAGTAAAATATGTCATATTTAATTACACCATTTTGTCCTAATATTACAATATTTTTTAAAGTCAAACAATCCCAATAATAATCCTTCTTTTGAAGTCGATTCAATAAAAATCTGGCTGTAGGACTTTACATGTTGCCTAAGAAAAGCAGTTTCACCTAAACCTATCAAGTGATTTTTATGGAATTGGCTTGAATAAGGAAGACACAAGATACAGTTAAACGACTGATAGCAAAGCATTATGTTGTTTAAGATTAATATGGACACTGACATCTCCATTCTTTCTTAAAAAAAGTCACGTAAGGTGTAAAAAATACATTGGACAGCTATGGAATCGTGTGTAGCTCTGCTCGCTTTGTGTAGGAGGCGACACATTAGCCGTCGCGTCATGAGCCTAATACCTTCGCCTCGCTAAGCGACCAGATATTTAAATAGGTATCCATCCGCGGCTATCTCCAGATAAAACGCCCCAATTCACATGCGTGAGCCGCGTGATGGATGAGTCCGACGATCAGACCCTTGCCGCATCCCCCCGTCCCTCTCAAATTTGCCTTCCTCACCCCCCCGGTGTCCGACAACGGCCCGCCCCAACCTAAGTCCTGTAGGTGATCCATTACACTGGCATTTTTGCGTAATCCCCGTTTATAAATATGAAATTGAAGGAAGACCTAGTGATGGTTAATCGACTGGAGGTCGGGGTCAGCGAGCCCTCTGTTGCGAATAATTTATGGCGATGTGCCAAAACTGTCGTGTCGCCGAATATATCGCGGGAAAAATTTTCACGTGTTTGTTTTTTTTGTTTCGGAAAATTCTTGGATTTGATTTGATTGCACAAACGTCGTCGGGCGTCCACAATTGAAGGGGTAATCACGTCTGTGCCCACATGCAAAACATGGTAACAGTAATAATTGCGAGGCGTCCGCTCTGATTATAGATGGGGTATGTTCTGATTATAGATAATTATAGTTGGGGGAGGTTGGGTTGCGCTGATGAGCGATTTGGGTATTATTTGCGCTTTATTTGGGTATTTATTGCGCTTGAGTGACGACGCAGATATTATGCTCGGTTATAATATAATATGTGCGTCCCTTGAGGGCTTTCACCCTTCAGCTTTTAACTTCTACGTGATCATGATTCCGATAAGAGTTTTGTCTTAATAATTCTGCATACACTGCTCCTACCATCTACTACTACTACATCGGCCAATATCAACGAAAAAAAACCATCTACGTGAGACATACTAATACTGTAGTAGTGTGTGCGCAAATACAGATACACTATCTTTAATAATAATAATACCTTTAATATAGACAGAACCATTGACAATATGTAGTAAAAATATTAGACTTAAGTCATAAGTCATAAGTAATTTTATTTGCAGAATTACTTAAACTAGATAATTAAACATAATCTCTTGACAATAACTTGATACGAGCTAGCGAAATATCATTTCTGTAATAAAATAAATTTTATAAATGTTTTCATACAAGATGTACCTAAATATCTATGTTACTAGAAATAATATCTAATGTATACAACTATATTACTACAAACATGTTCTGACTATTTACAAGCGCTTTTTTAAAGTCTACGTGAACCTTTTTTATTTTATTTTATTTTATTTTAAAACATCACTTTCATAAACCGATTGAACGGCTATCCGGCACGACTGGGTAGAGATCAGGCGCAGAACCAACAGCTTTACGTACTCTCCGAGGCACAGGCAAATAACACCACCACTTTAGAGACCAGCAATTTTACCTGAACCAAAAAGGCATAGAAGGAGTAGTTTCAGGTAGATTAGTAATTACTGGTACCAATATAAGTTGTCTCTCCTTTAATTTTTGGTCATCATCAGCATTCATTATAGATATGAGACAACCTTCTAACGGATGTTAAGCCTATAGTAACGCTCTACAGTCATCCAAAAACCTACGATTGCCAACCTACATGTAGAATTTGTCTAATTGAGGTTCCTGTCTACGTAATAATGGCAAAATCTTGATACCTAAAGTATAGACACAAGGTATCAAGTAGATATCCGTTATGTTACAGGGGCAACTGTTTATACTACTAATGTTATGTACTACTGAATTCGAAACAGCTCACATTTGAGTTCAAAGGTACTTGACAAATACTTTGATTTCACAATTTGAATTCAACTACGCGCCATTTAAGTAAAAATTTAAATATGGAACTCAGAAATAATTAGAGAGTATGAAAAAGTACTAAGTTAACCATTTACATTGTAATATTTAGGTCAGTTTTCATTAGGTATTAAATAGGCTAAGTTTGTAAGAGACTGGTGCCTGATTTAGGTTTTTAGTAAAAAAACCTGTATACAAAAGTACCTTCAACTTGATTTAAATTCCGGTAAAAAATATGAAATGATTTTAGTTATACGCTAAATTGTAACATTTGAAGTTAAAAACAGTATGAAAACGACAAGACTAGGTTTTCGTTTCCTATTCATGTCAGCGCCGATATCAAGTATTTACAACGTCTGTACTGTGGAAATAAATCCTTGTATCGCGGGGCACTTTACAAACATACAATACTCGGAATTCAAGGCTAATCTAAAATGCTAATGTAGGTATAACTGAAATTATTCTATATTTTTTCGTTAGTTATATAACTAACGAAAAAGTAACATATGAAATAATTCAGCCTGTTTTACGTGCAAATAAAATAAAAGAAGAAATGAGGTCTATTGTATATTGGGTAAGCAATATTAATACAAACAATAATAGTAATAACAACGCCTTACATAAAACAAAATTATTTGACATATAAATTAACTTTTAGCAGACTGTCTATAGCAGATCAGAAAAATTTTAATCATTTTTGAAACAAGTTTTATTGGAGATTTCATTGCGTATCATTTTCGAACACGTGTATCGCAGCCGTTAAGAAATTCATCACCTTGCTATTTCGTGTCCCGAGTTCGAATCCCGCACAAGAAAATTAGTCAGACTTTTATGTCCGTCAATTCAATGTTTTAGTACCCCACGACACAGGGATTAATTTCGCTAGTGCAAGTTATGTCTAAAAAAATCAATAGTGTTTTCATACAAAAAATAACACATGTCTCTTTTGAATATTATTTTTTTATTTGTTTTTTATGACAACAAACAGTTACACTGAGGGTATATAATAAATAACTTAAATGCTAAAAGTAACTAACAGTGGAACCAGCCCCGTCGTCCACAAATTATTTTTACAATTTTGTACCCAATGTATATCCTTTACACTGAAGTAGTATGACAGAAGTGAGAATCATTATACTATACTACTATACTAAATAACACTGTAACTAAAAATATTCATCCAGTTATACAAAATATAAATAGTTAATGTACACTTCATATGGAGCAAGTCCTTATGAAGAAAATATTATTAATATTATTTTTCCTTAGATATAAAGATTAATTTTCAAATAAGTTTGATTTGAGAACGAAGAACTTGTACGTCAAAAATCTTTACCACAATGAGTACGCATCTATTCTCTTTAGAACCTCAATTTCGTTACAGAAATTTTCCTCGGCATTGCACATTTTTAATGACACTACTCTTGTTATTTTACATCGGACTGATCTAATTGGACCGATAAACTTACATACCTGGGGGGCATCTATTATATTCATTAGCTGCCAGTTTCCACCGGGCGGCGGGAGCGGGCGGCAGAGGGTTTTAGTGCACTGATGTGGTGATAAGCGGTTGTTTGGGGGTTACCTCACTTCTTTACGAATTTTAATGCCAATTAGAGTAGACAATATTGCGCAGTGAATGGATTGAGGCCTTTATTACTGTCAGATATTGTTGTGTGGTCGTTCGCGCGGAAGTTATACGACGGACAGGGGTGGCTCTGGATGCGGTTGACGTATAATACTTGTTTATGTGCGAGCAAGATCACGAGTATTAGCTGTTTAGAAGCGGATTATTGTAAAAAATATTACGTTACCTCTGGCTCTTGTTGCATGGGGTATATTAGAAGATATAGGATATCATGTTGGGGGAATTGTTTTAATACATTAGTAACGTATTGTAATGTTATATTTGATATACAACAAGTAACGTAATTAACGTACACCCTCAATCACCCCAATTAGAATATTATACATACACTGAATTTTTAATTTAACTTGTATATGCATTGTTATTTACTAAATTAGCTTCTTAGAATAAAGTATATTTTTCTTTATTTGTATTGAATGATGGAATTTGATGATGATGGAATTTGTATGAATACAAATAAAACTGCGCTTTTAAAGTCTTATTACTTTGACTTACGGTCCATTTCAATTTGTTTTGACTGTACAGGGTTAAAATGACAATAATTTCCGTAGTTTTAATTATTTTTGGAATAAAAATTACTTATATTAAAAATTATATAAATCAGTATAAGAATCAGTCTTGAAATGGCTCGAATGACCACGCGCGGTTGCAGTATTTGTGCAAAAATTTATGTCGAGAATGGTTTGATTTCCACATGCACTTATGTTAGAGCGATGTTTTCTGTTGTACCTGTTTACCTATAATTGTATTTTAACCAGCTTCAAAAAAAGGGAAGACAATTCGTGTATGTACGCCAAGTTTACCGGTGCTCGTAAATAAATTGGACTTAAAAGAGAAATATAATAAATAAAAAGCGCACAAAGGTAGGTACTTCTTATTTTAGAAGAAATCTCTTCCAGTAGACCCCCGTAAGGATTACAGTGTGTGTAGTGTAGGACTTACATTCTATAAAAATACAGTCCACAGATACAATGATTGCAAACAAAGATAAATACAGTCTTCTTTAAAAACATACATTTATATTTACATCTAAGAGAAAGAGGAACGATAATGTTTTTTCAATCTTATCTTTGAAAATAGGATAGGATTTAGAATGACGTATGCCAGACGTTTAATTTCATATGTAGATAGATACATTGATAATATTGTGGATCCAATCATATAACTTTTAATTTACAGATTAGGGTCATGATTTGTGAGTATATACATACTCGTATGTATTGCCTATACGTTCTAATATCACTAAAAGCCAAAATACAATATATTGCTACAAAATAGTTTATGTAAAAATGGTATTTGTTTGAAGAATTTTGTTGAAAGAAAATGTAATAATTTTTATTTAATTCTTATTATTTTTAAAGGGGAAGATTTCGTATATAGGTTTTAATACAATATGAATAAAACAGTTGTCAACTGGACTTTACTTATTATTACAACGATAACTATGTATGTTTAAAGTAGGGTTGTAACGGAGGCCTCTTAGCGGAGGCGGATGCGGATGCGAAGGTGACGGATTACACCTCCGCGGAAGCGGAGGTTAACGGATGCGAATGCGAAGGTGAAAGTGGATGTGTGTTAATTTTTTTATCTCAATAAATGAAGATTGAGCTGAAAGTGGGGCAAATTCAATTTGACTTCATGGAGAAGGAGGGACTCCTTATTATGAACTCCTTTTCCAAGAAGCCGGATAACCGCAAATGGACCTGGGTAAGCCCCAAAGGTAAAACAAAAAACGAGATAGACTTTTTTTGTCGACGATAAAACAGATGTTCAATGACGTCTTTGTGATCAATACGGTTAAAACCGGGAGCGATCACAGGCGGGGCTCATTGAACCTTAATGTCAAGCTCCAAAGGTCCCGACTGATAAAGTCTATGCTCCGATCTTTACCCATCCACGTCGAAAACCCGGAACCCTTTCAGCTCAAACTGCAAAACCAAGTGGAGTCATACCACGACAGGTTCGTAGAAGCTGCCCATACGGCTGGGTCTTTAAGGCCCGCCGTACAAACAGAACCAAAAAGATCTCTGACTAAACCCTGCAGCTAAAGGATGAAAGAAGGATAATGGTTTTGATATCCTCTGATGATGCTACCAGATACCGGCAGCTCAACAGACAGATTTCAAAGTCTTTGACTCGCGACACGCGCCCAATTACTACAAAATGTATTAAGAAGCCATCGAGTGGAACAAAGGCTCTAAAGTGTTAGTAAGAGAACTGTCTGTTGGACAGAGCCAACTGACGAAGCTGAAGACTGAGAATGGCGGAATCGTCACGTCTAGACCTGAGTTGCTGGGAGAGATCGAGAGGTTCTATGGACAGCTGTATACGAGAACCCAGTCATCTGTCGATAGTTGTGCCTCAGATCCCAGAGCACGACTAACCCGACACTTCACCGAAGACATCCCGGACGTCAGCATGTGCGAGATAAGAATCCCTCTCAAATAGCTTAAGAACAACAAGGCGCCTGGTGATTATGGAGTTACAGCAGATCTTCTAGCTCTTCTACGGGCCCTTCAGAAGTTATTGAACTCCGTCATACTAGAAGGTCAAACGCCACAAGTATGGCACAGAGGTGTGGCGGTGCTCTTCTTCAAAAAAGGCGAAAAAACCCTCTTGAAGAATTACAGACCCATCACAATGCTGAGCCATGTTAACAAGTTGTTTTCAAGAGTCATTACGATCGTCTCGCGAGAGCTACGAGTTTCCCTGCGATATCGAATCAGAAATGCTGAGGTCCGCAGGCGAACCAAAGTAACCGACTTAAACCGAAGAATTGCCAAGCTGAAGTGGCAGTGGGCAGTGCACATAGCTCGTAGAGCCGACGGCCGCTGGGGCAGAAAGGTTTTCGAGTGGCGAACACGAGCCGGATGATCTTGTGCGGGTTGCTGGAAGTCGCTGGATGCCGATAGCGTAAGACCGGCAATGGTGGATATCTTTGGGGGAGGCTTTTGTCCAGCAGTGGACGTCATTCGGCTGATATGATGATGATGACAATGGCGGAATTGATGCCAAAGGCATTCTCTGCCAGTCGACCTTTGGGTGATGTAGAGATATATGATTATGCCGTAAATAAACTTCCGTTATAACTCCACAAAAAAACAGCGGAGGCGGAGGCGAAGGTACGATTTCATGCGGAACTTCCGCAGTAACGGAAGTGGAGGCGAAGATCCGTTACAACCCTAGTTTAAAGTATGGTAAAATAAATGATTATTTTTGTTAATTTGAGCATCCACTTAACCTTATTTGTAACACGCGTTCGTAAACGGCTCGAATTCAAGCTCGCTTCTAAGAAAAGTCTCGGTGAAAGACTAATACAATCCTCGACTAACTGTTAACTTCAAGTAAAAAAAAGGCGTTCATAAAGTAATTATAACAAGGCTTTTAAGTCTCGGACACAATGTTACATGGTGTATAACTACCTACATTCTCATGTACTGACGCCAGCACATCAAGCTACCCCAATCTCTCAAATTTCCCCAATTGAAAGTGTACCTTATGCTTTTGTGATAAAGTTGAAACTCTATAAAATAAATTTGACAGATTAGGGTAGCTGGATGTGCTGACGTCTATACTATCTACCTCTAATTAATTATTCTACAATGTTTAATTGACAGTTCATAATAGATATTGATATATGTATAATTATTTATCAAGTTGTATCTACAATACTCTACTTACGCCATATTTTATTAACCCCATATAAATCTATTTTGTTTTTAAACTAAATATTTTTTGTTGTTCTATCATTAATTAGCCTATAAAATAAGGCTTTTATAGGTTGGAGGTATGTTGTGGCTAATCACTTAACCATAAAAACATTGTGAAAATTACTGTAGAACGACATAACAGATTGTTTTTATAAATATAGTATCGCTATCACTATTTCTCCTTCTAGTTCCATACAAGTGTTGTGTGTTGTTTTATACAAGTACAGTAAAATTAAAAGGAAAAACAATCTCTACCGTCGTTCTATAGGGAACACATGCTGTAAAGAAAAACTGGAAGTGAAAGTAATTTAGCGCTGGTGGTACTTATAATCATCATTTACTGGCAAAGGTTTTAAGAAACTCTCGTTAAACTCTACACAAACAAATATTGTACTCGCCAGGTGAGCTTACGATCGAGAATGCGCTGCGTTTACCATCACCTTCCATGACCCTTAGTGTGAATTGCCACTGCCTAACCCCCTCACAATCTGACTAGTACCTCACGACTTCGCATACTAACGTAGTCCTAGAGTTGTACAGACGCCAGCACATCAAGCTACCCCAATCTGTCAAATTTCCCCTATTAAAAGTGAACCTTATGCTTTTGTGATAAAGTTGAAAATCTATAAAAGAAATTAGTCAGTTTGGGGTAGCTGTATGTGCTGGCGTCTGTACAAAATGTCCCTAAAACCAACCCTCTCAAGCAGATCATATTATTTTTCATAAACGGAGATTTAGTCGCTATTACCTCACTTTTTCATAACACGGTGTCAGTTAAGAAGTTTGTCGAAGTTACGTTAAATATATTAACTATTACTATACCTACTATACGAAAAATAGATATTAATTAGGCACACGTGCGATTCACGCACGAAAGAATCGCGAGTATCAGCGTCTATTCAGTAAATAATGTAGCGCATACATCATAACATTAATCTGCGTAGAATGATGGATCGTATGACTACAGCTTTGTACACGGGCGACTGTGTATCGATAGTGGCGCCGCTGCAATGTGGTCGGGTCGACTATTAAGATGGGTTAATGGGAATTTGTGGTGACGGCATAGAATATCATCACCCCAGCACATCCTGTGGGGGGCGTAGAAATCGTCCGAGGATATACCTTCCACAGCTGCCACGCTGCTGCCTGTTAGCAGCGTTTATCTGTGAACTGTGACTATCAAACTGCGATCGCCTACCCGTCTGTCCAGCGTGGCGATTATGGCATATCCCCCTATTCTTTGCGGAGGCTCTCGTCCAGCAGTGGACGCATGTACTTTTTCTGACATGATGATGATGATAATGAATAGGGAATGAATCCTGCGAAGTCTGGAATACCACGTTATAGTTTGGTGTTTTCTGCCTTCTTAACCATTTTGTACATTACTTGTACCTACTACTTGTATGACGGTCACCGTAGCCTAGTTGGTAGTGCTCCTGCCTACGAAGCTGGTGCTCCTGGGTTCGAATCCCGGTAAGTGCAAAAATTTGTGTGATGAGCACGAATATTTGTTTCTGAGTCATGGATGTTTTCTATGTAAATAAGTATTTATCTATCTATATAAGTATGTATATCGTCGCCTGGTACCCATAGTAGGTACAAGCTTTGCTTAGTTTGGGGCTAGGATGATCTGTGAGACATTGTCTATAAAAAAAAACAAAAAATAAAAGTACATGTAATATTAAAAAGGTAAAGAATAACGTCATCATCATATATCAGCCGAAAGACTGCTGGACCAAGGCCTCCCCCAAAAGTCTCCACAATTGCCGGTCTTGCGCTATCCGCGTCCAGCGACAAAGATAACTTGCCTAAATACCAGTAGAAGTTGTAAAAAGATCGATATTTTTGATTCCGTGTTTTCTTCATACGAAGAAATATGCTTTGATAATTGTCTGCACACTTGGGGAATTATCAGTAGAAATTCAAAATTTTACATTTAATGGAATTGCAATATTCAACGAGTGGGGGCGGCATACGTACACTACAGGAATTATTATTGGACGCTAGTGAGAAAGACTTGTTGTGTTCAAAAAAACTTAACCAAAACGCAAAGCAAAAAAGCTTGGTTCTAAAATCTAGTGTGCCGTCAGACAGTAAAACTGCTTGGTGGTACCCAGACCACCAAACAGTTTTACTGTGGATTTAAGAGCCATAATACCAAATCGTATTTGGTTAGGCTTGGAATAAAAGTACAAATCAAAGTCAGGCTGACTTTGATTTGTACTTTTTTATCATTATTTGGAAACAACACCACACAAAATTAAACATAAATTGTATTGGATTATGTAGGCTGCATGCCTTTTCATATGATATTCCCATTGGAGCTTATATCAGTATTTGTACTATGAAATATTGACCCCCACGTCGGCCTCTAAAAAATACCATATTATAATTATAATGCGTATTTTCTAGGTTTGGTAAGGACCTGCGGGTCAAATTTCTCGTTTCCAGCTTTAGAAGTGCTGAAATATACCGCTATGACAGACTGAACTGCCCTAAAGGATTAGTTTTTAGTATTATAGCACAAGAACCTAAAAACATGTTTGTTCCAATTTATTGAATTATGGGTAGCAGCTCATTACTTCAAGCTAACCTGATTCTTAAATCTAATGAACTAGAATTTTGGCATTACATCTGAAAACAAATATGTTTCGTTGTTCGTCTAAAGCCCATCGAAAAAAATTCATACTTCAAATATTTCTTGTTTTTTACACCCCAAACAAGTGGTAACTTCTCACGATGATCTCATAAAACAGTTTGTGCGAGATTAATTGCGTTATATCGTGTTATGTAAGTATTAGCTATCAGGGGAACACCCTTCTCTTTAATTATAGAATCTTGTTTATCAGAAGTAATGGTTGTGTGAATTATTGTAATAATTATTGTTATGGTGAGGGTAGGTTTTGGTGTGTTGAGATATGTTCTGTTTTGGTTCTTATTGCAATAATTTTGACTGGCCTGATGGTTTAGTTAAGCTAGAGGTCGTGGGTTCGTTCCCCACACAATACAAATCTTTGTGTGATGAGCAGTTCTAGTTCTTAAGATTACATTGTACCTTATGTAAACATATAATAAAATCGTAGGAAAGTCAAACTGTACATTGAATATTTTTTTAAAGGATACTTGGGTCGTGATCTACAATTGATATCGAAGCCAAAAATACAGTTTTTAGAATTTTTGTTGTTTGTCTGTATGTATGTCCGGGCTAATCTCAAAAAGTACCTACTACATGGATTTACTTCAAATTTTAGATGAATATTACTGAGAGGCCGGGTCAACATATAGGCTACATATTATCACGCTATCACCTACCCCCCCTACCTAGATATCATAATTTATAAAATTTAACGTGGGTAAAACCGCGGGCCACAGCTAGTAAATAAATAAAAAACAACATATAGAAAATAATTTAAGCCACCATCTGCGACGTTACCTCGTTGTATAGCCAATACGATTAGACTTGAATTTAAATCTGTTTTTACCGCAGCATACAAACATTCATTGATGTATGCGAATGTACCCCATAGTGCAGCGATACAGTCGCTCTGTCCGGTGTCCGGAGGGCGAGACATTTCACGAGCGACTGCCCGATGACCTTTCTGGCTCCGGGGACCAAGCTAAATGCCATCATGTTTTCATTTTTAGGGTTCGGTAAAGTGAAGCCAAATGGGAAAAATATAATGCCAATGAAAACAAAGATAATGTTAATTCGAACTACGACCACTGCGACTACTTCGAACTTACCATGAAATGTATTGATCGTATATCTTCAGTACCCAATCAGCTGCTCTTTTGGCTGAGTTACTGTCTGGTGAGAGATTAACAAAATATGCAGTACATGAGATAGTGTACGAATATGTGCACAAACACAGGTCAGGGTACCGGGTTTAGGTACTTTGATACAATCAACATGCAGACTTCAGAATGCAGAAGATTTTTATTTAAAGAAAGATATTATGATGATACTAATAATATGGTTTGGCCATTTAGAAAGGATAAATAAAAGAAGATTGACTAAAGAAGTATACCTGGCCTGTGTGAATGGAACAACCGGAAGGGGAAGACCTCGTCGAACATTCTCTGACCAAATCGGAGACGTTCTCAAGAAAGGACAGGTCAGAAGTACCCTAAACCGGCGAGCATGTATGAAGAATATAATGACAGTAATCGAGGCAAAAGACGTGTGCAAAGATCGTGACAAATGGAAATCCGTGGTCTTTGCCTACCCCTCTGGGAAACAGGCGTGAGTCTATGTATGTATGTATGTATAATAATATCCTGGGACATTATTCACACAAGATCATCTGATCCCAAACTAAGCAGAGGTTGTACTATGGAAACCAGATATTTATTTATTTGCTAGACGGCTTCAGCCTCCACTAACTGCTTGCCTAGGCTTACTGTAAAAAATAGGTATTTCTAAAGAACATGTACAGACGCCAGCACATCCAGCTACTCCAATCTGTCAAATTTTTATAGATTTTGGAATTTGACAGATTTGGGTAGCTTGATGTGCTGGGGTCTGTATATATCTTATTACAAAATTGGTATTCTATATTCTTTCTTTATTTAACTTTTTTCATACAATAACGGAACCATGGAGTTAGCTAGCACACATCCGACTTGTCAGTATTTTTTCTACCGCTCGTATTCGACGACACTCGATTAATTTTTCACGGTACGCTTGTCAAAATGTGATTTAATATAGTAGTGGGGTTGAGTCGCGCTTTGACGTGCAATGCGTGTGTAGTGTTTGACGGGCCGCAACCAATTCGGTTAGAGGGATTTGCACTGGCCATGTCTGCTTGAACATATGGCAGACGTATCTGGTTAAGCCTGAAGAGGTTACACATAGGTTTATCGAGATAAAGCTTGGAATAGTTGACCGCAGTTCGTGAAAACCCTATGAATTCACGAGGTTAAACTAGCCCCTACTGTAACCAGTCCAGATATTTTTTTTTTTAATATATCTAGGGACAAGTCACACAGAACATCCTAGCCCCAAACTAAGCAAAGCTTGTACTATGGGTACCAGGCGACTATATCATACTTACATAGAAAACATCCATGACTCAGAAACAAATATTCGTGCTCATCACACAAATATTTGCACTTACCGGGATTCGAACCCAGGACCACCAGCTTCGTAGGCAGGAGCACTACCAACTAGGCTACAGTCACTGTCAATAATATGTACTTGGTTGCAGTCCTAACGTACCCAAGGTGTGAGTATTTAGCTCTGTGGTTGGTTACCGTTAAAATCTAACCTACTTTTAATCAACTCAGACCAACCGCATAAGTCTGGGTAAACGTGGACGTAACTACGACTTTTATCACAGATGAACGCAGATAATAAGATTCCAAGTTTGATTCAAACCATGAAATCTGCTAGGATTTCTATTAGGTTATTCCAGCAACAAAAAAGTCTTTGTATCACCCTGAAGGTATTGAAGAGCTACAGACATTTGTCGTGTTACAGTTTGCATACCATCAGGGAGAGAAGAAATACCAAATAAATCAAATCCCCTGCATTGTTGCATTAGTCTAAGTATTAATTTATGCCAGTTATCCAGGCGCGCTATTTTTCACTCCGACTAATGTTTCAAATATCCCTGTTTCCCTATCATATTTGCATTTCTACTTTCCTCGATGGCTCTTCTCAATGTTACAAGCCGTATTATCTATCAATAACGCCAAAAATGGTACCGCAATTTCCAATTTGCCGCGTCACTCCGGATTCCAATAGGAAGCGGGGATAAATGGAGTCACATTCCAATATGTCACCGAGCGGGGTTCGACCATTCGGCTTTTCGGCATTTGGGATTCGGCGTTTTAGGATATTCGCGGTGGCTGTGCATTCGTCGAATATTGCCTGCCCGCGCGCATACCGAGCCGTCCACTAATGAGATTCTAAACGTATTATTCGGCGCGTAACTAATTGTTGTCTTGTCTCTATTGTTTTTATAAGAATAATGAGTACGTATTTGGGATGATGGCTCGTTTACTGTTAGGGTCATTGCCTTTCACTTCATCATAGATTTTGTTATTCTTGTTAGTGAAGTAGAATAGATATTCTATTTGGTATGGTTACGTTTCTTGTTATAGTTCAGTTTGAAATAATAAAATCCAGCACAAAATTGTGAGAACATGTTAAGCAGAGAGTGATTTTTCATAAAATTCTTTCAACACCCACATAAAACTATTCATCGTAAATTCAGAGCAAGTAGAAAGACGGATGGGTGCTCCATACATTATGTATGCGATACTTGTAACTTACCTATTTGAAAACATAGACCTAATAAATAGGTTGAAAGGCCCAATACGCGGCCCTTTCATCTTTACATTAGGTAGTCTCCACACGGGCGCCATGCGTGTCACGTCAATCGTTATTGGCTGTATAGCGCTGCCATTGCCCGCTCTGATTTGAAATATTTCCACGGAACCACTTATTCGCACCTCACAAACAGGAGTCTGTCAATACCGCATGCGAAGTTTTGATCGTTTGACTACTAGGAATCAATTTTTAGTTTTCATGTATGTCGGAAGAATTTAGTACATTGACTATTTGTAACTCTGGCATTTATTTGATCATATAGTTATTCAGTTTCATCTATTCAAATAACTCTTAAATAAATTCACGTCGAAGTAATATGTCTATTAATGTACGAAATATTCGATTACTAGACACACTTATTTTCTCAGACTTGAGTTGATTGAGTTTGGCTACTTGGAATTATTCGTGGACTTCTATGGACATATATTCGTATTGCTTATCATTGCCGTGTAAACTTTTAACTGACATTAGAAATATTAATATAATATTTTCAATCCCTTTGATTTAAAAAAAAACATACATCTACACCTGTACCTGTACCTCTTTGTTGATACATAATCATTTTTACATTCACTGAACATAGGTACAGATGTATAGATGTTACAATAAAATAATTGAACTCTGTGTTCTACCTAAAGGCATGCAGATGTTCATCGATATCACTACACAATGAAGAATAAAATAATACGTATCTGTGTATATATATCATATAATATCAATAAAATAATATATATAAAGCTAATATATCTATGATACGTCAATGAACGATTTGTAATTAAAATAAATATTTTGAAGATCTTTCATAACGGCGTGAGGTTCATATCCATGTTAAATAGTTTATTGTGAATCCCACTGAAATACCCTAAAATTTGGATATAAGTGGCTGAGAGATCCTTTTTCGTCTTATAACTAAATACTAATTCTTGGATAAGTGGTATTTTAGTCAGGAGAACATCGACTGAGGAAGTACGTCCAACTTACATTATACTACAGGTTCATGTTGTGGAACCTGGGTGTGAGTAAGGACACCAGAGCTCATTAATGGAGGACAATGGTCAGCAGCGTGTGAGTGATGCTGTCTGTAGCAAGTGCCAAAGGCCACGGTGACCACTTACCATTAGATGGGCAGTACGCTTATTTGCTGACTGGTCTGTATCAAAAAGAGATAAATTGTTTTATTAATATTCCATCTTATTATCAAGCATATACCAGTCTGGAATTTTCCATTCTTCGTTTGATTTGTTCGTTATGGTGATATCAAAATCCATGTTTAATAACTAATGCTGAAACCAGCTTGATCTTAAATATTTGGGACTAAAAGATTCTTTTTCGTCTTTACTTCACTTTCTTTTATGAAATCCAGCCCTCTGTTAAGGGATAATTAAAATTATTTATATTCCATCTTTAAGTATCAGGGATAGCTGTTTGCGTTTCTTTATCCACGCAATGTGCCTCCCCCGAATAGAGTTTTATAGACTCTGGTTTGTATCTATTGTTATAACTATTTTTTTTATTCATAAGTGACGATTACTTCGTTGTGGTGTTGTCATGATCTATTTTAGTGTTTATTATGAAAGAGTCTGAAATGTCTTGACAGAGAGACTATGTGTCTCTGTTACCGATTTATGAGAAAAACCAAGTTTCAGATGAGAGATAATTCAAGTTATTTATATTCCATATTTAAGTATCAATCATACCTGTTTGCGTTTCTCCATTCGCCGATCCATGGTAGGCGGCTGTCTCGACTTACTGAGCAGAGTTTTATAGAGTCAGGTTTGTATCTAATGTAGAAACAATTTTTTTTTTAAATCTCGAAAATCTCGTTTTTATGATGTTGTTATGATCCATGTCACAGTGTTTATTATGAATCTGACTAAAATGGCTTGGATTTTTGCCTTTGAAACCGATTTTCGACATAATGCAACTTTCAGGTGAGAGATAATTCAAGTTATTTATATTCCATGTTTAAGTATCACGCATAGCTGTTTGCCATGTTATGCGGCTCTCCCGAGTAGAGTTTTAAAAAGTCTGGTTGTTACAAAGACTGGTTGAATCTGGCTGAAATGTCCTGGATATTTAGGCAGTACATCTATCCAAACGAAAAATCCAAGTTTCAGGTGAGAGATCATTCAAGTTCTTTATATTCCATATTTAAGTATCAAGCATACCTGTTTGCGTCTCTCCATTCGTCGATCCCTGGTATGTGCCTCTCCCGAGTAGAGGGTAATCGTTTTGTAGAGTCGCGTTTGTACCTCATTGTGCGATTCGATGCGAGGCAATCGCGGCCGCGTGCGTATTCCCGTCTCGTATATTCTAATGGGGTGACAACAGGCACGTATACCCTATACAGTATTTTCGCACTTGGAATACTTGGGTTATTATAAATGTGAGTTATGTGATGTGAGATGTGAACGGATTACTTATTTTATTGGGATTTAATCGTAGGTGTAAATCGATATTTTTTGCGGGCTTTATGAATACTTTGAATAGGTAGAACATAAATATTAATGGAAGAACTTCGATAGGCAGATGAATCATATGTACACGTAATGTTAGCGTATCGTCAGCGGAATATTTCAATTGGATGAATTTAGAATTAATAAGTTCTTATTTCTCTTCTTAACGAGCTGTTTGCAACCTGAATTGTGTCGGTCCTGAACTTACGTTTCATTATTTTATTATTATTTTATTTCTCAAGAAAACTTACAGCTTGAGTTTACAGATAGTACAAGCAATAGTAACAGAAGGTCAATTACAAGTTTTCCATTTGTTTGCATGCAATGGTTTTGTTCTAGGATTATTTGTAGGTTAAGAGATGATGGAAATGTTATACACTAAAAAAATAAAACTCACTACTTCATAGTATGCAGTAGACTCCATTAAGTTTTTGTGTGTGCAGTTGTTGCACGCAGAACATGATATACAAGTGTTGAAGCACGGAACTCTATTTAACAAAATTCTCTTTTAGCCAATATAGTTTCCATTCGAGGGTGAGGTTTTTGGTGGTGGCATTGAAAGATATGAAGGGCATGTATCTATAGCAAACAGCCTAGGGTTAGGGTTCGAACCCCGAAGTTACCTTTCGGTACGGGTACTTAGTTTGTAATTTTATTTTGCTAGATAGCGTTAGCCTCAGTTTTCCGGTGAAGAAGTGAAAATCCCCTAAGCTAACTGTAGCCGTTAGGTATATATGTATATTTCAGGTACACAACGATGCCTCGACATGTTTTTTTGGAGCTTGTAACACTTATTAGGGTTCCAAGACAAGGAATATCCCTTTAAAATACTTAAGCTATTAATAGAAAATGTTATTTTCCCGCCGTTTTGACCAAGTTGGATTGATCGTGGTCACGGGCTGAGTGCCGCACCGACGTTGCTCCGCTACTGAGGGCGACGAGTTTTTTTACTACCCTCACTGAATCGTTTATCACACTACTAAGGCCGGTTACATACACGCCACACGGTTAGCCGCGTTAATACCTGTACAAAATGTCTAAAACAAAAAGTATTTTATTAATATACATATTTTTTTGTTTCATTTAAATTGTATTAATTTATTACTTTAATTAGTTATACTACTTTTCTCCAACGGGTTTGCACTAAGCAAGTTGTATTAGTAAGTTAGTATTGCAATGATGCCACTTTACTTACTTTGGAGGTTGAACCTTTTGTTAAAACTTTGCCCTCGCTATGAAAAAAGAATTTATTAAAAAATTCTTACTCTTATGAGACCGCGTAGTATTAAATTTTAGTTTTTTATCAGTATTATAATCTCAAAAATGAGAAATCATAAGTTTATTCCTACGGCGGGTCTCAAACCAGCACCATCTACTAATCCGGCGTAGGTTCTCTACGTAAAGCTACTAACGGTAAACACTGGCAGATCGAATTTACGATACCCTTGCTAACATCCTTGCGGAGGATGTATCTGTAGATAACATGACTTATATGTTCACAGTTGCATGTGGAAGGTCATATCATAGTGATAACACCTTCCAAATTATTAAATTATAGTTTTTATAACATTATTCGCAATGCAAAGCGTAAATCTAACCTCATAGTATGCCAAAGTTTAATAACATTAGTTTAATCGAGAAGAAATTGGGAGCCAAGATGGAATACACCAAATATCCCAAAATTAATGCAGTGTGAACATCGTTAAAAACAAGTCGCAGCTGCAACCTTGCGGGTCGCAGATAGGCGCAAAATACCTAGAGAACTGTCATCGATAAAAAAAGCGATTAAATAGGTAGGTATCTAAAATCTTGCGCAAGCCGACAGAAGGTTTTTGTGAAGTTTGTGAAACAGCTGCGCGCGTGCGCAACACCTGCCACACGTGGCCAAAAATAATGGTGAGGACAAAGAAGCCTGAATATCGCATTGTTGAAAATGTGCCAGCATTGATTTAAGGTAGGTCTCTATTGTGGTGCTAGTAGGTGATGCCAAGGTTGTCACACCTGCCTAAGAAGCCTTGTCTTCTGTGTGGGACATTCCTTAAAATAGGTAAGCTTTGCGCAGTGGCTTCTTTATCGGTTCATTAATACTGATCTGTTTGTGTTCGGTCTAGTGAAAAAGTAGATTTTGTTTTGTTTGAATGGAATTTTTGTTAACAACTGGTGCAACTTAGCGATAGGCACGTTATGTGACGGTTCTGATTGAAGGAAAATATATCGATAACTATTCGATACGATTGTATGACCTATTCGATGTGCTTGTTGTTGTAGTGGTAAGTGACTCTGAATACTAAGCCAAAGGTCGTGGGTTCGATCCCCACCTAGGATAGATCACGAATATTTGTTCTATAGAACAAATATTCGTGCCCATATAAATTTATCTTAAATACATATGCATTTAAATATATATAAACTCTAAAATTCAGATCAGATCAGATGGCACTGTGTTAGTTGTCTCAAGATATTCAATTCGTATTTAGCTAGAGCAAGACGCTAGAAAAAAATTACAGAATGGAGGAATGTGCAATAAACACAAACATTGGAAATATGTTTTAACAGAACTTATCTTATATTTTTATTAAAATGGGAAATCATAAATTTAATCGTCCGGTGGGTCTCGAATTTGCACCATCTACCAATCCGGGGTATGGTGCAGGTTCGAGACCCGCCGGACGATTAAATTTAAGATTTCCCATTTTTGAGATTAGATTAACGCTTTGATTTGCGAATAATGCTATACAATTCAAATTTAAATGCTCCATGTAAGCCAATTTAAGATTTGATGAATTAAGTCTACGACTATTTGCTTTTCCGCAAAAGCATGTGCAAGCATGAAAAAAACAACATGCACATTAGAGAAAATATAAATAAAGTAAATAAAAAAGTTTTTCAGTCGCATATAATTTTAAAATAAGCGTCTTTGTAAGCCAGAACATATTTTTTTCTAATATAGTTAGCTATTTATAATCTTCTTTTCTTTATTGGACGAGCAGTATCTTCTGGCATAGTGTACGGCTGTAGTCAAACGCTTACAACCGGGATCGACAGCCTAACATAGTTTCCGAAACACAAAGAAAATCTACACGTGCAAAGGAAAAATAATTATTTATTATGTGTGTGTAGTATAATGATTTCTAGGTACTATTTCTATATATTCTCGATTAATAATCGTAGTATCGCTACACACGTAATTACATGAAGTTTAAATACAATTGTGTTGCAATGTGTGTCTGTGGGATCCCACCACCCGAATAGGTTCATGCATGTTTTATATACTGTGAGAGAATAAATTAAATCGTTCAAAAGGCTTTTTATTAAGTTGCAATAGCGGCTTTTCGTAGGTACTTATTGTTATTATTACGTGTCAATTACCGCACATTTAGGTACGCAAATGTTATTTATAATCTTGTTTTGGTTGGATATGACGTAATGTAAATTTCCCCAAGTCGTAACTGTTTTTCGAACTTGATTACGTCGATTGCAAATCTGTACCAAGGTCTGACGTCATGTTACGTATTTTTCTAAAAATAAGGTAATCTTTTCATAATTATAATTACGTCAGCCGAATGTCGTATACTGCTGGATAAAAGCCTCCCTGGGCAAAGGCAGAAGGATTGGTGACTTTTTTTAACATGTCGTATGCAGTTAGCCTAGGAGGCTTCGCTGCTTCAAATCAAAAAATCAAATCAAATCAAATTTTTATTTGCTCAAATATGGTACATAAGATCTTAATGAAAAGGTTATATCCAACATATTCTGACCTGAACTCGTGTCGTCTTCACCGGACTATACAGGCGAGCGTGGGCTCAAACCGTCTAGAAAATTTAAACTACAAGCTAAGTACTCGCGCCGGATGGCACCCCGTTTGGGATTCGAACCTCGACTCTGGGTGGTTACTGGCGGGGAGATGCGAGTGGGCGTATTATTTTAGGAATGTTTTGTGTAGCTTTCGCTCTACGTTGATACGGGCCGATCTTCCGGTTTAGGTCCGGAGTGGGCTATTCATCGATACGAATGCAAACTAAGGGTCATGGAGGAAGAATTGGTGACTGCAGTATGTTTCGTCCATGCCCGCTACTGGATGGAACGGGGTGGTAATATTACTCACCGTCACCACGCTGCCAAATGGAAATGTTACATGTAACCTATTATGTAACATAAAATGTTTCATAATATAACTATGATAATAGTTATGTAACACAAACTTACATTGATTCATTCATAAAAATCTCAGTACCCGTAAAACATTTCTATTTTCAACAACAATTTTCATTGAATTTCGCCGGCTCTTCAAGCGTAAACATCCCCAAACCTCTTATCCTTTTTGCCCAACTAAAATAATTGGTTGCAGAAAACTAGGAGAGTTACCGTGTCCTCGTAATTCCCGAAACTCATTCATAGATCACGCACAATCACAAAGACACTGCTTTACTTACCTGCCAATAAACTGGACCAAACCTTTGATTTACTACCATCGAGTATAGGTTGCAACAGTATTTAGAGCTTTATATTAGAATTTATATGGTTGAAATTAGGTTAACGGGTTTTAGTTTTAAAATTGGTGGAACTCAAAAGTCCAGCAGGACTCTCCTGAATTACTTTACAATTGTCAGCGTTCGATGGGTGTCGTATATCACAGAGTTTTATGACGCTCGTAATTCATTAGTTTTGTCCTCGTCAATACAGGTAGACATTAATTTTGTAGACAAATTTTGTTTTACTATTAACTGTCACGTAGTTACTTGTTATGTATTAACTTACTGCATATTCAACGAAAATAACAAGGAAATGTAGCTTAAAAATGAAATTAGGGATTTATATCATCAGCTTTCTTTCTTTCTTTATTTATTCCTTGTTAACCATCTTCATAAATTGTAAAGTTTAGTAGTTCATGGTGTCTTATACTACTGTATGTTTTCTCTTTGTATGTATGTTACGCGATATGTCCGTTGCTTATGAACTAATTCGTTCTTCTTTTGTTCGTAAGGAAATTTTCTTTATAATAATTTGTTCTAAACCTATGACAGGAAATCAAACTAAGGTTGTTTGTATATTTTTTTTCATTTATTAAAAGTACACACAGAAAAATTAAAAGTAAGGAAGTAATACAACGTTAAAGAGTAGTAAAAATGTGGTATATTATTATTATTATTAAAACAGTAATTAGTATTTCCATTTCTATTTGTGCAGGCTTCCAAAGATGCGTATCAAAATTGAGGGAAGCCAATTTTTTTCATTAAGAGTCGTTGTTATTAAAGCTAATAATAACGTTTATAAGGAAACTATCATTATAAATAATAATATAGCCAGTACTATCTAACTTGGGTTGTCTATTTTGTTATTTTGTCATATGGTCTCCATGAGACAAGCTTGATTTAGTGTGTAAGTCATGAGTTTATCAGACACATTTCTCCTTTTGTTATCTTTTATAATATGTACAGACGCCAGCACATCCAGCTGCCCCCAACTGTTAAATTTATTTTATACATTTTCAACTTTATCACAAAAGCATAAGGTTCCCGTTCAATTGGGGAAATTAGACAGATTGGGGTAACTTGATGTGCTGGCGTCTGTAATTAGGATTGTAACAGATTCAAAGTGGCAAAATTATTAGTAAGGGCAAAAAAAAGAAAAACTGTCTAAAGATAGCGTCTTACCCTTCACCACTGCTATGTATCTAGGTAGTTTTTACCCTTTGTTGCAGTTTTAGTAAGTACCAAACAAATACACAAATAATAACAAAAATTTGGCTTAGAACTTATTTTATCCCATTTCGATAATCTAATAAGTGTCAATAGAATTTAGATCCATAAATAGTCTTCAATAAAATTTTAGTATACACATTTTATATCATAATTCATATCATATCATATTTACACATCGAAAATAATATACTAAATAGCATTAACATTCTCGATTACGTAGGACTAACTAACTGTGATGAGGCCGTCTTAAATGGCGTAGGATATTAATATACTTAGTTATTATTACTCAAGCTCAAATCGCTTTCCAAACTATATTGTATCTTAACTTTAATTCAAGTTTTGCGTTACCTAAGTTGATAAGCGAATTTATATTTGTAGATTATAAATATAAATGCGATCTACAATCTTTATAGTATAAATTAATATTCTATGTTTTTTTTGACAATGTCACACAGATCATCCTAGCCCCAAACTAAGCAAAGCTTGTACTATGGGTACCAGGCGACGATATACATACTTATATAGATAGAGAAATACTTATATACATAGAAAACATCCATGACTCAGAAACAAATATTCGTGCTCATCACACAAATATTTGCACTTACCGGGATTCGAACCCAGGACCACCAGCTTCGTAGGCAGGAGCACTACCAACTAGGCTATGGTGACCGTCGTCATAATATTGAATAAATTATAAATATTATCCTGTAGAGATATGTTGGCGTAATTTTACAACCATAGTTAACCAAGCTCATAAATCGGGTACGTATAAGAACGCCTACCTGGCAGCGCGGCGGTCTATCGCGGGACTACGTAGAAACGAACAATACACGTCATTTTTTTCGTCAAATATCCTTAAAGCGCAGTTTTTCGGCGCAAATTCCAAAGGAATAGCGAAACACCTGGTCGGAAACGGACCCAGGGGGTCCTTCTGATTGATAGAGGTACCGCGATTTTGGCACAATAACATGGAGTTCTAGCTGCAACGGCCTCCACGGCGACTGAACGTCTATCTAAAACAATCAATGATCGACTTTCGTGAATGGATGTGAAACAAAACTCTTTTTTAGACTGAAGAGTGATGGGTGGCCTACAGTGTTTTATTGTCTGTAGTTTAGTACTCTATCTCAATGGTACGCCTTTGTGTCTGACATAATTCCATTGAGTTACGCGTGTATTTTGTTCGGTTATATAAGCTTGTTTTATGTAACGATTCCTATTGTACGATTCCTATATTACTGGTTCTGTCTACGTCATAGCTAATGACTTCTTTATGGGCTGGTGTAGCATTATCATAAACGAACATCTAAATTATTTTATTCCATTCCCAATCAAATGACTATCTAGTTAAGCCTTCCTTATAAAAAATTTAGGCATTATTCCTCGTGCGTTTTGTTTTGTTTCGCCACTAAATATATTTAATTTGTTTATTATAGTGAAATAATATCATTTAAAAATTTGTAAATTTCTATATGGTGGAGTGTATTTGGACAATGCACTTGATAACAAATACATTGTACCGTACTTCGAGGAAGTAAAGATCATTTTATTTCATTTCATAGAACACTATATTGTAATTAAATGATTTTTATTTTATTGTATCTTTATTTATGACGACGAAATCACACATCCTATACACAAGTAGTTAAACTATCTTATATAGATTACATGTAATTTCCAACATAACAAGATAAATTTAATACTTATAGCGAATATTTAATAAAATAAATAAGCATTTAAATACAAAATATACATGATTTAAAACTCATTATGTCAATAAACAATGGTCAAATGTCAAACTATACTCAAACGTCAAATGCACAAGATTAATGCCACGGAAGCAGTATTATTGCAATGTCATACAAATTGATAAGACATTACTAACATAGATGAATAATCATAATATTAAGACATGATGCATTATTTTGTACCCCTTTTTGCGAAAATTACGACGGAGGTGTATGAAATTTGGAACAGTTAAAGTTCATATGGAGAAGGAGTACAGAAAGCTAATACTTTTATGTCTATTATATAAAATTACTAGCTTTCTGCACTCTTTCTTCTTTGCATTAGAAGCAAAACATTTTAATTTAAAAAAACCTTACATACACTAACATACTTTTGACACACTGATAAACTGAGAAGAGATGACAAGCTGAATGTCAAAATTGAGACAGAATAATATTATTGTATATCTTTAATGTCTGTAGTCTTTGACAATAAAACCTTAATGGTCGAATTTCGAACAAGTGCGATCTCTGTTAGTTAATAAATATGAATAATTAGCCTCTCCTTACCAAAATATGTATATTAACTATTACGTTTTGCATGCACTTAAGTATTCGGGCCCAATATCGGCAACGATTTAAAGCTATCAAAATGTGTAAATATACATTACTACATTGATAACTTATCTAAACGCATTGACTGAGTAAACGCACTGACTCATGAATCGCCATTGTTATTTTACATTTTAAATTTAGAACACTGTTTTAAATGTGTTTAAATATAAACTACATGTTTCTAGAATGAGTCGAAGCTACAATAAGGAACACTTACGTATTGTATAAAATAAATATAAACATCACGACTCCTCATAAATCCGTTTAATCCCAATCCCAACATATTATTATATATGCTCAAAGCAAAAGCTTTGAAGACAATAATTTGATTGATCTCTTAATGAATATGCAGATATGTTAAGCGATGATAAGGCCGCAAATAAAGCTGGTTCCCTGAGGAGTGATTGCCGACGCCTACCGTGGCACGGCAGGACTCGGCACCTCGGCACGAGCCAGATTTTAATCTCAGATAAGTGGAACGAGCTCAGAACAGTTTACATAAATTCTGGAGTTAGCACCTTGTTAACAAAATGCACTGTTTGATTATATTATTAGATTGCTTGATAAGTGCGTGCCCTCTTGTTGTCTTTCGTGTTGCGTTTCCCTTTTGACAAATTCGGATTTGTTGGAAAAAGTAGGACCTGGCACAATGAACGGTAAATAGGTAGTGTCTTAAGAACACTAGGGGTCGTATTCTAGGGAAATATTATTTACTTAATTAGAATCTTACCAAATTATTTAACTTGTTAACAATTTTTTGTTTAAATTCTTACTTTAATATTTTAATTGTATGTCATTCACTCACAATTTAATTTCACTTTTATTTTAAAGTTAGATAATTTGTAATTTTATTTTTAACTAGCTGGTGCCCACGACTTCGTCCGCGACAATTTCGAATGATGGCCAATGTAACTACTTACTTCTAGCTTAATCTAAAAAAAAATACATTAAAAACAAATAAGCAATATAAATTTAAGAAAACCTAACCTATAAATAACCTAACTAAGAAATAAACTAAAAACTACTTTGCTACTGTTATTTAAAAAAACGACCCGATATCATCAACCAAAGAAATCAAAGAATACATATCAATTGTCCTAAAGTAGGTACAGTCAGTAAGTCAAATAAAGTAAAATAATAATCAACGATGCATTAATTACAAAGGTAACTCCCATTAGATTAGGTTGCGACCACGGCATTGATAGGTCTCATATAAAATTTTGTGAACGAAACCATAGCACGATCTAAAACGATGATTACGCAATCTATTACAAAAATATAAACTTGTAAAGCGGTAAAATTAAGATGTGTGCATAGTTTTTGGGTGAGATTTAGGTGATCATCTATTAATTCAGTTTTGGACCACCTTTTATTTCAATCATTTATTTATTTTAACCGATATAACAAATAAGTTCCATGATCTGAAACGATATTACCGCCATCTAGATACAAAATTGTGAACTTGTAGATCAGTAAAATTAAGATGATATTTTTTGGGTGCGATCATCTCGACACGAACAATTTATACTACGCTAACTCGAATACAAAATATAAAATGTCGCTTTTTTGGTTTGTTATAAAAATTACCAAAAAAAGAAATCTTATAAAACCCTTAATCTTTACTTAGACAACAACGACCACGATATTTTAAGCAACTTGGCAAAGAAAAGAATTTCTCTAAAATTTGAGTTTGCGTAAATTGTTGGTGTCGATTTGTTGAATCAGTTTTGGATTACCTTTTTTTTATCAACAAATTATTCCCTGGATTGCTTTATTTTTAACTAAAACACCAAATACAATACATGCGTTTACTCCAAAAAAAAAACAGGTTTTCATACAATCTTACATCCCCTATTTTAGTTGTCCTTAGGGGTGGAATTTCCAAAAATCCTGGAATACATATTTTTATTTTTAACTGAAAGGCCAAATACCAATTTTCATAGGTTTAACTTCAAAAAAGTCGCATTTTCATACAAACTTACATACCCTAATTTACGCCCTAAGGGGTGGAATTCCCAAAAATCCTGAAATATATATTTTTAATTTTTAACTGAAATGCCTAATACCAATTTTCATGCGTTTAACTTAAAAATTGACACATTTTTCATACAAACTTACATCCCCTATTTTACGCTCTTGGGGCTGGAATTTCCAAAAATGCTGAAATTCATATTTTTTATTTTTAACTAAAATGCCAAATACCAATTTTCATGCGTTTAACTTAAAAATTGACACATTTTCCATACAAACTTACATCCCCTATTTTTCGCCCTTGGGGGTGGAATTTCCAAAAACCCTGAAATACGTGATTTTTTATTTTTAACTGGAAGGCCTAATACCAATTTTTATGCTTTAAACTTCAAAAACGGCAAAGTTTCATACTAACTTAGCGCCCCTGTTTTACCCCCTTAGGGGTTGAATTTCGAAAAATCCTTCCTTATTCCTTGTCTACATTATAAAGCAAACATTTGTGCAAAATTTCAGCTTTCTAGGTCCAAGGGTTTGGGCTGGGCGTTGATGAGTCAGTCAGTCAGTCAGGACTTGTCTTTTTATTTATATAGATTAATGTAATTTATACACGCCAATCTTTAATTTTGTGGTGGTAATGTGGTGTTAACCTGTAACTGGTTGCTACACAAGAAAATGTATTGTGTAAGTTAAGATATACCAAACTCAAATTTAATGTGTAAGCAATTGTTGGTTAACCTAATAAACAAAATAAATCATTATAATAATAGTTTTAAGATTCTGATAGTGATTCCTGCGCTAGTTTATCAAAGATGTTTACTAACGCGCGTGTCGTAGACTTCTACTATGAAAAAACAATCCACGGCAAAGTTAACTCTGTTGCGTAGGAATACTAACGGAATTCTAATAGTGCTAGCAGAGAAAATGTATAATCTATTCCTTGAACATTGGGTATGGCTCCACATGTCGACTCGATGTTCAAATCGTGCTAGATATGATCATTGTACAGTATGGCTTTTATAGCTAAAATAAAATATTTGTTGTTAGTATTATTTAAATCTTGTTTATTTATGTGGTACCCATGTATGTGCCAAGCAATGGGGAACACAAGCGATTCCGAGTGCTGTCATGTACTGTCAAATTCAGAAGTCGTAGAATCACGTTGTTATACGTGCATTGTAAACAATATACAGCTTGCTTTCATCTGTTGAGGAATATAAACAGTTATAGCACTTATTTTATCGTACAGGCAGTGGTTACCAAAGTTTCAGCGTTGTGAAGCCCACCATTAGGCCTCTGACATTGACATTTTAATGTTATATACCAACAACGTATTAATTTACTTTAGGGATCTCACACACACACACATGTGAAGGCTGACCGCGTCCTGTGCACGTCGTCATGTTTAGCCTCTCCGAATCTCTCAGCAACTGGCTAGGAGTTTTAGAAAGCTTGTGAAATGCACAAGATTAGGTCAGCCTGCAATCTTACTTTTCAAAATGTTTTTAAAACTATTTTTTTTTCAATTTACAGAAAATAATATGCGACTTATAGTAATACCTACATTATCGATGAAACGATATCTGGTGAAAATGTTACAAAACAAAATATGAAATATCTAGACAAGAAACAAGAATTAATATCTCACCATTTTAAAAACTTTTTAAAATACAGTTTGAAAAATGTCCCCGTGAACAGTGGAAAAAGAAGAAAATAATTAAATATCTTCATTCAACCCTTCTAATTAATAGGCATCAGTGTCTCTGCCACTCGTGGGGTTGCCAGTGCTTTCAAGTTTTTTAATATGCTTCCTCACCTTCGTAAAACAGAGAGTATAATTGCTTTTTTATGCTGGCAAGTTTTGAGATCGTATTAATCATTTTATAAGTTGGAGTTCAGATTATGGTGACTAAATGATTTCAGGTTACTGTACAAGATTAGGCACCTATTAAACCAATCCATTTAGTCAAATACTAAGTTAGGTTATGAAGTAGGTATATATGGCTATTAGTAAAATATGTTTAAATGTTAATAATCTATATCGATTTATTCATTTTATATGTAATGGTCGACTGAATGTCATAGTCATATTGTCTATAACCTTTATAATATTTATCTTTTAAAGGTTCATATTGCTCGTTATATTATCATTATATTAACTATATATGTATAGTTAATATGGACCTTGAACCAGTAATGTAACTGGCTGAATATTATGCGAATTTAGATGTCAAAATGAGTGCGGTCAAACTTACACAGAAGTCTAGCTGTATGTAAGTAATTATTTTTCTTTTACAGACAGAATAGTGTAAGAGACTTCCCTTGGCAGAACCATTTTTTCAACTTGATGTTTACACTAAGCTTTGGGAGCTCAATATAGATGAATACAGGTGAGGTAAGAGTCAAATCATTTAGTAAAATAAAACTAACAACTTAGTACCAAATGTTGTTTAACGGCTTCAATGACCACGGGACCGATAATGGAGTGAAATTAAACCACTTCACCCATGTTTAGACCTTCTACGTGCCTTATCACTTACGGATCATTAACGGACCGGTGGAAGCTTTGATAAGATACAATACTATTTATGTTAGATATACTTATGTTAGATATACCTATCATGCAAGGGAACGATTAGGACGGTTTGGTCATCCTAACGATCACCGTAGCCTAGTTGGTAGTGCTCCTGCCTACGAAGCTGGTGGTCCTGGGTTGGAATCCCGGTAAGTGCAAATATTTGTGTGATGAGCATGAATATTTGTTTCTGAGTCATGGATGTTTTCTATCTATTTAAGTATTTATCTATCTATATAAGTATGTATTATAATAATTTGATTGATTGTATATCGTCGCCTGGTACCCATAGTACAAGCTTTGCTTAATTTGGGGCTAGGATGATCTGTGTGACATTGTACCTATATATTATTACCTATATATTATTATTATCATTTATTCATATATATTTCTTATTAAATACATTTTAAAATATATAAAAAACAGAAATATACATTTTAAAATATAAAAAATAGGATTTGCAACCGGCAGCAGGAACAGGGTCTATGCTACCGGAGGTTACGACTCTAGAGACAGGAACCTCCTGACAATGCGAGCCGTGTCCAAAAGCACCGCTTTTTGGATTTTGTTCTTGACCCAACCGCCTAGCGTCAGCCTCTTTAGGTGTTTTTCGAGGCTCTTTGCTATTAATCCATTAGCAGAAACGACTATCGGTACAATGATAGCTGAGTCAACATCCCACATGCTGACAATCTCCCGCGCAAGATCCAAATATTTAATTTCTTTTTCTTTTTCAGCCTTCAGAAGATTTTCATCATGCGGGATGGTAACATCAACCATCACTGTGCAGCGTTTTTGTCGATCTATCATTACAATATCAGGTTTGTTGGCAATCACAGTCCTGTCTGTAATGATAGATCGATCCCAGTATAACGTGATAGTACCATTATCCAGAACTGGCGCAGGTGCATACCTGTAATAAGGCACCTCTGAAGCTACAAGGCCATGTCGCAGAGCAAGTTGTTGATGAATAATCCTGGCTACGAGGTTGTGTCTGTGCAAATATTCACCATTTGCTAGTCGAGAACAACCGGAGACAATATGTCTGAGGGATTCACCGGGGCGATGACATGCTCGACAAACATCGTTTGTGCCATCTTTTAGAATATATCTCCGGTAGTTTCTCGTCATCATAACTTCATCCATAATTGCACAGACAAAACCCTCAGTCTCAGCAAATAGTTCACCGCATCGTAGCCAAGCCACAGATGCAAGCAGATCCACATCGGGTGCGTGAAGAGCACGATAAAACCTGCCATGTAACTCCTTGCCCTGCCACACTGCCCTGCGTTCATCAGTGCTAAGTACCACAGGTTTACGCCAGTTTCCTTTTGCCATTGACAGCGGGGTTAGGCCTTTATCTACAGCAACCACCTCCGCATGCATACCCCCCGTGACAGCGGTGCGGAGAAAGTACTCCCTGAGGCTACACACCTCGCGGTTATGTAGGTTCTTGGCGTTTAAAAAGCCTCGACCCCCACACTTCCGCGGGATGTACAGCCTCATCACCGATGAACGAGGATGATGCATGCGGTATGAAGTTAACAGTAGACGGACCGTCCGATCCAGGGTTTCTAATTCAGCTTGGGTCCACTTGAGTATGCCGAAGGAGTACATCAACACTGGCATAACCCAGCCATTGAAGGCACGCACCTTGTTTCCACCTGTTAAAAGACTTTTCAGAACTTTTTTAAGGCGGGATAGAAAGCGTTCCCGCAATGACTGTTTTACATCAGTATCATTGATGCCCAATGCCTCCGTCATACCCAAGTATCTATAAGTCTCGGTCTCGCAGAGGGACCTAAGGTGAATGCAATCTGAAAGTTGAATTCCTTCAGATTGCATTATGTGCCCATGTTCTACATGCATGACCGCACACTTGTCAATACCAAACTCCATCCTGATAGAGTTACTAAAATTTTCAGTAACCTTTAGTAAACCTGTCAATTGAGAGTTGGTAGAAGCAAATATTTTTAGGTCATCCATGGTTATTATTAATAGGTCTTTACCTATGAAATTGCCGTTTTGTATGAAAAAATTTAAACGAATTTTTTTCATGAATTTTTTTATTTGTATTAATCGAAGTAATCACCCATGCAATCAATGCATCTTTGCCATCGCAGTGGCAGTTTATTGATGCCCTTCTTAAAGAAATCAGCTGGACGGGAGGCAACAAATTCTTCAAAGGCATTTTGTACTGCCTCTCGGGTATTGAATTTTTTTCCCGCCAAGAAGTTATCCAAATTCTGGAAAAAGTAGTAGTCTGTAGGCGCAAGGTCTGGTGAGTAGGGCGGATGACGGAGAGCTTCCAACCCCAGTTCTTGCAACTTGGAGACCGTCTGCTGTGCAGTATGAGGTCGCGCGTTGTCGTGCAGGAGCAGCGGAGACGAGCGATTGACCAATGCTGGTTGGAGATGCGCCAGCTTCTCCATCATTGTGCTCAGTTCTTCACAGTACACATCTGCAGTAATGCTCACCCCGTTTGGTAAGAAGCTGTGATGAATCACACCGGCGCTAGACCACCAAACAGTGACCATCACTTTTCTAGAGGTAAGTTTTCGTTTAGGGCATTGTTTAGGTGCTGAACCAGGATCCAACCAACTTGCTGAGCGCTTGCGGTTATCAAACAGAATCCATTTTTCATCGCAGGTAACAATGCGGTTCAAAATTCCTTCATTTGTGTGTCTGTTGAGCAGTGCAAGGCACGTCTCGACGCGTACTTCGCGCTGGCGATCATTGAGTTCGTGGGGCACCCATTTGTCAAGCTTTTTTACCTTGCCAATTTGACGCAAATGGACCAATATTGTTTTGACGCTAACGTCGAAAGCTGCTGCTAATTCAGCCGTAGATTGTGTATCATCAGCTTCCACAACCGCCTTTAATTCGTCATTGTCGACCAAAGTCTTCGGACGACCGCGAGGTTCATTTTTCAGGTCGAAATTTCCAGAACGGAAGCGAGCAAACCAATAACAGGTGGTGCGTTGGTTTGTAGTGTTAGCTCCGTAAACGTCGTTGATGTTGCGTGCCGCTTGTGCCGCGTTGCTGCCACGACGGTACTCATATTCCATAATTACTCGAATTTTTAACGTATCCATGATGACGAAAAAGATTGAAATGCGATGAAAATGTAACACTAATCAATAAAGAAATGACTACTTTTGGAAAAAAGAATCCATGTTTTTAAAATAAAATTAATTTGAAATTAGAATTCTTAGCCAAACAAAAATTATTTTGATTTGAAATGGCCAGTACTGCAGAACGGCAATTTCATAGGTAAAGACCTAATATTATTATTATCCATCTAAAATTCGCATGTGTGATTCATGCGTCATACAAATTACCTATATATAATAATATATATAAGATAAGCTAAGGTATATAATTAGTGATATTTTCAACGTACAACATAGCTAAAGACTATACGTTTTTGTATAAACAGTGTCGCAATAACCGCTTGTATTGGATAAGCGAGAGATAAAAAACCTAAGACGCGAACAATCCTTTTCGGCTGAAAATTGAATAGTTGGATTACGAGACCTGCGGGTGGCGGTAGGGCTGACAAGTTGCGAGAATAATGTCTTTTTAAAATATTAAAAAAATATCGTAGCAGGTATAAGAGGTAGGTATATTGGTGGTTAACGTTTTTAGTATTTTATTTACGCTAGGAATTAAAGACTAGTTCTTGCCAGGTCACGAGAAAAATCATGTTTTTTATGTAAATTTGACGAATACGCAGTGGTAGGCTAAATATATGTAATTATAATGTAATTCAACAGCAGAATGGGATTGCCATGTAGTAATTTATTAAAATAATAATAATAGAAAACACCATTTTTATGGCAATATTATTCCTTAAACTAATAGCTTTCCCATATTTGAGAATGAGAATATCCCAAGATATTTTTTTTATTTAGATATACATATAAGGCCATGGAATGAGTGCCCTCTTGATGACGCTGTTGTATCGTGTTATTCGAAGTGAAATGATATTTAATTATATAGATATAGATAGAAAAAGAAGGGTGTTCTCGCCCTCAGCGACACTGCTGGCAAAGAAAACTTACTGGATTAAGTATCTGTTTAGTGCCTGTGAGATCAGGGGTCCCATTACCAAAATAAATCGTAAAGAAAATGGTTTTCATTCATTAAGTTTAACTGCCACTCTATGTTAATATGTACAGACGTAGGCTGTTCATCATATTGGGGATCGGGGAGGGTATTTTATCGAAACTACTGTCTGTATGAAGAAAGGATGGTAATCCAAATACTCGTACCCGTTGGTGCGGATTACTTAGTTCATTTTTTTATTTTGCTATAGATGGCTTGAATCTTGGCTTCCCTTTACTGTCCTATGAAGCCTTGGATGTTTCAACGACTAACTGTAACATAGTGTATAGCACTGTATAGTGTCAACATATAGTTAAAAAAAACATCATTTCTACTGCATTCATTCTACTTTCAGTCCTCATCTGCTATAGCTAATTTGGTTGGGTTCGGTTCGGTTGGGTGAATACATGGAATTAATTCCATGTATTCACCCAACCGGTATGGCTAGTTAATAATAATAATACTATAATAATAATAATTTAATAATAATAATTTATTTATTTACGTCGAAACATGGTTAACATGATGTTTAAAAATAGAATGGACAGCATGCTTCGCCGTTAGCACGTAAATATTACATGAACATAATATTATACACACACAATAATAAAAGCTATTTATACTATAAATTCATTAAATTTATAAATCAACATTATCCATAAGTCAAGGCTATTTCAAGACTTGCCGACCACTCATAAAAGCCTTTAGCGTCCAGTTCACCTGGTCAATCGTCTCTCAATATCTTTCTCATATTTCCAATTATTTAAACGTATGTTCTAAGTGTCATGCCGGTACAGTGGCATCAGGTTTACTAAAAAAAATCAACTAAATAAGATAAGGTGAGGTTATTTAAAATTAACTCGCATGATTTGGGCTCAACCATCAAATAGCTATAAATACTAATACATACATATTTTTATATAAAGTATTTTATATATTATGTATAAAAATTAATTTTTATATAAAGTTACTGCTGAAAATATTCCTGAAGCTTCCGTTTATTTTCAGCGTAGCCCTGTGGATGAGCACAGGTTCATATTGTGCGGGGCTGATTACGCGGGCATTGTGCCGCGGACATAGGACGCAATTAAGTATTAGACAGACTTTATGGCTGCGCTATCTGCCCGGGATTTGTTGATATGCCTTATAGTGGCCTATTGTGCATTTAAAAGTTTAAGTGTTACGCAAATAAAACAGCTATCCCGCGTTTTCAGATAAGAATTTAGTAACTTCTAAGCACACCAATTATATAAGCATCTATAAAATCAGGTTTTTTTTTTGTATATTTTTTTTATTATAAAAGTAAGGAATACACATTAAAATAATATTAGTATTCGCCAAACTGCATTACACAGTTTGTTGGCGAAATAGGCACTCAGTTTTGCTTAAATACTACAGCTAGGTATAAGTATGTATATCGTCGCCTGGTACCCATAGTACAAGCTTTGCTTAGTTTGGGGCTAGGATGATCTGTGTGACATTGTCCCCAGATATTATTATTATTATCCTTTGACTTAAAATAAAAAATAATAGCACAAGACAATAGATAATTATAAAAAACAACAATAATTAAACATGAACAAAAGGAAAATTAATAATAATGATAAATAGGTAATATACTGAAGTACACTGTGTAACTATTGTTAGGTTTTCTCTATATTTTGGAGCATGACATTCATTCGTAATTTTTTTTTAACTGTATTGATTTTAGTTTCTTTCGGATTTACATTTTTTAGATAATCGTATGTATTGTAGATCATGCATCATCATTTGCATGCCTTTGAATGACTCTTCGCTACCACTGGACCTCATCGAAGTGAAAAGTAGCACACAAGGAAAATATTAGTTGAGGGTCTCCCAAAAAGCACTAAAAATTGATTTTTACTTACAATTAGCTTATTGAAACTTACTTTTTTTATCGTGTGGGCAGTGGTTACCCTAGGGTCAGAGTTGTTCAGGCTGCCCATTACGCTTCTGAAATTAAGACTGTTGCCTAATGGTTAAAACCGGGACCGACAGCTTATCGTGCCCTCCGAAGCACAGAGACGCTCAGAAATTAAACCACTTTGGCGGATGGCCGTCTGTGGACTAATCGTGAGCCTAGTTGCATAATCTCGCCAATCACTTGTGGACCGGTGAGAGCATCTGGCTATGAGCTTGCTTACTTATCGTATGGGCAGTGGTTACTCTGGTGTCAGAGTTGTTCAAGCCGCCCAGAAGGCCTCTGACATGGCTTAACGACTGTTACCTAATGGCTACAACCGGGACCGACGGCTTAACGTGCACTCCGAAGCACGGAGACGCTCACAAATTAAACCACTTTAGCGATCACCCATCTATGGACTGACCGCGAGCCTGGTTGCTTAATCGCGCCAATCACTTACGGACCGGTGAGAGCATCTGGCTATGAGCTTATTGAGAAAGAAAATGTGTAGAATAAGGAAAAAGTATGTATCAACACATGCTCTACTATAAAGTAAACTTTCACATGTCCCAGTTTTCCCAATACCAGATATTTGCATTTACTTTGACTCACTAAGATAGACTTTAAGATTAAAATTATGTGACGTACGATGGAATAAGGATGTAACACGTCGCGAACATCGACAACTAAACACGAACTAGTTAACAAGTGCAGTGGCATTGCACGCCACTTAAGTGGTAAATTCGAGGAAGCTGTCATCTGAACACAGCTCGGGGGTGAAGTGGTCTGCTAACGAACACGCGTGTCAAAGCGAAACACTTCATTAGGTGAGCGCTTCTCAGCCCCCCGCCACTGCCGAGACTCCTTGCGAACATGTAGAGTCACCATGGGGTACTAAGTATTTGCTTTTACTGAATCATGTAAATCTTACGTTCAATAAATATTGATAACAAAACATAGTAAACGTTTAGTATCAAGCATTTGGCGTACTATCTCGATCGTTATTTTAGCCTTATGATCTACTAGCTGTGCTCCGCCATTTTACCCGCATAAAATTATATAAATTATAGCCTATGTGTTATTCCGATATACAAGCGATAGCAAAGTTTCATCAAAATCTTCTTCGGTAGTTTTTGCTTGAAGAAGTAACAAACACACACACACAAATTTTCACCTTTGTAATATTATAGTGTGATGGCGCCGATGTAGTGAGAATAAGTTTTACATTAAATAAAGTAAAGGATGTAGATACTTTTAAGCGGCTCAGATCTAGTCAAATTAAGCAAGAGACGACAGTCTCGGTGAACTAAAATTTTATGGCCGACACATATTATTGATAGGGCAACCACATTATGCCGATTTCGAGAACTAACTCTAACTAAACTCTTTTGTAACCTTAAGTTACTAAATGTGGTCTGACGAAATTTAAATTGACACAAAAAGCTATCACAAGAGTTTCCACATTAAAATGATATTTCTGCGGCCATTACTATAGCTCATATCCGCTCCGCTATAGTTGTTAAACTTGTAAAGCAACTACTAGAATTAGGAAGGCATAAAACACTTAGGGAGAACCAAATCCGTATCATTATTTTATATAGAGGTCGTAAAGTATTCATTAGATAGTCAAGATGGTTTTGAAAGAGTTTACTAAGAGTTAGTTCTCGAGTGAATTCAGTAAACTAAAGGTCAGTAAGCCTTATAATAACTGAATAATGTTACTGCAAAAAATAGAAAAAAGAAACGTTTAAATCCAACTGAAATGTATAAAATCAACCACAACCTCAACCGTAGCACTTAATCTAACCCCGAGGCGTTCAGGACTTTATCCTTAAAAAACGAGAACATGCGGAGTTTCTACGTTGGCTTCTATTTAGTGGGCGTCTTACCGACCCGGCTGCGCTAATTAGACGAGCTCGGCTCTCTTCTCATTAGTGGCGAAATTATGCAGTTTGCAGGAATTCGGGTTAAATGTGAGGTCGAGATGTCGACTGCAGTACAAAAATGTGAAACACCCTGCCCTGTCTGCGTTGGTACTTGAAGACGAAAGTGACTTGTAGTACTAAAAGTATTTTAGTTCATCTGTATGAAGAGATGATCATCTGTAGCCAACAACGTAACAAACATGCGGAGCTAGCATGGCAAGGGAAACTCATGTCTCTCTACGGCGTTCTGGATATAGCCACGCACAAAATGTACTTATGACTGAAATATCTTGACCTGTGGCCAAATTAAATCATTTTAAATTAGTCGTAAATTATTAAGGTTATAAATACACATTTATTCTTGATCCTAGTGTGTCAGATATATAAGTACCCAATATTTTGGGTTCTGGCATGATAAAAGATGTGAAAAAATATACTTACTGATGTACCTTTGTGCAATCTTTGTGCCATCCCTCCTTTCAAACACAACGAGATACGGAGGTACTGTGGTTACAATAATGCAGTCTGCCACTTTTTATCTGTAGATTTTCGTTATCTACTGTATAAAAATAAGTCGGGTTTTCCTTCCTGACGCTATAACTCCAGAACGCACGAACTGATTTCCACGGTTTTGCATTCGTTGGAAAGGTCTCGGGCTCCGTGAGGTTTATAGCAAAGAAAATTTATAAAAATGAACGCGGGTAACACCGCGGGGCACAGCTAGTTAATTATAAAAATGGTTTGTCATAATGGCGGCTGGTCGAAATAGGTTGGTAGCTCGACCATCGGGATAGGTAGGATAGGTGTTTGTAGAATCCTGTCCTAACGCTGCCAAGATCACCGAAGAAGACATGTGTCTTTTATTTAATTAATGTATTAATAACTTAAACCTAAGTTCATATAAATTAATATTTGCATCACTTGGTAGACCGTCAATACAAAATGAAAACAAACCATTGAATTTTATAATAGTGAGGATTAAGGGAAATATCGGTCATCGAAGTCTGTTAAAATTTTTCAACATATTCGTATTAATTTCAAACAAATAATTAAAAACTGAAAAATAAAACGGATATTATAAGTAAAATCAAAGAGTTAATTATGTTTCCGTATTTGTTTAGCCTTTAATTAACTATAGTGGTACTAAATTATTATTTTTGTTTTGTGATACTCGAATATTTTGTCTATAACCTGCTCTTTATTCTTTTTTTTATACTTATTTTCTAAAAGAGACCTGATCAGTTTGTAATTAATTGACTAATTAGTTTTCTTTTTACCTCATAAGTAAATTAAGATGAAACTGTAGGGGAATCTTTGCGTCTTATATATGTTAATTATAAAGGTAACGTTAATCTACTTACCTCCTCCTAGCCTACACAATCTAATTGAGCAACCATAATAACGGAGCTAATTAATTAGAAGTCACAAAAGTGTATCTAATTAAAAATAGCAAAATGTGTAGAAAACAGCGACGATAAAAAATCTCATTTAGAAAGTATGGGAGCGTTTCCACAGACCAATTTTTCGCAACAATAACGCTCATTGCTGAAGACGATCGAGATATATTATTTCTTATTTTTAATTTGTTCGTTTAATTTAAAATGGAATATAAATCTTACAATAGGATTTTAATATTTTATTTTATAGACAACGCCCATACTGTTCATATAAATGCGATGGAACCTGCAAGCTGTGAACTGTAGTAGTGGGGCGACTACCTTAAACAAAGCGTCTCTCCTGCAGTCAATCTTTGTCTTATAAGAAACTAAAACCAGTCGCTCATAAACTTTTGTCTTATTTGTATCCGTTTAAGACAGGGCAAGGTGATATCTACTGGAGTTAAGGCAATTGGATATGCTGAATATGTGTTAATAATATATACCTCGTATATAGCAGTTTTCTTTTTGTACCAAAATCGGCAAACTTGATTAAATGTAAATCTATTAAATTTTAATTGTTTTTTTCTTATAGTATAGTTGTACAGACGCCAGCACATCAAGCTACCCCAAACTGTCAAATTTGCCCAATTGAAAGGGAACCTTATGCTTTTGTAATAAAAATTGTTGTATATAAAAGAAATTTGACAGATTGGGGTAGCTGAATGTGCTGGCGTCTGTACAATTGATTTACACGCACTTTTATAAGCCTCGATAAAACAAAAACAAAATTATTGGACTGCAATCTGCTATAAATCAACCTGCCTGTTGACAAATTCTAACCTAATTCATTAGTTAAAAAAATCAAACAGAAGAAATCGTGCAAATCTATTGCACAAATTTTCTATTGTTTAATTTTTTTATCAAAGGTCCAAAAAATGTTGAATTGTTTTGCACACATTCAGCCTATCCAATGCCCTTAATGTAACCCTCGGTCGTCCAAGGGAATGTGCATCATCGCAAATATTACAGAAGTCTAACGTAACCAGACTTCTCGTTTAACCATCTTGTTATTGGTTCTGGTAGCTAACCACATGAGATTGGCATGGAGCCCAATAGCTTTACCTACTTGGTAAAGGCAAACATGTGGAAGATATTTAAATATCACTGGTGTTTAACGTTTGGCTATAAGTCAATATCCATTGGATATGACGGGTCCGAGATCACCTGGTCAATGGATACAATCCCTAAACGAAAAACAGACATATTTGTAAGAGAAGCATCCTCCGGCAAATAGCGTTTATCTACAGCACATTGGGTTAATGAATGGGGGAAGAATGAGAAGCAGGCATTATTTTAATTAGGAAATATAAAGGTTGCGTAGGGAGGGGAGCGCAAGCAAGCTACTGGAATGTTTGAGGAATAATGGGTGTTGCAAGTTGTTATTTATAAAAATATGACGTAGCAATTATTAGGTGTGTACGAGATTAAAACCCGTTTATTAAATGATTACGTGATCGTTGTCAATCTACAATCTGTCTTGACTTATATTAGTCGTAAAAATGGCTATATTGCCACGTAACAGAAGTTAGATTGACTAGCCTAGTGACTGATTCAGGGCTTATGTAGTACCTATATTAATATCCTTGGACATTATGCACACACGGCCATCTGATCCGAAACTAAGCAGAGCTTGTACTATGGAATATATACTACTTTTCTTTTGTAAATAGACACTTATATATATACTTACCAGAGTCAGGACAAACAGATATGTTCATGCACACAAATATCTGTCTTGGGTGGGAATCGAACCCATGACCAGCGGCTGGAAAGGCATCTACCAAGCATCGGTGCCATCTTTCAACCAAAAGTGTCGATAGCTTTTTCAATCTGGGTATGTTTTATGCCATCAATTGTAGATTTTTCCTCACGGCTCAGAAATTTTCTTCCGTGGGCGTTGTCATAACAAGTAGTGTGACTGATGATGCTTTTCGGCTTCTAAGTATAATCGGGGTCAGAGATCTTGGGGTTGACTCTTAGTATATCCGGTTCTGGTTAGGTTAGAAATAGAGATGTCACATTTTCATAGACATATAGCTAAGTAAAACCTAAAAGACTATAACACCTGATCCATAGAAACATAAAAACAAATTTTAAAAGAATAGGAGTTCTCTGCGATACGAAATGGAAGATCAGGGAAATATAGCAGGTATAATAAGGAAAACGAAAATAAGAATTTTATAACTGTATATAGGTAATGTTTTAAGAAAACACCAAAAGAAACAATGTATAAAAAGGCACAAATCAGATTCTCATTATGTAATGGCACAATCATTCTGTTAAATACACATCGTAACCTGTCCATTAGATAATACATAAACACAACAATATAGGAGTTCCGTAGAAGCTCCGCTCCACCCACGCGCCCAAAGAACGGACGGCGGCGCTGAAAAAATGCCGCATCACACTCAAATCATTTACGAAATATTGACAACAATAAACGGGGACTTTAAAAAATGCCTGTTATTAATATTTGTTTTCTTTGTCCCGGACCACGTGTCCCCACACCTGAACTCTGCGAATGACATTGCCGAAAAAAATTGCAAAAAATATCCGACGCTAGGCGAAAAAGAGCAGAGGCGCAAACAGACAACAGCCAGTTTGAATGATTGCTTCCCTGGAAGAGCGGCAAGTCCATTTTTCACAAGTGCCATTCACCGCTTTCACGTTGCGTACTGTGTATTTTATATATATTTTTTTATTTATCGAACATTCTCCTCCCTCCTCGTCCAAATTGATATTCGTCGAATACGAATTTACGGCGTCCAATACCTCACTGTTTTATTCATTTTAGTGATTTCGGTATGGTAAACACCCAGGTAGATGTGTTTAATTTCGAAATGAATGTTTATTGCCACGTTTTCGTTTCGTTTTCAATGATGTAGGATATTCGAGCCCGTCGGGTGCGAATGTTGATGTTTACAATGCGTGCTACATTTCCACTTCATGTTTTTTTGTACATTTTAATTATCTCCTGAATTTTTGGCGGGTATTTACTATTAATTAAGGAGAGACAAATAAAACTGTTCAGTTCAACTTGTTAGTTAATTAACCTGTGGTTAGTATGGACAGTGTAGTCTAAGCTCGTATGTACACCAAACCTTTGTGAAAGAGATAAATAAATACATTATTATTATTATTTTTGTTTTTATATACCACGGCTAATTGCCGGACAATATTGTGTGACCGGCCTAAGCCATGTCGACACCTGTTTCGGGATTTCGTTCAGAACTTTGCAGAAACTTACGTACTAATCTGCAGGTGTTCAATATTGCAGCTTTCTGAAGAAGAATATAAGTTAATGGTGGAAGATCTAACATGGCAAGTGATCGGTGTAGAGTCTTAGGGATTACACCAGTCGTTGACTGTGTCGAGTGCTATGTAACCGCCAAACTCTACAAACTTCATTCTGCAGTTCTGTGTATTTAGACAGCTTTTCAGAAATGGTTGATTGTAAATTCTGCGTGTTTGGTACAGCGATATCTATTATATTGGCGGTTTGAACGTCAACTCTTCGGCCACCCTGTATATAAATAGGGTCTGTGTTTATTATTGTTATTATTAAGCAACTATGATCAAGTATTAGTTAGTGGCTTAGACTACACTGTCCGAATTGGTTGGATAAAATCGTTATAAGATCTTGGCACACATAAATCTCGTTTTAATTTATTTAATATGATGTATTCAATTAACCTATAGGGCTTTCATTTGTTTACCTGCCAATTTAATATCATTCGTTCCTAAACATGGGGGTTATTCGGATACTCATCATCATAAAGTATCAAAATTTTGCGTTTGAACGTCAACTCCTCGGCCACCATGTATATAAATAGGGTCTGTGTTTTTTTTAAACAGTAATTAAGCCCGTTAAGAAGGTTTGTAAATAGAGAAAATCTTTAAGAGTAGTTTAAAAAGTACGATAATATGTACAGACGCCAGCACATCAAGCTGCCCCAATCTGTCAAATTTGTTTTTTAGATTTTCAACTTTATCACATGAGCATAAGGTTCACTTTCAATGGGGGAAATTTGACAGATTGGGGTAGCTTGATGTGCTGGCGTCTGTATAATATAATGGCTTACATTATCTTTATTACGAAAATCTTATAACGTCCAAATTGAACGGTAAACATTATGACTTCTTGAACTCTATATGTTTACTGTTTTAAAAAGCATAGAATCAACTTCACCCTTTCTGTATAGCAATTATCGTAAAACCAAATTTCTCTTGTAGTATTTTCGATTTGTAGTATCAGTTCTCTTAAATTTTCGCTGATGAGCTTAATATCTACAAAGTTATAAGGTTAGCAGTATACACTACTAATCTACAAAATGATGTCACAGAAACCGTATGATGCTTAATAAAAAAAAGTAAGTGCTACTAAATAACATCTTCCAGGAAAAGTCGGCACAGAGCATCCTTCTATAAAGTACACAATTTTGTCCTACCCAGAGTAAATGAGTATTGAGTATTGAGTATAAATGTGTACGGGATTTTGGTGACAGGAAAAGTCAGTTAAATATTAAGGCTCATATTGACTGTTCATTAAAATCTACACGGATGGCAGGGGTTTACTAGCGTTCTCTTAGACCAATTCCGAGTAGCGTTACATGGAATCATAAATATGCGATGAACTCTCAACATGTTGAAAGTGTACAACGGGTCTTTACCAGACATACGGCCATATCATCCCGCCCTTCCTACCCAGGTGCCCATTTTTTTTTATTATTTACTAGCTGTGCCCCGCGGTTTTACCCGCGTTTAATTTTATAAATTATCACAGCTCCTCTCCCGTAGATGATAGCGTGATAATATATAGCCTATATGTTGATCCAACCTCTCAGTAATATTAAATGTACAGTTTTGACTTTTCTACGGTGTTATTATATGTATAGATTATTTATTTATCATTTTATGCACAAAAAGTTGTACAAAGGCGGACTTAATGCCCTAGGCATTTTCTGCCAGTCAACCTTCAATCCAAACCCATTCAATCCAATCAAAGTCTAAACATAATTAAAATGCCTCTATGCAAGCGACCTACCACAAAACGGCAGGATTCCCAATTAATTATTTAATAACTTGATGTACACAGTCTTTGTGACTGACGGCAAAGAATATCAACACCCTATTTCTACTACTACTACTACAACTACCCTAACTAGTGGAGACGTAGAAGTCGACCCGAGGAATAGCTATCAGAGAACGCAGTACCGTTTCTCTGTGTACTATGTCCATCTTATGTCTGTCAAACGTAGCGATTATGGCATATTGCTCCAAATGATGGACACAATACCATTGAGGAAATCTTTTGCGTAGACCTTTGGTTAGCAGTAGACGTCATTCGACTGACATGGAACATGCTGTGGATGACCTAAATATTGAAGTTGATCTTGAACTACCGTTCTGTAAATATTGATAAATATTTTCCGATATTCTTTTGAAAACCCAGTTAGATTAATGACGCATGTATATTGTGTATATACATATAGTGGTGTGTTTTATTTAAATTGAATATATTTTTTTTATTAATAAACGACGTCTGAGTCTCCTAGGTTAAATCTAAACGTCAATTTAACGAAACAACTGTTATTGTATCACAACAAGATATTATATATTATTAACTAGCTGTGCCCCGCGGTTTTACCTGCGTTAAACTATATAAATTATCACAGCAGTGACAATATGTAGCCTATATGTTGACCTGACCTCTTAGTAATATTCATGCAAAATTTTAAGTAAATCCATGCAGTACTTTTTGAGTTTAGCCCGGACATACATACAGACAAACAGACACACCGACAAAAATTCTAAACACTATATTTTTGGCTTCGATGTCGATTGTAGATCACGCCCCAAGTATCCCTTTATAAAAATATTCAATGTACAGATTTGACTTTCCTACGATTTTATTATATGCACTTATAGATATATAGATAACGCTTCTAATTCTTTCCTGATACACAGGTTTTGAGATAAAGTAGGCAAAATCAAACAACGAATAGATTCTAATCCAAAGCGTGGTTTTGTTTAGTTCATATAAAAGCTAAATAGACATCAATTCAAGTATTTACAAGTCGTAAACGATAAGCCTCTGCTTTCTTTAGTTTGCATTTACTTATAAATCTGAAGTAACCTATCATCATAAAGTGATTCAGTATTAAAACCAACACATTAACATAAAAGGATGTGACAATTACCAAATAGTCGATAGTCATAAAGGTGGCCGAATCGATTATGTATTGTCACTCCATACTGGGGTACAGTATGACAGTGACAATACATAATCGATTCGGCCTTACCACCGTAACTCGCACTGATCCTGGATATCTAATGACGTAAAAAGTATGTCCCCACGGTGTAATGTTGGTCGTGGGTAATGCAAAGATTATGCGAATAACAGAATACCATGATGATACATGTCACCTAAGCACATTGTGGGTAAAATGTATATACAATACAAGTTCAATTTTATTGAAGTTATACTTCTTTTGGCGCGATGGAGAAAAATGATGAGAGTGAATTTTTACGATGCGCGCGCACACCGACACCAAAAAATTTAACGGCATGAAGATAGTTCTAGGTGGTATGAAAATTGATAACTATGTTCAAGTTGTATATTAAGAAGTATAACTTCTAACGCGTGTACATAAGTACACACAAGTTATTTTTTTCTTTTGTAACTGCTACATTTTCATTAATTTCTATTAAATATTTCCAGCATTGTTTTTAACTAAATTGTGGCTGATTGAGAAGAATCCTTTAGTTAAGCTTAGTATTAAAAAATAATACTCATTGGTCGCTCTCTTATCTTAGACTTCAATTTAATGCTGTGACCAAAATGCCCAAGGAAATAGAATTTATATATGATTTTTTATTTATTAACTAAGGCTTTTGGAACATATAACAGGCAGCTTACGTACCATTGCAAGTTAAACGTAAGAAATATCACAATAAGAATAAAAAAATACTGCTCAACAAGTAGGTGCAGTGAGATAGAAATTGGGGATCTATTTAATAGCATGTACATATTTAACATGGCGAGTCACAAGATAGAGGATGAGTTACTCGTTATTAGCCTAATGGTTTGGCTTTGCATCTAAGAGGCTCCTTAACATTCGGTAGAAAACTCAATTCTTTCATTTGTATCCATACTAGCAGCATAATATAAATTCGGCCACCGCCAAGCCAGGGGTCGCGAAAGCACGTCGTCATCGGCTGGCAATTTGAATGCGGTCGCTTAGCCGGCTGACGGCCGGTATGACTGATGAGTAAAGGGTGATCGTGTCACCGCCCTTGTATTTTGCATCGCATTACTGTGGACATGGGTTAGCAGGTGATTATTGAATATTATATATCCTTCTATATATAAAGATAGATCATGTCACTTAAAAAAATAAACTTCAGTAGAAGATTGCTAAATACCGATATATTTAGTTTTCCTTTAGCCTAAGGGGTAGGCTCGGCGAACTTTCAGACAGGTTCAATTGTGGGTCTGGGGGTCAGCATCAATAACAGCACAACTGAGTTTTTGGAGGAGTTCACCTCGATTCTTCACTTCCTGACTTATTCACCTAGTGCGGTGGCAGAAATCTTGAGTTGATTATGGATGATTCTCGGGCTCTTACTAAAGTAGTACAAAGCGGTGTCGTTTGCGAAGTGGGCTGATTGAGCATTGATGATGGGAATGTCGCTGGTGTAGAGCGAAAAGTGGGGAAAGGACGGAGCCTTGACGAAATCCTGCTCCACTGGCACGGGAAGTGAAAAAATCATGGTCAATTGGTGGTAATATTTTATCCTCTATAAATATACTAGTTTTATACACAGTGCGCCTGGGTCGTCAATTAGCACCGACTGCCTTCATAAATTCTCAAAGTTTCTCCTCTCTCCTTCCACGATTCGATTATTCGTGATGATAAATTTCTGAGCCAATGTGTTGTAGTCCCCGTACATGCATAATCGTATAACGGCTAATTTATACTTTCCAAGTCTGTCACGAATCTGCTTAGTATAAGAGTTCTTGCATACATTCTATGAGTGTGGTCTACCAATCGTGTGTGTATTTACGTTTGTGGACGATTATATCTCTTGTGAATATTCCATTGAATTGAAATACAATTGAATTTCCGCTACATAATCCAAAATTACCTATATTATTTGAATATGCGTTAAAAAACAACATAGAAAACTATACTCCAAAATAGTGTGTTCTGTGCTACATCAACTTTTTTCCAATCCAATATAAGCTGACCTCTGATTGTATGTAAATCCTATACAACGCGAGATGAGCTTATACTGGAAATGTATAGCTTAAAATGTAGCCGTGTGTACTGACTCCAATTTTGTCCTTTATTTTGTTACAATTAATAATTTGTCTTATTCCTATTGGAAGATATCCCGAATATAAGAACATTTAACAGTACTGGCCGACATTTAAGGTAAGGATCCTAACATTGATAGTAAATTCAACATAGTCTTAGACTACTATAGGCATCGATTCTATTGAATTTCTATCATGCATAGGAATCTAGTTAATACGACATACATTCAACAGCTGGCCACGACCGCTACAGCGTACAATCGATGACGTCACATAAATATCTGGTTCGCTTTGTAATGTAAAGACTCTCTTGAAGTGCGGTATGTAGAACATATCTCAACTACGTCTTAGGGGGTGAATTGGGCACTTATTGGTGCCTCGCATAGTTTAGTAGTGTATAAAATCTAGGAGCGTCTTAGTGGTAAGAGTGGGTGAAATCGATTTACATGCTGTTACAGACAATGGCATGACACTCCAAATAAAAAACGTATGTAAAGTAAAACGTATGTAATGTTTTTGAAAATAATTGAAGTTAAATTTTAAAATTTTAAAAACATTATTTTTAAAAACATTTCCACGCTTTCCCCGATCTAGTCTAGATATATTATATATTTGTTTTGATTTTATTTTTAGTACAAATTAACAAAAAGCACGAAATAGCTTTAGAAGGGCAGCGTGTTCAGCAATATTTGTTATTGACCGTTCCACGCAAATCAGCCATCGCATTAAAATTCAAATTCTGGATAACATCAATCGTGAAGAAACGTTCAATCCGCAATCCCGAACCTCAAGGTGGCCAGATTGACTCCAAAATACATGGCGCTGTGAGTAAATCATCGAGCATGCCGTTGAATCGGCAATGAGTCGTGTTCTCGACAATCGGCCAGTCGGTTTGCGGCGACGGCAATTCGTATTCATTCACGGACCATTGCAGCTTCGGCTGTTGCTCAGCGACGCCTGTTTAATGTATTCTTAGCGTTATTTCGATTTAGAACAAACCCTTGCGTGCCCGTGCGAATCTGATTTACGTCAATTTGATTATTGGGGACTATATTGTGCTTTCAACGTATAACGCACTATGCTATTGTATCAGAATTCGTGGAACTAGACTTGTTAACCGGAAAGTTGTGAAGTAGAGGTCATTTCACTTTGAAACAATAGAAAAATAATGTTGTTGTAATTAAAATTTTTATTATATGAAGATAGATATATAATATAGAATACAACAATTTACTATATTACTATGAATGTTTCTTTTTAAATAAGCTAAAATTGTTTTGTTTTGAGGAAAGAAAGGGGGGTTTCCCTGGGATCGTTGGCGTTTTGAGGAGGGGAACTCCACTCGTCTTGTATAAGCTATCCTGGGAAGAGGTAACCCGCTGTGGCTCAGGTTGCCTAAACACGCTTGTGCGTGCTGGGAGGGGGGAGGCATTCATGCCCCCTCCCCTCCCCGGATGAGAGTCTCACTGAGGGTGCAGTGTACGGCGGGGGTACTGGTGTGATGGTCCATGAGTACCCAGAGCCCCCGCTACAAGCACTGTGGGGCTAGATACCGTGGTGGTTTTAGTGGGAAGCCCTACATACCCCGTCACCTCCATAAGCAACGGCCATGCGATTTGAGCATTTCCAACACGTAAAAAATAAAAAAGTGGGTCAACGGTTCGGTTCGAATTACAAAGCATACATGATAAGACCGCCAATTGTACAGTCTTTTAAATATTAAAAATTTTCCTGTAAACTTCTTTTTTTATATGATGTGCAATAAAATGTATCTATCTATTATTTTACGGCAAAATGGCATAAATTCCTAGTTATATCCGATTTTTATTCAAGGGACTTCTATTTTCAATAGGTGTCTGCGAGTTAGCCTGCTGTTATAGGGTGACGTTGAAGCTACGTCAGTGGTTAGATGTGTTCTTCAAAAACCACCCATACTGCTTACGTAACAAAGACTATCAACGTCTCGACGAATCCACTTATGATGTGTTAACATGATTGTTTATTATAAAAAGCATATGTCGTCCTACTCAGAGGTACAAAGACGTTGTAACTTGGACGTATCTTAGGGTCCACGAAGATGCAACTTCATATATTCAAAATCTTTCATACATATACTTCCTGATCTATGAACGCGACTGAAGATGTCCTAATGTAAGTCGTTATGCAACGAATGAATTGTCAAGATAAACAAATAAGCATTATATGCAACTATTTATTTATTTATTGACAAAATATAAGCTTACAGTTAACACCAAAGCGCTTATAATTTATACTTAACAACTAAAGATTATGATTACGCTACATTAAAATTCTATTACTATATGTCAAATGAAATATGAAATTAAACAACAATAATAAAGACAAACACACAAAAAGCTACATTGATTTTAAGATTTGGCGCTATTTAAATACTCTATTACATTTCTAAATGTTGTACTAACTGCGTCAAAAAATATGTCTGCATGTGGATTTGATTGCAGGAAACCGTTTATAAGCTTAATGGCTCTAGCCGTTGGACAGTTCTCTCTTTGTTGAGGGCGCCATGTTGGCGGACAGGAGAGGAGTCTATGTTGGCGCCTGCCACTGCCACGAATGTATTGACTAGGTGCAAAGAGATAAATACATTCACGTACCGCGGGGTTGTCAACTTTATTTGAGAGCAACATAAAATAATGTATTATGTGCGTTAGCTCACGCCTGAGTCGTAGAGTATCAAGCCCGACCATTCCAGATACAAACATGGACGGATATAAAAATGGATAGTACCCATATTCACGCTTATAGAGATATCGAGCGAATTTCCTTTGTATCTTCTCGACCATAAGGGTATATAGCGTTTCATGGGGATACCAAATTATCGCGTTGTACTCCAGTTTGCTACGAACATAGGCTATATAGAGAAGCTTGATTACTCTAGTATTTTTAAATTGTGAAGATGTCCTCATTATAAATCCCAAGCACTTACTAGCGTCTTTACATGTTCGGATAATATGTTCATGGAATGTCAATTTACTATCCATGACGACGCCAAGATCACGAATAGAGAAAACATGTTCTAGAGCTGCGTCTGCTATTGTGTATGCAAATGTGATTGGAGCTTTGGACCGAGAAAAAGTAATGGATTTGCACTTAGAATAATTAAGCAACAATTTGTTAATTATACTCCATTCGACCACAGCGTCAATATCACGCTGTAGTGCAGTGCAATCTGCAAAATTGGACACTGCGAGGACCAATTTTAAGTCATCCGCAAACATGAGGGACTCTGCATTTGATACTACTCTGGGTAAGTCGTTTATCATTATTAAGAATTGTGTAGGACCAAGGGTGCTGCCTTGACTTACTCCAGAGCGAGTATAATACTCTTGAGACCTATATCCTGCCACCTTCACAAACTGTGTACGATCTCTCAGATAATCAGACATGAACTTTAGAAGTGGTGTGGAAAACCCGAAAGCAGCAAGCTTGATTAAAAGAATGTCATTATCTACCAGGTCAAAAGCTTTCTTGAAATCGAAGTATGCAGCGTCGACCTGGCAGCCTGACTTAACTTTTGCATTCAAATAATCCACGAAGCTAATGTGGTTAGTTAATGTGGAGCGTCCGGGACGAAATCCATGCTGACAATTATCAAGTTGTCCCTTAATCTGGTTGCAGATAGATCTGTTTATAACAGTTTCAAAAATCTTCCCAAGCACTGACAAGATGGCAATGGGCCTAAAGTTGGTTATATCAGTGGATGTTCCGACTTTAGGTACTGGAACTACCCTAGATACTTTCCACTTACTGGGATAGATGTTTTGCCGAAGTGAAATGTTATACACGTACAGCAGTGGTTCCTCTAAAGCAGACAAGCAGTCTTTTATTAAGAATGGAGGTATATTGTCAGGCCCAATGGCTGATCCTAATTTAAGATGCCCCACTGCGCTCCGCAGTTCAGCCACATTAATTTGGTTGATAGTGACGTTGGATATGCTACAGCGCTCATTTGCATTGCGTTCTGCTGCGTCAACATCCAACAATGGAGTAGAAGTATGAAAAACTGAACTGAAGTGGTCAGCAAATGCATCAACAGCTTCCTGACCTTTTACAACTTTATTATTGTAAACAAATTCATTAATCTGTTGTCTTACTTTGCGTTTTTCTTTAACATATTTCCAAAAAGTTGCGGGCTCGAGAGTAATATTGTTTTCAATTTTCCTAATATAATTATTATAAGCTGCATCTATAAGCTCTTTCACTTTAGTTCTGTAGTATTTGAACAATTCTTTATTAAATTCTAAACCTAAACTTTTGTATTTTTTTAGATTGAAGTATTTTAATTTTATGTAGTGTATTATTTCTTTGTTGTACCATTTTAGATATATGTATTTATTATTTGATATTATTTTTTTTAGAGGAACCCTTGCACTAATAGCATTATTGAGCTTATTATAAAAAACGTCTACTGCGATGTTTGTATCTTCTTGTTGAAATAGGTCCGTCCAATCAATGTTTGCAATATCATAGTATAAGCCAAGAAAATCTGCTTCCCGAAAATTCCACTCAGAGCAGAGATGGTGGCCTGGAGACAATGATGTTGGGCTAGTTATTTGAGCACTTCTAGGCAGTGAGAGTATTATCTCTAAGGGGGGGGTGGTAAGCGTCCATTGGAACAAGTGGCTCAACATTTGATGTTACATTAACACTTCCGGGGTCAGTAGTAGTTAAAACCAAATCCAAGATGCATCCATATTCATTGGAAACATTATTACACTGTTGAAGCTTGCAGTGTTCCAAAAAAATATCAAACTGGCTCTGAACAGATTTACTGCACGATTTCGAATTGAAATCACCAGCAATCAAGAATTGATACTCGGAATAGGCAACAATAGCATTCTCAATACAAGCCAGGACATCGAGATATTGGTTTTGGTTGTAATTAGGCGGTAAATATACAGCACACACTAACAGCTTAATATATCTCCATGAAATAATGGCCAACAACAACTCTTTATCATCAGTCAAGCCATCTATGTTAGTGATTCTCTTGACTGAGTAACAATTCTTTACTGCTATTAAAACACCACCCCAACCAACATCGCCTGCACGATCTTTCCGTAGTACAATATACTCTGGAGGAAAGAGTTCTCCGTCATCTATAGAACTATTTAGAAAAGTTTCAGTTAAAATTATAAGATCGCTAGATATTGATGTGGCATTGGTATGAAATGTAACAGTTTTTGTGCGCAAACCTCGCACATTCTGATAGTATACTAGTATTTTCTTATCTTGTTTGTTTCTGTTAGACTTGTGCTTGGGTTTGCGCACAAACCCCTTTCTACCTATTTTATGTTTTCTATGTTTTTTGCGCAAAGAAAAACCTTATTGGATTCGAACTCAGGCTTTGCCGCTTGGGATGTGATTGTTGTGGAGCCATAGTAAGCGTAGTCTATGTTTATTCTGTGGAGTATGTTATTATAAATATGGCTTATTCCCTTATTATTAACTTTGCCTGTATTTAATGAGAACATGTCAAAAGAGATTGTAAGATTAGTGTCGAAAAAGTATGCATAATTATTATTTTGTAGCTCTAAATTTAACAAGTTATTAAATAATTCGATTTTGTAATTATAAATAAGAGCGCCACAAATATAGGTAGGAGTACAAATAATTATATTAGTATGTGTGACATGTTGCAAGGCCTCTCTTATTATATTGACTATTTGAATGTAATTACAAGTAATTTTAAAATCGGCTTCACCTAACATAATAACACAATAGTCGCTCAGACCATAGTTAAGTAATTTTATGTCAATGTTCTCTAATAGATGTTCAATACTACAATTTGGCATAACATAGCGGACATACTCAAATTGATCGCTAAATGTTTCTTCAACAGCCTGCAATGTACCTTTAGAGACGCTGTTTGTCAGAATGCATAGTTTGTTTTTAACCATCTCCATAGATATGTTACTGCTATAATTTGTTGTATTGCTGGTCGCGGATTGTGGATTTTGTAGCGCCTGTTGCAAGCTGTCAATTTTTTCATTTAGGCTAGTAATCTCTTTATCAGCTGTCTTTAGTTGCTGTTCAAGATCCAGAATTTTCAATTGAAAAGTTTGGACCAGTTCGCCGGAAACATCCTCAATTTTATTTCTTCTGGGTGGAGTAGCAATATCTGGATATTGTAGGGACTGTTTAGCTTTATTTTTGGCACCATTATTTGTAAGATTTTTTTTCTTTGGTGTTTTCGATAAAAAGGTCTTTAAGGTATCGGTATCTTTGGTAAGTTTGATAACTTGTTTCCGTAGATCATTGTTCTCAAGTATAACATTTTCAAGTTCGTTTTGTGATATACTAAGCTCCAAACGTAATTGAATAATGGTTTCTTCCATTTCCTGGATGGGTATTAACTTAGTTATAGTGCAGTCCATACTCTTTGACAAGGTTTCGTCAATGGTAATAGATAAATCATCAGACTGTGGATCCGAATAAATGTCAAAATTTTCATTATTTGATGCGGAACTCTTGGGCGTTGTGAAAGGCGTGTTATCCACTAATGGTGTAAATAAAGGCGTGGTAACAAGTAATGGCGTAGTTGAAGGTGTGGAGTCCATTACCGGGGTGGTTGACAACGTAGTATTCGGTAGGATCATAAACGAAGGCGTAGTGTCTAATAACGGAGATGAAGGTGAGACTTCAAGTAACGCCGCAGGAGACGAATTTAAATTTTTGTAGGAATGTTCAGTGCTCTGCTTTTTCCTTACCGTAACGTTAGAAGTCTCAGTGATTGATGGAGTTTTTACTCTTGTTTTTTTATCACATGCCTTACACAGCCATTTACCTTTCTTATTCTTATCTTTTTGCGAATAACCTACACATGTATATTCAAACCAACATTCACACAAACATTTTTACACACACAACATTCAACCATATCTTTGCGATCGGTTTGATTTTTGCATTTGCCACATATAACTAGTTGCGACAACTTTAGGCTCTTATCACCCTTTGTTTTTGACGACATGTCGCTTATATTATGCAGACCGCTCGATCACTTTAATCCCGGGCAGTAGAAAATTGGGTGCCGGCACAGCCAGTTCCACTATGTCCGAAGGTAGAATGAATTATTTTATTAATCGTTTCCAAACGAATCGTTTTTCTTATATAGTTGAACGCATCCGTATGTGACAGTTGTGGCAATGCGTTTTGTCGTCAGTTGTCAAACTCATTCGGTTCCGTTATTTGTTGAGGATGTGTGTATGAATGCACGTATATGAATCAGCTGTGAAACAGCTGATTTGTCGTGGTGTGAGTGTTTTTGAATTTGGGTAACGATCAAGTTTACTTTGGAATATGTTTCAACTCACGGCATCTTTCGTAGTACTGATGGATGATATGTTTCCCACAAGGTAAGGTTATGTTGACATTAACTTTCACTGCGTTTTACACTTCAATAAAGCTTTCAGACAATAATATCCAATTTAAAAACTCGAGAGACACAGACTACTTGTTTACTTGGCCAGTGTTGCCAACTGAATATAAAACGCTAACGCATCGTTTTCCAGCCATTTTCGTGTTATTATCTAACTAAATATTAGCGTGCAAAATTTTGGCAAGGAAATAAATTAAAAACGCAACAAGGAGCGTTGTAACGAGCGTCGAACAAAGCCGTCTAATAAATCAAGGTGGGCAGGTGAGCAAGTGGTGTTTGTGCATTAAGAAAGCCCGGTTTCCCGGCGGCCTTTCTTGGCCCTTTCTTCGTTTTAAAAAGCAGTCGACGCCCAATATTTTCGCGTAGTCATCGACAACACATAAATATTGGAAATGGGGCGCCCCTTTCTTGTCTCGGTAGAATAATTAATGCTGTAGCTTCTTATGTCGCGACTTGTTTTGTTGCCAAACATTATCGCTGCCGTTCAACGCTGAAATTGGCCCGCAGCGAACGGGTTGGAATTTGTTATTAATAATAAGTTTTGTAAATCGTCTGTCCTGTTTGGATTGTCTCTTATAAATAAGCATCTCGGTTTGTAGAACTGGTTTAAAGAAAAGAAGAAAGAAGTTTTATTTTTTTTGAAGTTATACTTCTTTTGGCGCGATGGAGAAAAATGATGAGAGTGAATTTAAAAAATAACAGCATGACGTTAGTTCTAGGTGGTATGAAAATTGATAACTATGTTCAAGTTGTATATCAAGAAGTATAACTTCTAACGCGTGTACATAAGTACACACAAGTTTTTCTTTAACAGTTTTAGTTTCCAAAGACTGAAGGACGAGAATGATTTACTACTACTACTGCTAAAGTTTTAATACCACTTATTGTCTTACTTACTTTTATGGTTTGGGTATAAATTTTCATTTGATCAGACACCCATAATGTAGCTGAATACTATGCTGATGTTTCAAACGTTGATGCCTCTGATTTGACCTACTCTGCACTGCTATTAGCTGTAAAAAAGACCAGCTTTAACTTCGGAAACAAACTTGAAGCAAACTGGGTGGTGTTAGCTCAACATGAAACCAACATTTAAATAGTTGTAGATAGCGAGTTTGTTAACAAAACTAGCCGCGGGGAAATTTTGAACGAGTGAGTCTGTAAAGGTTCGTGGATAGTTTGTTTTGGTGCTAAAATGGTTGTATTGAAAGTGCTTATCGGGATATTCTAGCAAACAATATAGAACCGTATTTAAGATAACTAGTTTAACAAATCAAATTCATTATGTCTAAATGTTGCATGGTATTTCATTATATGTTTAAATTCAATATAATACTATTTTTATTGCTTGATTTTAATCTATACCAGACGAAGCTAACTTAACGTTACAACATTTAGAAATGTACTCAATTATTCATCTATACAGAATTTACCAAAGATTGTATCGAATTATGTGAACACTTCTACCACCCATTAAATCCCCACAAAACAAATGACGAATCATACTGAGCATAACGGCCGAGAGCGAGAGACAAGAGCGTTGAAATGTCCTCTTGTTCAACGGAGAAAAAAAATTAGCTTATCTCACACACGCAATTTGCGTCGGCAATTTTCGGCGCTTCCTCTCATTACCCCGCCGTGATATATTTGCGTGTTTATTACTGCAATTACTTAGAGTAAATCTCACGTCCTTCCTCCCCCTCGCAGCCCCCTCCCCGGGAGGGTCGCGCCCTCCGCCGCCATTTTCCCTCCTTCCGGCCGGCCCTGCCCTTAAGTCTTATGTACCTCGTAAGTTTCTTCGCGGACTTGGTAACCGGATTCAAATTCGGGGCGAATTTAGTAGCAATTAATTATGGAGCCGAGGAAGTGTTCTCCGTAATGCTCGACCCGTGATTTTGTAATTAATATTATTGTGAATAATTTTATGATTTACTACTAATAGGGGTGTCTGCTAGCGCTAACTTCATTGTCTTATCGTGCGAAAAGTACAAGTAAAACGTACTTGGAATAAGGATAGCACGGTATTTTTTGTTTGCTTGTACAATAAGTTGCATGTAGAATATTAACAGACTATTTAAAATGAAATATTTAACACTGAATCAGAATATAAACATTACTGACGCACAAAGTGTTTTTATGGAATATGGGACGTAGCAATGAAGATGTCTGTCTGTAAAATAGAGGAGTGACGACACTGTTTTACTAATAATACTCAGTAGAGAGTGAACATTACAGGAGCAGTGCAATATTAAATTGGCACATAACGCTATATAAGGCAGTACCCTCGGCAGTCGACTTGACTGTAATTAATTAACGAGCTTAGTTTAAAAGCAGGGCCGTAAGACTTGGCTCGGGTGGGACTGCCTCCCGCGGGGGTATTCTTGCCAAGAAAAGGGGGGATGAAGAAATTCGGGGGAAAGTTTATCATATTTAGGCGCAAAATGGCGAATCCAGCGCTCGGATGCCGCCGAGAGATTAATATCTGGCTTTAAGTCGCCGCGCGCCGCGATGAATTTTGTTGTGAATAATACTGATGCGACTTGGTTGTTTTAATGGCAAATGTGTTTATGTGTCACGTGGTACAGAGTAGAGCTTCATTTGTTTAGTTGAATATGGGTTAAGTTATACAACACTAGTATTTGAGGAACAGCCGAATATAGGCAGTCCTAAAAACAGCACAAGAAAGTAAGCTTTAGAAAAAGCTATCTCTTAAATATGTTCTCATTAGAATAAAGATTATTTTGAAAGATTAGAGTAAAGGGAGTAAGCAATTTTATTATTACAATTTTTCAACGGATTTTAGTCAACATTGCTTTCTCTTTATTTATTTATTTGCATTAAATGTGGTACATATAGTTGGTAAAAAATCTTTACAATCAGTCCAAATACACATTTGCCATTATTAAAAAAGCATGCAAGGCTATGGTTGAGTCACAGAAGTATTTAAATTGATATAATATGTCAGCTATACATTTTAAATTCATTTAACAATAATTCATATTTAGTTGGGTTTATACCAACATTTACACACATAATTATACAAGTCAAGAAATAACGAGGTAAAAAAATACATTCAGGACAACGAAAAGTCAGCCTTAGTCCTGTTGATATAAGATAGGTTATTAAAATTGTAGTAAATGAATCAATTTATTTACAATTTACAAGTTCTGGAAAACGAATAAATAGTTTCAACAAAAGTGGGTTGTTACGGGTGTAATAATTCGATTCGGGACTCATTAAATCTCGATTTTTGTGGAAAAATGAGTGACACTCTGTTTCCTAGGCACTATAAAGATATATATAGATATAACACCGCTGAACAACTAGTAAAGGGAAGCAGTAGTAAAAGTCCAGGAGCATTTTTCTTATTGGCGTATATAGCGTTGGCAGGCCCCCTACAAGATGGACCGATGATCTTGTGCCGGTCGCCGAAAATCGCAGGATGCGGATAGCGCAAGACCGGCAATTGTGGAGATCTTTGGGGGAGCCCTTTGTCCAGCAGCACTTTCCTGGATCCCCACTTCCCACCTATGTTAATTTATTTTCACATAACAGTAATGCACGTTTAATGATGAGAAATTTTAACGCGAGTGAATCTGCGGGGAACAGTTAGTAGGGAAATAAAGTATTTAGCACTTAATGACGTATTAAGTGCTAAATACGTTAGCCTATGTTTTATTCGCATATATTAGCTACTTGCTGGGTCCAGCGGTTTTACCTGCGTTAAACTAAAATAAAATTATCACAGCTACTCCCCCGTAGGTGATAGTGTGATAATATGTAGCCTATATGTTGACCCGACCTCTTAGTAATGTTCATGCAAAATTTGAAGTAAATCCATGCAGTACTTTTTGAGTTTAGCCCGGACATACATACAGACAAACAGATAAACAGACAAAAATTCTAAAAACTATATTTTTTACTTCGATATCGATTGTAGATCACGCCCCAAGTATTACAGTGTATCACGCACTAAGTATATTAATATTCAATGTACAGTTTTGACTTTCCTACGATTTTATTATATGTATAGATATTACTACAAGTTTCATCAAAATTCGTTCCGTAGTTTTTGCGTGAAAGTCTTTCACGCAAAAACTACGGAACGAATTTTGATGAAACTTGTCAAACATTCATACATCCATAAATACGTATTTATACTCATAAACTTTCGCATTTATAATATTAGTAGGATTTAATTTTCCAAGATACTTTATGTTTTCTTCCCAGACTGGTTCGTCTTAAGTGCCCCATTTCAACATACGTATGTACGTTCAAGTATAACATAATGTTGGAAGTTATATGAACAAGGTAGGTACACGATAACATGAGCGTTACGTATGTCGCGAACGCCTCGAGCGCCCCCTCGCGTCATGAAAACGCTCAACAAAATATTGTTTTTCCTTTATTAGCTTTCTGAGATTTCTTAAGTAGCATTCAGGAGAAAAAGTTTGTTACTTGTTAGGAAATTATAGAGCAGTTTTTATTTTGGAAATTATAAAGGTTAGCGGATTAGTTAATTGAGCTTTATATTTAGAATTGAAATGTAAAAAGGTTGGTTAACGAACAGTAATCGTTTTTATTTTAGCCCTTAATGTTTAAGGTCTAGAAAAAAGCCTGACTTTCTACGAGGCGAGCTGCACTGTAGGTACTAGAGTTCCGTATATATGTTATCTTGATAAAATTTGTGTGAAGGTAAATTTATTGTATTCTTTTTTTTTCTTTTTAACAAGACAAAGCCCGCACGAGGGAATCGATTCCCTGTGTCACGGGGTACTTTACACACATATAATAGACGGACACAAATTACATCGAGACTCAGAACAACTATTTATGAGTCACACAAATAGTTGTCCGGCGCGGGACTCGAACCCGTGACACGAAGAGGCCCGAGGCGACTGTCTTAGCCGCTGCGCCACACGTGTCGGTTTGGTTATTCACAGTCATTTTAAATATTTTTGGTGCTTATCACAGACAATCACAATAATCTTAGGCATGCAAGTAAGTAAACAAAATATCTAGTCACCCGTTATTTCTTTTTAAAAACACACTAACTATACTCTACTTAGTAAAACAATACATTACATATTGGTCAACATTCTACGATTAAATATGAATTTAATTGTAGCTCGTCCAATTATACTGACAGACAAACAGAACAAAAGAAGTAAAAGTACATTTTACTTATAAAATCAAATAAAATAAACAGAAAGAAAGAAGTTAAACTACATTTTACTTATAATGTTTTTATAAGTAAAACGCGATTCCGGTATATATAAGGTATACCGTTACCGTTTACCGGATTCGCGTTTCCTTCATGACTGTGACGAAAAATATGGCATGTACTGTCAATTGCCTTTCGAACTATTACGCATTTTCAACCAATTTCTACCAATATACAATACATTATTCACTTTTGCATGCATGTATTTGTAATGAAATTAATATTTAACATTTTAATCTTATAATGACACGATATTAGGAATAAATATTTTATGAATTACAAACAGTCAACTTCATTTGGACAATAAAATATGACTCTGTGTCAGATATTAGTGATAAGGCACCATTTGGAGACCTCTGAGTTGTCTAACCCTAAAAACGAAGCGCTAAAATCTTAATTTTGTATTTTTGTCACGAGACTAAAGTGTAGCGTACGGCTACGAGATTCTACGTCGCGTAGCAACGCCGGCGGGCGTCTACGCTTAAAATATGAAATATTTAGAGAAATTACAAGGCAGCTAGCCCCAGGCATGAAACCGCGCCTATCCTGTGTTATTTTATTTTGCGCTCTCTTAAACGTAAATCGCGTTAGTATTTTTTTTTATTTTCAAACCGGTTTATGAGTTGTTGGGTTTTGTTTTATTTGAGTTCATGATGTATGAATTTGTGGAATTTTATTTATTAATCATATGTACTTACATATGTTGGTCGAGAATTAATTACGTGCGGTTAAATTAGTACAACTGAGTAAAGTTTGATTTATTTCACAAGAGGTGTATTGTCTAGAAATGGGTATAATAAAAAATGGTGCTATATTTATTAAGTGAAAAACTATAATAATGTCCACCCGACCGAATTTCGGCCACAGCGGCCAGTCTCAATGGAGACTAGCCAATTGCACAGGACATATTATAGTGAACAAGTGTGTGCGCAAACACAGGGGTACTTTCTATTCCATCACTCTCATGATCCGATGGGACGCCTAGCGACACGACCGGAAAGAGTTCAGGTACAGGACCGACGGCTTTACGTGTTCTCCGAGGCACGGCGGTGTAATACCGCCAACTTCCAGACTTCGGGCTGATACTGAGAAATTTCTTTGTACGGAAAAATCGCAATATCACTTTTTTGACCCGCGATTTGAACCCAGGACCTCATTATCTACGGTTGAACACGCTACCGCTAGACCAACGAGGCAGTCAAGTTCAAAACCATTTGTTACGGTAATATGTAATAAAACATTATAACCTGTATTTTTGTTTGTATTTTTATCTTCAACACTGTCTATCTTAACAACTATTATCACTTGACATTGAAATTCTGCAAGATGATATAAACTGGCTTATTGAGTAGTGCAACAACATTTAAATGTAATTGAACATTCTTTTTATAATTTTTACGCATAATCATTATCATGGTTATCATTACAGCAATCCTTTGTAGTCTTGGGACAACTTATTCAGGATCACTTATAAATTAGGGGCTGGCAATATGGTGGAGGATGCAATATTATGACCTTAAGTGAAGGAAGTATGCAATCATTGGTGAAGGTTCATATTTCATCCATTTGGCCTATGCTGCTAGTAGTAATGCCCATGATGGTAGTAATATTCAGATATTCATATTCATGGTAGTAATATAGGCTAGTTTGATCTTAATATTACTACAGATTTTATTTGTTAGCTTAAGAGTGTGTTGTAGGCTTCATACGCTAGATCAAAATCGTGCGCAAATTTCTCCGCATGGTTACGGGACGGATAAACGACCTACTCCATGCGGTGAGTCTAATGAAATCACTAGCTTCTCAGAAGGGTTGACTGTTAGATGACTTGGTTAGTCAATTTTATTCGACACGATTAGTGAGGTCTTAATCTAAACATAGTAAGGTCTCTTGGATGCATAGAGGCCCGATATAATACGTACTACCTACTGTATTTACTTGAAATCTATTTTTAAATAAATAAATTAAAAAGGTCTTTATTCACGTAGACTTTAAAAAAAGCGCTTGTAAATAGTCAGAACATGTTTGTAGTAGTACAGTTATTATTTCTAGTTACTTATTACAGATATTTAGGTACACGGAATGTTAAAACATTTATACAATTTATTTATTTATTCTAATTATTCTTCCATACTTATATGAAGAATGTATTTTAGGCGTGACTCATTGGCGTGGACTTATATTTGTTAGTCTTAAAAGCCTTTATAATTGTGAACTGTAAAACTTGCTTCAAAGGAATTCTGATCCTAGCACTTCTTATGAATTAGTCGCTTAATAAGGCTTGAGATTTAATTAAACATCTTCAAAGGAAAAGTTTAGATTTAAAAAAAGAATCGGGAGTTGATGCCTTGTTGCTTGATTTTCAAACAACAGTTTTGAGCGGAACGATTCTGCTTCAAATGCGGTAACTGCAAACATCTATCCGTAGTAATTAAATAACATTTATTAAATTTTAATCAATTCTTTATTGCTTGTTAGTTTATTTGCAAGACTGCTGATCGGAATGTTAAAGATAACAATATTTCCGAGTGAAAATAATATTGGCAAGGGATTCTTTTCCAAGTTTTAGTGTGAGACCAAATGAGGACAGCCGTCCGAATTAGAAAATGAAGTCAATACTAACCTGAACCTTAGTGACTCCGTCAAATTTATGGGATGGTAATATCTAATAAATAAAAAAAAATGCATGCAGTTAATTGTATTCAAGGACGAAAAACTACTCAATACATGCTCACCATAGGTTGCTAATAATGCGTGTGCTAAGTCTGTAAAATTCAGCAGTAGTATCTTAGAGTCTGTTACCAACCTCTGATTTTAAACAATGTGGACATTTCTAACACTTTTGATATGTAAATGTACGAACCAGTGTCTAAAAGGCCATTATCCTGAAATAACGCGCTCCTTCTTACTTACTGTTTGTATTTGCAATCAGATAAGAATAGCATCAGACGCCAGAAAATGGTAAAAAACTGAACAAGTGCATGCCTCCCTATAAGGGTTCCTTGGGGTCTTATTCCTAGAAAGAAAAAAAAATATTGTGTAGGTTATACTTTCCGCAGTAGATTCAATTACACATTTTCATCATCACTTCTAGCCAACATATCTATACGTGCATACAATATAATGAATTAATTACCACTTTTGACAATTACCGATGAAGTTCGGATCTCTCCTATAACATTAAACCTAACACATCTGCCAAAGTTAGTGTTAATTACTGTCTCCATAAAAGGCGTGATGCTATGTTAGATGTAAAGGAGAAACTTTCCGAAATTGAAAATTTGAAAATTATTCATGAGTTAACACGTCTTTGCTTTTTCGTTCACCTAAGTCGGAATTATGATTTGAATATTAATAATCAGCTGAGGCGAGACTTAATGACACGTCACACAAGTTTTAATGAAACGGCCTCGTCGGAGAAGTACCGAGGAGGAAATTAAGACTTATTTTGAAAATGGATTTTATGTCAGCCCCGTTTGTTTTAAGGAGTTGTTAGTTACTTTATTATGTTCGAAATGGTTATTAAATTCGGTGTATTTATATTACAGATTTGGGATAAAAATATGTAAGCTTTGAAATAATCTGCGAAATTACTAATCTAGGAAGCCTACATGTCTTCATTTTTTATCGTAGTGGCAGTAGTTACCCTGGTGTCTGAGTGGTTCGAGCCACCCAGTAGGCTTCTGACATGGCTTAGCGACTGCTGTCTGACCACAACAACCTGGACTGGACTGGCAGCTTAACGTGCCCTTCGAAACATGGAGATACTCAGAAATTAAATAATTTGACAGTTACCCATCTATAGAGTATCCGCGAGCCTAGGTGCTCTTCATCGCTGATCGCTTAGGTATCTCGACTAGCTACGAATAATACATATCTTATTTTATCTTGGATAATAAATAGTAAGTCTAATTGCTTAAATTACTTACTCTTACGCTTATTATTTTATATAGACACCAAATATTATTCACGATCAAACTAAAATTGGGATTTCTCTTACCAAGTAGGGTACTTCTACTCAATACTGAAACTCAGTCGTTTATATAAATTGTTATTACTAATCATAATTAATGTTTTTTTTGGCAACTTAATATCGTTTAATGCTTTTATAATTATATATTTTATATGCAATTATATCATTATAACCTTAGTTAATGTATTTGGCTACTTTTATTGTATAGTATTATATTGTATTCAACATTTATAGTTAATTATTGCTAATTTTATATGCATGCTGTGTTAGCCTATAAGTGATTATTACACGAAAAACTGTAACTTTTAGCTTGTAACTCTGGCTTATAATGTGTAAATAATTGTTGGTTAACCTATTAAAATAAATAAAATAAAATAAAATAATACTCAATGTTATATTTGCATTCTATAATGTCAATTAGGTGTTATTATAATACATTTGTATAAGGAAAATCAGTTTAAGGATTTACGGTATTTAAAAAAAGTATGTTATTTTTTTATTTATATCTAGGGATAATGACACACAGATCATCCTAGCCCCAAACTAAGCAAAGCTTGTACTATGGGTACCAGGCGACGATATACATACTTATATAGATAGATAAATACTTATATACATAGGAAACATCCATGACTCAGAAACAAATATTCGTGCTCATCACACAAATATTTGCACTTACCGGGATTCGAACCCAGGACCACCAGCTTCGTAGGCAGGGGCACTACCAACTAGGCTACGGTGATAGTCATGTACATGTTTAAAAATATGCAGAGAAGTTCGTAAGATTTCGCCTATATTTTTGGGTATCGCGCATGATTTCCGTTGCGTGTCGGACGCGGTACGCTCAGCTCGGACGAGCGCCGGACGCAGACCGGACGCAAGCGCAGGAAACCTATTACGCCCAAATGAATTCCCCGCCGTTTCCGGACCACGACAAATCCGCCTGCCTCGCCCACACCTAAGGGCCTGGCCGGGTTGGATCTAATATGTGCATACTCTATATTTCACCGGGTTTTAAGGAAAATTAATAAAATAAAATGGTATTTTCAATTGTGAAGACTGGGCTGGCTATCACATTTTGGGCATAGCTACTAAAAATATTTTATGTATCGACATTCTGTACTTGAAAATTTAGCATTTAAGCTTCCGTGCAAAAATGTAACAGACGCCAGCACATCAAGTTACCCCAATCTGTCATATTTTTCCAATTGAAAGTGAACCTTATGCTTATGTGATAAAGTAGAAAATCTATAAAATAAATTTGACTGATTGGGGTAGCTGGATGTGCTGGTGTCTGTACAAAGAAGACGGATTTCTCTTCTTTATACTATCTTAGCTTTTACTTAAGAGAAGAGACTTAGATATAGCTTACGAGATCATATAGTACAAAATAATTGTTTTAGTTTTCCTTGAAGAAAAAAGCAAGAGAAGGTTTCATTTGTGCAGATTACACGTTTTTTTTATTGTATTTACATTGTGTTTTTAAAATAAATAACTTCTAATACAATAATGCATATTGATCCTTTACTAAGACATGTTTTCTGACCAGTTTTTTTTGAAATAATAATTTTACATCTTAGGTGATGACAAAACCTTTATTTGTGCAGATAAAACACAGTCTTGTTATCTTATTTACATTGTGTTTTAAAAATAAATATTTCTAATAAAATAATGATCATTGATCCTTTACAAACACCCATGATTGCTGACCAGCTTTTAGTAGAATAACCATTTTAAATCTAAGGGCCTAGGCACACGCACACCACGTTTTTTAAACGCGCTTTTATCCTACAGGGCAGTTTTATTTTTGTTTGTATCGATACAAACGCGATGCTAACGCGCGTGTGTATCGCTACAAACGCGCGTCATGGCGCGCTTAAAATACATGTTGTGCATAGGCCCTAAGGAGAGGACAAATCCCTCGAGATTGCTACTCATTGTTTAGTATGTACACCATTATTAATATGTCCTAACTGGCTGAGTCTACACGTACACGTAACAGAAACCTCAAATCAACAAAGGAAAGCGGCAATGAACTCGACAAATGCCGAATAAGGCCAAGTTCACACAATTATTCAAACTCGATCGGTCCTAGCACACAAATCAAATTTTTTACACATATTGCGAATCTGATTTATATACTAATGTTGATTAAATGTATCAATTCCATAATAAATTTTGGCTTTCGTGTATTTGTTTTGGTCTTTCATTCATTTAGGGAGTTGATTTGGGCTTATCAAAGCCTATGCAGAGTTAAAAATTTTCAGTGCTGTTAAAAATTAATTTAGTAAATAACAATGCATATACATGTTAAATTAAAAAATCAGTGTATGTATTATGATTACAACATAATATTCTAGTTGGGGTGTTTGAGGGTGTGCGTTAATTACGTTACATGTTGTATATATATGAGTAGTAGGTATATGTAGTCCTAACTGTGCCCCGCGTTTTAACCCGCGTTAAATTTTATAAATTTTCACAGCTCCTCCCCTGTATGTGATAGCGTAATAATATGTAGCCTATATATTGACCTGTTCTCTTAGTAATAGTCATGCAAAGTTTGAAGTAAATCCATGCAGTACTTTTTGAGTTTAGCCCGGACATACATAAAGACAAGAAAAAATATTCAATGTACAGTTTTGACTGTCCTACGATTTTATCAGTTATCTGGTTTCTACTTTACGTGTGTGAACAATGTCCTAGATTATTATTATTGGATATTTTAAGGGATATGGCTAATGGCTAATGGCACAGAAAGATCTCAACTATTGCAGTATTGTGTTTCACCTAAATGTTTATAGTATTCCAATCTAACAATAAATACGTTCGTAATTATGCATAATTGATCACGTCACTATGCACGATGAATTGCATGGTTACCAGCATATTTATGATATACTAGCTGTGCCCCACGGTTTCACCCGTGTTAAAAATTATAAATTATAGCATATGTGTTATTCGGATACATAAGCTATATTACTACAAAGTTGCATCAAAATCCGTTCTTTAGCTTTTGCGTGAAAGAGTAACAAACATCCATACATCCATACTCACAAACTTTCGCCTTTATATTATTATATTAGGATAAGATATTCTTAGTACTGTATTACTGAGAGACTCTTAAGTCCTCGAGTAGTTTCTGAATGATCTATACTGACTTTTCAAAAATTAGACCATACATGACCGTGGTTTCCCGAAAATAATTAATTATTCTGCTCATTATAAAAACAAAGGTGCCATTTGTTTTTAATATGGAGCTTTAAAACAATAATTTTCAGTTATGGTGTCCCTGATCCGGCCCGGATGTTCTGGACGTAGAATCGTTTGGTACGGCGACGCGGTTACCATGGTAACCGAGGGGAGCTACAGACAGCATGATATTGATATTATAAATAGGTGCGTCATAGTTCCAAAATGGTAGGCAGATGAGAAATTGTGTCTGTTTTTATTAAATCCGGACACAAAGATGGGTGTTATTGACGTTAGTAGTTTAATTTAAATTGTAGAGAATCGGGAATTTAAAGGCAATTAATAGAACATATAGCGAGGCTATTATGTTTAAAATGCTATATTACTTTTAATTCTTCTATTCTTTTTGTTATATTCTTCTAATGCCAAACAAGCCAATTGCGAGTCCGACTTGCGCGCCAAGCCTTCACTGAGTATGTTTCGCCAGACCGTCTCAACTGGGCCGTGTTTAAACCGGTGCGGTGGTAGATGAACCCGCTGTGTTTTTTGGGTCTTCTCAGTTGAGGCGCATTGGATCCGGTGGTAGCATCAAAGAGCGACCGTCGTTCTAAACTCAAGTTCAGCCGTAATAATAATATTGAATTCGTACCTTAATATAGACAGAACCATTCAGACAATATGTAGTAAAATATAGCTAAAACCAACTATAGGTTTCGATAATTAAACCTAAACATAATCGCTTTGACAATAACTTAATACAGGCTAGCTAAATATCATTACTACAATAAAATACATTTTATAAACGTTTTTATACAATCCGTGTACCTTAGTATACGTGCATAAAAGCCTAATTTATTTTATTTTTACTGGACGTTAAAAATTACTTAGCTACTCATGCGTCGAAAATCGAACGGTATGACTAAGCTTGTGAGTGTAGAATTAAAGAAAACTGATCCAATTTTTTGATATTTGTAATATAGTTGAACCTTTACCCAACTAACTATATGTATATGTACCCGTTAGTTTTAAGAATAATAGTGTAGAGGTCTTATGGTTATTTAGATATTTTTGCTCAAGCCGTGCCAGGCACATGTCACTCAGCACTTTTGATGCGACATTACGAATACTTCAAAGGGCCTGCCAACTCGATCCGCATTATTTACAGTAAATATACAGGACTTTTTGCCATTGTAACAGTAAAAGAAGCTGTCGTCTAGTTTATGTAAAACTAATCAAAATTATACAACTTCAGCGTTAGTTGGATTAAGTTCAATTGCATGGTACAAGACCAGCCATTCAAATATTAGTCAATATATTATAATTGACTTATCAAATTATTATCTAATTATTGTTGTCAATGTACCTATGTAAATGTTATTCAAATATTTAATTTTAATTAATGCACTAATTTGTAATCATATTATATTCGGATACAATAAAAATAGCACATAAGGCTCGCTATAATAATAAAAGTTAATTTTAGCTCAATTTATACACAAGATAAGAACGATAAGACACGATCTAGTAAAATATATTCAGAACTATACTGACAATCATTATATGAATAACTATTTTACAATAACCTAAATAAGCTAGCTAATTATCATTAGATGTTAAATGAAATTAAATGTTAATTATAAATCATTTAATACAAAATGCAAATCTAAATATGTACAGACGCCAGCACATCAAAATACCCCAATCTGTCAAATTTCCCCAATTGAAAGTGATAAATAAGACCTTATGCTTATGTGATAAAGTTGAAAATCTATCAAAGAACTTTGACAGATTGGGGTAGCTAGATGTGCTGGCGTCGGTACATTTAACTACAATATATAATAATAATGTTGTAACTATATTATAAAAGAAACATGTTCTGACTATTTACAAGCACTTTTTTTAAGTATAAATTATACACAAATGTATAAATAAAAACCGTTTTTATTTATTTATCCATCGTGACGAAGCCGATTTTCTGTACGAAGTACTTATACCTGTTTTATGATAGAATATCCGTTATATTGGAGTTAAGAAGGAAGTTGTCTTAAACACGTCTCAATTCAACGGAAAGCCGTCTTAAAACATCTCTATTCACACCAGAAACCAATCTTAGAATTACAAATTGCTATTTATTGGCATTGAATATTTAGTATTTAAACCAGCTAATAAGAAAGCATCAAATCCAAGGATCGACAGGTGACATACAAATAAAAAGCTAATACTCTAATCCTGGGTGCCGACAGTTCGTAATTTGTTTTCTATCGTCGAGTGAAAATATAAAATGAGTGGATACGGCGTCGGGCGATTGGATCGAACCTTTTCATGCGGCCAAATTGGTTTTCTTTTTTGACCGACGCTACCTCGGCTGACGAGGTTGTGTTGGGTTCTGTAGGTGTTCAGTGGAAATATGTTGGAGAACCAATGGTTGGTACTAAGTGGAAAATAGTTCAAAAACCGATAGCATGTGGACTTGCTAAGTGGATCAAGAATGCTGGTAAATGTATGTGTGGCGCAGTGGTTGAAGTAGAGACCTTGGGACTACTTCGTTTTTTACTTATTTCTAGTAAAATTCTCACGCTGGGCAACTATTTGTGTAGCACATATATCAGTGTATGTTTTCGTGGGTTTGTTTTGTATCTGTAAATGCATGTTTGCGAATCTGAATTGAAAAAGGAATTCTCTGTATGGGTCGCCCCATACAGAGAATTCCTTAGTGGTATTGTCTTTCTACAAAATAGTGCTGGTGACGATTATCGCTTTGAGCTTCTTGGTGTTAAATTATATGCATAATTGCACATCTATATAATTTGTAGTCATTGCGTAGATTTATAGTTCTATGAAACTAGGCGTGTAGATAGAGATAGCATTCATTTTATTTTACGACTTCAAAAGGAAAATTCTTGTTTATTAACTATAATTCTAGATGAAGTGGATTAGTATAAAGCATACGTCAGGGTTTCAATGTCTGTCAAACTATACTATACCTATTTATAACTATTTGAATGACCCATAAGTAGTAGTTCTGAGTGTGGATGTGATTGGCGTCCATCGATTATATGGTTGTAAATTACTCCGCAATACAGGGATTATCTTCTCTGGTGCGAGCGTTGCCTTTAAAAAAGGCTTTAAAGAGATCTATGATGTCGGTCACTCTAAGCCTTTTTTACACACACATTGGGGTTATAATAAGCATTCGTAGGGTTCAAAATTGTTTACTTGCTTATGTGAACGCTTCGTACTAATATAACTGAAAGTTAAAATTTAATAAGTTAAACTTCCTTTACCTTCCAGAATACGAATCTCATTATTCCATTCCACAATCACCTGTTCCCACCGAACCACTACATATAACGGCGAGCGCACTTTTTCATTTCATATTTCCTTTTCACGGCGAGCGTCCCTCGTTTTATGGGTCATGCGACTATGCGCGACTATTTTTAATGGTCCACAGTTTTCATTTTTCCCGGTGATAAATTGACTCCATGTTCGCGATGGATGGTCATCTCCTCGTAGTTGGAGCACTCATGTTTTCATTCTTGTTCCGATTAATTCTTGTGTGTTATTTTATGGACGGTGTTATTTTTCGGAAGAAAGATACAGGCAGATATTGAGTTGAATTAGGGATCAGTACGATTATGTAATGATTTGTTTAGTAATATTCTGAAACTGTGTTATTATCGCCGGAAACAAATATTTTCGTGTATGGAATTGTATTTTCTAAATCGATGGACATAAATTAATATGTTTTTTTTATCAAATTAAAAACGCAGTGATACGGGATGGTTTATATATGCATATATTTATGTATATATTTTATTAATTATGCCAATAAATACCCAGTATTTTTTCTTTGATACCGGTCTGTTCAACCTTTGTATTGTACTATTTAATTGAGAGATATATATAAATTTCAAATCTTCCCGTATACGCCGCATATATGGCCGCGTGGTTTCCGGCCTGTAAAGAATAACAGGGCCACCCCATACCATCCCGTGGGTGTCGTAAAAGGCGACTAAGGGATACACCAGGTCGGGTACCAGTGCAACTGTGTACTATTGGGCTAGCTTGACTGCCTGTTGGTCTAGTGGTAGCGTGTTCACCCGCAGCAAACGAGGTCCTGGGTTCAAATCCCGGGTCGGGCCAAAAGTGATTTTGGGACTTTTCTGTAAAAAGAATAATTTCTCAGGATCAGCCCGAAGTCTGGGAGTTGGCGGTATTATATACCCGTGCCTCGGAGAGCACGTAAAGCCGTCGGTCCTGTACCTGACCTCTTTCCGGTCGTGTCGCTAGGCGTCCCATCGGATCATGAGAGTGATGGAATAGAAAGTGCTCCTGTGTTTGCGCACACACTTGAGCACTATAGTCCCGCGCAGATGGCTAATCTCTATGGGGACTGGCCGCCGTGGCAGGAATTCGGCTAGGAGGACATTATTTATTATTATTGGGCTATTACCTCACTGCGGTTGCCAACTCGCATGCCATGCGCGGTGGCCAAGGCAAAGCCCTCCTAATGGCAACGTTATAGAAACCTTTGGACGAAGCTAATGTCCAGGAGTGGACATTAGTGTAGTGGTAATTTGTGTCCATGTATTATATGTTTGTAAAGTACCCCGCGACACTGGTATTAGATTCCCTAGTGCGGGCGTAGTCTTTAAAAAAAATATCAATGGCTCCAGGTGTAGAATTCCGTGAAATAAAATTTCAATCTGAAATGAAATCTGTAAAAAGTAACTGAATTCTCGTATCATTACACTGTCATTCTTCGCAAATATTTTCCATGTAACGGTGCAAACTTGATGCAATCCGTATGCGTCAGCGCTTCCATGCGATTTATTAGTTTAGCGAAGTGATTGGACCCGGACCACTCGGATGGTACGTGACTAAACTAGGAAGTTAGGTGCTAATGTTACACATGTGTGCCAGTGAGGGCGGATAACAGTCTGTTTTCGTTGAGGAAGTAAAATTCTTTAGAAGGTATTTTAAAATTAGATATCACTGTTTTGATCGATAACTTATCTTATATCCTTCCTTATGTATATAACCTTTTCCTTATCTTATATCCTGAGACATTGTTCACAGGCGGCCATACGTTGCCAAACTAAGCAGAGGTTGTATTATGGAAACCAGAAGTTGTCTGCTTTACTACATATATTGCTTTTCTTTTGTAAATACATATACGTAAATAGATAATTACTCCCAGACTCAGGACAAACACACATGTATCTAAAAAGTAAAAAAAATGTAAAAAAATGCACGCTGTACTTATATATACAGAACACATATTTGTGTGCAGGAAGCACACAAATATTTGTTCTGTATATACAAGTACAGCGTGCATTTTTTTCTCCAAAAATAAATGGAGTCCTAGCCTTTGTCTGTTTGTCTACCTTCGTATCATGTTTACTTCTAAACGGTAGCTTTAATTTGGATGGTTTTCAGCAATGCCTCATAAGGCACTCCACTGGTCTACCTACACTGGACCCGGTGGTAGAGTTAGACGGAAGCAATATTCAAATGAAGTAGGGCACGGCGCTTCCTTCACTCTATAATCATAAAAAAATTAAAGCATTTGGTTTTTGTTGCACACCCTCCAGTTTTGTGCTCAATGAAGGGTATATGACAACGTTGTAGTCAGTTGTTCTAAGTCTAGTTGACTTAGTGTCCATAAATCGTTTGTTTATAAAGTCCCTCGTGACGCAGGAAATAATTTCCCACGTGTAGGCCGTGTTTTTTTGAATAAAATGAAGTTACATTGCTATAAGTTTTCTGGCCATAAATCTCTTGTTGTTCGTTTTTTATTCCTCTTAAAACCTAATTACAAAATATTAGTATAATATGCAAAATACTACATGATATTTTTGCACTGCACGAAAAGTAAACTATACCGACTGTTATTCCCACAGTCCAGAAAATTCTGTGACCATAAATCAGTAACAAGCAGTCGCTAGATTTTACCTTTATTAAAACCTTAGCACCACATAATGTCATATGTTGCGTAAAAGAGTAGATCTGCATCACAAATAAACCAAACACACATCTGGCCATAAATCTTTAGTCGCCAGATTTTCACGTCTACTAAAACCCAATCACTACCCCAAATCGATATCACTACAGACAGCATACCATTGTCCAAATTGATAAGATCGTGCTCCCTCGGGGCAGATAGTACCCGATTTAGTACCCGCTTTATATCGCCATTACCTTGGTCGCATCCGGCTTGAGATTTGTACCTCATTTGTAAGGTTTGTACCGAGTGTCTTCGCAGCCTACGGTAAAGTCAGCAACTGCTATGGCAAATTTATGGCAGGTATTAATTTACGTTAGTTGTTGCGAAGTTTGCACGCCCGCGATGTTAAGTTCCAACAAGTTCTTCGTATTAAATATTTATTAGAGTTTCTAGAGCGTCTGTTACTTGTGTTTCGAAGCGGTAAGTTTGGATTGTGTTTGCTATATAGTTTTAAAGTTAAGTCTGTCTAAAAATGTACTACATACTAATATACATAATGTACTTTGAACTCTTTGCTTGGTGTTATTATTGTGGATGACTTTACCCAAATAGAGTATAAGATGAAAGAGACCTTACAAATGATCACTGACACTGGCCTGGCCGGACAAACAACCGGTTAGGTTCATAATCTTAATTAAATTTAAAAAAAATGTTTTTTTTTTTTATTTTACTGCCAGTTACGTCTATTCTAGCTTTACAAAAACAATGCATTTTTGTTTATAATAATTTTTATTCAAAATTTTAAACTTTGGGTCAGTTTAAGTGGTTTATCATGAGAAATGATTTATTTGGCACATTTACATATTACAGAAAGTACCATTTTTTTTTTAAATAATCAAAAATTATATTCCGATATTCTTAGTGGTCTGGCTTTAATTGGTACATGACATACTAAATGTCATTTATGGAATTATTTATCTATACATCTATACAAATAAATAAAATTGGAGTGTCTGTTTGTAATATTGAAATAACCGGTTTTTACTACATTAATATGAATATTGAATACGGTACATACACGAAAATGACATTTTCTACAATTTTTGTCTGTCTGTTTGTTCCGGCTAATCTCTGAAATGGCTGGACCAATTTTGACGGGACTTTTATTGGCAGGTAGCTGATGTAATAAGGAGTAACTTAGGCTACTTTTATTTTAGAAAAAGTCTTTTATTTTACAAGAAAAACGAAATAAACTAATTAACACGCGGACGAAGTCGCGGGTACAGCTAGTGGAGCATATATTTATCGAAGGCATGGAATGGTGAATTCGGCTTGTACTTATTTTTCATATTTTGACTGCTTGTCATGCAAGTGAATGAGAACATCAGTATAATATTTTAAAAATTGATTGCTACCAATATTTCTATGAAGAAAAAGCTTTCGGAGGAAATGGTACAACAAACGGGCAACAAAAACATAACGGAAAAATAACATAATATATCATAACTTACAGAAACAAAAGTAACTTTCTATTTATGAAAGTTGTTTTGATATTACATAAAAGAGCAGAACTATTTACAATCTATGTTGTCGCCAAAAGATATGCATATACTTTGTCATCTGAATACATATGTCAGATAATTATTGAAGTTATACTTCTTTTGGCGCGATGGAGAAACATGATGAGAGTGAATTTTTACGATGCGCGCGCACACCGACACCAATAAATTTAACAGCATGAAGTTAGTTCTAGGTGGTATGACAGTGATTTTTTACGATGCGCGCGCATCGTAAAAATAACAGCATGAAGTTAGTTCTAGGTGGTATGAAAATTGATAACTATGTTCAAGTTGTATATTAAGAAGTATAACTTCTAACGCGTGTACATAAGTACACACAAGTTTTTTTTTTTGTTAGAATACAGATCAATTTCGTAAATAATACTTAGTGTTAGATTTTACAACAAGCCTCCTACTTATATTACTCACTTTTCTGATGCAAAATTCAAGACGAACATTAAAAGTACACTGATGCACATCAGTACACTTAAAAAGCATATGGAAGCTAAAAACGTATTTCATTCGGGGCTTTCCGTAAACAATTGCTGTCGCAGGAATTATTTCATCGCTACTTTATTTATCAGTAGATATTATATCTGTTTCGGAACAGATATATTTTACAATAAATAAAATGAGAGTATGACAGACGATCTAGCAAATATTGTTTTTGCCTTCTAAATAATACGACTCGATCAAAATCTGTCTAGCATCTACGCAGATTTTGCAGATTTTAGTTGAGTATGTTTTGCTGGACAGTATCGTTTAAACCGGAGTTAAAAACCCATTCAATTTATTTCACCAGATTTTCTTAGTTGGTGCGCATTGGATCTGGCAGTAGAATTAAAGGGCGACCGTCATTATACATATGACCTCCACTCTAATAATAACTATCTGAATGTCGATTACACTAACTCGTCCAGGAATGGTTGGCAGCACAATTTATGATGCACGTATACCGGTTATATTAACAGTTATCCATCAGATGAATTCTTATTTACCAACTTGAAGTATCAAAAAATGTAGATGCATATTTTTTAGGGCGTCAAATTTACTTAACATATTTAATATACCAACGCAATTGCCAAAATCGGATTACAATATTGCAGCTTCTCTGAAAATAAAACTTTGTATCACAAGGGATGCTGCGCTCCACTAGACAGGGGGTTATTAGCTAAATAAATTTGCTCACTCAATATGCTCGGTAACTCGATTTAATGGCGATAGAATTGATTCATTCAATTATGAGAAATTTTTAGTGCCCCACCGAGCGATAACTTTGTTTTAGGGGAGAGCGAATATGGAGAGGGATAGTTTTCTCACGTAAATCGTAGATACTGATTTATTGTTTTGTTTTATTTTGTTTGACGGGTTGCGAGTGGATGAAGTATGGTGAACTTTTGGATGTACACTTTCTAATGTTTTACGATCGGAAGTGGTGAGTGTACATAATGTGTAAAAGTGATATAGGCGGTAAGCGGAAAAATCTATCTATGTAGTGTATCAATATTATGCAATACTAATATCCTGGAACATTATTCACACACGGCCATCTGATCTCAAAATAAGCAGAGATTGTACTATGGAAACCAGATAACTAATAACTACATATACTACTTTTCTTTTGTAATTATATACTTATATAGATACTTGCACCCAGACCCGATCAGACCCTGGCAAACAGACATGTCCAAACATACAAATATCTGTCTTGGTTACGAATCCCCACGACCTGCGGCGTATAAGACAAGCATTTACCAACCACGCCGTCAATATAAAATAATACCAATGAATTATAAAGTATCATTTATTTGCTACGTAATAGAATGCAAATTATGAGCATCCTATGTGCATCTATCTATATATTATGAGCATCCTATCAATCACAAATTGTTAATTGTAGCAGAGAGACTATACTTATTATGACATATTAAATTGTAGGAGTGAGAGCGCAATCATAGGGCACTCTCCATTTGCTCACTGTCATAATGTGATATGACGACACTCCGACACCACCAAAGAGATATCAGTCCTGGCTTGTTTTGATCCAAGGTAGGCCAACGGTATAACTAAACAACGGCTTCATATTTTTACTTCAAAAAAAGAAGGAAGGTTTTCAGTTAGACATGGTATTTTCTAAATTTTTCCATGTATTTTCTGCCGATCAAAATCTATATATCACAAGAAGACACATATAACATTCACCTATTCATTAGTGTGATCCCAAACGCAACACTAGTACAATGTCGACTGCAAGATTGTAAATTAACTTATTAACTAAATTTATAATGCAATTAATGCGGTTTCATGACTGATATTCATCTATTCACAAAATACATAGGATTTTTTTGTGATTAACACCGTTTATACTTTTGTGACGTGTATGATTATACATAAAAAAGAAAAACCGAATTCATGTACGCAATTTTATGCTGCCAGAAACTAAAATGTGGACAGTTTATGAAAAGGGGAAGACATCGTAAACAACATCTGATCAAATCAGTGATGTTTTCAAGAAAGGCCAGTCCAGAAGTACCCTAAACCAGCGAGCATGTAAAGAATATATTCACAGTAAATTAGGCAAAAAGCTCTGCTTATCCCTCTGGGAAACAAGCGTGAGTCTAGGTATGTATGTATGGTATGAACAGTGTGCACAATCATTGTTTATTTCTTTTTTAAAAGACTCTTCCGCACTAGGTAATTAAATTAATAAATCGTGGGAGCCATTACAAACATGCAAATCACGGGTACAATCCCAAGCAGCAAAATTATCCTATAGTGCAGACGTTATAGGACTCCAGCACTTTTAATGTTCTCTTAAGGGTTCTAGTTTTTGCTGCATCGCTTATAATAGCAAGCATGGAGTTGGTTGGGCCTTATAGTATATCTCCTCCTATACATTAACTTATAATTACTTATAGGCCGAAATTAAAAGTCAAATATAAGCTTGGGTGACCTATAAAAGTATCGCGAGGGTGTAAACGCACTCAAGAGCAGATAAACTGGTAAGCTATGCTTATAACTACTAACAAGAAACATTATAGAACCACTATAAGTAAAGTACACCAATAAGAGTGATAAACAGAACTAAACACTCTGGATACTATTTGCATTTATTACTTGGTTTTATAAGGGTTTATAAATTTACTTTACAGAACAATTATCAGTAAAATGGAGCGGTTATATAGTGGTATATACCAATATCGTTATAATCTTAACACGCTTATAAAGGTTTAATATAATATACTTAGTATCCAAAACTATATCCGTGGTGTCCTGAACAAGAAAACATTGGTTTATAATGGTCTTGCAAATTCGGTTATAGTCTCAGTACGGATATTTTGATTTTGTTGAATCGTAGAAATATGAGAAGGTTCCGTACAAAATTGTTATTGTGAAAATTTAAGACAAAATGTTTATTTTAATGATTCTGCACGAAAAAACGTTTAATCGATAAAAGCAATTTTAAATGTACACTTGGAAGATTGTGTTAGTGAGGAACCTGTACAAGAAGATGAATGCGATATTGAAAACTATTCCAATTTTCAACTACATAGCGATCTTAGAAAATGGGCTGTAGAATACAATACGACATGCGGCATTCAATTTTTTATTAGAAATTTTGAATAAATGTATTTGTTTCAAATTCTTCAAGTTCTCTTAGATCTCTTATAACATGTCTACATCTACGTCTTAATGTACGAGTTTAATTCATTCTGAATCTCTCTTCGACACAGCACTCAGCACATGTTAGTTTGTATTTCATAAAGTGCATTTTGATTTGGTATGATGGTTATAATGTCTTCTTTGATTGACTTTACTTCATGTTGAAGTTGTGGAATTTGACCAACCTCGACAGGCTGTATTTGGTTATCCGTGTTGTAAAGAACGCAATTTTGAGCATTTAAACTGACATCTGACAGTGTTTCTTCTGCTTCTGTTATGACAAGTTGAGGGTTTTGCGCGACAAAAGAATATACAGGTAAAATTGCTGAACCGGATTGAATAGTAGCCGAGTTTTGTTGTAAATGAAGTGATCTTGTAGTATTTGAACGAGTATCTTCTCGAGAGACCGTTGGCATCTCACTAATTTGGTCTTGATCACGATTCTGTGAAATAATAAACCAAGTTAGCAAGGGAAAGCACAAAAATAGAAGTAGAAAATATTTCAAACAATTTTTAAAGCTCGAAAATCCCTTTTAGTTATAAAGCTATCGACGTCCAGAAACATTACCATTTTCACACCTGACACCTAAACAAAAATATGAAAATAAGACATCGGTACCTAAAAACAACATAGAGTAACATTACAATATTTGCGGAACTCTAATTCCAAACAATATGGCCAAGCAATAGTTCTGATATTTACCATTTTTAAACAAAGTACGCCTATAACGGTTTGTTAATGTATTTGGGAAGACCAAGTTTGTCAAGATGGCGACTTTTCGTTGTATGTCTTACTGAAACCAACATTATTTTAAAATTCAACTTAATGAAAACGTGAATTTCGAGGGGCGCTTAAAAATTTTGACAAAAAACTTATTACACTTCACCGAAAATATACCTGCGCCATGCACATTCAAACACGGCTTCACTTATTGTTAACTAACACCCTACTCTTATTCTAGATAATATTTATTATAAAAATATAATAACTTACCTTTATCAATATTAATTAATCTTTACAAATGTGCATAGCAACATTCACCAATTCACATCACTTTGTATGAGCTTGTAAGATATTCACTGTGTACGTTATTGTCGTGTTTGGTTCCATTTAGCGCTCATAGTTAGCTTTGCGAGAGCAAATAGTTCTACGTGGTCTAACTATAAGATTACTATTGGCGTGATTGGTTCCATTAAGCGCTGATAGTTGGCTACGCGGGAGAAAATAGTTTTACATAGTCCAACTATATGGCCGTTATTGGTCAAAATGGTATTCACCAAGTCTACTATAGATATTTAATTAGCTAAAATACGCCTATAAATTGGGCCCTTTTCCGTGGTTATAATTGCTTACTATTCCGTTATAGTCCTATGAAATGGTGGTTCCAGGACAATTACTAGACCACATTTTGCTGCTTGGGATGCTACCCAGATTCAGAACAAATATATATGGATCACACAAATAGTTGAAGAAGAAGAAGAAAAAATACTTTTATTCGACATATACAAGAAATTTAAACAAAACTAAGTACATATGGAAAACAAACAATAACATAGTAATAGACAGTACGCAATAGGTCTTGTATGTCCTGCCAAAAGGGTCACCATCTCATCCTATGATTGAACCCGAAGTACAAGGCTGCCGAGGTAGACTACTACTTCAAATGCGTCAAACGAGCAGTGATTTGGTTAGTATATAATGTACCAATGTAAAATTATAACCTCACATAAGTAAATAGCCAATCCCAAACACACGACCTCTACCCAATTTGCATGTCGCAGACCATACCTTACACCTACGCGTCCTAAATTTGACATGGATTTATGTGATACGTCACCGGCCACCGCCATTAGTGCTACTAATGCCCCCATTACCGGGAGGGGAGGCTCCCAGGCATCTGCCGCTTGTTTTACGTAATTTATGGGCCGACAAGGCTCAGCCACCCTGGTAAGGTGTAGGATTCTGGGATGCTGGAAGTGACATCATACCTTTTTGAAATAACAGTACATAATGAACAAATGCGTGCACCTATAGTTTACGGACTGCACGTATTTTATTCATTTTAACAAGAAAAAATTACGTTTACGCTCTACTTTGTGGACGATGACGATAGCTGAAAAGGGAATTATAGAAACATTCCGGCCTTATTGCTGGAAGTGATGTATTTATAAGTATAAAACAAAAGCCAAAATACTTTTAAAACTACTATTGACTATCACACTGTTCTTCTTTTAACAACAAAATTAAAAATTTAATTTACCCTTGATTTAAGGCTGGAAAGCAAGCTGTCTTTTGCAAGCACATATAGTATACTCGTGATCTGACCGACAATTTTCAGAGCATAGGTATAATATGTTTACTCTAAAACAGGAATTTATACATTGAATCATCCGGAGGTTCTTGAACTAGCACCCTGAAAAATCCTTTTGGAAAATGTACGTATTGGTACAAGGAGCTGGGTCGGAATCCACCGGACGATTAAATTTTAGATATCCCATTTCTGAAATGAAATGAAATATTTATTCAGCACTTCGGTATTAACATACACTTGTACTTGTCAAGGTCACAATGCAGTACATAAACAAAGTGGATAGTAAAAGTTACAAAAAAAAATTAATCTGTCAGTCCGTGCGGTTTGTTTTATCGCATATATTTTCTGAAATCCTTAAATAAATAACAATTTACTAATCTATTATTCTGAAATTTAGTTCTACTATATTAAAATTAAAGAATTGAAGACATTATATTTGCGCGTTGCATTGCGAATAATGCTATAAAATTTTAATTTTATATTTGTTTTGTATGTTAAAACTATTCTCAACCACATTTTTCATATATTTGAATAATAAATAGTAAAAGCTAGCACTCAAATTCGGTGTTCGTAAGTTTTCACACTTCCGCACAAACCTGCACTGAATGTTCGTGAACCTTTGATATAGGAGGTATCTCTTTGGAATCACGAATTATTTTGGGTGAAATAATCCAAATATTTAATCATAATAATGTTTCGTAAACTGGTTACCTATCTATTACGGTAATAATAATATTTTGCTTAGCCACATCCAATTCTCAAATTCAGCGTTCGCAAGATTTCACACTTCCGCACATACCTGTACTGCGTGTGCAGAGTGAAATATGTAGCGGCACGTCATCTGTGATCCTGTTATATCCGATTTTACTTCCTTTAACGTTACCATTCTGTTGATTTGCTAAGATTTTAAGAAAAAGGATCTAATTAACTTTCTTCCTTATCACATTATTCCGAAACAGCTCAATTTATTATCGATTTGACTAATATTTAGCCTAGCCACATTCAGCACTCATACTCGGCGTTCGCAAGATTTCAAACTTCCGCACATACCTGTACTGCGTGTTCAGAGTGAAATATGTAGCGGCACGCTACGTATGAACTTTTGTTATATCCGATGTTACCTCCTTAAACGTTACTATTCTGTTAATTTGCGAAGATTTTAAGAAAAAGGATCTAATTAACTTTCTTCCTCATCAAATTACTCAGTAACAGCTGGCTTTATTATTCATTTGGCTAATATTTTGCCTAGCCACATCCAGCACTCATACTCGGCGTTCACAAGATTTCACACTTCCGCACATACCTGTACTGCGTGTTCAGAGTGAAATATGTAGCGGCACGCCACGTGTGAACTTTTGATATATCCGATGTTACCTCCGTGTACGATGTAGCTCTTTGAAATTGGGAAGAATTTTGGCGGTTAGTGTAAGATTTGAATGCCGTCACAAGGGTATATTGGTTTCTTGCTATGTGAGAGTGCTTAATTTATTGATTGATATCTGATTAAAGAGGCTTTTAGAAAAAGTGTCACCACGTAGGAAAAGTTCCATTAGGAACTTAAAATTCATGGATGGAGTACCAAAATCAAGATAAATATATTTAACTGTTCTATACCACTCTATTTTCTCACAGTAAATAGAAATAGGTTTATTTTTATCCACATATTAACAATGTTCATTTTAGAAAGAAAGAAGAAAGAAAATGTTTTTATTGAACACATATGTACGCATTGAAATGAAGCTTTTTCAAATCTTATACTTACTTTTATACTATTATAACAAAACAGGCTTTTGGGAAAACTATTATGAAATAACACCGGGTTCTAACCTTTCTCTTAGGTTGCAACTTTTAATTGTTTTGGTCTTTTTGTGGTCCACATATTGACAAGTGACAGCATGTGTCTCGGTAACCTGGAATGACTAGTTAGATACACATATTAAATGAAGACACTTACAAAGATACTATATAAATTGTGCTTACTCCCAAATTCACTTAAATTAAGTACACTACTGAGATTTTTCATTCTTTAAAAAAGAGGCCGGCCTAGTTAAATAAGTGCCTGTTGTTTACTGTTGTGCCTGCGGGGGACGTTACAAACATATAACTCTCGAACATAAAGAACACCCATGTTCAAAACGACAATTTATGGATCACATATATAGTTACCCTGTGCGGGGTTCGAACTCGCAATATGAATGCGCTAAGGTAGTAGCATAACCACCATGACACTCGTGCAGTCACAATAAACAATCAAGAACTACATATAAAAGTTGTTCTCCCGCGAATTCATTGTCAACTATCCTCCAACGGGCAATCTAGAAACGGACTTAGGCATTTTATTTTTCAATTACAATTGTTAACGGCATAATCAGGAGATATCTCGCACAATCGCTGTGGGCTCGGCTAATCCAGATTTATAAGCACAGGGCCGGATTAAGGTGGCGTGAATTACACATTTATAGGCCATAAAGAGTGATCCAGTGGCGTGCGGTACCTGTCGCGGGTAGATATAGTTATGATGTGCACGCTGTGGCGTTGTACAGGCTGTTGTTTAGATTTTAAAGTTTATTCTTATACCTTTAAAATTACCTTAACAATAGTTATGGTGCTCCTGACCGAATTTCAGTTATGGTGACCAATTTCAACGAATAAGGATGACAAAGTGATCAAAGTGACTCCAAATACAAATATAAAACTTTTTTATTGTAGTCCATGGGTCAAAAGTTGTTACATCACAAATATTTATTATGTTCAGCTATGTCCAGCCATTTAGGCGTACAATATTTAGTTAATAACAATTTCTATACAATATCTTTAATTCAATTTAATACATGTCATTAAATTATTGAATAACCAATAATAATTTCTTATTTTAAAGTCAAGTACATTCATTCTTATCTTAGTTATAATACATATTTTACTTAGCCGAGTCATTCTTAAACGTGATTGAATTTATCGAGTCGAACATGCTACCATTATCGGGATATCGTTATATGTAATGATTTTCTCGACCAAACTTTACGAGTGTGTTAGCTACGACCAAAAATATATTTATTTAGAGCCAAAACTAAAACATGAATCAACGGTAGCGTCTGCGGCTCCTTAGGTGTTGCAAGTATCCATGTCGACGCTCGATGCGGCACTGACCTTCAGGTGACCCGCTTGCTCATTTGCCTCTCCAGCTTGGAAAAAACCTACCTTAAATAAAAATTACTCAGTGCAGTATTTTTAAGAGTAAAGGGGATATAATCGATTATGAGCTTGCTAATTGTATAGGTAACGTCAGTACGATAAATAAAAACAGAAATTGTTAACAATGGCCATCTTTATTCAAAATCTTAGAAACCGAGAATGCTAAGCAGTATATTATAAGCTTTTACAGATACTTTTTAGATCTATTTATCAATGTTAGACATACAAAATGTGAAATAATACCATATTTTGAATGTAATTAATACATTTACTACTAAAATGAACACGGAATCAATAAAAACAGCATAATTTATTTGAAAAGGGAGAAATATTTTAGAATAAACATTTTGAATATATTTCACTAACACCATGTATAAACGGCGACGGTAGTTAGCACTGGCGTGCGCGTCTTGTTGCGTACGAGTTATGTGGTCGCCCACGCGGCGCGTGTGCACTGCGCGGGCGCCTCGCTGCGTTCCGCATCCGTGGGTGCGAGCGTCCCATTCAATATACGTGTCAAGTGGCCATTAATTAAGTGTCAAACGATTACAATCCTAGAACGATAGTAATATGATATTTAGTCGGAGACATATTAGGGGTACATGGAAACTTTATGCCTACATGTATAGTTACTGTCAGTAGATTATGATGTTATACTAATATATAATTGTAATAGCAGCTGACAAAACGTTTATCATCCATTATTATCAGACACTGGGATTGGAATTTAATGTTGAATACATAAATGTCAAGACATAAATCTTACATTATCAAATAAACTAAAGACCTAGAAGGAACATACAATAAAACATCTTAAACTCCCAAAAGCTTTAAATCATTTAACAATTGAAATAAAAATTTAATAACAACTTACCCCAAACTATAAATAACATCGTGCAAGGCAATCTGGCTTGCAAATAAACCACAGTCTAAGTGGGGCTAAAACGTACTCGGATGTTCAAATGTTGACGCCATTCCTTGTGCTCTAGTAGGGATTTGCAACCCATCGAGGGGCTAAAACATAATGTAAATAGGTAGTCGGTAATCGTTATATAATTAGAAATGGCTTGCACTGTTATGACGTACTATTTTAATTGAAATGACACAAATGTCTTAGTTAAACTGCCTTGCATTTAACGCATATCTATGTGTCTCTAAAATCTAAATTTGTAAAGGTGCGGTTTACCTTAAATGTCGTATCGTTATGATGTTTTGAGGTGGATTTTATTTCCATATCTCCGTGGAACATCCGTGGGAGGGAAGCCAAGTAGCACGATTCTCTGCTAAGGAAAAAATAAAGAAGCAAAAATGACAAGACGTTATTTGCATCCCGCTAATGGCCGCTGCTCTCGTAATGCGGGGGTAGATGAACAAATATTGCTTTATCCAGACGAGGTACAATTTATTCCAAACTCGCTTTATTCACCATTCCAACGCCAGAAGTCGGGAGGGAAGTCGAAAAATGGTGGCATTTGGATTTTTAAGTGATTCGCAAATCATTCCGCTTAATCAAATGACCTTATTTGTTTGCGGATTTTCCTTGTTTTTTTGTCTGTAAAGGTAATCTTTTGGGATGATTTATTCTAAAGGTTTAGAAGACGCTATAAAACATACACGAGAGGTGATTTTAAAGGTGGCGCTGCATCAAAATGTCGTAGCAAACACTTTAGGCTCTTATCGGCGAGGGGGAGAGAGGTCACGAAAATGGCCTTATCTAAATAGCGTGACCGCGCGATACCCGCTCCTCACCTGCTGACTTTATGCCTTTCCCGGGGAAGTCTGGCGCCGCATACAAACGAGTTCAACCCTCGCTTCGGACCATCCAAATGTCGTAAACTTTTGACGTGGAAACATATAACGGTTTTTACATGAAAAAATTGTTCCAAGCGTCGTATTATACTACGAATTATACGAAAAATGCAAATTAAAATAACTCTCAAATCCCAACTCAACCGTGTCGGAGCTTAATCCGCGAAGTGACAACGGCATTCTGACGAGGCGCCGGAGCTGGGAATTATTAAAACGAACGCCAACTTTTTCACTAAGCCCGTCGCAAAGCCGTTTCAATTGCGCTGCGCTGAAGATAATTCCAACTGACGTCATCTTTTTTTCAAATTCTCGACTCGGCTACGTTCTCTGTGCAGCAATTATAACATTTCCACCGACTGGGAAAACAGAAACACGTGGGAGAGAGCGCGTCGAATCGTACCGTTCGTAATATAAATTTAGATGGAAATTTAATGATGCATTCACAAAGGGCGCTCATAAAGTCGGTTGCGAGATATTTTTTACGAGGATCTCGCGAACTATTGCGCGCTTAACGACTCCGAAGCAAGATCGCCCTCCGCTTTAATGAGCGCCCGATAAACGTGTTAACTGCCGCGACCTTATTTTTATGCCGATGTAAATTTGCTGAAAAACGTATTCATTATTCCGATTGCGGGCTAACGGCAACATTATATGGCATTAAATTTGCAGCAGCGAGTCGTCCTAGAAACTGGTCTAGGTGAAATAATAGTTACGGCGAACGTCGCTTTGAAGGCATGCTAAGGTAGACCGTGCCATGTTTAATATATGAGGGCAGGCGACGCAGCGTTGGTAAACACGGCCCAACCTTCGCTCATGTTGGCCACTGTTTGTTCACCGTTCTAGTCTCAAGAGAAAATATGTTTGCTTTGCATACCTACCCATAGCTTGCTCAGAGGCAGAGCGCGCCTGTTTTCCTTGACATGTTTTCTCTGAAGCTCTACAAATAGACGTCTAAAACTTACTAGAATTATGCGGGAAGTGGAGATTTTCATCAAATTTTTTAAGACATTTTCCTTTGCTGGATTTAGGTTGTGTAAAATTTAACTTAGAGTCGGAAGTGGTTTATTAAAACTAAAAATTTTGATGTAAATTTACGTTTCTAACTTACTGTCAGTCTGGTCCTTGCTTAGCTCTTCATACAACGCATAACATTGCTATCTTATGGAGCAGGAGCTTTAATTTGATTTGATGTAAAATAACAATATTAATTTGACATAAATAGTTCGGTGTCGTAACGAACTTTGTACGTTGGATCTTTACCGCAAATAGTTAAAATCACGATCGATATTAAAAATCATAACCCAATGTTTGTTGAAGTGCTGAGCTCCTGAGGCTACTCTTAGGCCGCAGAATTCCACTTAACAAACGTATAAATAATATTCAAGGCGAGGGTACATTCGAGGGTTCGTATAGAGGGTAGTTTGACGGCGTAACGAATCGAAAAACCAAATCATCGAGTGGCACCCCTACTGTACACCGCTACATGATAGTTTACAACTGATGGCATTGAGTTGCTATTGGTTTTACACTTTTTGTCTATTAATGAAAGTAAAGTTTAGTGTTGGACTAAACTGACCTACTTAACAAAACCTTCTAAAAGCAGGATGTGAACTTAATTCTTAAATTGTCATTTATTTGATTTTTCGTGCCAGTTTGTGTATGTCTGATTTTTCAAATATTCTATCTATAACTTTTTGATCTGAATGACGTCTGAAACAATTTTGTGTTTAACGTAGCATGTATTTACTGAGAATAAATATAACTATAATAGTCTATCTAATCGAGTTGTAAAAATTTACTGTTCAAAAATCATTTACACTGTATTAGACTACTGCACATATTTCTTTAGTATAAATTGTTTAGGGTTGCCCTCAGCGGTCTGTCGAGAGTGCTCCTCGTAGTTTTTTATATATTCTAATTTTAATTTCATATCGGGTGCTAATGGCGGGCTGCAGCCCTGCGTGCCGAATCGAGCCGAATATATTCATGACGTTATAAAACTTAATGTAGCGTATGAACTAATATTGTCTTATTCAATATTTAACTTTCATATATAAATTTGGGCAATTTATGCGATCCATATTTTATTTATAAATGTTTCACGTTGAGAAAAATCAACGATATTGATTATAGATAGGTTTGCTGCAATTAAATAATAGTTAATGGATTTGAATAATAAATTTTGCGGTATTTGAATTGGTCAAAGTATGTTTATGGTTGATACTTGAAGGTTGAAGTAATCACTTAACCTCAAAGTCTTTAGATATTTTTTCAACGACTGATTGAATATTGGTTTACCCTTTAAAGATCCGTTATTGTATGGCATTGTAGGCAATACCATACAATAACATATGATACCATGGGTTTCAAAGATCTAACTTTAATTTTAAATGCTTATTTAAAAAAAAATTAGGGTTAAATATTTAAAACAATTTACTATTATAATGGCATATAAAAATATAAATATTTCTTATCCTTCGTTTATTAATAAAAAATAATAATAATATTAGTGGTAACAGATTAATGCCTTGAAAATTAGAAAAAAAAGTTAGTAGCTAGAGCACCTCATTTACAAGAAAAGATTCTATATTCAAAATCTATAAAGATCGGCGAGGATTGTAGATTTTGAATAAAGAATCTTGTTGTTATAAATATTTACGAGTAATTTTAAGGTCCCTTGAAGTTTGTTTTGACACAGTTAACGCTTAAAAAATACGTAGGTAGGACAAAAGAGACAGTATAAGTACCTAGGTGCATACCGTAGGATCTGTTTTTAACATGTACAGACGCCAGCACATCAAGCTACCCCAATCTGTCAAATTGCCCAATTGAAAGGGGACCTTATACTTTTGTAATAAAGTTGAAATTCTATAAATGAAATTTCACAGATTGAAGTAGCTGGATGTGCTGGCGTCTGTCGTGTGGCGTCATGTGTGCTTTAAATATTATTATTAGAATTAAGTTTATTTTTAATACGCGTTACTTGTTAACTTATTATTGCCATATGACATTATTTTGTGGCGCGATCGGAAGATCGGCGTTACAGTAAGTTTACCTCGCTTGTACGGATAATTATGCATACTTCCAAATGAACACCTATGTAAACTAAGTTGTACTTGTAATCTGTTGTTGGACTTGTAATATCTGTGCTTGTTGGGAATATATCTCGAGAGATATCTCGGGACAATGTCACACAGATCATCCTAGCCTACTATATACATACTTATATAGATTGATAAATACTTATATACATAGAAAACATCCATGACTCAGAAACAAATATTCGTTCTCATCACACAAATATTTGCACTTACCGGGATTCGAACCCAGGACCACCAACTTTGTAGGCAGGAGCACTACCAACTAGGCTACGTTTACCGTCTGATTAAAGCGATTCTGTATTTTTCTTTTTACGTCTGGAAAGTTCCCTTCACGTAAAATATGTAAATGGATTATGGTAGAATACGTAGATAATTTTAACAATACTTTCTTTCCATTCATAAGAACGCACACTCTTCTACTCGACGTGTATCCCACACGTCACGTCGGCTTCCTTCTACAACATCACCGCGCTCAGGTCTGACATTGTGGCGTACGGGTTCTCCTGTTTAAATAAGTAAGTACAATCAAGAGGATTGAATACTTCATTGACGACTTTTACATTTGTTTTCCATACTGAACTATTAGAATCTTGATATTAGAAAAATAGCGATAAGGGTTATCGCTTGCATCATGCAAGGTCACTTTTAAAACATTAGGTACCTATTAACTTTCACATGTGTATACGATACACATGTGAAAGTTAATAGGTAAACGCAGTTAAAACGACGTTAGCCCGATACTGTTTCAAACAACCTTTAAGCCGTCACCCCTTATGTACTCAACAAACAGTGGCGAAGTCAAATCAGCACAGAGTTAATCCGTTTAGGTGCGCGAACCCACTTGATTAAGTTTAATTTATTTTAAAAATCAGCGCGAGCTCGGTGCCTCCGGCCTTGCGTCCCTTCGAAATACATTATTCAGTGTTTTAGAATAATTTTCAAATTCGATTACATAGGGCCGACCCTCGGTAAGTGGGTGGGCCGGGCGGCAGAGCGGCGGGTGTATTTAGCCAACACGGGGGTCTCGCCGCGTGCGATTCTGATTTGAATATGCGCCGCACGTGGCGTCCCGCGCCCCCGGGACCGCGCCGATCATATTTCAAACGTCACCGGCGATGTCTCACTCAGATACTATCGGCCGATAAACGACGAGATACCACCGGCAAGGGTGGAATAGTTCGCCCGCTCCGCTCCGCCAGCTATTTTTTACTCCGCGATTATCGCCTGCAGTTGACACCTAAATATTACTTTTCGCTCAGAGCACTCGTATAAGCTTGTCGCCCTGTGTTCGCTATACAGGCATTTTGCGGTTAGGTGCCGCTAGCGAAAGCACTTGAAGTTTATTGGCATGACATATTTTGTAGAGAATTTTCCGCGTGTTATAATAACGCCAGTGTTAGATTGAAAACATTCCACTTGTACGTACAATTTGCACACGGTGAGCATAAATGCCGCTTATATTCTAGTGCCTACTTATGTGAAAGCTCAAAAAACGTTTTTGTACTTCCGATATTTTCTATTACGAAATGTGAATATTTAAATTCAAATTGTAAAATGAAATGGTAAAGTTCTCATGGGTAGGTAGTAGCATATAATCGGTGGGAGTGTTCGCACGAGCGACGCGTGCGCGGGCGACGCTCTGCGTGGTCGGCACGTGCTTTCTGCCACTCCATTACCGCACATCGTACATCTGATGATCATATATTAAAACATTACTTAAATAACAGAAAAGACTGCTGTTTTTGCCTACATGGTGTATAACGATCCGATGCTCATACTTAACACCGAATAAGCAGAACATTCGATTCTGTCTTCCTATCTAAGAAAAGAGTTAAAATTATGCTTACTCGTTTTTACAAATAAGTTATCTGGTTGCAACTGATGAGATTGTTTACTTATGAGATTTCATTATAAATCTACTGGGTATTAAGCACTAAGTTTAATAATTCAAGCAGATTTATCCTTAATTTCAACAATGGTATTTCTCGTTTTCCCAAAGCAACACCTCAAAATAAACTCAACCAAAGCAAACTATATTTATTGTCCGATGAAGCAGTGAGCCTCCTAAAAACCAAATCTATTATTTTATTCTTTGACCAACATCAGAGAAGCATTTACGAGATTGCATTTGAAAGGACAAGCAAATCGTCGGGTAATCCGCTACTTGTGTCGCAAAATCAAGATATGAACGAATTAATTTTGGTTGCATGCCGTCGAGGTTGGCTAGACTATACCATCGTAATTGAAAACGAAGACTTAGAGTGACAGATGTAAACTGTTGATTAAAATAATCTGGCTTTTTGGACTTGATTACCGATAAAGGCATTAATATTCTAGTTGAAATTCTACCTTTCTAATTTTAATATAAGGTGTAAGATGTTCATAAAACGGTGTATTATGACAAATCGAATATAAGTTAAGATACCATTAAAAATGGAATGTCTAAATACTCGAACGTGGATAATATCGAATAAAAAATAATTCGAAAATGAACTATAAGTTATAGTGTTCGATCGATTATTATTCGATCATTTGGCATTCGATTTGGCATAGTACGCTCCTATAATTGTGAACTATAAAATAAACAAGTTACGAAAGTTTACTAAGTAACCTGCTCTACTGACTAGTAACCTTTTCTTTATTGAGATACTTAAACTATTCCTTCTGAAACCTTGCCATTTTCATCGTTATAATTAAATCTATTTTCAAATTCTGTACGTAAATTGTACACTATTAGATTGGCCTGTTCTCATATGCCTAATTTAGATATTTAATGTATATTACCTTTACGTAACTCTATAATGGTTATCGATATTAGTTATTTTATCTATATGTAGTTATAAAACATAGTCGGGTTATTTACACTATTTATAAGCCAAGAACGGATGGACCGATAAAAAAATGGTTGGATCTGCCTCCACCACAAACAGCAGAAAAACTATCAAAACGTATCACGCAATAATAATTTAGAAATATAATTCATTATCTCATAAACATTGTGCGCAAGTCCTTTTTTATCATTTCTGGATTTATAATTGGATGCGATATTGTGTTGTGATTGGTTCTTTTTTTTCTGGGCAGTATATAGACTGCTGGGACAGCTAGTCTAGCTAACCAATTTCTTTTATCAGAAGGGATTTAATTCATTTATTCATGGTCACAAAATGCATTGTTACTCTCAATAACTGTCACTGGGTCACTTAATGCGCATAGACTAAACTAAAACGAGGTCGCAGGTGTGATTTTTCGAGACGCGAGAGACTTCACAAACATGCAATTCACGGACAAAAAGAACACCAAGACTGAAAAAAACCGGCCAAGTGCGAGTCAGACTCGCGCACGAAGGGTTCCGTACCATTATCTATAAAAACGAGAAAAAACATCACGTTTGTTGCATGAGGCTCCCATGCAACAAAAGTGATGTTTTTTCCCTTAAATATTTAGTTTATTTTTGTTTTAGTATTTGTTGTTATAGCGGCAACAGAAATACATCATCTGTGAAAATTTCAACAGTCTAACTATCACGGTTCATGAGATACAGCCTGGTGACAAACGGACAGGCAGACCGACAGACAGCGTCATAGTAATAGGGTCCCGTTTTACCCTTTGAGTACGGAACCCTAAAAACTATATATGGGTTACAAGAATAATTCTCCTATACGATCGAAAATGAAACACGAGGGCGCTGAGGTAGCAGCAAGGCGGGCAACTTAAGCATAAGCTCCCTAGAAACTACGCGCTTAAAAATATGTAAGCAGACTATAAGTAGGTAGTTTCATTCAATGGTTTCCTCTCCCAGATTAAATACGTTCTCAAAAGATCTAACGACACATAATGCCAAATAAAAAGGGGAATTACTTCTCTTATTCGGAATATTTCCCAGAGACAAGATGTAGTTTTGGTCGAATGCACTGCGCCCCTGGTCCCGTAGGATGTGCGAGTGAGCGGCCGCCCCTTAACCGAATATGCGTAACTTTATGGGTTTTAACAGAGATTGAGTTGGCTCTTTTTTAAGCCGTGGGTTTTGTTGCTGTATTATATGAGGGGTCTTTATTCGACCAGTACCACAGTTTCTTTTCAAGATATAATTTGCATACCATTCTCAAAAAAAATACATTATAAGGTTTCAACTTACAATAAGCTTCATATGTAATTAGGCTTCTAGTCATGTTTTGCTTTAAATAAATAAAAATAAATACATAAATTAAGGGTTTTATTCACGTAGACTTTAAAAAAGCGCTTTTAAATAGTCATAACATGTTTGTAGTAATATAGTTGTATACATTATTATTTCTAGTTACATAGATATTTAGGTACACGGGTTGTATGAAAACTATTATAAAATTTATTTTATAATAGCAATGATATTTAGCTAGCTTGTATTAAGTTATTGTCAAAGAGATTATGTTTAAGTTTAATTATCATAATTTATAGATTTAGCTATATTTTTACTACATATTGTCTGAATATTATTATTTATAATTATATTATTTATTAATTTCGCAGCCTGTATGTTCAACTGTGTTATTAAATGTGAAATTAGAATATTATTGTCTTAGACACTAAGCCTATTTATGTATAAATTTCAATATATAAAAATAACTATGCATATTATTTTATTTCTTACTATTTCGTCTACGCGTAGCATACACCCTTCGTGTGTTGGGATTCAGTGTAAAATTTGTTGGTAAACGACTTAGTATTTTTCTGTATAAAGTATAGACATATAATACTACAATTGTATTATTCATACACATTATTAAAATCTACAACCGTTTAAATATAATATTACCAATAAACGAAAGTAAATTTATTCATTCAATTACATTGTTATCGATAACAAACCAAATGAAGAGACAACTCAAAAATGCAAAGAAATTCAATAACCGTCCACGATTCTTTAGATTGTCACCCCAATAGAGGGAATTCTTATGAAACTTAAAAATGCATTCTAAAAAGTTGAAAATGTTCTTATATTTGGCATATTAAGGGTTTTTTTCCAATGGCTATTCATTTGCCAGTGTAAGTATACCCCAGGCTGTACAAATCCCCGAGATTGAGTGCGGGACACCGCGCGGAGAGGATTCGATTATTTATTACTCGAGTTTCGATCTCGATACACCACTCGATGCATCGCGGGGAGCTGCATTACACCGCGCAGAGTGGCGTTCAGTGGCATTCAAATCGATTTGTTGACGGATCAATCGAGACACTTATAGAAGTATTATTATATATTATTTAATGTTGTTATTACAGTTATGTAATTTTAGATTAAAAGTAAATTAAATATAAATGAAAAGTTTCGTGAAATATATCGATGCGTGTATATTTAGGATAGCATACAAAAAAACATGATTTTATTTTTTATTTATTTGTTAAGAAATAAAGTTTTATTATAATATAGAGTTTAGTTACATTTTAATTAGCACGGCATCATGTAAAGATCATGTATTTAAATATATGGCTGTTTAGTCTTGTTTGCCTTATTATGTATACTTACTTGTATTAAAACGTGTACCAGGGACCCCATGTGTCAGAAACGAATTTCCTTACGGTGTTTCTTCAAATCTGATTGTAATTCCATATGCTGATTTAGAATGTTTATAATTGTATATTTTATTTGCACGTGTTCAGTATAGAGGTTACACAACCAGCCGCTCACATTGCTTGTCTGCTCGAATTTTAATACTTGCAGGCATATTAGTTACAATAGAAAGAGACAGAGTGAAAATAAAATTGATTATATGAATTTGTTAATTTCTTTGAACGTTGGTTAGTCTGGTGTCAACTTAACAATTGTTGTCTCCTGTAGCTGGGATTACTTACACCCCACCAATGAACGTAGACATTTAGAGATTAAACTACTTTTGCGGCCATCCATCCATAGCGCATAGATACTTAACCTCGTCGATCGTATAGGGATCAGTGAGGGAAAACGAATCCATCCGGACTATTTATTGCTCCATAAGTGTTCTGGGCGACTCTATGCCCGCCTGTAGGCCTTCTACGCCGCAAACCAGCTCCTTTCAACGAGCAGTTCGTCTTTCGAACACCATCAACAACTTGGTGAAATTTTAGTTGTGGTTTGAAAGTTGAGTGTCATTTACTCGATGGCTTGAGACCTCACTTGCCTCTGTCCTGTCAATCAGTTGCAACTTCAAATATGACACCTCCTGACGTCATATTAAAAAAAATGGAAGACTATGACTATACGTATTTACTGACGACGTTCAAAATGAATTACGCACCATTATTTTAATCCTCGACCGCCGAAAATTATTGTGCACTTCGCCCCTCCAATACTGATCCCGATTTCTGTCTTCTCACATATGTTGCGTAGAATTTATTATTTTATTATGTTTTTATTTACTCGCGTTCAGAGACGAGTGTTTAAGTCGACGTTTATGATATTCTCTTGTGGTTTGTTGAGGGGAATGATGCACTATTGTTTTATTTTCACCCTCGTTTTGATGGGTTATGATGAACTATGCAGTGAGTTATTATTAGACGAAAATGTCAATGACATTTATTTAAGGATTTGGGCGAGTGTTGCTAGTAGTTTAACACACTAAAAATTTTTTTGATTATGCGTCAAATCTTCGTTAGCAATGTTCATGTTACTGACATTAAATCGATTCAGGAAATCCTACAGATGGGACGTGAAGTCGACACTTTTATTCTTAAACCAATTTAAGATATGGTCACCAAGAGGTTGCCCGGAAACCACCGTGAATCTAAGTCGAATTTAAAAATAAAATAAAAAAAACTTGAGAGGTGTCAAGGGACACCCGGATGGAAGGAAGTTATTTCTTATTATTTATTATGTACAAAAAACCTGTATATACACTCAACAAAAATAATCGTCGCGACACCACACTGTTCAATACGAAATAGAAATGAAAATATCTGGCTTGCTTCTATAAGAGAGAGTCAGAGAAACATGCGCACGCCGCACAGCTGCAAAAAAGTGTCGCGACAACCTTTCGTAAGAATTTTTTCCGTCTAGCCCTCTTTCACAACGCGCAATAAGGAACTTCGTTCCAAAAAATAATCGGGCTACTTTGTTTCTAATTAACTGTAAATTATAATGTCTTTATGGCATGTGGAAATATTTGTACCTGCAATACTATCGGAAGTTTTATGCAATATTTTAAAATCGTACCCTATTGTTGGGTTTGTAGCAGATAAAAAAAGATGAAAACAGTCTGAAGTGTAGGCAAAACGCAATGATCCGTGCCTCTCGCGATATTATTTCTGCCGGGCACAAAGCGAGTCCCGCGACCCATCAAATCATTGCAGCTCAACCCTAGAAAAAAAATTGAATTCTATATTCAAATTTAAACTTTGAACGTAAATTGACTGTTGTTATCGAATATAGAACACAATGACATTTTAAAACCATAAGAAGTAGTATCATATTCAGTTGAGCATTTACCTTATTCAATGTTCCAAACAAATTTTGCTGCGAAAAGGAGTGTCTCAAATTTTATTCCAATTATATATCCATAGTAAGTCAACATTATTAGGTTGATGATACTAAATTACTTTAAACATATATCATTATCATGATATATGCATTACTTCATGTGTTGTTTGAAATAAATGTATTACGTCGGTTAAGGTAAGTATATATTTATATACCTATGCATGAGCTCAATTTGTATCAACAAAATGCCCCATTTGAATCCATAGAAAATAAACATTATAATATACTTGAATTTTATAAGCTTAGTGCAAATTGCTACTCCATATCCAATCCACGCCACAGTATCTTACCAATTACATAAACCAGCACCTAGTTAAATTACAAATTTTATGAATTTATTAAAATATAGATGTATTCGTCTGCCAGTGTCACGGTCTCATAACATCCATTGTTTGAGATTGACATCGCCATGTATTTGAGCAGCGCAGCAGGACATCTCAAGGGGTTATTGAAAAACTAGAACCATGGGCCGCCTTGTTTCACCGCAAGGGAGAGGGTGTGATCGTGTTTTCAATAATATTGTATTACTTTGTATGTACGAGAGAAATATTTGGGAAATGTTTACAAAAAGTATTTGATTCTGTTTTCACTGTTACTTGTTCTTATTTACATGGACTTAGCGTTGAGTCCTTAGATTAGAATACCGTATGTCAAAAATCAACGCCTTAGGTTTATTAGAATAATTTAAAAAAATGTATTCTGGCCAACGGTGGGTCAGGGGATTGGAAAGATAATTACTGTTTGCAAAGGACCCTTTACGTCGACAGCGACAATTGGAGCCACAATGAGATCATGGAACATACTTATACGCACTAAGAGTCCCAACGATAAGCACTGCGCGAGGGTTTAAACGTGGCGCACTTACGGAGTCCCCGCTGTACTGTACTGTGCAAGAGTCCCGGCGTATACATATCCCTTCTCACTTGCACTGAACACTTGGCAATGTTTTGTGTTCCATTGATGATTTTTAGTTTTTCCTTTTGATTTGCTTTCGATTTCACTTGAGTCAACACACATCGTTCAGTTTCGGTGTACTGCTTGTATACCCCTAAGTTGATCCAAATTTCAAACATTTCGAAAGTTTTTCTTTTCTTTCTAGAACCTTCACTAATATTCTAGATCAATTGAAATACTTCTGTCTTTGTATTCACCTATCTCTTTTTTTTCTATCAGGAGATGTGCACAATACCTTTCTTTTCATTCTAGAACCATCTAATATCAAATTGCGAATTTTCTGTCTTTTCCGTCAGTGATCCTTTATATTTTGTTTTAGTATTAACTAGAACAATCTCGAAATGTTACAAAAGTCACCAAAAAGGTAGTAGGTAGATAAGCCAGTACCAATAAGTGACTGGTACTGGGGTTCGAACCCTGAACGTGATATTATGAAAATCTTGTTCGATATTATTACCTATTAGTATGATATCGTTAACGGAGTAGGTACTAATCCTGTACACAATATTTTAACATTAAATCTCAATTACACAGTACATTACATTTAAACAAAAGCTCTACATTCCGCAGCACTGACGGGATTGAACTATACATAGAAGTTTTATGCTACTATAATGCTACTCAGCGTAGTGTTACCTAACAGCGTAGTCTCATTGTAATAGCGATAGCTACGGTGCGTAGCACTACGCCCGAGTAGAACTACGCTTTTCAACGGTGTAGTAAGTATCAGTAGTATCAATCTACTGGATTTCAGTAGACACACACACACACTACTTAGCACCAAAAGGCACCCTTATTATACGTTGCTTAGTACTAATATTAATCTGCTGGCCTAGCTTAAACTGAAAAATATGTTTTATTTTTCGCTAATACCTACGTCTAAAAGGTCTGCCAATAACCCTATGTAGGGTGGCAATGGTTTCTATAGATAATAGAATATGTCACGACGGGACGCTAATAGATGAAGCCTTATTTGAATATTGTTCCCGATTGGCGGGGGGTTGCAATTTAAACCGAATGCAGGTACGAACGAAATCAATTAAAATAATTTCATGTTCCTAGGGATATTGGTTGCATTGTGATGTAAAAGCCAATTTAGAAGAAATAATGTCCTTATTTAAACTTTTTTTTAACCGACTTTAATAGAAGCTAGTTATCAATTCTACTGCGTATTTTATTATTTTTGTATGTGTTATGTAATTTCTCCATTGTTTGTGAATCGGTTTGTAATTCTTTTGGTGTATGCCATAATGAAATGTGCCATATAAATTACTTGTTACGAAGATAACTTGCGATGCAGAATAACCGATGCCTATTAGTATAGACCTGCTTTCTTTTTTCCTTTTGGAGCTTTTAAATGTCATATATGGTGACATTAAAACCTTAACATTGTTGACACAAGTTGTAGTTTTACAAGAAACCTTATGTCAGTGAAATTTCAGAATATTGAGTTGGTTGCATTGTTCATCATAATTAATTCACTCAAACAAAAATTTTACTCGACTGGGTTATGTAATTATTGTTAATAAAATCAACAGACTCTAGTCAACAGATACACCACTATAAAAAGTAAAGAATATTCACATCACAATATTTTTTATTTCTAACATTTTGTTTAACTAATCGCATTGCAAAAGTAAAGCGACGTACACACGGGGTCACGCTATCGCCGTTCTAGTTCATTAGGCGGGCGGCTGCGCGGTCTCTATCGCAGAGCCACTCATTTTTCACGCAACCTGCTCGTGTGCACTAGCTTTATTTTTAATATAAATATTTTGAATAAACATGGTTTTAGGTAATAAAAGTCCATTTTATAAATGGGGCAGCGGGATTATTATTCGATCAACATAAAGCAAGATTAGGTTTTTATTATTACTTTTTAAATTTTAGTAAGAAACTCCTTGAGGGATGGTCTTTCATTTTGATAACATTATATAGTTACTTATTTGTGACACGTTATATCTTCAATTAATAACCACATTCTAGCTATATTTGTATTTTAGGAGTATTATAGGGGTGTACTTAAATCCTTTAAATATTCAAAAGTTTGTTCTCCTTAATCTAGTCCTGTGTGACAGTGGGGTAATAAATTGTAAAGATGGCACCATAACATGTGTTGGAATGGATTAGTTTTATAACTTTCATTACTCCTAATGGAAAGAAAAGTACTTGAGCGGAGACCAATAACCAGAAGACGCAGTGTGAGCAGGCCCCCTGCTATATGGACCGATGATCTTGTGAAGATCACTGGAAGCCGCCTGAAGCGGGTAGCATAAGATCAGCAATAGTGGAAAAATTTTGGGGAGGTATTTGTCCAGCAAGGGAAATATTTTGGCTAATATGATAATAATTAAAGGTTCTTTCACAAAATGGAGTAATGATCTTGGGAGGGTCGCTTGAAACCGCTAGATGCAGGTACTGCAAAAATGTTAATAGAGATCTTTGAGGAAGGCTCTTGTCCAGCTGTGCACGTCTTTCGGCTGATATGATGATGTTTAAGAAGGTTTTTTTTGTCTATGACTAGCTTGACTGGGGAAGTACCTTCATCTTACCGTATTATATACCTAATCGATTTATAGTTTTTGAGGGACGTTTTGTGCAACTGTCGCTCTACAATAATATGCGAAGATGCAGGACTCTTGCCGAGAATCAAAGAGGTCATTTCATCGATACGAATGCAAACAAGGGGTCAAGAAGGACGCTGGTGATCGCGATGCGTTCGCGGTCGGACTCTCAGTGTAGTGTGATATATCGGTTTGTTTGTAACGCGAGTCTCTGATCTACCGTTGAAAGTATACCATGTTTTACAAATTAATTTACGATGCTACTTAAATATTGCGAATGATTTTTTTGAATAAAATAAAAAAGGTTTTTATTCACGTAGACTTTAAAAAAGCGCTTGTAAATTGTCAGAACATGTTTGTAGTAATATATAATTATTTCTAGGTACATAGATATTTAGGTACACGGATTCTAGGATAAAAATTACAATAAGGTTTATTCTATAACGATATTTAGTTAGCTTAAATTAAGTTATTGTCAGGGATCATGTGTAGGTTTAATTATCTAAATTTTAAATGTAAGTTATATTTTTACTACATATTGTCTGAATGGTTCTGTCTATTGTCTTACTTGACTACAAATGGATTAAACTATTGCAACTTGCCATCTTAGTTGTCACTACACAACGTAACTGAATCCGAAAATCTATTTGACTATATACTATTCCAGTACAAAAAATCACCATACTGAAAAACAAAAATAATAATGGCAAATAAAAATACATTTTTACATTTTCGCATTCTAATCTAGAACCTTCCGCCAAAACATTTGTAGGTACAAAGCGGCACAAGTAATTTGCGAGTAAGTAATAGCTGATTGATGAAATGGAAATAAATGAGTGGCGGACAGGGAAAAAGATGTCAAAATCCAAGCGCACATGAGCCAATAAGCCAAATTGAAATGCCTCCATGTTATAGGAGTCTTTCAGAGTAATTGGTTGACGGGCTTTCCTGCGATTAGTGATGTTGCGATGCGATCTATCTTGGCGATTGCAAGTCATTTTTAAAACCTTACAACGAAAATGATTCCTCTTAGTACGGAGACTTCTTTTTTTTCAAATAAAAAAGTATTTTAATCACGTAGACTTTAAAAAAGCACTTGTAAATAGTCAGAACATGTTTGTAGTAATATAGTTAACTAAAAATAATTATTTCTATGTACATATAGATATTTAAGAACACGGATTGTATGAAAACATTATTTTATGATTTTAACTTTCTAACTTGTTTCTCCTTTTCTTTCGTTCTGATCAAACTCTTGAATTGAAGGAAGTTGCAGCGACTTCCAGGAACGTGGCTGGCTTTCATCGCAAAAAAAATAATGAGCGCCACTTTTTTTCTTGGCTGTATTATCTGCTGAAGCAGTGTAAGAATCCTAGGCTATCTGTAAATAACAGGCTATAAAATGTGAGACTGGTTTTCCTGAATTGCTGGAGTTCCAGTGGTGGGTATGAGAGATGGGCCAAGCACCCAATATTAGTTTGGAGCTTGTTTTTCAGTTTCCCTAGGTTAACTTTATAATATTTAGGTATAATTTAAAAATATCTATTTCTCATAAGAACTTTTAATTTGCAATGAGATCGCGTGAGGTACATGATAGTTAGTAATAAATCTGACACAAGTCGTAAAAATATGATAAATTAATTAATTCAAATTACGTTTTAAAGTCAAAATACGTAAAGTTAAAAAACTAAATAAATACAATGAATATTTTTATATGACAATAATTAAATAAATCGCTGGAAATACATTATTCCTACACAAATACTTGAGTCGCGCGTAGATTGAATTTGTTTGGCATTGCTATCAATAAGTTGTCAATTTTCGTTGAGAACAGTCGGGTTGTCCGCGTGCTCTAGTTTAAAGTGCAAGTGCATACGCAGCAAATCGTACGCGTGCCGGCCGAGCCGCACTCGCCGCGATGACACCCATAATTATTATTGCTGAGTAAGTCCAACCTTACGTTAACTTTACTTAAGGCGAAGTCATTTCTCGCAATAAAACATGGCTAGTAAAATCGTGTTGAAAACCGAAACAGAACACATGCTGTACAAAGCATACAATGAACAACAGGCCGAAAATAATAAATTACAAAATATGATCCAAGTTATGGAAAAGCAAATAAACTTATTAAAAGAACAAATTATAAGCTTAAAGCAACAAAAACCTATGGAAAATCAACTTCCATTGAAAGACTCCTCTATTCAGTGTGGCGAATATTGCACTGATGACGAGGATCTTGCCAAAGAAACTGGGTGGATTAGACAAAAGAGTAGAAAAAAAAGGAAACTGACCACATCCCCCTCCCAGAGTCAAAATGAAGACCAAAAACAATCTGTTAAAACTACTGTGATAGAGAAACAGAGGAAAGTTCCGCCTCCGCCTCCAATCATCGTCGATGAAATTGCAAACTATTGTTTGACTTTCTTAAAGAAAAGCTACCATCTGGCGATTTCACTACCAAAATGATGTCAGGTAAAAGCGTTAAGATTAACGCAATGAATGAAAAATCTTACAAGACAATAACCGAAGTTCTCTCAGAAAATAAATCACTTTGGCACTCGTATGAAAACAAGCAAGCGAGGCCTATAAGGGTAGTTGTAAAAAAACTCCCATATACTTGTGAACCTACAAGAATAATTGAGGAATTGAAGAGTAAAGGTTACGGTATAGAGGATGCCGTAAATAAACTCAGATGGAGGGACAAAGTCCCTCTTAATATGTTTATATTGTCCTTTAAGAACGAAGAAGACATAAATAAAATATATGAAATCAAAACTATTCTTGGGTGCAAGATAGAAGTTTGTCCTTTAAAAACTTCTAATTTAATTCCCCAATGCAAGAGATGCCAGGCATATGGTCATACCCAAAAATACTGCTCGAAGGAACCTAGATGTGTTAAATGCACAGGCAAACATCTAAGTGTCAATTGCACAAAGCCAATTGACGAAAAACCCAAATGTGTAAATTGTGGCGAACCACATCCCGCCAACTATAGGGGTTGTATGGTTGCTAAAGAAATGCAAAACATTAAAAATAAAAGCCTTAAGAAGCAAACGACAATATCACAACACCAGTTACCCTCTGCTAAGAAACAAATTTCTACGGGTATTTCCGAGAAAAGCCAACCTGTAACAGGTAATAAACCTATTCCAACGACCTCTACTCAAAAGACGTATGCTCAAATTATTGCAAATAAAGGTTTTGAAAATAAAATAGATGAGATACTTAAGCTCATGTCAGGATTTGACGGCCGACTTAAAAAACTAGAAACAAAATTTAAACATGCTTAGTCCAATTAAAATTATGACTTGGAACGCTAATGGACTTCTCCAACATCAGCATGAATTGGAAGTTGTCCTAAACACAGAAAATATTGATATCTGCCTCATATCTGAGACACATTTTACAAAACAATTTTACATTAAATTTGAGGGCTACAGAGTTTATCACGCATTACACCCGAGTAACTCTGCTAGAGGTGGCAGTGCCATTATAGTGAAAGAGACACTTCAATTCTATGAAAGCTTCACCTGTCAAGATCAAGAGATTCAAGTTGTGGCCATATGCGTCACAACTAAGCTATATCCGCTGACTATAGCTGCTATATATTCACCTCCTAGACATAATATTAAGAAAGACCAGTATTTGAGGTTACTAAGCCAGCTTGGGCCAAGGTTCATCTTAGGTGGTGACTTCAATGCCAATCTGACAACAACGAAAGGGAAAGAACTTCTACTAGCCCTTAAAGAAGTAAAAGGCGATGTTATATCGACAGGAATGCCAACTTATTGGCCAACAGATACTAGCAAAATCCCAGATCTCATAGATTTCTTTGTGTATAAAAACATATCACATTCCAACTTACACATAGAACAAAGTTATGATATGAACTCAGATCATTCACCTATTTTTCTTACTGTAAATGGTAGTGTAAATATAAAAACAAACCACCCAACCTTATGTAATAAAAACACAGACTGGGAAAGTTTTAAGATAGAATTAGATAGATACATAGACTTAAAAATACCACTTAAAACTACAAACCAACTAGACAAAGAAGTTGAACTCTTTGTGGTTAATATACAACAAGCAGCTTGGAATAATACTCCAGTTGCCCAAAGAAAACATAAGGGAAAAATATATCCTTTACATATTACAAAGCTCTTGATTGAAAAAAGGAGACAAAGAAATAGATGGCATAGAACAAGGTGCCCACAAGACAAGACTCTACTAAACAATATGACCAAAAAACTTAAAAGAGAGATTCAAAACCATAACGACGAAATGTTGGAGTTAGAGCTTCAACAATTGTCAACCACTGCCAAATCGGGATATTCATTATGGAAAGCAACTAAACTAATGCAAAAAACAATTAACCAAATACCTCCAATTAAACTCAATAATGGACGATGGGCACTGTCCAACGAAGAAAAAGCTAAAACATTTGCCAAACACCTGGAAGGCATATTTACACCTAATGAAGGAATGGCGCTTAAAGAAAAAGTAAACAATTCACTTCGAGAGTACTTAGAAATACGATTAGTCACTCCCAGAGAAGTAAATAACGAGATACTAAACAATCTCAAAGTAAAGAAAAGCCCAGGGTATGACCTCATCACCGGGGAAATTCTACGTAACTTGCCTCGTAAGGCTCTCGTTAAACTTACGACTCTGATAAATGCGGCTTTTCGGTTAAAATATGTCCCTGACCTATGGAAAGTGGCCGAAGTAATTATGGTCCAAAAACCTGGAAAAATCCCCCATGATATAAAGTCATACAGACCAATTTCACTTTTACCAATTATATCAAAACTGTTTGAGAAACTTTTGCTTAAAAGATTAAAACCTTTAATAGAAAAAAGAAACGTAATTCCTGAACACCAGTTTGGCTTCAGAGAAAAACATTCCACCATAGATCAAGTCCATAGGATTACTAATATAATAGAAAATGCACTAGAAACGAAAAAAGTTTGCTCGTCTGTATTTCTTGACGTTGCCCAAGCTTTTGATAAAGTCTGGCATGAGGGTTTAATATATAAATTGAAACTCTTGTTACCACAACAGTTCGCAGATATTTTAACATCATATATCTCTAACAGAAAGTTTAGAATAAAACAAGAAAACGCTTATTCTGAGTTAATCGAGATAAGAGCTGGAGTGCCCCAAGGGAGTGTACTAGGTCCTATATTGTACCTACTATACACCTATGATATCCCAAAACCAGAAAACACTATCATGGCAACGTTTGCTGATGATACAGCAATAATGGCCGTTGGCGAAAGCCATCAAAAAGCTGTTGAACAGTTGCAACTGGCCATAAACCAAGTTTTTAATTGGACAAGAAAGTGGAGAATTGAGCTGAATGAGTCAAAGTCCATACAGGTAGATTTTACCAACAAAAAACCGCATAAGTTCTCGATATATATCAACAACCAACGAGTTCCACACGCAGATACTGCTAAATATCTGGGAATGACACTCGACGCCAAATTACGCTGGAAAGCGCACGTCAAAAAGAAAAGAAAAGAGTTGGATTTGCGATATAAAAAAATGTACTGGCTACTTGGAAGATCTTCGCCAGTGGCAGTACATAATAAACTTTTGTTATACAGACAACTTTTAATGCCCGTATGGACTTATGGCATACAATTGTGGGGTTGTGCCAAAAAAAGCAACATTAATATCATCCAAAGATTCCAGAATAAAGTGTTACGAGATATCGTAAATGCACCCTGGTATATAAGAAATGACGATTTACACCGGGATCTAAAGATGGACTCCGTTGCAGAGACCATTCGGAAATACGCTACAGCTCATGAACATAGGCTTCTACATCATGTGAACGTCGAGGCCATCCAGCTCCTCGACATTACAGAGCTAGTGAGACGTTTAAAGAGAACAAAACCCTATGAACTAGTGTCGTGATTAGTGATTAGTGTATTTAGTGATTAGTGTTAGCAATAATGTAATTATAAAGAACACATGAACAAAGTGTCCTCCCCTTAACAAATATGACTAAGGAAAGTCGGTGGACTGATTCTTAGAATTAATTATGTTTATGTAGAAGTTTAGGTTAATATAAAATTACTTATTAGTCTCTAGACTAGATTGTAATATGTATAAAGTACTACACTTGGTACTTTATTAAATAAAAAAAAAAAAAATTGCTATCGAACTTTTAAATTAGATTGGATACCATACATCCAAAATCTAGTATCGCCTCCGAATTTTCTGCTGCTTTACAACTTCATTGCTACAAGTAATAATAAAACAGAAAATATTGATTGCTGTCAACCATAATATTGATTGTCGAACCATCTATATATAACAGGCATAAACTTCTCGATTCCCAAAACAATCGACATCCATATCGACTTGGACCCATCACTCATCGTTTGGGACGTCTCCTTCCATCGGGCCGATTTGAATAGAAATACCTAACATTAAAAATATAGGGTGTAGTGAATGCGATGCGAGGACATCCCACTACCTATCTAGTATTCATTCGCTAAGTGAGCCTCTAAAACGACTTGCGTCCTCTAAAATGGACGATCCACGTCAAAAGGTGTGCTTTTAAAGGGACACGTGTTTCATACTTTGTTTGAAATTTGATATGGGATCGTTTAGCCTTGTGTGAGGACGTACCTACTGTTATAGTTACCACGAGACATATCTACATAGTAGGAGATGGATGTGGTTAAAATTCGGTGCTCACTGCAATGATAATTTAGGTTACTTAATTAATAAAGCGTCTTGCATTTTCGAACACCATGTTAGTAACTCAATTTGTTTCGTACGTAACGCAATTTTATACTATTTATTAGGTCCACATTTATAACTATTTTTTGTTCAGGTATTTATATATTATATAACACTTAGATAAAATCAAACTAATTTTATATTTAAAAAATAAACAGTTTTGTTTTCCCGCCGTTTGACTTTTCTATCAGAATAATCCGTTTAGCCTAAACAGCAATAATATTTCTTTTTAAAAAGGTTGCGCTGTTATGCTATAAGCGCGCCAATTGTACAGTTGGCGCTACGTCAAAATTGCGATAATTATTTTTATCGCTTAGGTATACCGTGTCAGGATCCTAAATACTCTTTCAATTAATATGTACCTAAGGTTAATATTAGGATATGTGCATATATATCATAATATAATATTTTTTAGGGTAACGGTTAGTCTGAGGTAATAGACTCCTGTGTTGCGAGAGGCTTTCCTTACATGCAATTCATGGACTAAAACAGAATTGGACTTAGGATAAGTATGTATGTAGGTCACACAAATAGTCCTCCTGTGAACGAAACAAGACGATGACTAGGTATTAGTGCATGACTACCTCAAACATTGCGCCACATCTGTTTTAAGAAGATAATTTTAATTTGAATTTTATAGCATTATTCGCAATACAAAGCGTTTATCTGTTTTCTATTTTAATTAGTTTCTATTATATATTATATTAATTTCAATTATAAATTAATATTCTAGAAAACAAAACCGATAGATAATACCTACATCCTCCGGAAGGGTGTTAGCAAGGGAATCCTAAATTTGATCTGCCAGCGTGTATCGTTCGTAGCTTAACGCAGAGCACCTACCCCGGATTGGTAGATGGTGCAGGTTCGAGACCCGCCGGACGATCAAATTTATGATTTCCCATTTTTGAGATAAGAGAATTTAAGTTGGTGGAGGCGATTAGAAATTATAGTAGGACAAAAGAAACAATGAGATGTTTCGACGCCTTTCAGTGAACAGTTGGAGCTAAGGCTACTTCCAACGCAGTTAAAACCGCACGTGTACGAAAATACAGGATATATTAAAAAATTAATTAACTCCTGATAATTAGTATAATTCTTCAACATTAGTAACTTTAATAGTGAAAACTAAAGTTACAAACTGTTCAAGTTTACTATATTGCCTATGTCATAAAGACGCCTTTTAGTAAATAAGTTCTTTATATGGCTCTAAAACTCTTGATATAAAATCTTAATTAAAAGCTTTAATTCTCTTGTGTGAACGAGCCTTTACGCTTTGCTAAAAAAAGAAAAACATATTTCTAAAACGTCTCACACGCAAACCAAAAATAAAACGACACGCATTAATGCTATTATCAACATCATCAAAAAATTCAATCAATCTTTTCAATTTCCTACACGAAAAGTAGTAGGGTGTCACCGTCGTTCGTCTAAAAGTGAGATAATACCGGGGGGGCACGTGCGCGGACACACTCCATCGAATAGCAATACGTACCCAATCAGGATTATACAAATCCCCGCGGGCTGCCCGGGCAAAATAATTACGACGAGCTGAGCTAATCAAGTACTGATGTTGAGGAAAACTCCGCTAATGTATCTTTCAATGACAGTTTGTTTCTCGGACTTTGAATTTTTATTTTTGTGGTTTTGGTATTTTGATTTTCTACTTTAGGTAAGGTTAGGCCTGTGTTAATAATTTAGAGTGGTGATAGATTTGTTGTTTACGTCTGAAGGATAGTATTTATTCATCCTGTAGGTACTATTAAACGAGCAATAGCTTTACATATAATTCAATTTAATAGGATCGGAAAACAACTGTTATTTTTTTTTTGGAAACGTCTCTAAACATTTCCAACAACATTTTTTTGGAAACAAACTCCAAATCTAGTGATCTGTGGAGGGTATCTCAAGTAATTATTTTATATTAGACTCGGGAACTGTTCTTCTCTTCAGGGGATCATTTTCAAGGCCAATGCAAGTCCAATATCAAATTAAAAATGTGAGTTACCTATCACGGTAATCACCATTTTATCACTTCACGTCAGTTTTAATAGTAAAATTTCACATCATAACGAAATTTCTACCACAGTTATTAAATTTATATTATCATACAAAAACTCAAATTTAAAGACCATACCGAAGGTTTAATCTCTCGTGCTCGACACGCACTATTTTACCTGCGTGCTTTTATTGAACACGTACATTAAGCTAATCACAGATTAAAAATTAAACCGAAAGATCGGAACTGAATAAATGAAGTAGAAATATAATTGAAGCCTAAAGGCTAATGTTCACCGGGACGTGATGAAGCGGGACGGAACACATCAGTGAGTCTATAACCGAGCCAATGCACCATTGCACACCCCCTACCACCATAGCTATATGTGAAAAGAATTAATAGTATATTGATAATAATATTTCTTTAGTTTGTTATAAAGGATTTAAAGGTATCATTGGTGTGTTTTCTATACAGATTGTTTATGCAGATTTTCTATGCATATTATTAAGTAATTTTCGTTTCGCCATCAAGAATGACATCTACGATAAAGTGGTTCCCGTTCTTATGAGACGGTATTCTAGAATTAGAAACATAAAAAAATCAAAATACACATAAATTGCACGTGTGTCGACTCGCCGCTTCGTGTAGCAGGTTCAAGTCCCGCGCCGGACAACTATTTGTGTGACCCATAAATAGTTGTTCTGAGTCTGATTATACATACTTTGTGTCCGTCTATTATATGTTTGTAAAGGACCCCGCGACACAGGGATTTTATTCCCTTTTGTGGGCGTTGTCTTTTCAAATAATCAAAAAATAAACGGAAAAATTACAGATATATAGAATTACGACTCTATAATTAGCTTGTAGTTATATTTTATTTTAATGTTAAATTGCTTTCGTTGCCTGCCATCTTGTTCTCTCTTCATAAATACATATAAGTTATAAAATACTTAAAACAAATACCTTCTCGAAAATGGAACGTAAGTAAAATAAAAAAAAAATGTGGATCGAATTAAAATTTTGCCTAGTAAAAGGAATTAAAGTTAGCTGATGGCACTCCTCTCGTTTGCGACTGGGCCCTAGCGATAACAACACAATAGGAATTTGCCGTTCGCACTCGCCCGTGCCCTGTTTAACCTAATTACTACTTAGTTTCATACCAGTTAAGGACTATTATTAGATAATTTTTGTATACATTCCACTTGGGGGCAAATGTAGCGAACAGTACTTGTTGGTCATTGAAATAATGTATTTGCAGGAAACTTGAAGGTAGGTATGGAGGGTGGTAGAGAGTTGAAGTGGCTACCTACTGATGAGCGTTTATGTTATTGTTTTAAGGGCTTTTTCTGATAGAGCCCTGGATTTGATGTACCTACTAATAAGTTAACTTTGCTTATTTGTGTTTGATTTGTTAGGGAGTCAATGCGTGAAACAAGCCGTTTATTAACATTCCAATAATATTAAAAGGAAGAGGATAACGCAATTTTGGTGGGAAATTATCAAAATGAAAGACATTATGGTATACATGTCTAGACAAATACATTTTATACCACATCTGGGAGTTTTCCTAGATAGATACGTACCTATAACATGTATGTAGAGACGCCAGCACATCCAGCTACTCCAATCTGTCAAATTTCTTTTAGAGATTTTCAACTTTATCACATAAGCATAAGGTTCACTTTCAATTGGGGAAATTTGACAGATTGGGGTAGCTTGACGTGCTGGCGTCTTTACCTTCTATGTAATAATATGGTCATTGATTGCATATAAAGATGGGGCAAGAAAAGTTTTATCATTGATCCATTGGTCCATATTATGATTAATTAATTCAATCACTAGTGGTAATACTCAATTACGATAGAATATAAATAATATGTATTTTTTAAACAACCATTTGGCAGTATAACAAGTATAAAATATTTGGCGAGCTATATGGCTGGATGGCCGAAAATCCAGTGACTGGATACAAGGAACGCGTTCCGATCAATCTGATGACAATTTTCATGCTTTGAGAGTCATCATAAGTGTTTGTAAGAGATTATGGGTGCCGCCGTGAGAAATGGTTTCGTACATTGTTACTCATTAAATAATTAGTGTGCTTGTGCATATATGATTATTATATTGATTTGTTGTTTATGATGAAGAAAGAAAGTTAAGATTGAGAAATTATCATAAGTTTTTTAAATCCAGTGTCCAGTTTTAATATTTAGTTACTTTCTGTGTGGGTGACGGTAAAGAGCAAGTAACTAAGACCATCTTCTCCCGTGGAGGGCGTAGATGTTGTCGCGAATGAATATCTTTTAGGGAACGTGCAGCAGCGTCTTTCTATGTACTATGACCATCACACTGCGATTGCCAACCCGTCTGCCAAGTATAGCGTCTATGGCATATCCGTCCAAACGACACGTCCGTCTGACACAACTCCATTGAGGAAATCTTTACGGGATGCCTTTGTCCAGTAGTGGACGTTATTCTGCTGTCACGTGTTTCACTGTCTAGATATGTCTACATGTCTAGTATAGGTAATATAGGCAGAAAATAATCGTAACTATTAATCGTAACATACGTGAACACGATAGTAGCAAATGAGTTGTCTAACAGACGATGCTTAAAACCTTTCCACGAAAAATGCTAACTCAAACAATGTAAGTGAAAGGGCTTCTTTAATTTAAACATAAAGAAGCAGGAGTTTTCTTTTAATTCTCTTGATAAAGTTTCTTGTTCAAGTCGGGAACAAGCGAACAAGTGAACTTGTGCCCTTTACTTGTGTAAGTGACATTGTCCGTACAATAACCTAAGTCAAGTTTTTGATTTTCAACTGGTACCAATGTTCGCCATTCGAATTAGTTTACAATGTTATAAATTGTTCAAAATTTTGTGAATAATGGGTGAGTTACATTCGAGTTAGGTTAACTCTTGCTACATTTTTATTAATCACTTTTTATTTGATTCCAAGAAAATTCGCTTCAGGTTATAGCTTAATATTATATACTGTTAATTTGTGATATTTTATAGTTTTAGATTTGTTGGCTGCTAGTACAAGGGCAGGTCTCTTCACGAGCATAGTATGAGTAACACAAGCTTGTAGTATTAGTATCTACTGGAGATTCTCTCACAATACTGGAGATTCAAATACTATTGTAAAGGTGACGTGTAATAAAATTGGCTTGGAATACTAAAGGAGCTACTATATTCGACATAGCCAATGATTTGAGCTGTGAAGTACTGACTTGAAGAGAGGGTTGCCTTTGGTTTGACCACTGGGTCTCGAGTTCAAACCCAAGGCAACCCCCTTCGAGTTAATGTGCATACTAGCTGTACCCTGCGGTTTTACCCGCGTTAAAATGTATTAATTGTAGCCTATGTGTTAATCCAGGATGTCAGCTAACTCCACACCAAATTCTATTAAAGTCGCTCCAGCCGTTTAGACGTGATGAAGTAACAAACATACATACTCACAAACTTTCGCCTTTATAATAATAAATAATAATAATAATAAAATCTGAATGCCTGAGAGTTCTCCAAAAATGTCATGTGAAGCCTGCCAACGTCCACTAGGCCTCATTGTGAGAGGAGGGCACTTCGCTGCAGTGGGATGCATCATCACTAAGGGAGCTAGACTCACCTATAAAACTATTTTTTTTTCTCCATCGTAAATGCGGATTAGCAGCCGTGTCGTCTCCGATGTTCGTTGTGAATTTCGGAAACTGATGTTATAAAAGTTATTCAGTTTTATTGGTAAATCAAATATCTTACATTTTTGAAGTTACACGTTGCATTTCTTAGATATATAATAGTATTTATCCACTATAAGAGTACAGAATGGGATTGGGGAAATACCTATACCTTACAGAATACACTTCCGGTAATAGCATTATCATGTTTGTATTGTGGTCTTACTTGTGACGTCACCAGATCACGTTGGGGAGGGGAGGGGAGGTCGTCGAGCGTATGTATATAGGTCCATGTCTATCGCAAGTATCTTCGGTGACAGTTACCATATCAGGTCATCCGTATTCTTTGGCGATCTTGTAAAATTAGTTTAACTTAGCTAGTTAGAATAACTTCAATTACTACAAAGTTCAATTAACGTTGACAATTATTGATTTATCAAAGGTAATAAACAGAATCGATCCATTATATCATATCGATATCGAATTGGATCCGATAGTAATAACAGTTTCATGCCCTAGGCTTTTGTACACAATTGTTTGTTTACCTTTGTTGTTCTTCTCAGAATGGTTAATTACAATACTCTCATTTGGTTGGTTTCTACTTGTTGGCGAAGTTTCGGTAGTGAAGTCGGCTTCAACTGACGAGCTAACTTTGACTCTAGTTGTTTACGAAACAATTTATTGTTTGTATGTTTGTCAGAAAATATTCGTGTCTTTGTTTCATTTCATGTGTGGGATTGACTGCAGTTCGTGTGGGTTGATGTTTGTTACTGTTTTTTTGTGGATAGCTTTTAGTTTATTAGCCACGAAGCTCTGAGTGGTATGTTTATTCCTAATTCGGAATTATAATGGCCAATTCCTACACCCAATTCACGCACCGTGTTTACTTTATATCCCATAACTCTAGGGTATGGAACAGATCATATGAAATAACGGAAACTATGTTAAAGAAGCAATTCTTTTAGGAATTATGAATCAATAAACTGAAACTGGACTGTTTTCTCCTTTATCAATTACGTAAGACATAAACACAAAAAACTGTGTTAACAGTGTATCACAGCTACGTGTCCTCTGTCCTAAAGTATGGTCTTGATTATGGTGAAAGGAAGCTTTGATAGCACAAAAAAAATATTGAAACTAGAAATCCAGATAGAATTATGGTAAGAAGGTACCAAGAACTTTTATCAGAAAAATTGCATGCTTTTTTTCATACAATACCCAAAGAAATAACGCGAATACCAAATAATGAATTATGCATAACAAAATAAAGTTATTAGAAAAAAAATACCTTCTTTTTTTATTGCAGAATAATATTTTAAAATAATGTTCAATTTAATGTATATAATTGTTTTAGCTATCTAGGGGAGGAAGGGGCACGTTGTTACAGAGGTAAACAGTTACATGCATTTTTACCGGGATTTTGAACTCTCTGGTACATAGTATTGGACTCATTTGACATGTTGTTCATGTTGTTATGTTCCTTATAACATCGCCCATTACGTAAGAATGACCACTGACCCGCCGAGCGCGAACGATATAATTTCAAATATTAATAGATGTTAAACTACTTCTTCAAAATGCAATTTCATTTCAAATACTAATGTAAGGATAATATATAGAATTATAATGATATAAATGTAACAAATGTGTATGTACAGAAGCCGGCACATCAAGCTACCCCAATCTGTCAAATTTCTACAATTGAAAATTAACCTTATGCTTATGTGATAAAGTTGAAAATCTATAAAAGAAATTTGACAGATTGGGGTAGTTTGATGTGCTGGCATCTGTACAATGAAGAAAATATAATATCTAAATAGCGTTACTCTTAACCTGAGGTACATTTACTTTTAGACGGTCATATATAATATTGTGTTTCATATAATGTCAATTTCCCCACAAATCCAAAACATTTAAAAAAGAATTGGCAATCAAATTAAGCAGGTATAAATAATGAAATGGAGTGTCTGCGATGGGGTTATAATAAGACAACCCTCCCGTGTTCACTCGAGTAGCACAGAATCCATTTATTTTTACGTCTATTAGCTCTGAGCCGACATTTTGCTTTCATTATTTGAACGACGACGGAAATTAATTTTATATACACTATATTTACCTATAGTAGAAGGTTGAAGTTCAGGAAATGCTGGTTTGCCAGCTATCAGGAAAATATCGTTCATATTAAACCATTTACTTAACTTAACCTAATCATCTTTCCTGCTTTTGTCCCATTTTTAGTAGTCGTCTCCCAGTATAGACTTTTGCAACTATCTTGCCCGAAGTACCCTCGATACCTTAAGAACCAGTTACATCTACAAATATGGTGAAAGAGCTAGATAGAGGCGAAGTGTTAATTCAGGGTATGGAGACAGAATAAATTGCTAAATTGGGAGTGGCACATGACGCAGCTAGTTACAAATAAAGCAAAAAAACAATAAAAATATTGAAATCTAATCAATCGTTTAGTACTTCTTAAGTTGTTTCTATAGTTAACCAATATCTTAGTAGTACCTCGTTCACGCTATTAAGTCACAATCGTAAAGAATACCTGTCTAGGTTTATGAGATCTTATGAGAATTAAGTTAATGCGACGCATTGGTAAAGAAAATTAAGTGGACTGGAGGCAATGAGCGGCGCTATTCTCTATATAAATCCGCTTGCGATCTAGCATGTGTCAACGAGTCGTTGGCACCAAAACAGTTTTACTCTATTCAGATTACTAAAATTTAAAGACTTAATTCGTTTGAGTTACTTCAAAAAAAGAAATGTTTTCACAGAGAAATTTTTATTTCTCTGTCCTTAAATTAACCAATCATGTAAATACGAAATATAAAATTCACATATATCACCTCTTAATGTTTATATATTTAACACGTTGCCTTGAAAGATTGTACTTTGGGTGGAGGCGAAATATGCTATTAATTGAAAATTTTATTAGACTTCATAGGTAAGCCAGCTGATTCTAGCCAGCAATTCTGGTAAAAGCATGATCACTCGATATTAAAATCATGCTGGAGCAACCGATTCTATGAAGTAATAAAAAAATGCTGGGTATGCAAACGGATATAAAAAAAAAACTATTAATTGCTTTCCTATGAATTAACAGTATTACTTCTTAAATCTTAAAATACGTTCTCATTTCCATAAAGTTACATGATTATTTACAAATTAAATAATTAATTGAATGCCCTACACAAATTACCGGGGACTTTTATATTTAAGTTGCAATAAAAAAGCTAAACAACGAATATAGAGAAATATTAATTTATTTATGTATTTATTTCTCTCCTTAACAGCTACCATTACAGATCTTGGCCTAATGCGATAGTGTTAGTATTAAGATTATAAACCACTTATTGAACTAAATTTTTTAACTAATTATTCATGCCACTAACTTCCTTTAATCTTTACGAGTAAGTATATTTCAACTAGTTTGAAAGAAGAAAATGTCAAGCTTGTTCCTCGCAATCGGACCCTAAGTTTATGATGGTTGTGTTTTCCCAGTCCAGTAAAGCAATATCCAGGGGCTAATTGTAACTGTCATGTTAATTATGACTGTTAAAAAAACATAGAATCAACTTCAACTTGTCTGCATAAAAACTGTACAACAAAATATGACTATTTCTTATACTTACTTACTTATTGTATGGGCAGTGGATACCCTAGTGTCAGAGTTGTTCAAGGCCTCTGACATCGCTTAACGATTGTTGTCTAATGAGTACAACCGGGACCGACGGCTTAGCGTGCCCTCCGAAGTACGGATACGCTCAGAAATTAAAGCACTTTGGTGGTCACCCATCTATGAGCTGATCGTGAGCATAGTTGCTTAACCTCGCCGATCCCTCCGGACCGGTGAGACCGTCTAGCTATGAGCGCCTCAGTATTTCCTATGTGGCAAATGCTTGCTTTCCACGCCGGAGGTTCGATTCCCACCCAGGACAGATATTTGTGTGGATGAACATGTGTCCTAAGTCTGGGTGTTATTATCTATATAAGTATGTATTTACAAAATTAGTGTATGTAGTATTTCAGTTATCTGGTTTCCATAGTACAATCTGCTTAGTTTGGGATCTGATGGCCGTGTGTAAATAATGTCCCAGGATATTATTATTATTGGTAATCTATTACAATTACCTGTTGCTATTAAAATTTTGTTATCAAAATAAAACTATCATATAAATTATTAAAACTGCTTTCCAAATGTAATTATCAACGAGGGACTGAAATCAAAAGAAATTAATTAATCGTCAACCATCCCTTACCACAGTAGGTAATGTTTTCTCATTAATAGCTCCAGTTAGATTATTTTCACCATAACCCCTGCCACATTCCTAATCACCGCTTCAAACGGTCGGGTGGCGCCCCCGCGCGGACGCCGAGCGCACTAGCCACCCCGCCGGGTTAGCCAAATTGAAAACGTATAGCTTCACACATGAAGACTCCAATCAAAGGCTCGTAAACAACACCAAGATTTATTTGAAAAATATTCCCTTCGACATTAACACTCGACAACCGATAATAGCCAGTAAAACTACGCAAACTTTACGCGATAAAATATATAAAAACTTACAAAAGATACTTATTGGTTATATTAATTATAGTTCATTGCGAACGAAGCAGCTTATTTCACTGTTGCCGTGGACTTCTCTTGGCGCCTGATGGGAGGAGCCCCGGGAACGCGGGTATGCTGCTCCGGTGCTCCCCTTTTGCACCATGTCCCAGATGGTCGGGACACGTACCCTGGGAGGGCTCGGGATTGCCCTCCCCGATTGCTGAGTCCTGCCAGTCCGGTACAACAACTATGCCACAAACAGATCGCTGTCTTCCGCTTATACTTGGTGGCAGTGGAGCACTTCTCACACTGCCACCGCAGCCCCGAGGGGAGTTGGGCTAACGGCTGCCATCACCGCGCCGGCACCTCCTCCGTTTACGAGCGGGATCGGTTCGTTCTCGATCCCGCTTGGCGGCCTCCTTCTGGAGCAAGACTGCCTCGCAAAATGAGACCACGGCGTCCCATTAGGTCGATGGCCTCGCTGGTGGGGACAGATCCCGTCCGATCTCAGCGACCAGGACTCGCCTCTCGGCCTTCCAGGCCGGGCACTACTTATGTTGGGCCGATCATTCCAGTCACCTAAACATGAATAAATGATACATAATCCGTTCAGTACGATTAGGAACTGAGTACATGAGTCGCCTGAGAAAAAACTTCGTTTACACTCAGCTCAGCTATATACCTGAATGTTTCAGATTTATATATCAAGTAGTGTTGAAATTTTGTGTTAGTTGCACTATCTGAGCTGCACATAGTACAACTATTTCGCAAATTCAGGAACACTCCTATCATCCGATGATACGGGCAAGCCACCATGACCGTAGAGATGTTCAGCGCATTAAGACGCTGACAACCGCCAATTTTATCGTAAGCTTTGTAATTGTTTTATTATGGCAGTAATTGAATAATGTTTTAGCATCAACATGTATTGGCAAGATATGTAAATAATGTGTTATTATTTAGGGACTAATCAATTCTAAACGAGGCTCTTCGAGGTATGAGGGTGTACATAGCGTACTCTCATTTTAAGGAGCGATTTAGAAATACCGGACAAAAAAGTATTGATACGTTTCGACTCGGCACATGCCCTCATTATCTATGGTTCAACACATTAACATGCAGTGAAAATAATAACATTATACTCATAGATAGTATAGCAATATTATTTTTGAGCCGCGGTGTCGACGGCGCGACGTAAGCGATGCAAAGCGTTTCACGCAACATAATACGCAAACAATGGGGCCTCGGCGCAAAGCCGTTTTCTACGAAACAGCACAGTACGTCGTTACGCGTCTCGCTGATTTTGTAAATACGCCGCTTTTTAACACAGGTAAACTCAAGTTAAAAATATTATATAGTGTTCAATTTTTATTTGTATCGTCGAGAGCGAGCTAACTGAATTACACGAACTAACGCAATCGAAACTACGAGGAAGACTGTTCAATAAAAGCAAACGGGCGCTCGGAAACATTTTCTTTCGTTTGTTTCCTTTCATATTATCGACTAGAAGGGGATGAGGCGGGTCCGGCTGGACGTACGGAGCTCGCATTTAAAAGCGATGTAAAAAACTTGGGCCTTTATTTCGCAGGATGACCTAAGTGGCCGGCCGGACCGTACAAAAACCCCTCTTGGACTTACCTGTATTTTTCCACTTATTTATCCAACGTTTTTACATTCGCACTGTTTGTTAGTACAGCGCGCTTTGTCTGTTCGGGAAGATCCTGTTTTTTAACGAGTACTTAGAGTTTAATTAAAAGGAAAGCTCCGCACGGACAGTCGAGGCCTTTTGATGCCTACTGTTATTACATTTCGTGTATAAATATAATTCCCCTGGATGGAGCTTCGAGTGCCGTTCACTTTGTTTTTTTTTGTAAGGATCTATATTGTGGATATTTGAAGAAGGTACAGGTTTCTTGTGTGTCTGGTTCTGCTTAAATCGTCACGATAGCAAGGATATATGTGTGTGGAAATCACTTTTGATAACCCACTCATGTACGATTGGATGATTTTAAATTAATTGAATATTACTTCTAATACTCACTTGTTCACGTGTGGGTAAAGTCTCAGTGTAAGAAACATACAAGCAAATATCTGTTCATTTCTGAGGATGAATCCATCCAGTAATTTACGTGAGTTAATATCCAGAGTACGAACATTAAAGGTGGCATAATCAGTTTCAAAAATTACGACACCCATTATTAGAGGTAATGCGATAATATGTTAATATTTGACGAGTAATAAACCATTGGGTCGCGCTAGGCTATAATGAGGGAAATGCTTGGTTCAGGGCATTTGCATAAACCAAGGTTCATCGACAGTAAATGTCAGTGGTGTGCGCGAGAGTCGACTCCCGCAAACGCCATTACCGGTTTTATTTCTCTTATGACAGATGGCGTAATAAAAATTTATTTTAAATCAGGTATAACTTCAAATAATGAGAAAGCACGTGTCCTTCGGGATCATTATAGGCTCGAGTATTGGACGATCGGTTTGAGATAGCTCTTTGATTTACTGCCTGACTTTTGAGCGCACTAAATCACGTTTGTATGGAACTTGAGAAAACTATTAGCTATTATTATTGGCGAACTACGAGGACCCTTTGTGTGGCCTATACCCGTCTCCGATGGATAGACGATATTTTTTTACGATATGAATTATTATGATTTTGTGATTTGCGTGGCGAAATGTTATGAATTATTGTAAACTGGTTTCGAGTTGTAATATATGGGAAAAATATGTTTTGTGTATCGCATTGTGGTTGATAACTTATTTTGGAAAATGTCATAAGTTCAGTTGTAAGAAGAATAATCTTTTATGGAAAAAATGCTTTTTATACTTAATGATTTATAAGCATATCATACGATTGTGATTTATGTTCGTGTATTGGTGACTTAATAACCTATTAGAGTTATAGCTATTGAACAAAGTTATCTTTTTGGAAAATCTCTTGTAAGATATACAAAATAAATTACACTAATTACCAATTTAATGTAATTACATAAGTAATTACATTAAATAGGTGCCCTATTTAATGTAATTACTTATGTATGTAAATTATAACAAGTAATTGTTTATTATACGTAGATAAAGATAATGTGAAGAATTAAATCATCATCATCATAACATCTTTAAAAAATCCACGGCTGGATAAAATCTTCCCCCAAAAATCATCTTGGGAGGATATGCCATGACTGCCACGTTTTGCGTTCGGGTTGGCGAACGCAGTAAGATGGTCATAGTACTCAGAAAGAAGCTGCTGCCGGTACTCTGGTAGATATTCCCTCGGGCCGAATTCTACGCCCCCCGGGATGAGATGAGGTGATGATATTCTGAAATTTGCCGCCGTCACCATACGGCAAAAGAGAAGATTTAATTAATTTGGTAAATCTATATGAGTAAAATTATATTAATGTTGCACATTTTTTGTCTTTTATGCATTCGTGCTTGTTGTACAACCACGTCAACAAATAAGCATGCGATACGTTAGTGAGCAGTACTACATCCAATAGATGATATTTCTATTCGATGACACTCATGTGGTACTGTACTATTTCTCCTCGCCTGAATGAGCTGGGCAAGCCTCACATGGCCACACAACTAGTACCTACAGATAGGTCAGTTTGTGTCAGGTTAGTTGGGACGGCGACGATATATAGTAATTATGGTTACATGTATTATGCAAGGTGGATAAATTTACGTCAATCACTATCAGAGGTGGTAATGTGACAAAAAAATTGAGACTCAACAGAGGTAATGGGATGTGCTTGGCTCAGAGCAACATGTACTGACTGAGGTAGTCGAACTGCTCTTAAACTACGCCTTACATCTCGTTCAAGCACTACCTTTCACATTATTTTTGCAAACACTACTAAAACTGCTAGACGAGTTACATTATGAGGTAAAGGTACTGGGTTTCGTTGAGTTTACAATATGTAAACGCGCGGTAAAGAAGTTAAAATGACTTTAATAAATTGTTAACACTACACGTAGAATGTAAGTCAAAGTCAAAGTCAAAGTAACTTTATTCCGTAAAAATTTTACATTTATGTGGAATCGTCATATTTTTTTTTACCCTACCGTGCAGTGCATGACGTGGCAGCTACTGAGAAACACTGCCAGAAAACTCAGTAGGAATCCTTTTTTAAAATAAAATATACTTAAGATTAATTACAATCATGTGTGTTGACTCAGAACAACTCCATCCCAAGCACTTTTATCACTTAAATAATCAGAAATTTTGTAATATGCCCTGCTACACAATTTGGCTTTAATAATTCTTTTAAACTTATTCGTCGACAATTCTCTAATATCATTGGGAAGTTTGTTATAGAATCTTATACATTGCCCCATAAAAGAGTTACTTATTTTGTGGAGACGGGTAGTATGCAGTATGAGATTATTCTTATATCTAGTATTTACATTATGTGTATCGCTCTTTTTACAGAAGGAATCGATATTTTTATGTAGGAATGTAGACCATCTAGAAATAAATGACTTAAAATGATATTCCAACTACTTTGTCGATTCTTATAACTTTATGTTAATATTTCCTGTAGAACTCTCATCCAATCTTATTATTCTCTTATAAGATTTGTTAAAAACTTGCTCAGAAAGTATTATAAAACTTTCTAAGACGTTGAACATGTTTACAATGATTTAAAGATAACATACACACTACTGTGAAATATAAATTTCTACAGCAGGAAATACTTGTATAATTGTGTGAAAATAGTGATGTTATATTTTTATCAAATTGTAATTATATAGTTTCCTAACTATCTAAGTGTTTCACCATAATGTCAGCTAAATGACGTCCACAATAGGCACCCGTAAAAATAGGTCATAATCGGCACTGTTGGTAAATAGGTTGGTGATCGCAGTGATGATGGTCATAGTACAGTCTATGGTAATAATGTTGGTTGGTAAAGGTTTGATAAAACATTTGTGACTGTTTACATATTTTGACACTGGAGTGCTTAAACCCCTCTTTCTACCATGTTTGATAAAACACTAAACATTCAGCTTCTATTATGAGATAAAACTTTATTATGCAGTACTTTGACCTAAACAACTATGGTTAATATCGAGTTGCCTCACGCATCATATATTCCATACAAATTTTAAGTATCTAAAGCATAATATATTAACTTAACAACTGAACAAATTTACAGGTTTCGGATTTTTCCTTTTCCTTGTGCAATAAGACATTTCTTTTTGTGAAAGTATATGGTTCATAGCTTCAAGCAGTTCCCAATCTGAGCTATTAACTTCAACATAATACCTTCACAAATCCTTGAGGAAGAGGATCTTGCTAGATAAACGGATAATTAAGTTATCCTATAAGGGTCCTTTTTCATTTTGCAGCTACAGGACTATAAACATCCTTACAGTTTGCGAAATGAATGATATCTTCTATTAGCCAGGTGTTCTTATCCACCCACAAACCAATAAATACCTTACTGATCGATACTATATATACACAATAAAAAAAAAACAATAAAACACCATAAACTTTTATAATTTTACATTCAAATTAACACATCTTTAAATTCCTACTCTATTATGTCATCCATTGTATTAGTGCCAAAACCCATCGGCACTTTTTTATGTCCATGGAAACAATATTTACGACAGCCATTAATTAATGGGCTTGTGGCAAATGTTAGCAACGTTGGTATGTTGGCCCTAATTTATTAGCCTTCAGGTTCTTTATTTTATGAATAATGGGTGGAATGTTGGGTCCAATGCTTGGGTAGGTTGGTGCCATGCTGTCTGCCTCACCTGTGTGAGGTCTATTGTTTATTTCTTTTCAAATTTGGAATCGATGTTTTTAAGTTTTTATTTTTATAAACAACAATGTTTTAAGATATATAGTTGATATGGTATTTTAGTTAAAATCGCGATCTAATAAAATGATGGCGTGAATCTAAACGCAATTATGATTAATGTAGTCTTTGTCTTAAAATAATAAAAACGACATTGATTAACTGTCTATCTATAGTGTGTGTGTGTGTGTCTTCCAGGCCGAATTTCGACCACGGCGGCCCTGTGCCTGACCTCTTTTCTATTCGTCCCATCGGATCATGAGAGTGATGGAATAGAAAGTGCCCCTGTGTTTGCGCACACACTTCTGCACCATAATATGTCCTGCGCAATTGGCTAATCTCCATTGAGAATGGCCGCCGTGGCCGAAATTCGGCCGGGAAGACTTCATTACACTGAGCATCTGTCAAGGATAACTAGATATCATTTGCAATTTATATAATTGAATTAAGAATCATATTGTTTCGATATATCGCTGTTTTTATCCTTTAGGTATATAAATCAAATAAAATGAATACAAACAGTTATTGTATCGAAACACCCGATATTTCCGATACCTACTCCCCAGCGAGACATGGCGACAGAAAAGCACAAAAGTCTATGACTGCGAGCACTGAGATTGGTCGAGCAATATGGATATGAGTTTATACTAATAATAAATAAATATCATACACCTAATCTGCTCTAAAACTCTCTTTAAAATCTTGCGCAATTATCATACTACCATCTGATTACTAGGCAGAAACTTTATTATGGCAACCAAGCAAGTGATAACTATTCTTATATATTTCTAAATGCATAAACGTTGTAGATAAATTAAACACACTCCAGGCACTTCGTCACCATGCTACATCAGCTAAATACATACTTAACAGATTAGTATAAACTAGTTTTGATATTCAACATAATACTAATACCATTAATGAAGATAAACAAATTAAAATTCATACTCATTCAAAACCAAATGCTGACAAATAAACAGTGTATAAGTTATACAAATGATAGTATTTAAATAACCCACCCACAACCACTGAATTCGTTCACTGAATACCCATTGTGTAGAAGCTGATCAAATTACAAATTCTCCCAATAAAACTCAACCATTTTATTATCAATAATTTACTACATCGCGCTGTTGAATGTAAAAATGAAATTAAAAACAAACCATTAAACGATTTTATACGAGAATCCCTAACAAGGACGTTTCCCTTAACCGGATCGGGAGCACACCTGGGTACTCGAAATTTGCCCTAAAAGGTCCCAAACGACAGGGTACGTAAAGAACACAACGGCGCATGTGTATATATGTCGTAAGAGAAACCAAACTCTATATGACTTCAAAAAGGTTGTAATTACTACGCACAATGGCCATATCGTTGGTAGACATTGGACATAAGTCATTCCGGAAGCAAGGAGTGCCGAGATGGTAGATTTTAAAAATGGAACGTTTGATTTGCATTTGAATAAGAGCCCCCGGCGACCCAGGTGCGCGAGGTACTGGCGAGTCGAAAAGTTTTTCGATTTTTTTCAATGTGAACACGAATTGGCTCAAATTAATATGGATGGCTAGTCGTAATAGACGGCGTCCAATACTATTTACATACGAATTAGATATGTTTTATTGATTTAATTTTATTTGAAACTGCATTTAAGTTTGGATCTATACTTATAGTTCAGTAAGAGTATGTATTTACGCTACGGTCGTCTATCTATACTGAATCAGTACAATATTGGTCCAGTCAACGAATTTTTTTAATTTTCGCTTCTTTGGTAGTTTTTCTTTGGCAATAATATCCCAGTAACACTCATTTTATTTTTGCTATGTATGGTAAGATTTCTCAAAAATAAACATTTTTCATTTCATTTCATTGAGACAATACGTGGTTTAAATCCGGAACCGTACTATTTAAACCTAAGTATGCCTCACCCAGGTCAACAAGGCAGTCATTTCAAGATCGCCTGATCACTCGCCGGTTGAGTCAGTTAGTCCTCGTGTTAATAGAGAGTCCATCTGTCTTTCCGCATACACTCCACTCCGCATACATTATAATCCTGTGTAGTTGGCTAGCCTCACTTTGATAAAACCCCTAACGCCTTCCATGACCGTTATGTTTTTTCGTCTCGATGGCCTGGGCCTAGCTCGCCTCAATTGTCTGATGAAGCAAAGAATCCTAGGCCAACTGTTAACGTCATATTAATAGAATCCGTCGGCTGTAATAGGGTCTGTTTTACAATCTCTATTCCCACACACTCATCATATCGTAGTACGACAAACTGACGTAAACGTTTTTCTAGATAGTAAATAGCCATAGTTAACTCCTTAGTTATTTTTGTAATCTGCATTTATTTGAAATTTCGCAGTGTTATTATCAAAATTGATTTAATAGTAATTATATATTAATTAATTAACTGTATCTGTTTCACCTATAATTAGAATTGCTTTTTTGTACAATATTATTATTAATTTTTATAATTGTATCTCTAGAATTAAATTTTAATGTATTGTAAAAGTCGTTTGTTAGCTAATATCTCTTTGTTTTGTGTTCACATATCTATTCTTTATATTATTGCATGTGGTGTCAGCCTATAATTGGTTGTTGTTCAAAGAAAATACCTAAATATGTCTGTACAATATGTTATGAAATGTGTAAGCGATCGTTGGTTGACCTAATAAGTAAATAAATAAACGAGGTACCCTTCACTCGTGTCGTTCTCGCTGTCGGTCCCGCGTATGAATACTTTCAACGGCAAGACCGACAGCTTTATGTACCCTCCAAGGTACGTCCTTCTAGCACCGCTAATCTTCAGACTCCGGCCTTCTACTGTGTCCTTTTCTAGCCAAGAACTATAAGACTGAGTATAATTAATGTAGCATTTTGTGACTGTCTGTACTTTCATTAGGTGGCGTAGACTCGTGTGATTTTTACATTAACAATCCTACACTAGGGCGACGAAATGAACGTGTAGCTACAAGTAATGGTTAGCTAAGTATCTACGTGTAGGATTTATACCCGCCTATTATGTTTAAGGCGATTATTTAATTTATCCTTGAAGCTGTAAAGACACAGAATAATAATATTAGCTATTAATTAATAATTAGTAATGTTTTTTTTAACATTAATTCGACTTCAATTTATCTTTATAAATTCTAAGTGATTTTATCAATGTTTTTTGTAAGTACACATATAGTACGTCTCCACATGTGCTTGGGAACTTAATAAAACAACCACGTCCACTACACATCATATTTTTTATCTGGCAAGTGAGGCGTGTTTGAGGCAACGACTGCTCCTTATTCTGCCTCATTGTTTGAGTTTTTATTATCATTCCAGACAAAGGGCGCGTAAACGGTAGCACAAGCGTTATCGGCACTTGTGATCAACCTTATTATATATTTTTTTAATTATTTATTTTTTACTGACAAGCCAAGATGTGAACACACTTGGTTTGGCAGTAAAAAGTGCGGGCGACATGCGATATGTATCGCGGGAGTTTTGATTTTCGCGCGGTTCTTATTATTTGAATTTCGAAACTTGAGTGATGTGTTCCTGTTTCATACTTTTATTATTTTTCTGTGTGGGTACACGGGAGCTTGTTGTTTTTGTTCCAAATTATTCTTTGGTTACAATCAGTGATGTTTTTCAACATTATTTTTATCTGTCTATATCTTACTGTGGCGAAATCAAAACCAGGATACTCAATAAAATTATTGCCCACGTATACTAAAGTAACTAATAAATCACCTAAATATAATTTTAGTGGTATCATGGTACTAGTTGGCTTAATCAATTATAGCAATAACAGTGGTCCTGCACCTCTATTTCGCTATAAAAATTCTCAGACATAATGCTTATATACCTAAATGTAGGAATCGCCAGAGCTAATCGGGGTGGGGGAGAAGGGTCAGCTCCTGTTTGCTGACTCTTAAAGGCCGACAACGCACCCGCGACTCCTCTGGTGTTGCGAGTGTCCATGGGCGGCGGTGATCAATTACCACCAGGTGACCCGCTTGCTCGTTTGTCGACTTCATACATAAAAAAAAAACTGAAGTCTGGTCGAAGACTTGATAGGAGCCGTTAATAAAGTGAAAATTGCTATCAAGGGATGCCGAGTTCTTTTTCTGAGCTGCTCTGCAGCGGTCTAGGAGGTTTCTGCAACATTTTTCTGCCTATCTGGGGATTTGCATCTATTTCCCAGGTAGCAGTTTAGAGAAGGTGTCCCTATCACCCTTAAGAGTTCCGTTGCCGTAAATTAAATCATCATCAGTATATGGGACCGCTCTTACTAGGCATGTACCCCATTCGAAGGTCCAGAAAGGACCATACCAGCCAACATGAAGAAATGTGGCATAAACTTCTCCAGACTGCTGCTCTAGAGATTGCGTAACATTACCAATTAAAGCTGTCCTAACTGTATCCATTTCAAGGGGGTAACAAACTAAGCAAGTTAAAAAAAAAGAATTGCCAAGCCAAATGGCAGTAGACAGGGCCGCTGGGGAGAAAGTTTCTCGAATGGTGACTACGAACAATGTGGGCAGGCACCATACAAGATGGCTATCGATAGTGTGAGGGTCTTTGGGAGCCACTGGTTGCGGGTAGCGCAAGACCGGCATTTGTCGCATTTCTTTAACTCTTTAACTCCAGCTGCGGAACTTTTGTATCTAAAGTTATGATAATCGCCCTCTTGCTGGATGCAAGAGGGAGATTATCACAACTTTTTAAATTATTATCTTAAACACATTTTGTCATTCAATCGCGGCGCTCCTATATTTAATCAAATAATGTAGTTATTATGCTAACACCTAGATTGCTATAAAAAAAGCTTGAATTTGATAATGTGTTGCTATGATTGATTTCTGCAAGATACGTTTTTATGTGCCCATCCAAGATCTCCGCTTTTCCTTACAGTTCCGCTATCATATTTACAAAATTTCATCATGTACCCAAAATTTTTGTATTTATATTGAAGGCCTTGTTACTTAACAAGGACATGAGTCCTTCAAAATAAGTACAGGAGTTTCCAATGAAAGCAAATGCGATTTTTTCCAATTACGAGCTGCATACAAAAGTAATCTTAGTTATCGTTCACAAGTTGCTACCTCGTTCGCTATTGACCTCGTTAGTAGAAACAAAAACGTACGCGCAAAACAAGCGCGCACTCCACGTTCGCCTTTCCTCTCGAAAAGAACTCATCGCGGCTTTTCACTGGGTGTCATTAATTCTGGCGCTTTGTGGTCGCACCCACCGCTCCCGCTCCGCTCGTCGCTCCGCTAATGACTCTCGACGTTGTTCTTGCCTCATTAACAAAATGACGTTGATGGTAATAGTTTGTTGTGATTGTATGTACTTGTGAATCGTTTATACTTGACTACCAAGATGGTTTAGAGTTAGTGTGTTCAACCGCAAATATTGAGGTTCTGGGTTCTAAACCCGGGTTAGTTTAGTTAGCTTAGGAGGCTGCCTCTGCTTTACTGAACAATATTGGTGAACGGAGAATCTAGCTGTCTAGAAGATAACAAAAACAGCCAATAAAAGTATGGAGTGCCTCGGCGAGCACTTAATTTTCTTGGTCCTACGCCTGATTTCTCCCCAGCTTAGTTTAGTTCATCGGATTATTCATCATCAGTGGACGTCATTGATCTCAGCTGAATGACTTCCACTGCTGGACCTTCGCCCCAAGAATGGGAGGATATGCTATAATCGTCACGTTTGGCAGAGGGGTTAGCGAATACGGTATGGTGCAGTAAACAGAGAGATGCTGCTGGTCGTTTATTTTATTTATTTTATTTTATTGGCACACAAAACAGAATATCATCAATACATGACAGAAAAGTATACATTAAGGTTTAGCTCTAGACAGTATTCCTAAGCAAGTGTACACAGCATGACAATTTGAGTGGAACTAATAGTGACGCATGACATAAAGTAAAATTATATAATAAAACAAATAGATTTGAAGTTCACCGAAGCACGATCCGTAACACCATGATCCAATCGAGTCGCACCTAGGTGAACATGCACCTTAAAACTAATTAATTAAAACTAAAATCTAATAGTTTGAAGCTTAAGTAGATTTGATTTTTAACTTTTTGACATGATATGTCTAACTTTCCTTTTAAAAGTTTGGATTCCGAAGTTGAAAACATCTAATTCGTTGCTATGTTGAAGCAGGAGCTCATTATAAAGACGGCACATTCTAACAAGTGGATTGTAATACGATGTATTATTTATGTGAACATTTAACGTAAAACTTTTAAGATGAGGTTGGCGGGCTCTAAATTTTGTGTTGAAATTCAAAATGGATGTTAAGTCAGGGGCATCGATTATGGAGTGCATTATCTTGTGAAGACAAGTGAGGTCATAGCATTTACGACGAGTTTCGAGCGATAGCAATTTGAATCTGTTGAGCCTCTCTTTATATGATCTTAGTTGTCTAACAAGACCGAGCCTGTGGCACATTATATGTAGGCATTTCTTTTGCAACTGTTCTATTCGGTTCATATGGATAGCATAGAAAGGTGACCAAATAGGTGAGTTATACTCCAGGATGCTCCGAATTAAAGTGGAATACAGTTGTAACAGACAAATAGGATTTTTAAAGTTCTTGCTTATTCTGAATATAAAACCGAGCAACTTGATGCTTTTATTAACCATGTTATCGAAATGTATATGAAAATTTAACTTTTCGTCGAAAATAATACCCAGATCTTTAACCCAGTTCTTTCTTACTAACTCGCACCCGTTTAAGTTGTAGTTATGTAATATTTTTTGACTTTTGTTAGTGAAGGAAATAACGCAGCACTTTTGGACGTTCAAAGACATGCGATTATCATGACACCAATCGTTGACCGTTTCAAGATCTGACTGAAGAGATAGGGCGTCATGAATACTGTTTACAGCTGAATATATTTTTAGATCATCAGCGTACAATAAACACGGGTTATTTAGTCTATCTATAAGATCGTTGATAAAGATAACGAAAAATAGGGGTCCTAAATGCGATCCTTGGGGAACTCCTGAGGTGCAAATTATTGGAGTAGATACATGGCCTTTAATGGCTACGAGCTGACTCCTCTTATTCAAATATGATTTTACCCACCGTAGCAAATTGCCATGAATGCCATATCTCGCGAGTTTGACACATAATAAAGAATGACACACCTTGTCAAACGCTTTTGAGAAGTCTGTGTATATGGAATCGACCTGAGATCTCTTACCGAATGCTATACATAGATAATTTTTATATATTAGTAGATTGAATAAAGTAGAGCGATTTTTAACGAACCCATGTTGTTTAGGTGAGATAAGCGAGCTTACATGATGGTAAAGTGTATCGTAAACTACAGACTCAAACAGCTTAGCCAGGCAAGATAGGATACTTATTGGTCGATAATTCTCACAGCGAGATTTGTCGCCTGATTTGTATATAGGTACTATGTGTGCTGTTTTCCACACAGTAGGAAATGTGCCAGAATGGAGGGATTTATTAAAAATTATGGACAACGGCGTAATCAATTCCTTACCACACATTTTTATAAAACATGGGGGAATACCGTCTGGACCAGTACCTTTTTTAGAGTCGAGTTTCATTATTTTAGATAGTATGTCGCTATCGGAGATGTTAACAGAGGACACCGTGCTGATATTCATGTCATATAAACCAGCATCCGCCGCATTAGTATCTGTGATGTTATCATAGACTGATCCAAAGTACTGAGAAAAAAGCTCGCAGATTCCCCGGTGATCAGATGAAACCAAGTTTTCATATTTCATAGTCTGTGGTATTGAATTGATACCCTTTTTACTGTCAACAAACCGCAAGAAATTTCTTATGTTGGTATCGAGAGAAGATTCCACTGATGATAGGAATATATATATATTTACTGGTAGATATTCCCGTGGGTCGATTTCTACGCACCCTGCGGGATGATATGGGGTGGTGATATTATCGTCAGGCACACAGCATCAGATTATTAGAGTAAGGGAAGCGAGTGCACCTGTGTTTGAGCACACACTACTGCATTATAATACGTCCTGCGTAGTTCGGTAGTCACTATTTGTAACTACAACCAGAAACCTAGGATTATTGCAGGCGTTGTCTAAATTCGACTTGATGCTTATAGATTTAGTCAATTGACATAATAATTGATTATAACATATATTATGAACCTACTGAGTTGTGAGTTGAAAAATTGCTTAGTACCTACTATTAGCTCCCATGCTCCCTGATAGAAAATATGAAATTATGCTTAGGTATGTTCAACCAATCACTCAAAATAAGAAGAGGTGTTTTGCAGCCGTATGAGCCGAGCCGATATTGAAGTATTTGTCATCGGCATAGAAACGAAGCAGTGGTGCTCGCTCACCGGGCTCACGTGGTTCATAATGGGTCGAATGCATGTCGTCGTGTCAATTCTCACGCTGTACGCAAGGGACATTATATTGCGTCGAGGCAATGAAATTGACTAAGAGAACTCACTTTATGGTCAAGGAACACAACTAATATTTGATTTTGATATCTTAAAAAACGTATATAAGTATTTTGTATCCGTTATCTAGTATATTTAAGTACAAGCATTGCTTTCTTTGTCACATTATTAAATGTAATTATTGTTCTGAGTCCCTCTTAAAGACCAAAGAGAGTCTCTTTTTCATCTCCACACTACGATATACGTATTTAAATAAAAAATATTCTCCAAGAAAATGCGCGTGAACAATAATAATTTTTGATTTTCCCCGGGGCTCAGCTCCGTTCTTTTAATTACCGCACCGCTGGCCGGGGCGGGCTCGAGAAAATATTTAGTCTCCGTCACAGTTTATTAAAATGCATACAGTAGTTATGACAATTTATTTTTACTGGACTACAAAGTTCATGAAAAATCGATGCTTAACCGAACGATGCATGATATTAGATTTGATTGGTTTTTATTTAGTATATTAATTACATTAATTCTGCACTAAAATGTTACAAATGAAGTATTATTCATCATCATCATATCAGCCGAAAGATGCCCACTGATGGCCTCCACCAAGAATCGCCACATTTGCCGGTTTTGCGCTATCCGCACCCAGTGACATCCAGCGACGACACAAGATCATCGGTTCATATTGTAGGGGGCCTACCCACGCTGCGCCCTCCGGTTCGTGGTCACCACTCGAGAACCTTTCTGCCGCAGCGGCCGTCGCGTCGCCTTTACGAGCTATGTGCCCTGCTCACTGCCACTTTAGCTTGGCAATACTTCAGGCTATGTCGGTTACTTTGGTTCGCCTGCGGATCTCAGCATTTCTGATCCGATCTCACAGGGAACTCCAAGCATAGCCCTATGGGTGATATATTTATTTCATATTCAATACAAAGCTTGACCTTTTTTCAATTTAATTATTATTAGCTAGTAAGAGAGATAGTTTATGCGGAATATAGTTAACAATAGAAGTAATTTTAAAGATGGAATACTAATACTAATTATTAAAATTTTTGATTTAAAGTATACTACCCACCACATATAGTTGATTAATATAATCTATTTAAGTCAAACGATTCGATTTCAGCGGTGGTCTATTGTAAATCACAAATAAATAGGAGACAATACTAGTTTCGGATCTGTGAAGTTACTACTGTAGGCAGCCGTTCCTTTGTTTAAAAGAAAAGGTATCCTAGTTGAGTTACTGCTTGCGGTTTTTACTGTGCCTCCGTCCTTACCATTCCTCGTAATTACTAATGAGCATAACTTAGGTACATGTATACTATAGCTAAATTATTTTTAATGAATAAAATGTTAGATTTAGAGGTCTATTAATTAAATTTAATTGCGTGCTGGTTTTAATGTGATTTTTAAGGACATATTGGCTTTTTTAAAATAGCATTTAAAACCAGCACTATTCTATCTTCATAGAATTAAAAGAATAACGAACAGTTTAGATTTATTAAAATCTCCAAATGGCTTTGCATAGTTGCATATAAAACTTTGGAAACTTCAAAAGTCAATCTCCAAATCTAGGCTATTATAACACACATAACATAAAATTGTAACACACATCAGGTCTTTGTAGACATATATGACATCTTCTACATAAGTTGCCTCACTCCAAATTTTGACTTTTTTCTGTTGTATTGAACAATCTTACTGACAAAACGGCATAGTTTCGGGTTTCGTTCGAACGAACAATACTCGAAAACTGCTCAATCAATCCCAATGTAAATTTTATCCTTAAAGTTGAATCCTAGTTTCTATTTTATATCGATATGATGTGGGCTGATACACAATAAAACCACATGGAACCCCGTAATAGGTTTAGCAGAGAAATGTCTACGAATAAGTATAAAATAACTATAAAAGCCAAATTTTGTAGCTAGGCTTACTACAAAACTATTGATTTATTAAAGTGACAAAACGGCTTGGGATTGAGTCGCTCTAAATGAACACATTTAAGTACAATGTAATTTTGTGGCAAGAAATAAATAATTTAAAAAGTATTACTAATGAGTTTTCTGGCAGTATTTCTTTGTAGCTGCCACGTCATTTAATGCACCGTAGGTAAAAAAATTGAAGATTCCACACAAATGTATCATTTTATCGGAATAAATGAATTTTGAATTTGAACAAACTTCAACTCTACACTTCTACTAAGTGTATGGAGTTTCTTTCATTGATCAAGCTCTGATGCGACCTTACCACGTGACTGAAAGAACGGATCTAATGTTGGATATCGAATACTCTGCCGGCACTTTGTGATAATGATTAATCACGTATTATCTAACTAATATAATAAACGTGAAAGTTTGTATGTTTGATACGCAATCACATCAAAACAAAGCGATAGGTTATACCGTGCATTAACGTATGGTACAGACGCCAGCACATCAAGCTAACCCAATCTGTCAAATTTTCCCAATTGAAAGTGAACTTTATGCTTTTATGATAAAGTTGATAATCTATCAAAAAAAATTGACAGATTGCGGTAGCTGGATGTGCTGGTGTATATACGATAACGTGTTTACACGAGAAACCTTGTGGGGAACAGCTAGTACAAAATGATCTCACATGGAACCTTATTGCACTCGATCACCCTCTCCATTTAACACCTTCCTTTCAGGAACGTCTTAGACTATCCAGATGATGATATCTAGTTTAATATTGTTTGACGGCTCGAGCCCACACTCGCGTCTTTTGTTCGGTAAAGCAGTGAAAGCAATATAACGAAAAGAAAATACCTCATAATGGACTATGCTAAGTTTAAAGAACTATGCTATGTCGAGTTTGTCTCATTATTTAGGTTATGATCAGATCTTTCCATGTGAATCACTGAACAGAACTCATGATGGACACTGTTAGTGGCACATCGTGACAATGATTAATTACGTATTACGTAGTAGGACTACTATTACAAAGGTGAAAGTTTCTATGTTTAGGAGTTTGGGTATTTGTGACGTGAGTACGTCATAAATACCCAAACTCCTAAACATACCTCACAGAATAAAAATTTCACAAAACGGCTCATCAGATTAGGAGTTTGGAATGTTGGTCTTATGATTATGACCTGACTGCTAACCCAGAGGTCGTGAGTTCCATCCCCATCCAGGACAAAGGTCTCCCAAGATATTTTATTTGTAGGCTACAATAAATTGCTGAAGTCATCTCCGCCCAAAGACCTTCACAATGGAATTGCGCCCATCTTTTAGGGGGTATTATATCGCTACGCATGGCAGACTAGTTGGCAATTGCGGTATGGTGTTCACAGTACACAAAGAGAGAGAGAGAGAGCTGCTGCCCATTTACTAGTATATATTCCCCAGGATGACGTTTAGACCATCACCACACAACAGCTAGTAGGTACTAAATAAAACAGGAATAAAAGTGGCTGGCCAAAGTTGGTATTCACACAAATTAAGAAAAAAAATGAGCTTTGAATACTCTTTCAAGTAAGAAAACGTTTTCGCTTTTACAACAATATTTTATGCCACCAAGAAGATAGGAGTCTCGGGAGGCGACGGAAAATATGAGGAATTTCTGGGAGCAAATTAGAAGCTCGGCTCGTAATAAGAGTGGACCAAGGGAGCCTCAGATAACGGGCCTTATTCGCGGCACGATAATTTTTTCATTTATCCTCCCGAAACATATTTTGCGTTCCTTTCTAGGTGGCTAGCAAATGTGGGGTGTATATTTAGTTATTTAGACTACTTAAGGGAACACAACAAATATGGAGAAATATGGAAATTTGGGGATGAAGTGTATGAGAATGTTGAACATATTATTCTTCTTCTTAGCGTGTCGATGGCAAACTAATAACAGTTTTGTAGCCCAGAACGTGGCTATAATATATTATTCTATAAACTTTATAATATTTGATTGTGAGATATTTATATTATAATTTTAGGGCTTTAGTGTTCAGTTAATCAAAATAAACAAGGAAGCTTGATAACTTTATTAAGAAAGCGCTTTCAATTTGTTTTCATAAATTGTCTTCATTTGGTATCTAGAAATAACTTAGGTATACTTAATCATACCCATTAATATTTTTTTATCAATTTATATGAGTTATTGCAGCCTAATCAATGGTAGCATTGCAAAGGAATTTCATTGTGTTAGTCTACTTGGCATCAATAGTTACTCCTGGTCGAATTTCATTTGAGGCTGCCAATCGCAACGGCGACTTCACACATCATATTTTAGTGCTAGAGGCTAGAGAAGGATTTACGTGCTCTTTGAGGCACAAGCATATAACACTATTCCAATTCCAGGCTGGGTGATTTTATAGTCAAAAAACTAGGTATTATCAAAGTCATTAGGCAATAACAATTTGGTAAGAAGTGCAAAATAATTGTTACTTCATGGTATGCATATTTCCATAAATCGATAGTACCACTTCACATTAATTTCACAGCAATTATTAAATACGAGCAATTCGATAATTAATTGGTGCAAAAAGAGGCCGGTTGCCGCAATGGAATCGCAACGGGATCGCGGCGGGATCGCAGTAAATCACGTTCGCACAATGCCGCCAGGTGGCGGCGGCGTCGCACGATAATGCTCGCGTTTAATTACGCGGAATAATTAGTGAACGGAATATTTTCCGGGCCCTAACTATCTCCGCCGTCTTCCGGCGATAACTAGGCGGTAATTGCGGATTAACCTCGCATTCACAATTTAATAGGTGCTCGAATAGAACGCCGTGGCAGTCGAACCCCAATGACGGTATTTGTTTAGTGACGCCGAATTAATTGTTTCCCGGAAAACATTCCACGTATGTCGAGTAATGTAATGCTACGGTTATTTGTTTGTTAATTTTGCATTACGTCTGTTGCGTCCATGTAGTTGCGATATACGAGCCGATAATTGCGAGCAAATTCCATTAGGGTACGCGTTAACCGTTTCAATCATGAAATATTTTGTATTGTTTTCAAGTACGTGGACGATATGACATGAATATTAAAATTCAAGTTACCAATACATTTTTTACACCTTTAATTCATTGATAGTTTTTACTGATACTAGCAGGAATGTGTATGCGCAAACACCAGTTAATACTATTTTCTTAGCTATGGCATTCTTAGCATAGAACTTGCAGGTCGATTAAATAAAATATAGTAAAAAACTACAGGTTTTAGGTTATTAGTGTCCATGCTCCTAATACATTTCTCGAAAAAATTTGGTCTAAAAACTTTACTTACTTTTTATTAAATCTCCGCGGACCATGACGTCTTCCACTGAACTAGTGTGATTCAAATGATAAAATTAACTCATAATAATGTGTCAACATATAGGCATAATCTACACAGGTTCTCTTTAATAATCTACATACCCTAACCCTACCTAAATTGGCATCCAGTAGTATCCCGCGGCGCAATATTGCCTACATCCCAGCACGTGTACAGCATAACTCGCGCTTTATGGCACGTGAATAATTCGCGATAATCCCAAAAGACCCCGCCTACGTCACTAGGACGACGTTTGATCTCTCTAAAGGTAAAAAATAATAATATAAGCGCATTTGCTCACCTGTGACAATTCGTCCGGACTGTAGTTATTGCCGGCTGCCGACCCCACGGGGTGGCTAGTTGAGCGTGAACTTTTGATATCGGCGCGAAATATTAATTTCTCGACGCCAATAAACGGCGAAGCGTACGTAATGCTGGCAAATTAAGCTGAGTGCCTTTAATATTATTCTGTTGGAAATTTTAATTATGAAACGATTTTCCTTGTGATGGTCCCGAGTGAATTACCTATCTTAGAAATTTTCATTTTGTAGGTGATGAAACAAGAGGCTTATTTATAAAGGAACTTTTATTACGAATTCATTAAAAACACATTGAGGTTAACCTAAAGTCATAATTAAAAAATCAATGCAACTCAATCGATTGATACATTTGTATATACAAAGCTTTGAACAATGTTTAATTTAATAATTAATTAGTAAATGAATTCTGATCTGATCTTCTTTGAATCGTCTGCCAATTTAAAATTTGTTTAACCTCCAAATGTAATTTATAATACAGCACACTCAACGCGATTCCAGATCTTATCAAACACATTCCCTACTAAAAACGGGATTAGTTTTCTTTCAGCTTTAAAAAACAAGAACAAAAACAAACTTCAATTTAGGAATGGTGCGACAGGAAAGCAATTACCAATATTACTTTATACAGCGCCATCTGGCGAGGTCGATCATTTAAAAATCACTGCACATTGTTCTGAGCGCAACTAATTGTAGGGAAAGTGGGGTTCGATGGACTCCGGACTAAATCATTTTCTAATAGGGGAGCACTGTGCGTTTATGTATGATGGTTTTATTTTGCGGGGTCTAAAGTTAAAGGGCAATGTGCAGCCAAATTAATCAGATAGAAACGTGATTCTGATCGTATTACCTACAACTGTCATAATTAATTACTACGTAATATACTTAAAATAACTATCTAACTAATGTTTAAAGTCTGCTAACTTTTACTAAAATTCGGGATTAAAAAATATTACAAATTATTTTATTTTAATTATTTTACTAAATGTGGGTAGGTTTATAATTTACATGTTGATTTTGGTTTGTTTCTGTCTAGTATATTATTAATCTAAATAGTTTTCCTTTGTTTCAGGAATGGATTTCGTGCTTTCTTAATTGGATATCATCACGCAATAGGTATGTCTATTGAAAACGATTTTTTTAGCATTGTTAAACTAAGAACATATTAAGGAAAATATAGGAGTATACCTTTTAAGTACAGAATGTAAATTGTATTGTAAGTGTTCAGTAAAGTACAAATGGCCAGTTTAAGGAAGGCCTCTACAGTGCTCGACCAATGAAATCACATGTAATTACATCAGTCATCTAGAACTGTTTCTACTACAGCAACTAACCAATGCTTCATCGTAATCGGGTAAAGGGTATACCCTCATACCTCACAGACTTAGAGTTAGATAGACATATCACTTTATAAATACAGATATATCGCCCTACTTACTATCAATTATTGAAATACACTTATACATTACATTCATCCGATAGTTAAAACCGATCGTGTCGGTCGGGCGCACAATGGCCGCCGTCAATTGATTCAATGTCCTATTTCCGCTGAATCACATTCATTTCCTTTTTACACGACAATGCTCATTTGTCAACGCACTTTTTGGTTAGGCTGCCTAATTTCGTGATTGCTTTTAATTTAAAGTGCTTCGGAGTGTTTGTACGAAGACAGGCAGATTGTAGCAGACTTGTAAGTATTCCATTCGCACTTGTGTGTGTGATATTTATAATAAATGGGAATTTACTAATTCTAACATAATAAATTGTTTCTTATGAGACTGTACTTTTTGTGTTCTGGTTCCAAATAAAAATAGGAAGTCACCGCTTGGTGGTCGTCACCGGGTGAGTTTTACTATAGGGTGACGCTGTTTTTATTATAAGAATGAGAGCGAATATGGTTGGTATATTGCTTAATTCTAATTTTATGAAATAAATTAATAACTTTAAAAAGAGTATTTTTGTTTGAAAATTATCTCATGGACGCACCAAAATGGAGGAAAACACTTTTGACAGCACTTCTCTATGGGGTACATAACGAGGAAAAGAGACATTATAAAAGACAATTTGTTTCCTATGAGAGAACTTACGGTCATCTGCATTAATATGTGGACATTTCTTAGTTGACTACCTTTTCATCAGCATCTACAGTATACTAACGTGAATACGTAATGCTTCGTACGGATAGAAAGAACAAGCACATAGCTGTGCCGTTCTCTGTAGAACACATCTTAAAAGCCATTAACTATGCTTCAGGTACCAATACTTCATAGAGCCTTTGTTTTTCATTTACATTTGACGTTATTTGGCAGGTCCAGCTTTTGCATCACAATTTTGGTCTAAGGTCAAAATCAAATTCAAGTAAGAATAAATTAAAACAGGTATTTTAACTTATATTTGAAGTAGGTAATTTTAAAATTGCTTATCCGTTTTAAATTATCCGTGTAAGGGGTTAATGGTCGGTAAAATCCTTTCTATAAAACAAAGTTTATCTAAAATGTCTCAAACGTTGTGATCACAATACAACATCATTAAGTAAAGTTAGATTCTATGGCATACTTAGTGAACTTCTATTATATAATGTGTACTGCACCCTTGTGCACACTTTTATACCTACCAACATGGATTCGCAGTCTTATTAGTGATATTGACGACTATATAGGTAAGATAGCTTGCAATATAATTCCATACCTACCTAGAAAAGCCATTACATTACATACCAGTTCTACTTTTATCTTCATCAAAAGGATATAAACATTACATAAACTACGTAAAGTGTAGCAGATTTTCTAGGCGCCCTTAATTTTGGAAATAATTAATAAATACTACTACTATTTTTAATGCATTATTTGGTGCATTGGATCCGGTGAAAGCATTAAAGCGCGACCGTCGTTATTGACACAAGGTCCGTCATAATAATAATACCTTAATATAGACAGAACCATTGAGAATATGTAGTAAAAATATTAGACATAAACTAGATAATTAAACATAACCTCTTGACAATAACTTGAAACGAGCTAGCTAAATATCATTGCTATAATAAAATAAATTTTATAAATGTTTTCATAAAATGTGTACCTCAATATCTATGTTACTAGAAATAATAATGTATACTTAACTATATTACTACAAACATGTTCTGACTATTTACAAGCGCTTTTTTAAAGTCTACGTGAATAAAAACCTTTTTTATTTTATTTATGCGTGAGACCTATTAATGGCTCTCTGTCACGTATAAGCCAACATATAAAGCCAAAATGTCGCTGAAACCTGTTGGTCTTCCTAAGAAAAATAAATAAATAAATACTATTTCCACACATTATATTTTCGGTATCTTGGAACAACATAAGATTTTTCTGTATGATAAGTAGGTCATATGGTTCAAGAGTTTTATACCTCCATACAGAGTATTACCAGCACTAGCAGATACTCTTATACTCTTTGGTAACTCGCTGCTTTTTTGTAATAGCAAAGTTTTAGCTTTGCTTTATAATTTGAAGACACTTGTTATTTTATTAACAATAAACAATAGCTAGATACAAAGTAATACTATAGCATCGTTAGTGCTGCTACTTCGAAAGTAATAAAAATACATTGTTATAATGTTATTGCTGCTTCGGTTTTATTACGAACACACAATAAGCAGAGGCTAATATAATTATTTCACGCTTATGTCTTTGTGCCTTCAGTTCTTTTTAAAGTAATAAATTATAGTACTTTGATTAACTTCTGCGAGAAACTGAGTGAACGTTGTTTGTTTACTTCTTTTTTTAAACCTCCCATTATTGATCTATCACCAAAGTCACTAGTTAAGTCTTCATCATCATCATCATTAAAGCTAAAGGATGTCCACTGATGGACAAGCCTCTCCCCAGAATCATCTTGAGGGAAATGCCACAATCGCCATGCTTGGCAGACGGGTGTGCGATCGCAGTAAGATGGTCATAGTACTCAGAAGTAAGCTGCTGACCGTCCTCGGTAGATATTCCTTTGGGTCGATTTCTATGCCCCCATGGGATGAGATAGGGTGATGATATTCTGATATACGCCGCCGTCACTGTACAGCTCTAGTACTAAGTTAAGTACGCGTTAGTAATATGATTAAAAATATGCATTTCATTTTCCATACATTATTTAGTATCAATCTATCACATCGCTGATACATTCAGTATCAGCGATGTGACAAGCCCAGTATCAAATAGATGCAACTGACATATACAAGTGCAGAATTAACATAAACGAATTTATTTAAGGATATGAGCGTAATTATTAAAAAGCAGGCATGAATATATGTATATGTACTTATATAAAATTGGTCATTTGTCTATAGTATATACATATGTATACAAATAATTAAACTGGTTAAAATATGTTAGTTGTCTGTAACTCACGCCGAAATGAATGATTTTCAAGAAAACCGAATATCCTATTAGAAGTTTTTGAGGATCAGTGATCAGGGTTTTGAGGAATTTTCAGTAATATTTCCAGTTAACCTGAAATGGTAGATTGAATATATAGATAAAACTATATAGCAGCCATAATTACGTAAGTGAGGCATGATTTAAAAATAAATATGATGAAGCGGCTAATATTATTAAGTGCTGTGCCGTCAGACGCGGTGTAGCGCCATGTATTATGCCGTAGCAATGAGTAGGCAGAACAGCTCAGAATAAGAACGCATCGTAGTAGTAAAGCATTACGTGACTTACTTATGACTTTGTAGTATGACTTACGCATTAAGCGTTATATCGTAGTATTAATATTAGCAGCCTGCTGGACAGAGGCCTCTCCAAAGACCATCATTTTGCAGGGTTTTACGGGTTGGCGGTCGCAGTATGATATTTATAGTACTAAATAAAATACTGCTGCCCATTCTCTGATATATAGTTTGATGATATTTAATGACGTCAGCTAGACAGCACAGTAGCATAGCACATAGAATATACTATGTTACTCTTGTGTTTGCATTTGGCCGTACGATTTCGAGTATTTTTAAATATTTAGGTTTTATTTTACTAAACCTATAACGTCATCATAATCATTATCATCAGCCTTATATATACGACGGTCACCATAGCCTAGTCGGTAGTGCTCCTGCCTACGAAGCTGGTGGTCCTGGGTTCGAATCCCGGTAAGTGCAAATATTTGTGTGATGAGCACGAATATTTGTTTCTGAGTCATGGATGTTTTCTATGTATTTAAGTATTTATCTATCTATATAAGTATGTATATCGTTGCCTGGTACCCATAGTACAAGCTTTGCTTAGTTTGGGGCTAGGATGATCTGTGTGACATTGCCACCAGATATAAAAAAAAAAAAATCGTCCACCTAGACCACTCCCAAAGGTTTCTATAAAGAAACTTTGAAAGATTTGCCTTAGTCACCGCGCTTTAAGAGTTGGCGACAGCAGTTAGTTGATACCTAGTACATCATGAAATTTAATTTATGATGGAAGACAAAGATCAAAAGTAACGTAAATATTTGATTTAACTCCCATAATGTTTGATTTCATTGTCTGTTCGATCAACTAAATTGCTTGCCATTTGGCTAGGCTTTGAGGCAATTACATAGAGCAACGGGGATATTAAACTGAGCACTTATCATTAGTTACCCTGGTAATTAGTATCTGAATTTAGGTAAATGCCTAAACAGGGTGAAATATCACGCGGGCTCATCTGAGGATGGTGTTTTGAGGCAGGTGAAGAGATTGAAATTTAGTGACTACATTTGACTTTAAATAATTTGTGACTAAAAGTAATTTGTGTAGATACTACACAAATTACATCCAGATTGTCTACGAATAAGTTTAAAAGAATTATTAAAGCCAAATTGTGTAGCAGGGCATATTACAAAATTTCTGATTATTTAAGTGATAAAAGTGCTTGGGATGGAGTTGTTCTGAGTCAACACACATGATTGTAATTAATGTTAAGTATATTTTATTTTAAAAAAGGATTCCTACTCAGTTTTCTGGCAGTGTTTCTCAGTAGCTGTCACGTCATGCACTGCACGGTAGGGTAAAAAAATATGACGATTCCACATAAATGTAAATTTTTTACGGAATAAATTATTTTTGACTTTGACTTTGACTATGGGCAAAGATAAAGTCAAACCTTTTCCCCGTCTGAGAATGGGAAGTGATACCTACAGCATTACCTAATTACATCTCTATATATATAAAAATAATAATAATGTTTTATTATCTCGCCACAATATTATAGAGTGTATTGTATAAAGTGTATTAGTTATAGGTAACAATTATAATATTGTGGGAGACTGGTGCCTAAACTAGGCTTAAGGCCTGTATTTCAGGACACTAGGTCTCTACCCTTTATGAACAGATACATTTATTATACATTATTAGGTACAGAGGATCACATGCATATGTAGGTATATGTTTGTAAAGTACCCCTCGACACAGGGATTAGACTCCCTAGTGCGGACGTCGTCTTTAATAAAATATTATACTTTGTATAGATACTATTTACCTAAAACCCTGTATACGTCTACGATCCTAATCTTTACTATAAACATAGGTATGCGATAAAGCATATGCAAAATATAAAGTCCCTTTACTCTTAAGGTCTATGATTAAATGAGTTAAAATCCTTTTTTTGAACTGTATTGTAAGGGGCTTTATTTAGGTATTAGACTGGATCTAGCAGCTGACCCATATAGTCCACATAAAAGGGAACTGGACCGTAATCGAGTTAAACTATAAAACGCTATCGTTCCAGGCCGTAGAGCCGTATTGCAGTAAAACTTAAGATTATCGGGCACACTATGCTTCCGCGCCATCGCAGCTCCAACGCTTTTTTAGGCAAAAAGCTTTATCACTTCCGTGGGGATGTGGACTGTGGACAGTGTACTGAGAGGTATGAATGCTGGAAACGGCAGAGAGATAGTGGACGTAATAAAAATGATGGTTCGTAGGTGTTAAGGACGGGTTATTATAACACTAATACGATTATGGTTAATGTTTTCATATCTGCTTATACTATTTAATAATCGACTTCAAAAAAGGAGGTTATTAATTTGACTGGTGTATTTTGTTTGTATGTCACGCAATTTTTGCATTGATTGTGAACCGAGTATGCTAACCATTTTTTTCGATCGAAAATTATTTCTCTATTTATAAATATAAACATAAGTTAAAGCCCGTTTAACCTGTGATTATGGAATACTTCATGCACTACTTTTAGTTTAGTATAATTTATTTTATACATACTAAACTAATATGAGGGTGTGTTACTTATTTATGAAAGGTCTACAACCAACAAATAATGCTTGCATAATTTAGTTTCCTACACAATATAGAATATACATATTTATCAATAAATATATATAATGTTTAATGAATATATACATATATAAGTACTTTTTACTAATAAATAAAAGATACATATTATATAAGTACTCGTACTAAAAATACCGGACATGTGATACAGATGATGGGATAAGTGAACCGTGAAGATCATTCATATTTTATCTCAAAATCTGTTTTATTAATCAATATGACTGACTTCGGAGAGCACGTTAAGTTGTCGGTACCGGTTGTTGCCATTAGGCATTAGTCGTTAAGCCATGTTTCAGGCCTGCTGGGCGGCTTGAAAAACTCTGACACAAGGGTTACCACTACCCATACGATAAGTAAGTAAGTACAGACTTATTTAACTTAATTTTCTAATTAATTAAAGTAAATGAAGAAAATAATATAAGTACTGGTCAAAATATAAAGAAAATACCAAAAGTTAGTTAAAACAATAAGAAATCCTCTGAATTAACAAATAGATCTTACAAAAACTACAGATACAGCTATACAGCCAATACTATATTTAGTTAAATGCACCATCCAGCCTCAATTAGTCTATGGTGGTTCTACGAACAACGCTGCAGAATGCAAGCAGTGGATCACTTTTATGGCCGGATGCCGTAAAATAAATGTCGTGGTCCATCGCGACCCCAGCTAATGACATCCTACATGTTACACGATATATAAACATTGTACACTTTTATAAGGGTAAATTATAATAATGCTTAGTATAAAAAAAAACTAATTTCGCAGAATAGTCATTAACTGCTTTATTTGAGCACAGCTTCATAAGTCAAAGTCAAAGTAACTTTATTCCGTAAAAAAATTACATTTATGTGGAATGGTCATTTTTTTACCCTACCGTGCAGTGCATGACGTGCCAGCTACTGAGAAACACTGCCAGAAAACTCAGTAGGAATCCTTTTTTACAATAAAATATACTTAATATATTACAAATATATTATAACAGTTCATGAATGATTTACAATTATTATTGAATTAACTTAAATTATCAACTAAAGAAACGTAAAACTAAGACGTAACTTTAGATTAATTACAATCATGTGTGTTGGCTCAGAACAACTCCATCCCAAGCACTTTTATCACTTAAATAATCAGAAATTTTGTAATATGCCCTGCTACACAATTTGGCTTTAATAATTCTTTTGAACTTATTCGTAGACAATTCTCTAATATCATTGGGAAGTTTGTTATAAATCTTATACATTGCCCATAAAAGAGTTACTTATTTTGTGGAGACGGGTAGTATGCAATATGAGATTATTCTTATATCTAGTTTTTACATTATGTGTATCGCTCCTTTTACAGAAGGAATCGATATTTTTATGCACATATAGTAAGTTTTCATATATATACTGAGATAACATAAAATTGCCCGTCTGTTTTTTAAACCGAAAATTTAATAGTTAAATGAGAAATTTGATTTAGTTGCGCTCATATAAAACAATTTAGGACACCTTTTTTACACATAATTACCATAATTTACTGTAATAAACTTTAACTGTACCAAAGTTTATTATAGTTTTATGGAATTATAGAAAGGAATAAAAAAATTTTCATCTAAATAAACAAACATTATAACAAGACAAAGAAGATCATTATCTTAATCTTGATAACATGCTCATAGTTCTTTGTATGTAATATTTTTTGGTGTACAATACAGAGTTACTTACTTACTTAAAAATAAATGTAAATGTATTTTGTACTATAATATTATACACTGGCTGTACCCCGCGGTTTTAACCGCGTTAAATTTTATAAATTATCACAACTCCGTCCCCGTAGGTGATAGCGTGATAATTTATAGCCTATATGTTGACCCGACCTCTTAGTAATGTTCATGCAAAATTTAAAGTAAATCCATGCAGTACTTTTTGAGTTTAGCCCGAACATACATACAGACAAACAGATAAACAGACAAAAATTCTAAAAACTGTATTTTAGGCTTCGATATTGAATTTAGATCACGCCTCAAGTATCCTTTTAAAAAAATATTCCTTGTACAGTTTTCACTTTCCTACGATTTTATTATATGTATAGATTATTATGAGGTCATCACATTAAGTAGCTTCTGTAAGTATACTTTTGACTGACTTCCTATTCTTGCAAATGTATTATTAATATATATTCATGTAGTGTGGGAGCCACGTCAGCATCGTATAAACACAGCTCCTTATCACGGCGTTATTTACGCATTCGACGTCCACGGCCGAACGCAATATATTGTCGATTTCCGGCCACCGCTGGCGAGTAATATGTTTCCGGAACGCCCTGGAAACGCCCTCGAAACGTAACGTAACGCTTGTATGGTGATACAGATTTTTTCGGATTCGGATGTCCGTCCCGAATAATAATATTGTCGTGCAGTTTGCCTGGTGACCAGTATTAATAGAGATTTGATTTTGATTACGACATACTAACTACCTGTATAGTTCAAAAGTGTGTGCTCAATAAAAAGTAAATCGTATCGTTAAAACGCCCTCTCTGATCCTCAACGTAAAGTGAGGCCCGCGACTTCGCGTATTAACGAAGAGCAACAGAACACAACAACAACAAACGTCTCTAAAAACAACTGACTTTACTGTCGGAGCTAGACGGCTTGAACTTACGTTTGCCACTATTGTCCGATGAAGCAGTGAAAACGGTCTAGGGTTGACATTTGTCTTCAAGTCTGTCAAGTTTCACAGATACCCCGAAAACACTCATTGTCTGTGGTTGAACTCGCTACTGCTTGACAAGCCAGGCCCCGTAGTTAATTTTTTTGTGAATTATGAAGGTTGATGTGTTGCACATTTTTATATATTCATAGGAAAATTAAGTTCTTTAAATTATGCCCACTATTTATGGTACACCTAACATAATAAGAGCTAGAATTTTTATTCATAAACTTGATATGTTTATCCAACATAATTTATTTTCTTCATTAATTGCTGATTTCCTCCTCATTACACTGGGACATAGGAAAATCTTTTATGCCATACGGAAACATAGCTAAGGAAAAAGTCTTAACATAAATTGCATATGTGCATATTCTGTCCGAGTCATTTTTCACTGGACACATTAAGGTTTTACTCGGAAGTGAGGGACCCTAAATAAATACATTCCACGGTTAATCGACGGTGAATTCGAGGACTTATGAGGGGAAATCTGGCACTCATTTGTCCCCACTTGGGGAAAAACAAAGTGAAAATATGAGGATTTTGCGAAAAGATTTGTTGTTGAGTATCGTTTCGGTATGTTTCTCTAATGACCGGCCAGCGTAATTTGTGTTAAGGAAAATGTAAGTGGCATTTAAAATGAAAACATTCACAGTAACCTTGGGTTGTGAAGGGGTTTTAATTTCGGTTGAAATATTATTGTGATTCGATTATCATCTAAACATTTTGCTTAAAAAGGAAGAGATTGTGAAGCAGACCTATTACAATTAGTTATATAACATACCTTGAGACCTCTATGCGATCCTGAGAAAAGGGATCTTAACAGATAGGTACATTAGGTTATTTTTATTTATTTTACGATACGAACGTAGCTCGATACGAACAAAGTTCCCTTATAGGATTGCTTCGTTGTAGACGGACAACGAAGTAATCCGATGACAGACCAACTATTGTTATTATAATTATGTATGTACCTTCAACCTAGTACGTATTATATAAGAGTAAACTTGGCAAAAGAGATGTGTAACGATTTCGTTAATTAGTAATTCGTTGTCTCTGTTTACCCCTCTGGGAAACAGGCGTGATTAGTATGTATGTATGCATTTTTACTGAACCAACATGGAAGTGTAACATAAAAGTATCATCAGGAAATAAATTGGTCATTACTATTATATTATTTAATGTATTTTATTATCTTACATTTTTATTAAAGTTTAATTTTAAATGGGTACTAAGATATTTCGTTATTAATTGCAGAACAGGATGATCAGTGAAAAAATTGTGTTATTACATACGGAAAAAATCGTTTTCGAGACTTATCGTGATTAAAACTGACAGCGCTTCCAATGCACAGAAATACTCATATAATCATTTCATGATGAACCATTTGTAATTTGACATAACCTGACCGACAATGTCGACCTGGTGAGGGCAACTGGCTTTACTTAATATTGGCAAGTAATACAATTCAGTACATTCATCATTACCCTTAGAACATTTGTAAGTAAACACGCCGCGGTGTCACGCAGTGCCAGCGTGCTTCGTCACCTGACCTCGTAATTTCCGCACGTAATTAATCATTTTCTTCGAACCTTTTCTATTACTCTTTAAGTTTTCATTTTCATTAGCCGACGTGTCCGCTGCTAGGTAGATATTCTATGGTTAATATCACTTTGATTGATTATATTGAAGCTGATTTCTGTTAGGTTTTCGGTGGACTAAAAGCTTGGGAAATAAAAAAGTCGACAATGTTAGCTGTAGTAAGACATTCCATGAATCAGGTTTGACCCAGTGTTGAAGTCATAAGTTAATAAAAGTTATTTTCTTACCTATGTAATTGTAATTACACAGTATTTTTTTTTTGTTAAATATATTTTTATTAATACATATTTTTTATTTTTGTAATATTTTCTCACTTTAAATTTCATATCATGGGTTAATTTATTGTCACACGGCCATGATTAAGCATAAATTGTGAATGATGATAAAGAGGAAGATGTTAAAATCTTTATAATGTTTCACGTGCTTAAAATAGTTGTTTTTGATAGTTAACCGATCTTACAATTGGGTATATCCAATATTTCTAGGTTTTGTGATAGCGTTAATAAATAGTATATATAATCTATACATATAATAAAATCGTAGCAAAGTCCAACTGTACATTGAATATTTTTTTAAAGGATACTTGGGACGTGATCTACAATCGATATCTAAGCCAAAAATATAGTTTTTAGAATTTTTGTCTGTTTGTCTGTATGTATGTCCGGGCGAAACTCAAAAAGTACTGCATAGATTTACTTCAAATTTTGCACGAATACTAATAAGAAGTCGGGTAAACATATAGGCTATATATTATCACGCTATCACCTACGGGGGAGGAGCTATGATAGTTTATAAAATTTAACGCGGGTAAAACCGCAGGGCACAGCTAGTACCTATAGTTAATAAATAATATAGTTTTTGGTAGTCAATGAGGGAGATATTACAATGAGGACCATGTGAACTGTATTTGCTCTCCACTGGGTATTCAGCTCTATCGCAAGGTCCTGGTACTTTGCGAGATATTTCTAAATAGTTCCATAGGCAGGGAACGGTAAATTTTACATAACTGATGCACTCTTATGGTAGTAATATTCTGTTAAGAAGGAAAGTAGTCACCTTCTATTCTTGTTCTGATGCAAAGATGTTTAGAAGTGTTTTTCATATGTATATCGTCATAAAACTTAGGCGAGCGTAGTCCCTGGGGCAATTATAATGCTCGAAAAAATGTAGGGCGGAAACGGCACGCGTTTCCTCAAGTACACTCATTCATAAACACTCACTGCGTTGCCTGTGGTTGATTAGTGTGTTAATGAACTTTAGCAAAGAATAATTGGATACTGACATCCGTAATATATATATGGATAAAATATAAACAGGAATAATATTTTCTTTTTAATTAATTACACATAGTATATAGTACACTGATAGTACATTCTATATATATATTTTATTCATATTTATTTATTTTTCATAAACATGGGTTAGGTCTACAGTTATACAGTAATTGTGATGTACGCCATGTTTTACCTTTTGGCGTATGAAAATTAGTCATCATCAGCATCATATAAGCCGAAAGACGTCCACTGCTGGACAAAGGCCTCCCCAAAGATCTCCACAATTGCCGGTCTTGCGCTATCCGCATCCAACGATTTCCAGCGACCCGCACAAGATCAGCGGTCCATCTTGTAGGGGGCCTGCAAATTAGTTATTTTATATAATTAAAAATATCACTAGAGAAATTTGGAGATAATATTTCTAAATAACAATTTAACATTAAAATAAGAATATTAAAACAATAATTGTTTATTGTCCAGCAGTGGACGTCTTTCGGCTGATATGATGATTGATGAAAACAAAATATATGATTATAATAAATATTATTCTTGGCTGTTTTTCATCAACTAATCTGGTCGTAGAGTATCCAAGTGCACAGAGCATGTCATTATCTACAAGTTAATGCGCAAATACAGATGAACTCTATTTCCTCACTCTCAATACTATGGGACTACAAGCTTTTACCTTTGTGGGACTAGACTGTGGTTGTGCAATAGGTGCCGGGCGTCACTACCAATGTTCAGTAAATTAAATATAAAAAAGGTTTTTATTCACGTTGACTTTAAAAAACCGCTTGTAAATAGTCAGAACATGTTTGTAGTAATACAGTTAATATTTCTAGTTACTTATTACAGATATTTAGGTACACGGAATGTTAAAACATTTATACAATTTATTTTATAATGGTAGTGACTATCTCACTGGGACTTGTTCTTCGTACTTCCGGAGGAGCTATACCTCTCAGTAGACACAACAACTTATTGATATAGTGCTAATTTTATTCAATTCTATGACGGTAATTTAGGCAAAAGAGGTGTGCAAAGATTGTGACAAATGGAAATCCGTTGTCTCTGCCTACCCCTCTGGGAAACAGACGTAAGTCTATGTATGTAATTTTATTTCAAGTCAATAACTATATTGACTTCAAATCAGTAAATAAATACTCAAAAATTTAAACTGTCACATAAACTTAACTTGTGGAAACTTAACTTTACTTTGGAGTTAAACATGAAACAGTTACCATCCAATCAAAGCTACTAAGAATCTCTCACACTTAATTAGTATATATCTACTAAACTTAATCGTAAAGTTAATATTAATGAACCTTTATAACATTTAGAGCAAATAACTAGTAGGTAACAAACAGCTCACCTGCTTGTTACCTACTATTGAGTGTCAAAGACAGCCTAACGCAAATTGATACTATCTATTACTTCATTATTATTCACCACCATAAGATTTGCATTAAGAAATTCCCAATTTCCTGATTATTGCTTCTCAGGTCGGGACGAGAATAATTCAATATACAGGGCGGCGGTATCACAAATAGCATGAAAGTCATTTTGTCAACTCATATCGAGTTTATAGCTTTACTCCGCATAATTCTAATAAAGTCCAGCTGAGATTAAAGTACCAACAAGCGAGCGGGCCTCAAGCCGTCTAAAACACTTTTGACCTTTCGCCACTGCTATCAAACTGGATAACCTGCAGAACGTCATTTTGCAAATGACTCCAAAAATATCCACTTCCCTAACATACCGGTTAGCTGACACACTTCATAAACGTACTAAGTGCCAATTTTTATGTTCTTCATGGCATCATTACGGATCTGAACGACTCTGTATGTAGACCACTTACTTGTAGGTGTGTAATAGGGCAATTTGGTCCAAATATTTCTACAACATCCTTATTGCCGCTCAATGCTCATGCTCACGATCTTTCACTGCTTCATGGGACAAAAGAGGCGAGCGGGCCTCAAGCTGTCTAAAACACTTATCAACCTTCGCCACTGCTATCAAATTGGACAACTTGTAGAACATCACTGTGTAAATGACTCCAAAAATATCCACTTCCCTAATATACCGGTTAGCTGACGCACTTCATAAACGTAGTAAGTACCATTTTTTATGTTCTTCATGGCATCATTACGGATCTGAACGACTCTGAATGTAGACCACTCACTTGTAGGTGTGTAATAGGGCAATTTGGTCCAAATATTTCTACAACATCCTTATTGACAACTCAATGCGTCATCGTTTAATCAAATTGCATTTATTCTGCATCCTATGGATATCCCAACATTTTGTAAAAGCCAAGGTTTTTATGAAGGCAAGGCACATAATTTGCAATTCTAGTAAGTGACCAGTCCATATTACGGATACAGTTAGAGGTTATAAAATAAAATAAAAGATGAATGTCAAAAATTATGTTTGCATTTTATTAAAATGTACTTCGGTCATCTTATGACATTAATTAATATCACTAAATATTCAGAACAAGATTTTATTATGACATTTTTTGTAATGGCCAAGCCATCTTGTAGCACCAAGGAACAACTTACGTGCGTTTATGCGCATTTGCCATACCTACTAATGGAATAAATTATAACAGCTCACTTAGGTCTCTTAAAATAGATCCTCGGTGCTTTTGCAGCTCGTTTCTCTAGTTGCAATTCTCTCAATTTATGCGGCTACAGTCTCGTTATATTATTCGTCTCCCTTGTCTTTTCCCCAATCCAATACCAGCTCTATACCAGGGTCATCCTCATCCCCAAGAAGGCCCTCTGGCGTTTTTGCCGATGACACCGCTCTGTATTTCTCCAGCAATCCAGATCAATTTCACATTTCAACCATCACCTGGGCGAATATTTCAGGAAGTGTACGGCTGATTTTTTTATGTTGAACCGGTCCGGATAGGAAAGCCAAATATTTAGGGGTGATTTGACCTTTAGTTTGACAGAAAGCTTAAACTTCGCTAAAGTCAAGCCACATTTGCTCTTAGTCGCATACACTGCCTATTAAATGCGCGCAGTAAAATCTTACCTGCAACCAATGTGAGAATTTACAAGACGTGCAACGTTCTCCATATGCCTATCATCAAGCATTGGATGAAGCAAGCGGCCAAACGATTCTTTAATTCTGCACGCACCATCCAAACCATGTGGTGAAAGTTGCGGTCAAATACACCACATCTCACCTATCACGTAAACTCTGTCGTCCCAGGAACGTATTAGAGCAAGTCAAGACCATACTATATAGATACTCTCGTAACACTGCACACAAACCGATATATCGTTATCGCCGGCCGAGAGTATTTTGTTTATATTTGTGTCGATGAAATGCCCTCTCCAATTCTTAATCAGACGAGAGGCCCACGTCTTTGTGTATTAACGTAGAGCGACTATTGCACAAAATGTACCTCAAAAACGATGACCTACTCATGCGTCTCCACGACAGTAACCGCCCAGATTTGAGGCACTAACCAAAGGAGGTGCTCTCCAGTGCGTGTACTTAGTATGTATTCCGTCGTAGAAATAGTGCTTAATTCATAGTATTTGCGTTATGCTATCCTTTCTATTCCTTCCCTTGTACAGTTACTATTTACGAAATGCCGAGTGTTTCTAGTGATTACACAACTACAATATCCTAATTAGCTGCGTATAACGAATTTGCTCTATTCAGTGTCAGTGATATACGTAATCAATATAGATTAGCCAGGCTTGGAACTTGTGTGGGCGTTTTAAGATAATTGCTTGGCATGTAAGCTGCTCAGATAAGTTGAGAGAGAACTATTAATATATTTTATGGTACTTTCTGATTAGACTAAACTTATGGTTTGACACAAATTCTAGCGTTTTCCCTCTATTCTCTACTATCATAATATGCAAAGGATATTGGTGAAATTGCAGCCGTGGCATTAGTCTTGATTATTCTTTAAATATTTTATTTCGAGTAGTATATGTTACAGTGCAAACACAGGTGCACTTTTCATATTTTTACTCTCATTTTTTATTTATTAACATCAGGTTTACCCACAGCTTGTGCATACAATATATATCTTATGAATATCTTTTTAACAAATTAGACTTACAAACTAGCCAATAACGGATTAACCAACATTCTCCAAATCTAGACGAATAATCGACGAATAATAATCTCTCATGATCCGATAGCATACGACACGACTGAATAGAGTTCAAGACAGACAAGACCGGTGGTTTTAAGTAATCTCTGGGGTAAAGGGGTGTAACACCGAACGTTTCCAGACTCCGGGCTAGTACTGAATGTAAGGCAAAGTATTAAAAGAAACTAACTTTAATTGAAAACAATAAAAAGATGACGGGCAATACTTTAGGTAAAATATAATTCTTACAAAAAGAAATCGGAAAAGAGATCGGTTCCCGCAAGTATAACTATCAGGGTTTCCGGGTCCTTAATTGTCTAAACAAAACGTATAATTCTGATAGAAAGCCTAATCAAGTCAGACTGGAAGTCAACTCAAGAATTGGGAACCGTCTATCATTGATTTTTTTCTATCGTAATAGAAAAAAGCAGGTGAAAAAAAAAATCGCTATAAATTGGAGGTATTAAGGTTTTATGGAGGTAGACAACATAATGCTATTTGATACATATTTCTTGAAATTAAGTATTTAAATAATACCTTATGCCAAGAAATAAAAAAGAAAAGAAGTGACAAAGTCTTTCTGGGTATACTTCCATTTCTGATAAATGATCCGATGCTAAGGTGTTATGTAGCCCTAGTGTCACATATGCAAGGTAGACACTGTATTCAGACTGGATTGGAGAAAAAGTTGTAGAACGAAAACATTTTGGATTGATCAGTCCACAACAGTAACTGTCATTAAGCGTCTAATTCGTGACGACAGCAAACCAACATCATTAAACTAACACACCTAATCACGATCAAGCTGTTGACACAAACAAATAGTCGAAACCTAAACCGCTTCGGATCAAATACTTTATAATTAGTAACGGTCTAGGAACAAAAAAATACAGTTCAGTATGGCTTACATAGCACGTTAGTATGATTGATTGTCCGGGATGATATCAACGGAGCCGATGGACAAAAAAATACCACTTCCTACTAATGACAGGCTTTTAAAAATACGTACGATACTCGTCACCTCGGGTTAATGGCGGCTATATGTTACCAGCATCAATCGTCTATTCTGCTCACGTCTGCGCCACGGGATCTAATTAATTATGGTAATTAAACAGGCCGATAGGATGTACGGATCGGTACGGGTTGTGTATCATACGAGGATTTAGTAGCTGAGGTAGGTTTTGCCCTGTGGCTGCGCAGGTTCAACTCCATAGGCAATCAGGTCAGTCAACGTTGTAGAATTCAGCTTTAGGTTAAGCTATTAAACAAATGTCTATCCACGACAACTTAAGAGATATACAGAAGGGTTTAAATAAATAACACTAATCCTATGGGTTATTCTAGGTTGAACTATCTGAGAGCCAAGTTTGAAAAAATATTGTTCACGTTTAATACGTGTAACAATCATACATAATTGGTAGAAATCTTGACAGATCACTAGGAATAGATAAAATTAACATGAATAAACATTATTTTTAATATTTAACAATATCCAACATGCTTGGTGGTACATCTTCCATATATCTGGCTAGCTACACCCTTTTATGTGGCAACCCTGGCGGTCGTTTGTTTGCTAAGTTCTCTAATATATTTTTTGTAATCCATTAATCTATAAACATCTATAATACTATTATATAATTCTATCTTTTACGTATATTTTTTAAATACCGACTTATCTATTTAAATTGCTTTACATACTTAAAGAGTTTTTTTTTTATAATTTACTTGATTACATCACCGAAATGATTAGATCACGGAAATCATAAAACATTTGATGTTGTTTTGTCAAGTGAGTTCGCAAAATTGTCAATCGAAACATGAACAGTGCAGCGCGAAAAATTTAAAATTTTCAAATTAAAATTTTCCGCTTCTGTTTGCTGTGATCTAATGATGATATGGAACACCGGATTTGATGAACACAAATTCCCTAAAAGCCTGCTAAGTTGGTCTAGCGGTCGTGTGTTCAACCGCCGCTATTGAGATCCTAGGTTCAAAAGCAGTTGAGCAAAAAGAAGAAGTGATATAAAATAGATGAAATATCCTGAAATATTATTCACACACGGTCATCTGATCCCAAACTAAAAAGAGCTTGTACTATGGAAACCAGATAACTGATATACTACATATACTACTTTTCTTTGGTAAATACATACTTATGTACATAGTTACACCCAGACTCAGGACAAAGAGATATGTTTATGTACACAAACATCTTTCCTGGGTGGGAATCGAACCCGCGACCTGCGGCGTGTAAAGCAAGCATTTTACCAACCAGGCCCGATTTACCTGTTCAGAAAAATTCTCAGCATCAGCCTGGAGCTTGGCAATAAAGCTAAATCATGAAATCTCTATTTTTTCATACCCTCCGTGTACTTAAATACCTATATGTACCTAGAAATAATTATGCTTACTTAATTATACTACAAACATGTTCCGACTATTTACAAGCGCATTTTTTTATATTTTAAACCGTTTTTTTATTTTATTTTACTCTTGTGCACTGTAATATATCATAGGCAGATGACCAGGAGGATAAAAGTTTTCATAATCGTATGCATTATACTAATGTGGCTTTGCTTAATTTGTGTCTTGTAAATTCGAATTCCAAATTCAAATTTTAAATGCTATTAAAACAGAAAACAAGTTATAAAACTTGCTTTAAATGCACTTAGTTTATTCCTTGCAAATACGATGTACATACATAATTGTTATGTAAGTGTACCTAAGCATTACTGGTACGCAAGTACCCAAGTATCCAAAGTACATGAGCTTCGTCCTCTTGCACGTTCTAATGATGGGATATGAGTCATAGGAGTAGAGTGATTTTATATAAAAGTCATATATGGGACCTGGGAAACTGTATATCACTGGTTATAATTAAGTTAAAACAAAAATAATATAAAAAAGAAAGTGACTGCCTGACTGACTTGAAACTTTTCATTTTCGATGTTGTAATTTTTCGTTGCAAACAATTACGTATTTAAATAATTATACGTAGTTTTGTAATTCTTATCTAAGTTAAAACGAGCATGTTGTCTAAGCGCAATTGAATATTCACAATGATTCTATTTCTTAATGTCCTTAGAAAACAACTCTGCAAATTTATAGTAACTAGAGATTGCATGTGTTCAACATTCTAAGGTTCTATTGTCAAAGACTATAGACATTAAAAACAAATAACAAATTTTGAGTCTTAGTTGGTCGTCTCTTCTCCGTTTGTCAGTGCGCCAAAAGCATGGTGTGCAATGTTTTTTTAAACAGTGTGTGTAATGTTCTTTTTTATTAAAATAATTAACTTTAATTGCCTATTATATACAAATATAAGCTTCTTACCTTTCTTCTCCATATGACTGTAACTGTTCCTAATTTCATAATTCTCCAACCACGCAATTTTCGTAAAAAGGGGTACAAAGTTTTTGGTTCTCTTATTAATATTATGATAATTCAATATTTTAAACCTGATACCGCATTCGTGTTTTTGATTGATAGCCTATCTTTTACTCCTTTCGTTCTCCACATCAATTTGGGTTTATCTAAGTCATTACTTTTAGTGATAGGCGCCTATTACATTAACTTTACTGATGTTTATTGTTCTAGATTGTAAATTATTTTACGCAAAAAAGCGTACTTTTATTATTTTTATCTTTTATTATTCTAACATCTGTTTAATTTCACCATCAGCATCTATTATGGCTTGGGGAATCCTGCTCTATACAAAATCTCACGTCCAAGAAAAACCCGCCGTCAGCTCACCTCTCAAACCACACCCCCACACATTCCTGACGAAGAATGATGCTTTCGGCTTCTCGCAAGTAGGTAGTGCTTTGTTCGAGTGATTAAGTGCCCCAGGACGGCGTTGCTAAGCCATTCAGCTAATGAGCCAAGTTATATTAATCATTGTATGACGAACGGACCGCGGACTGTCGTGGGTGTTTACTATTGTGGATACTTTAAAACGCTCATTTTAGATATGTACAGATTTTCTTCAGGTAAAATGAAATCGATGGACAACGTTAGATACTGGCAAGTGAAGGCTATTTGAAACTATTGTGATACACAAACCAGTATATCGTTTTCTTCAGTACGATCACGACGCCTCGCGACTGCCACTGTCGTTCATAATCTTCTGTTTGCATTGCTATCGTTGAAGTGCCTCCCGTATTACCGTGGAGCAACGTGAGCAGATAACATTCCTGGAAATAACCGACTATCTGATAACGTCAGTAACCACCTACAGTCAAAGTTCGAACCTCTGCTACTAACTTTAAACGTCTTGTATAAGAACATCAGGATCCAGGTAGAAAAAATTTGAAACTTTTAAACGGCTGTGTGAATTTTGATTCACCATTCGAAATAAAACGTATTATTCATTTGGGAGTTCCAAAAACAGACTTATTTGAAGATAAGGAAAATACACACAGATGTAGGTATGTGTATACGCTTTAAAGTGTAATACTCGTCATTTTGCGTTGGGGATAGTTACAAATAAGGAATGAAATTAATTTTTAATTTTTTGGCACTTAAATGTCCTGTGTTTTATTTATTACCATTTCGTGTATCAATATAGTAGAAGACTAGGATTCTGTTTTAACCCAAGCATGGTTTAAATGCAGCTAATGTAATTTCAGTGGGTACGTAACAAAGACATTATCGTCGACTAACGTTATTTAGAGTTATGAGCCAGAATGCTTATTCTTTATTTAGATTATTACAATTAAATGAAAACAACTGTCCTCTAGGTAAATTAAATCAACAACTTATGCTGGACCCTGTGGCACTCCAGATTCCAAAATAGCCAAACATAAATGGTTAAGATTTCCTGGCTGTTTTTTAATCTATAATCTTACAAATAATGCGCGGGCTCAATAGCGGCAAAAGATCCATAATTTAAATAAAGAACACACGAAGAACAATTTGCACTATACAGTGCATTTGTAAACAGGAATGTTGCAAATTTCCGCCATCTTGCCCGCCCGTTTGCCTGGCATTGCGCTACTATAGTAGAGTACTTAGGATTTTTCTTATTAATGAAAGCGAAGGTACGCAGATAAAAATAGCTTTTCCATTCTCAGTAGGCGTCTATATAATATATTTAACTAGACCTTTTCTTAATAGAGAAAACGTGACGCAGAACGCCACAACGGATATTAATTGTACAGGTTTCACAGAGTTTTCGGCAACCTACCCACGTGAGGCATATTTGTAAAGAAAGGTGTATAAACTCACTACTACGTCTTACTTACCTCAACACAGGTCACATTTACGTAACCTGAGAAATTATGTAAACGGCATGTCTTGTTATTCAAAACAAGCAGTTACATGAATGGTGATAGGCATCGGAAATAGCTACCCTTGCGTATCAGAGGTCAGAATCGAAACATCAGTAGTTAATGTGTCGGGACTTAAATAACTGGCAAACTATGCATGAAAACGCTAAGAAACGTGTTCCGTAGTGAAGCGCACGGATGACTGATCCGTCGCACTAACTAATGTTCTTTTTTTCCTTTTATACCCTTTTTATTTTTCAAACCGCACAAAAGGCAAAGACGCATGAGTTATGCCGACTTGTAGTTTTTACGATACACTCGGCTGGATTAAATATTTTTTAATAATTTTTATTCCTTTTCGTAGCGGGTCTGTACGTGATGGCATGTGACATTAAAATGACAAATTGGCTAATTATTCTTAATCCGTTTGAATGCTTTGATCGAGCTACGGAGTGATGGGCTGTCACGATGGCTATTGTCGCTCATTGAACGTTTAACGCTTAGGTTTGATCACATGTGGTTGAAGTTCATTGCCATCGAGGAAGCCATGCAAAAATGTCATTACCGTTTTAGCTTTGTAAAAGGTAAAGGCCAGTACTTGGCACGACATGCTTCAAAAGTAGCAAGAAGAGTTCTATAACCTTTATTTGGAGTAAGTATTTACCATACCTACTTTTATTTCCGGGGAAAATTTTAATTCGTATCAATGAAATTGCGCCTCCAATCCCCATTAATATATTCCTGTCTTTCAGAGTTGCACAAAACATTCCTGAAATGGGATTCTCTCATGCAACTGAAAATCGGTAACCTCCTTGTGCCGAGGTTTGGCTTGAGACCCCACTCGCCACGTTGTCCGTGTAGTGGTGAAAGATTGCTAGGTATGGACATGTTAAAAAAGTAACACTGTCTATAAACACAAACAAAACACTTAATTAGGGAGTTTTATCTAAACCTCTGCTATACTTAAAATTGCGCTTACATTATTATTTCTTCACAACCATATCTCATTTTTAAAAGTACAGACGCCAGCACATCAACCTTCCCCAATCTGTCAAATATCCCTAATTGAAAGTGAACCTTATGCCTAAGTGATAAAGTTGACAATCTATAAAAGAAATTTGACAGATTGGGGTAGCTGGATGTGCTGGCGTTTGTACAAGCAACGAGCTACAAAATAGGTCTACGAATATTGCGAAACGAAAAAGTTTGGTCGTTTTCTGTTTTGTGCATATTATTATGATAATAAGGGCGCATTACCCGTTTAGATTGCCACGGATGCGTATATTTTTTATTTACGACTGCACCGGATAACGTGACAAAGTCACTCAGGTATTCCATATTTTTGTATTGTTTAGAGTAGGTATTTTCGTTTGTAATAAACAGAAGATTAAGTAAATGTCTGAATATGGTTTCTCACAAATATATTAAACAAAATAATGTGCATTGTAATCGCCACTATTCTGAGCAATACAACACAACACATTTTTTATAGGTAATTGAATTTCTTTCTAATGAGACGGGTTCTTATCTTCTTGGTCTTTAGTTAGGCAATTTAGTTTTACCGCGTATTATTGAGATAAAATAAATGACATTTTAGAATCGATTTATTATTAATGCGCTCCGGATTTTCGGGTCCAGTTTGAATAGTTCGGCAGTTCTATGTATACCCTGTTCTTTTCAAATGAGCTATAATAGAATGAGATGTAATAATAAAATTAATAATAATATCCTGGGACATTATTCACACATCGCCATCTGATCCCAAACTAAGCAGAGCTTGTACTATGGAAAACAGATAACTGATATACTACAATAACTACTTTTATGTAGTAAATTTTTTGAAGTTATACTTCTTTTGGCGCGATGGAGAAAAATGATGAGAGTGAATTTTTACGATGCGCGCGCACACCGACACCAAAAAATTTAACAGCATGAAGTTAGTTCTAGGTGGTATGAGAGTGAATTTTTACGTAAAAATAACAGCATGAAGTTAGTTCTAGGTGGTATGAAAATGTATGAGAGTGAATTTTTACAATGCGCGCGCATCGTAAAAATAACAGCATGACGTTAGTTCTAGGTGGTATGAAAATTGATAACGATAAGTATAACTTCTAACGCGTGTACATAAGTACACACAAGTTTTTTTTTTCTTATTTTTTTGTTTGTTTTTCAATATTAAGTGTGTTTATTAGTTTTTTTAAACTATTATTTATTTTAAGAAGTATTAAAAAGGAACAAAAGTTATTTTATTGTATAACACTTTCTTACAGCTTAGTTTAGTTATAGCTAAGCTAAGGTTGATTGATAAATAATGCCTTTAGCTTTGAGTCCACCTCTGTACCATTTTGTTCATGAAAGTTTTCTTAAACAATAACAGAGCTTAGTATTGAATAGGTCATCGAGAATCCCATTCCCGTTGACCTGTAATTACCTAACTCAGTTACGCCCCATAGATTATATAAGCGTTATTAATATACTTAAGAGCTGCTGTTAATTTCTTTTTGAAATAAAAAGCGGCGTTGTGCACTTTTTCGGGATGGGTAAACAATGCTAAGCTCGCATCAGCATACGTGACGTGATCGAATATTTGGAAGATGGAGGGTCTTTTTTTAAAATTCACACTGGCTGTTTATATACTCACATGACCAGCCGACAGCGTAACCAAATTTAGCTCAATTTTTTTAAAATTTATTCCCACCGTAGGGCCGTCCCTACGGTGGGAATAAATTAAGCATTTACTATGAGTCTTTACCGCCCAAAGGTGGGAAGTAGCATCTTCCAGTCGGTACTCGGATCAAATAAATACTACTTTTATTAATTTTATTTTTATTTATAAAAAATAGTTTTCACTTCTATCGGTAGTCTCCGCAGACTACCCCGCATGTTTTTTTTTGTTGTATATTACTTAATCAATAAAACTTTGAAAGGTCTAGATGAACTCGCTGAACTGTACTACTCGTCCCCGAGACCATTAAAGCCTCGGTGTAATATAAATAAATATTGATCATATTAGGATCTGTTTACATATTAATGATGCTGAGCATACTTTAAGAATTCAGTTTACTTAAAGTAACACTTATTAAAATAGTTAGGTGTTAACTCATTCGCTGTCAAGAGTATCCCTGAAGAAGCCTCAACTATACCACTAGATTAACGTAGGTACTACGATAATATATATTAGTTCAAATAACAAAATTATTATATAGTGTATTTACGAGTATAATATTGAAAAATAGCCAATACAAAAAAGGACGTTAAGAAAAGTCTTTTAAATTTGTTGAGGAGTCACCAGTGGCTACCATTGGCAGGGAGCTGCCAGAAACTGATGCCATACCGTATCAAATTCAAATTGGGATAAAATTTGAATTTGATACTCTTTTGCATCTCTGCTTATACTTTTTACATAATTAAGGAGTAAAACGAACAATTTTTTTACAAATGTAATTTTCATGACCCTTGTGCTGCGATTGTACACAATATGGCAGACATTATGTGTCTGAAACGGTGTCGCTTGCCGCAATAAGTTTTATGTGAGGTTGGAAATATCATTAGTATTACTACAACGGAGGCGTTTACCCCACTAAAATTTTACTACATCAGATACTTTGTGATGTGCGAAAACGCCATTTGTAGAATCTCAAATTTTGTGAGGATAGTTATCTAGTTATAAAATCAGCTGGCTATCAAATAAACCAACCCCGTCAACAGACAAATAAAAAAGCTGTTACTTTAGAACTTACATTTTCGTGAAACAGAAATGTTTCATGAAATTTATTTACTCTTTAATACTATCTCAATTAAACTGGCAGTCGGATGAAGAAGCTTTGAGAGCAGTCCGTCTGTTGGCAGTTACGATGTCACAGACGAATAATATAATAAAATACACTTTATTGAACACAAAAAATAAAAGAACATTTAACAATGAAACATTAATTATAATGTACAATGGGCGGTCTTATCGCATAAAGCGATTTCTTCCAGACCACCTTTGGATGGACAGGAATTAAATGTCTAAAAATGCCGGCTTTGGATGGATAGGAATTAAATGTCTAAAAATAAAACTTTGTTGCACCATGTGTGGTACATAGATAAAAAAGAAGAAAAGAGATAATTAAAAATGTATACTAAGACTAAAAATATGCTAATGATCATATTATTATTACACATACATATACGTAAATAAAATACTATATTAAAATACTGGCTAAAATATGGGCAGCGCAGGACCGGCTATTGTGGAGATCCTTGGGGGAGGCCTTTGTCCAGCAGTGGACGTCTTTCGGCTGATATGATGATGATGATGATGATTAAAATACTATATTCATATAAAATATAATAATATCCGGGGACATTATTTACACACGGCCATCACTAACTAAGCAAAGCTTGTTGGAAACCAGATAACTGATATTCTACTAGTACTTTTCTTTTGTAAATACATACTTATATAGATAAATTACACCCAGACAGCCATGTTCATGCAAACAAATATCTGTCCTGGTGGGAATCGAACTAACGACCTCCGGCGTGAAAAGCAAGCATTTCACAACCACGCCAACAGGCCTGTCGTATGAACTCACTTACATAAATGTAGACTAAAAATTACAACACCCAGCTTATTAAGTAGGGAGTTAACTTAATAATAAATAGTACATACACGTACATAGATACGCGTGATAGTCTCCAAATTTACAACACTGCGTCTTATTGAACGGTTAACGGTTAAAGACATTTATTTCCCAAAAACAGAATATGACATTTACTTACATTGAGAAATACAGATAAACGAAATGAAATAAAATAATCTATTGCGTGAAACGAGATACAAAACGGCGTATCTTAGTATTAGTACTGTTAGTGATAGGTACATAAAACTTAGAAAGTAATTTAGTAACACGTAATTATTTTAGACAAATAGGATAAGTAATTAAGTATGTTATTTGTATTGTTTTTTGTTAATGTAGGTCAATATTGATATGGCGGTTAACCAAATAAAAACTAATAGCAAAATAAATTCGTTATCATAATAAGGGTGAAGGACACGTTGAGGGTAAAATACTATTTGCTTGTTCGTGTGTAATTTTATACCACAATATTATAGTTCAATTCATATTAATAAAGCCATAATTTTTATTTGGTGTATTAAGGCGTTATTTTGGACGCAATTTATAACTGCTCAATTTGGTTATCTTTCCTTATTTATACATACAAAGACGCTCTCCGTCAGAGCACATGATCTTGTTTCCGTATAAGCTTGCCTGTCAGTGAACTGTACGTAATTTTGTGACAGAAATACAGTTTGTATGCAAGGTTCCTTTGAGCGCGGCCATTCACCAGTTACTGACCACGACAAAGCATTGTGCGCCAAGATCAATGTCTTCAATACCTATGTGGAAACTCAAGAACGCCTATGTGCACACAGACACCGGTGCTCCATCATAATCGAGAATGTTACTACAGAACTATATGGTATGTGTAGTTAAATACGTATATATAGAGCAGTGTATACAACCCTTTGTGCTGCTGACCGTTCATGTAGGCACTTGTGTCGTATAATTAGCGTAGAGCGATTAATTAATAGGTAATGCAGGTCTGTGGCGAATTTATGCTTCGTAGTTGTGTATAGGTTACACGCTATGCACTAATAGATAGCTCGAATATGGTGATTGGTGAGCGCGGCTTTTGAATGGAATTGCGAGTTTACTGGTGCAATATGTTGATAAGAATTGACTTTAGAGTTAAATTAATTGTATTAAAATGTTACTTTTATGTACGGTTACAATTAAATTAATGCTCAATAATATAAATTAACAAGCTTGAGAATTTGAATCAGGACTTAGACCTGCTGAAATACTGGTCTGATTGGTTTCGTCTCGTTGTTCACGTATTGAAATACCATGCCACAAATATAATATACAAAACTATATATTAAATACAAAACTTTTGTCCGGTAGTAAAGTGTTGTATATATGTAATTATGAATACAGTTAACGTTTGGCCACGTCTATTAGTCAAATTATTATATAAGCTTGATTTATAAGCATTTTGGAGACTGACGAGACCAAATTGTATCAATTTCACATTATAAATTATAAACTTTACGATAAATCTAAAAGAACACAGGTTTTTCTAATTACAAATATATAACAAGCTTTTTGACTTTGCGATATTGTTCTATAGTGGAAAAGTATTTGCATCGTGCCTTGAAAGCAATGAATTTCTTCCAAATATAGTAAAAATGTACACAAAAATATAAACTAATTGTTAGTATATTTAGTATCCTACTAATATTATAAATACGAAAGTTTGTGAGTATGGATGTTTGTTATGTATGTGTTTCACGTTAAGACTACGAAACGGGTTTTGATGAAATTATATTACTACGGTATACCTTGTAGTACATAATAGGGAACAACACATAGGTTATATTTTGTCATTTCTCTATAGATACCATTTTATCAATTTCAAAATAACCGCAGTTATGATGCCGATCACAATTTTGCCTTCTTACTAACTAAGCTATGCCCGTGACTTCGTCCGCACATTTTGTAAAGACTCCGTAAATGTTACATCAAAATATCTCAAATATTTTGTTTCTTGTAGCCATCTTATAAAACATTCAAATAAACCTTACATATTTCCATACAAACTTTCATTCCCTATTCTCTATTCTCTATTGTTATTTTACACCCTTGAGGGTAACATTTTATAAACTTTCAATGTAATATTTATTTATATCGAAACAAAATCTTAATAAATAAGACTTATTCGTTTAATGTTTAAGATTTTCTATTAAACGACAATCTAAACTCGATAAACTATAATACAACCCTGGACAATAATTATTAAAGTATGTAATGTCTATGTCTATGAGGATTTTGGTCAGTTTCACATTCTAGTTAGCAATATTAATTTAATTGGCGTGTTCATGGCCCGTTACACTCACAGGTTCGTAAGTGATCGGTGGAGTAAAACACTTAGGCGCGCAGTCCATAATAAGTGACCTTTTGTTTAATTGCTGAGCGTTTTCGAGCTTCGCAGGGCACGTAAACAACTTCAACAACTCTGACGCCAGGGTAATCACTGCCCATACGATAAAGAAAGAAAGATAGTAATACGTTATTACATCTAGCCTGTGCCACTAGACTGTGCTACATCTAACCCATATCATATGCTGTAAAACAATACAGTAAACTGCCAATAGGCTTTCAATAAAAGCTAGCCGAATATTTTCTTAAATTTTGTACGAATTCCGCTGTTTTCTACGTAGCCCAATCACGATGCGCATTGTTTTAAATCAATTATGGCAACCACAGTTCCGACTGATCTGAACCAAGGTTACGAGTACTAGGCCACGTCACAATATAGCGTCACATTTGCAAATCTAAACTATTCTATTGAGCTTTCAGACAAAGTACTTTACATTAGATTGTTGCGGCACGAGCGTTAGGGCGTTAATTCGCCGGAGACACCCAAACAAACGCTTTGTGAGATTCACCTGTTGGCTCTATAGGTCAATGTTACATACAAGGAGTTTAGCGAAACAGACTTTTGTGGTTGGAGCCTCAATGGTACGCAGCACAGCCGCGCTATTGTGCCCGCGGACAATAGGACATATGCGCGATTGAATCCTTTGGATGCGACTTGCGTCTCGATTGAAATTGAGAGTGCGATATCAGGTTTATTTACGGATTGAACTCTTATTATAAGGTGATTGAAGTTGGATAATAAGTGTGAACAGGTAGAGATAGAAAATTTCGTTTTTGAATCGTGACTTGCCAACAATAGCTCGTTTTGTTTCAAATGTATTATTTTTAAGGTAAGTTTACGTACACTGTATACTTTTATGTACTTATTTCACTTTTTTAACTGTTGTTATATAAAATATTAAGGTGCATAATCAATATATCTTTTGCACATAGCTACGTAAAGACGCACATGTAGTGCACTTATTTTATGTTGGGTTATAAGTATAATGTAAAATATTACCATAGCTGTGCGCCGCGGTTTTACCTGCATTAAACTTTCTTAATTATAGACTATGTGTTAATCCAGAGTGTCAGCTAACTCCATACCAAATTTTATTGAAATCGCTTCAGCCGTTTAGACGTGAAGAAGTAACAAACATACACACTCACAAACGTTCACGTTTATAATATTAGTGTGATAGTAAAATTAAATGAAGATCATGAACCACGTTATCACAATATAACACAAAAGAACAACAATATTTATTTATTTGGTAGATATAAAACAGTCAGAGCTGGTGTTCATATTTGGTCAAAGGCATTGCATGTGCATCAACAAGATATGAAATTCTTACGGCGCAGCGGATTTAAAAATGCCTAACGTAAGGATTGTTTAAAGTTTGCTTAGTCTATGAAAACATTTTGTCAGGCCGCAAAAATTCGTACCGCAAACACACACAGGTATTATGTTGGCAGATTAGTAAATATTCCCAAATCAAACATTTACCAAGAAAACATGCTACTGGTTTGTCCGGACAATGGTAGTATGGTACCCTCAAAACCACTTAACATGGGGCTGACAGGTTAGTTCAATCACTATTATGTGCCTCGAGGCCAGCGAATTGAGTGTATTTTTTCAATGAAATATATTTTTTTCATTCAGGGAGTTATATTGACGAGAGGTTCTCACGGTTACTCGATCTAACAAATAATTTTGCACGCCGCTACCCACGCTGTATGAGTGACTTATACAACAGAGAGGCAACGTGAATCCTTAGAACGGACTCGGTGATGAAGTTAAAAATAATTCTGTGTAAACAAACGTGACGTGGTTAAGGTTAGATGTACGAAAATATTTTGGTTGGAGTTGGTGAGACAATGAATCGCAGTTATGAAATCGTCGCGACGTCACGGTCCGCCCGGCTAATCGATCGGGAGAACAATGTGACGTAATACGGGGGTGCGGTCTACAGGGAGAAGGGGACGCAGTTCGCAGTCCAAATATTTACCCCGGCATATGTTTGGTTTCTTTTCCTTCGCCTCATATATTTTTACTTTGATCGCGTAATGGGGCCCGGAGGCGGTCTCGATTTGTCCGATATTAATTTCGTTCGCCTCGCTGCTGTGCTGTAATAATCAATCGGGGTATAACATAACAGTTTAGAAATGGTATCAAACGTTTATTTTCATAAGGACTTCGTTGAAGCTGTGATATGAATACTGTGAACACAAAAACGTACTTAACCTTTAAACGGTCAAGTGTATGTTCATAATTCATTAGTTATGGCACTTATTACAACATAATAGAGTTCAACATTAAGAGCGAACTATTATACCATTGTCCGATTAAGGGTAAACTATGATTATCATTATTATAAACAAAAATATAGTAAATATTTTCAGTAATTTATTTTTAGTGCGTATTATTTTATTTTCACTAATAAATCTGAACAGATTTGATTTTATATTTTCCCCACTGTAAGTAATCATGTCACCATTGGGTTGACAATAAAATTGAATAGTATGTGCAATAAAATTAGTAAGTATAAACTCCCGCCTGTAGGATGTCCATGTATTGTTTGATATAACAGGACATACAATAAGGGACAAATATTGAATTTATTCAAGTTAAAACAAAATATTAAAAGAAATAGTAAGCCTGTTACTAGCTTTATTTAATTACCTATATTACATAATTATAGATTTCGATACTTAATATAATTTCTATTACCTATTTTTCAAAGTATTCACCATAAACGTATCACACGATATTAATATTATAAAGGCGAAAGTTTGTGAGTATGTATGTTACTTCTTCACGTTTAAACGGCTGGAGCGATTTTAATAAAATTTGGTATGGAGTTAGCTGACACCTTGGATTAACACATAGGCTACAATTTATAAAGTTTAACGCGGGTAAAACCGCGGGGCACGGCTAGTTATCTATACTTGCATATCTTGTTTACTACTAAGGTAGTTCACTAATGATGCAATTATTTGCGTGAACCGATAGGCAGCAAGATAGTTTCACTTGTAAACAGTGTGTAATTCCAGATTCAGTTAGTGTATAATGTGTGTTATATTGTTATTAAAATTCTTTGTATAATACAGTAGTGGATTTATATATTTAGGTATAATTTATATTATAATTTGCGTGTTGGTGTGTATGTTATGAACTATAATAAACACATCGTGTTAATGTTTATTTGTATAATTTATTGAGTATTAACTCACAGTATAATTTGTATAATTATTTCCATTTCAGTATAATCTTTGGACTGGAGCCATTTATTATGGGTCCATCGGCACATTGACCTAGTCATGTCAATTATATTGGTATTTAATTTAAATACTTTTTCGTACAGACAGAAATGTATATGATCTACTTGCAAATGAAGTGTTTACTTTTGGACGGTCCCATTTAAGAGTTCTATTAGCTTGTCAAGCTTTTTGCTTTGGATTTTTATGTAACCATAGAATCGTAGAAGTATTATAAATTTGACGAGGGTGTTTATTATCACTATAAAGCGTTTTGATAGGGTAACGCCATAGCTTTTTGTAATTAGTTTTAAAATAGCTACTTGTGCACGTTCCAATTTGAGAAGATGTGCATTATTTGCCGCCCCCATGCTCAAAATGGTTCGGATAGACTCTTGTATACGGTTTGTAGTAAGTTGAGATCAGCGATAATAAAAAATAAAAATGTGATATGTTTTTCAGCAGCTTTGAAAGTGTCTCTATTTGTTTATTTCAACTGAGATGTTAATAAATCATAATACCCAGATTTGTATAGCTTGAACTTGTTCAAAAGGCAAGTTGTGGTAAGTATTTTACTTTATTAGTAAAGCTTTTATCGGCGCAGATCATGTTCTGTTATTCGTAAAGAAATCAATTTTGTTCTCGAGAAATATTTTAAGCAATTTGTTCAACAATCAATTACCCATACTTCTTAGCCCAACCTGAGCTAGATAAGTGATCCTGATCCATTTGAGACTAAATATAGTAACAGTGTCAGTTGAAAAGGTTTGCACTTGAATTTTGTTGTATGGAGCGCAGATCATTTACAGCAGGAAGAGTGTTGTACCCAAAATACTTCCTTGCCCAAGCATTCAATAATTGGTAAGTAAGAGTCGGGTTTTCATGTTTTATTAGCAATCCTAAAATTGTTACACCTCTTGTTATCTGCTCTATATTTCTTTCAATTATTATCGATACTAAGATTATATGTGAGATTACTATATTCTGCTAATTGACAATTTTATAAAACTTGGTATGCAATAAAGTCTATATCCTCCCACGTACGTTCAGGTTGTGGAATGAACTCCCTGTTACGGTATTCCCAAGAGACTACAGCATGGGGCCCTTCAAAAAAGGAGTTATAAGGTTTCTAAAGAGTCGGCAACGCGCTAATGATGCCCCTGGTGTTGCAAGCGTTCATAGCTACGGTGACTACTTACCATCAGGTGGGCTGTATGCTTGTTTGCCAACTAAGTTGTATAAAAAAAAAACGCCACTGAATTTCCAGACTGTCCTAAATTTTTACAACGTAGAGTCATCCTTAACCGGAGGGTTAGGGTTGCGCACTCTTGAATTGCACGTTTAATGAATTGCATTAATATTGCATTAACGTGTAACTAGCCGCCCTCCATGGTAAACAATCATTAGAGCGCAGCGCTGCAACTGTTTGCCGTACTAGATTTGTTTGCGAATACAAATTGACATTTAGATGTTTTTGTGCGCAGATTGATGCAAAGTTGAAGACCGGAAAGGTGAATTTTGTAGTGATTGTTATTAATTTTTATTCTGACGTGGAAATCGAATGATAACAGAAAATTAATTAAAATTACTTAAGGCGCATTATTCCCATAAAACGATTAGGCCTCATCTGTAGTGACCATAGCGTTCTTTTCTAGCTCAGGCAAGAAAAGAAGAAGGTACTTCCTCAGGGAAATACCTCCACCTTTCAGAATACCCTCCAGGTCCTAGGTAAAAGTATGGTTAAGAGGACTCTTCGAGGTAGGGGAAATGTTGACCACGCGTTAGTACTATGTATGTCACTAGCTTTATATGTAAGAGATTAGAGACACCACTATACAGGCCGCAAGCTTAAAAAACAAATTTATTAAACTTAAGTAAACTACTCTTTATTGAAGAACGAAGTAACACCAAAAATTAAAAACGATTTTACTTAAAAAAATTACCCTTTCGAAAAAGCGCGTTGGTTGATTTTCATATTTGTATGAGAAGTGAACTTTGCTTTGTCTACAAGTGGTTCAGTTTTAAGGGTAGATTGAACTCACACCAGTTTATTTTACTTTTAATTATGAGTAAGTAGGTAATTATTCCTATGAATTTATAATTTGCTTTAACCTAAACTAGTTAGGTTATCATGAAAGAAGTATTTTCAAGTTAATCAATTAGAAGATCTGAAACTATTGAAATACGTAAAGAAAGATCAATCATTGCGTTCAGTTACATACTGAAATATGCACGCAGGTTACCAAGCGTCAGTTGTCTGTTCAACTAATGCCCGCCGTCGCAACCGGAAAATTGGACACCGCCGTCTGCCCAATCATACGCGACACTCCACGCAGATTAGCACGCTCGACCAATGTCCAGTTTGTCCTGTACCACGAGAGCAATACCCGACCGCGATAATCCACACCGAACGCTCTTCATTGAACAGTAAACCCGCTTGTGCATCTTACTTGTGTTACTAATACCAGTATTGTACTTCAATAGTTTTAACTTCATCGACATTCTTTGAAATATCCTACCTGATTACGCGTACTGGTATTGAAACCATATACGCCTCTCCGTCCCTCAGTTCTTCCTGAAATTATTTTGTGGACAAGCCTCGTATATCTTTTTGTTCGCGGCGCGTTCGTTTTGTCGTAATTGCAACACTTAGGTTTCTGTTTGTATCATTTGTATAAACATTTATCACGATTAACAAAGAAACGTAGCCGATCACTCGACGTGAAATAAAAATAAATCAGGCATGTGACCTGACTGCAATTCTAAACTGGGGCTCGTTAATCGATCCACTTCATATTGAAAGGCAGTCTCTGAGCACGTCCGACTTTCGAACCATAAAAACACGGTGACGTGACACGGGTAAGTCGCCATAGCGTTGCGGAGAACATTCCGCCCCATTCAAATCTTTACTTAGCATTCTAAGTTCCGACAGCGGCTTTAATTTTTTAAGGCTACAACGCCCATATCGTATTCAAGTCGCGTTCCCACCACACTTACAGATATGTACCTACTAATAGTGGGTTGCGTCTATAAGCCAGAAAGACGTAGAAGACCAATTGAGATATGTTTGTATTATGTGCTTAGAAGCAGAAGCAATAAAGTTTAAGATAAGTTGAAGAAATTTGATAGTTGTGTTGTTTAGTGGTAGTGAGAAATCCGGAGGAGTAGTTTGCATAGTTATGTGCGCGTTTATCTAAGCTATATCGGTGGGTACAGGCAACGTGGGCCGGCAGGTCGGCTGACAGTTTACCGGGGCTTTAATAAATGTCTGAAACAGCAAATCGGATGATAGTATACGTATAACTAGCCACGTACCTATGTAGACTATTTCTAAGGCACCTTCAGTGGGTTAAATGCTTTCTCATACGGAGACGCAATATGTATACACAAGATTACTTGGTTGTTGTATTATGTTACTGTCCATAAATATATAAGAGGATAATAAGATGGATATGAATTTTTTATTGTAATCCACCGTTTTAAGTTCAGCTAACATTATATTATATAGCGAAAGTAATTTCTACTGTACACTTAAGTATAAAACTGCGAAATGCGCCTGCGTATAGTAGATAAGAATAAGAATATATTTAAGAAAGATTTGATTGATTTATATACATCTGAAGAAATTGCGTTGGTTCAGGTTTTCTAATGATCTCAGTGACTTAGCACGCGTGTCCTTGAGAGAAACAATATATGTGAACTTAATAAGCAAGTCATATACTACTGACACAGCACTATAAGTGATAAAAATAATCTCTGCAATTTAGAAACGTTATTTCTACTAAAACATATGTTAATTGTAATTATATCAGACTGTTTGTGTCAACAACTTGGAAAACGAGAAGGATATTTTGAAATTTCTATTAATTATTATATCTATTAAATATAAAAAAATACGCAAATGAAGCTTTTTCATATGATACCTCATTTGATATTTGGTCAATATAAATCTAAGTACAAGTAAAATATAAATTTAAGTATGAGGCGTCATGACTCGTAAGCGGGTAGACTGATTACAATGTTAGATTCAATATATATTACTCTTTCTCTCTCTGATTTCTTAACTGTGTGTTGTTAAATAGAGTTCTATCCAGTCCTAAAAATCGTAATACTTTTTTTCTAGCTCAAACCAGAATTGAATATTGTTAGCTCAATCTACGGTTGAACAAGTTGCCGCTAGACCAACGAGGTAATCGCGTTGTTGCTAGTAGGTAAAGGCTGGCTTCTATAGGTATGTCATTGTATTTACTCCATCAGCGGAGGCTGGGCGCGTTTCAACTATTTATAGTGTTTGAGGCGCTTCATAAATATGCAGTAGTAGGCGCTCGCCTTCCCGACACCAGCTATTCAGCTCTAGCTCGGCTTGTGGTCTGAGCCATGAGAGTTACGCGTTATGGTTTCCAAGATAATCTTTTAAATGTTTTTATTTCCCGTTATCCCGAGCAATGATCAATTTGATCTTATATAATTTTTCACACCAACCCAAAACTCAAAAACATGGCATCGTTAAAATTTCCTTATGATAATTATAATAATTTCATATTAAATGGGCGTCTATTTGAGGAGGAGATGCGTGAAATCATTAATAATCAGGGGTGTTAGATGTATTGTTTTTGCTGACTTAAAGTCAAATAGATCATCTTCAATATATAAAGATCAGCTAGCGAGCAACTATTTTTACTACGTAACCCGTGCTAGAGAAAGATCCGACCCGGTCTCATAGAAAGTTATTATAGGTGGATTAATGTAGCTCAGCTCTTATCTTATTAATTGCTCTAGAACAAACGTGATACTGCACAGTAGTGGATCAACAGTCACACAATTTAATATAAAATACGTCAGCCAAGTCCGGTTTATATGTATAACAAAAATGGGTATATTAAATAATTCATAAAATAAACTTGGCGCTAATAACACCAAATTCTAAATGTAATAAGCATTCGTTAGGGGAGACCTATGTACGTACAGCAGAGGACGTCTTGCGGCTGTGATGATGATTTTCTTCCTGAAATACTACGCAGTGCTACAATGAAAAGGTAGGTAACATTAATATTTTAGTAATATTAGAAAAGTGGGTGGATTTTCGATGACAGCTTCGATGCCACATGTTTGGTGCCATTTTAAAAAGTATATATACTTTTTAAATGACAATATCCGCACTAGGTAAATGTATTCCCTGTGAATGAATGAAATCAGTGCATTTTGGGATTTTTACAAACTTTTAATTAACATACTCTAAACGGACACCAAGATTAATTATAACCATTAATGGGTCAAACTGTCCAGTGCAGCAAGTAACGAATTGTAAGCAAAATATGATGGCCCCCGGACAATAGCGTGGCGACTACCTAAACTATTGCGCAACTCCAGCAGTCATTTTGAGTACAGTATAAGAGACATTGAGGGATGCGGATAGCGCAAGACCGGCAATTGTGGAGATCTTTGGGGGAGGCCTTTATCCAATGATGATAAAATACTAGTGCCTCTGTTAACTTTCAAGCCCAAGTGGCCCTATTTTAAGCATTTTTTCTAAATCGCTACTCCTTTACTGTTTACGCCGTTTCCTTAGCTCCACGGTTGGTTAGTTGCAACGCTACGTGCGTTACCTCACTTTCAACGGAAACTTCGCGATGTATTTTCCAGTGCATTTTTTAGAGTATCGCTTTTGTGGACCATGCTTGTTTTAATACTAAAGTTACGTGAGATTTTCGTATACATACAATACTTAAATACTGAATGTTTTTAATGTGGAAAGTTGTACGTACCTACTAATGCGATGTTGCACTCTTCTTTTGTTCGCCAGCTGGATAACCTAGCTGAACATTTTTATGCATATCAGATAGGTGAAGCATGTAGACACGTGGTCAGCAGGATGAGCACCAAAGTGGTTTTATTTCGGAACATTTGCATGCTTCGGGGACACCTTAAACTCTCGGTCCGGATTGTTGCCATATCCTCCTACTGGGCGGCTTGAACAACTCTGATCAACCACCACTGCCCATATGATAAAGTATAACATACAGACTATAACATACATTCAAGCAGAATAGAGAGAGTACAAAAAAAATTAGTCCGCAGCCTATCGTACCGCTTTAAGACCCCAAGAACATTTAGAACCTACAAAGAAAAATCTAAACATTTTCGTCTGGATGAGCTTTCTGCGCGCCGTGTTCATCTGGAGATGTCTCTACTACATAAAATAATTAACAACCAAATTGATTGTCCTGAGCTGGTTGGGCGATTCGCATATAATGTTCCTACAAGAATGCCAAGACATCCATGCAAATTGTTCAAGATCAGCTTTTGCAGAACAAGAATGGGTCGAAATTCACCAGTTGTACGCTTGGCTCGTCTGTACAACGATTTGACAAATAAACTGCCTGAGCTCGACATTAATTTTCAAAGCCTTCATAAGTTTATGAAACTCATAAAAGGTTGTGACTTACTTTAGGTCTATGATATTGTTTCTTTTTATTTTATTATTTTCCTGTATTGTTATTATTATTTTTTCAATTCTTACTTGTATTTCATAATTTAAAAAAAATATAACTCTAATTTAAAATGTTTAACGCATGCTGTGGTAACCTGTAATTTGTAAGTGCAGTTAGCCTAGAATAATTTAAGATTTAATTATTTTATATGACAAGTTATGCTGTACTTATGTTGGTAACCCTATTAATAAATAAATATATAAATAAATAACCACGATTAAAAAAATAGGTAAATGCTTGTTTTCGACGACGCACGTCGTGGATTTGATTCCCCCCCGAGGACCAATATTTGTGCGCATGAACATGTACTGTTTGTCCTGTGTCTGGGTGTAATTATCTATATACCTAAGTATTTATTTACAATAAAAATGTTGTATATGTAGTATATTAGTTATCTGGTTTCCTAAACTAAGTTTGGGATCAAATAGCCGTGTGTGAATAATGTAGCAGGATATTAATAAATGTTAAAGTTACATAATTATAAGTTAGTTATTCAATCATGCAAAACCGATCCAACAGACTTGGATGAAATTTGGATTTGAACATAGGTTAAAATACTAAACGTACAAGAAACATTCAGGATACTCAGAAATCTCGAAATGATGTTTACCTTCGCGATCCTCCAACTTTTAGTGTAACTTCACAACAGGTTAGTGAATCATTAAATTACTGAGAGGCAATATATACACAACAAGTGTAGGTATACACACAACATGTGTATATTGCCTGTATATTATTACACAATTTCGTTATCATTTCGTGTATTTATTACCTGATACGTCTTTCACTACACTTTTCTAGTATCACATTATGTCTATTTATATTCCCATCCTTAACCTGACTGAAAGAGATCACTGATCGCTGTAAGTTCCTATTTTATTAATATTTTATATTGTAATTCTTGTTTCTTGTACTTTTGAAGAGTAATAAAGAGCATTTATCGTATCTTTTTTTTTATTAAAACTCATAAAAAAAATAAGATCACATATTATTTACATATTACATATAGCATAGTACGCTAAACTAACCTCGGAAATTTTACGAGAGTTTCCATTGGAATTTTTAATATTTAAATTGACAGTTGACACATCATGCCTAATTGTGACAATAAACGTAATTTCAATGGATACACAATTTTATATTAATAGAAATTTTTATGCTAGATATTTATTTTCAGGTGGTGTGTGTACCACCATAAAATAATTATCTAGCATAAAAATACCTGTAAATTATACCAAACATAACGACGTACAAATGGAGCTCATAACAAAAATTAACTTGACCTATTAAAAATGTTCATTTCAGATGTCTCATGTAAGTATATCTATATTATTATTCGCCTTAACTATATAACTATACCTAACGTACAAAGTTTTCCGCACATTGTTGCGATTTTCCACGCTCGTCGGTCAATGTCTCATCTGTCTTTGTTTCAAGATGGCGACCACTCTCCGTATATAACGACAGTTATAACATACCTACCTACTAATGAACAATATGTTTTAAGATGTTTTACAGGCATCTTAAATTACTGTAGTTACTACAGATATATTTAGTTGGAAATGAAAATATCAGGATTTAGTGCTGACTTCAAAAATACTTCTTAATTTATAAATAACACAACAACTAAAACGTCATAAAAACTGTTGTAGAACGAGGTAAAATTACATCTTTTGTACATTTAACTCCCTCAAAAAATGGTTCGTACAACTTCTGTACCACGAATACAAAAGCGCATTTAAAACTACGTTGTATTCATAACTATCTTATCGGGTCAAGTTCCATAGCGAACATCACTCCATTCACACAGTTGACATCTCACCTGTCAGTAACCTCGGTTTTTACGATAATAATCATGGTAACCAATTCATAAACCACCGATTGTTCGGCAAACCGCCTCCGTAATTCAAGGGTTGATAAACATATCAAAGGCAGTATAAAGACACCTGTTTTTTCTATGAGAGTCACCGTTTCTATTGTGAGGACACAATCGGGTAAATATCGATAATCAACATTCGATACCGATGTTTGTGTATCGATAGTTACAAAGGCCACCCGCGAGTCGATACGACAATAGCCCGGTGGTATATTGATAAAAAGCGGATAGTGTCAGGGTTGAACTATATAATATGCATGGGAAATTGTAACGAAAAGAGATAATTTATTAAGATGGGACTAAATAGTACTTACAATACATGTGTAGAAATATCAAAAGCAAATGAAATTGTCTTATAAAAATAATTATTTACTTTCAGAATACTATTATGCATTAATAACAATTTAATAGAATAAATAAATATACAAAGCGCTAACAAAGTACTCGGATGTTTTCACAATATTGTCGAGATGTATTGCCACTGGTCATATAACCAAAACAACCATGGAAAACTTTCTATGACGCTTAGACCGTTTTGTTTTCAGAAAAGTACCCGTGACGTCATTACAAAGTAATTTGGTAAGTCGATATAACCGGAAAAGAATGTGGAAACAGTCATAAATAAATCTTTTGGAGCCTTTTTGCCCTTGTTTTTATGAAGAAACTCAATTAAGAGTTAAAAGAAATAGGTTTGGGTGAATCCTTACGTAAGATGACGTAAGTAACTGTTCGAAAGTGTATTTTGGTAATCCGCTATTGTGATATTAATGTAATAATTTCGTTTGTTTTCATTGCTCAAAACAAAACCATAAAGGTTTTGTTGACTGTTAACTTCTGAAGCAATGTATCGTGGACAAAAACAGCTTTGCAATAAAACCATTTAGGTTCATAACATTTTTTTTCAATTATAGCTACAACTGTAGGTTGTTTTTTGATCCTCGTGAAGTCCTTATATGTATGTTTTAACCTCCATAGTACTAAACCTAATGTTATGATATAAAGTTTTACAATCTAAATATGTTAGCATATATGATATTTTATTTTTATTTTATTTCTCAAGAAAGCTTACAGCTTGTTTACAAATAGAACAAGAAATAGTAACGGAAGGCACATTAAAAATTATCACTTATATGCAATGGTTTAATTTTAGGATTCTTGGTAGACATAGTGAATGAAATTTTGGTAGTGGGTTGGCTGACGTTATACACAAAAAAACTAATCAATATCTAATCTAAGGAGACCAAGCAATTGATGAATATTTTATTCAACTAATCATAATAAATAATGTCTTCCTGGCCGAATTTCGACCACGGAGATCGGTCACATGAAGTAGAAAAGGGTATTATTTTCAGTATAGAAAAAAATCAGAAGTGGTTTTTAGATTTCAGAAAAAGTCACAGCTCTTACAAAGTTAAAAATTGAATATGATAATGACATGTTTACACTAATATGGATTTTAATTATAAATAATGTTTTCACAGCCCACGTGTATTGTAAACGAATTCACGAATTGTTTGAGAAATAGTAACATTAATTTTGCTTAAATCGATTTACAAATTTAGGATTTATCTTGAAAGTGAGACCGTCTCGGTAGAAGCAAATTGCGGGAAAATATTATGCAGGCTAATGAATAATATATCTAATATAATATCTAGGGACAATGTCACACAGATCTTCCTAGCCCCAAACTAAGCAAAGCTTGTACTATGGGTACCAGGCGACGATATACATACTTATATAGATAGATAAATACTTAAATACATAGAAAACATCCAAGACTCAGAAACAAATATTCGTGCTCATCACACAAATATTTGCACTTACCGGGATTCGAACCCAGGACCACCAGCTTCGTAGGCAGGAGCACTACCAACTAAGCTACGGTGACCGTCAAATAGTGAATAGAGTAGTACTTATTCATATTATGCAAAATCAACGCTAATATTTAATGACCGATCTGTGTGTAAAGGATACATTGCATTATAACAAATCTTGCAGGCAACTGATTTTTAATTATTGTAATATTATAGTTAAATATGATTGGTCATAGTTTTTTATTTAAATTTGTTTTATACCCTTGTATAATAAAAAACTATGACTAATAATTATTAAGGTGCCTAAACAGCTATAATAAAATTAGTACGACCTTTGGTATGATATGTCACCTCTATCTTCAGTTGAAAATCATCGCTACATTTATCTGTGCAATGATACTAAACTATTAAAGCCGTTTCGAAACTTACAAATAACATTGAATTTTTGGCCTATTTTTAAAGTTTTCTTGTAATTATTACACGTATTTGGCTGCACGTGTTCAGCGGTTTAGACAATCGTCTCAAAATTTCGTGGGCCAGGATTTGAATCTTGTACAGAATAACTATTTGCTGACCCATAATCAGTTATTCTGAGTCTGCTTATTGGTCGGTGAAGCAGTGAAAGACTACTAGGCTAACTGTTAAAGTCATGTTAATAAAAAATCTGAGTCTGGGTGTGCATTGAGTCCGTTAATTGTATGTTTGAAAAGTACTCCACGACACAGAGATACATTGCATAATGCGGGCAATGTCTTTCAAAAAGAAAATCGCATTCGTATGTATATGAGAAAAATTAGTGATGTTAGTTTAAGAAAGTTTAGATAATGTAATAAAAATAAAAATTGAATAAATAAATTGAATTGACGTCGTTTGTACTACCAAATTATAGCATGCGTTTATAGTAAGAAACCTTTTTTTTTGTATATATTTATTTTTATTTCATCACAGTTTAATAATCTATTCGGTAGTAGACCAAGAATACAAAATTTAAGCAATTACCTGCGAATTTCTCTAGGGAGGTACCTACTGCCCCAGTAGAGATGTTCTTCGAGCTAATAAAAACACGGTAGAAATGCTATACCTCACTTAATTAAAATCAAATAGACGAGTAACAATTAACGTGGTCGGGTTGTGGTAGGTAGCTAGCACGCGTGCACGTGCCGTACGCCTGCCCGTGACGGGTTGACAGAGTGCCGATTAGCCCGCTGCCTGTCGAGGCTAACATACTTGTGCATAACGAGACGAGTTTAGAATTAATTTCATGAAAATTTTCTTATAATATTTGACGGCCTGTTGGCGTGGTTGGTAGATACGCTGCCTTTCACGCCGGAGGTCGTGGGTTCGATTCCCACCCGGGACAAATATTTATGTGCATGAACATGTCTGTTTGTCCAGAGTCTGGGTGTAAATTATCTATTTAAGTATGTATTTACAAAAGAAAAATAGTATATCAGTTATCTGGTTTCTATAGTACAAGCTCTGCTTAGTTTGGGATCAGATGACCGTGTGTGAATAATGTATCAGGATATTTGTCCCTGGATATTTTGTCCCAGGATATTATTATTTTCAGATTGGAGGAAAGAATATTCACTATTAGATGCAGAAAATTAAGGTGGTAATTTCAATTTCGATACTCTGATTGTGTATGCATCGTTTAAGTTTAGCGTGTTCATCCATAGATAATGAACTTGCCCAATTTAGGCCACCCGGTATTTGTACCCATCATATACCGGGTGGACAAAATGTGGGCATTGTTATAATAAGTAAACTCTCAAGGGTATTTTGTAACCTGGAATTTTCCGAAATATTATCGAGACCGGATCAGATGCAGGATGGACCGCTTTATGGGGTTCTTGTTGATTCTTCCTCGGTCGTGTTGGATTTATTTTCCATAGGATTATTATAAGGGCAACAGAATGGAGAGTTTGAACATATTGCATCGTCTAAGTTTAGTGTTCATCCATAGATACTGAACTTGCCCATTTTAGGCCACCCGGTATTTGAACCCATCATATATCTACCGGGTGGACAAAATGTGGGCATTGTTATAATAAGTAAAGTCTGTAGGGTATTTTGGAACCTGGAAGTTTCCGAAATATTATTAAGACCGGATCAGATGCAGGATGGACCGCTTTATGGGGTTCTTATTGATTCTTCCTCGGTCGTGTTGGATTTATTTTCCATAGGATTATTATAATAGCAACAGAATGGAGAGTTTGAACATATTGCATCGTCTAAGTTTAGTGTTCATCCATAGATACTGAACTTGCCCATTTTAGGCCACCCGGTATTTGAACCCATCATATACCGGGTGGACAAAATGTGGGTATTGTTATAATAAGTAAATTCTGTAGGGTATTTTGGAACCTGGAAGTTTCCGAAATATTATTAAGACCGGATCAGATGTAGGATGGACCGCTTTATGGGGTTCTTATTGATTCTTCCTCGGTCGTGTTGGATTTATTTTCCATAGGATTATTATAAGAGCAACAGAATGGAGAGTTTGAACATATTGCATCGTCTTAGTTTAGTGTTCATCCATAGATACTGAACTTGCCCATTTTAGGCCACCCGGTATTTGAACCCATCATATACCGGGTGGACAAAATGTGGGCATTGTTATAATAAGTAAAGTCTGTAGGGTATTTTGGAACCTGGAAGTTTCCGAAATATTATTAAGACCGGATCAGATGCAGGATGGACCGCTTTATGGGGTTCTTGTTGATTCTTCCCCGGTCGTATTGATCATCAGCATAGTAGAATCCTTCCCTTCCTTCTCTGGCGTAGGTCATGTGGACAAATTTAATTAGATATTTCCTTCAAACTGGTTCAACTTCTGAGCGTCACCATGGTTTGGAAGGCAAGTTATGTGGTCCATTCCTGATACTGCTGTACTGTGTTGACAAAATTTATTAAGCTATATGAGATACATACCTACTGAACGGCTTGAACGATCACTGTCCATAATATACAGGTTGTTCACAGGATATGTCAGTAGAAACTTATTTTTTTTTCTTTTAGTAGTAAAGCTATCGTCTTTCCGGTGTGTGCCCTATTTATCTATTTCAACCTCGTTTATTATTTACCTCTCTCTAACTACCGACATAAAGATATTTATTTACAATTTAGTACCAATTTACTTCGTTGCCTACTCCAATCTCACCTTTATGCTGTTGCAATAAAGTCTACAGTATTTACATTTACAAACAACGCATAGTGAATTGGGTTCTGCAGATGACAGGCCTGCGATAAAGTACCGATTAGCCTGTCTCTGCCCACAGTCTATACACACAGTGCTAAACGTAAACAAATAATAGAATCTCAAAATAGTTTTTATCAAGAAAGGTATTATTGGACAAATGATTAGGTAATTATATATGAAGATACTGCAAGTTATTAAATAAGAGTAAACAAGGCAAGCATGAATCTAGTTTGGAAAATTATTTTTGTCTCATATAGTTACCTAAAGTGTCTAGTTGATAATCCATACATCATTTTAATGCTCATCCAACAAATCTAATTTGATAAAATCAAAATTCCGTTACGGCTAACTTGAGTCGAAACAATTTGCAAACTCTCCAACTCACCAAAATAGTTTATCTTAGGCGAACGCGCCTCGCAAACATAGTGAACGACGAAACAACAAACTCGTGACACCTACCTACCGTTTTACACACAGAGATCGGTATCCTTAACTACACACTTCACGTAGCTGCGTCTCTCTCACGCTAAGAAAATGAAACGGACCAATGAGGGGGTGGGGTGACACGCATTTCCGGGCCCGGCTCCAATCAGCTGCTAGAACAAAGGAGTCGCGATAGCTACTTACCTACAAGTAGCTACGCGAGGGTCGGCTATAAGTACGACTGTGTTCACCTCACACATGTGCACTAAACACACACAGTGGACGTTTTTTTACCTGCTGACGTGTTTTTGTGGGCGTAGTGTTTGTTTGTGTGACGGTGTCTAGCCGGTGATCACTTGGCGAAGTTTGCGCAAGTCGCGGAGTAATGGCTGGAATATATCGGCTTTGAGACCCGGCTCACCGGGCTCACCGCGCCCGCGACGCTCGGCCTTTGTGGCAACCTTAACAACGTTGAATGAAAAGACTGCGGACATTAAAAATGTAGTGTACGCTTCTTACAAATATTTAACGAAGATACTGCTCAGACTTAGAAGATTTAAAATGCTTAAAGTTACGTCTTTCAGTAAAATACAATCATAAGCTAAACGACATTTCCCTCGGAATAAGCTCGCAAATTTTTATGTTCCTATTTTAAATCTCATGAAAAGAAAATAAAACGAAGAAGGTATTATACTGAACGACATCCTGTTACGGCTTATTTCTTCTTTCGACTCTCAGAATCCTCACGTCGTCGTTAAAGGTACATTTTTCTTTTGCAGTCCTCATGTGACGTACCTGCCATATCCCGAGGACCCTTCCGCGGTCCGTTGTAATGCAAATAGTGCCTTATACGTACGTAACACAGTTGTGAATGTAATAATTTAATGGTAACACGCCCTGTAAGACTACAATTTGACTATCGCGAATTTCCTGCGTTTTTCTAGCTCCAAAATGTTCAATGGCGAGTCGGTATTGTGAGCTAAACTGAAGGTTATGTCGGAAAGTGAGGGTTTATTTTACTATGAAGGGTTCTGAGACGCCGAGAAACAAATCTGCGTAAGGTACATGGTGTCGAGTAACTCGTGTTCTTACCCTCTCTCCTTTGTTCGGGCCGGAAGAGTGCGCTAGAATTACATGCTCGAGTCTGATGTGCGCTTATTTTTTACGGCGCTATATTGTGTTTCGTGAGCTCTCTTATAGTTATGCAGTTCAACGACTGAAGAAATAAGGGGATAGATGAGAGGGAAAACAAAACAAGTTTACAGTTTTATTTAAACAACAAAGATGAGTTGAGAATTTGACTTTAAACAAATAACTGACTTTTCTTAAGTGACTTTTGTATTTTACTTTCGTAATTTTCTGGATTTATTTTTCAATGTTCTATATAGGGTAGCATGTGTTCATTATTGGCCCGGGCGAGCAAACAGCCACAGTATAACAATTCCGAGACGTCGACGCTGCAGTTACCCTCGTGGCTCATTTACGCTCATTGGCTCCCATCTCTCGTAGTTGCACGCCACCCCGCATACTGATACCAGGATTAAATTACTCTGCCAACTATTTTACACAAAACCAGAGGCCATAATTAAAGTCCGAGACCAAAATGGGTGAAATCAAACGTCTTATCTGACCAGCGGGGAATAGCGTTTCTTCACTGAATAGTTTCTACCGAGTCAGATAGGTAGTGAGCGGAATAAATAATTATTGCGGCAATCTCAAGTTGTTACTGCGATGCGCCAGTTCCGACTGAGATACCTAATGAACATAGTTTCTATTGGCTCTGGCTTTGTATCTCTACAACTGCTTAGTAGTAGTTAGTCGCAAACTGCACAAACTTTATCATTTTGATGTTGATTTGTAGTGACTCTTTGTTAATATGATATCTATTACTATTAGCCTATCTATTATTAGTTTGGATATTTTCATATCTGATATATGTATTCGTAGTTCGTGATATTAAACATTTAGACTAACAAATTACATCTAATTCGGCAGTAAAAAAAACAGGATGTATGGATGAAATGGATTCTGAAACTAGATTTTTGGTCGAAAAAACAAAACTAATAAAAGTCAAAGTGTGGTAATTACTCATTTAGTCAATATCTAAAAATACATTTCTATTCTGGTACGTTACGAAAAAAATCTCTTGTTGTTAATATTACTTATTTATTTTTTATTTATTATTAGCCTGTATGGTCCCACTGCTGGGCAAAGGCCTCCCTCCATTCTTTCCAACGCTCACGACTGTGTGCCATCTCTTTCCAATTCTCAAGGAAGACATCCAGTTCGTCCCGCCATTTCCTTCGTGGTCTGCCGCGACAATATTACTTAATTATGCAAAAATGGCTATACGATTTTCGATGAGACTTAGAATGTAACCTATCTCGGTTAGAAATATAGTCTATAGTAAATGGGTAACAAATTCTGGTTGGCACAGGCAGTATTTAATATTATTCTTGACATACTCTCATCACCTGATTATGGCGAAATCAACACTAAAACTACTTAGTTTCAGCCATATTATCTGCTACATTAGGACTTCCTAATGTAGCAGATAAAATGGCTGAAATTTTCCACCAAAGGAAATGTTACCTTGGATAATATAGCTGCAAAATAATGTAAGCAATCGTAAGGTATATCATTAAAATCCATTCGCAAATATTCGATACCTATCCGCGAATACGCTCGCGGAACTAATTCCCGTTTCACTTTCGTTAAACACAAGACTCCCATAAAATCAAACGCAAAAGGAAATACAATTCACTTTCACGGTGTCTGAAATAAACCATTCTTTGCATTGAAAGGGGAATAATCTCAGTGTAGCAGCGGGGGCTTAATCAAAATCGGTGAATTGCTTTAAATCGGGGAAAACGCAGGAAATATCCTTTGTGTTGGCAATTTCCTACATGCGTGGTGCTAATGCGCTATCGGCGCGTAATGACTTCCTTAATTAATTCGCAATGTTAGAGAGCGGCATCTTGGAGGTAATGGAAGGTGATAAGTCTCGCGGGTAAGCGGTTTAGTGGCGGCTGTAGGTACCCGCGGTAATGGCAGTTTAGAGGGAAGCATGACGTTTGTATCTTAACTTTGTATGAAATACCCTGAATAATATTAAAAGACTTTTAAATTTCAAATAGAGCTTATAAGTAGGTAGGCCAATTTAAATATAATTAACAATCAGTATTAGGGCCAATTCTTTAAAGAAGTTTGAGTAACGTGCTTGGTTCAGTCCAGGAATACTTACAGGTATCTTCAGTCAGTTACCTCTCTGAAACTATGCTTGAATCGGTATGGAGTTCCTCGGTGAGTTCTTTGTCCAGCCGTGGACGTTTTACGGTTGATAACTGTAAAAAATAGAATATCTTGAGTCCTATAAAGTATAGTAAGGTAAAAATCAATTTACTAGTTTAGCTGGAGCGGTTACTGTAGAGACACTAGCGCCTGCTACCAGATCTAGAAACTCATACGTACCCATACATACATTACACACAGACATCTTTATCTATCTTATATCTTCACCAAACCCGGTGGCTTGGACGTTAAGCGGTCACTACCAATTTATATTATTACTAGCTGTGCCCCGCGGTGTTACCCGCGTTAAATTTTATAAATTATCACAGCTTCTCACCCGTAGATGAGAGCGTAATAATATGTAGCCTATATGTTAACCCAACCTCTTAATAATATTCGTGCAAAATTTGAAGTAAATCCATGCAGTACTTTTTGAGTTAAGCCCGGACATACATACAGACAAACAGACACACAGACAAAAATTCTAAAAACTATATTTTTGGCTTCGATATCGATTGTAGATCACGCCCCAAGTATTGTTTTAAAAAAATATTCAATGTACAGTTTTGACTTTCCTACGATTTTATTATCTATTATCTAATATATAATATATAAATATATAAAATTCTCGTGTCACAGTTTTCGTTGCCATACTCCTCCGAAACGGCTTAACCGATTTTGATGAAATTTTTTGTGCTTATCCGGTATCTATGAGAATCGGCCAACATCTATTTTTCATCCCCCTAAATGTTAGGGGTAGTCCACCCCTAAATTTTTTTTTTTAATTTTTAGACAAAATTTCTAATTTCTATTTTTTTATGATACACCATACAAAAATACATACAATCCGCAATTTTCACCCTTATACGATTAACCCTTATTTTTTAATAGCCATTTTAGTAATTTAATCAGTTTTCCTCTCCGGTCGATAACTGATAAATCGTTATTTAATTAGTTATCCCCGCCAGATGTCTACAGGTGTCACTTCTGACCCAGTAAACAGCATAGAGCAGGGATGAGAACACCATGTTTTTCACACGGACAATTATACGTGGCATACTCTCGAGTGGGTAAACCATTCAGTTTGTTTGTGTTAGCTAAAGATGGACTAACAAAAAATATTGTTCACGCTATAGCATTAAGAGATTGATATTGTTTAATAGTGTTACTGTCGTAATTCTTTAATTAATGATATATAATTTTAAGGAATAAATTATAATAACTTAAAAATAATGTTTGCCTTTTGTTATTTTTATATTTCCTCATCGTTCACAGCGCTCCATGCTTATTTCACGCATATACCACATTCTTACATACAATAAGTAAGCTATTTTTTGTCTACAATAGAAATTACTAGGAAATTATTTATATGGCAAAACAACGTTTGCCGGGTCAGCTAGTCTATGTATATATATATATATATATATATATATATATATATATATATATATATATATATATATACAATATATATATATATATATATAATATATATATAAAAATCAATGCCACTTTTCGTTGTAATGTTATAACTCAACAACGCCTTTACCGATTTGGCTAATTTTGGTCTTGAATTATTTGTGGAAGCCCAGGGAAGGTTTGTAGCGAAAATTTTAAAAAAGTCTTGAAAAAGTGTAAAATAAATATCTTTCTATAATCCCATATACAAACAATTTGTACTAATACTTAAAAGCGTAGCGAAGCACGTACCGGGCCGCTAGTATGTATTATTAAGTACATGTCAAGCCAAATGGGCAGATTATTTAAAAAAAATTACCTTTATATATACATTACACGTAGCGTTATAAATGAGAATCTAAATATTGTACGTAATATTTCCATTTCTATTGAATGAAAAATCATCAAAGACACATCCAAAAATGTTCTTTCATCAAATTAAGTCTAAGTTTTACATAAACGATACATAGAAGAGGGTAAGTCGCCGTCGTCATGGCACCGGAGGCAGTAAGAAGTTATTTTAGGGGATATTACCAGACATCAGAGGCTTATCTTTACGGCAGGTGTTCCGTCCCCCCACGAGGACAAATTTACGAAATATGTAGAGACTTATGCGGATCACGGCGTAATGTTCCTTCGCAATCTTGAGCTTAGGTCTCGTGCTGTGTAAACGGACTTGTACGGGTGATACAAATTGTTATAACAAATATTCTGGCTTGAAGTTACCTTTTTAAACATTATTTTGTACATTGACTGAGAACAATTCAGAAGTGACTGCACGAGTGGCGCAGTGGCTAAGACTGTCGCCTCGCCGCTTCGTGGCGCGGGTTCAAGTCCCGCGCCGGACAACTATTTGTGTGACCCATAAGTAGTTATTCTGAGATTCGGTTCTGTATTGATGGATGGTGAGATTGAGTTCTGGATGTAATTTGTGGCCGTCTATTATATGTTTGTAAAGTACCCCGCGACGCAGGGATTAGATTCCCTAGTACGGGCGTTGCCTTTTTTCTAAGTAGAGAATGTGGTAAACTATTAACAATAAATATGATTTTAATATGTTTATTAACAATTCAGTACGAAAATTTATATACCCCAGAAAGCAGTTTTATAAATAATAATTATAACATCGTAGCATAAACACCGGAGAAATTACGTTATAATATCCTGGACCTTATTCACACACGGCCATAATCCCAAATTAATCAGAGCTTGTACTATGGATATCAGACAACTGTAATACTACGTATTTTATAAATACATACTAATGTAGATAATTACACCTAAACATAGGACAAACATGCACAAAAATCTGTCCTGGGTGGTAATTGGACCCACGACCTGCGGCGTGAAAGGCAAGCATTTACCAATTACGCCAACTTGCCCGTAATATACATTTATTTATTTAAAAGCACAACGCCCGCACTAGGGAATCTAATCCCTGTGTCGCGGGGTACATAACAAACATATAATAGACGGACACAAATAACATCCAGACTCAGAACATCTTTTTGGGGGTCACACAAATAGTTGTCCGGCTCGGGACTCGAACCCGTGACAGGGAGAGGCGAAGCGACTGTCTTAGCCGCTGCGCCACACGTGCAGTCAAAGTTAATATAAAAACAAACTCAAATTTCCCTTCCTATGTAGCCAGCTGATTCAAGTAGAGTTTGCGATTGCGACCAAATTTAAACCTTTATATGAACAGAACTAGGATAGACTGCAAATGTTTTACACTTAAGCTCAAAAGACTCGAGGATATTAAAAAGTAATTACCATAGATACATTAATGTCAGTTTCATAAAAACTCGCAATGCTTTAGGCGTAAATACTTGATAGTCGTGCTTACTCCTTTAGCGACTGTTACCATATCAAGTAATTAAAATGACACTTACGAAATCACGATCAAAGTATCCATTAATTCACACGAGCTACATGTCAAATCGCTAATAACCAATTATATAGATTAATAAACATTTACGTCATTCCAATTTGCTATTGATTTGATTTGAAAATGCTTTCATTTGATTTGAATACGTCTTTGATGTTGTGAGGAGTCGTAAATTCATTGTTTGACTCTAAGACACCATTCAGTGTAGGTTGTAACGAATGTTTTGAGTATTGTATAATTGTGGGCGTAATCTTATTATTGGTAGATTGTTTGCGAAAGTTAAATGTGTTAAATTTGATATAGATATCAATGGCATTCTAAAACATGCTGGACTTTCTTCATAAACATTTTTTCATGTGGGTTTCTGAACACTTATTCTACAAAATGTATGGTCACAGATTTTGTGTCTAAACCTTAGAATATATTTTTCAAAGTGGTGCTTTAAAACCTTAACTTTCAGATTCTGGACTTCTATAATCCTAAGAAAACCGTATAGTTTTTAGTCCATATGTTAATGTCTCAATCCTAAGCATTCACTAGTAAAAGGTGGTAAGTAGTTCTTAGTACATATTTCAAAATTTTAAGTGTTGAATAGGTTAACGTCGCACACCTAAACAACAACTTACTTATGACATAGTCCTGAACCATAAATATTATGAACCTATTATTAACATTTCTAGGTTGTAAGATGCAAACTTTATGTACTCAATAAATAAGATAAAGTCTTAATAAGTACAATAAACAGTATAATCATTCGCAAATAAACTGTTGCGCGTCAGTTAAATAAAAATTACGCGAGAAACGTCCCGAGGGAGCTCATTGTGGTCCTACAATGAGCGCGCCTGATTGGCGGAAGGATGTTCTCACTAAATAAAAAATATCGACGCGTCATTTCACGCAATTTTCGACGAATTTTCAAACGATAAAACCTGTCATTTGGCTGTTGACGCGCCTATAAAATATTCATGCAGACGGGCGAGAGATGAGCGATTTTTTCTTCGATTTACACGTCGAAATAAGATGTCATTTTCCGTATCATTAGCGGCGGCTCGGCGCTTCACGACGGCACTATTTATACGCAAATACGATAAAAATGATGCCCGGCCGATCGACTGTTTGACGCGCAATTGATAAATTGCGACCTTTTCAAGTTTTCTTATCTTTTTTGACGTTTTTTCATACTGCTTTTTGTATTTTGGTGACGATTTTTTAAATGTCTTTTAATGTATTCGGGGATTGTGTTTGAAGAGTAATGATGTGGTAACTGTGGAATGTTTATGGTAATTTTGTTTTCTAACGACCCAGTTTAGTTTCTTTGTATTTCGAGAACCAATCTATCGTAGAGCACTTGTTGTAGCGGGCAAATGATATATTTTTTTTTTTTATTTAACTTTAAAAATAATACAATTTTTTTTACACTTTATGTATTCTGCCAAACTGCAGTACAGTTTGTCGGCAGTATTCTCACGGGTTCACATCTTAATTCTAATAACTAAATAGTTAACATTACTACTACTTATATAAACAAATTACGGTTCCATCATCCAACGTGAACAACCAACAGCTTGTCGCGAAGAGCAAGTAACTTTACTTGCTATTCACGACAAACCGCGGCCGTTGGTTTGTTTACGGACACAGTGATAGATAGTGTTTCACAAGCACCTTTTTTAATACTCTTTTAGACACATTTTCAGGTACTATATTACTTGGCAATTCATCAAGTAATGTGGGAATGAGCCACTGTCTAGTCCGTTGTCCATAAAAGTTATATATTTTCTTAACAATGAATTTTTTTCTATATTTTGCTTTTTTTTTGATGGATTACTTAAAAAATGATTGAATGTCGATAGCAATATGTTATAGACCATAGTTATTTTATATCTATATGTAGATATAAAATAACTGTGGCATAGTTATAACTCAAAAATGTGCGCACATTTTCGACGTCTATAACATATTGCTATCGACATTCAATCATTTTTTTAAGTTCCATCAATATCATTTGCCCGCTACAACAAGTGCTCTACGATAGATTGGTGCTCGTATTTTCATAGCAAGGTAAATTCGATCGGAATAAAACTCCCTCGTGGAAGCTGTTCTGAGCCCTCTCTTTGCGGCGAAATCGTGCGGAGTAGTTTATCTCACCCCGTTCGTTTCACCGCTGTACAAAAGAATCTCATATGATAATCTGCAGATCGTTTTGATATACACCCTTAGTATTAAAATATACAATTAAAATTATAAAACTTACTACTAATCTAAACTCGCGCGAGTTTAGATTAAGATTACCTTTCTTTTTAACTATTATTTTGCGGACATTGGTGTGGGTTACACGTTTACTACGTTACTTGTTTACACTTATTATATTATACTGTATTGTGTAGCTGTTTAATGTCCCAATAAAAAAAAAAAAAAAAAAAAAAAAAAGTGGTGTTCATCTTCGCTTTGTTTTTAGAGGATCCATTACAAGTTATGATGAGGCAGTTCAAATATTGGTAATGAATAAAATAGGGCATTTCAATTCAAGACTGACTACTACACGTTCTTATTGTATTCAATTTGGTGTGTTAGCTATTTTGTTATCAATAAATATTACTACCATATCCAGACCAGATACCATCTGGTTTTGTTCCAATCTTATTAATTGTAGGTTTCACTAGAAACTCTGGGTTCTTATAAATTTCACTATTTATTACTAGCAGTGCCCCGCGGTTTCAGCCGCGTTAAACTTTATAGCCTCTGTGTTATTCGGATATATAAGCTATATTAATAAAAGTAAAAAAAATCTATTTCTTAGTTCTTGCGCGAAAGAGTAACAAACATCCTGACTCGCAAACTATCGTATTTTTAAGATTAGTAGGATTACACTAACTATGCGTAAATATATACTACAAACTACTGTCTGAGATGTACGTGTCTGAAATGTGTTATTGACGTAATATCAAGTGTTATGCTGAGATGGTTTGGCCATTTAGAAAGGATGAATGAAAGAAGATTGACAAAAGAAGTATACCTGGCCTGTGTGAATGGTACAACCGGAAGGGGAAGACCTCGTAGAACATTCTCTGATCAAATCAGAGACGTACTTAAGAAAGGTCAGGTCAGAAGTACCCTAAACCGGCGAGCATGTATGAAGAATATTATGTCAGTAAACGAAGCGAAAGAGGTATGCAAGGATCGTGACAAATGGAAGTCCATTGTCTTTGCCTACCCCTCTGGGAAACAGGCGTGAGTCTATGTATGTATGTATCATGTATCATGTATGTATCAAAATAAGATGTTATTTTAAAAACTTTGTGTTCATTTATTTTTGTTTTATAATATAATATAATCTCTGTCATATTTAGGATTTTCAGTAAATGTCATTAAAAAGATGTGACAAGTATAGTGCACAGATGGCAGCTTATTGTGGCCCCACGTTGGGCGCCAAGTGACAATATTGCGTGGCCGCCGCCGTGTCCCGACTAATCCCCGGATTCATTTATTTTTGACAACGCAATACGATTTTATCTCGCAGCTTCCGATGCTGTTTGCCTTCTGTTATTATGCCCTATACACTTATTTATTTATTTTGCGACCCTCATAAGGGGTGATTTGACTTTTAATACCGCTTTAGCGGTAGGTCTCGCTTTAAATCCGCACTTATTTAATTTAATGTCGATGCTGATATTGATTATCTAGATTCAATTTTCAAAATAAATAAGGGGAAGTCTTTGTGAAACAATAATATTAATAATAATAATATCTAGGGACAATGTCACACAGATCATCCTAGCCCCAAACTAAACAAAGCTTGTTCTATGGGTACCAGGCGACGATATACATACTTATATAGATAGATAAATACTTAAATACATAGAAAACATCCATGACTCTACTCGTATCTACTTATCAGACAAATATTTGCACTTACCGGGATTCGAACCCAGGACCACCAGCTTCGTAGGCAGGAGCAACAAAATATACAATAAAATATTATTCAGGTTTATTTTGAGCTCCACGAAATGGATTAATAAACACATTTGTCATCCATTTACAAAAGTGCCAATCATAATAGGCATGTGAAAAGAAGTACCTATGTCTAATCCTTAGCTATGATACAAGTATAAGTTCTACTCCTTGGTTTCAAATAGTCAAAACGAAGTTTAAAGTAGGCAGGTATATTTTATGCCTTGACTTGTACATATTTAATACATTATAATATGTTCATCTCGGGAGCCAAATATGTAAAATTACACAACAAAGAACCCCATGTTGGGTTATGTTAAGAATTTGGTCTTATGATGTATGGTTTAGTGAGTTCTGACAACAGAACGGGCTAGACTCACCTAATTATAGACTGCGGAAACTGTCCCTGACAGCAAACAATTTTCCTCAATATCAGTGACAGATACGGTAAATTGAAGTTCATGGGAATGTTCAGAATTATGTTTTATTTTTTCTTTCCTAGTTTTTTTTTTAATGTTTTCTGACTGATGACTTCTATGCTTCCACGTGATGAGATTGGTTTACATTCTTATCCCGTAGGTATCTATCTAGCAGAGAACAGACAGCTCTATCTCTGTTCGATGAATATTGTACCGCGATTACCAAGACAGAATTATATTGTGGAGATCTTTTGGGGAAGTCATTTTCCGCCGATAGACGCCATTTGACTAACATGATGGTATTCATTTCAAAAGTTAAAGTTTATATAAGATAAGCAAACTTTCATCATTCATATTTTTGAAGTTATACTTCTTTTGGCGCGATGGAGAAAAATGATGAGAGTGAATTTTTACGATGCGCGCGCACACCGACACCAAAAAATTTAACAGCATGAAGTTAGTTCTAGGTGGTTTGACGGTGAATTTTTACGATGCGCGCGCAGATGCGTAAAAATGACAGCATGACGTTAGTTCTAGGTGGTATGAAAATTGATAACTATGTTCAAGTTGTATATTAAGAAGTATAACTTCTAACGCGTGTACTTAAGTACACACCATTTTTTTTTCATCATGTCATCCAAAGTACGTCCACTGCTGGACAAAAGACTCCTCAAGAAGTTGGGGATAAGCCATAATCGCCACGCCTGTCAGACGGGATTGCAATCTCAGTTTTATGGTCATAGTTCACAGAAAAACGCCGTTGCCCGTTCTCTGGTAGGTATTCCCTGGGATGTTTTCTACGTCCCCCACGGTATGAGATGGGGTGATGATATTCTATGCCGTCACCACACAGCACAACAAAGTTCTCTTATATTTAGGAATATTTTATACGTTCTCTATCTATCAATAGAATAGTTCACGTGGATGTCCCTTTTACTCAACATAAGAGGGCTCTGAAGTTGACAGTCGACCACTAGGGTAAGATGGCGACGTAAAGTTAGCGTTTTGAACAAATTTTAATAATACGTTTCAGTTTAAAATTGAGATACATTTACTTATGTAAGTGAAGGAAATATTTTTAAAATGGAAATTCATTCTATTGTTTTAAGTAAAATAAGCGATATACTGAAGATAAACAATGGCATTTGAACACACACATATACATACAAATTAATATAAATAATAATTTCCCTATTGTTATCATAAGCAGTTCACGGCGTCCACATATCTTATTTTCTCATATTTATAATTAGAAGGATGGAAATAACCGGTTGGAGAAACGTCAAGGACCCACTTCTTCGCATTTTCCCCGAGGATTTGGAATTCTACCATCGCCATCACGTTGGCTGCTAATGGGCTCAAACTAAGATATTTCTTTCCAGAAAGTTCCAAATAAACCTCAACTTCATTATCAACAGTAGGACATCCTACCGCTAGGCAAACGTGTAACACTTGCACTCAAAATGTCATACATTAACATAGCTACGAGAAATGTACAGAATTGTATTTACGTATAAAATCACGAAATGACTTCGATATGGCGATGTCATATGCGAGACGTGACTCTAACAAAAGCGGCGGTTATCATCAAATTTGATGAAGCCGTCACTGCATGTCTCCAAAATTTGCATATCTTATTAAAAACCTCGACGTCAGAGATAAAAATGAAAATAAGACACGTCAAAGAAAAAAATAACGGACAAAACGCTGAAGAGACAATGGTTATTTTTGGGCGATACGAAAAAAACTTTTTTGTTATGGAAATTTTAGGTGGACACTTTGCATTTTCTTTATTTCTCCCCATTCCTAAGTCGACGAAGAAATCTGTTTTTTTAATTATCGTGTTTGGTAATTAGTTTCGGGAAACGATCTCTTTCTTCCGTTTCCCTTTGAGAAGGCAACTTGTCTGCTCCTAATGAGGTAATTTATAGTCTAACCGCTGCACTCCAAATACTCTTTTCGTTAAATGCTTGGAATTAAGTTGTCGAATCTTATTTACTTTAACATAAACGAAGTAAATTATTTCGATACAATTATAGTACCCTTTTTATCATTTAAAAAAAAATTAAATGTTTAGTGACAATTTATATTAAAAAGTAGGACTGGAATCCTACAATCCTCTCTGGATACCGTTATAATGTACGAAAATAATTGAACTACTACGGGACAGTAACTATCACGTAGTGGCGACTATTTGTAAAATAAGTTGTAATAATCAACAACGTAATAATTTCAAAACTGAAGTAACAAAAATAAGTAATCCATATTTTGAAAATAAACAACTTTTATTCCACCCAGCGATGCAGATTCACATAATTTTGACGCAAACTAATTTGGGTTGTAGCTAAAGCGAGCTTTAGAAGTGGCCAAACAAATTGGTGAGGCACTTGATGGGCTTCTCCAAGCTTTATTTTCCCACATGACATCGTTGACGAATTCAATGGATTATATGGATCGGGCTTACTCAATATTGAGATAAAAAATGACCGGATAGAATTCGTAGGAAAGGTTTCAGCGGACAAAATATGCCCCTAATAGAAATCACTTGTACGGGTTTATTATTCTTAGTATTTAATGGGAGTGGATATCATTATTGCGCGAATGTTTTCTATTCGCAAAGTGAATATTATATTTGTATAGATGAGGAGCTAATAATGTTATTCTTGGGTTTGAACGTTTATGAACTGAAATCGTAGAAGGTTGTGAATTATCAAAACAATTTCTGAGGTTTCTAATGTTACACACAATACATAGTTTGTGCAACTTTATGAAAGTTGTAATAAGTTATTGTTAAGTGATTCGTTGTTTGTCACAGAATATTTTTACCCACTATTACTGTTTTTAAATATATAATGATATATTATTATAAATAATTAATAAAATTAATGAATAATATTAATAATATTACAATTACCTCAAATATACTTTTCATCACACCATCACTTCAGCTGAAAGACATAGGCCTCCCCAAAGATCTCCACAGTTGCCGGTCTTGTGCTACCCGCATTCATCTAATATAGTTTGATCCAATTTAAATACATAAACAAACATGAAACTATATCAGTAAAAACTGAGATTACCTCAGTTTAAGGTTAACATATATAAGGGTATAAAGTAAATACACACAGAAATTTAAGTAATCGGTCCATGCTTCAAATAAATAGTTCAAAATTGATATTAGATCATAATTTACCTAAAAATAAATAAGTTGATAAAACATTGACTTGTTCGAAATCAGGTAGGTATGTTTGCATTATCTATTTCAAACTACTAATTAAATACCTATTTAATATCGCTATAATATTTTATACTTATATAATTAATCAAGAATTTTAATTCATTATTGTCCAAGCTCCAAGTTAGTAGATCCGAATTGATAATAATATTATCTGGATCTGTACTGTTTGTGTACGTCATTTATATGCGTCATATGTTTGTAAATTACCCCGCGACACAGGGATTAATTTCCCTAGTGCAGGCGATCTGTAAAAAAACCCTAAATACCGTATTTGGGAAAGATATATTTATAAGTATTGTTTAATTAGAATAACACTAAAGGTCTCTTATGCGATCGGTAGCGCTAAAACCACCGTGTAAACCGCGTAATCTTCTTTCCATAGATATCAGTTGGTCTTTCTTATGTGAGGATAGTAGTCATTGAAACTAATTTATCTGAAGTCAAAGTGACTTCTTCAACTGTAGGTACAACTAGTTTACTCTGAAAAGTCAACATCTAAACAAAATGTATTTACATTACATATTACCTTTATACCCTATGAAAGTTTGCTTAAAAAAGATAGGAAATGACGATGTATTCCACTTCTGGCACCAACATTTTTGGCACAAAATATATCGCGTCAAAGATAGACTTTTGAGTACGGATCATATTTTTGTTTGGTGCCAAAAGTTCACTCTATGGATATTAAATATTATTATATTATGGCTCCTGTCGAAATTTATCTTCTAGTGATGGAGCATACACTACTACATATACTACTTTTGTTTTGTGAATAAATACTTACATAGATAATTAACCCAGGACAAACAGACGTGTTCATGCAAAGAAATACTATCTAGAATGTGAATCGAACTCGAGTTGAGTCCGACCTGCGGCGAGAAAAGGCAAGTATCTGACAACCACGCCATCGGACCCGTAAAAATAAAATTTAACAATAGATTTTTTTAATTTGATGTTTCTAGCATTATTCGCAATGCAAAACGTTAATATAATCTCAAAAATAACTAGATAATACCTGCATCCTCCGAAAGGGTGTTAGCATGGGAAGCCTAAATTTGATCTTCCAGCGTGTATCGTTCGTAGCTTAACACAGAGCGCCTACCCCGGATTGGTAGATGGTGCAGGTTCGAGACCCGCCGGACGATTAAATTTATGATTTCCCATTTTTGGGAATAGATTGTTTGTTGTTTTTAGTCACCAAAATTGGTCATTTCAGTCATTTGGGATAGACTATGTAGCCTTTTCAGTCCTTGTCATCATTTCATATCAGGCAAAAGACGTCCACTGCTGGACAAAGGATTCCCTCACTGATCTACACGGTGGAATGGTGATCATTATTTGGTGATATATGTCATAATCGCCACGCTTGGCAGACGGGTTGGCTGGTTGGTTAAATATTGCTTTGATGCCATATATTATAATCGCAAAAATTTTAGTGCCAAATGTAAATTATATCGAATTGTCAAATTAGTTTCAAGATATTATTCACGTAATCAATTTTAAACAGCCGCGGTTTCAAATTCACATGTTACTTCACGTGGTACAGATCACCTTGAAATTGCTGACCTAACTGAGCTAAAAACGAAACAGTCAAAGTTATACCTTAATATATCTTGGGCAAGTAGAGACTATTTCACAATTACTTTTTTACTAAGTAGTATGAAAAACATATATAACTTACGTGCAAATTGTATCACTATTACATAAATGTTGTCGCAGTGGGTACGTGAACACGAAGAAGTAGTGTAGATACTACATACAAGAGGGCCTTAAGTGGTCTTGACAGCATAGATAACTCTACAACTGCCTCCAAGCCATTTTCATATCGTAACTATATTATATTTAGTATATACTTTATTCAAAATAGTAGAACTTTAATTTTAATAGTAGTACCTATTTTATTCAAAATATTCCGTATACCGTAATGTATTCTTATATATTACGGCAATTAGCTAGTTATTGGTTTGCTACCCATTTGCTCACCAATTTTACTCAGTATGTAGCGTGGTTAGTGACCTTACCTGCTAAGTCAGAGATCTGGAAGGCGATGGATGCGGGTAGCGCAGGATCGGCAATCGTGGAGATCTTTGGGGGAGGCCTTTGTCCAACTGTGGGCGTGTTTCGGCTGATATGATGATGATACCTATTATAAGGATTTCTTTTTATATTAAATTTTGAAGAAACGATACTGATTAAGTAAAAGACCACAAACTTTCTGAGTCTAAGCCATAATTATTGAGCTATCATAAAATGTAGTGCTACATCTTCATAAGCCCGACACAGTCCGACAGATGCGACAAGTGCCGTATCAGTAAACGAGGTGAAGCAATTGAAACCATCTCCCTTGTTTTTTACCGAGGGTCGAATAATCCGAACGTAAGCCTCTAATACCGAGTAATTTCGTGACCCTGCCTTGTTTGGTCCTTTACCGACTTAATGTCTCCGAGCCACAAAATACGTATATTTTAGACAGTATTAAATGTTAGAGAAAGTAGGACGCAGTGTTGTGTAGGTTTGGAACTGTATTTTAATCAGTGACTAGTAAATCTTCAAGTGTACGTTCATATTTCAGGCATGTTTATTGTGTTTCATACTATAAGTAGTGGTTATTTCACACAAGACGGCTTAACAGTGCACCTACCTTGTTTTTCTCTGCATCACCCAAAGGATTTACGGCATTAAGTCCGCCTGTGTACATCCATGTGCAAAAAGTTCTAAAATCTATACATATAATAAAATCGTAGAAAAGTCAAAACTGTACATTGAATATTTTTTTAAAAGGATACTTGGGGCGTGATCTACAATTGATATCGCAGCCAAAAATATAGTTTTTAGAATTTTTGTCTGTTTGTCTGTATGTATGTCCGGGCTAATCTCAAAAAGTACTACATGGATTTACTTCAAATTTTGCATGAATATTACTATGAGGTTGGGTCAACATATTATCACGCTATCACCTACGGGGGAGGAGCTGTGATAATTTATAAAATTTAACGCGGGTAAAACCGCGGGGCACAGCTAGTAATAAATAAAATAAGTAAGGAATATTTAAGAAAGATAATAAATAAATATAAAATGTGTAGTCTAAATGATGCTGATCTACATAATGTTAAACAAATGAATGGAATCATTTTAATGAGGTACTTACCAAAAAATGTGGACCCAAAAATCTTAATAATGGGGCAGCAGAATCATTAAAGAGTATTAATATATTTGAAGAAACGCGCCTACGTACGCTCTAATGGGAGCATCTCAAATCAAGGAAATTAAAACTCTCAAACAGAGGGCAGTTACAACAAATCCCGGCACTAAAACTCCTATATATTCCGGGCGAATGTTGTAAAAAATCATTGCCTCCATCCCTCGGCCCTCTACGAGGGGAAAAATCTAATCTGTGCATTTTTTGCGGGACCGCGATGCCACAAAGAATTTCATTTCCCACTGTTCATCTATCTCTATTTCACTGACGGCTCTTGTTCTTGAACCCTCCCCCCCGCGTCCCCCACAATCCCTCGCCGTTTTTTTAGACTTCCTCGATCGGAGATAAGGTTAAGCGCGTTCCTCTTATTAGTGGTTTGTACGAGACATTCGCAGGCTGATTTTAATTTGATATGACTATTGGTTTCGGAAATAAATATTCTTATTTCAAATATTATATTTGAATGAAATGTTCAAAATATGTGATCACATATTCTGCATGAGTTATTTGTAACACTAATTATATATTAAAAACAAAGTAGCTATAGCCGACATGGATTGCTATGTCACGTAAAAAAAGTCTATTTGTATGGAACATATACGTCAAAATTAACAAACATCTATAAATAAAATACTCTGGATCCAATCGCTACCAAACTTTACACGATAACCTTCTGGGCTATTGTCTAAAACTTATATCAAAATCGCTCCACCTGTTTTGTAGTACATACATATGTACGTAATCACAATACCTATCGTAACATAGTAGCTTCTACGCCGTCGACGCGTAGTAAGTTGTTTTTTTATGAAGAAGGACTTATTACATATGCAACTATTGTTATTGTCAAGATTATGCAATAAAAGTGTCAAACGTCATATCGATGTGATCGTGTCATTCGAGTAAGTTCAGATAGTAATTTTGTAAACCTATATCAAAGTAAATGAATATATTACTATTCGAACTGGGTCAAACATAAAGTACGTTATTAATATTATATTTTTCTAACATTTTGACGTAGCGTGGATAATTTCTATCCATAACTCCTGGTATTTCGAACATTAGAGATTGACATGTCCACATCCATCGCGATCAAATACCAGCAATGTTTTTATTTTATTGCTACTTTTTCTTAAGTAGCCTCACAATTTCTAAGAAATTTTCATCAAACACCCTCATTATTTGCTCTTTTGGTGGTGTAAGCTCTTTAAGTGTGTAGCTTTTAAAAACAAATTGTATAGACAAAGTTTTATGTCATCAAAGAAATTATTTAATTGCAATCTATTCAAAAATACTTATTGGCAACAACATATATATTGCTAAGAGCAATGTGTTTAAAATACCATAATCGTAACTTATTTTATGTTCACGTTAATTGACTAAATACATCCAAATAAATAATATCCATAACGGAAACAGTTTATGAATTAAATTGATGCACAATAGCCGAATGTCTGTTTATCATAATAATAAAACTGACAAAGAAACCGAGCGAGCAAAAGTCAACTTATAATTGTATTACTAGCGTCACAATCAAAATGAGCCTCCACGAAAACGAGAATTACACAATTGTATACAATTGACATTCAAATCTGTGGACATTGACGCTTTGTGCTTTTATTGCTACTTATTGACGCGTAATTGTCAATAAATTCCTACGGGATCCGAGTTTAATGTGGGTTTGGTGGAAAAAGTTATGTTTTATTAATATTTTTACGAGAACGTTTAGAGGACGATAAGATCTGTTTGGGAAGTTTTTTCTTTCAATTTCCGTCACGATTTGTTCGGTCATTATTGGTGAGGTGATGGGGGCGATAGGGGCAGCGCTGCGCTGGTCGCATGGCTTGGAGTGTAGTGCGATGTTATCGTGTCTCTTAGCGACTTTCATCGGGGCTTTTGATTGTACCTCCCCTTCTTGTTGCCGCTTGTGGAACATGATTTCGATGACGTTATGATTAATATCTAGGAACAATATGAAAGCTCAAGAAGGTGAGCCGATTCACATGGCGACTGAACATTCAACAATTTGTTGTATGATTTTTGTAAATTAAATTTAAAATAGAACACCGAATACATAGTCTTGTTATAAGTTAGCTTATACTACCCGGATCTAAAGACAATATGGTCGAATTTCGACCCGGATAGCAGAGCGACCGACAACGTTACATTCATAATGCTTTAGATTTTAAAACCGGGTCAAACGATTTCAACCTGGATTATCTAAAAGGTAGCGACTGATTTAAATAGCATAATACAAGTGCAGTCTCAGAATTAGTTTTCCAATATATTTTTCTATATACCCTTACTTAGCCGGGTCAGTTTGCCAGTGACCATTCTAGTCCATCCTAAGGTTGTCTGAAAGAGATCGCCGACTGCTATAAGACCGCCTATTGTACATTTTTATGTTGCAATTCTTTTCTCATGTATCATCATATACCTATAGGCACACCATAGATACAAAAGAGGTTAAAAGAGTATTTATCTTATCTTACCTTGATAAAAAAGTCGATAGTTACGCCCATTTACAGCTAGATTTTTTTTTTTTTTCAGGGACTATTACCTTATGGTGTTCTAAATAGTCCATTCATTTAGAGTAAGTCTCAATTTGTAGGTCTTCAAGTCTCCCGCAACTTGTAAAGTTCAAAGTCAATGCTAAGTATTGCGCTATTTTTAGTTGTACATACTCTATAGTTCATTGAGTTATTGTATTAGCTACACTATTGTGTATACCTCCAAGTTTGGAGCACAGTAACTATGTTAATTGTAGTATCATTGGATTTTGTTTGGTTTAATACTTGACTGCAATTTATTACGTAGTGGTAAGTACGCTTTTCGTAGTGAAAGTGTCTTCATTATATGGCGTCGACTTTGCATACATAAATGTACGCGTATATATACAGACGCCAGCACATCCAGATACCCCAATCTGTCAAATTTATTTTTTAGATTATAAAAATTAACGATTTGGAAAAAAAAAACACAAATAGTACTTTATAGACACAAAGCACACTCAGACTCAGAACAAGTATGTATAGGTCACGGAAATAATTGTCCTGTGCGGGAATCAAACCGGGGAGAACAAGTGGCGAGGTGACAGCTTAACCGCTGCACCATACGTGCAGTCATATACGCCTAACATATAACATAAAAGGCCATATTAGCGGTCATCGTCATCATGATATTTGAGGACTTCTTCGTAATGAAATTCAAGGCACACCTTTTCTTAGTGTCTTCAGTTTTGAATCGTACTCCACTACGGTAAATTTATTAATAAACTACGACGACCGATCAATATATACCTAGATACTTATAAAATACAGTGCGTATTGTTGTGATGTCATATAGAGGGATTAATGCAGGGCACGTCGTCGCCTGATATCTGATCTTGGGGTTGTGGGGCTCAGACCTTCATATAGCACATACATATATCTATCTGTTGATACATGCTGCCGGTACAGTGACATTAATACAGAGGAGTATTAATTTGGGCGTGATAGATATTATTATAGATAGTTTGACGTCATTTATGGAATAGATGATTATGGTTATTTATTTAAAACCTCTTACATATTCATTTTGAGATAAGCCTAGCCTATCTTGGAAGTAAAATTAACTTATTCAGTACTTTGAAGTCTAAGCGTCGCTCGTTTGGCCCATAGTTCGAAAATTGATACTTTAGTAACCTCTTTTCTGTCAATGTCATTAAAATCATTAGACCAAAGAATACAGTGGGACAAGGATCTTTATGAACGTGACTGACATTTGTGGGAGGGCGACACTATGCAGGCAAGGGTTGCTTTTAAAATAATCCCTAATATTATGGGAAAATGTTAAATTGGCAATAGACTGTATCCATTCTATTTTGTATCAATTGTATAACTTTGACGGGCCAGTTGGTGTTTTTTTTATTACCACTCAGGACAGATATTTGTGTGCATGAACATGTTTGATTGTCTTGTGTCTGGGTGTTTATCTATGTAAGTATTTATTTACAAAAGTAGCATATGTGGTATATCAGCTATCTGATTTCCATAGTACAAGCTTTACTTCGATGGCCGTGTGTGAATAATGACCCAGGAATATCTAACTCTAAAAGTTTATTGAGTACCCTATATATTATATTATCGATTTATTGTAATAAATAATTTGATAGCACAAGGGAAGAAAACAGTCATTTTTATCTGTATAAATAAATTTATTTCTAAATTAATATTTCATTCACATTACTTAATACTACATTAATGTTAAAACTCAGACGAAATATTAATACACGGGTGCGACTTAAAAATTAAGCATGGTAACATTTACCTATCGCGGCAGTAAATCGCTCGTTAACTTTTTCAAATGGAATTATCGGGCCTACATTGTGTTTTTCTTTCATTAAAAACTTCTTAACCTTTAAGACTATTTCCCGGACACCACTTTTTATCACTTTTGGCTAATTGCTAGTGTTTTAAACCAAGTAATACAATAATAAATTTGAAACAACAGTCTGCAAAGCAAGCTGTGGCAGAACTGTCAAAGAGACATTTTGCAAGATGGTGGCGTTAGTTCCACTTTCAGCCACGTCCATAAAGATCCTTGTCGCACTATACCGAAAGATTGCTAAAATATACACAGAAATTATAATTTCAGAATGCAGCGATGTGATTGTTTTTTTCTTATTTTAGGCTTCCGTCCCCAAAGGGTACCATTGAAACCCTAGAGTGTATATTTCTATTACCGCTTAAACAAAAAAATTATAAATAGTCACTCGATGGTGCAGAACAGTTTGATTGATATGAGTCCACCACGCACTTGGCCTGTTTTATGAGTCACAAACCATATCGCTTTATAACGATCAAAACACCCTGTTATTAGATTTATACTCATATTGGGTACGCCAGAAGAATTATCATTAAAAAAAAAACCTTCAAAATGGAAGTTGAATATGACATTGATATTAAAGGGAAAGCAACTTAGTAGTAGATTTCAGTGTTTCTTTTCACATTACAATAATATTTAGATAATTGATATCAAAAAAACCGCTTTACGCGAAAACCGTAACCGTCACATTTTTACATATACATAAATAATGAAAATACCAAATTCTGAATAAAATTTAATTCAAGTTGATGAATATTTCGAACGCAGCAAGGCGTGGGTTCACCCACGATCGTTTTTGTGTTCATGAACTTGTCTGTTTGTCCTGAATCAGGATGTAATTATCTATATAAGTATGTAGTTGCAACTTACAATAGAAAAGTAGTATATGTACATAGTATATCAGTTATCTGTTTTCCATAGTACAAGCTTTGCTTAGTTTGGGATGCGATGACCGTGTCAATAATGTCCCAAAATATCATTATTATTAATATATTATAGATTATATATAAGTATTTAGAATTTGCTGTGTGGTGACGGCGACAAATATCAGAATCAGAATATCATCACCCCATCTCATCCCGTGGGGGGCGTAGAAGTCGACCCGAGGGAATATCTACCTGAGGAAGGGCAGCAGCTTCCTTTTGATTACTATGACTATCTTACTGCGATCGCCAACCCGCCTGCCAAGCGTGGCGATTATGGCATATCCCCTCAAGACGATTCGTGAGGGAGGCTTGTCCAGCAGTGGACTTATTTAGCTGTAATGATGATGATGATGATTTAGAATTTACAAATTTCTACTAAAACTTACGGCTTGCCATTAAAACCAATGTCACAATAAACGACATGCCCTGTATAGGTATAAATTTAACCAAAATACACGTCTACATTAACGATCCGACATCCAACCATTTCCCTACACGTAAGACAAGATAACGCTTATTAAACCCGTCAGTCAAACCGACAGTATCTACCCCCAATCAAAGCGGTAATGGGAAAAATGTTCGGCCATCACCGCTTATTGATATAGCAGCTTATGATGTTATAGCTGTTTGATCAACATTTAGTTTTGATTTAATTTACTGGAGCTATTTGATTGATTTTGTTAGAAATTAATCCCAGGCCTAGGAATACTACTTCACGTTCTCTTCATCATCATCATATCAGCCAAAAGACGTCCACTACAGAACAAAGGCCTCCCACAAACATCGTCGGTCTTGTGCTAACGGCATCCAACGGCTTCCAGCGATTCTTTCAAGATCTTGTATGGGAACTGACCACGCTGCGTCTTCCGGTTCGTGGTCTTCACTCGAGACCCTTTCTGTCCCTGCGGCCGTCGGTTCTTCTTACTTTCTGCTCTGCCAACTACTACTTCAGCTTGACAATTCTTCAGTGTATGTCGGGGAGAAGAAATAGGCTAGCGATGCGTAGGTTTTAAGCGCCCATAGTTGCTTAACTTCATACGGTCGGCTTGTCGAAAATTAATGCCAAAACAAAACAAAATCGGCGATTTTAAAACCGCGAAGCATTAAAAAATAAATTTGACCATCGAAATTTGTTTTTGATAAAACAAAGGCATCTTCATACATCTTGTAGATAAATGAAAAATTTGGCATCGGCTTTAAAACAATTTTTTTTGTAAAACAATTAAATAGGTTCACCAATTCTCAACTGAACGGTTTGAAAAGAACCACGCTTGACGGGCATCGCGTACGCCTGTACGACGTCAAAAAGTCTGTAGTGAGTTTTTTTGCAATCATCAAATTGATCTGTCCGCACGCCATCTGGCCCGTGAGTAAAACGCTTTTGGGTTCCCTCAGCCGAAGAATTAATTCATATAAAACACACATATCGTTTCGTTGGACCCGATTTGATGTCGCTCGAAAATCTCATTTCTAATACTCGATAGTGGGTTGCAAGGTATTAGTCGCTCAAATTAAGCTACTGGTTGGGAGCCTTCTACGCTTGTTGTCTTCAATTCATTAATTTTAATATAGTAGAACTTAATTTAAAAATAATAGAATAGTATTTTTTTTTATTTAAGGATTTAAAAAGATATATGTGATAAAACAGACCGCACGGACGGACTAATTAAAGTTTTTCTGTTATTTTAATACTGTATTCGACTATGTTTGTTATGTACTGCAGAGTGAGCTTGACAAGTACAAGTGTATTTTAATACCTAAGTGCTGAATAAATTTCATTATTTTATTTCAAGTTCCAGTATATACATAAGTTGGGCTACATCACTGATCTATAAACGATCGATGAGGTTAAGTAACTTAGCTTGCGTTCAGTTTAGACTCGTAGATGAGTGATGACAAATGATAAATTTCTGTAAATCTTCGTATTCCCGAGGATATGTTAAGCTGTCGGTCCCGGCCATAGTCATTAAACTGTTGTTTAATGACTACAGAAAAGTCAGATCCCTACTGAATGGCTTGAATATCTCTTAGTACTAGAGTAACCATAGGAAGCTATTGTCTACGAAATTTGTTTAGTGCTAAATATACTTACTGGTCCATTTGAATATCTATATAAAAATTTAATACAATTTAAGACAATATAGAAACAAAATGACTTGCATATTATAAATACTAGAAACAAATTAGCCATATCAGGCCTTAGAGTTAACAGAACTATGCGAATAACTTATAGAATATATTATTTATGAATAAATTCTGTAAGGTGATTTCAAATTCACATTTATTTATTTTGTGAACAAAGGTTTTACAGGTTGTTACATATATATAGTTCATTCCGTGTTCGGTGGAAAAAAAAAATTTGTATGCCAACTCACCAGATACAAAATTTTTCAAATATCATTAGGAATACAATGTCAATAAAAAAGAAAAAATAATGTTAAATAACAAATGTAACAAAATGTTTTAGAAATAAAAATAAATACCAAAAATGTCAACAAATTAGAATATTATAAAAGATGAAGTAAATTTCATATCGTGATAAGCTACCAAAATAGTGTAATTGTATAATATAATGTCATTAAAATTATGTTAGTAAAATTTATCATAGATGCAATGTTTGATAATAATTTGTCTTCCAGCTAACTGAGTAATTCATTAAACTTATATATAATGTTTTTAACAATAACCTAGAAAGACTAGCTTATTAATTTAATCATTACTGTAACAAATTAAACAATAAAACACAACAGGCTGGATATGAAAATATCTACACGTACCTAGGTTTAATTTATTAACCATATTATTATTAATATATTATTATTAATACATTACACACATCAACACAATCTAGGGATATTGAACATTTCATTGATTATCTAGAAAACTATAAACATTTTGTTATGACTGTAAATGGAAGAATTAAAGATAATTTCATGGCCGATATTTAAACATTAACAACACGATGCGATTTTGTTTTTCTAATTAATAAAAGTCTTAAATTAATTAAGCCATAGAAAATTACTGAGTGAACAAAAACATTTTATTCTTATAAAATTATTCAATCGAATTAAATGAATAAAAATCTTACCAAATCTGATAATCAGTAATCGGTATTTCCTCCTCTAACATTAATCACACAGCGGCAACGATTTTCCATACTTAAAATTAAGGTGTCAATGTCTTGCTGGGGTATGCAGTCCCAAGTTCTTTTTAAATGTTCGAAAAGTTGTTCTTCTGTTGTCAAGTTGGGCGGAAAATCCCTCAATGCTCTTCGCTGTAACATGTCCCAGGCGTGTTCAATTGGGTTTAAGTCTGGCGACTGTGGAGGCCAATCTAATACCTGAACATCGTGTTCTCGAAGGGCGGCCCTCACCAGCCGCGCTGTATGGGAAGGTGCATTGTCATGCATGAGCTGAAATTCTTGCCCCGTTAGGGCCCTGAGCGGGACAATGACACGTTCTACTACCTCCTCACGGTATCTATGGGGCAGTCATGCTGCCCTGAATCCAAATGAGTTGGGTTCGTCCGCCGATTCGTATTCCTGCCCACACCATAATTGTCCCGCCTTGGTAAGAGTGGACCTCCTGTGGATGTCGGAGACGGCTGACCCTGCCTGGAGTTCTCCAAACGCGTGTTCGTCTCGAATCTGGATGAAATCCATAGCGGGACTCATCAGTGAACAGCACCAATGACCATTGTTGATCACTCCATGTCAAATGTTCTTGAGCCCATAAAAGTCGCCTACCGCGATTGCCACGTCGCAGCGCTGGGACTCGTAGCGGTCTGCGAGCATGAAGACCAACTTCATGCAGCCTCCTTCGCACGGTTTGGTCGCTCACCAGCAGCTGCTGACCCTCCTGGAGCCTTTGCACTAGTTGCATCGCTGTGATATTGGGTAGTCTTCTGGCGGTCATTTGGAGAAATCGATCCTGTCTCTGAGTGGTAACACGATATCTACCTGTGTGCCGTTCTGCCACATCTCCAGTAGCGCGATAACGTGACCACAGCCTGGATACCACATTTTGGCTTGTGCCCAGAGACTCAGCAACGACGCGTTGAATAGCACCGTTTTGTAACATGCCAACTGCCCGTAACATTTCATCTCGACTCAAATGATGGCGTGGCATGACGCTAAAAAGCTTACACAACCAATTGAGAAAAGAAAATAAAACAATTTATAAGGTTTTCTTCAATTAACACGCAAAAAAAATTTTAATGCAACTTCTTGAAATTAGATACAACTCAAGATTGCGCTGTGCTTTGCGTGTTTTCATTTGTTTCTCATTTTAATTTTTAAATTTTGAATAAAGAATAGACAAGGTTTAAATCTGTAAATAAACTTTTTAAGGAAACTAAATAGGTTTTAAACAATAAAGCCATGTTTGATTTCAAAATAACGTATCCCTAGACTTTGTTGATGTGTGTATTCTTAATAATATATTATTATATATTTTATTAATATATTAATAAAGCAACAGTACCTGTTTAAATGAAAAGAAATCCTATAAAACTAATCAGTGTTACCTAACAAATTCCATTTAATACCTACCGCCACATTTGGTGGCGGGTGGGTATTAGAATAGGACCCTTCAAGTTCGTTTGAAATGAAGCCCGCAGATCAAAGCGGGCATCGACAGTTGAGAAACGTTGATAACTTTCACATTAAGCAGGTTGGATCTGTTAGATTTGCGGATAACGGCACGCAATATGGACTAGAATGATCGCTCATGGGGACTGTTTTGTTTAATTCATACAGAGTATACATTTAAAGTTTTAGATTACATGCATAATTTAAATATAAACATATGACGGGAACTTTTTAATACATGTATACACTTCAGCATACCGAGAACACGCCAACCTGAAAACCTTATTATTAAAAATGCGCTACGTTGTTTACAAAATCTTTTTTCCTTTATAAATTATTCCATATTGTTTCATTCGAAAACTCGTATATGGTCAGAGTTTTCTACGAAAAGTCATTGTGCGTGAAAACGGTAGTTTTACCAAAACATATTTTTAACAGAAAGCTACAAAACATTTTCATATTTCAGTTGGAAATTGTAACTGTTTGGTAGCGCAGTACGGCGGCGTCTGGCGTAGGGTGGGTGTGCATGTGCGCTCATCAACTAATGGTCCGTGCGCGGCATTTGAACCGAGCCTACACTCGGTACAAAACAACCGCCCGCCTAGTCGCAGACCTGCTTTCGGCGCAAAATTATAACGTGTAAAACACGGCCTCTCCTTGCATTCCGCGCACGGGATTTTTATGAATGCCGCGATTATTATTCGCATTTTAAACTCGAATGCGGTACTATTCTCCCCGAGACGTATAGCAATATTCGTAACGAGTTTTCTCAGCGCTGCGCTGCTACCTAATTTCAGGTCGAGTGTAGTAGCGACTGAATGTAGATTGTTGTATAGTCACAAGCGGTGCACTACTATCGCTCGAGTCCACTCGTCGCACCGAGTGGGGTGAGCGTCGCGATTGTCGACTGTTCGAATCGAACGCGATTGCAAATTTATTAGCGGGTGGGTGCCGGCGACTCGGCGGTCCGCGGCTGCACGTACGCCTAGTTGTTTTTACTCTTCATGTATTTTTTTCTCGACGAGGCTCAGCTCTCCCCTTTTGTTCTCAAGTGGACCAGCTGTCATTATACGCCATGTTACTGTTATTTTTTTTCGACGTTTTTATAGAGTTTTGCGTCGAGAGGGCGTTCCGTTCGGAAAAATGTTCGTTTTGCGTGCGTCCTGGAGAGTTTGCGTGTCGAGTGATGTCGACGCCGCCGATTGAAAATGAGTTATGTAATTTTGTTTCAGCGTTTTTCTGTTGTTTCATTTCAGCTTAAGTGGGTTTTGTTTTACAATAACGAACTACTAATGTGAATTTACTCATTTGTGATTAAATGAAACTCTTTAAATTTTTACTTTTTGTTTATACTATATGTCGTAAAGTTCTTTGGCCATATAAATGAATTTACTAACTCATTGCTAAATATCGCAATTACGAGACCAAAATGTTAACATGTGTCATTGCAGTTTTCAAGTGGCTTCTGTTTGATAATTTGAGGGAACCCTTTCAGCTGCGGGCCCCTCGGGAAAGTAATCATTGATATTATGTAGTTTGCCTCTGTTTGTAGTTCGACTTATGTATGTAAATGTAGATATGACATACTTGCGTCGAATTTATATAAAAAATATGTGATTAGAACTAATTGGTAGGTAGGTGGCAACCTTAAAGACTATTCTGCTGGTATTAGTATTATTATGTTTATGATGTAAAATAATATGTTCCTATGCATTAGTAAGGTAACCAAAAGTTCATCGGAGTCGGGTAAAAGTTAGGCAGCCATTTAGTGATGACAACTGTTTTTGCACATATAATCGGTTACGCCGTTTACTTTTTATGGCACTTTTTGTTTGGTTCTTTCAAATCAAAACCTTAAAATGTGTTATCCCTTTCAGTATATTTAATTTGGTACATCATAGCTTAGCCGTGAGGTTCCCGGCTCTGAAAGAATAACGGGATCATTCCACATCTTCATAAAAGGTGACTATGGGATATACCAGATACAGCAGTGCATATGTACCAGTTATTGCCTGACTGCGGTCGCCAACTTTAATGCCAAGCGCATATGGCAAAGTCCTCCAAATGGCGAAACCTATGTAGGAGGCTTATATCCAGCTGTGAACGACTTCAGGCTGATAATTATATCATGGCATAATTAGCTATATATCACAGCATGATTAACTGTACATGGCAATAATTATTGAGCATGAGGGACTACACATACGGCGGGAGGCGCCCTTGAGTTTTAGTTTTGACACAGAACAAATATTTGTGTGATCCACATATCGTTTTATATTTAAATCTCCCATGATTCAGGGATTAGAAGTGCAGACATAATCATGACTGTTAATTGTTACTCCAGATAAAACTTTTATTTAAGATAAGACTGCTGTGTGGTGAAGGCGACAAATATCAGAATCAGAATATCATCACCCCATCTCATCCCGTGGGGGGCGTAGAAGTCGACCCGAGGGAATATCTACCAGAGGACAGGAAGCAGCTTCCTTCTGAGTACTACGACCATCATACTGCGATCGCCAACCCGCCTGCCAAGCGTGGCGATTATGGCATATCCCCTCAAGATGATTCTTGAGAGAGGCTTGTCCAGCAGTGGACTTATTTTAGCTGTAATGATGAAGACTGCACGTGTGGCGCAGCGGCTAAGACAGTCATCTCGCCACTTCGTGTCGCGGGTTCGAGTCCCGCGCCGGACAACAATTTGTGTGACCTTTAAATAGTTGTTCTGAGTCTGGATGTAATTTGTGTCCGTCTATTATATGTTTGTAAAGTACCCCGTGACACAGGAATTAGACTCACTAGTGCTGGCGTTATCTTTAAAAAAAAGAACTCATGATCCCGACATAAAGATTAAAACACTTAATTGAATCCATGCAAGACGCTACGTACTTGGGAAATGTAGTTCATTAATAAACTAACCCAAATCCAAATTTGAATTTTACGATTAACTTCTCAGTAAAAGCTAAATAACGTACCTGAAATTCCAACTCTAATCTTGAAAAAGCATAGACATACACATATATAGAATTAAAAACTCATCATTCCGTAGAGTATCCATAGTATGATTACCCATCTAGTGCAATATCTGTCGAGCATTCGGCACTTATGTCAGACGGCGACCGATAGAGTAGCACAATGACTGTTAGATTGTTCCCCCACTCCCTCCCACTCTAAATCCCTCCTAGATTCATACGCTAAGATTTAAAGATATAATGCTTAGTTTATTTTAAAACTTTCAAGAACTAATTTGTGTAGCCTTCGCCTTATTTTCTTGAGTATAAAATGTAGTATGTTTAAAATAAGCTATTTTAAATTACTTACGATATTATAAGCTATTATTTTAACCGGTTTTTATATTGATTAAGTTAACATTGAACCTGCTGTTTGTTGATAATGGAACCTCATGTTATTTTTCTTCTACTTCGGATCTACAACAAGTAACAAGTCAATCTACACATAGAACTTAACTTGTGCAACATTATTATTATTTGAAACATTACCATTAAACAGTACCATTCCATGTAATTCGCCAATCGAAACATTATGTGGACATAACATGTCAACGCAAAATCACAGGATCTTATAGATTCATCTTCAATCTAAATTCTTACTGATGTATAACATACAAATCCACAACCAATTTTATTAATGGTTAACCGTTTCATAGAATGTGAACTTTACTTTATTATTGACAACGCGTCAGTATCGCGTAAACTTAACTTAGGTAATACTTAGTTTCGCCCACGTTATATTTTCCAAAAAATCATCCTGATCGGGAACATAAACTGTATTAAACAATCCTGGAGTGGGTTCAGAAACATTCAGATTTAGATACCACTCTCCTTTAAACTTAATAATTTGAAAACCTCAGAATCCCGGGGTAGGTCCATGTTAACACTAAATACCACCACCTACGCCGGCCACTGCTAATAATAAATATTGCATCAGCTGGTATATGTTCTGTGTATATTTACTGATATTTTACGATATGTTTAGTTTCATGGGCAAATTCATGTTACACGTCATATAAATAACTAATAATAATGCCCTTCTAGCTGAATTTCGACCATGGCCGCCAGTCTCAATGGAGACTATCTATCTGAGCGGGGCATATTATAGTGCACAAATGTGTGTGCAAACATAGGGGCACTTTCTATTCCATAACTCTCATGATAGGATGGGACGTCTTGCGTCACTACGGGAAAGAGTTCAGGTATATATGTAATATATAAATGGCCATTGCGTCTGTAACAGACGATTTACGGCGCATCGTCTGAGAGACATTTCTTTTCGTGGCTAAACAAACCGATGCCACGAATATATGTAAAGGTTTACTATATTGCGCTGGGCAGTTTAACCCACGGTTGTGTAATTTATTGTTGCGTGTGAGGTAATTCAGCTTATAAGCTATCTCGACTCTAAATTTCACGAAAATCCATCGAACTTATTTAAGCATGAAGTAACTAACATATTAGCTTCTACACACTTAAACTTTGGCTTAATCATTGGGACTAATAGGTAAATAATTCTCCAACCTAAATCATCATTTAATAATGGTTTACATATTAAGAATCACAGGGTCAAAATCCAAAAAAAAATATCTGATATCGTCCCAAATAACAGAATAGATCACCAAACAATTTGAAGTTATAATATTAAAATAATTGCTCGTTAGTCAACTAACCACTTTTCCAAAATAATGAGCATCAAAAACCTCTATAACTATTCACAAAACAAACGTCTCAAGATTGTCTTAAAATATCGCGAGTCTCGTATCTTCATGTTTTGTATTATTATTGGCTAGATAAGTCGGTTCGAGAGGCCTTGCAAGCAATCTTGGGACTCAAGTCGTAATATTGCAGGATACCTTTAGTCGGCCGTTACAATAGAACTTGCGGACACAAATTGCATGTGTATAGAACTGTACAGGATGTTTCACATATAATTTATTTAATAAATTATTGTTTTGCGTTTGTCGGTATATATTATTGTCACGATTATCGAAAAGAAAATATATTAAACCACAAATATAATAATTAGTTGTAATAATTTTATTTAAAGTATATAGTAAATGAAGTAAAAGATGTTTATACTTAAACATAAAAACTTAATTTATGTGGAGTTGCTCGTCCACGCGCCTTATGGCCGTCTGGCACCTTTTATTATTAAAACACCTCGTACAGTTGGCCTAGGAGCCTTTCACTGTTTCATCGGAAAATTAAGATGAACAAGGGCTGAAGTAGTCTCAAAACGTGGCTTAATAAAGTAATTATAAGATCCCACTTAGATCACACACGGCGACATACAACTTCAGTTTTATAGTAGTCCCTTAACTAGGACCACTCAACTAGCTACGTTTTCAGAAGATTCCTTGTTTTGCCAAGTTAACTAAATTAAGGTTATATATTCTCATGGTTTGATTGATGATTTATTCGTCAACTGGTTATGACTATTCAAGTTTGGGCTTTAATTGATTTTATTTATTATTTGACGTTAAAAAAAGATGTTGAACTTAGCAAATAAAGACAGATCAGATATTGATTATATGTATGAAAATACTGTTGATGAGAATTTTAATAGTGAAAACGGGATAAACTATGCACACTTGTCTGAAAAAGCCACTTGGGCAATTCCAAAAGTCATAAAAAGACTTTCGTAGGATACATCCTGCCAAACCGTGAATAGTGGCTCCTTTCGAGCTTCTTATCAGCTGCGTGCATATACCTTATTATTCACAAGAATATGTGAGAATCAGGGGTGACTAACTACTAAATAGCTAAATTACATCAAGTTGCTTAATAATATTGCATTTTGGTTAGACGCGGTTAATTTCAACAAGATTCCGCTAAATGGTAAAAATATGATTACCTTAATAAACAATGCGTTTGCAAGCTTGGTCTTAAACAGACATATTTACACATATAGGCTTAAATCTTATTACACCTCCATTATTGTATTTAATGTCAAAATAATAACTCTAATATATACTACAACACACAAAATACAAATTTGATACCTACGAGAAGTCTCGATTCTCTTCCCACTATTTGCACCACCTGTATAATACTATTGTACAGGGTGGCCCGAATAGTAATATGTAATATCTAAGCTGTCATATTATGTAAAGAAGAGTGCTAATGTTCATGAATATCCTTTTATATATTCATGTTAGTAACAGTGACTCGGTGTTTAGTGTGTGCGATTTGAATGTTAGCGCCGTCAAAAGTTTACACTTTAGTAAGACCTACAGCGAAGTCACACAATTGTATTTTAAATATCGTTTACATGTATTCTTGTTTGACCAATAATAAATTATAATATTTTCAGTACACAAGAGGAACTAATTACACTCATAAACCACTCAGGATAATCAAAGTTCCCTTTATTCCCTTGTAAGTACCTAATAGAGTAATAAACTAAATTGACATCCCGTGAAAACTACTCAAATATACTTGAAAATGGTTGAGACGGCCAGTCCCGTCTCAGCCCAGTGCATTTTAGGAAATGATTTCTCCATCACATTAGGTATTGGTGCTCTACAGAGCGGACCCTCTGGCGGTGCGTGAGGGAATTCGGGAGACCCTCCCAACCCCCTGGTCTTATGCCTTGAGTAATAGTGTCACTACGTGTATGAGATTACTTAGAACTGTCGGTATTTGCTGCCGATATACACCAACGGTAGAGTATTGATTGTTACCCTGAATTGAGACAAGTCTAAATTCCAAGATAGATTTTAAACAACTCCAGATTTTGTTGTATAGGAATTTTGAAAATTTATAATATATCTTAAAAGGAATAAGATTTTTATTTCTTTGCTTAAAACACTCCGGGCTCAGAAGGAATGCCAAAAGTGCCATAAAGCATTTTTCAAAACCCTTAACACGAGTATTTCGGTTGACCGCGACCATGACTTGGTAAATGCTAGCTTTTCATGCCGCAGGTGCTGGATTCGATTCCGACCCAAGACAGATATTTGTGTACCTGAATATGTCTGTGAAAATATCTAAATAAGTATAAATTTACAAAAGAAAAGTAGTATATGTAATCTCGTTTTCATAGTACAAGTTCTGCTTAGTTTCGTATCATATGGCCGTGTGTGAATAAATTCCTAGGATATATATTTATTTATTTAACATATGCGTTTCCACAACAGTATGTCTTTTCAACTCAGGCATATACCTTGATATCCAAGTTCTTTGGTAGTTTTGGTAGTCAAGTACTCGCAGGTCGTCTTCTTCGGTAAGCACCATCGTTCCCGAAACGCCTTAAAACTGGTCAAGATTTTATGAAGTCTTCTGACACTGTACACATTCCGATGTTTCGTACTGCTGCTATGGACTACGACCTCAAACGTGCCGCGACCCCAATCGCCCTCCATGATCTTGACTAGGAATTTGTACTTATGAAATAACCTTTCCGATCCACCATTAGCTCGATGGCATGGGACTTAGCGTATTAACGTAGCAACTATTGCACAAAACATCCCTAAAACGTAAAATACCCACTGCTGTAAAATAAAAAAAAATATCAACTGTTAGATCAACGAAGCATTCAGTTACTAGTCCTTATATCAGTCGAAAGACGTCGACGAAAGCCTCCCCCAAACATCTCCACAATTGTGTTAGCGGCAACCATCACGAAATCATCGGTCCATCTTGTAGGGGGTCTGCTCACGCTACGTCTTCCGGTTCGTGGTCGTCACTTCTTATGTTTGGGTCATCATTCACTTAACTGGTATAGGAGAGGCTTTTCTCCACAGCTGGACAAAGGCAAGTATCTCCACAATAGCCGGTCCTGTGCTGCTCGCGTCCAGCGGCATCCCGCGACCCTTGCAAGATCGAGGGTCCCTCTTGTTGGGGGCCTGCCCGCGCTGCGTCTTCCGGTTCGTGGTCACCACTCGAGAATCTTTATGCCCCCTCGGCCGTCGGTTCGTTTCGTATCTTTGGATAGTATATATAATATTAGATAACTATCACATTGACAGTTCAGAAAACAATAGATAGTTATAATTTGTATCTTTCTATTCTTAAACAGGAGATTTGTAAAAAGCTGCTTTTTTATATTGAGAAATATTGGGCAGAATAGTCGACATAAAACAGCAATTAAGCAACTTTATCCCCTGAAACAGCGTAATCTTGCGTTGCGCTAGTTATGCGGTATCATGCGCGTTACGAAAGCTATACATTGTCAGGTAATAAGTAGTGTATTATACGTCCGAGATGTCCGCGATCCGTGCGTCGCTTGCACGCATACAGATCACATCTCAGTAGTGTTGTTACGCCGCTACCGGGATCATTTACTTTATAATGACATTTGTCTTAGTGTTCGTGGAGAAAAAATCTAATCAAATTAATAATGGCAGCCATTTTTTTTAGATTCCCTCGTCATATAAAACACCACCAATGCCTAATGATTACTTTTGACGCTATTTGATCAGTTTTTTTTTTGTAAAGTGTATTGCTTTATAATTTATATATTGAATAGCTATATAATAATAATAATATTAAAACTTTATTTCTTAGAATATTCGCTGTAGTACAATACAAATAGCAAACAAATAGTATATGTCTTAGTAGAGATGTTTTTTTATTGTCACTGACTTTAATAAAAATAAATGTTTCAAGTTATTTTATTGGATACCAGACTATGTCAGTGCAGGTTTTACTTCAATTGTGTATATCCAGTGAATAGTTTTGGGTCTCAGTCCCCATGTTTTGCCATATGCTTTTGGCACATACCGAATGTTCTCAAGGCCTTTTTTTTAAATGTTTTCTACATGTGCTTTCCATGTGAGTGTTTTGTCGTGTGTTAAACCTAGGTAGTTTTGTTAACAGATCCATTTATCTATTGTATAGATTTATAGTTCCTATTCCTGATAGGTTTTCTTTATGATAAATAGTAATATAACTGCTTTGTGCGGGTTTATAGAAAGATGATTTGATTTGACGGGGTCTCTACCTTTTTTAAAGCTTGTTTCATGATGTCCGATACCGTTTGAGGGAACTCTCCACTTATGAGTATCACAATAACCGTTGTACCATGGTCCTGTGCTTAGTTTTATCAGTTGCGTGTTCAGTTAATATCCTTTGTGGGTATCCTCTGGTTGTCGTTGCAAATCCGATATCTCGAAGCAGTGTTGATTTCAGTTGTCGTCCTTTCAGCATCTTGTCTATCCATCTAAATATAATGGGTTTGATGTTATGGTTAGTAACATCATTTTGCATGACACTAAATGCCGTATTGTCAAAAGCGACTTCAATGTCTAGAAATTCAGCAAAGAATATTTCTTTGTTTCTGGGATCGTTTTCTCTACATGGTGTAGGGCTGCCTCTATTTCCTGCCTGGCTCTCGGCTTATGTGTACCGGGTACCCCAACCATTTATTCTAGTAATTTGAGAAAAAAAAATTGCAGATTATTGGTCTATATGATTTTGGTGATCCCGCCGACTTTCTACGTTTTGAGACGTGTAAACTACCTTGATTTGTCTCCATATTTTGGAGTTGGTTTGGAGTGTACCAAAGGCGACGCCGGCGTTGTACAGCCTACACAGGTGTAAGTTTGGGATATATACATGCGGGCCAGGCATTTTGAATGGTTCAAAGCTGCGTATGGTCGACTGTACCTCGATTTCATAAATTATTTTTTTGAACTGTCCTAATCTGCCTTAGACGTGCGCTTTTCCGCGTCCTCATGGCTTAATGGAATTTATCTGACGAAGGTTTTCATTGTTTCAGAGCCTGGGAAGTTTAAACATGACGTCTAATATCTACTTACCAGATTCTGTTACTGTCCCGTCAGTTTTCCTGATGATGGATAATGGGTTCACTCTAGGCGTGGCCAGAGCTTTTTTAAGGCTCACGCATTGTGAAATGCATTCTATTTCTTGGTAGTGATTCTTCCATACGCGCCTTTTTCCTTTCGGACCAAGGACACCCGAAATGCAAAAAGACGGCATTTTCAATGAGTTTTCTAGCATACTTTTTTACTGTTTGTACACAGTAACACCTAGACCAAGAGAAATGGACATGCTCATGAACAGAAATATTTATTTGTGCGCGGAACGAACATGCAAGCTTTTTATTAGAAGGCATAGTGTACCTGCCTTCTAATAAAAAGTTTGCTTATGCGGGTCAAAGTCACAGCGGTCTACTTGTATTTCTAACAATACGTGTGTACTATAGACATACTTCTAATAATCTGCAATCTCATTGTGCAGTGAAACTATATATATATTACTAAGTTTTTCTTTTGTATACCTAAATATAATCTAAAATAATAAGCATTCAGACAGCCGATCGAGCATATATTGTGTTTGCCTACTAAATAATTACTCTAATTGGACCAAATCCCGTGTTCATGCCCGCTTGAGTATGTTTCGCCGGACCGTCTCAACTGGGTCGTGTTGAAACCGGTAGTAGATGAACCCACTGAGTTTGTTTCGCTGGGTCTTCTCAGTTGGGGCGCATTGGATCCGGTGGTAGCATTAAAGCGCGACCGTCGTTATTAACACAAGGTCCGTCATAATAATACCTTTAATATAGACAGAACCATTGACAATATGTAGTAAAAATAATAGGTCTTTACCTATGAAATTGCCGTTTTGTATGAAAAAATTTAAACGAATTTTTTTCATGAATTTTTTTATTTGTATTAATCGAAGTAATCACCCATGCAATCAATGCATCTTTGCCATCGCAGTGGCAGTTTATTGATGCCCTTCTTAAAGAAATCAGCTGGACGGGAGGCAACAAATTCTTCAAAGGCATTTTGTACTGCCTCTCGGGTATTGAATTTTTTTCCCGCCAAGAAGTTATCCAAATTCTGGAAAAAGTAGTAGTCTGTAGGCGCAAGGTCTGGTGAGTAGGGCGGATGACGGAGAGCTTCCAACCCCAGTTCTTGCAACTTGGAGACCGTCTGCTGTGCAGTATGAGGTCGCGCGTTGTCGTGCAGGAGCAGCGGAGACGAGCGATTGACCAATGCTGGTTGGAGATGCGCCAGCTTCTCCATCATTGTGCTCAGTTCTTCACAGTACACATCTGCAGTAATGCTCACCCCGTTTGGTAAGAAGCTGTGATGAATCACACCGGCGCTAGACCACCAAACAGTGACCATCACTTTTCTAGGGGTAAGTTTTCGTTTAGGGCATTGTTTAGGTGCTGAACCAGGATCCAACCAACTTGCTGAGCGCTTGCGGTTATCAAACAGAATCCATTTTTCATCGCAGGTAACAATGCGGTTCAAAATTCCTTCATTTGTGTGTCTGTTGAGCAGTGCAAGGCACGTCTCGACGCGTACTTCGCGCTGGCGATCATTGAGTTCGTGGGGCACCCATTTGTCAAGCTTTTTTACCTTGCCAATTTGACGCAAATGGACCAATATTGTTTTGACGCTAACGTCGAAAGCTGCTGCTAATTCAGCCGTAGATTGTGTATCATCAGCTTCCACAACCGCCTTTAATTCGTCATTGTCGACCAAAGTCTTCGGACGACCGCGAGGTTCATTTTTCAGGTCGAAATTTCCAGAACGGAAGCGAGCAAACCAATAACAGGTGGTGCGTTGGTTTGTAGTGTTAGCTCCGTAAACGTCGTTGATGTTGCGTGCCGCTTGTGCCGCGTTGCTGCCACGACGGTACTCATATTCCATAATTACTCGAATTTTTAACGTATCCATGATGACGAAAAAGATTGAAATGCGATGAAAATGTAACACTAATCAATAAAGAAATGACTACTTTTGGAAAAAAGAATCCATGTTTTTAAAATAAAATTAATTTGAAATTAGAATTCTTAGCCAAACAAAAATTATTTTGATTTGAAATGGCCAGTACTGCAGAACGGCAATTTCATAGGTAAAGACCTAATATTAGACTTAAACTAGATAATTAAACATAATCTCTTGACAATAACTTGATACGAGCTAGCTAAATATCATTTCTGTAATAAAATAAATTTTATAAATGTTTTCATACAAGATGTACCTAAATATCTATGTTACTAGAAATAATATCTAATGTATACAACTATATTACTACAAACATGTTCTGACTATTTACAAGCGCTTTTTTAAAGTCTACGTGAATAAAAACCTTTTTTATTTATTTAAAAATGATGCTTCAGGGTGTGAATAAGATCGCCAGATCTCATTTGAGAGGAGGAAAGGGTTGGCAACGCTTCAGTAATGCAAAGTGTATCCCAAGCGTACCTAATAGGCCACATCAATAGTTTTCCATCAGATGGACCGTGTGCTTATTTGGGACTAGCCTGGATACACAGTGACACATAATGGAATGATACTTAACGATGAGACTCAACAACATCCCGGGGATTGGCGTCTTAGATCCCGCAACGGATTTAATTAGAAAGAAACAAGGAGGCTTAAGAAAAAAGTAGTTCCACCTCCGTCCAGGGTGAAGCGGGAGGCGGAATGATATAAAGAGGTAAGAGCCATGACAAAACAAGAGAATTGCATTTAGAGAGGCTAGCTGCAAAAGCACCAAGTCTATATTTTAAGATTTATCATTTGAGCTGTTATACTGTTTGCTGCATCATGTGTTTGTTTGCCGACATACAGTTATATAAAAAAATATTTGTTCTTGTGTAGTACGTAACGTCATCACCCCAACTCATCTCGTGAGGCTTAGAATTCATCCGAGGGAATATCTCCCACAGAATGGGCATCAGTATTTTTCTGTGAATTGTGACCATAAAACTACGATCGCCAACCCGTCTGCCAAGCGTAGTGATTATGGCATATCCCCTCATTCTTTGGAGAGGCTTTTGTCCAGTAGTGGACGTAATTTGGCTGTCATAACGATGAATGTACTTCACAAACACCGGTGGCCATTTGGACGGACGCGACAAACGGCTCTCGCCTCTCTGTATTTTCCGTTTCCCGGTAATAATCCCGCACATCACTAAACGTGAGTCACGCTCTTCACGCGCCACTAACAACTAATTTATGTTAATTGTGCCCGACCATACGTATGTGCGGCACGTATTAGCTCAGTTTGTTCGGTAACGGAAAATGTTCAGACCTACAGCGGGGATTATTGGTGGCCTCTTAGGTACGTTCCTTGTACCGAGATAAAGCTGAGATGCCGCTTGTAAAGTTTAATTGCTTAGTTTAGTTGACACTAGTGGAATTATGTACGGGACCATAATGAGCCTTATTGGTGGTCTGTTTTATGATGCCTTTTATTGATACAGGTGGTTGAAATTATAAGAAAAAGTTTATATAACTACCGAGTTGCCTAATTTTATGCAAAATTTCCAGATAGAAATCTATGGAAAATTCTTCCATGGGTTTCTAGAGCGATCTATTAATAAGACTAACTATATCAGTGATTAAGTTATATAATATGGCATTAATATTAGTTTCCAAAAAAATTCGTTTGAACGAGTTTGAATTCGACAGGTACGCAGTGCTATGAATGGCAATTGTCGTGTTGGCATGATAAGTTGTACCAATCACAATGCTTCGATCTAATCCGTAGCTCAGATTGTTTCACTTCACAAAACAGTTGATTAGTAAGCTTAAGTAGCTGATATCAAATCCATTTTGAAGCTAAGGTGACATTAAAACTTAAGAAGCTGATATAGCGTATCATATTTAATTTTTTAATTACTGAATATATTAATAAGTAATGTTAATCAGTTTTAACTTGAACATAAAATTATATACTAGATAATAAAAAAAATATACACGAATAACAACTGTCTGTTGATATTTGTGTATGCTCTCTTTCAAGTTTCAGAACCATTATGTTATATAAATAAGAGCAAATAGTTATAACTTTAAAGATATTTTATGATACAAACCCACGGTGTATTTACACTGGCTATAGTTATAAATTATATACAAATCGTTAATAAAATTTAAATGCTGTACAATCCATTTGACACTACCAGCACGCAACTTTTAAGTTACACCACACCCCTGTCACGCAATTTATGACAATCATTGTAGACATTTCTAGGGACGATTTTCATCAAGAATGTTTAATAACTTTGTTCCAGATAAACTAAAAGTTCACAAACCAAGATTGTGCTTAATTTGAAGTTTTATTTAATAAACGGCTTGAGCCCACTCTTTTGTCGATAGTCCGGTGAATCAGTGAGAGAATCCCAGGCTAATTGTAAGCTTCACGTTAAAATAATAATAATACCTTAGGACGTTATTCACACACGGTCATCTGATCCCAAACTAAGCAGAGCTTGTACTATGGAAACCAGATAACAGATATACTACATATACTAATTTTCTTTTGTAAATACACACTTATATAGATAGTTACACTCAGACTCTGGACAAACAGACATGTTCATGCACACAAATATCTGTCCTGGGTGGGAATCGAACCCACAAACTGCGGCGTCCAAAGCAAGCATTTACCAACCACGCCACAGGCCCGTCAAAAAGTTGTTGATATTATAAGGTATTTTTTCTTATTTACATCACATGTTTACATGGATGCATTTTAGTTTACAAAACAAGACACTCACCTATATTCAATTGAATTCCATGGCCTAATGAACAATTTCAAACAATGATACAGCCAACCGCTTTCCATCTATACATAGTACAGAAATTATAGCAAGCTTCAACAATCAAGTTGACACTCGTGTCACGAGGCGTGCATACCCTGTTGTCCACGCAAGTGACGTCAGACCGCTATCACGCATTTTAGGACTACGATTTTCCACATCTCAGACAGTGTAGTGTCAGTAATACAATGGAGCATTCCCGTCGAGTGGGAGGCTCTTATCGATCTACTGGGACGTCATCGGGCGATACCAGCGGCGACGCAAAAAGCGTGTCAGTGTGGCGGGCACAAAGGCTTTGTGGTGCGACCGGACGCCGCTCTCCGCCGCCGCTACTATTGTTTGGTGTTTAGTGCTCGCTCGCTGCTAAAACTGGCGATTTTAGCGGCAAGTTTGTTAGTACGACCACTAAAACGACGTGGGCTAATGGCGGACGCAATACTGCTCGGTTACGGTTATGGACCACATAATCGATATTGGTTCGGCTTTAGGTGTTGATGACCTAAAGGCCGCCTAATACCATTTTTGGCAGTCGTTATATCGATAAAGTTTTCATTTGAATCTTGAGTAATGATTATCAGTTATCAACGGTTGCTGGTGTACCTTTATAAATACGTTTAGATTTACACTTATAGGACATTTTTATAAAGCTTGTGCAGTCGGTTTAAATTCATTAGTATTATAAAGTTTCGTGATTTGCAAAGATGCGAAAACATCTATTAAATATTACACACGAGTAACATTCGTTAACCATTACTTCAGTTACGTCTACGAAAACAATCAAAATATTTGAGAAATCTATTGTTTGATTATGACTATATTATTATAAGGTAAAAAAACCGGCCAAGTGCGAGTCGGACTCGTGCACCGAAGGTTCTGTACAAACCTGTTGTGCAGCTTAAAGGTATTGTAGATCTGAGTATTTGATATGAATTTCAATTTAATACCTCTACGCGTTCATGAGGAAAACTATAGTAAGTTTAAAATTATCTAATATATTTTTATTATATGATATAAGTAACTAAAAATTTAGGATTTGCGCAATTTTTCCTTTATCGATGTTATAAGACGTTGCTTCAACAAATTTCAAGATTCTTAGGTCACGGCAAGTACTCTGTAGAATTTGATTCCATTGCGAGTGCCGAAAATTTGCGACATAACGGCTGTATCTTTTGATTGCGTTGACTTATAAGTTTGATTTTTTCACAGCTCTAAGGAACAGTAGGCTTGAGTATTTGATATAAATTCCAGCTCCACGCGTTTCTGAGAACAACGGTCTTGACAGAGAGTCAGACGGACGGACCAACAACCAAGTGAACCTATAAGCGTTGCATTTTTTTCCTTTCGAGGTACGGAATCCTAAAATTACATTTGACTGTAGATGGTAGGTATATATTTATTATTTAATAATAAAATAATAAAATCGTAGGAAAGTCAAAACTGTACATTGAATATTTTTTAAAAGGATACTTGGGGCGTAATCTGCTATCGATTTCGAAGCCAAAAATATCGTTTTTAGAATTTTAGTCTGTGTGTCTGTTTGTCTGTATGTATGTCCGGGCTAAGCTCAAAAAGTACTGCATGTATTTACTTCAAATTTTGCATGAATATTACTAAGAGGTCGGGTCAACATATAGGCTACATATTATCAAGCTATCACCTACGGGGGAAGAGTTGTGATAATTTATAAAATTTAACGCGGGTGAAACCGTGGGGCACAGCTAGTTTAATAATAAAATATTTTACCATCAAGTATGACTAACAGTGCTACCTCGTTGTATGTTTCACTCACAAATTGTGTTAAACCCACTACATAAGCCAATTTTACGAGTGGTTGTCTTTTACCTTTGTAATATTTGTGATGCTAACCCAACATAACCTGTCTTTTAACCGTCCTACAAGTATCATTTTATAAAGTTGTCAAATAATGTATTGCTACATATGTACAGACGCCAGCACATCAAGCTACCTTAATCTGTCAAATTTCCCCAATTGAAAGTGAACTGATAAAGTTGAAAATCTATAAAAGAAATTTGACAGAATGGGGTAGCTGGATGTGCTGGCGTCTGTACATTACGCGGTACTTATTCTACTGACACAATAGTAAATAATTAAGGCTACTATATATGGGCATTAACTGTTAAAGGGGTTATTTAAAAGTATAAAATTATTCTACCTATAAAAGTAGGTATGGTATTGGTACTTTTTCATTTCAAAACCTGACTTATTGCTTCCATTAGGAGTATAATTTGCGTTAAAGCCGCAATACTTACGCGTTTATCGAGTGTAAGGACACATCGAAGAAACTTGCTCCGAGGCGACGAACCCACGATGTTTTCACTCAAAATAATAACTTCTAACTTTCGAGTCAATTTTTTGCGAAACTCGGTGTAATGGATTGTTGGAAACTTCGATAACTTTCGGAAGCTCTTCGATTTTATTTTGCCAAGGAATTTTTTAGCCAATTTCTCTTCGGGAAAGTTTGAAATCTTCCAGTCACCCTTCAGCAAATAACGCTGGGGGACTTATAAATATTTTATTAAAAATTAGACTGAGCATTTCTTTATTATCAAAGTTATGGCGGATATTTAACTTTTTTGTGGTAAATATTGATAAAATCTCGTAATGTGAATAAAAACTATGATACTCTAAACAATTTTAGTACTATTTTAAAGTACAGACGCCAGCACGTCCAGCTACCCCAATCTGCCAAATTTCTTTTATAGATTTAAAGTTTATCACAAAAGCATAACGTTCACTTTCAATTAGGGAAATTTTAACGAATGGGGTGGCTTGATGTGCTGGCGTCTGTACATAGTTATAGTATCAGTATGACATTTGGAATTATTGAATGATGTAATGTAATGTATATAATGTGTGTCATTATATATAAACAAATATTTATTATTGAAGTCATACTTCTTTTGGCGCGATGGAGAAAAATGATGAGAGTGAATTTTTACGATGCGCGCGCACACCGACACCAAAAAATTTAACAGCATGAAGTTAGTTCTAGCCGGTATGACAGTGAATTTTTACGATGCGCGCACATCTGCGCGCGCATCGTAAAAATAACAGCGTGAAGTTAGTGCTAGGTGGTATGAAAATTGATAACTATGTTCAAGTTGTATATTAAGAAGTATAACTTCTAACGCGTGTACATAAGTACACACAAATTTTTGTTTTTATTCAAGGATGGAGATAGAGGATCGTCAATTTTCCTTGAACTCTGGTGAACAGTGAATAGACAAGACTATAACACGAGCCGCTGTACTTGCGAGTTTAATAGTGCCATTATACTTTTTATTATTATTATTACTTACACAAGATGCCCAAACATATATTGAAGGCATGCCCCATTTATACACTTAATATTCCAAACAACTCTTATCAAAATTAAATAAAACCATAATGCTTGTACACTGCAGCCTGTAATTTACACCCACAGTGTAAATAAATTATTAACTAAAACATCAGTCGTAATTGCATTACGCGGTTACCGACACCAAAACCCCACGGTTGCTGTCACTTTGATGACGCGTAAAACAAACACTATAACACCATCAGTCAGGGGTGGGAAAGTTAATAAAATTCATGTATCGGAAACTTATAGCCGTAAAATATTGTTCGAGGGGACAACCCTAGCTTTCTTTTAAAATTAGCCGAAGATGCTTTCGAGTTTATGGGAAGTAAAATTTTGTTTGAATATTAAATCATTTTTGTGGGTTATAAAAGTTATGAGAGTATTTTTAAAGTAAATAAATTCGTCTTGATATTCCTTGCTATATTACACGAAACTGTAAGAAAATATATGTTACTTTTTTAATAGTTAGTATTTTTTATTGGAAATTTGTTATTCAGATTTGTAGTAAGACTAACTTCTAATTATTTATTTCTATATTTTTTATCTTCCATCTAATACTTATGCTGGCAGACTGATTCATCGATGCAGAAGCTTATTGTTAATTTTTTTTGGAAATTTCATGCATATGAAGTGATTGTATTGAATATCGTCATTTTCTTTTCTCTCTTTCTTTTTTAAAAAAGACAACGCCCGCATTAGGGTATCTAATCCCTGTGTCGCGGGATACTTTACAAACATATAATAGACGGACAAAAATTACATCCAAACTCAGAACAACTATTTATGGGTCACACAAATAGTTGTCCGGCGCGGTACTCGACCCGAGACATGATGCGGCGACGAACGACATAACTCCTCCTGTTTACAATTTAATTAAAACTACGCATATCGACATTTGTGTCTATAATTTTAGAGCTTATAGGAGCTTTTTTAAATTTCAATAATTTGACTTGATGGTTTATAAACTATTTTGTTTGTTTAAAAACCATCAAACCTGACAAAAGAATTTTCCTTTGTAAGCTGAATTCGGTAAAACATATTGCACTTGACTTATTGTTTCCATCTACGTAAAAATACAAGAATTGAATTGATTTTGAATTTTATTATTATGTGTGGTTGGTTTATAAAGATGATAATTTTACACATATTTGAAGCAAACAAAAATATATTTGTCTTAGATCGACGGACAAAGTGTCTTTTTCTGAATATTGTATTGTAATTTTACAAAATTTACGATATTTTTATAATACCTCCATTAATATCGTCGAGACAAACGTGGTCAGGGATTTAAATATACATATGTATAGCATATCTCATACATCTAATGGGCAGGTTTATATAATTAACTAGATATTCTAGCAACAAATATGGTAAAAACCCACAACTAGTACTAAATCATTATCACTACCTTCGTAGAGAAGGCAACCAGCAATACCAAGTACAGGGTGTCCAAAAGATTAGTCGGCGGGCGAGACAGAACGGCACCGGTCGCATCAGCATTAAAATAAAAATAAGGGTGGCAATAAATACACTCGTACAAAGACAAGATATACGGTTATAGCGGACTCTCGGACCGCTAGAACTCGCCATTGAAATTATGTAGGAATTGGTACTCGGTACAGTGCCGATAAACAAAAATAATGTTACCTATTTAGCTGGATTGGAGGCGGTTACGATACAAAGAGACAGAGAAAGTAGCCGAGCCGATGTATAATTTAAGAGAAGGTTGGTAAATGCTTGCCTTTCACGCCGCAGGTCGTGGGTTCGATTCCCACCCAGGACAAATATTTATGTGCTTGAACATGTCTGTTTGTCCTGAGTCTGGATGTTATTATTGTAAGTATGTACTCGTATTTACAAAAGAAAAGTAATACACGTAATACCTACATATATCAGTTAACTGGTTTCCATAGTAGGTAACTCTACTTAGTTAGGCATCAGATAGCCGTTTGTGAATAATGTCCATGTAGCTCCTGTTGTGACCTCAACTCAGGTAAAAACGATTTTGCTATTCAGAAAGATCTGCCTTGAAAAGGAAGTTTTCTCCGTTTTATCTTTCTGTAAAGAAACCCTTTAACAGAAAGATCTCTCTTGAAAACTTCCTGGAAGAAGCACGATCTTCACTTCAGGCTTTGGGTTGGCGGTGTTAAATCTACGTCTTTTGGTGAACTGCATGCAGCGGTAGATCTATTTATATATAGTTAGTTATTTTTGTTATAAGATAAATAGATGCTGTACAGAGACTCGATCCTACAGTCAAACCGATAACACGGTTTTGTGGGACAAATGTACAAACTCTTGAAAATATATTTGTAAAAATAAATAAATAAATAATAAATAAATATTTCGGATTGCCGTTTAATTGTACAATGACACAGAGGCAATTGAAAACTGTGCTTACCGCCCATTCTTGTGCTCCTAATTTGGCTGGTTTCCGTTGATATTCATTGTTGCTGTGTCAAAATAAAATAAAAATCTCGCTGAAAATAGAGTTGAATGGCGCAAACGTGTAGTGGAGGGTCGTAAGATCTGTGATGAAGCCTGGTTCGGAGTACTTGCTGATAAGAACAGAAGCAACATGAAAGCGGCTCGGCACCAACCACCGCAAACTTCTCTTGTCAGGCCTGCGGCAGGCTATGTCGCTCTCGCATCGGTTTGCTTAGCCACCAAAAGAAATGTCTCTCAGACAATGCGCCGCAAATCGTCTGTAACAGATGCAAAGGCCATATATATATATATATATAATCAAAATATTGAAGTGCTGAAGTTTCGATTGCTGTTCTAATGTTTGAATATCTTCAGCATTTAGTCGACAGGTTTGATGTGGTGGAATAAGTCAGTACCAATATTAGGATCGTAGATTTAAGATAAGAATTAGCTCTTTGAGTATGAGTTTAAGCAAAACTTATAAGTACGAACCTTGGGCTCACCAGTAAAAGATAGTGCCAAACAGAATCCTTGGAGTATTTTTTATATCCATATTTACTGTAGTTAAATGACTCAATACAAACAAGAATAATACTAGAAAAACTTTCAAAAGAAAATGATATACTGAAAAAACATTAACTTATCCTTCATGACCTAAAAAGCCACACCTATCGGTAACAGTTATCCACTGTGGCCCACTCTCCCTTCGTAAGGAAAGGTCAGCCACGGGCTCGGCGTATTTTTGGCGCCAACGGGCCATATACAATGTAACAATATTAACTGTAAATATAATTCTACGAGATATCCAGAAATTAGTTTATTTTTAATTCATGTACACACGGCTACATATCAAGCTATACATTTCCAATATAAGCTGACCTCTCATTGTATGGAAATCCTATACAACGCGAGATCAGCTTATACTGGAAATGTATAGCTTGATGTGTACCTATGCTTGGTTTGCATAAGTGGACAGCTTCATTAAAAGTATGGGAAAATAAATTTAGAATTTATTTAAACTTAAAATTTTCTATACTAATTTTCACAAACTTTCTACTGACACTAAGTTTTAATGACGCTATCTACTTATGCAAACCAAGCATACATGAAATAAAATATACAAACTTATTTCTGGATAAATCTTAGAATTATATTCACAGACAATAGTGTTACATTCTATAAGGCCCGTTGGCGATATATGATCCTACTAATAGATTAACGTTTTCGTAGTTCACAATAATAAATATATACACATATTATACACACATATTATAAATTAATTGAGATTAATAGGAACGGAGGCTACTGCTTACCTATTCATATATAGCTAACAAAAAGGCAGCTATACTGCTATAACTATATCCTCACAACAATATTATAATTTAATATATACCAAATTCTGGACACTTCATATGGCATTTAATTATTAAAAAATTGTGATCATCTTTTTCACCCGCAGTCACACAGACTTTTACGGTTCTATAATAAAAGCTAGTGACAACAAAAGAAAAAAGAATGACATGAATTACTACTGACTTAACGATCACCTCATAATTTAACAAAAAATAAATAAGCATAATCTAACGACTATAATGATTAAAAACGTTGTATTCGTATTAAGTATCACAACTACTTAAATTTACAAAATCATCATCATCATATCAGCCGAAAGACGTCCACTGCTGGACCATTGTCTTCCCCAAACATCTACACAATTGCCGGTCTTGCGCTATCCGCATCCGACGACTTCCAGCGACCCTCCCAAGATCATCGGTCCATCTTGTAGAAAAATATTAACTGTTAATTTTGTTACATGGTATACACGAATAAATAAGAAAGGCTTCAATCGCCGTCAACCCCGTTCTACCCTTTTAAAAGCCGCATGATAGATGGACGTTTCGTTAACGCAACTAAAATTAACGGGGACAGAATATTTTCCTGATTTTCTTTTATTTTTTTTAGAGATTTTTTACAGGTGGATACTGACAAATACAATAAAATACAACGCATATATATAAATACTTTTAAAAATAATATGAACGCTGGCGAACGTATAACCAGTACATTTGATTATAACGGGTGATTTTTTTGCTGGTATCTTTTTGGCAACACTGTTTTTGACAGATCACGCGTGATTTGTGTCTTGTGTCATTGTCAAACTTGTTCAGTTTGGTCTATAATTTAACCATGAATCGACTTACGAACGAACAACGCTTGCAAATTATTGAATTTTACTATCAAAATGCATGCTCGGTTAAGAGAGTGCATCGCGCACTTCTTCCAATTTATGGGCAGTTTGGTCGGCCTACTGAGGCAGCTATTCGGAAGTTTGTGACTAAATTTCGAACCCAGTTTACATTATTGGACATTAAACCACGAACACGCATACGTAGAGTGAGGACCGAAGAAAATATTGCGGCTGTATCCGCCAGTGTTAGTGATGACCGTGAAATGTCGATACACCGTCAATTGGGCCTCTGTTACTCCACTACGTGGAAATTTTGCGAAAGGATTTGGGTGTAAAACCTTACAAGATACAGCTGGTGCAAGATGTGATTAGATATAGTAAGACCTTTTCCAAAATACTTTTGACAATAAACGAAGCGAAAGAGGTGTGCAAGGATCGTGACAAATGGAAGTCGGTTATCTCTGCCTACCCTTCTGGGAAATAGGCGCAAGTCCATATATGTATGTATTCCAAAATCAATGCCACAAATGATTTTGGACTAGGTTTTACTATAGCCTTAAGAATTTCCAAGCTGAAGTGGCAGTGGGCAGCACATAGCTCGTAGAGCTGACGGCCGCGGGGGCAGAAAGGTTCTTGAGGGGCGACTACGAATCGGAAGACGCAGCTTGGGCAGGCCCCTTACAAGATGGACCGATGATCTTGTGCGGGTCGCTGGAAATCGCTGGATGCGGATAGCGGAAGACTGGCAATTGTGGAGATCTTTGCGGGAGGCCTTTGTCCAGCAGTGGACGTCTTTCGGCTACTATGATGATGATGATATGTTTTACCTTCATTTATTGCGTTTCATAATGTTATTATTATACAGGGGTGTATTATGTATCAAGTATGGACCCTGTCGGTCACAGTAACATAGTTCAGTAGAAAACAGGAAAAAGTCATATTTTTAGTTAAAAACACTGGTATTCAAGTAAATTACTTTACATTACCTAATAATAATAATTAATTGTCTTGGGACAGCTAACACACTGCCATCTGATCCCAAACTAGGCAGAGCCTGTACTACAATAGACAACTGATAAACGAAGTTCTATATTACTAAATACATACATATCCTTATCCTAATCCTAACTAATATTATAAATGCGAAAGTAACTCTGTCTGTCTGTCTGTCTGTTACTCTTTCATGCCAAAAGTACTGAACGGATTTGAATGAAATTTGGTATATAAATGGTCTAGACCCTGAGAAAGAACATAGGCTAATTTTTATAGTTAGGATACATAGGCCATATTTTATAAAGTTTAACGTGGGCAAAACCGCGGGGCACAGCTTGTTATAAATAAATTACACTCTGACACAGAACAAATAATCGTGCTGAACACACAAAGATTTGTCTTTCGTGGGAATCAAACCCACGACCTCTGGCATAGCAGTCAGGGTCACTAGCCACTAGACCAACAGGTTAACCTAAACAGTATATAATTAATTGAATTCAACTCAATATATATAAAAAAATATATAGTAACGTTCACATGATATAGTAAAAGTGAGATATACCAACTGTTTTTATCTATACAAATAATAAAATCGTAGGAAAGTCGAAACTGTACATTGAATATTTTTTTAAAAGGACACTTGGGGCGTGATCTGCAATCAATATCGAAGCCAAAAATATAGCTTTTAGAATTTTTGTCTGTGTGTCTGTTTGTCTGTATGTATGTCCGGGATAAACTCCAAAAGTACTGCATGGATTTACTTCAATTTGCATGAATATTACCAAGAGGTCGGGTCAACATATAGGCTACATATTATCACGCTATCACCTACAGGGGCAAGTGCAGGAGGAGGGGAGGAGCAGTGATAATTTATAAAGCTTAACGCGGGTAAAACCGCGGGGCACAGGTAGTAATTGTATAAAAGACAAACTGTGCGTTGCAATGCCAAATAATGGAAAATCCAAAAATAAAAATTTTGTTGATCCATATTGCTACCCAACTTTACAGATTTACTTATTTCCCATTGGGCTAAAATTAAAATTAACTGAAATTTATACATACACACATTTTTAAATATAGACGAACTAAATTATGTTTATTTTCGTATTTCTTATCCGTTTTCAATTCGAATACCAATAAGTGAAAGGAAACAAAATCATTAGATTGAAAAAATAACGCTTCAAGTTCTTAATGGAGCCGCACGAAGTCTGAGGTCATGAGAAAATTTACGCCTCGAAATACCAAGGCATTCCACTACATATTATGATAAAGCCTTAACCATGCAAGCTGCTTGTCTGTGGAATGCATTGCCTATGTCGATAGCACCTGCACAGTCACTTACTGTGTTTAAAAAGCTCTTAAAAGAACATTATCTGTCAAAACGCTGCATGAGCTAATAGGAATGCGTATTTATTTATATATTTGTATTTATAGATATACTAACTGTGCCCGCGGTTTTATCCGCGTTTAACTTTATAAATTATAGCCTGTCTGTTAATCCAAGGTGACAGCTAACTCCATACCAAATTTTATAAAAATCGCTCGAGCCGTTTAGACATGAATAAGTAACAAACATACACACTCACACACTCACAAACTTTCACGTTTATAATATTAGTGTGATATTTAATATATACATATTTAATTGTATTATTTTATTCATCGGTCGCCTAGAATAGATCGCTTTTATCGATTCACTTTGTCCGCCAAGCGTATGTCCTTGATGTGAAATAAAGAGTTGACTATCTAAAAATCATTCATTGAAACTAAAGATCATGGATTGTCTATATTTCCTCCTTCCGTTTGGTTGTACAGACGCCAGCACATCCAGCTATCCCAATCTGTCAAATTTCTCTTATTGATTTTCAACTTTATCACCTAAGCATAAGAAACACTTTCAAATGAGGAAATTTGACGGGTTGGGGTAGCTTTATGTGCTGGCGTCTTCAAATACCCTCTCATTCATATTATTTCCAAAAGCAATACATTATTATTCACGGCTGTTACTATAAAAGTGCATATTTCGCCATTTCCTGTCGATACACCGAAACATTATGCTGCTTCTAAAAAAATCATTCGTAATGGTTGTATCGGGGAAGGTTCCCCTTTCAATCGTCGTTGCCCTCCCAAGTTCATTGGATTGATTGATTTGAAGAAATCAAAATAAAACACTACTGTTTACCTACATTTGTTTTAAGATATTATACTTTAACTATAAATTTCGATATTTAAACTTAAACATAATCTCCTTGGAAATAACTTAATACAAGCTAGCTAAATAACGTTACTATTATAAAATATTTTTTTTAACAAACCATGTACATACGCCTACATATCAAGCAATACAAATCCAATATAAGCTGACCTGTCATTGTATGGAAATCGTATACAACACGAGATCAGCTTATACTGGAATGTATAGCTTGATGTGTAGCCGTGTGTACGTAAATATATATATGTAACTAAAAATAATTACGTATACCTACTTAACTATGTTACTGTAAACATGGTCTGACTATTTACAAGTGCTTTTTTAAAGTCTACGTGATTAAAAACCTTTTTTATTTTATTTATTCAAAAATATCATAAAGCATCGCAAAATATTCTATGATCAAATATGCTTATCTTAAATCGTAGCAATATAACAAGCCTTCGGTGTAATGTGGACTTCTAGTTTAACACAAAACTGGATTATTTTGTAATCAAGTCGGAATACAAGCATACCACCGGGAATCCGTTTGATGATAAGTGGTTATTGTAGCATATAACATTGGTTACGTACAAACGCCAGCACATATAGTTACCACAATCTGTCAAATTTGTTTATAGATTTTCAACTTTATCAGAATAGCATAAGGTGCAATTTCAATTGATGAAAATTGTTAAATTTCCCCAATTAAAAATGAGCCTTATGCTTTTGTGATAAAGTTGAAAATCTATAAAAGAAATTTGACAGATTTGGGTAGCTGCATGTGCTGGCGTTTGTACAATAAAGAGTTAATCAATCTGTCTATCTAGGTGCACCCGCAGCGAACAAGTATTTCCAATTTCAAACCCAAATAATTCTATGCATTAGGTACCTCCCTTAAAATATATCTACTCTTGCATAGTTTTCTTGAAAAATATAAAATAAAAGTAAAAAACTGCCCTAACGGTGGGTACTTTCTACCCTTTCTGAAGCGGATGTGAGGTTGTGCGATAAATGGATAAGTCTTGTCGCATGAGAGTCGGCTTCCGTAGAACTTACACCGCCTCTGTGTATCCGCTGTGCCGAAGATGATTATTTTCGATGAGGTTTATACTATACTGGTTACTTAGATATTATTATTGGTTAAATATCTGTAATCATAACATAACCATATCTCTACTATATAAAAATAAGTCGGGTTTTCCTTTCTGACGCTATAACTCCAGAACGCACGAACCGATTTCCACGGTTTTGCATTCGTTGGAAAGGTCTCGGGCTCCGTGAGGTTTATAGCAAAGAAAATTTATAAAATTTAACGCGGGTAACACCGCGGGGCACAGCTAGTATTATCATAATATTATTTAAATTTATTACAAAAATAATTAACTAATATATAGAGACAACTAACACACTCCGATGGCAGTGTCCTAAGATAATTATTTAAATATTTATTTATATCTGATAACAAAAAAAATGTCCTGGGTGAAACAAGCCCGGCACAATCTAACTCTTCCTTGTTAGTGCAGTTACAATTTTAATTTTGTAATTGGAAATAACTGCAAAATTTTGTGGTTTGGCTAAAAGAATACTACCAATTAAGATTCACGACCTTATTAATGCTTTTTATTTTTGTATAGTTTATTGTATAATATAAAAATCCCACTTTTATTTCAAAGTGTAAAGTCATATATGCACTAGCGCTCAGAGCACTAAGAAAAGTGAATCCGCCTCCTACTCAAACTATGATCCCAACTTGAGGACCAAAAGTTACAACCTGTTAAAGAAACTAGAAAAAAAATGTTCCTATTTCATCAGTTGACATTAATGATCTTCTTTGTTAAAAAGAATTGGAAATTTGTTATTTAAAATTACCGTTAGTGTTAGCTCAAAAAAATAGGCATTATGACACCAATAACCTGAGCCCATAACCTGAAATACCTGTTGATGTCCACTAACAAAACAAAAGCGAGCCATTTAAGCAAATACTCAAACATAAAGGAGTAAATCATCGCGATTACTACAAGTAGTGCACTCAACTGTTAGTCATTATCGCCATTTTTACAGGTCCTGCAAAAACGTTCCGTCGTTGAGCTAATCGTCGGAAATTGTGCCCATTATCGGAGCACTCACTCGCAACTAAAATTATTATTGTTCGCACTAAAAGTAGCCATTTAGTCGATGATTGCTCCAGAGTGGCCTGTTTCTTGAACAGATATTGAACGAACTGTTAGCTCGATTCTCTTCGGGTGACGATTCTTTCAATTTTATGTTCAGGATGCAAGTTCGTAATTTCTTCTAATGCACTGAACGACTAGTACTGTTATTATTCGCGGAAAAGGAACCTACTCAAATTGTGCATGATGTTCATTGATTTATCAACTTAAGAACTTGTCCAAGACATTTCTCATAGTCTGTGCAGGTTATCAAACCAATGGTAACGTAGGTATTGCTTGCCTATTCGAAACCTGTGAGTAACCACTTATTAATGCGATCAAAACATTTTTTTGCCACGATGAGAAACATGCATTCAAAAATTTTAGACTCCGATGTCAGCGTAATATCTATTGACATTTCATTTGCACAAAAGTTTAAAAATTTAGTTCTAAAAACATAACCGATTCTTGATTTTGTTATGCCAATAAGCATGTAGGTACCTAATATAGATTTTTAATCTATGTAGGCTGTTCTATATAATAAAAAAAAAAAAGTTCATTTCGCTCTTAAAACATAAATACATACCAAATATGTATTAGGAGCTATATCCTCCGTGATTAATAAAGGTTAAATTTTAAACACATGAACCTACACTTCCTTGATTAAGTTTTTATTTAATAGTATCTTCCCGGCTTATTGTCCGGTGAAGCAGTGAAAGCATCCTAACTATAAACAAAGTGTTAAAATTAAAAAAAAAAGTAACTACTCGACCACAAAGCTCCTGTGAATATCGGCAATGAAAATGCAGTACCTGTTGAAAGATAACACAAAAAACGATTTCTGCTTTATCCTTCTGTTTGAACAAGCAGTGGTTTTCTTGTTTATAAAAATATACAAAGAAATCACCATCCTACATGTTATTAATCTAGGCTAAACATATTGTATGATTAGAATTGGATTATGGTACCGAGAGAGCTGGACTCTGTACTAGCTTCGACACCTGCATTTTAAATCTTCAGGCTTATTCCTTCTTGTATTTTATTTAATGCCGTTTAAGACGTTATTACATAATGTCACTAATTATAAATAATATTGCAATAACCTGAGGATGAAGATTTCAACTGAATTATAAAAATAATGTAATATAATCTGAACAAAGTCATTACACATTCTCCAAATCATTAACGCATTTCAAGGCCGGGGGCTAAGGATACTTTTAAAATTTCTACAGCGGTGTGACGGGTAGGCCCTAACGATAGAAGGGTAGTGTTTCCTGTTCCTGAAGGGCGAGGGGGGTCCTCTTTGTGTTACGATAACCGGAAGCCAAGGGCTCCGAGGACCGAGGGTAATGTCAACTGTGAGGTATTTTCAACTTTCTTCTCGGCTGTTGATGGCTGCTAGCAAGAATTTTCTAACGCGATTTTGAAGTGTGTAAATGTTTTGGGAGCCCTGGAAAATGTCTACAAATAAACGGGTCTTTAATTTTTATACTCATTTGATTTTTGTTCTTTCTATTTCTATTTTGAATTAATAAAGCATGTTATATTTTAAAGCAAGTCTTTTTTTAAGGATTTTATAAATTACCAATTTCATTCAAAATTACCACAAATTTTGAATGAATTCGCAATTCTATATGTACTATGATGATTTGCCCCTAAATCTGCATTTTTCAACCAAAATGTTACTTTCTTTTCACGATCTCCCTACATGCAATTTCTCCTGATTTTAACTCACAAACAGACCCATGCTTATGAAGCATTAGAATAAAAAAAGGTCTTGAGGGTGGCGGGTCGACCCCGGAAGCCAGTTCTAATGCATCCGAATGCACCCGTAGACCCCGCACGCGATCAATTCATTAAGCCACTATTGTTAACCCACTGTTTCATGGTGAACGTATAAAAATCGATTTTAGTATTATATTTGATAGTGGCTATACGATTTGGTTAATTCGTGTCATATTTTGGAGATACCGGGAATTCTGTAGTTTTAAAATGGAACAGCGTGGGCATGCCCCTTAAAAGATGGACCGATTATCTTGTGAGGGTCGTTGGAAGTCGCTGGATGCGGATAGCGGAAGACCGGCAATCGTTGAGATCGTTGGGGAGGCGTTTGTCCAGCAGTGGGCGTCTTTCGGATGATATGATGGTGATCAAAATTGAACAGCAGAGTTCTGTCTATGATAAAGATTACATCGGTAATACAGCTCCATAAACCTACCTACCTACCAAATATGCATAATTGTTTGATTAAATACATAACGAAGAAACCTTATCTCTGTTAAAGGCTAGAATACTGTAATAATAATATGATCATTATAATATTTTTAGATTTTAGTATACCTTTTTGACTATATCTTTTCTTCTTTTTTATCTATGTACCACACTTTGTTGCACCATCCCCGGCATTTTACACATTTAATTCCTATCCATCCAAAGGTTGTCTGGAAGAAATCGCTTTATGCGATAAGACCGCCCATTGTACATTATAATTATTGTTTCATTGTTAAATGTTCTTTTTATTGTGTACAATAAACTGTATTTTATTTTTATTTAATAGTTTTATACCTATAGGTATAAAACTATCATAGTATATATCGATGCATCGTCATCATCATATCAGCCAAAAGACGTCCACTGCTGGACAAAGGCCTTCCCCAAAGATCTCCACAATGGCCAGCCTTGTGCTGCCCTCATCCAGCGGCTTCCCGTGCCCTTGCAAGATCGTAGGTCCACCTAGAAGAGGGCCTGCCCACGCTGCGTCTTCTGGTTCGCGATCGCCACTCAAGAACCTAGCCTTGGTAGCATAATATTAACTGCAGTTAATCTATATATTTAATCAAATCGTAGGAAAGTCAAAACTGTACATTGAATATTTTAAAAAAACCGGCCAAGTGCGAGTCGGACTCGCCCATTAAGGGTTCCGCAACAGCAAGTATTTCAGTTGATTAAATGAAAGGTAAATTGCAGTTTACGATTTATGACGCATTAAAAAAAAACTACTTACTAGATTTCGTTCAAACCAATTTTCGTTGTTAGCTTACATTGTAATGTACATCATATATTTTTTTATTTTTATCATTCTCTTATTTTAGAAGTTACAGGGGGGGACACTCATTTTACCACTTTGGAAGTGTCTCTCTCACAAACTATTCAGTTTAGAAAAAAATGATATAAAAAACCTCAATATTATTTTTGAAGACCTATCCAAAGACCATCGTACCCCACATGTATGGGTACGATGAAAAAAAATTGTTTGAGTTTCAGTTCTATGTATGGGGACCCCCCGAAATTATTGTTCTTTTTCTAATTTTGTATGAAAATCTTTATGCGGTTTACAGAATTCATCTACTTACCAATTTTCAACAGTACAGCTCTTATAGTTTCCGAAAAAAGTGGCTGTGACATACGGACGGACAGACAGACAGACAGACAGACATGACAAATCTATAAGGGTTCCGTTTTTTGCCATTTGGCTACGGAACCCTAAAAAGGATACTTGGGGCGTGATCTACAATCGTTATCGATGACAAAAATATAGTTTTTAGAATTTTTGTCTGTTTGCCTGTATGTATGTCCGGGGTAAACTCAAAAAGTACTGCATGGATTTACTTCAAATGTTGTATGAATAAATAAGAGGTCGGGTCAACATATAGGCTACATATTATCATGGTATCACCTAAAGGGGAGGAGCTGTGATAATTTATAAAGTTTAACGCGGGTAAAACCGCGGAGCACAGCTATTATTAATAAATGTCTTGGGTCAACTGACACATTGCCTCCTGATCCCAGGTAGATACTGTACAAGGGCAACCAGCCAGCTGATAAAAATACTTATATATTTCTAAATACATACATATTACACCCAGACACAGGACAAATAATCGTAATTATCACACAAAGAGTTAGCCTGGGTGGGGATCACTGACCTAACTTTATTTCCTCCCATAGTTAGTTGTTTCATTTTGTATTTGGGTATTGATTCTTTGAACTTATGATATTAAGGGGATGTATCGTTGGTCTAACGGTAGCGGTTTCAACCACATATACTGAGGCCCTGAGTTTAAATCCTGGATTGGGCCAAAAAACTAATATTAGGATTTTTGTGCTAAGCAAAATTCTCAGTACAAGCCCGGAACCTGGAAGCTAGGCGACATTGCGGCAATTTGACACTATTAAGGGAAAAAATTTAAAGCTTTATGATTTACAAATTATATAAAACTTGAGAGGTGTCAAGAGACACCCTGATGGAACGAAGTTATTTCTTATTATTTATTATATACAAAAAACCTGTATACACTCAACAAAAATAATCGTCGCGACACCACACTGTTCAATGCGAAATAGAAATTAAAATATCTGGCTTGCTTTCTATAAGAGAGAGAGAGAGTGACAGACAGAGAAACATGCGCACGCCGCACAAATGCAAAAAGTGGCATGACAACTTTTCGTAAGAATTTTTTCCGTCTAGCCCCCTTTCACAACGCGCGATAAGGAACTTCGTTCCAATAAAATTTCTGATTATTATAATTTGTAAAGTGTAATTTTTTATAAATAAAATGTTGTTTTCGTGAATTGAATCTTTCAGTAAAGACACAACACGCATTCATGATATCACAATGTAAGCCGAAACACGTCCACAGCTGGTCATAAGCCTCCTCTAAAGATCTCTACAGTTGCGGTCTCACGCTAGCCTCACCCAGTGTACACATAAAAACATACATTAAACACCTAGTTTATAATAATAATAATATCCTAGGACATTAGCTCACCGTAGCCTAGTTGGTAGTGCTCCTGCCTACGAAGCTGGTGGTCCTGGGTTCGAATCCCAGTGCAAATATTTGTTTGATGAGCACGAATATTTGTTTCGGAGTCATGGATGTTTTCTTTGTATCTATATAAGTATGTATATCGGTGCCTGGTACCCATAGTACAAGCTTTGCTTAGTTTGGGGCTAGGATGAACTATGTGTCCATAAAAAAAAAGCTCACTTTCTATTCGCTGAACTAATTTACACACGGCCATCTGATCCTCAACTAAGCAGAGCTTATACTATGGAAATCAGATAACTGATATACTACATATAATACTTTTTTTGTAAATACATACTTATATACATAATTACACCCAGATTGAGGACAAACAGACATGTTCATGCACACAAATATCTGTCCTGGGTGGGAATCGAATCCACGACCTCCGGCGTGAAAAGCAAGCATTTACCAACCACGCCAACAAGCCCGTCAAAGTTTATCGTAAATACAATAACCTAAATCCTGACGTTTCCCACACAAAACTATAAAGTAAAGTGATTAAAAAAAAAAACAAAACTAGCATCGCGACAAACAGGAGTCAACTCGTAAAAACAACATATTACCGTGTTACGAAATGTCAAAGCTCCAGAGGGATTCGGTGTAATATTTTCATAATTCGGCTGGCATGGCCCGACCTCGCGATGTAAAACAAAATGTCCGACGCTGTACAACCTGTCGGTTCTTAGTGATGAGACACATTTTTTTATAACATATCGATAACAATTGCGGGGATATTAAGGCTTATACTTATGACCTTACAGGTGAATATGCTATTAGTAGCAAACATGAAAATATTTAAAATCACCACGGACGTTTCAAGTCAAACTTATGGTTGTGTAATTGGCCAAAGCCAACTAATTCCCTGATTTCATATGTAATAGTTAGTTTTAATAGCTTTTAATAGTTAACTCTTTTATGACTATAATTGATATTCTGGACGGTATCTTTAAGAACGTTTGTTTAATAATACTAATAATTTATTTATTAAACAAGACAAACATTATACCATTTAGCATTACAAAAAACACCTCACACGCCTGTTTTGTGAGGAGTTTTCCTTAATTAAAAACATTTCAGAATATGTAGTGTGTACCATGCTTAAGATAATAAAATTAACCTCTAAGTATATAAATTAAGCTATTTTGAGTAATTAACATTTATTTAACAATTTTAAATAAAAAGTCTTCCGTGTGTTGATACGAGCAATGTAACAAAGTAGAATAATTTTTTTTCTTTTCTTCAGTATGTGATAGAAGTATTATTTTGTATAGTTTATTGAATTCGTTATACAGGTATAGTTTAGTTTATACACTTGCATTGAGACAACAGTTCACGACAGAATACGAAACTACAAACATGAAATGCCTTAAAATCACGATAGACGTTTCATATCAAATTATTGTGTGACTAACCAAAGCTAACCCGTTTTTGATTATACATATATGGTACCTAGGTAATTTATTTACTAAGAAAAAAGTTAACCGGTAAACTTTGTTATAACTATCATATAAAGATTCTATCTCTAATTTAACGTCAGCTTGTCAACAAGATTATCGTCAATATAATTTGCTCATAAATGTGATATTTTAGTGCCTATGTAATTATTTAGCAACGTAATCGAAGCTTATTCTTCTCTAAAGTTGGTGTAATAATCATAAAGTGGGTTTATGTTAGTTCCAGTAATTGATTATTTCCACCATAAATCCAAATGAATGATCAAGCAAATCTCTTAGGTTGTAATGTAATAAAAGATTTTACTACATAGGTGAGCACCTTTTTGCCTAATGGGTACTAACAATACCTAATATTGGGTAATAACTTTTATCGACAACGTCATGGAATTTAGCATCATTCTTAGTGTATTAAATATGGCAAATTTATAGTCTTTAGTTGAGTTGTCAAATGAAGTGTCCGTGCGAATAATTATTATTCAGTTACAAATACACTCAAAGCTAAGTCTCAGTCTTAACTTTGGGAATAACAAAAGACTACTTAGGAAATTTAAAATAGGCGTGAAGAGGTATTCTTTTAAATCAATTTTTTGTCATTAATAGGAGGTTATTATACCCAAGTGTGGACTCGATTGTACTAGGCACATCCCTTCACCCGCATGCGAAACGGGGCTGCGTTTTGATAAATATTTGCGATTTATTTTATTCCTGGAGCCATTTTTTGAGAACACACCCGTAAAGAGGAGAAATGGCATCGTACACCATGCTCACCGGAGCGGCACTGAAGTTTCGGCGGGAAAATAAAAACGCGTTTAACTTTGTGTTAATATTATATTGTGCCATTATTGCCCCATTTATTATAATACCGCGGAAGGGATGGGGTTGAGAGTTCGCGTTTAATGGACGTTTTGTTTGCGAGAAAACCAATTTTTTTACTCTAACGATTTTCTGTTAAACCTTTCGGAAGGGAATGATTTTTCAGCGAGCATTTTATTTATGCTTTGTTACGAAATATAGTACGTATGCACAAATCTGTATTCCTATTTTGTTTTGATTACGCGCCGAGAATTTTAGAGGCCCGACGTGAATGTAATACGAATTGGTTTTAGGCTGAAATAAAATGTATTGCGTGCACGTTTTTTTTTTGGTATACTAATAATTTTGAAGAAGTTTAATACTGGCGTCCTTGGGTAGTTTCACCTTTTCTGTCCAGAGTTTGAAGATACACTCGAAAAAGCATCCATCCACCGTCAAGCAATCGTCCATGTAAACTATTAAGAATTTATATAACTGGGTAGCAATAAGTTTGGTATACCCGTAAGTCACTTGTGTACAATGGTTGAGGTAGTTTCGCCCACGTGTTTCCGGTTCAATCTCCGCACAGAAAAGATATTTGTGTAACCCATATATCGTTATTGTTGGGAGAGCTTTGTGTCTGGAGTACTATAGACGCATGTTTTTAATGTCACCCGCCACTCACAGAATACCTATTACGGGCTTTATCTTTTATAAAACAAAATCTCCATACGTTGTGCAAGGGATAGCAAAATGTAGTTATTACTGATTCCTAGATAAACTCCTGATGGTATTATAACTCAAAATGTGGACGCATGTAATATACTAAATAGAGGTGCGGACTAACTTGTTTTTAATTAAGCAGTACTAAATACTGCCCCAAATAAAGTCTATCAGTAAAAAAGGTATTCAAATTGCCTTAAAGCTGACGAAGTAACAAGTATTTAAAGAGCATGTTAGATAGAGAACGCGCTATACGAACATATGACGACAAATTGTGCTGAAGCGATAGAAATTCCATACTAACAGTCGTATCGTAAGAGCGGGACAGGACTTTATCCCCGCCAAGAACTTTAAACGTTTAAATGTAAAAAAAGTATAAGCCAACTTTTAATTTTTTTTTGCTTGAAAGCTATGCAATTTTCAGGAGAATTATATTTGTATAAATTTTTGTATCAAGTCTTCTATCTTCAGTAAAGTCAGTCCGATCCACTACTTCTGGTAAGTAGTTTTCAGATTTAGGTACGCTGTCCTTAACGCTCTATATATTCCTTTTTTAATAACATATTGTTTAGAAGCAGATGAAGGTAGGTACCTATCGAAGTAGATATTACCATAAGCAAATAGTAATAGGCCAATAGTCCCGTTATGTAAGTACTATTTTCCTTTAATGTAAATAAACAAACACACTCATCGGTGTAGGATTCTATGTAATAAATCTACCCTCATTTCCATTCGAGGTACACTTCCCATATCAACCTAGTACGGGGTTGCCATGGTGTGTCCCAACTGGGCGTTCAAAAATAATGAATTGCCATCTACCTCTACTCCTGACTTGTTCTCGACACCCGGGGCGATCATTATTGTAGCTTCTAGCTATGCTATTGTATACCTAATTTATCTCAGGTTCTAACTTCAGGGGATTTATGTATTTGTTTTATAGAAATAGTATTTAATTAATTTAAATTCCGAGAACATGATAAATATTTACTCATTACTTACTTATCGTATGGGCAGTGGTTACCCTAGTGTCGGAGTTGTTCAAGCCGCCCAGTAGTCTGATATGGCTTAACGACTGTTGTCTAATTAATCATTAGACAACAGTCGTTAAGCCATATCCGGGACCGACAGCTTAACGTGCCCTCCAAATCAAGGATACACTCACTCATTAAACTAATTTGGTGGTCACCCATCTATGGACTGACCGCGAGCCCAGTTGCTTAACCTCGCCAATTACTTACGGACCGGTGATCTAGCTTTGAGCACCTATATTTATTCATAATGCTGACAGTATTTAAACCTGCGGTATCAAAACTCGCAATGCTTTACTATTTAATTATTATGTAATTGGTGCCGTATGTACCTATATTGGTTTCGATTAGCATTCACTCGGCTGATACGACTACAGTAATCTATGGCTAGATGATGTGTTCATAACCAATGCATTCATCATAATTTCAGCCGAAAGAATTTCACTGCTGAACTAATAAGCTTCCCCCAGTAGATCACCACAATTACTGGTCTTGCGATAACCGCAATCAGCGGCTTCCAGCGACCATCACAAGATCACCGGTCCATCTTGTAGGAGTCCTACCCACGCTTTGCCTTCTGGTTCGTGGTCGTCACTCTTGACCTTTCTGTCCCATAGGAAGTCAGTTCTAGTCACGTAGTCCAAATCTTTTAAAATTTAAAATAAATCTAACATTACGGTAATTAAATTCCCTTATTCGTACGGACAGTGGTTAGTCAAAGGTCTGAGTTATACATACACACATTATATATATATTATATTATATTATATCATTATTATATTTATTATCGCCCGTGGTTTACTAGCAAGGTTGTCGACTGAAAATCAGTGTTGGGTGTTTCCTACCCAGCTAATGCTGAGACGGCGACCCTTCAGCAGGACATGCAGGGAAAGACTTATCTATACAAATAAATAAAATTGAAGTGTCTGTTTGTAATATTGAAATAACCGATTTTTACTATATGTATATGAATATATATACGGTACATACTCCAAAATATTTTTTTTACAATTTTTGTCTGTTTGTCTGTCTGTTTGTTCCGGCTAATCTCTGAAATGGTGGGACCGATTTTGACGGGACTTTTATTGGCAGGTAGCAGATGTAATAAGGAGTAACTTAGGCTTTTATTTTAGAAAAAACGTTTTAATTTTGAAATAATCAAAAATAAACTAATTAACACGCGGACGAAGTCGCGGGCACAGCTAGTTTAATATGTAATGGGTCTATTAATTTTAAATACTTTACCTTAATTATTATAAATCTATATCTATTTTCTCTACCTATTACTAACTGTACTCTATCCCTTTTTATTGTGTTTGCTGTTTATAATCTATACCTACTGTATTGTTTTCTTTGATTTTCTGTATGTCTCTACTGCTGATTAAATGTATTCTATTCTATTCTATTTAAGCCTCTGAGATGGATTATTGACTGTTGTCTAATGCTTACACAGACTGAACGTACCTTCCAAACCACGGTGACGCTCGGAAAATAAACCAATTTTGTGGTCATCCACCTACAGACTGACCGTGCCATTAGATAGATTATAAAGAATATCATCGTACCATTATATTCTTGAAGAAGGCAAGCAATAACACAAATTGACAGGTTTACTTTTACTACTAGCATCACCCGCAGTAGGTAGATCACAGGAAACACACGGCTGTATTTTCCGACTTGTATTTTCAATTTATTATTCGCCTTAAATCATTTTATGTATAAAAAATTGTACACATTGTGCTTGACACTACTTAACTATAGCTATTATTGCAAACAAATAAATAATAATAATATAATAAGAATGTTTTATTTCTGACCACAATATAAGGTACATTTTACATGGCATCAAGAACAATACATAAAAAATTTCAATTTTCTAATTATATTGTGGGAGACTGGTACCTAAGATAGACGTAAGGCCTGTATTTCAGGACACCAAAAAATATCTTGAGACAATTGACACACGGCCATCAGCTGACCCTAAACTAAGCAGAGTCTGAATGGCAACCAGACCACTGATAAACATTCTTATATATATAGTTTTTACCGCTGGCTTAGCAGTAAATGTCACTAACCACTAAACTAACAGGCCAGTTAAACCTTGTATCAAAGCCATAAAAACTACAAGACCCAACTGACATACATACGTATATTCTGGTATACGTAATACCTATTTAGTAATAGCGTATAGGCACCATGAGTGCGGCGTCCCCAATGAGTTCAAGAGCCCCTGAGCACCATCCAGCCGAGTGCTGGACGTTTCAATGTCGGCGATGCTCAGCAAGGTTAGCCTGCTCTGCCCACCTATTGTTACCTATGAAATTGTGTTAATACAATACGCGACTCAGTCGAAACAAGCTTTAAATAGACGATGTACCTATGTAATGTGATTCTATAATGTACCAGTTCTAATAGAAGTCTCAATTGAAACAATTACACACGGTTGCTAATATCATGATGATGATGATATGTCCAAGTGTCTAGGTTAAAAAATATATATAATGTAATTTTTCATCTCGCATGGCCTACAAGCACACAGTTTAAAATTAATGAACCTTTTAATTTGGACGTTGTCGAAACAATACAGGATGTTGATGATGTATTTGAAAAAAACCCTCTTAAAAAGAAAAAACTCTTATGTTATTTTTACAAAGTGTATATGCTTAAGTCCTTGATATTGAACTTCAAATACAAATCAATGAACATCCGAACTAACAAGAGTGAAACTTGATGTGACCTTGTGAAAAAACACCATGAGGAATGGAGTGAAAATCTTTGTTAAACTTAAAAACCTGAATTTAAGCTTGACAGTAAACACTATCGTCAAGTAATAATATAAGTGGCAAAGTAATACTCATATCTAATAGAAAGAAAGAAGCTGCGGAGTCGTACAAAGTACAGAAACTGTGAAGAATTTGTGGAAGTTAACTCTCACAATACAAAAACTTAGTTAGTGAAATTAACTATAGATTTAATAATGTTTAGACAGGAATGCGATAATTTTATTGTTTTATTATTTTTTGCCATACGAATAACAAAGTCTAGATAATTATCTTAATAAATGAATATCTTGGAACAATTAACACACTGCCACCTGATCCAAAAGTAGGCAGAGACTGTATCTACAATGACAATGAGACAACTGATAAACATTCTTCTATATTTTTCTAAATTCATACATGTAATAGATTAATTACGCCCAGAACGGAACAAACAAACGTGCTCGTCAAATAAGTAATTGTCCTGGGTGGGGATCAAACCCAAGAACTCTGGCCTAGCGGTCAGAGTAATAATATTAACTGACGGAATGAAGTATTCTGAAATAAAGGACAATAATTGTATTAAGGGATTTGAAAATTGATCAGCTACATCTAGTGAAAAATATGGGTCAATTTTTTTTTTCAGGTACATATATTGTTTTTTTTTAAACTATCTGACAACTGCATGGTTTAAATCCAAATATATAGTCTTAAAATTTTTAATTAAACGAAACGAAACGCAACCCTGTCATCGGATGATAAGATATACATTACGTCAACAATTAAATTTAAATATAAAATCATACTTTTTATCCAAATTATTGTCATAATATACAACTTCTTCTTACAACAAGGAGACGACAAGAGGTTTAACCGCATGTAATAATTTTACCGACGCTGGCATCTTTCATATCAAAACAATCTACGATCAACAACTTCAAAACGCCCAACAAATGGACGTCTGGCCTATCACTAGGAAACGTGTGACCAGGCTAATTCAAAGCCATCTCGAGTAGCCGCGGAAGATAAAGGTTCCCCCCTCTCCCTATTGCATCCCCCTTAGGGTTGACACGTAGAACGGACTGAAATTGATTTTGTAGACTCTCGTTAACAACAATGCAAGGTGATCTAACTGAAAAACTTGAAATTAGTCTAGCCTGCTGTCATTAGACTTATGGCGCTGTAGTTAAGACAGTCGCCTCGTCACTTCATATCCCGGGTTCGATTCCCGCACAGGAAAACTATTCGTGTGACCCATAAGTAGTTGTTCTGAATCTTGGTGTACTTTTTGTCCGTCAATCATATATTTGAAAGATATTCCACGACACGGATTTATTTCCCTAGTGCGGTCGTAGTCTAAAAAAACTAATAAACAAATAATAATAATGCATTATTTCGAGTTTTCAGAACACGCCATATACTTATAAACCAACAAAACTATTGTTTCCATACCTATTGATAAAATAAATTATGAAAATCTTATTGTTATTATAAATCGTTTAACCGGTTAAATGATTATTGGAGTACTTCATAACAACAGCAGAGCTCATCGAATTAATAAAATCTAGGATACTGTATTGAAAATTTGCCGTGTGGTGACGGCGTCAAATATCAGAATATCATCACCCTATCCCATCCCGTAGGAGATGTAGAAGTCGACCCGAGGGAATATCTACCAGAGGACAGGCAGCAGCTTCTTTCTAAGTCAGACCATCATACTGCGTCCGCCAATCCGTTTGCCAGTTATGGCATATCCCAAGATGACTCTTGGGGGAGGTTTTTGTCCGGCAGTGGATTTCTTACAGCTATTATAATGATGATGATGATGAAAAATACACAATTTTAATAAATTCGTATGATAATAATTATCAAATACAATTAAAAAACAACTAACAAATCGCATGACATCAATCCAAAAACATTTTTTTTATGCTACAGTTAAGCTAATTCGAGAAGCTTAAATGATTATTTGGCATCAATTAGGTACCTAACACCTCGTTTTCTGCTTCGGAAATGGCTCTCTAATAATTACTAAAGTTTATTTTTTATAAAACCATTTTTCTTTAATCGCTTAGGGTCTGACAGCCCTAATGCTCTCCCCACCCCGTCACCTGCCGAGTCTTTAATTGAATAATCTAGTCATTAATCATAGAGGCCTGGAGGTGAGCTTGAGTTATTTTCAGTCGGTTCTTGAGACTCGGGATTGACGGCCAATACATCCGAGTGTATATAGCTAAATTACTAATTAATAGGGTTATTAAAATATTCGAACTAGCTGTGCACGCGATATTAACGCTGTGTTAAAATAAGTTTTAAAACGGTAGGTACACGGCATTGCTCAAATGGATTTAATGCAAAAAGAACCCCAAAGGTCGTGCCCTTCGGCGCCGGTTCATCAGTATCTAGTTTTTATTTAGACGGTTTTAGGGTTATTAAAAATAGGCTGAGCGTATGCAAAATACCTACATTTTCCTTTTTGTACCAAAATCGGCAACCCTAATTAATAATGTAAACAATATGAAAGTTCTGAATGAGATTTGAACGAATTAAGACGATTTTAGTTTACTTATTATAAAAATGAATTAGGATATAATTTTCAAACAAGTAGATATCTATCTATGTATCATTCATCTGACACATTTCTTTATTTAGGAAATAAGTAGAAGTACCTACCGGCGACAATTGTAGAATGACGAGTACCTACCTCTACTTCGGCAAAAGTACCTAACTACAATATTTTTATAGAAATGAGCAAGTTGGAAGTTTTTTTTAGTATAACCACATTGAATATACCTACTTATACTCTTCACAAACAGTGAACTCCATAGCAGGTTATAAGAGGATTTTCCTACCAAGATGCGCAAATTTTCGAGTTAACCTGATTTCTATTCAGTTCTAAATGAGGGGAAGTTTCCCATTCTTTTTTTTAATAAGTGAGCTTTCACTGCTTCATTGGACATCGAGGCAAACGGAGGTTCAAGCAATCTGATGTATCTATGAAACTACTAACCAAGTAGCTGGAGTCAGAAAGTAGTTAACCCTTTTTGGGGATTTTTAACTCCGTATTGAACTAAATATAGCCAAAGTAGTCTTTATAAAGCCCATATTAATTGGTTATTGACTAGTTTTCTTAAGTTTACGATCAAGTAATATATAGGTAGTTAGGAAAGTAGGTAGACTTTTATTTTACTTCTTATAAATAATACAAATCTTCATTAAGTAACATATTTTGTATACTGTGCATTGTACACAGAAACCCTTCCAATCTGGCTAGTGAAACGTACACATAACATCCCAAGGGTCTATAAAAATAAACAGTCCACTCCACATAAGACGAAGGGCCGTACCTATATCAAAATCAGGAACCAAAGCACGTACTACCCACATGAGCCGTCCCACGGCTTACGAACGCAGGATGCCTTCTTTAACCCACACAAACAAACAAATACGAACACAACTAAATCAGACCCACACTATCACGCGCCCCTTTGTCTTAGCTAAGTGTCAACCAATAAAAACAAAGGATACGAAAATGGAACAAAAAGTGTTGGCCAATCGCGCGGCGCGTGACGCGTGCTGATGCGCGGCTATTGGTTTGAAAAAAATCCGTTTAGCTCCGATGACTCCGGCTAGACATTGAGATTGATGCGCCACCGGCCGGCATTTACTTCGTTTATTTACATAGAACACCGTTTTGGGACGACTCCCTGATAATGTTAATACTTTCTTACGTTAACTTAACTTCAACTTTATAAGTTTAGCCGTTCGAAAGAAATTCGCCGTACAATTACTGCAAATATCGATGAGTAAAGACGAGACAGCCTAGCGGTTAGACAGTTCGATTGTGGAGTCAGTAGTTGCAAGTTGAAACCCAAGGCGTGCACCTCTGACTTTTCAAATTCATGTAATATTATAAATTAATTATCTTGAACTTAAGACAATGAGGGATACCATGGTGAGGAACCCACACTAGGCAATATTCATTTATTAATATTGCCTAGTGCGGGTAATATATCACAAGGCAAGTTTCAATAATACTTGCATCATCTTTCTGCTCTATCCCCAAAGTAATGTACATTTGAGTTATGGGCATAGGCACATCAAAATGAAATAGGTATATAATACTTTATTAAGTAAGGAGTATTTCTTATGTATCTGTGTAAAATTAACCCTGGATGCCTAATATCAAGAAAATTATTACCTTCTCTCATGTTTTTAGAGACTGACGGCGTTATTACCAAAACACGTTTATAATATCAATATTCATGTCAAGTTCTTTCACCATTGAAACGGTTATCACTTCTCGACTGAGACTTAAGTAGGCATCCAGGGAGCACACCTCATGTTCACGTGTGGGGGGAGGAGGGAGGAGCGGGACGTTCGGAGGGTCATTTATCATTCATATCATCTTCGCTCCACTTCGCTCGCCGCACCGTCGTAAATAAATAAGAACAGTCTCATCTTTTACAGCCGTCTTCGACACCCACAAACAAAATCCACGTCTACTATCCGTTAGATATGGTCCTTTTTTCATTGTTTTGCTAGGTGGTTGCGATGTTTTGAAATTGGATGTTTAGTTAGTGAACGCGTAGGTAAGTATGCATGTGTTTTAGATATGTGTAGGTAATAGCCTCGTTGCTAGGTATTATGAAACCGAGGATGATATTATTATGTCTTTTCGACACGCTCAAAAGTATCTTTTAATGCCACCAATTTGTACAATATTGCCTCTAAGTTACTTATAATAATATTGACACATAAATCATAATTATAGTATATTTGTTGATAAAACCTGAAGAAACCGGAATAATAAGATTTCTTTCTAACAGATACTGCTTTTGTTGAGTGTATATATCTAGTATCATAGGTATGATGATATAGCAAAATTTATAGTGATATCATCTAGGCCAAGTATACTGGAGGTATATGTATGTAATCCTAAAGTTAAGGGAAAAGCCAGTAAACCTAGCTAAATACTTATTTTTTAATGCCAACGATTCTGCCGAGCATTCTAACAATGGTATTAATTCTTTGGGATTGGCATAAAATATTATTTTAGACCAATACCTTATATCATCACTTACTTAATCAGTTTATGTTTGTCGATTCTATCAATTGAATTGCTTGCTATTTGGCTTCTGCGCTGATCGGTTGTTGGTTTAATCACACATCACAAAATTGAACTCAGTTTAACGTTTCATAGTAGGGGCCAAAAGTATTCACGAGAATCGTAGATCATTTTCCAGAAAGCACAAATTAGGTAAAATAAAAAATATTCGTGATTAGTGCTTCATACAAATTTTCAAATTTAATGCGTGTAGTTTGTAAGTGATCGGACTATCGGACACAGTGACGCCCACGCGTGTGACCGTGTGGAATAGTTTGAAATTTGAATAGAGAACAAGTGAAGAACTATTTGAGCTTGATACAAATTTGGCGGTATATCCGCATGAGTACAAACTCACGCTTAACTGTAGCTAAGTGCTTAGGTTCAATAAAATAAAACAGGACTAAATATTTATTGAGAGGTGTAGGGAATTTAGTTAAAACTCAGGCATGTTTGTTATTGGAAATTAAAGAATTTGGTACCTATATTCAAGACCTAGGTAACATTTTCCAAATGGTCCTAATAATTATATATACCTATATTTCTAACATGTTTTGACTTTTAAAAGCGCTTCATTAAAGTCTACGTGAATAAAAACTTTTTTGAATTTATTTTTATCTTATATACCTACAATTGTAAATTGTTTGTTAAAGTTGGTTGTCATAAAAACAGTTAATATCGGTTCTATGTTCTTTAAAATATATAACTTTATCTTAAATATTTCCGTTGATAGGTATCACTTGGGTCACTGTGAAACTTAAATCTAAGGACTGAACTAAGTTTCTTGTTAAAATTGAAACGCCTTACGTGTCATATTTGTTTCAATATATTAATTGTTTTATTAAATTGTCATGTACGATTTAGTATTTCATCAACATTGTCCATAATTTTGAGAGAACGTGGTAAATACATCTTTAAATTAAAAACAAAATAAAGCAATCAACATTTTGGATCGCTTTCATAATACGTAATGAAAAAACGTAATTGGAACCAAATAATACATTCGCAAGACGTTGTTACCGGCGGGAACAGACGACAACAAAGCCGACCACAATTGGGAAACCTTTTATTATCTAAGCATATTAGGTGCTCAGATCCAAAATAATTCCGCCCGCTCCGTACTAAGAAGATTAAGAACGATTGGATGTTTGGAAGAGGTTCGGTTTCGCCACTACGAAGTAATAGTGAGGTATATAGGTACAGCTTAGAGAATGGCCCATCAATCCTCACGGACTCCTACGAGATCGATCACTGACCGATCGAGGAGTGAAACCTTAAAAACTCTCAAAATAACTAGCGGTACACGTAAAAGCAATTACTTAAAGAAGTGGTCGATAGTAAGCAGTTCGCTTGCAAGTCAGTAATTGAAAGGCCGTGTACAAGCCAGAGCCACGTTTGTTTAGTCCGTCATAATTGCTCGACTGCACCTCTGAACTGACGAGTCGCCGCGCCGGCACAAAAACTCCTAAATCCAGTTCATTAGGGCTCTATTCATAGCCCACCCCTGGATGGAGATACGCGGTGATTACTGCAACCGCTCCCGACGGCTCACGAATAAAGACTGCATCATAATTTCACCAGATACAGGGTGTCGTGTAATAAAAGGAATTGCAAGCTTAATTCTTTGATATAGAGTCTCATTTTGAATCGTGTACTGTCACGTCACTTGCACAATGACATGTAAAAATAATGAACAAACTTAGATTCTCTGCGAGGCAAGTTAAATCTTGAATGTAGGTAAAGAAGGGTTATATTCGTCTGTGTCTCATGAGAGGAGATGCTTTGTAAATTAATAGGAGGAAAAGTTTCGCGGGACGTCGCACCGGCAAGGTTGTCGCAGTTGTGATTCAATTTGGACGCTAATTTAATGACGATGTCGTGGAAGCAAACAAATTGATATTCATATGGGACCACTGAGTACATTTATTGTTTACACTTTTTGTTTTGAAGCACTTATGTTAAAACAATTGCTCTTTATAAAAGTGTGGCACAAGTACTCTGTTTTAGATTTACGTCTGATGATATGATATAAGCTTCAGTTTTATTTGAGTTAACTTTTTGGATTGTAACAAAAATCGGAAACTGAATCTAGGTTTTAAAAAGTTTTGACTTTGCTTAGAAAATTGAGTGTGACTTGAATGAAAACTAATGTGAAACGTAAGTGTATTTTCAATAACTTCCGAGATAGGCGGAGATAGGGGCTTTTGTTTAATAATAAGTCATAACCGATAACGTACTAAAAAGTAGGTATTCTGTCTTGAAATGTGCAAAGAAAATCCTTTTGAATATCCAAATTGACCTCTACTTTAAACCACCAGTACCATAGTGGATCCTTTCAACATTTTGTTTCGGATCTTCAACTAAGGGTCCGTACCGAAATGCTAAAAAAGCATGAGGGGGCTAAGTCATTAGTTACAGCAGTCCAGCAAATGGCAAAATTGAGAAATTGTTTTTAATTTATAACAATATTTTTGTAATTAGAACTTTACCGAATATACCTCAAATCCTGTCATAACTAATATCCTAAATTAATTTCACACAGTTTCAGCCTTTTTCAATTCGGGACAGCCAAATTTGTTTAGCTTCTGTACAAAAATAAAAATTTAAGGTAACTTGTTTAAAAATTACACGAGTGTAGAAACAGCAAACAAACAAAATTAATTAATTATTTTTTTTTGAATATTAATATAGATTTTAATTATCTTCTAAGTATAATACAAATCTTTAAAGCAAGCAGGTACAAATCTGAAACCTTCTAATCAAATATATAATGGTATTTATCACAATCATTTTAATTTCGATTTTATACTTATAACCTATACTCCCAAAGTAATTTTTCTAGTGAATAGAAAAGTTAAACAAGATAGATTCATAGAACACAAATAACACAATCATATACAGTCTTATCGCATAAAGCGATTTCTTCCAGAAAACCTTTGGATGGATAGGAGCTCCAATTATTTAAAAAAGTAGTAATGTGCAACAAATGAAGAACTATAAAAGAATAGACACTTTAAAATGATAACTCATCATATTTATTACAGTATACTTAGTGCCTCTTGAATTTTTAATTTACTTTTGACAGTGATAATCAAATTCACTCAATATTCCAGCCAGCTTATTTCTGATTTAAAATCGGATCGGATGTCACTATCTCTCTATGAGACAAGGTATAATTTCCATTTAAAGGCGGACGATTGATGCTGCAATCTCTATAATTTAAAGTAATTTCTTGGGGTCAGTATTCGCGATATTAATCGAGTTCCCATCCTCAATGCAGACAACGAGATAATTTGAGTGTCGCAGAGTAACAGCTATTGTTGATGCGGTTACATACTCGTTATTCAATTCAAGAGCACTACGTACCGAGTGTTTCGAGGCTAATCTCAGACGGATAAGATGGTTCGTGGTGTCGAACGACAGATTGGTGTAATAACGTCATTTATTCCATTTGAGCTGATTGTATCAATCAATAGTTGACAGGAGATACGTCTCTGAATTATTATTAAAATTGGGTTACCATATTACGTGTTAATAGAATTGAGAAGATGAAGGAAGGAACATTACAACAGTTAAAGTTCAAAATACTCTGATGTTATGTAGTAAATATGATTTTGAATACTGTTAGATCTTGATTTTAAAATTGTTCATATTATAAATTTAAAAGCCACATTCTTTTGTGAGGAGGTATTAGAAACTTTAAAATTAACGGTAAGTTGGGCATTTATTGATACAGTTCTCCAAATTTCATAATTCTGCGTTACGATAATAAAGCATTGAATATATTGTATAAATTCGAGTCCGTACGCTACGGTGCAGTGGAGGAGCGGTTAACGCATATGAGGCAAAAACTCTTTTATAAGATGTGTAATGCTTCCAAACATTGAGAAAAGGTGACAAACCTGAAGTATTAATCAAACAATTGAAGATATCAAAGCGTAAAACTAAACTCACAAAACGTCACATCATATGTTTAATTGTTCGGTCGGGGTCGAACCTGCATTCTTTTCAAATCTAGGTGATGCGGTACACACCAGGAGATCAATTTTTTTAATTCTGTAGCTAAAGTTGTCTTGCTTTGTTTATGTAATTAAAAATTGATTAATAATTAAATATTATATTAATAAGGATCTAAGATATTTAACATTACAATAAAATATTGCTAAAATTATAATAAATGGCTAGTTCAATTTTCCCTTGTCATCGTGTGTTGATTTTTGTTATTGCATTTATAGTCATATAATCTATCATTTTCATTATTCTTAGAAAATATTATCAGTTTTAGGGTAGTAACTATTAATGGACTACTTTGAGTGAATTGTTGTTATTTTGTTCAGTGACAAATTCATATACTGCCCGGGTTAACTGTTGAGGATAACATAGATATGAAATTGATATCATATCTATTTTATCCTCAATAGTTAGTACTTTTATATTGATCTGAATTAGACGAGTTGCGGTTTTATTTTTTAACTTACGAGTCAATGACCTACGATGTTATGTTTAAGACCTTTATGCCACCTGGTATGTCCATTAGAAGGATATATCCATTTAACTGGTCTCACGAAACGTTTTTCCTTTTTTAATGCCAAAATTATTTTAAATCATGAAGCAAAACGAATGTACTTTATAGACGTGAATCTACGAAGTATGCTGAGAGCATTTACTGACTTAGAATATAATCTGAATGATCGGACCTTTGAATAAGATTCTATCAGCACCAAGAAAACTATCTTTAAGCGGAAATACAAATATTTATAAAAATAAAAGTTAAGTGCGCCACATTAATTATGTACCTATCTAATAAGTGCCATATTCTGCTCACAGGATGTAATATTTGTGTTTCAAATTACAGGCACAATAGTAAAATAATAGCGACTGCGACTGCCATACGTTGGCAGTTCGCCAGTTACATAGCGATATGATGTCTTCTTTAGGGTTCACTTTTAATATTCACGTTTCATTATTTCACTTTTTGATAATTGTGTTCAACGGATTATTTTTAACAAAAACAAGTTACTTCTGCAAAAATATGTAAAAAAAAAAATACTTTAACAATTTCTATTTAGTGTTATCATAAGTGTACAGTTTAAATGTTACGTTTCTGACTTTTTTCTTGATTGTATGGGCAGTGGTTACTCAAGCGGTCCAATAGGCCTCTTGGTACGGCTTTACGACTGTTGTCTAACAACAAAACCCGAGACCGATAGCTTTACGTGCTCTTCTATGCACTGAGACGCTCAGCAATGAAACCACTTTGACGGTCACCTATCTATAAACTGAATGTGAGCCTAGCTGCTTTATCTCGCTGATCACTTACAGACTTGTGAGTGCATCTGGTTACAAATGCCTCTAAATATACACATATGGTTGTCGAGTTCAGTATTGATATTAATCTTGGTGTAACACTTATCTTTCCCTATTAAAATAAATAAAATGTTATATATTTTATTTTATCACTAGTTGTGCCCGCGACTTCTCTCGCGTGGTATAGTGTGTTTGGGTAGCATTTGAAAGTCAGTATTCGCATGCGAGTGGCAAAATCGTCTGCCCTCACGTGTCTGCCCGTTTGGGAATGCACACTTTGTCATATTTCCCCAACTACCTAGACCGTAGTATGCCACTCTCCGCTTTTATCTTTTACAAACTTTAAATATCATATTTGTTTATATCGAATCAACAGCCTAAAATTCGTATCAAGGTTCTAGTTCTTAAAATGACGTTAGTCGTTAGGGCAGAGGGCATGAAACCCCTCTCATTTCTCAGGTTTAAGACTATCTGTGTACCAAATTTCATTTAAATCGGTTCAGTCGTTCTGGCGTGAAAGCTCTACAGACAGATTGACAGACAGAGTTACTTTCGCATTTATAATATGTATTACTAAGGATGTACATATGCATATATTGCAAGTCTATTAATTCTACAATAAATAGAATTGCACTAAATATGCAGATAATAAAATAAAATGTTATATTAAATCGTACTTAATACGGTGAAGGCTTTGACATATTACGTACAGACGCCAGCACATCCAGCTACCCCAATCTGTCAAATTTCTTCAATAGATTTTGTACTTTATCACAATAGCATAAGATTAACTTTCAATTGTAGCGTCTATACAAAATTATCTAGGTATATTGGGTATATAATATTTCATCTGTTCTGAAGAAGGTAATAATCAAGTATTCCTAACCACAAACACAAAGAAGATACTTGATATTTTAAGTACGTAGTTTCTAATGTCCTGTCTATCAGATATATGACATCTTCTATAGAATATCTCACCTCACAGCCACATCGACTTCGTTCCATGTAAGAGCTTGTTTGTATTTACCATCAGATAGAGCCAAAGCGTTGATTATAATGATAGGTCGTCGAAACATAGAGCATAAGTGAACAAAAGAGAAGTACCTATATCTTTTTATTTTACCGGTGTTGGTTGCTATTTCTTGGAAACAACTAATTTAAAACTATGCATGCACGTGTGGTACAGCGGTTAATTTAGTTCCCTCGCCACTTCGTTGGTTCCAAAAGGGGTTATTCTAAAAAATATATTATATGTTTGTAGAGTACTCCGCGACAAAGGTTTTCTTATCACTGGTAGGGCCGTGTGCTATTAAAATATATAGGTAATTAGTATTGTCGAGTGCACAATCTAAAACCTACCATCCAATATACAAAGAACAAATAAATTAATGTATTAAAATAAAGGTAACAGTGGGAATTCATGCATTAATTTATTTGTTCATTGGATAATGGATGGTAATCATTTACTTTCCTTATACTTAGTAATAAACTCCTTAGGTATATAGCAGACTGAAGTACGTAACAGGTAGCTCTTATGCGAGGTAGGTATCCTCAAAATGAGTGTGCATTCACAAGTACTTAGAAGGCTAAGCCTCGCTGTAAGGTGCAGATAAACTCGACAAAAGTAATCCTCTTTGTATAAAAATGTCCCCGGTGTCGCCCCCTGGTGGGACTTTATTAAAAAGCGCGTAATCCCCACTAGTGGACTGGGTAACGCGATTGTACTCCATATAACAACTCAATATGCGAGTACCGATATGAAATTGAATTTAAATCCGTTTTGCGTTGATGACTGCGCTAGTAAATATAAAGGTTGCTACGGGACTGATAGGCGAATACTAATTAATACTCAGACTGGTTTATTTAATATATTTAGACCTTTTTCAGTATGTTTTTATTGTATTTTAACTACACTAGATATAGGGATGCTATTTATCACTAACTTGTTGCAATGTTAATTGTATAATGAAAGCGCATTCTAGTGGAGAGAGCCTGGACATTTGTCGTACAGGTCTCGAAGTTACTACAAGGATCCAATCTCTCAAAGATCGACAATTAAAGATACAAAAGAGTGCTATTAAAGGAAAAGCGACTATTTTCCATCCTGATTTCGGAAGGGCGAGAGTTCCAGAGGAGAATGGATTGAGCAAAAAAGGAAGATTTAGTAAAATCAGACCGATGAGGTGGAATATGAAGAAGATAGTTGTGAGAATACCGAAGATGTTTGTGAAGTTTCTTATGAAGATATAGAACTATAGAGGAGAAGAAGGCAAGTTTCATGGAGAAAATGGGGTTTTCAAGGCTCTCAAAGTTCTGCGCTGACGAATAGAGAACCACTTTAACTGAGTTCGGTAGCTGCTCACATATTTATGTAGATTGAACATAAATCGACTGCAGTGGTTCAGAAGACGGTCGAGTTTATTGACGTGATCTATATTCAGGTCAAAGTAGCTCACAGCATTACCTTTGTTTCTGGGGGTAAAAAGTTATTGAGGCGATAAAGACTCCGTTAAACACTTGTGACCCTCTTACTAGCAATTTGGTTCTACTAACTTTGTGCTGTGTAGATGGGCAAGCCAAAATATTTCACATTTTTAATGATGGGAATAGCTAAGTGATTAAATATTATAAGTGGCAGATTATCGAAGTCGACTCGTCTCATCATGCGAGAACTACCCACGATGATAGCTTGGCATTTACCAGAGTTGTCAGTAACACCAAACCTATTCGACCAATTTTTTATAAAGTCTATAGCTTTTGACAAACTATACATACTCGCATGTTTATACATTCGCAGGTCATCGGCGTAAAGATGATACGCACTCTGAAGCTCATTCGTTCAGAGGTTTATGAAAACAGAGAATAATAGAGGAGAGAGAATACCGCCTTGAGGAACTCCGGTGTCTTAATTATACCAGTTCGATGAGGCTTCACCGATGTGTACTAACTGCTGACGTCCGCAAAGCCCGCAAACCGTTCCAATTCGTTGATCGAGACCATTAGATGAGAAAGAATCGATAAAAGGATAACCTTTAATACCATCATCAAAAGCTTTGGATAAGTCTACTAAAACCATGATAATGAACTGGTATCTACCATGCCCATCCTAATACTGCCAGTCACATTAAGGACTACAGTATGGAAGTACTGTGGCCAGGCTTGAACTCAGATTGTATTAATTATTTAGCGGCCAATCTCAACAGTGTCTAGGTAGAGTAGACTAGTGGGCAAACACTAGAGTCTCGGATGGGATGGATACCGGATTATTAAGGGGAGAGTTCCGACGCTGAGTAAGTATAAAACCGTTAAATGCCTGACTCTGGGCTGCTACAGGGTGCGTTTCTTGGCAAAAATTCCCAATAATACTTTTTAGCCCGATTGGGGTTTTGCGCCCGGAAACCTTATTATATTTAGTATAATAAGTACCTTAAGTAAAGTATACCAAATTCTTTCTTTTTAAATTTTAATAACAATTCATTCACAAAATATTGCAATCACTTAGTGTACTTATGCAATTTTATTTTTTTCTGAATAGAGCCTTATTGCAATTACTCCTCTACTTACTGAAATAAAGCTAGAACTTATGTAGTAGCAATCATAATATACAGAATGTTGCAAATACTAGTAGTCGTAAATTTAATTCAATTAAATTAGTCATTAACTTTTCTGGAGTAGATACCTTAATAACTGCCATTTATTAGTTCTATTTGTCCTAGTTTTTCAGCTAGTCTCTTTGATTTTCTTTGTGTTGATTTTGAGTTTTTTTAATGTTATGTAAATTTCCACAAATATTCTCAATTTTTTCTCTCTTTATGTTTTGTCTACCGATTTTCTTATTATTTTAAACTTATGAATATCAGCGAAAACTTGTAATTCGCCTTCATCCTTTATTATATGTTTTAATTCTATTCTAGCTGTAAGTTTTCTGGATGAATAAAATAAAATAAAATTAATAATATAAGCCGCTATTTAAACTACCAGATACGGCGAAAAATCGTTCTGATCAGTAAATTCCCTCAATCCGACAATACTCCGTTGCATCTAGGTGTTAAGATCGGGTTTGAACATATTATATTTCATTAGTGCCGTATTTAACTAGAAAAATCTGTAACTAGAGATCCATTATTTTTATTTTTCGAGAATCACATGTTCGAATAAAAATCAATGTGACGAAAAACAAAGTAAAAGACTCAGGATACGTTGAGATAGCATCGCCTGACGACGTTTAGGTTTCTCCGAAATTTTCAATTGCACTTATATGAAATTAGATGAGAACATCCGTTTGTAAATTAACTTATTAGTTTCTTTAATCTACTCTGGCCCTGAAATTTAAAACTTGTGTCAGCAATTCTAAAATGTGCTTCAAACTATTATAAACTTGTTACAGCAATGTGTCGTTAAGATAACTTTTGGACTATCCGATTCATTCGATGGTTTGTTGTCAAAAGAAGACAGAACTTTTGGATATCATATTAAAAATACTAGGACAAAACTTGAATTTTTTCCATACTTTTTTTGTTTTTTTTTTTTTTCAATAGTTTAGTTAATTTGGCTAAAATTGGTACATTTATTATTTGGGTATGCCTGTATGGTACACACGGCTACACATAAGCTATATATTTCCAGTATAAGCTGACCTCGCGTCGTATAGGATTTCCATACAATGACAGGTCAGCTTATATTGGAAATGTATAGCTTGATATGTAGCCGTACATAGCCGTTTAGCGTAAGTTTTGAAGAGATTTTATTGCATGACTCACAAGACTGATGTTATGATATAATAAATTATTATTATTTAAATACTACTTATACTGCTTGTACCGAGTTTTGGACTAATAGTTGCTAAGTTTCAATGATATCTGACCATGAAACGGATCGAATGATGAATGCTTGAGCATTTTCTGTTTTTAAACTAAAATGAGGTCAGAGGATATTTTTTATCGTTATCAAAGTGCCTTTTTATATCATGAATGTATGTTGCAAATTCAAACATCACCACATCTAGATAAGCCGAAATAACACATGAAATCGTAGCAAAAGTAGCTTCTAATATGCAAACAGGAGTTGTCATTGCCCGTATCTTGACACCCGACAGCCAGGAAGCGGGGAGGTGGCACACTTCATTACTCGCACATCAAACAATCGTGCCGCCGCCGCCATCTTACCGGAAGTGACGTCAGTGACGTACCGCCGCGATCGCTTTGATCCTCACAAAAATAAGGATTCATTTGGCTGGGCTGCATCGAGTTCGCTAGTCTAGGTAAGTGTAATTGCTTCGCGTTGGTGATTTGATACAACCTTTGGGGAGTTCAGAAGTATGCTTCCAAAAAGCGAATGAAATTTTTATGCTTTAGGAAAATTAACCTACTTTTAATTTATAGTTTAGAAAAAAGTTAAATGAAGATGGAAGAAGTAGAACTTACATGCAATATGTGTTCAAGTATTAGAGATAAAAAGGAAACCTCAAATTTAGTCTCTTAACCATATTAATATACATCAGAGTCGATTTACTACAGGAAGGAAAACTATTCCTAATGAGGTTAATGTCAGGTAATGGAGTTATCAGAGACAGGATTTTGTTGCGGGAAATACTTTTCCAAGGTATCTACCCTATGTATTTAGAAATTTAGACAATTAGTTTAACTATTTCTAATCTATTTCTAAATCTATAAATTCTATACTGAATGATTGATGACTAAATTTACGTTCTAATTTTTTCTGGAGTTTCTTCCACAAAAATGAAAATGTTGCAACCACTTTTAGAGATCCGTACATGTGATAAAAAGACAGCGTATGGTTTACCGTCTACCATAGCCAATATTTGTTCAAAAAAAAAGCTTAAATTAGATACATAAATGGAGTTATATTGGTTTTTCAGGATCGAGATAATAAGTATTCAACCGTAGAGAATGTGATCGTTTAATTCTACATATATTCTATTTTACGTCTTAATACAGCATGTATACTCTGAACAAAAGTGATTTGTACTCTCAATTGGCAAATAATCATATAGTTGTAAGGGTTGTAATGAATTCCGATACCTATAGCGTATCTAACGTGTAATTCATTCATGAAGAGAGCGTATAGTTGATTCATTTCTTTGAAAATAGTGGGGGTAGTTGAACGACGTTTAGCATTTGCCTTATAAACGGATAATGGATGTTTTATACAGCTTCTTTAAATAGAAATTGTGTCAAATGAGAAATCCAGGTAAATAACAAGAGTATTGTGTGCTGACGAGTCATATTGCTGTTTTATAAAAAATAGAACCTACTCATTATTTAATTATGTTTTGTTGTCATATTTATGGCACACAACTCTGAAATTGTTTAATTATATGTTTTAGTAAAAATATTTATTTATTTATACAAAACGTATATTTATATTGGTTTGATCAAAATTTATGTCTGTTTGGATATGAGTATGATAGAATAATCAATATTCAATAGATAATTGTAGCAGACAATTTTATATTAATTTCCAGGAAAAATATCGGAAGTCTATAGTAATATTTTATTGTGGATAGTCGTTGTGTCAAATTAAATTATGATCATAATTGGTCCATACACAACTATGAAATCGCATATTATTTTATAGAAGTCCAATTCCTTTTTTAGAAGTCGGTTACAAATTTAGAAATCGTTTTAAACCACCGAAGAAGAAAAGCAACAAAAGAAACATATCTACAGTCGAATTGAAAATTACCTACATTTTTAAAGTCTGATAAAAAAGATCAAAATGAGGTTCCTACCTAATTTTACGGTTAGTCAATTCCTTTTAATGTACAACAAAGAAATTATAAAATTAAATTATTTTTCCATTGAAATGACAGATTAGATGAAAACGACCCTTCACCCAACATCAAGTTTTTATCAAAACCGCGTCCTACGAAAAACGTTGACACCTTGGTTACAATAAATCGTCGAAACAAAATACATATCACACATTAAATCATGTTACTATTCAAAACAGACTCCCGCATATATTAAAAAAAAAGAAAATACTTAGTTTTTTTGAGATTTTTTTAAAGTGTGTCATCCCCATAAGAAGACAATAGGATAGCCTTAATTGGGGTTGAGAAAGGCTGGTTGGAGTACAAAAGCGTTAGTTGTCATGCCTTATCAATGGAATTAAGGGCATATTATATGCGATGAAAGGATTACACAGGTGTCCTGCGGGATGTCGGCGAGAGACCGTCCGATGACGTTTATCAGATTTGTTTACAAATCTTTGTTCGGGCTATCGGCTTCCCTTTTTATTGGAATATTTAAGGGTATCAAATTATGTGTGTCGTTGTATTATTACGTGGATTTGAACCTTTAAATCCATTTGTAATGAAGTACCCACCAAATATATACAAATTAAAGCGTTTTTAACTAAAATCATAAGGTTTGTTATCTTTTCAGGTGACATAAAATATTTATATATATAAATATATATAAGGTTTGATATCTTTTCAGGTGAAGTCCATATAATTACAAAATTGCGCAAAATATCTCACTCAACAGGGCATACATTAAACGTAGCTAATTTACTTACTAGTTCTATACTGAATGATTGATGACAAAATTTACATTCTAATTTTTTCTGGAGTTTCTTCCACAAAAATGAAAATTTTACAATCACTTTTAGAGATCCGTACATGCGATAAAAAGACGGCGTCTGGTTCACTGTCTACCATAGCCAATTTTTTTTAAAAAAAAAGCTTAATTCTGATACATAGATGGAGTTATACAACACAATAAAACATGTTTAATTCATAGTTTAAAACTAGTTAGAGATTTTTTTTACATATTTTGATGTTTCTATTACCTATAACGACTATAGTCATTTTTATCATCATAAACCATTTATTTATTTTAAAATATGAGCAAAAGTTTAATTAATATAATGTATTTTTTTTATTATGCACATATTTTATTCTTGATTACTGAACCCTCCTCCATTCGAGTCCAACTCACACTTGACCAGTTTTGGTATCGTTAAATAAAAAATTAAGAAATTTAAATATCTTGGGACAACCCACTGGTATCTTGGGACAACCACAAGTAACGCACTGCCATCTGATCCCAAACTATACAGGAACCTTTACTATGGCAATCAGATACTAAAAAACATACTTATGTATATAACAAATACGTATTGCGAGTGTATATAAAATGTCAACAATTTATTAATATTTAGAGGCACAGAATTCAGCACGCAGTTATCTGCCTCCAACAGTAAAATCTAATATATACAATTGTTTTACAATAACACCTTCATGTTTATAGATAGGAGAGGCTGGTCATCTGTCATACAGGTTTCCCACCTAGTACGGATACCAGTCTCTCACACAGATCTCACCTTTTTTAATGCTATGCCTAAATTAGTTAATAAGACATTTTCTTTGTAATTTTCTGTGTGAGAGAAAAAATAAAAATCTATTATTATAATATTCTAAAATGCTTAGACAAAAATAAATTTAATATTTTTGTCTTTCCAAAATAAATGCCAAACAGTTTGGGCATAATAAAAAATATTGATATAGAAACTTGTTTTGAATACTTCGTATTATTAATTTCATAAGGCGACGCAAAGAACATTTTCCATAAAGGCTAACTTACCATTATTTTATGATAATAATATACTTCTATATATATAAAAACGCGGGAAGGAAGTAGCCGTGTGCTTTAATGTTCATCATGGATAAAACTTTAATAAACAATTTAGACAATCCATTACAATTTTTTCGCACCCCATTTACCTAGAACAAATAAATCAATTTGCAACCTGCAACCTGAGCACAATCGAACGTCAAACCAGAACTCAATTAAGGGAAACTTATGAACACATACCCGTAACTCAGAAGATATATCATTAACCTCCATTGAGCGCCCACGTCATCTACGATGCACTTTGTCTACCGTCTCGCGTTACCTGTCACCGCCACCCATTAGCTGTGACCTCCCGCGTTCTAACATACCCTCTCTAACTTACCCTCCGTCTTGGCAACATGCCAAAATACCTCTGCACCTGAAAAACTAGCATAAATATAACTATAATATTTCTACCCACGTCATAAAGCACTGTTTTCTTTGCACTCATTTTTCATACTTCAAGCAGTAATTTTGCCCGACTCCGTTGACCCAAAACTTGTCATTTGCTCCGTGATTACTCTCGCGCACTCCATTTGATAGTTTGACAACGACATAGGTTATTATTAGTGAGTGTCGATTACGATGTATCGATATGTACGTATTTTGTACCGATTTGTTAGTAAGTAAATGTTCTTCAAAGAGTCTTTGGGGCTAGCATATCCAGAAATGCCAGATACAAATGGAAGCGCAAAACCAATCGAAAATGTTATTTTTACTGCGTACTCTTTGGGTTTCCAACTTAATTGCCCTAAATATAAGCAAAATAAAAACAAAACTTTAAACATTTGAATATTATTTTCATAAAACTTATTGCGATTTGTGGCATAGGTCCCAAAATATACTCGTAACATAATTTTTGTAATAACATCATGGGATATTGTTCACACACGGCTATCTGATCTCAAACGAGCAGAACTTGTACTACGGAAACCAGTTATCTAATACACTACATATAATAGTTTTCTTTTGTAATTTCATACTTATATGGATAATGATTTCGTAAATGATGATTCTTTTTCATAGGAAATCCATTTAAAGATCGTAATTACAGAGAAAGTTGAGAAATCACGCCAAAACTTGACGTGTATTTATATGCAATTCTGTAACAATATCATTCCAGCACCTTTATATGTCTCGCCGCAGGAAATGACAATTATTTTTGTCCCAATCCTTAAGGGCGGAGAGAATGGGAGCTTTCACACGCGCAAAATAGCTCGAAGGAGTCCTTTGTGCGACAGCGACACAAAAAATGTGTCCATTCACAAAAATAGGTTAGTCGCGAATTTTGTGAGCGTTTAACATGTAACAGGTGATTTTAAACTGTGTAGTTCAACTATTAAAATGTGAAGTTGAATGGGGTACGAACAAAAGGTTCGGTGACATCATTTGAGTTATAGATTCATTGATAAATGCACGTGAGTTTGGAATGTGTTGAAAACGTCATCGCGTAGGCAATTATTACAAAGCATGAAAATCAATGGGACATTTAACTAGTTTTAGCCAATATTACTAGGTTGTTTGTCTTTGTAAAAAACAAATTGTCATATTTGACAGAAATATTTGACCAAGATAACCCCATAAATTGCCGGTAGCCGGTCTTGCATTACTCAGCTTTACCCGGATCCAGCAGGCAAATGTAAAAAAACTTTTGTGAGAGGCCTTTGTCCAGCGCTGGACTTGTTTTGGCACGATTCAACTACTATTCATTGATATGTTCTAATTTAACATACATACATAGACTCACGCCTGTTTCCCAGAGGGGTAGGCAGAGACAACGGATTTCCATTTGTCACGATCTTTGCATACTTCTTTTGCCTCGATTACTGACATTATATTCTTCATACATGCTCGCCGGTTTAGGGTACTTCTGACCTGCCCTTTCTTGAGAACATCTCCAATTTGGTCAGAGAATGTTCGACGTGGTCTTCCCCTTCCGGTTGTCCCATTCACACAGGCCAGGTATACTTCTTTTGTCAATCTTCTTTCATTCATCCTTTCTAAATGGCCAAACCATCTCAGCATGCCTTTTTCAATCTTTGTGACTACATCCTCTTTCACACCACAACGCTCTCTTACATCAGTAACACCCCATACATATATATTCCTTTTTAAATTATACATGAATTTGCCCTCTTAGATTTGTCATAAAGTATGTATTTATCCCGCAATTTATGATGTTGTAAAATTTAGCTTGTTTTGGTAAGTTTCTGTTGACATACATATGGGCAAGATTAGCGTTATACCGTACTATTGGGCATTGTCAGTGTCTCAACAGTCATACATGCACATTCTATTTAATCTATCTACAGCGTGTCAAAAGCATAATTGACTACAATCATTCGATAATTTAATGAGGGAACGTCCATTGTATCTGGCATTTAATCACGGTAATAAACTTTAAATATAGTTTAATAACTTTAAAACTATAATACGTACAATTACTTCGTTCCGTGACTACAGACTTTCTGTCTTTCTCGGACTGCGCGCCCAAAATTAAAAAAAAACACCGGCAAATGAACAAAGCCACGCTGTCTACCCGGACAGGTATATGACGGGGCACATTTTATTGGTTTTCCGAAACATTCCCTGGCCTATTAATAAATGAGTGGCAGGAAAAAAATGCCGTAGAATCCATTTGTCAGGACTGCGGTGATTTATGGGCAAGGACTTTCTGGATTCCTAGAAGAAACGAGTTTTGTTCTATTTGCTTACCTGTCACTTTGATTTAGATGGGTTCCTATGTAGTATATACCTGCTAATGGATTTTGGTTAAAACTGTGATTGCTACGCGCAACGGTATATTATACTAAAATATAATATAATACACATATGTATATGCACAGATTTCTCGATTAAATCGATACGAAGGCAATCAAAAGGTCATGAAGGACTTTAGTGGTCGGCGGGCGAGTTCGATATATCGATTTGCGTGTAGAGTCAGGAGAGTGCCTAATGATCTTGACTTGTCTTAGGTAAGTGGTGATCTTGTCGACCTGATCGTTCAAAACTATGACGACTATGATTGACTCGTGAAAAGTAGGATGGCGTGTAACCGACTTTACCACCAAATGATTTGAAAGGTAAGTGGTAGAGACACATAATAGTTTGGACGTTTGCTTCATCCATAAAGCAAACGATCTCCAGTTGCCTACTATGGACGTGAACCGGCGTAGAGGCTTCTGTTGTGGACATACCTTGGTGCGCCCACGGCACGTAACACGAACTGATTTTGAAGCGTTTGGAATGATTGGTGATTTAATATAGGAGCGGTGTGTGCGAACACAGGACTTACGTAGGTCGTTATGAGTCGAATGCGCATCTTCCAAATAATCTCCTTGTTTGCAAGTATCATTTTACAGCACCCATACAGGAGGCAGTGAAATTGAGGGCCTTCAATAAAACCTGTCTGAATGTTGGCGAATCTATGGGGATGAACTTCGAGAAGCGTACCTACAGCTGTGCTTTCGAAGGGTGCACCTTGATTCTACACCTCCACTTGGTGGAAATCTGGAGAGTTGGTCGTGGATGATACTCAAACTCTTGCTGGGGAAATACAGAGTAGTGTCGTTTGCGAACAGCCTTTTTACGGACTATGGGCCTTCTTGGGGATGGGCATGTCGCTGGCGTCGAGCAAGAACAGGAGCGGGGAAAGGATGGAGCGGGGATTTCTTTTGTTGCATATGGGATTGTTTCTTTACTTACCCAGTAAGGAGCGCTGGTACTACATATGTACTACATGATTTAACACTGTCAATTAAAAAATTTCATATGCGATTATTAGGTGTAAAAAACCTAATACAAAAATCATTATTTCTCTGCATTACCTTGTTCCATCAAGGGGGTGAAGATCGACGTACCAACCGAGCTCATAAATATATACAGGAATTAAGTAGTTTGAACTGAACCGGGGAACTTTTATACGTGTATCACAGGTCCACCGAAATAAGTATATTGATTTTTTTTTTTATATAGTTGCATCTCCATTTAGTAAACTATGAGTAGAATATATGTATATATTAGTTTATAGATAGACCTTTTAATGTAAAACAATATAAGAATCACTTAAGCTAAACATACATAAAATAGTATATAATTTATGGTCTGGAATAATGGAACTGGAAATGTGATTAATGTAGGTCAGCCTATTTTTCATATAATTACCAATTTAGAAAAATTAAATTTTAAATTTTATTTGATTCCAAACAAAGCAATTCCACGGGAGAAATCGCGTAAGAAACATACAAAAAACATCGATTTGTTAACCTCCTTTTTAAAGGTTAAAAAAGGAAACAAAATATGAGAAGTTCTATTATATATTTTGTTGACTATATATTTTGTTAAGATACACTTGAGGTTAATACGGAATTCAGAGACATTTTCATATTTGTGTACCTTATTATGAATCTAAGGAACCTAATGTTGCTCAGAAGTCCACCTTAGGTGCATACTCTAGAGTTAGGAGAAAAAGAGCTTCTGCAGTCTTATTGGCCATAAGCTGGAAACTGCGTAGTACAGGCAGGTTTTTGATCTTAAAAAGCTTAATAACAGATCTTAATAGCACATGCGTAAACCTCTAATATCAGTCAGTCTACATAATTTATTCCCAAACACAATTGCTAAAGTACTTTCTGCGGCAACTAACTTCCAAGAAGCACTATTCCACACAAATAAATCTGACAAAAACCGCCACACTTTTTACCTAATATATACCTACATCATTAACGACAATGCATAGTTCTCACGCATCGCAATAAATAACGAGAAAACTGATGACCGGGCTGAATTCCCGAAACACGTACAAAGCAGGTAGCGACAATGCGATTCCATCGTTAGAAATACTTAAATTCCATCACTTATATAGATATCAACACATCTAGTAACAGTCAATTTTTATATCCTTGCTTCCGAGCGTACCAAATGCATATTATTCTGTGTACATCTATACTGTGACAGAATAATAATTAATGCAGGTAATTTTGGTTGATCAATGTGACATTTTAATAAACCTAAACCTACCTTCCACAAGTATGTTTCTCTGGTAAAAATGTGAACAATTAAGTTCTCATGTAATTGATTGCTGTTATTTCTTAATTATAATAAATATCTTAAATCACTATGTATTTTAAATATTCATTTTTCTAGGAGTTTTCGTTAAGACTTTTTCATTAGATTACAATTATATATAATTTCACGTATTTCTACATTGGATTTGGACGTGTCCAGTCCATGTTATATTATTATATATAGTATAAATAGTAGTTCAAGCCATCCAATAGACCTCTCGCGCGTCCAACTTTTTGTTAGAGATATTACTCTTATTGGGGCTATTGGGAGTGGTTACTGCTGGGATGTTCTAAACTTAAAACACTTCAGCAGACGCGCATTAGCTTTAGCATTAGCGCTGGTTAGCTATTTAACTTTACTGATTTTTTACCAACCAGTGAGGACACCTGACTTCGCCTGATCTTATTAATTGTCACCAAACAACACCACATAACTTTCTATTTCACCGATGATATCACGGCTAAACTATTTCATATCAACAAAAAGTAAACCAGATATGTTATAAAATAGCATTCCCTTTCTTTGGCCGGACAGTTCATGGTCCGTTCGAATTACCGATATCGCTTCGTCATTGAGATCGAATCGATATGTCGACGGTATCATGATGCGATCGCGCCGCGAAATGTGCTGACCTCATGTAGGTGTTGGACGAGGAATATTCCTTCCGCTACGGTATTTTGATTGCATTCGCTAATGGTGGTTATGGGTGCTGTTACGGGGTGGTAGAGTTTAACTACTTTAATATCTTCGTCATTAATATTATGATAATTGTTGATTCTATCAACTTTATCCTCTGCGGAAATATAAAGTTTCATCTCTGCCTACTATCAGAAACAATTTTTGTTTAATATTCTACCAATAAATATACGGATGGCGTGATGGTAAGTGCTTACATGGTACATGGTGATTATATCTTTAGAAATACTTTAAATTAATAATATCATTTCTATGACAATATGTAGGTACGTATTTTTTTTTTCAATTTGACATTTGGGTGGCTTGGTATACATTTGTCGATTATAAAAAAAATGCATACTACAGTACAAATACTAAAAAAGATATTATTGAAATTAATTAAAACCAATATCGGAATTATAATTACAGATTGATAAACATTTTCACTTTAAAACTAAATAATTATGATAGTACGTGCTTACTGAAGCCTTGTCAGCTATGGTAAGCTAAAACATTAACATAAAAGTGCTATTACTGGAGTCAATGATGTAAGGTGAAGGCACTTCTAGAGCAAAAAAAGAACACTATGTCTCACCTTAGTGAATATGGTACTAACTTTCAGCATAACCCAGGGTTCACGTATAGGTTTACTAAGATTTTAGAGTGTCGAATGCTATTGGGTTACTAGGCTTAAGCCTAAAATACCTTATTCTTTTAAAATGATCATCGTCAATATTATTTATTTATTAAAAACTTTTGTACACAAACTATACAAAGGCGGACTTAATGCCAAATACATTCTCAATCAATCGACCTTTGGGGGATTTTATCAAATTTTCAAATTATCGCTATTGTTTAATCTATAAATTTTGTCTTCTTCATAAATATAAAGTTTTGTACATGTCTAACTTCGGCAAAATGAAATAAGTTTGGTAAATAATGATAACTTTTGGTTGAATACTTATAATATAATTAGTATATGCTATATAAATTTTAGTTTAGTTTATAAATATATGCACTTGTTGCCCAGCCGCTTAGACAGTCCCCACGCCACTTCGATTCCCGAACACGACAACTGTTTGTTTGTCTTATAATATAATAATAATAATCTTTATTTCAGACTTAAAAGTCCATTGTATTACATCAATTTAACATTGTTTATAAATGTGTCCTATATAATTTATAAATTTTTTAAGTTCTTGTGTGTTTGTAGTGTTTCTTATAAGTTCTGCTCTGAGTTCGGGTGTGCTTTGTGTCTGTCACTTACATGTTTGTAACTAACCAGCAACACATCGATTCATATCCCTAGTAAGCATTTGACTTTTAAAAATCGATATACTTAACAAACAACACACTAAAATCGCAGGGTTTTTTGTAATTGTTATTTAATCCCAATAATGGAAGCTTGTTATTGGCATTTATTTACCAAAATTTGTAACCAATTGTATGTAGGTGTTAGCTAATAAAATAAAATAAAAAAATAAAAATAATTTTATAAATGTGATGTTTTAAATTATTGGGTGTACACATGTCTTATTCTAAATCCAGCAAGTATAGTTGGCTGGATTTCTGTAAATTTAAGATGAAGATATGTGATTACATAGGATACAATTAATTACTAAATCGTTAGTAACTCCGCGGGGCGAAGATAATGATTAATAAAGAAGAAATCTAAGAATAGATAATAAACAATGTGGCATCGAAGAGTTTAAAAACAACATAAATTTGAGTATAGGCACAAACAAAGAAGCGTCATTCATAACATTGCATTGCTGATAATCTGTGACATTAATAATATTTACAACTTCCTTTCAAAAAATTGCTTGAAAGTACGCCTAGATTTTAATCGTTGGTATTTTTGCATAAGTACACTAATCTTAGATAAATACGAGATACAGGGATTTCAATGAAAACCTTGATCTCTCGGTGCTTACCCGCAAACGCAATATCTCGAGAGCAGCAGTCCCCGGAAGCCTATTGTTCGCGAACCTCCGAAAATATAAGGACGCGCCAAATCTCTCGTTAATCGAAGAAACGTTTCAAATTTTACACACACAACAAAAAATAGTTGGCTAATCCGCGGCCTCTTTGACTCCAGCTTAGAACCAACTTAGAAATATATTTGTTTCTGGCGAAATATCTTTAAAAAAGCTTGGGATTATTGATTTCTGGGAAAAGTCGGTGGGCCGTAAGGATAATGTTCCTTTACGGACTGGGAACGAATTACTCGCTGAGGGATAAACTCACCTCTCATTTCGGCAAAAATATTGCAATCTCGTATTCGGTAATCCGAGAAAAAATTACCTGAAGTGCCCCAAAATATGTTGGCGATTTTATCAATAAGTAATAATATAATAATATACTTTATTATAGCGCATTTTTCGGGGCTACCAGGTCTGAAAACAGAAATGACGGGCAGCCAATTTAGCCGGACATTATAGAAATATAACATAGTGTAGGAGACAGTGCAAATCCGCTCGCTTGTGCTAGTGATACAAGGTGTGGCGGACCGGACAGCCGAACAGTTTTATTTTGGCACACGCACTACTAAAAAGCCTGATTGTGTCCAGCTTTATCCGGACGCTTATCATCGCTAAACTCATTTATATATAAGTAATGGAATCAGGCGTTACTTTGCGGAAATCCATAACAATCAAAATACAAAATCAATATGTAGTGTTAATTGTAAATGCCATCTATAAATTTCATTCATCATAACAACTGTAGAAAGTCCACTGCTGGACAAAGACACGAATCATTTTGGGGATATGCCATAATCGCTAAGCTTGGCAGATGAGTTGGCGATCGCAGTATGATGGCCATAGTACACAGAGAGATGCTGCTCCCCATTCTCTGGACATTCCCTCGGGTCGACTTCTACGCCCTCATGGGATGAGATGGGGTGATGATATTCTGAAATTCGGCACCTTCGCAACACAGTAATTTTTCCTTTAACTCATTTTATTAAAACCCAGTTAATTTTATATACAGATTAAAAAACTTCACCAAAGAACATCTGGCCCAACATTACTAAGATTCTTCAAGGAATACCATCGTTGGTATAATTAATAACGTTGAGAAAAACTTAACATCTAATCTAATGAAATAACACGGAGCGTGATCGATCAAAATAATAATTAATAATAGATCGGCAGAGTGCCGACTGTGATGGATCCCAGCACTTAGTCATCGTCTTTAATTAAAAAAATGCGGCCCAAAATTAACGGTTATAATTTCAAATTTTCGAACACTCGTCATTATCACACATATAAAGTAAAGTACTTAATATTACTCGTATTGTTGATGAATACGCTGTTGGTCTAGCGGTCTGTCTTAACTTTTTTTGGAACGAAGTTCCTTATCGCGCGTTGTGAAAGGGGGCTAGACGGAAAAAAATCTTACGAAAAGTTGTCACGACACTTTTTGCAGCTGTGCGGCGTGCACATGTTTCTCTGTCTGTCTCTCTCTCTCTCTCTTATAGAAAGCAAGCCAGATATTTTCATTTCTATTTCGCATGAACAGTGTGGTGTCGCGACGATTATTTTTGTTGAGTGTATACAGGTTTTTTTGTACATAATAAATAATAAGAAATAACTTCGTTCCATCGGGGTGTCCCTTGACACCTCTCAAGTTTTTTTTTGAATATCATAACTAATCATACATAAGTTTGTAAGTGTTTACCGCCGCCCATGTACACTACACCAGAGTAGTCGCGGGTGCGTTGCCAACCTTTAAGAGTCAGCAAACAAGTGTTGCTGACCCTTCCCCCCACCCCGATGAGCTGTAGTGACCTTACTCACACGCAGAAACACAACATTAAAATTATTATTATTAAGGTATGTTTTTTGTAAGGAAAGTAAGTAAGGAGGTATGTACTTCCCCAATCGGGCTGCTCTTTGAGCAAATGAACGCGGTGTCCTACCTTTCTTAAGACGTGACGTATAAGCCTAGAGGATTTACACTGCTTCACCAGACAGAGCGGTTACGTGTGGAACTGGAAATTGGTTGAATTTCCGGAAACGTCCAAAAAGTGTTACCGGGATGTCACTGCCAAGAAACACATCAGTTGCAGCTCGGAGTCTCAAAGTTGGTAATATTATATGCTCAAATTTTGGAGAACACGTAAAGCTCTCGCCTTTCCTGATTTACTCATTATTATGTCCAGTAGGTCTAGTGACGCTGACTTCTAAGCCAGAGGTCGTGGGTTTGACCCCTACCCAGGACAAATCCATTTGTGAAGAGCTCGCTTATTTGTTATGTGTCCGGGTGTTCAAATATATAAGTAACAATAATAATAGGAGCAATCCTTAAAAATGAATCCACAGCTAAATACAATCAAATGTGTGTGTAATATCAAGGAATTAAAACACTCAAAGCAACTCATTAAAGGAATAGACAAAAGCTGGTCCAAAAAACTTTGGAAGTACAGCAGAAACCAGCTACGACTGATAGTAGCAGTATTCACGGGCCACTATGGCACCAACTATCACCTACACAAAATGGGACTGTCGAATAGCCCGATCTGCAGGACCTGTAGGGAAGAACAGGAAACAATGGTGCATATAATATGCAAATGCGATGCATTGGCAAGACACAGAATGGCCATCCTGGGGCTGGCATATCCAGAACCAGGAGACTACAAGGATGGTGGATTGGACAAGGTGTACTGGATTATGTGAAGATTTCATTCAGGGCTTTAGGGATAGAATAAAACCAGTGGGGGATAGTACAAAAGATCCTGAAGGGTCGAAGTGCTGTACGCAAGTACACCCCATCAAAATAAGATAAGAACAATAATAATAATAAATGTATTCAAGAAAAAATGTGTACAAAATTTTATATCTATTTATATTAAAAATAATTAATACTAAGCTATAGACAGTTTGTGCCTGTACTTGGTTAAACCTGTACCACAGGCGTTCTAACGGCTTAAAAAGTATACTTAAGAAGTATAACTTCAAAAAGGAATAAACCTGTTTGTATAAATAAACCTTGACTCTGATGCACTAGTGCAGATAATATCTTTCCGTCTTTTGGTGTAAGTATGTTTAGTATGATTGTCATAGTGCAAACTCAGCCTAGTTTGGGATCAGATGGCAGTGTGTTAGTTATCCCTAGATATTTTATTTCTTATTAATCTATTATGATAGAGCGGAGAATGGAGAGTGCGCTTGTGTTGGCGCACCTCTGCACTATAATGTGTTTTACATCGTAGACTATATTAGCCTCCCGTCGTAGTTTAATTCGGCCAAGAGCAATATTGCCACTATTGTTAAACCAGTGATGCAATCTACTCATTTTGCTGAACATCGAGTGTATTCTGCCACTACTGAATAATCGATGTTGCGTTATTTTTAATCATCAATCAAGTCGTTCATATTAACATTACGTCCCACTATTGCTCTATACTGACATTTAATGTCGAAACGATCAGATTTGACAAATATACCTGCGTCTTTGAAGTCAATTAAAAGTATTGGTTCGGCATGCAATTACTACCATTATAATTATAGTAAGATCTATGGCACGTGTTTTTGTGACTAGTTTTTTTTTTTTTTAATATTGTGGTAGTATTTCGTCATTTAAACTCATCTGACTGTTTGATTAACGATGCGAATTGCGAAACTTAATTAAATTTTGACAACGTTGTACAAAGTCCTTGGAACAAAAAAAATCCAAAACAAAAACATGGGTTTCATTAATCCGTTACCTTCACAAAAATACCTTTTTATTTTGTTGTCGGGTTTATATGTTATACATAATTTCATGTTATGTTGTGTTAATATCATTATTTTGAGTTTCATCAAACTAATGAGCGAAACGTCGAAGAAATGTTAGATTTCGATCATAGATTACATCAAAAATTATAAAATTTATTTGTGTCAGTGCTCGCTATCTAATGTAAAGTAATATAAAAAATATTATTTTATAACAATATGTCTGCCTTGTTTTGTTCATTATAAATTAGATTTGAGCCAATATATGGTTAAATTTGTAAGCTTAACTTTGCAGGAACTTTATATAATTTGTGTAATAAGGAACCATATTTTAATCCAGCATCTGGTGTGGTAAAAAAAACTGTATTTTTATCTAATCTGTTATCGACATCTTGCATTTTAGTGGAGTGTCACTCACTAATTAGATTTAACCAACTATAATATGATATTATGTAGGTCATAATTAAATTTGATATCAGTCAATTACCGATCAAAGACAAATGTGTTAGAGTAGTAATATAATTGGATTAGCCAGATTGCGATAGTGACTTTAATTGCGATGCGCGCGCGCTTCGACCGGCGGTGATCGACACACAGCGGGGCGCTCTCTGTGCGCCCGCGCCGCTCGCAACAATTAAACCGAGCCGCACATTAGGTACATATGGACTCTGTTTAATAATTTATTTTTGTACTAAGATATTCTTAACCCATACGATAGAATTAGTGGCACAAATAATGAAGGCAAACTTACTGCAACATGTGGACTGCACATCGAAAACGTGTTCTGCCTGTGATTCAAAGAATTCAAAGATGAATCCCAGGTATCTACGAGGTCACTGGCATCTGCCAACCGGTAGAATATTTTTCCAACAAGCATTGTAACAAATGAGCGGTATATTTATCGTACCCATACATGTGGGGTGTCTATGGATAGGTCTTCAAAAATGATATTGAGGTTTCTAATATCATTTTGTTCTAAAATGAATGGTTTGCGCGAGAGACACTTCCAAAGTGGTAAAATAAGTGTCCCCCCCCCCCCCCCGTTACTTCTAAAATAAGAGAATGATAAAACTAAAAAAAATATAAGATGCGCATTATCATGCAAACTAACAACGAAAATTAGTTTGAACGAGATCTAGCAAGTAGTTTTTTTTTAAAACGTCATTCATTTAATCAACTGAAATACTTGCTGCTACGGAACCCTTCATGGGCGAGTCCGACTCGCACTTGGCCGGTTTATTGTAAAATAGGGTGACAAACGAGCTAGTGGCCTGATGGTAAGTGATCACTGCCGCCCATGTTCACTCGCAACACCAGAGGAGCCGCAAGTGCGTTGCCGGCCTTTAAGAAAAGAATAGGCTCGCATCTTGAAGGTTGCCATGTCATACCCGATCGGAAATACCTCTGCAGTTAAATAAAATGTCAAAAACCAATAATACTGCAAGACGGACGGTATACGGTATACTAGACTAGAATATACGACCAGTGGTCATGAACTGTCTTTAAACAAGTAATATCCACAATAAGAGAGTGTTCGAACGCAATCTGCGGTGCCGCGGGAGGTGCGATCGAGCTAATGATAACGGCTGATCGACGGATTATTACATTAAACTCGGATGTTTTATCGTTGCACCGTGCCGCCACTTCACACCTCCGTCTGGCAAAATTTTTGTCGATGGCCTCATGGCTGTTCCGTTTTGTATACAGTTTTAAGGATGTGTCTTTCTGAATCGCCAAATTTTTTGACCTTCTTACATAACGAAACTGTTGTATGTGGCAAAATTTTATTGACTTCAAACTTAAGTAACACATTTTCTACCCACTTTCTGTCTTCAATAGATATTTCATACCCAGATTGGCTGAAAGAAATCGCAGCCGCGATAACGCCACCCATTGTAATGAAACTATATTTTAATTTAATTGTATTTCTAGTGTTGTATATAAAGAGTATCTTATTTTACTTTTAGTTTTAAAACTATTTTGCAGATGCATCGAATTTCTAAAAGTTGAGAAATTGTGCTTTATTTTGAATGGCTGAGTTTATCCTTGACTTTAAATCATGGTTGTAACGAGTTTGAAATATATATTATATCTGTTTATTCATCTCGTTTAATGTCTAGCTGAACTCCATGTTGAACTTGCCGCAGGAGGAAACCTTAAAAGAGTTTTGAATTTGGACTGAAAGTGTTCGATAGAATGGCAGTTGATTAGCGTTGGTGACATCGATGAATGGCCGAGTGGAGGGCGCCGCGACCGACAAAGGCTCACGCACGCCATCCGTAGACAATCCACCGAGTATCGATCTCCCGCGACCCTTCGAACGAACGCCGAGCGTAGCACAATGCCGCGGCTCTTTATTATAGCATCTCACATTGTTGTCATTGTTATTATTATGATTCTTTACCGCTTTCCATTGTCGGTCGGCGTTGTGGCGGTGCTTTTTCACGGCTCGCGTTTAGTCTGGGCATTGGGAGCGCGTCGCTCGCACGTTCAGTCGCGGAAAACGAGTGTTTTCCTCGCGGAAATTTCGTGTTGGTGTGGTTTTCGTCGTGCTGAGGAGAGCGCGCGCGGCGAAGTGACGCGCGGGCAAGTGGGCCACCGCACCGTACAGACCCTGCTGAGTTCGTTCCGCCAGTCAGCTGGCAGTGACTATAGGTGTATATCCATATCTATATCTGTACGAGTATATACGTCGAGGCCTTAGTGACAATAGAGTGTGGTAGAAATAAGTTTAAGTGTAATGTGTAGATGGCTAACTTCACAATGTATTCAGGTATTTTTGTAGAACCTTTTTCTAATCTTTTATTACTTGTACCTCATGAAATTTCCAGTAGCCACATAGTGTTTAGTTTGATTAACTATAGTTTGAAATGGCTACAAAATGATAAATGTCAACTAAGTTATTAAGTATAGAGACCGTCACTACCGTTTCCGTTGAGCATACAATTCTAATTAGACTTTTGTAATCTAGTTGGAGTGTTGACTAATTATTATATTATATCGTTAATACAATATAACTAGTTAACACTCCAACGTATTTGATATAAGTGGATTTAACATGTATCAATTATGGACTTAATTATTTTATTAGTCTCGTAAGGTCCTCACGTATAAAGTCTAGCAATATTTTTTTAATACGTTCTTATTTTCCTGCTCAACCGGAATTAACCCATTTTTGCATATATCGGTATCTAACACCAGCCGCCTTTTTCACCTCCTTTAGAAGGCCCTAAGCCTCCGCTGATTGTCCGTATGTCCGTCTATCAGTGAGAAGACTGTATATCTTGAACTTTAATAATTTAACAGTTAGAATTTATACACCGTGTGTATATCTAATGCTGATGTAACAATAATAAAAATACAAAAAAGTTTAAAATAAAAGTAACGTAAAGTTTCGTAACGGAACGTGCAAGTCGGACTCGCACTTGGCTGGATATTCCAAATTTTTGATAGTAGCGTCTGATATCATATTTATCTCTCATCATATTATAATCTTTTCGGTATTTTATGTCCAGATATAATTCAACTTAAATGCATGACTGCTAAACCAGGGCCTCTACCGGCTAAGTCTCCGAACATCGATTTCTTAAATGGCGTTCAAATAAATAAAGGTTAAAAATGACTTAATCAATCGTTAATCGACGACCATTTATGACGTCACATGTGCTCATGGAAGCCGATTTAACGATTAAGTAATTTTTAATCTTTATTTATTTGAACGCCATTTAAGAAATCGATGTTCGGCGACTTAGCCGGGAGAGCCCCAGAGGTCGTGGGTTTGATGCCCAGCCAGGATAAATCTTTGCGTGATGAACAATTATTCGTTCTGTACCTGGGTTTAATTTATCTATTATGTGTTTTTCAATGTTTTAATAAATATATAAATATGTTTATCAGTTGTTTGGTTACCATAGTACGTGCCCTGCGAAGTTAGGGATCAGAAGATAGTGTCAGTCTCTCACAAGATATTTATTATTATTATCTATACATATAATAAAATCGTAGCAAAGTCAAAACTGTACATGGAATATTTTTTTAAAGGATACTTGGGGCGTGATCTATTACCGATATCGAAGCCAAAAATATAGTTTTTAGCATTTTTGTCTGTTTATCTGTTTGTCTGTATGTATGTCCGGGCTAAACTCAAAAAGTACTGCATGGATTTTCTTAAAATTTTGCATGAATATTACTAAAAGGTCGGGTCAACATATAGGCTACATATTATCACGCTATCAACTACTGGAGGAAATTTTACGCGGGTAATACCGCGGGGCACAGCTAGTTCATGTATATAATTAAAACCATCCAAATGAAGAATAAAAGTGAATAATGAATGGTTCTCGCTAGGAAGTGTTGCTAGTTCTCGCTAGGAGTACTGGGAGTATTATCAAATGTCTTTTTCACGACATATTTGTTCTGAAATAAAATTATAATAATTGGAAATGTGGAACTTACAGATGCCAAATTATTCAAAGGCTATTTAGGGGCCAAAGTGTTACCCCATCAAAAGGTTTAGTAACTACATGTGACGCCTAGGTAGAGGTAAACGGTAGTTGAGTTTAAGTCAAGTAGAGCAGTATTGATGCTCTGAGAAACTCGGCTGAGGATGAAACCATATTTTTGAATTCGCTCTAGATAGATAATATCTAGAGTGAATTCGAAAATATGGGTTAATAATTGTGATATTTTTATAGCAATGGTGCAAGTAGGTCACGAGAGCTCATCATGAGTGATGCCATGAGTGTTGCAAGCGTCATAGGCTACGACTTAGTAGTAGAAAAGCGTGTAATCAAGCTGTATAAAGTGAGACAGTCGTCTCTTTTGCGATACTTATACTTATAGAAAACAATGTATAAAATAATATCATATCATATCTATCATTATAAATGTATAAAATCGATATTTTATGTAAGTTCCCTATGGACTCTCAAACGGCTGGAGCAACTGTGATGTATTTTTTTTAGATAATTTTCATACCGGCCTAGAGTGTGATCATAGGGATACTATTAAGAGATTTATCTTTTTGAATATTTATTGAATATTTTTTTCATATAAGTTTATATTAAATATTTTATTTAACATGGCATTGCAAAACATGCCAGGTAATGCCTTTACGTAATGTAGGTATAAAAATAACATAAATCGCAAGCAATTACAACAAATATAACCAATATTGCTGGGTTTTGTGTAAAATTATTTAAAAAACTGCAGTACATAATTTTACGGAACAGACATAATGGTTTTGATACTCTCTCATCCAGTCTTATGTGTAGATTAAGCTCCTTATGTATATAACACGTTATATACCGTTGGCACGCTATCACCAACAAATATCAAAACCAAACATTTTATTTACTGTCAAGCATCTCATCTTTTTTACTCCATGATTCAGCAATGAACTCATTAGATGTCTACAATATCTAATAAAGATATTTATTGGATAGTCGGCCGTTTGTAATTTTATATCTGACAATGTATATAATTGCTCGTGTCAGAGGTCCATCGCAACTTTAAATTAACTTTCTTTCGTATGGATTATTTTTTAGGTAGAGATGTACTGATTGTAGGTTCAGTAGAGCCAAATAACGAAAACTATGGCGGAATCCATATTCGGTTAAGTATGTTTGTGAAATATAGAACAACAACTAGCTGTGCCCCGCGGTTTTACCCGCGTTAAATTTTATAAATTATCACAGCTCATGCCCCGTAGGTGATAGCGTGATAATATGGAGCCTATATGTTGACCCGACCTCTTAGTAAAATTCATGCAAAATTTGAAGTACATCCATGCAGTACTTTTTGAGTTTAGCCCGGACATACATACAGACAAACAGATAAACAGACAAAAATTCTAAAAACTATATTTTTGTCTTCGATATCGAATGCAGATCAAGCCCAAAGTATCCTTTAAAAAAAATATTCAATGTACAGTTTTGACTTTCCTACTATTTTATTATATGTATAGATTGTGTGGAAGTATTACAAATTGATAAATGTATGTATAATTAATATAGCTGGCCTGGCTATTCGACTGGCCTATTAGTCTAGTGGTTAGCGACCCTGACTGCTAAGCTAGGGTCATGGGTTCGATCCCCACCCATAGTTTATATTATTACTAGCTGTGCCCCGCGGTTTTACCCGCGTTAAACTTTATAAATTATCACAGCTCCTCCCCCGTAGGTGATAGCGTGATAAAATTTGCACGAATATTACTAAGAGGCCGGGTCAACACATAGCCTATGTGTTGACCCGGCCTCTTAGTAATATTCGTGCATAATTTTAAGTAAATCCATGCAGTACTTTTTGAGTTTAGCCCGGACATACATACAGACAAACAGACACACAGACAAAAATTCTAAAAATTATATTTTTGGCTTCGATATCGACTGTAGATCACGCCCCAAGTATCCTTTTTAAAAAATATTCAATGTACAATTTTGCCTTTCCTACGATTTTATTATATGTATAGATATTATATGCATTCAAGAAAATTAATCGTTTTTCTATATTCCTATGTAGAACGACTGCTTGTATTGAGTAGTAGGAGTAGAGATGTCATTCTATAAGCAATATCTTAGAATTAGCTGTTCCTTATCTACATATATTTCTAAATTTCAGACACCTTGCAATGATTTGTATAAACTGAAGTACTTCTGCGTACGAATGTCATTGCAGACAAAATATGAGAAACTGTAATTGTGATTACTATAAAAATTTGTCTGTACCATATTTTGTACGAAATAAAGATTACTTACTTACTTACTTCCATTAACTTAGTGCAATGGAGGCAATTAACGCCATCTTACCGAAACCTACACGGCTTAAACAGCTGTTATTCTATTTCTTAAATGTTGAATTGTCTTGAAGTGGCATATGGCTATAACTAATTTCATGTGCTTCTAAATTGTAATAATAATAATATAATAATAATCTTTATTTATCCAAAAAGCAAAAAGCATACAGAGTTTGAAATAACTTAACTTAATATTTGGTTTGGAAATACATTATATTTTATGTTGCAAAATCTGTACAATAATAATACTCTACCTCTTAAACTAGGGTATACCTGTATTATAAGAGGTAGTTTGCGGTCAATTATCAACAACTAACTTATATTTAAAACTTATATCTAAAGTGGACAGTGTTATTCTACTGTATGGTATACAGGAGTAGAATTGATGCTGTGTGTTTGCGTGTGTATGGGGTGTGTAGGTGTAAATGTATGTGTGTGTGTCTGTCTGTGAGTGTATTATACAAGATAGGTGAGTAAAGACTCCGTGTAAGAGTAATCCTTAATGAGCAGCCATTCTGTTACTTTAGATTTTAGTGCATGTGAGTTAAGATTTATAATGTTGAGGTGATTGTAAATTTTTTTTAATTTTTTTTTATTATTAATTATATATATCTAATTGTATGTCATTAGTGTACCCAACCCTAACTTTTTCCAGTGTATTTCATGCTTCACATGTTAAGATAACGCTTGGAAATGAAGTTTTATATAATTTAAATAGGACTTTGTATGACTACATTTGCATCCTATATGTTATCTATTGGGTACATAAAAAATACCATTAACTCAGAAAAAAGAGAGACGAACGACTGATCGGCACATCTATGTTAATTTTATTAAGATTATACGGTTATATCTAATTCCGTAACGTTTTGATTAATGTATCTGAATGTGAAATTAACCTTCATTCTGTGATAGATTTGTATGATGTCGATTACGTTGTAATTTAACATTTCTGTTTGTAGTTTATTATATGAATAAATTAGTTTAATAGAGAAACATATATATGTACCAGTATCACTTGTGGTCCAAATTCGACTATTATCGTTGTGTTAATAAAGTATCAAGTACCCGTTGTATGGTAAATCATGTATGAATGTTTATTTTATTTTTAATACACACATACAAGGCATTTGATCCATTGTAGGTATTATAGTTATATTATACACATAAGCGTTTCCCTCTTATTTATAATGTTGTGTGTTCAATGTTAACGGATAGTGCAATCTGTATGAAAAAAATATGTATATTTATTTGAATGACTTTATCGAGAATATACGCCCGTTATTTTTATGATTATGGTAACCATATATGGTTCAGTACTTACATTTTGAATTATAAAGTTTAATACCTCTTGGTATAATAAATATTCTCATAAATCTGTTAAAATTCTGTCGTGTTTTGCTTACCTCAAAGTATCGTATTCTGGGTACGTGAATTTGATCGGCCATGTTACATTTTAGTTGCAATAATAAAAGTTACTAATTCTGGAAACTCCGGCAGGCCGGACAAACCTAGGTAGTCTCTTTATCAGCTATGTTGTAAATATTGAAAAAAAATCTTGGTGTCAGACAGTTTTAAATGAGTTATATAATTTTAAGTGCGGTAGCCACGGGGTATCCGGTCATATGAGCGTTTAACGCCCCGCCAACGCGTCGTAGTTTTTGGACTCGAATTAATACAATCCATTCGATGCAACAATCTTACCTCAATTATTATTTAAAAAAAAGGTTAACAAATCACACATCGTATAGATATAGATCTGTGATTTTTTTAAAGTTTAAAAGTACAAGTACAGAAACTGCCCGGGTAACTTTTATTAACTTGGTCGGCTGCAGAGAGATCGTCTTTTAGTACCAACCATAACTTCGCCGGCAATTTCTGACTATGCGCGAATATTCGTGTTCATGTACAGTACATTTATATGATGGGCCAAGTAATTCTCACATTCAATGATTTGGCAAATTTGATATAATCTTCACCATTACAATTATTAATGCCAAAAACTAGATTATGGACTAATATTCTTAACTGTTTGTTAGTCGAAGTAAATTTGAATAAAATGAGCTCGATTGGGAGGCATTAGGATATAGGAGGAATATACATTTATAATATTGTTATTTATTTATCTAGAATAAGATATTCCTGATTATAAATTTGTTCAACCCTAAATATCATACTTAGAAAGCGATGCATTTACTTCTGAGAGTTTTACTTACTCCAAACTCTACATTTTATTTCGAAATTATTGTGTGTGTATCCAAATGACAAAACTTTTCTTATTATATTTGTCGTGTTAAGTGATTTAACTACAGTTTGCGTATAAAATTGTGACAAAATGGAAACTTTTGTTTGTATAAACTTTCTGTATTAAACTATGTACACGTAGGTAATTAAGACGTTTATGTATGGCTCGATTTTACTTTACTTTATTCTTTTAGAATTTATAATAATTGTATACGTATATGTTCAACACTACCCTAATATTTCATTATTAGATAATCCATAGTACTTAAAATAAAAATAAAACATGTATGATTATAAATTTATGGTTTAAATAGTTTAAAATGTTTTGTGTAATTTATGTTTGAGGGTTATATATTATATTACGTGAATGTTGACGTTCTATATGACTCATTCAAAATATTGTTTAAATATGTAACTATTAAGTACTCTTTTTTGTGGCCTATAGTTCAAGTGACGGTATGGGGTATCACCATTCCCAAATTTCATCCAAATCCGTACATGTAGGTAGCTTGATCCAAACATACATTCATTCACATTTATAATATCGGTAGGATACGTTGTTAATTGTAATAATATTTATTGTTTCTGGTAGATTAAACACCCGTAGAACCCGTAGAACTTTGACATAACCTCTCGTAGAGTACCTACGCTACGGCGTAGTATCTATACATAGCATGCTTATAATTTCGCAATAAGTTTGGTAAAATAACATGACTTACATAATATTATAGCAATTTTGTTATAATTAGTAACGTCAGAAACTTGTATTGGAATCATGCATAATATTTTGTGACAAATTAAATAATAGAGTAAAGTGATGTATCGCTTTCTCGCCAGCTGGAGAACCATAAAGTTGACAGTCTATGTCAGTGAGGACCAAATTTTCGACTTTGTCACAGGTACACGACTCTTTAAGACACCAAACTGCAAAGATTGCACGCGTGACGCAATAGTTAAGGCCTTATCGTTCGGATTCGGACGAGCCCCGCACAGCCTAATTTTCAAATTTTCACAAATTACTTAACTGACAAATTTGAGTTGCTAAGGAAGAGCAGTTATGAGATTCAATGTTTAGTCACTATGTAAACTTTCGCTTTTATTCACTTGAAAGTAAATATCAATCAATGGAATCTGTTATCAAATATTGTACTTAACGGCTATTTAATATCATCAGGAACAAATATATAACCTACTTACATAACCAATTCTGCATAAGGCTTGGTACTCACGCATGGATGGTCGCATGTTACTATTTAATTTGCGGCCAGGCCGGCCAAGATAGGCCTGATGAGACGGAGACAGCGGCAGGAAGTAAGCCCTCCCCCTGGGCCGACACCCCACTGGACGCAGATATGTACTAGGCCTATTCAAGTGTAACGGTGAAGTATTAAAATGTTGATAGTGTTGACGTTGAAAGACATCTACGGAGATTTGTGACGTCTTTTGTAATTCTTGTTTTAAAACTTGTAGTGAGTTTTTAGGTGGTTTTTTTGGTAGTAAGATTTAAATTCGCTAAGGTAACTCTGTAATACTGGTTTGTGAATTGAGTTTTAAGGCTCAGACTTTAGCCTCGTAATGGTGAGGCTTATAGTGTCGATAGAGTTTACGTTGAAAGACGTCTACGCAGATTTGTGACGTCTTTTGTAAGTATGATTGCAGTTTTAAGACTTCTAGTATGTTATCAGTAGTATATTTTAAATTCACTTAGGTAACTGAGAAACTGGTTTATGAATTGAATTTCGCGCCGATGTATGGGCGATAGCCCAGTCTTCGACGCGCAGCTATCTGAATGTTCCATTTGGATATTTTATTTAAGGGATATAAAATAGTTGTTCCAAAAATGAGCTTCTGTCATTTTATGAGGATAAAATCTCCGGACTAGCCATAATTTTTCTTTTGAATAATTCATACTCAATAGGAAGAAGAAGTGTCGCTATTGTTTGTGGTCGGGAATACGAGAATTAAAAGTTATTATGGATGTTATGGAGTATTGATACATTAACTTTTTAAATTACATTATTGGGAAGGATGCATTCAATAATTGTCTATAATATAAAATATAAAGCCTGGAGTAATTGATGTCATTCGTTATACTTACAAAGAAATGTAAATTTCTGGAAGGTTTATCAAGGTTACCAATATTATTTTACGATTGTATGAATAAACACGATCTTCACTTTTCTTTAAAAATTACATCAAGTATGTTATTTTATAGAAGTTATTAACAACTAATTTCAAGGAACGGCGCTTATTATTTAAACCTATATATTTTTTTGTAAGTAGGTATAATTCAGTTCATTTTGTATATCTTATTCTATTATGCTTTAGAATTAACAATTTCGTAATAGTTAATACGTTTTTCGTAATTGCAAAAAGTTTAGAAAGTCTAAATGTACCTTATTTTGTCACATCGAAAATTGTTTTGTTAAGAATTGTTCGACAGCTTTGTGTTACACCATTCAAATATGTAATCAAATTATTCTGTTAACGGATGTTTCTTTTAGAATTATCAGTGTTTAAAAGACTTACAACAGACTTTAGTTTGTACATCCTAAGAATGAGAATCTGATTTGACAGAAATGTATACATACAAGGAAATAATCATATATAAAATGCATTTTGTTGTATGTTTTTTGATATTAATTATTTATAAGTATTTTTAAGATACAGTGCCTCCTTGAACATTAACAGGAAACTTTTTATATTAAAACCCCTTTTAAATAATTCATAAAAAAGAAACAATAAAATAATACTTTCAGACAATATGTAGTAAAAATATAGCAATGATCTCTTTGAAAATAACTAAACATAAGCTAGCTAAATATTATTACTTATAAAATAAATCTTATTGTAAATGTTCTCATACAGTTCGTGTACCTAAATATCTATATGTGCCTAGATATATTTTTAATTAATTAATTGATCTATTATATATTACTACAAACATGTTCTGACTAATTACAAGCGCTTTTTTAGACTCTACGTGAATAAAAACCTTTTTTATTTTATTTAATTTATTTTAATATATATACAAAAGCTTAAGTTAGGTGCCAATAAAAGTTCGTCATCGTTTCCATTGAACATTATATTATAGTATTTTTTTATCGGTATGTTACACCAATATAAAAAAAATACTTTAATATTCGTGAACCAAGGACGCTGAACAATAACGTAACTTGCAATATCTATATTTGTATAATTCTCTCGATTTCAATATCTCGGGAGGGTGTAGGTGTAGGGTGGCCACCCGCTCCCTAAGACGATAGCTCTTACGTGTGCGGTCTTGTTTGTGTCCAGACTCCTGTCCTACCTAATATTGGGCTTTCATTATGACGTACGGCCCCTGGATTCTGACTTGTGGCGCATACCCGAGTTTGGGAAATTCGGAATACCTAAAACGTTTATCCAACTGCCAATATGTTTCGTACATTCGTTAGTCAGATATCAGTGTGGCAGGCATTTCCAATTAAATTTATTTGGTACAGTTCACTTTTGTCATAAATTTCTGTTGAAACTGTTGAGATTTGGCAATATTAACGAGAGGTTTTGTGCTTTTCGAACAAGCCTATTTCATAATTAGAAATGCTGTAGTAGTATAATATAGTTAGAACCTAACTATGTTTGAATTTGTTGGTAATTAGTAGGTAAGTATGTATGATTCGTGGCTTACCTACGTTAGACTATCCTAAATCCTTCCCTTTGATGAATCTAACAGGTTATTTTGAATATGTTTATGAATACTGTTCCCTACGTAACTTGTCCATGATTTTATATCTGGATCATTCATGCTCTGATTAATTGTGGACCACAGGCAGCATAGACTTTACTGCGAATTAATGCTTAGAAAATTTTCATTGTGTGCCATTATTAAACCTCGTTTATAACAGATAGTGTTGCTGATTAATATCTAAATAAAAAAAGTTTTTTAATTCCAAATTAAGAGTCTTTTGGTAGAACCTACGTGACCAGAAGGCTGAAGAAATAGCATTGCTGTTGACATAATATTGCCAGCCTTTTGCGAACATTTCCGGTTGATAGCAATTCTTATGTAGCTCTGATAATTAATACTTGGTTTATTTATTTTTACAATATACATATAAAATTAACGGTAGAACTTAATACGTATTATGAAAGAGTCTTAATAAAATGATAAGCTGTAAATTATTAATTAGTTAACCTGGATATTTGTATTCAGTGTCAACCGAAAAAGTTGGTAGGCATTGTGGTAATAATTGTGATTCATTGTGATAAATTCGACAAATCCGCTAGTCTGATGGTCAGACGGTCATACGCGCAAACCGTAGATCGCAGATAGGTTAGCTCCATTCTGCATTGAGAGTACAAAACTGTCGGACCGTGAAACGGTTCGCGCCGAGTGCTGTCGACGCCATTTTGCTCCCGTTTCGATTTAATGAATCCCGGTTTGGAGTCGGTGGCGTTAAATGTGGAGTCCCTTGGAAACCAGCTATAATCTTTACAAGTTTGGATTTAGTTTAAACCGTTCGTTTGTGTAGCATATGTGTACCTGTTTTGATACATGTCAAAATAAAATATAATATATGTTAAAATCTAAATTAAAAGTAAGTACCTACTGATGACCCGTCGTCGATCTCATGTTCAACGATTAAACTATAAACTCGATTGACTATACTCTGTACCCCGAGAGCTCATTAAGCAATTTGCCTCGATTATGAGACAACCCGAGGTGTCTCGATTGTCCGGTGAAGATGTGAAAGCCTCATATGCTAACTGTAAACGGTAGGTAAAATAAAACGGTGGTCTCAAATCTGTTTTTAAGCCTATGACCATGCATCTATCTGCTATTGTTCCTATGATATGATCATAATTATTTATATTAATCACTAACAAAAACTGAACCTCTGGTTTAAGTATGATGTCATTGTGACCTCGGTAGAAATAGTAAATCTTGCCAACTCTAATTAGAACTTCAATTAACCCCCAATTAATTTTCTACTACTACCTAACTCTTATAAGAGTTAGGTGACAGTAGACCGGGGTGAATGTTGATGAGAACAATAACCTATATAATATACATAAGTTAAATGTTGTTTCTATTCACCCCGTTTCATGGTATGAAAATCCAAAACAATAAAAATAATGACCGTCTAAAATTTGCCAAACCATAAACAAAACACATTAAGTCTTGTTAATTTAAAAAGCAAATTAAAAATACAAATAAGATTTCATTAAAAGAGTCAGCGTTCACACTAAAAAATCTGTGTACAAATGAAAAACACTGTAGTACGCGTCACGAGTCATTCAATAATTGCCGGAGTAACGCTTGTGCTAAATAAAAAAGTGCTCATCAAACTCCACAGCGCCGTAATTGGCACGAGGTGTCACTAATGACATCGCGCTAGCTGCTGCAAATTAATAATTATCGCGCATGGCAACCCTGAGCCACAATATGGCCGCCGCCGTATTGTTGCGGTAACTCGTCATTTTAATTTTCGATTATCAATTTGTGGCGGAATTGTAAGATACAAAAGTATATGGAAAAGAAGATTGGAACAGTTTATAGTTTTATTAAAGCTTAATTTATATGGGACCATCTCGGAAGCAAACTCACAGTATGGAATTACCGCAGAAATTGCGTTATATGAGTACAAAAAAGTACAGTATAATTAAAAAACCCTTTTATTTTATTAAATTGTAATGGATCGTAATCGTAATAGATGAGGCTTTCTCATTTGAAATATTTAGGTACACAATTGTGGTCACTGAGATTAGTTGTTTACCGACTTCAAAAAAGGGCATTACCGACTTCAATTCCACTGTATATTTTTGACGTGTCTTTTATGTGATTTCTGTTAAATTGGTTAATGAAATACACATAGCGTTCTCATTTAAAATATTTAGTTTCATCATTGTGGTCACTAAGTTTAGTTGTTTACCGACTTTAAAACAAGGGCATACGCGACTCCAATCCACGTGTTTTTTATTTTCATAAATATGTTGTGCGATTACAATATTTTTTTTTTATGTAATACACTTAGCTTTCATTTGAAGTGTTCAGCGACTTGAAAAATAAGTACATAACAGGCTTTGAGTAAACTGTATGTTTTCAACATGTAAAATTACGCCATTAATCCGCTGTATATAAACAGATTTAATTTTTTTTTATTTGTTAGAGAACGCTTCCGAAGTGGTCATATATTCATTTTGAATCAAATTTAAATAGTCTTCGATAGTAAATAAACTCGAACTTTTATTAATACATACCGATAAGTACTGATAAGTGGCGAATGTATGTATTAGTGATTATAGTAAGAGTCAACGACGAAATTATTCAGTTAGTGAATTATTAAGATAATGAAATGGTAATTTCCGAATTTGTTATTTATTTTTAATAAAAGTCTTTCATTATAAAGATATTAAATAATTATTTAATTATTAAGTAAAATGATTTCTATTGCAAGATAAAAACGACCTATTTTGATGTAGTAGTAGTCTAAATTGAAGTACATACTTATTATCTTTGCCACTGCAGAAATTGCCATGTTATAAATGTTCAGTAGAATTAGCAATCTCAATTATTTAAGGATATTAAGGTATTTAGTTTTAACGTGTGCAAAACACTGTTTTTTACCAATATCGGTGACATCAATTAAAACGTAAATAATGAAAAAGCTGTGTACTAGATTTGCACAATTAAGCATAGCTAAGTTGCGCAAATCTAATGGTAGTAGTCGTTTTTTTAACTAATGAATTTCAACTTAATTTACACACAATAGTAACCCAATTCTTATTTTTATATATAAACTTATCGAAATTCGTGCAAATCTATTGTGCATTTTTTCTTCGGGTTACATTTTTAATTAGTCTCGACATTTTGGTACAAAACAAAAAATGTGTTTTGCACATATTCACCCCATCCATTCCCTTAAGCTGATGAAATGCCAATGTAAGGTACGTTGCCATTGTTTTTATTGTGTTAAATTCGTTAGCGTAACTTTGCAGTCCTTATTTAAAAAATATAATAAAAATATGTTTGTTTTTGACTTCACCGAAGAATAAGTTATGTTGAGGTTTCTGTGCCCCAAGCGCACGAAAGGGTTATTATTATTATTACTAAGCGTCTACTGTCCGTCCGTATGTCCGTTGGTCTATCAGCGGGCTATACCTCATTAACAATTATAAGGCAGTTTGTGCAGATATTTACACAGTTTTGTTTTTGGCGCTATAACAGTAGGAATAAAAATATATAAAGAGTACGTAATCTACGGAATCCTTCTGGTGCGAATGATAATTATTTTTACAAAGCAATAATATTATATAAAATGTTTCTGTATTTATGGATAGACTCTATTGACTTTGTCTTCATGTGGGTGAAGTCGGTTTAAATAAACCAACTATAAAATATTTAAAATTTAAAATATTTATTAGATTTAAGTTTGAAGTTTGATGTGAAACTTCTTTACTAACCGTATATCAAAGCACACGTGTGCCCTATTTTGTTATTTATTATTAAGATATATATAAGTTGTATGATTTCAAGCATAATGAAGTCAACGTTTCTCCAATTTATGTGCTTTGTGTGACCTTTCCTTGGCACGTGCCTATATTTCTGCGTGCGATATTGTTGTATTTTTAAAACATCTAAATTTATATTCGTACTTTTAGTATTCTTTTACAAATAAAAAGTCTCCCAACAACAACTTTGTGTTTTATTGTAGGTTCCATTACTTCTTAAAACTTAAAAAAAGTGAAAGCTACTTGTAGTAATAAACCCAACACCACCAATAAATGGTGCCAGCTTATTTTTATGGGGCTTATAAGTAACAATGGGTCTCGTTTAAAACAATGGAGCTTGGAGAATATCGGCGACAGTATTACAGGCATTCCATTACAAATGCTATTACGTTGTTCTTAAAGTTGATAATACTATGAACTGATATGATAACAGGTATTACAGTAAAATAGGGGTAGTAAAAATTTAGATTTTTCCAAGAACTCTATGGTGATTAGTGGTGGTTCCGAATTATGTACAAAGAGCCGAGTAACGGTAATAAATAGCTAGGCTCTATAGAAAATAATAGTTTAAAAATATCCTAATGTTAGTAAATGATAATTCGTTAATACCATTATACCTACTTATATATTACTGCACGTGTAAGTGGTTAAGGTATACATAACAACTATCTGTGAGACAGGTTCTCGAATAGCCACCACGACCCGGAAGACGTAGCGTGGGCAGACCCCCTACAAGATGGACAGATGATCTTGTGCGGGTCGCTGGAAACTGCTGGATGCGAATACCGCAATACCGGCAATTGTGGACGTCTTTCGGCTGGTATAATGATGAAGATGATTTATGAGACCCATAAATTGTTGATCTAAGTCTGAGAACACTATATTTCCGTGAATTACATTGATTTATTCATCGCTGCTCGCATTAAGGAATCTTAAATCTATTAATAAAAAGAAACGGTTTAGTTTTTTAATATTATATTATGTGTTCACGTATTTCGTACCAGAAAACTAGCGCTGCAACAGTTTATGTTGTCACAGATATTTCTGTTGGTGTTTTATTATCTGTTCTGGTTTATCAAATAAACATATTCTCTCTCTTTCTTTATTAATGTAGAGCGATACTTTACATGAAACGTCGCTAAAAACCGACCTTCTCATACACTATCTCGAGTGTAATATGTTACACCTGCGACGGTGCACTTTGGCATCGATGAATAAAATTGCTATGAATATACATCACTCTGATTAAGTGAAGATAAGTCTACATTGTACTCTCAGAAAAAAAATAAGAGGCCGAGAAACAATATGAATCAGAAATTGTTCAATTGGCGGACTTTAAATAAATGTAATCTCTTCCAGACCACCTAGGCAGGAATTCGAGTAGGGAGTAACAAAGTTGGACAACCATATTCATACTTACTAATATATCTAATGCTAATATGGATTTAATATATTATGAAGGGCACGGTAAGCTGTCGGTCGCGGTTGTAGCTATTAGACAACAGTCGTTAAGCCATGTCAGAGGCCTACTGGGCGGCTTGAGCAACTCTGACACTAGGGTTACTACTGCCCATACGATAAGCAAGCAATATATTATTAAGGCCGAAAGTGCATAGCAGTGTGCTTTGCTTTACGTATCGGCAGTGGTGACTCTAGTAGGTATCAGAATTGTATAAGCTGCCCAGTAGGGCTCTAGCGAGGCTTAACGACTGTTATCTACAAACTACCGTCGAAACCTACAGCTTAACTTCCTTTCCAAAACACAGATATGCTCCGAAAATAATCTACTATTTCGGTCACCCATCTACAGACCGACCAGTAGCCTAGGTCCTTAACCTCTAGCTGTGACTGCCTTTTCCTTTTCCTCGACTAAAATGCCGTACCGAGGAATAAAATTGTCATCGTCGAGGAAAAAACTTGGAAAGATGTAGGTTACTTACTAGCCCGATGCTGAGCAATAGTCTATATATAATACCTATAGTCATTGTGGGTGAGCCGCGGGCAGAAAGCCGTTCAGGAGGTGGTTAGCTAATGGGAGGAAAATGGTAAGTATCAATCGAAGAAGTAAGTATAAATAATAATGAAAATAAGTACTTTATATCAGCTATAAAAAAGCCATATAGTGTTAATACAAAATACTTAAAAACCATCGGTTTGTTTAGCCACCAAAAGAAATGTCTCTCAGACAATGTGCCGTAAATTGTTTGTAATAGACGAAAAGGCCATATATGAATATATATTAGTATCAACATAACTAGGATCTATTTTTCATATCTAGCAGGATTTGAACATCGGGTTGACAGGTGGAGCCGAGCCCAATGTTCAAGGAATGGACTATCCATTTTCCCTGCTAGCATTCTTAGAATTCCTTTGGTGCTCCCATGCAACCGAGTCAGCATTGAAGCTGATCGCTTTCTTATTATATAAAGATACATTATAATATCTTGGGACTTTATTCACAAACGGCCATCTGAACCCAAACTTGGCAGAGCTATGGAACCAGATAACTGATATATTACATATAATATTTTTCTTTAGTAAATACATACTTATATAGATAATTACACTCAGACTCGGGACAAACATACATGTTCCTGCTCACAAATATCTGTCCAGGTTGGAAATCGAACCCACGCCCTGCGGTGTGAAAGACGGGCATGTACCAACCACGCCAATCGGCACGATGCCTATAGTAAAGAAAACTAGTTAGATGTTTATCTTTTGGGCTTGAACGTATACTTGTCCATAGGCTACACCTGGAACTATACCTAGAGTATACGACCCATTAGACCTCCTGTTAAAGAATTTCACATGGGACCTCGCTTTTTCACACATTGAACTCTACCTATATATATACATATATATATACTAAGCTACTAAGTGGATAAACAGTGATTGTAATTTGTCTTATTAGAAGTGGTAATTCAACTATATCCTTTCCAAATTCCATCTAAATCCGTTCGACGTAAAGTCACATATACGATTATTTTAAATTTTGTTGCGTCGGTACATAAATTTTCCCCGAAATCATAATTTAGAAAAAATATTATACAACGTAGGTAGGTATAACTTATCTCCATGCCAAATCTCAACCAAATCTGTTTATTCGTTTTGACGGAATAGAGTGACAAACATATAAACATCCAAACATAACAACTTTCACGTTATTGAATAAATTAAATTATAAAATTTCTAATATATAATATATTTGTCTGAAAGTTTCATACTTTTTTACGTTAGTTCATAATATTACATACCTACATATTGAGTATTTAATATCAATAATATTTATTATTCAATTCAAGAATTAAATCATTCATATTAAGAACCTAAAGCTTCTTCAATGAAACTTAGTTACGTATTGGTAATATATTTAGTACTAGCTGTGCCCGCGACTTCGTCCGCGTGTTAATTAGTTTATTTAATTTTTCTTGTAAAATAAAAGACTTTTTCTAAAATAAAAGTAGCCTAAGTTACTCCTTATTACATCAGCTACCTGCCAATAAAAGTCCCGTCAAAATCGGTCCAGCCCTTTCAGAGATTAGCCGGAACAAACAGACAGACAGACAGACAAAAATTGTAAAAAATGTCATTTTGGTGTATGTACCGTATATATATTCATATTAATGTAGTAAAAACCGGATATTTCAATATTACAAACTGACACTCCAATTTTATTTATTTGTATAGATTTAGTAGGCTAAATAAATATTTTATTTTGTACTGAACTTGGTAAAGATTTTCAAACACATAATAATATATTAACGTGCTGTGTGGTGACGTTAGCGAATATCAGAATATCATCACCCCATCTCATCCCGTGGGGGGTGTATAAGTCCACCTGGGGGAATATCTACCAGAGGACGGGCAGCACCTTTCTTTTAAGTACTTTCACCATCTTACTGTGATCACCAACCCGTGATCCAGGCGTGGTGATTATTGGGTGAGTCTCTTCCAGCAGTGGACTTTTCGGTTATACTTATGATATTCTTTTGATATTTGATCTCATTAACTAGAATCGATAAATGAGAATTACGATAGGTATTGAAACCTGTCTGGTTCGTATTTATAGTAATTATACCTAATAGCCCAATCTCAACAGAGACTAGCCAACTACATGCAGGAAACACAGGCCCAATCTCTTTTCTCTCACTCCTATAATCCGATAGAAGAAATCTAGACACAAGCGTATAACGCCTATTTCCAGATGCCAGGTTATTACCCAGAGTATGCTATATATACTACCAAAAAAATCCTATTCAAATTTATAACCCGACCCGGGATTTCAACCCAGGACCGCAATATCTACAGTTGAACATGGTACGGCTATATATGTATATACATAGTCTAATAAGTGAGGGTGAAATCGTCTAAATATGTACTAAATTAAAATTACATCAGAGCGCCAATTATGTCAATGTCACTTTTTGAATAATGCTAAACTATAGTAAATTTTTGTGTAGTCACAGTAATTCATCTGTTTTATAAAAGTCTTTTTCCTAGTAGTTAGTCATTATTTTAACTTTGGTCTGACTGAAGTGCTTCTCAACTATTAAATTATTTTCTTGTTGTTGTTGTTTTCTTGCGGCCGTAGAACCTCGGCTTCACATCTCAGTATATAGAGTAAGAATGTGTGTATAAGTAAAAACAATGAAATTTTGTCTGTTCACATTCTAAGTCCTTCATAAATATGCTTTATTGAATATAACTAGGGCTCCATCTAGCTTGCTACAGCAAAATCATACAGTTAGAAAAACTTCTTATTAGCCAAATACTCGCTTAAATACCTGAAATGAACGTTCCACTTTAACCTAGGCATATACATATATCTACTACTTAATCTACAAATAACTATTAGTGACATATTAAAAAAAAGTATTTATTATTGTAAAAAATATAATTGATTTAAAAAACATCTTTTCGCAAGGATAACCAATTGGATTTTTTAATTATTAAGTGTATTTTAAAGTCTGTAGTAAAAACCTTTATTATCTTCAAAATATTTATTAATAATAATTACAATTTTGAATAACAGGAGGGACTTCAAATTTTTGTAACTAATCTTAAGTCTATATTCCGATTTGTACAAAATGTATCTGTTCACCTAGAAAGACATTCCTTATCAATTCTAAAATAATTATTTCTGACGATTTACAAAACATAGGTGTCTGCAAAACGATAGAAATTATTATTTTGATATTTATATAATTATATTTATATAATTTATACCTTTACTGTTTTAAAAAGCATTATTAACCGATTTGAAGTTTTCTTTTCGGGTCATAAGTTTAAAATCCGATGCTTACAAAAATTATATGTGATCAAAGATGATCTCAATTTAAATTTAATTAAATATAAAAATTACAACTAAATATACATATAGCACAACAAACTAAAACATTGTCAAATTGATGGATTCTTCCTATTTTCTACAGAAGAAATTCTTTGGAAGTTTAGTAACAATTACAATACAAGTACGTATTGTAATTGTAACTAAATGTCCAAAGGGTAATGTTTAATAATTCATTCGGTAATGAATAACAATAATACAATTACTTACTATTTTAAGATTGAAAAACATTCGCAACGTATCTATTATGTATGAACAAAACGTTTAACATTGTATTCAATGCAATAACATTCATTCACAATGTATAGCTATCAAACAGTTTTCACAGGTCTTCCATTGATAAAAATCCTTAACCATAAACAATTTAAAAAGTTATCCGTTACTATAGCAACAAGAGAACAGTTAACCTATAAACAATACAGTAGAGAATAACCGCATAGGTATCCGTCTGATTGTATAAAGTAACGTGTTTTATGTAAGCGCTTCTTTCATTCAGTTGCTAGCGTTAACATTGTCACCGGGCCTTGAACTTACACAACAGCTGAACAAACTACAATGCTGTCTGTGCGTAAGTTTTTACAAACATTTCTTCTGTCTGGCCGATCGTTATTTGATGTAGAATAATAATCTGAGCGTGTTGTTTCAGCTAACGAAAATGATTATATCAATTATGTTACTGATAAAATCTAAGTAAATCCGTACGCCTTAGCTTAAGTCTATTTGGGGTCTATACCTAGTAAAGATATCAATCTAGCGATCTCCTTAGGTCTATATCTCAAAAGTGTTATTATACCCAAGCGGGCAAGCAACGCAAGTGTGGTTTACAACATAAACTAAAGCCGCTATGCAGCCTCCGTCGGCAAACAAAATTGAGATTTACATGAGGTGGATGGCGACGAGGCGTACGCTCGCTTCGCCACGCGATTAAAAATGCAGGCGGCGGCGGGAGGGCGCGGCGGGCGGGGCGGGGGGCGGCGCGCGCCCGGCCATTGGTCGTCGCGAGAGGGGCGGGGCCGGGGCGCGGGGGACGCGCCAGCCGCCGCCACCCGGCGCCGATTGAGCCCCAGTCACAAGGCAAGTAGCCATCGCGACGTACGGTCCCGCAACTCGCTCCCACGCGCCCGCCGCGAGTCCATGTGAGCGACCGACGGATCTCTCGTGTGTACGGTGAACGAAGGATCGGCAAGCTGTACGCGCCGCAGGAAGACGACATGTTGACGATGGAGACGGATCTCAAGGGCGGCAGCCTTCATGCTACCGTGCCGCCGCATCATGCGCTACAGCACGGATACGGATCGCTGGGCGCGCTCGGCGGCATGATGCTGCCGCAGCAGCAACCACTGGCGCAGCACCAACCACAGCTGCACCAGCATCATCAATCACTGCCGCAGCATCATGGACCTCCGCAGCCGCAGCACCACCAGCCCCCGAATAACAATAACAACAACTCCAGCAAGAATTCGAACGCGGAGCGCGTTAAGCGCCCCATGAACGCGTTTATGGTGTGGTCGCGCGGTCAACGCAGGAAGATGGCTTCTGATAACCCTAAAATGCATAATTCGGAAATTTCTAAACGTCTTGGTGCACAGTGGAAAGACCTCTCTGAATCAGAGAAGCGACCGTTCATCGACGAGGCGAAGAGACTGCGCGCCGTTCACATGAAAGAACACCCTGACTACAAATACAGACCACGTCGCAAGACGAAGACACTCGCTAAGAAACAAGAAAAATACCCGCTGGGCGGCGGTGCGCTACTGGGAGGTGGTGAGCAGCGTTCCTCGGCACCGCCAGCGCAGCAACCGCGCGATATGTACCAGATGACCCCTAATGGATATATGCCTAACGGCTACATGATGCCCGACCCCAGCGCATACCAGCAGCAGGCGTACGGCTATGGACGCTACGACGTTTCCCAGATGCAGCAGGGTGGCTACGGTGGCGGCTATTATGGCGGGCAGGGATCCCCATACTTGCCCCAACCGCCTTCGCCATCTGCGTACGCGCTGGCACCGGGCTCTCCTGGTGGCTACGCGCTGCCACCATCTTGCGCCTCGCACTCTCCTAGCGGCTCCTCAGCCAAATCAGAACCGGTGTCGCCTGGGCCACCGGGCATGAAACGTGAATATACCCATGAGCCGCCGCAGATGAAGCGCGAGTTCGTGACGCACGCACACCACGAGGCATTGGGTATGAAGCGCGAGTACGGGCAGCAGGAGCTGAGCCAGATCATCAACATGTACCACGTGCCCGATGAGCAGCGGTACGCAGCGGCCGGTGAGCGTGCCATGCCGCTCATCTGAGACTCGCCGTTCGCGTGCGACATCGACATCCCGCCGCTCTGAGCTGTTGGGTCGCCGCGCGCCCTGTTCTCTCGGTACTCCAGTGACTTTGTTGCGAATCGGTTTTCGCGTTAGGACAGTGATGTTATCTCCCGGCCGTACATACTGCTAGGTATGTCCTTTATTTGTTTTGTAATGTCCGCCGCTGTTAGTGTTGCGCGAAATGTTGACTGCGAGCCGCCGGCGAACAGCCGGCGGCGGAACGTTCAATTAATGTTGTTGATGAATATCTTGTATTATATTATCATTATTGTATTTTTTCATGGTTTAAGTTAAAATATTTTAAGTCGTGTCGTGCGGATGGACGCGAGGGGTTTGTGAGTGATCGCGTGAGAGACGATGTAGTGAACGAGGTAATTTGAATACCAAAAAAATTTGAACAAGTTGTAAATATAGTGTTAAAGGCTAGAGTTGAAGTTGGAGTTAGTCGGTAATGCGTAGGTAGATAGTGATAAGTCGTGCCACGGCGACACTCGCACCGACAGTGCGTTGTACAAAATATTTGTTATATTGAATCGAAAGTTATAAATCCTCGAAAGACTAAAATATTGTAATACAAAAATGTACAGTGAGTGTTATATAGTCAGTGGACACAAAAGTATATTGAGAAAAGATGAAGTTATCAATAAACGACGCGTTAAAATTGTACTTGCTGTTTTGTTGAATATTCCTAAGTGTTCCCCGGTAGCGTCGCCGACGCTGGCAATATCGCTTGCTAAATGTTCGCCAGAACGCCAATCGCATGAATCATATCAACCCGAGCATAGACCTGCCACACAAATCTTCATTTTACCCTTCATTATTTTTATACGGAAAATATTTCTGATACAAATATTCTTGAACTAGATTTGCGTATAGTTGCTAGATTTCATGTTGCTACGACCATAGAAAAGACATCAACGCAGACACGTTTTTGTACTAATACATTTCTACTAATATCGTGTAGCGGCTCATAATACACGCACATAATATAAACTTTAAAACATTTGATTGCCTATTGTTAACTTCTTAGACTATTAAATAAAAGTAGTATTTATACTAGGCAACGCCCGATACTTACGCAAATATTCAAAGTTAGGGTGATAAATACTTGTACTGATAAAATTATTGATAATAGGACTATAATGTCAGTGTGACATTATTGTTATTGTGTTATAATTAATGCTATAAAAGATATAACTCAGATATAATTTATTCATTGAAATTGTGCAATGCTGCATTGATAATTATTTTTACTCTGATAAATATCAAAATTATCTGGTGTATTAAGTAGAAATCTACAGAACATTTCAGCTTTTAATATTCTTTGGGCTGTTAAATTTGACACAAGTAGTGGTTCTATAAATAACTATTTTGATTATTAATTTAAATATTTTAATAAAAGTTAATGATTTGAAAATTTTAATTAAAAAAATAAATATTGTCAATACGATTAGTTTAAAAGAATTGTTATATTCTTTTCAAGCGTAACACTACTTAGGTACTTATTTTTATATTATTATTATATTACTTGTAGACTTATTCAAATCTAAAAACATTTGAACTCATATCAAAGTTGAAAATCTTGAAGTTTTATCAGCCATCATTTAAAAAAAATATGACAATAACATTTACATTATTAGCATAACAATGTATAAATGGTTCCAATTTCCTCTTTCTTATCAACATTTCCAATCATGGAGGTAAAATAATATCACTGTTTACGAGTACCTTCCACTGTATCTATGCTTCGATACTTACCTATAAATTATACGGTCACCATAGCCTAGTTGGTAGTGCTCCTGCCTACGAAGCTGGTGGTCCTGGGTTCGAATCCCGGTAAGTGCAAATATTTGTGTGATGAGCACGAATATTTGTTTCTGAGTCATGGATGTTTTCTATGTATATAAGTATTTATCTATCTATATAAGTATGTATATCGTCGCCTGGTACCTATAGTACAAGCTTTGCTTAGTTTGGGGCTAGGATGATCTGTGTGACATTGTCCCTATATATTATTATTATTATATATATACATATATATTATATTATGAAATTGGAATTATATATTTTCAAACCTTCAACTACAAAACGTAAATACATTGGAAGTTCGCACCACAGAGCTCGCAATCCCTATGAATTTAAACTACCACACTAACGCCTACATATTAAGCCATAAGAAGCTGGCATTTCAATCAATTACTGTCAACAAGAAAGGGTGAGTCGGGATTTAATCAAATCCCTCCTAGTTGATAGGATTCGGGCACTTTTTGGTCCCCAGGGTAACCAACTTAATCCCGCGAAAAACGCCCCGATGTTTAGCAGCGGCGATCATTTGAACACTATTTCCATTTAGCTTCATAGGGGTGATATACTGAAATCAACATAGCTGGATGATTTAATTTATAAGAAAACATTCAACAAAGAACTTATAGCCAAAGTATTTGGTAAGTATAAATAAGCTTTTTTATTTATTTGTTTATTATTTAATCATATAGGTATCATTTGATTTTTTTTGGGAATGTTTTTTTTTTTAATTTCATAATTCTAAAAGTGCACACGTGCGTATAACGCGCCTATTGGTTCAAACGCATCAACTTAATACATATTTTGTGTTAAAAAAATTAAGTCTATTCTTCTGAAAGAGTCATTTTAAAAATTTACGTTTAAAAAACACGTATGTATAACAAATTTATAACAAAAGTATTTGGTGAGTATATTACCTGGAAAATAATAATTTTTAACACTAAGTATAATTAGAATTTTAGTGCTTAATCTAATCCCTGTAATTTAATAGTACACCTATTGGCTCAACGTCTTTATAGACATATTACCACAAAGTGCAGATTTAACAAACATAAATAAATCTAATTTAAAACAAGTATTCTATGAGTACAATAGTCGAAATAAATCATTAATTATTGTGTACTTTATACGCAAACGGACTACAAATTAATAACAAAAATATTTGTTGAGTCAACTAACTGAAAATATATTATTATTTACGGAGCTGATATGTTGATATTTCTTTCCGCTAAATACCTATTTATTAAGTTCCATAATAATTAAAATTATTTGTAATCAGATAGCGCGTGTATTAGGTGAAAAGAAGCAACTTTTTAAAATACCTCAGTGAAGCAAGGTATACCTATGCATAAAAATCTGTTTTGTTATCCATAAACACAGTACGGAATAATCATTTGCACGGTAATAATAACACTAGCAACACTAAATTATCAGCCAAAAGATTACGGTCATTGACCCTATTAGGAAATAAATAATTATTAATTTACACAGATGGTATGTAATTATAATTTCAGGGTAAAGCCAAAGAAGAGTTAATAAATTAACTTGGTTATTTTTTGATAAAATAGATTTTAGGTTTAGGTTTAAAGAACATTTATTCTCAAAAGAACAATTACAGTTCACTTATATGAGAATAACAAAAATTTTGTCGTCTTGTGACAAAGCATGCATAAAATAAATATAAATATAATTAACTAAAATACCACACAAAAACTTAACAATTATTGATTACATTAACTAATTAATTTTGTAGGCAGACCTACAAAACTGGCCAGCCACTCATCATAAGAATACCCACCGCATTAATTAGTTTCCGTATAGCTAGTGTAGTGCTAGTAGATTTTGTTTCATTTATCGCATGTAGTACTAACATAGACAATATTCTATTAGAAAGAATGTGATTTTCTAGTACTTGCTTTAACGAAGAATTGAGACTATTTATCTATCCACTAATGAGCTATGCTCTCAGCTGTAGATCTTCACTACGTTAATGCCGGTATCAAATCTATGTATTACATTTAAAAGTTGTACTCTTGTCAGTGAAACTGCCTACTCTGACATGCAATATGACTTGTTGAGAATCCTTAATGTCGCTTTCTCTTAGCTAGATACAAAACATCCATATTAATTGTGTTGGTGTTTTATTTATTTATTTGGTAAAGCGACAGCAACAGCACTAATAACTAGACTTAAATACTTATATAGAGTACAGAAAAGGCCAATAACAGCTATCGTCAGAAGATAAACAAAGTGGATTCAGCTTAACTTAAAGTAAAAGAGTAAATTATTGAATTGGTAAAGTGCCATTATATAGAAAAGATGAACTGTACTTAAATTAACATACTATACATGTATAATTATGTGATTATACTACACATAAATAAATAAATTATACTAAAATAAATAATATGCAATATTTGATGCCAATATAGTATATTATTGAGCTTATATAATTATTGAGCTTCAAGGAAATAAAGAACCGTACATAGCGATATTACGAGTAGGTATATACTCGTAATATCGCTATGTACGGTTCTTTATTTCCTTGAAGCTCAATAAATAAAAAAAAGGTAAAAATTAGTTGTTTGTCTAAGTATGTAACAAAACGTCCAGTAGTTGTTTTTTAAACATGTTGTTGGACCCGAAAAACATATTTGATTCACCGAACCTCTTATTGTAGGTATCGAGTGAACGTGATAATACACTATTTTTACCATAAAGCTGGGTGAAATGGAGTACTGAAGTTTGGTATTTCTCGTACGTTTTTTAGGAACATTAAATTTGATATTTTCAAGAAGTTTATAATTGTTACGTATTTCTGCAAATTAACGCCTAATTCCATTACTTATAAAATTACATTTTCTATCATACAGTTTGGATTCTTACATACTTATATCATAAATCAGAAAGTTTCTTTGTTTCGTCCCTTACTCATCAGCTACAAGATCGATATCTCTTCACCCACATTTCGGAAAATAAAGAATGAATTGGGATAGATATTGTTTAGTTTTCCCAGTAGGAAATCTTCCTGGAGTAACTCAGCTTACTGCTGCAGATTGGATATTACAATGATACTAAAATATGCTGAATAATGTTGTAGTACAGGCGCCAGCACATCCAGCTACCCTAATCTGTCAAATTTCTTTTATAGATTTTCTACTTATTCACAAAAGCATAAGGTTCACTTTTAATTGTGGAAATTTGACAGATTGGGGTAGCTCGATGTGCTGGCGTCTGTACCTATGTATAACAATGGGCACCACACCTACCTGCAGCCTATTTTATAATCATAAAGGGTATGGTCATGATTATTATTATAATTTAATAATTACAGTCTTGTCTGTGGTTCATCATCATCATTACATATACACATACATGTGCACATAGAGTTAGAATTTATTTCTATATATATGTGATCCATGAATTTTATTATCTTTTTTAGGAAAATTATAATATTTAATAAATTAATCTAAATATCAATAAGTTTATCACCAGTTATTGGCGAAAAGTAGTTTAAAAATCGTTTACAGTCTCCCACAGAACTCCGTTTCGCTTTCCGTCCAATTAATTCAATATTTAAAGAGTCAAATACAAACAATTAATCTGTCAAACCTTCCTTATTATTCGCAAATGTCAACCCATTACAATAAAAAGCTATAAAACAAAAGATCCCTAACCAAAATAGATTTATTTAAATACGCGCACATTAAATTTAAAACATGGAATTATGAATTCCGGACGTACGTACGCACTTTCGCACCCCACCGTTCCGCGGCGTGCGTTGGAATCGAACCCGAGACTAGGGTGAGCAATCACGGTTCCCACGGACAAGCATTGTTTCCTCTCACGGTTTGCGACATGTCATTTCGATGATTGTTAGGTCACTAGCCTACTGCTTTCTAATCATACGTTCGTTTTCTTGGATCATAGAACTGTACTTGGTATTCGTATGTATAGGTGAGGTTCCTTCGAGTGGAAATATGTACAAAAATAAAAAATGATTGGACCTTCATTGTTTTAGGAAGGTCCGGTCTACAACATAAGAAACTGCGCAGGTTCCATCTTGCTTATTATTATATCACTGCATCAGCGAGACGTGTAAGAACTACTGCTAAATGGAGGCTGAAACCTACAGCATAATAATTGTCTGTAAGATCATAAGATGTCCCCCTACAAGATAGACCAATGATCTTGTGCGGGTAACTGGAAACTGCTGGATGCAAATAGCGCAAGATCGGCAATTGTGGAGATCTTTGAGGGAGGCCTTTGTCCAGCAGTGGACGTCTTTCGGCTGATATGAAGATCATAATTAAAAGTAGGCGTTAATATTTTAGTCCTCGTGTCATTTTTCCTATACTATACACTAAACTTCCTTGACTTTTGACATATCTAAGCCTACTGTTTTATATCCGTACACAAGGGTTGTCTACAGTACTCTATTAGTCTTTAAGCTGGCTGTATCTCATGAACCGTAATACGTAATAACAAAATGAATATTTTATGGCTGCTATGACAAAAAATAAATTGAATGTTAAATTTATGTTATTTTGCTATATTTTTTACCCATTGACTGACATTCTTTTTTATAAAGACTATTATATAGGACTGAACTCGCCCAGTCCAAATCCAACTTGCATTGTCTTATAATATTGTGTAAAAGAATATAAGTCTAGTCTTAAAAGTCGAGGAGGAAAATAATAAATAATTTAGTATGCCAAAGTAGCAGCTAGAAATGACTAAAAGTGGTCCTTATTTTTGTTATGCTCCGAGGAGAAAAATTAGAAATACGTTAGTATGCCAAAATGGCAGCTAGAAATGACTTGGAGTGGTCCTTATTTATTTTTTGCTCCAAGTAGAAAAATTAGAAATACGTTAGTATGCCAAAATGGCAGCTAGAAATGACTAGGAGTGAGTCTATTTATTTTTGCTTTTGCCCCACGAAGTACAATGAGAAATACGTTAGTTTACCAAACTAGCTACTAGGAATGATTACAAGTTGTCCATATTTTGCTTTTACGGGCGGCAACGAACGGCAAAATATACCCTATGTGGTATATATTACTAAAACTGTCGTAACGAACGTAAGGGTTATTTGTTAATATTGCATAATTCAATTCTACATTCTCTATTATGTATTCCATTTAGTCCAATAAAACTTTTAAAACCATTCCAATCAAAGTTCTTTATGCATCCTAATTACGCCAGGTACAATTTCAATGAAGAATAAAACAACGGTACAAGCGTTGTAATTTTTTTACATAGTTATCATTTGTGTATAAAGTTAAGGTCCATTATTCAATGATATCATTGAGGTTTTTCGATGACTTTTCTAAATCCTGACATTAGTCAAAACCTAATTGGTCATAAATACGTTTCTAGTGTTACCATACATTATCAATATTATATTATTATATTAAAATGTTTTTTACTAATAGTTTGTTTTTTCTGTATAATTGATAAAATTACAAGTCCATCCTTACGTTGAAAAATGCCTATTTTGTGATTATTGTTTTCGTAGACGTAGACACTATATATGTAGAAGTGCTTTATCAAAACGATTGCAAACGTTTAATACCTCCTTTGACTTGAAATAATGAAATTTATTCAGCACTTGGGTATTATCATGCACTTGTACTGGTCAAACTCACAATACAGTACATAAATATAGTCAAATACAGTAAAAAAGTATTAAAAAAAATTGAAATAGCGGACTATTTAATTTTTTTTGTTACTTTATTATTGCATATGACTATGTTTATGTACTGTATCGTCCTGTCTGTGCTATATTTTTTAAATCCTTAAATAAATAACAAATGACTACTTACTCAGCTTGTTAAGACAGAACACGATAAAAGAATAATAATAATAATGAAGTCCACTACTCTCCCACTGCAGGGCAAGGGCCTTATTATCACAATGAGAAGAGATATGCCATAGACCACCACGCTGGCCCAGTGCAAGTTGGCAGACTTCACATGCCATCGAGAACATTTTAGAAGAACTCTCAGGCATGCAGGTTTTCTCATGATATTTTCCTTCACCGCTTTAAGTACGACATTATTAATTTCCATAATTAATAATGTCGTACTTACAAATTTTAAACTCAGGACCACTGACTTCACAGTCCCATGGTCTAACCATTAGACTATCCCATACTACTGTTACTCTACTTAAATATACTGTTAAGATATACCTAAGCTAAATACAAGTCTAAATGTGATTTTTCTTATAGACTGACAGCTACTGAGAAACACTGCCAGAAAACTCAGTAGGAATCCTTTTTTAAAATAAAATATACTTAAGATTAATTACAATCATGTGTCTCTCAACTCAGAACAACTCAATACCAAGCACTTTTATCACTTAAATAATCAGAAATTTTGTAGGTAATGGAATCAGGCGTTACTTTGCGGAAATCCATAACAATCAAAATACAAAATCAATATTTAGTGTTAATTCCGCTAATTGTCAGTTTAATCATGCTGGGATGCAATTTGCACCGCCCTCCCGCCCGCAAAAACGTGCACATGCAAGAAGGACAATATAAAAAGCAAATTACATGCGCCAGTACGATACCCAACACGTGTTTCGGTCCTCCACGGACCATTCTCAAGGGCTGCTAACTCGTCGAGTGCTCGAAGGAGACTAAAAGTCAACGAGGCGAGCGCTCTTTTATATACTACCAACCGCATGGACAATTATTTCTAACTACCCCCAAATATTCGTAGTAAAGGAGATGAAACTAAATTTGTTTGGTCATTCAACAATGCAAAACTATTACGGCTATGTTTTAATATTTCTAATTGTTCCAACACACATAACCGGAAACTTTTATCACAACTATATAAAATATTATACGTATTATTGTCGCCCAAGGAATGGCCAGTTTCAATTAAATGTTTGGCGTAATGAGATTTATCAGGATGGCCATTCCTATAAGCGGCTACATGCTCTTTATACCGTATTTCAAAATTTCGGCCTGTCTGACCTATATATACCGCGTCACAATCATCGCAGACCAACCTATACACGCCGGACTTCTTGCAATTTTCCAAATTATCTTTTCCATTACAAAGACGTTGTATAGTTTGGTCCGTCCGAAATGCAACGTGAATATTATTTTTACGGAGTAAATTGGCAATTCTATCTGAAATTGGGCCCATATAGGTCAGACTACCAACATATTTGTTAATACGGTCAGGGGGGCATGCATACAGTAAAGAGCGAACCCTACATCTCTGATTATTTTTAATCAAATTATCAATAATAGATTTTGGATAACCGTTTGATAACGCGATTTCATAAAGAATATTAAGTTCTTTTATGTAATTCTCATTAGACAAGGGGACCGACATTAACCTATGAACATAGCTGCGGAAGGCAGCTAGTTTATGTTGATTTGGGTGACAGGATGAAGCTGGAATAGCCATATCGGTATGTGTTGGTTTCCGATATATTTGAAATTCTAATTTATTATGGACATTAGTGATGGTGAGGTCAAGAAAATTAAGGGAATTTTGTGATTCTAATTCCAATTTAAATTTTATTTTAGGGTGGAGATTATTTAATTTAGTAACAAATGAATCAATTTGACGTTTGGTACCAGACCAACAGATTATTATGTCATCAACGTATCTATAATAAAATAAAATGTTGGGTTCGCTCACTATATATCTACGTTCAAAATTATCCATAAACATCTCTGCCATTAGTGGACTTAACGGTGAACCCATGGCCAACCCTTCCTTTTGGCGGTAATATTGATTGTTAAAACGAAAATAATTTTGTTGCATGCATATTTTTGTGAGTTTAAGTAGATCATACATCTCTCCAGGATGTAACCGTTGTCTCTCAAAGTGTTCACCCAGAATATGTAAACATTCCTCATGAGGGATATTGGTAAATAGACTATCAACATCTAGGGACATTAACTTAGCGGAAGATGGAATTTGAGTATCTTTAATTTTTGAAATTAAGTCTAAACTATTTTTTAAACTGAATTGAGGTTGAAAGGATGCTTTTTTACTTAAAAGGACGTTAAGATGTTTGGCAAAATTATACGAGGGGGCACCAATATGAGAGACAACAGGGCGAATAGGAACGTTTTCTTTATGAGTTTTTGGCAACCCATACAAAACAGGTGATCGTGGGTTCATGGGGATAATATTTTTTAATTGATCTGGAGAGATGTAAGACGTACCCTTAATGGCATCTTTTAACTCAATCGTAAACTTTTTGGTGGGATCAGAATCAAGGCATTCAAAATCGTCACCCTGGATGACATCATTAACCTTCAGATTATAATCAATTCTATCCAGAATAACGACTGAGTTACCCTTATCAGCTTTTGAAATTACTAGGTAACTCAGTCGTAATTCTGGATAGAATTGATTATAATCTGAAGGTTAATGATGTCATCCAGGGTGACGATTTTGAATGCCTTGATTCTGATCCCACCAAAAAGTTTACGATTGAGTTAAAAGATGCCATTAAGGGTACGTCTTACATCTCTACAGATCAATTAAAAAATATTATCCCCATGAACCCACGATCACCTGTTTTGTATGGGTTGCCAAAAACTCATAAAGAAAACGTTCCTATTCGCCCTGTTGTCTCTCATATTGGTGCCCCCTCGTATAATTTTGCCAAACATCTTAACGTCCTTTTAAGTAAAAAAGCATCCTTTCAACCTCAATTCAGTTTAAAAAATAGTTTAGACTTAATTTCAAAAATTAAAGATACTCAAATTCCATCTTCCGCTAAGTTAATGTCCCTAGATGTTGATAGTCTATTTACCAATATCCCTCATGAGGAATGTTTACATATTCTGGGTGAACACTTTGAGAGACAACGGTTACATCCTGGAGAGATGTATGATCTACTTAAACTCACAAAAATATGCATGCAACAAAATTATTTTCGTTTTAACAATCAATATTACCGCCAAAAGGAAGGGTTGGCCATGGGTTCACCGTTAAGTCCACTAATGGCAGAGATGTTTATGGATAATTTTGAACGTAGATATATAGTGAGCGAACCCAACATTTTATTTTATTATAGATACGTTGATGACATAATAATCTGTTGGTCTGGTACCAAACGTCAAATTGATTCATTTGTTACTAAATTAAATAATCTCCACCCTAAAATAAAATTTAAATTGGAATTAGAATCACAAAATTCCCTTAATTTTCTTGACCTCACCATCACTAATGTCCATAATAAATTAGAATTTCAAATATATCGGAAACCAACACATACCGATATGGCTATTCCAGCTTCATCCTGTCACCCAAATCAACATAAACTAGCTGCCTTCCGCAGCTATGTTCATAGGTTAATGTCGGTCCCCTTGTCTAATGAGAATTACATAAAAGAACTTAATATTCTTTATGAAATCGCGTTATCAAACGGTTATCCAAAATCTATTATTGATAATTTGATTAAAAATAATCAGAGATGTAGGGTTCGCTCTTTACTGTATGCATGCCCCCCTGACCGTATTAACAAATATGTTGGTAGTCTGACCTATATGGGCCCAATTTCAGATAGAATTGCCAATTTACTCCGTAAAAATAATATTCACGTTGCATTTCGGACGGACCAAACTATACAACGTCTTTGTAATGGAAAAGATAATTTGGAAAATTGCAAGAAGTCCGGCGTGTATAGGTTGGTCTGCGATGATTGTGACGCGGTATATATAGGTCAGACAGGCCGAAATTTTGAAATACGGTATAAAGAGCATGTAGCCGCTTATAGGAATGGCCATCCTGATAAATCTCATTACGCCAAACATTTAATTGAAACTGGCCATTCCTTGGGCGACAATAATACGTATAATATTTTATATAGTTGTGATAAAAGTTTCCGGTTATGTGTGTTGGAACAATTAGAAATATTAAAACATAGCCGTAATAGTTTTGCATTGTTGAATGACCAAACAAATTTAGTTTCATCTCCTTTACTACGAATATTTGGGGGTAGTTAGAAATAATTGTCCATGCGGTTGGTAGTATATAAAAGAGCGCTCGCCTCGTTGACTTTTAGTCTCCTTCGAGCACTCGACGAGTTAGCAGCCCTTGAGAATGGTCCGTGGAGGACCGAAACACGTGTTGGGTATCGTACTGGCGCATGTAATTTGCTTTTTATATTGTCCTTCTTGCATGTGCACGTTTTTGCGGGCGGGAGGGCGGTGCAAATTGCATCCCAGCATGATTAAACTGACAATTAGCGGAATTAACACTAAATATTGATTTTGTATTTTGATTAGAAATTTTGTAATACCCTGCTACACAATTTGGCTTTAATAATTCTTTTAAACTTATTCGTAGACAATTCTCTAATATCATTGGAAGTTTGTTATAGAATCTTATACATTGCCCCATAAAAGAGTTACTTATTTTGTGGAGACGGGTAGTATGCAATATGAGATTATTCTTATATCTAGTATTTACATTATCGTCGGTCGTGCTTAAATGCTAAAATCAGATCCTATGCGCCCCAACTGAGAAGACCCAGCGGAACCAACTCAGTGGGTTCATCTATTACCGGTTTCAATATGGCCCAGTTAAGATGGTCCGGCAAATCATGATATTGAGGTTTCTAAAATCTTTTTTTTTCTAAACTGAATAGTTTGCGCGAGAGACACTTCCAAAGTGGAAAAATAAGTGTCCCCCCCTTTAACTTCTAAAATAAGAGAATGATAACACTAAAAAAAATATATGATGTACATTACCATGTAAACTAACAACGAAAATTGGTTTGAACCAAATCTAGTCAGTAGTTTTTTTTTGATGCGTCTTAAATCGTAAACCGCAATTTACCTTTAATTTAATCAACTAAAATACTTGCTGCTGCGGAACCCTTCATGGGCGAGTCCGACTCGCACTTGGCCGGTATTTTTATTTTTTTGATTATCTACAAGCAGCCCCATGGCATTTATCAGATTTGTTGTCGACATAACTTGTGAGTGGACATCCTATGAAGTGTCGTCTCGTCTCTTATTTTCTTCACTACTAAGAGTTTTCAAATAGAAGCTAGTCGCATCCTTTTCAGCCGAGATTTATGTATATTCATTTGTATTCATAAGTTTTGTAGCCAGATGATTTGTATGTCATTCAAGTCGTTGTTTACAGGCTGTAGAAAACCTATCTATTTTTTCCTATAATGCTAGAATTTCCCGATCATCATGCATGCACCTCTGTGTTCCATGTGAACTATGATTAATACCTTATTACATTGGTTAATATCTGCAGTACTTTATTCTGGTAGCACTGAAGGATTTCCACATTTCAATGACTCGTAGGCTCCCAGATTTATATGCTACATGATCAGATCGGTTTAATGATACATTTTACACAAGCAGTTTAATTTCCAGACTTAATGTTGATTGTTTGCTTAATAACTAGTACATATCTCTGAGCTTCTTTATCTTTGACATTGACACATAAATAATGAATTACTAAAGAAACTTTCCTAAACAGGCTACTAATAGCCAAATTGAACCACCTAACTATAAATTGTACGCTCCGAGTACAACGTGAAATGTTATAAATATTTTTTCAAATTAATTATATAATTTTTTTTAATGTTTATTCACGTAGACTTTATACAAGCGCTTGTAAATAGTAAGAACATGTTTGTAGTCATATAAAATCAAATTCAAAAATATTTTATTTCATAGATACAACCTCATTTCTCAGCCCGAAGTCTGGGAGTTGGCGGTATTATACCCCCGTGCCTCGGAGATCACGTAAGTATAAAGGGAATAAAACATTTCTACAACACAAAAATATCAACTTCAAAGAAATGCCATACTTATTAGTAGTTATACTATTTTAGGAAATATAAATACTATAATAATAATAATAACATTATTCACACACAGTACAAGCTGTGCTTATTTTTATATACTGTGGACACGGGTCTCAATCGCGATAAAGATATAGGCAAATCATTACCTTGGTTACCCGACGTTTCGGCATGGATTGCACCAGCCGTGGTCCGTGGTCTTTATTGCGATTGAGACCCGTGTCCACAGTATATAAAAATGTGTACAAATCGCGAAAGTTTAAAAACATTAAAAGCTGTTCTTAGTTTTGGCCATCTGTTCCAAAACTGAGCACTGCTTGTACTATGGAAACCAAATAACTGATATACCTACTACTTTTCTTTTGTAAATACATACTTATATATATACAATACCCATACGACCTTATACACGGTACTCGAAAATTGATACAATATATAAAAAAGTAAGCCTATAAGTACTAATTTGCATAAGTTATGAAGGTTAACATTATTAAAAAAATATATAAGATTTCTCTCTTCGACCCTTTATATGTATGTAAATGTATATATCTTTGAAAACTAAAAATGTATATATTTATAAATATACCACACATATGGAATTACTAGGTATCGTTTACAGGAAACACGGTCATTAAACTCAAACATCCGCCTACCTACTGTCTTTAGAATTCAATTATAAATCCGCAAATTACACGGTATCACATTATTTAGAAGTACAAACCATATCATATAACCCTGCACCACATCTGCTGCCTACTAGCCCTTAGTTCCACCGACGCAGCCCCATTTTTTGGGTGCAATTTAATTTCCGAAACTCTGTTGGTGGTATGTAAACATCGGTACAAACCGATGCGAACTGGAGTTAACTCAACTAAAGTTGTCACGTAATGCGTTCGTCAAACATTTGTCTATTTGTTCTTGAGATTGACACCAGCCCGCCCCCGTCGGTGTGTCTTTGTTTTTATGTTGCATGTCAATATTTGGTCCCATTTGTCATTAAGTGGTTTAAAATGCTGATTCGTTGGAGATACGCCGAGATATGAGTAGAACTGGGTGGCGCTCAGTTTTTTTTATTATAATACGACGTGTACAGTTAGTTTTAAAGGTTTTAGCAGCTTCCCCAGACACGATCAGGTGCATATGATGTCTAGCAAATAATACTAATTTTTTTTTCAAGTCGTACGGTAGAAAAACATTTACATATCGTCTTGTTATTTTAATATTTTCATTATAGATGCCTAAGATTAATGTGAAGTTTCACTCACAAATTTAATTGAGCAGATCTTTAGACAACTTTTAAGATAAATACTGAGTCCAGTCTACCCTACAATAACGAGAAAAAAATATGTATGTAGCCTTGGTCAGAAGTAGGAGGCATTGCAGCACCGACGAGTCGGACGAGGCAAAAAAAATTAAGTGGAATTTTAGCCTTAGTTTAGTGCGCATGACCTTCTTGGAATCGTTAGTTGCCGTAACGGTACCTCTCCCCTCAGGTAAACTTGCACTTACTCGTACTAGTTGCTCGAGATCTTAGTGCAGTCGCTTTTTATTAATCGCTTCTTTTTTCAGTTAATATCGTAAGTTGGCTCCCGATGACGACCACGACTGCACTTTTTGCCGTCTGGTATTCGGCTTTTTAGTTAATCTTCTTTTCCTTAAACGAACTTTCATCTGTTTTTATCAAAAAGTAAATTACGTTCTGGAGTAATATGGTCGTGCTTACTTTTGTTGAGAGTAAAAATAAAAGGATTAATCAGCTGCTGTGATTTAACAATAATATTTTGGTTGAAGCTTTGTGTTATGTTTAGTTTATAGTAATCTGTACACATTGCAGGAACAACAATGTCTGCGTTATGTAAATTGGTACTAATTGACTAAGTTATTTTTATACATTTGATCATATTATTACAAAACTATGTAGGGTTTGTTTAGATTTCCTGACAATAGTACGATATACTAGGTATATTTCGTTGATTATTATTTAGTGTATTTGAAGTTAATATTTTTTTGTAATATATTTACAAAAAAAAAGATTGTTACTGTTTTTTTTTTATATACTATCTCCTTGATTATTTTGACATAATATTGACTTAATATTTTGACATTATGTGAGAAAAAGAATTAAACTGAACGTTCATTATAACATACAGTATACACTACATTACATATTCAAATTGTAAGTTCCGATTAAAACGTGAAATCACAAAAAACTTATGTAGACGGTAATTTCGACACAGAGCATTTGGAGAAAAGTGCTTTTTCAGAAAAGGAAATTATACGCTTAGACCATAACGTGCATAAAAATCCCGATTAGAAAGTTAACTTCATGAACAGACATGTATTTAAAGGGAGAATGTAGATTCCACGTTAAACTATGCGCACTTACAAACAACCGTCAACTCTAAAGATAAATCAAACATACTGCAGAAACAACAAACTAAATTGGTTACTACTTAAACTGTTGTTTTGAAAACACGCTTCATTTATGTGGTCTTTTAAAATTATACAAAATAGATGCTGGCTCGTTGATATACTTACAAAGTAACTGGAGTATACGATTGGTAATTACTCCATGTTCCATTGGTGGGTATTTTTTATTCCACTTCACAATTAGCATACATACATAGACTCACACCTGTTTCCCAGAGGGGTAGGCAGAGACAACGGATTTCCATTTGTCACGATCTTTGCACACGTCCTTTGCCACGATTACTGTCATTATATTCTTCATACATGCTCGCCGGTTTAGGGTACTTCTGACCTGCCCTTTCTTGAGAACGTCTCAGATTTGGTCAGAGAATGTTCGACGAGGTCTTCCCCTTCCAGTTGTTCCGTTCACACAGGCCAGGTATATTTCTTTGGTCAATCTTCTTTCATTCATCCTCTCTAAATGGCCAAACCATCCCATACCATAACATCCCATGCAATTAGTCGAATTAAATTCATCATTTCATGTTCGTTACCTACAGGTTTTGGAGGCGGAGGTAGGTTGGAAAACTACGTGCATACTGTATTCATAGAAAATACCTACAGAGTATAAAGCATAACATTAATTGGTGCCAGGTTGATAAAAGAAGTGTCCTCTACTACGACCACGTGCAAGCAGCTCCGGGAAGACAGCAATCTGTTTGTGGCCTAGTCACTGTGCCGATTGGACCCGGTACACCGGGATAGCACGAAAATGTCTTCTCACGCCACGTTTCCCACACTAAGTGGGTCATAGGACATGGTGAAAGGGAGCACCGGAATAACATTTCCGCTTTCCCGGGTCTCACCCCACAGGCGTCTAGCAAAGTCCACGGCAGGTAAGGTTTAGTTGGTGCGAGGTGACATACCCACCCGCAAGCACCTTTTGCGGGTAGGTACATGCGTTAGGCTGCGTTTCCACTGAGGCGGAGCGGAGACGAGCTGTGCCGCGTTCACCAATCACATGGCTTCAAATCCACATCTCTTCTCCACTGATTCCGATTCCAAGCCACGTGATTGGTGAACGCGGCACAGCTCGTCTCCGCTCCGCATCAGTGGAAACGCAGCCTAAGCATTCTCTCACCCAGCTTTAACATGAAAAGGAATCTATCTCTATTTATTTTATGTTTATGAATCAACGTTGAAACTGCTTAAGTCCATAAATAAAGTTGTTCAACTGCTACCTAAGCTTTGGGATATTATTCACACACGGCCATCTGATCCCAAACTGAGCAGAGCTTGTATTATGGAAACCAGTTAAATTATATACTACTTTTCTTTTGTAAATACATTCTTACATAGATTATTACACCCAGACTCAGTGGGTCCTAGGTGGGAATCGAACCTACAACATGCGGCGTGAAAGGCAAGCAATTTACCAACCACGCCAACAGGCTCATCAATTTACTGAATCTTTAATATGAGTTATGTTGCGCTCTCCCTTCTTACTCTGTATATTATTAGAAACACACTTTTTATTAAGTTAAAGGCATCGGATAGGCTGAAAGTTTGCAAAACACAAATTTTCTTTTTCTACCAAATTCGGCAACATTTATTAAAAATGTAAACAACAGAAAAGTTGTACAATAGGTTTGCACAACTTTTGATAAGATATTCTTGGGTTGGGTTATAATTTGCTGTAAAACCATGTACTTGTTAGATGTTGCCTAAATTAGATTTAAAAACATCTGAAATCTTCAAATTTGACTGCACGTGTGGCACAACGGTCAGCTACAGCTATTTCTGTAACCCATAAATAGTTATTCTGAATCTATATGATATTTCATTCTGTACGTTTTGAACATGTCTGTTTGTCCTAAGTCTGGATGTAATTTATTTATATAAATTATATACAACATGTAACTTAATTAACAGACATCCTGAAAATAGTTTGTTCAGAATCGTTTACTGAATCGATTTATATCATTTTTAACATAGGTAATTTTTTATTCTAAAATAATTAAAGTTACGGAAATTATCGTTATTTTAACCCTGTACAGTCAAAATAAATTGAAATTGACCGTAAGTCAAATTAATAAGACTTTCAAATCACAGTTTTATTGTATTCATAAAAATTTCATCATTCAACACAAAATAAAGAAAAATAAACTTTATTCCAAGAAACTAATTTAGTAAATAACAATGCATATACATGTTAACTAAAAAATTTTGTGTATGTATTATGATTACAACATAATATTCTAATTGGGGTGTTTGAGGGTGTGCGTTAATTACGTTACATGTTGTATACTCTTGTCGTGGTAGGGTGTACTTGCGTACAGCACTTCGGTCCTTCACGGTTATTTGCCCTAACCCCCATTATTTTTAATCTATTCCTAGAGCACTGAATGCAGTCTGCAATAGCCATTAGTAAATCAATCGGATTTATAAGATTATTTTATTGTATTATATTCGATTGATTAAATAAAAACGTGTTTTTGTCACACTTAGTAATGATTAAAACTTAAGAATAACTTCTCATATTAGATAAACAGGTAACAATGAGGCTGATTAGCTTTGCTAAGTTATTCGAAGGCTAATACTGTTTTCATATTTTGTAGTTAAGAAATATTTATACGGCCATACTTAACGAGGTTCTTTCGATAAAAAGAGTAACTTATAGTTAAAAATAACAGATGAAATTAGAAATATCAAGTAATATATTTCTAATTTCATTTATTTATGATTTCAGTAAATGTATTAGTATGTATAGTAATGCCTAATAGTAGCGGTTGCATTGATAAATAAATATCCTGGCACATTATTCGCTCACGGCCATCTGATCCCAAACTAAGCAGAGCTGGTCTTATGGAAACCAGATAACTGCTATATTACATATACCTACTATATTATTTTTTTATAAAAATATACTTATATAGACAATTACACCCAAACTCAGGACGAAAATTGACACAAATATTTGTCCTGGACCTGAATCGAACCCACGACCAGACGGCGTGAAAGGCAAGCATTAACCAACCACGTCAACCGGCCCGATACCAGGTGATACAGTCCAAATGCTCCCAAGCATTATAATGAGACACCTTATTGTTATATCTACTTTTCCATATATTTCAATTTTTTTCCCAGTAACTGCGTGGGTCTAGTTAAAATTAACTTTCAGTATCAAAAATAGGAATTACTTCTTATTATAAAATTGTTATATAAGATGTACAAATTTCACGTTTCGACAACAACAACGCAAATACTTTCTTTTCAAAGTATGTCTAATATTGTAAGGAAACAGTCCGCATAATTTCGACATCCATACCGAAAATAAACAAACAATATGACGTAACAATTAAATCTAAATGAATAATCCTTACGGAATTTTCTTTAACTGCCGTAACATTGCTCGCACATTGCTCATAACTGCTTTATTTTCGTGTTGATAAAATGGAACTTGGTGAAAAGAAACCATAAAAATGTTTGAAAGTTTTATTGCCCTAAAGGGTTTAGGAAATAACCGAAATAGGGTTGTGTTGTAAAGTAATTCGGGACGTACTTTGTCATACCGCCATGTAACAGTAAATTTTGAAGGTAATTAGCAAGTTTGTATTGTTTTCCTATGCTGTAGGTATGGTATAGTTTGCTCAAGGCGATTTGCACACTGCCCCGCATGATGCAGCGTAATGCGTGAGTGCGTGTTCCAACGTTGCTTGTAAGTATGTCCGTTTGTATAGAAAACACGCACAGTCCAACACACAGAATATGCATCCACGCGCGTTCATGCAGCTGCATGTTCTGTGTGTTGAACTGTGCGTGTTTTCTATACCCGTTTCTATAGTATACTTACAAGCAACGTCAGAACACTCACTCACGCACTACGCTGCATCATGCGGGGCAGTGTGCCAATCACTTAAGGTAAACCTTTAGGTATTTATAATAATAATATAATAATGTCCTCCATGCCTAATTCTACTACACTTTCTATTCCATTAATCTCATGATATGATGGGACGAGTAGTAACACGACCAGAAAGAAACAAACTCCTAACATTCCACCATAATTAATTTCAACAAAACCTATGAAAATAGTTGCATGTTAAGGTAGATTAGTTTCAACTGTGCTGTGTTTTTATATTTTTAACTTAGCAATAAGGTAATTAACTAAACCATTAATATCCTAAATTAAATTATATATATATGACGGGTTGTTGGCGTGGTTGGCAAATGCTTGCTATTCACGCCGGAGGTCGTGGGTTAGATTCTCACCCAGGACAGATATTTGTGTGCATGAACTTGTCTATTTGTCCCGAGTCAGGGTATATATATATATATATATATATATAAGTATGTATTTACAAAATAAAAGTGCATATATATGTAGTATATCAATTATCTGGTTTCCATAGTACAAGCTCTGCTTAGTTTGGGATCAGATGGCCGTGTGTAAATAGTGTCCCAGAATATTATTATTATTAATATATGATCAAATATGTATGAGCCACGATCTAAGTATCAACTAGGCTCGTGGTTAGTCCATAGATGGGTGACCGCTAAAGTAATTTCTGAGCGTCTCCGTGCTTCGGAGGGCACGTTAAGCTGTCAGTGCCAATTGTAGCCATTAGGGAATACTCGTTAAGCGATGTCAGAGGCGTAATTGTAACCACTGCCCATAAGATATGTAAGTAAAATATATATTATATATACTTAATTCGTATTGCTATAATTAATGTTCTCGCTGTTGGAAACGCTTGTTTAAGTCTATGTGAATTATGTATGTATAACTTTAAAAAAAAGAAGTTTGTCAATTCGATGTATGTTTTCGTTGTATGTAGGTATGTATGTTATGCCAAATTTCAGTGGCTTGTGAGTTCATTTTAATTAGATAGGGATTTTTTTAAGGGTAACGCAAGACCGGCATTTGTAGAGATCTTTGCGCAGGCTTTTGTAAAGCAGTGGGCGTCTTTCGGCTGATATGATGATGAGGGAATGTTTTCAAGATGGTCCCATATAGATTTTATTTGGTTTTATTCGTTTGTTTTAAAAATATCAAGGTCCTTTGTATGTTTTTATTAAAAAGTAATTACACACTAAATTGTCAACAATATATCAATATTTAAGTAGATATATAATTATTTGCATGACCAACGTAACAAGGTTGTGTCCAATCTAATAATGCGATTCGTTTTTTCGTCCATTCATAGATTATTTTTATTTTCGTTTGATTTATTTATAAGATTACCGCTGAAATACATACCTACACAACATTAATAACGTCCTCCTAGCCAAATGTCGGCTACGGCGACCAGTCTCAATTGAGATTAGCCATCTGCGAGGGATATATTATAGTGTACACGTATCTGCACAAAGACAGGAGCATTTTCTATTACATCACTATCTTGATCAGATGGGACGCCTAGCGACACGACCGGAAAGAGGTCAGGTACAGCGCCGACGGCTTTACGAGCTCTCCGAGGCACGGGGTTATAATACCGCCAGCTCCCAGACTTCAGGCTGATGCTGAGAATTTATTTTTTTACAGTAGTCTCAAAATCACATTTGCCCCGACCAGAGATTTGAACCCAGGACCTAGTTCTCCGCAGGTGAACACGCTACCGCTAGACCAACGGCATTAAACAACATTTTATTAAAACAATCTGTCATATCATTTTTAAATCTCGTATGATGCATCTTCATTACAAGAAGGCATAACAGTATTAATTAAGGGTTTGTACAGACGCCAGCCCATCAAGCTACCCCAATCTGTCAAATTTCCCCAATTGAAAGCGAACCTTATGCATATGTGATAAAGTTGAAAATCCATAAAATAAATTTGACAGATTGGGGTAGCTGGATGTGCTGGCATCTGTAAATATATGATCTTTTAAAAATATTTATTGGTTGAAATATTGGGTCCGTGGCTTAGGCCCCCAGTGGTCGAGGCACCTGTGGCCGACGCCCCCGGTTCGATTATTTTAATTCAAAGCAATTTTTGATCAAATGTACTATCAGGCACAAAAATCTTTAACAAAAATAATAAATGTCTAATGGTGGTATATGTATAATACATTAAATCATAATTATATTTATGTCATAGCAATGCTTTTATATTGGATGTATGTTTTGAAAAATGAAAGTCTTAGTTATTTTTCATTATTATTTATATATTGTTGTAGATTGGAATTTCGTTACTGTACTTTTCACTCGTAATTTTCCAATTTTCGTTACATACAATTTTTAATAAATAATGGACTTATATCCTTATTTCTAGAACGCAACGCAAATCCAGCGTGCTACAATGTTTTTCCAACAAGTCTATATTTAACTATATTGTAAATATTTCGCACAAGCCCTTGTGAAGGATCTTCGCTCGCATTATGAGATGACTTTCGTATCGGTTACATATTGCAATATTCAATAACTTGACTCAGGTGTGAAAGAGATATACTTAATATCTATTCATACCTCCTTATTATTTTAAATGTTGTAGACAAAAAGATGGACTTTTTATTGTTGCCAATAACTGGTTTGGCTCAGTTAGCTAACGATTTGGTTCAAGTTGAAAGATAATATTTCTACATGGTAATTTATTATAAATGTATATTAATATATTTTATATTAATAACATTCACTAACATTTTATATGAGGTCTTTTTAATTTCTGGATGATTGTACATAATAAATATGTTTTTAATGTAGAAAAAGGTGTGTAAGGATAATGTTAAGTGGCGATCTATTTTCTGTGCAATTTAATAGATAACTTTTGTTTGGCAAGGAATAATATTATTATAGTGAAACACTTTTCTCATTTACTGTACTAAGTGAAAAATCACAAAAATAAAATGATAAAAAATAAATCCGATCGGGGGCGTAGGCCACAGGTGCCTCGACCACTGGGGGCCTAAGCCACGGACCCGAAATATTTTGCTTCTAGTTGATAAGCGATAAGTTATCATTGTATTGATAAATGACGAACACTTTTCAAGGAATTGTGTGAATATTCCCCATTGTTCAGGAGAAAGACGAGACGGAGGTTTGACATACCTAGCAAGCTTAATAGTGGTAGATAAACCTGATTTTTTACTAGAATACTGTGAGTCAGGAGACCAGCTAAAGCAGAGTTCATGGTGTCTGTAGTATCAGGGATTTATAACGTGGTCTGAGCATTATATGTATGAGGAGCGGTGGTCGCTCTTTATAGACACTTAATCTGCTTCTTACTAAAGTATTGTTTACGTTTTAGCAGACTAGCTAAAGGAGAACTCAAGCTGACATCATACACAGAACTAAAAAGTCTACACAGAACTAAAGAGGCTTAATTTCATACCTCAAGGAATGAGCTTGGATCATTTTGCTCATACCTGGCGATTACAAGATTTCCCAAACATGAGACTTAGTCTTAGAAGTCGATTTTATCTAATCGACTTCTACAACGACTAATACAGTACAATATAGTAATAAACAAGTACTTACTGACTGTATGTGTGGCGCAGCGGTTAAGACAGCCGACTCGCCACTTCATGCCTTGGGTTCGATTTTCGCGCAGGACAACTATTTGTGGGACCCGTAAATAGTTGTTGTGCGTCTGGATTTACTTTGGGCCCGCCAATTGTAGGTTTGTAAATTACCCAGCGACACGGACATATAACGTTAGTAGAATAGTTGTCATAAAAAAATAAGAAAAATAATCCGAATTAGTCTGGCATAGTTGTCGGGGATTTCATAGGTTCCAAACCAGTTTCTTATCAAACCAACTTTAAGGTAGTGCACAGATAATATGCTAATATGCACGCACATTTTTTTTTTATATTATGTCAGCAGATTAGCTAACGTACTACGAAGAAAGGACCAACATAATATATTTTCTTTATTTGTCAAACTAAAGTTTGTCAACTGTGGACTTGATATGATCTCAGTAAGTAACTAATACTATTTACGTTACATGTTATGTACAAAACTTAATCATCAAAAGAATATATCCTGTTGTAAAAAATTGTATACGATTATTAAGAATAAGCCCGAAGAATTGTAAAACTGAAGTAGCAGTGGTCGGGGCACATAGCTCGTAGAACCGATGGTCGTTGGGGCAGAAAGGTTCTTGAGTGGCGACCACGAACTGGAAGACGCAGCGTGGGCAGGCCCCCTACAAGATGGACCGATGATCTTGTGCGGGTCGCTGGAAACAGCTGGATGCGAATAGCGCAAGACCGGCAATTGTGGAGATCTTTGGGGGAGGCCTTTGTCCAGCAGTGAACGTCGTTCGGCTGATATGATGATGATGATGATTTAAAATAATAATAAAAATATTGGGACGACTAATCAACACTACCATCTGATCCTAAACTAGGCAGTGCATGTACTATGGCAAGCAAACAAGTTATAAACATACTTATATATTTCTAAATACATACATTACATTATCACACCATCAGCCTGATGTCGTCTTCTGCTGGTCAAATACTCCCCCAAAGGTTTCTATAACGTTGCTATTTGAAGGAGTTTGCTGTAGTCACCGCGCTTGCATGCGAGTGCGATGGCGGTCCATGCGCACGCATGGATGCATGGCGACCGCGCAGTTAGGTGGTAGTTAGTACACAGGATGCACAGCCGCCCGACTACCTGATGTATCCCTTAGGCGCCTTTTACAACACCCACAGGATAGTATGGGGTGCCCATGTTATTATTTCCGACCCGGAAACCACACGGCATAATACATACATATTATTGATATATTACACCCAGACACAGGCCTATAATCGTGCTCATCGCACAAAGATTTTTTCTGGGATCAAACCCACGACCTCTGGTTAAGCAGTTGGGGTCACTAACCACATGTACCACAACAGACCAACCAACACATCAATTATATATTCTTTTTTACCTTTGATAATATTTAAATATTTCCGTAAAACATTAAGATATATTATACTTATAAAGAACACTAAGAACTTCTTGACTTAAATAAATATCATAACAGGTCCCAAAAGGTTCTTAAAACACCACCTTCCGTATTCTCAATCAACCAGTAAGTATGTGGGTAGAACAAAAAACAAAGGACCGGGGGCACCTCATAAATCGCCCCAATAGAGTCATTAGCCAGAAACCACTTGAATAATTAAAAACAAATAAACTCGACACGGATTACCTTATCTACACCATCGCATTTATTTTTATTTAATAGTTCTTGGCTTACACGGGTATTAGTGGATTTTAAGATTTTAGATTGCTTGTGTAATTTATAGTGTGTAATGGGAGGCATCATTTGATGCGTGTAGTTTATAGGGAGCTTCCGTTTTTTTTATAATTGGCCGTTGAGTGGTAGTTGTTTTTTAAAATTAATTATTTAGGATGTATGTATATTTTAGAGCTGAGAAACCGTAAAACTATCTAGTGCTGCAATAATTTTTACACCTGTCCTAAGCTTAATGTTTTTTCCGACCCATTGTTTGTTTGCCATCGGATTCTTAATCTGGCAGCTTTAATGGCTAGTTATTATTATTAGACCCCTGGCCAATCACTATCAACGACAGAATTTTGGCAGTTTGGTATTCAAAATAGCTTCTAATTTTATACGATATATATGGATTGTACAGACGCCAGCACATCCAGCTACCCCAATCTGTCAAATTTCTTTTATATATTTTCAACTTTATCACATAAACATAAGGTTCACTTTCAATTGGGGAAATTTGACAGATTGGGGTAGCTTGATGTGCTGGCGTCTGTACTATCTTATACGGCTCCAAAGTATTTGACTACATTCATAATCCTAACAGCTTTTGTTTTTAAATAAAATACAGCATTAGCATTTCTGATACGTGCCTGTTATCAGCAACTGTCGTATGGATATGGATAGTCGCCTCGCCGCTTCGTGTCGCGGGTTCGAGTCCCGCGCCGGACAACTATTTGTGTGACCCATAAATAGTTGTTCTGAGTTTGGATGAAATTTTTGTCCGTCTATTATATGTTTGTAAAGTACCCACAGGGACTAGATTTCCTAGTGCGGGCGGTGTCTTCAAAAATAAAACTTTAACTGTAGTAGGTAGATACATGTCTCCTTTAGTATTTTTTTAATTTCTTTATTTCCTGGTCTAAAACTAGTTCTTATCAAAAACAAATCTTTACCGCAGTCATAGCGTGACGCATGAATTCACTAAGTGTTTGTTCAACTTACGTGTTGAGGGCCCTTCGGTGGCTGAGACGCGCCGGCGCCTCTGACAGTCCAACAGCTGAAGATACAGTCAAACATGTTTGAAGATGAGGAGAGGGAGGGAGCCCGCCTCATATTAGGTATCCGGTCATATAATAATGTATTTACCCACATATTATATGAAATATTGTTTAGATTATAGGATTCAAATTGACTGCACATCCCTCCAAAACTAGTAAATTTTCCGAGTTTATCTACACCTTCCTCCTACCATCTATCAAAAAATAGACTTTTACTTTTGCATAAATATTTAACTAACTACTTTAAATAATTTGTCTAATTCTAATTTATTTCATGGCAATCACTCACTCACTTGACATTAAACAAAATCATACGTGGATAATGTATGATTTTGTTAAATTTTAAGTAAAAATTAATATTCTAAACTATATTTGTCAAGATATTTGGGTTAGGTTAGATTTACGACACAGTTATCCACGGCAGAATAGCTGGCCTGACTAGCCTTTTGGTCTAGTGGTTAATGACCCTGACTGTCAAGCCAGAGGTCGTGGATTCGATGTCCACCCAGCACAAATATTTGTGCGATGAGCACGGTTATTTGTTCTGGGTCTGGGTGATATTTAACTATAATATGTTTGTATTTAGAAATATATAAGTATTATTATCAGTTGTCTAGTTGCCATAGTCAAGGCTCTGTCTAGTTTGGGATCAGATGGCAGTGTTAATTATCCCATGATATTTATTTATTTTTCGTAGCTGAGCGAGTTATTTTGTGTAGACACGATATATGATTTGGCAGTCTCAAATTAAATAATTATTACGAAATGAAGTTGTTTAGATCGATATTTGAGAATATTCAGTAGTCTCAACCTTTTAGTGCATTTTACCCTAAACTTTGTCTGCTCTATTGTGGGTAACAAAACTGTTTAGTGTTCTTGGTAATGTTTCTAATACAAAAATAAACATAAACGAAACAAAATCAGTAACGTTTCTAAAGTGTAGAAATATCCATACTATGTCTACACTTATGAAACATTACTGATAATTATTTTCTTTATACATTCTTAGAGTATAATTCTGTCGAATAACTCATAACAAATATTGTTTAATTAATATCTAGCTTATTACTATAAATTAGTCATTCCATATTTATATATGCGAGTCGTTAAAATATTTTCGTAGCTCATAAAAGGAATAGGAGAATATTTAATTAAGTAAGGTAAGGTAAAAGAGTTGGGAAAGAAAGTAGCCTTCATATTAAAAAAATATCACAATATTTATACATAACAAATTAACGAGCATATTCTCGCTGCTAAAGAAATCGTTTGTATATTTTATTTATATATATATATATATATATTGATATATGTTTAACTGCATTAATAAGTTCGTGTGTTCAAACACCGGGTCGGGATAAAAAGTGTTTATGGAATTATTTCGCCAAAGTCCGTAGTCTGAAAGTCGTATTATACGCCCATACCGCGGAAAAACATAAAGTTATCGGAGCTGTGCCTGATCTCTCCACGTATGTCTGTTAGCTCTTGCGACGGATTTAGAATGCACTATGTTTGCGCACATTCTCTTTGCCTATAGGTAGTGTGTTTTACGTAGTTGGCTAGTTGCTGTTGAGATTGGCCGCCGTTGCCTGAATTCAGCCAATGAGCATTATGATTATTTCCAACCTTTATTGTACTACCTAACACCTACCTGTCTGCCTACTGACATGTTTATTCTAATCTTAAAACAAAAATTCGAATAATGTACGAACTCACAAGTCCCTTGGGTATAATTTAATCATTCAAATCGTATTTTTTTTCACATAGCTCCGCTAAAATCTCGGAAACCTTTCATTAACGCGATGTTAATTTTATATCTACATCGGCATCACTGCATTTTATAGCGTAAACTATTCGTGAGCGTACGTAATCCAAGTTTATCCCTGCCAAGCAATGGCTGTTACCAAATTAATTTATTGAACGGTCCCAGCTAACGGTACCGCTGAAGACTCTTCTACCAGTCACACAATCCACTCACGATCCAGCTTAGAAACGTAACGACCATAAACGATCTATTCGAAAACCAACCACAACACATTGGAAATAAGGTTGATTTTCCCATGCAAATAAACTACACAAGTGACGTACCATCGCAGTAGGACAGGCAGTAAATAAACAGTTGATACTGACTACACATCATTACATCAAAGAGATGAATAGGCATTGTGATAGGACATTGCACTTTAGATAGTAACAAATACGTGTCAGAATCAAACGTAGGGAAGTTGCAGGAGTTTCTTATCGAACAGTGGGTTAGTGGGCGCGAGCGGTGTCGGGTCAAATGCTTAGCAAACAAGTATGGTCGGATTCGTCTCGGCTTATATTTGTTGGCAACACCGTGAAATGGTCACAACTCGCTTCTGCATTGTGGCCGATGCATTTCGTTTCACTGAAAGCTACATCGAAGCCTTGATTGTTTTATGTAACTAACAAGGTAATGGCGTATAAATAGTCACCTATACTTTGAAAATAAAAACTAGCTTTATTGTAATCAAATGAACAGCAGTAGTTAGTACAGACGGCAGCACTTCCAGCAGACCCAATCTGTCAAATTTCCCCAATGAAAAGTGAACCTTATGCTTTTGTGATAAAGTTGAAAATCTATAAAACAAATTTGACACATTGGGGTAGCTGGAGGTGCTGGCGTCTGTACATATTTTTTTGTTACCTATACTAGCATTAGATTTTAAAGCACATTGTTACTAACAAAATATGGACCTTGCCTGAAATAAATGCTTGTTATTATTATAGGACATAGAATTTACAAAAATCGGTTTACAATGATTTCTTCAGTTCATTGATCGAAGGCAGATGACCGACTCGGCTATGTTTAGTCAGTCAGTTTATCTGATTCAAAATAGTTAATTTTTTCATTCAATTCAAAATTCAATTATTCCGTTATAACATGAATCGTCAGTTGTTTAACCCTACCGTGCAGTGCTTGACGTGGCAGCTACTGAGAAACACTGCCAGAAAACACAGTAGGAATCCATTTTCAAATTGAATTTTGCGTTAGAGTTTTTTATACGTATTAGAGTAACTCAAATCCATGCGCTTTTGTTACTTAAATAATCAGAAAATGTTGTAATATATTTCTTTAATTTGGCTCTTATAATTATCTTATATTTATCTATAGACAATTCTCTAATGTCAGAGTGTTGTTTGTTTGCCCCACACCTACTATTATGTTATGGAATATGATTCGAAATTTGAATTCTATACTCGAACTTATGGTACACACGGCTACACATCAAGCTATCGGTACTTTTCCAGTGTTAGCTGATCTCGCGTTGTATAGGATTTACATACAATGAGAGGTCAGCTTATATTGGAAATGTATAGCTTGATATGTAGCCGTGGGTACGTTAAGCATTATTTGAATAACGTAAGCTAAAGAGAGGGTATCAAGTAAAATTAATTTAATCGACAAATTACGAACCTACAAAAGAGTCACGTTATCCACTCACATCAAAAGATATAGAGATCTTTTGTGGTTTGGTGATGGGGAGATCATCAAATCCATCAAAATCACCATATATAGGTAGTTAGTCAAGGAAGTATTTTCTAGTAAAGCAGTGAAAGCTTTACCGGACAACAGAGACAATTGGGGGCACACGCATTGAGCTACATTTTAACTTACTTGTTAGCAAATAATTCTGTCAAACTTATAATAATATTTAAGCATTTTACAATATATCCCTAATAATAGACCTCTCTTCATAAAATCTATAATAAAATGGGCTCGATTTCTTTACAATTGTACGCCAACATTTCCACCATTAAAATCAGACTAGGCAGGTAGATACTCTGGCGGAATTCACTAGAAATACTCAATATTAAGGACCAAATATGGAAGCTTTAAAGAAAAACAACGGTGAAATAACCTTTGCACTGCTCAGTAATAACTTGTTTAAAATCTACACTATTATATTTATTAACTGATAAGTGATAATTCACTAGTTGTTGAAACCAATTACGGTCCAACATCTTACAAGTCATCAAATTAAGCAATAAGTGGTAGGCTTAACACTTTACAAGATTCAATTACAGCGACAAAAAGACCACTAAAGTACAGAACAATACAAAATTATGTGAACAACCGACCGTAAACTAAGATTGTTGCTATCGCTTAACAAAACAACTCGGAAGCATCTTCAGACCAAACCCAAAAATAATCGTCCATCAATCAAACCGTTCGGAACTCAATAAAAACCTCTTTAAAAGTTTGCCGCCTATAATTGGTACGTAAAAAACAAAAGTAGAAATTTATAACGAGTCGAAACTCCCAAATCATTCTGTTTAGTGCAAAATTATAGTGTTTTAAACGAACGTTTAGGTGATTGTAAGTGTGTAATGAACGGATATTACATAAGTCGGACCGCGGACCGAAAGTGCCGCATTCTATTAGCCGAACAAAAAGTAAGCTTAATTTCACACCTGTTAGGCTTTAATTCCATAATGATTTGGAGGCAAATCAACGGGCTTTTTGCAGTCCTATCACTACTTCTTATTTTGCATATGGGGGAACTTAAACTAATTTGGGATGCAAATTTTTCGGCGCCAAATGTCTGTACCACTTTAAAATAGATACGAATTCCTAGACTTCTCGAAGAGGTTCCATTGTCGTGTGATTAGTAATTTATTAGTTACAATTTACCACCACATACTTACGTAATGCTATTTATATTCAATCTTATTTTAACTGAACGTTCCTGTTAATTTGCAAATGTTAAATTAAATGTTTTTTTTTATTATTTTTCTTTATTTATAGGACAACCAGCAATAGCGGAGATAGCTGTTTAATATTGTATGTAATAAAACGTGTGTATTTTATTGTAATATAATTACTATTATTATAATGTAATATAAATTCAAATGTTTTGGTTTATTTTATAGCAAAGTTATAAATCTATTTGTAACGTGTTCAATTTGAAACCACTTTGTTTCCGAATAATACTTATATCGAATTAGTGAGGGGCATTTTAGGATCAGGCATGAAATATATTTGACTAAAATTATTTCTCAACTAAGCGATTTCTCGACGAGTCTGCATAATAAGTAGTGATATATAGTAAAGTATCTTAGAAAACGAACACACTACCCAATGATCCCAAACTAGGCAGAACCTGCACTATGGCAACCAGACAACTGATAAACATACTTATATATCTCTAAATACATACATATTATGGATAAATTACACCCAGACAGACAGAACAAATAATCATGCTCATCACACAAACATTTCATGGAACTCTTGACTATGTTGTTGACATCCCATAATGCCGTACGAAGCGTTTTGCTTCCTCTTTCATCATACGCACGGCTAAGCTGTGGAACAACCTCCCAAACGACGTTTTTCCAGACTCATATAACATGGGTTTATTAAAGGTTAAAGTAAACAAGTATCTTACGACGCGCGGTCCACCTTCCACCACATCCAATCTTACCATCAGGTGAGATCGTGGTTAAGCGGAAACCCATTTTGCATAAAAAATACCTCTGGCTTATCAGTCAAGGTCAACAAGACCATTAGACCAATTGGCCAGTCCAACTAACAACCAGACCAATAATCAGAATCAAATATAACAGCTCACTTAGAACCCTTAAATTGATCCTCGGTGCTTATGCAGCTGGCTTCTCTAGTTGCCACTTTTACATAATTCTGTCTCCCGCTTTACTCTGGAGGGAAGTGGAACTATTCATTTTCTAACTCCTACTTTTATTTCTTTCTGATTAAATTCGTTGCGGGATCCAAGACAGTTAAAGCGATTCCCCGGGACATGTCTGAGCCTCACCGATCAGTGTCATTTCATTGTGTGCCACTGTTGATCCTGGCTTAAAGGAGTTGCGGTGGTGGGTAGGAGGGAGGGACTAGTCCCGTCAAAAAACAAAAAAAAAACCAGACCAATAAATAGTTTAAGTCACAAATAACTAAAATATTGAAGTTCAAAAAGATCACACAGATTTTAAAGTAGCTGTAATTTTGTGGCATTACTTAGTACAAGTTTCATACGTCCTTGACCTTCAGCTAAATAGGTGTCCAGCTTCAGTCAACATTAAGACAAAAAATATTCTTGAATAATCTGTGTAATAGTTATCTAACAGTTTTATGAAACGTGTTACCACTACCAAGGTAAATATGACCACTAAGTATAGCATTGCGGCCAGCGTAGATCATTTTCTCATTACGTTAGTAAACACAATTACCCTTGCTTTCGCTGAGCTGGCTGCGACATTATTAAAATACACTAGTTCTGCCTCGCGGCCGTATTTAACTTTATAAATTATAGCCTATGTGTTAATCCAGGCTAATTAGCTAACTCAATACCAAATTTTATTAAAATCGCACCAGCCGTTTAGACGTGAAGAAGTAACAAATATAGAAGTAACTCACAGTCGCACACTCACAAACGTTCGCATTTATAATATTAGTGTGATAGCCTACGTGTTATTCGGATATAATTATCGGCTATATTACGACGAAGTTTCACCAAAATGCGTTCGGTAGTTTTTTGTGTGAAAGAGTTACAAACATACACACTCACAAACTTTCGCCTTTATAATATTAGTGTGATGTCTATTTACGAACAGGTTCTAAACTGGGAGTCGAGTTACAAGAAAAATGGTATTATTGCTTTACTTAAATAAAAATACCATGTATACTTGAATATTTTTTTATAATAAGATGGTATTACGTCTTGGCAAGATAAACACCATGAGATTAAATTAATATGTGACAAATATTGAGTAAATTCATTTGAAAATGTGTATACATATATAGTAAGGCCGCCAGAGCTCATCGAGGTGGGGGGAAGGGTCAGCAACAATCGTTTTCTAACTCTTTTAAGAGCCGGCAACGCACCCGTGACTCCTCTGGTGTTGCGGGTGTACGTGGGCGGCGGTGATCACTTACCATCAGGTGACCCGCTTGCTCGGTTGTCGCCCTATGACATAAAAAACCATACTTATATAGATAACACCCGAACTCAGGACAAACAGACATGCATACACACAAATATCTGTCCTGGGTGGGAACCGAACCAACGACCTGCGGCGTGAAACTCAAGTAGGTATTCACCAACCATGGCAACCAGCCCGTCTAAGTTGTAACATACTTATTTCATATTCTTCTTCATAAGTTAAGGTTTCTACAAATGTACATATGTAGGTTAGCTTTCCAAGTTACACATATTGTTAATTGTACATATTATAATACTTTATATCTTTAGCTCTGAAACATTTTAATCGTTTGTTGTTGTTAATTTAAAAGATTTTGATTCATGAACATCATTATAGATTAGCAGCCTATTTTCAAGTACTTATACCTGGAGGGGGTGTCGGGGGGAAGGAAGGGGGGTGACGTCACAGTGGGTGCCGAGGTGCCGACACGTCGCCGTCACGCTCCACAAACAGCAAGGTTGCCGCAGCCTTGACGCTCGCCCCACATTGCGCACCGGCACAGAACACTTTTTTAGCTAATAGTATAAGCTAGTGGCTGATCATCTTCCGGAATCTGCTGTGGGTGCCTCAACTTGAAGATCACTGAATATGTAGTTGTAAATTCTAAACGAAAGATCTCTGCTGTAACATCTAATACCTAGAAAATCACTCACGGCCACAGCACAAGCTCTACTTAGTTTGGGATCAGATATCCCAAACTAAGAAGAGCTTGTGCTATGGAAACCAGATAACTGATATACTGCATTACTACTTTTCTTTTGTAAAAAGAAACTTATATACGGGCTTTACTTATATACGTATAATAACACCCAGACTCAGGACAAACAGACATGTTCATTCACACAAATATCTGTCCTGGGTGGGAATCCAACCCACGACCTGCGGCGTGAAACGCAAGCATTTAGCAACCACGCTAACCGGCTAAACCGGCTGCGGCCCGTCAAATAACTATCATGGAGGATTAACATCTACCGGAATTTGCTCTCTTTCGTAGGCAACGAAGAGATAAGTTATTCCTTTTTTATAGCCTTAGTCACTTGCAACACACACAACATCTCGTCGATGACTCTTCCTCTCCAACCCGATGAGTTTTGGCAACCTTATTCACACTCAGGCTCGAAACATTAACTACTTGCAGTTATTGTATTAGCTTGGGTGTTATGGGGGTGTTTCCCAAGTCGAGTACTTTGTTTGTTGGTCCAACGGTCACGTATTAACCTGATACGAGGTTTTACCAAGGCGCCTCATTATCGGTATTACCTTTCAATGATCCAACAACTATCAACACCCTATCTGATCTCATGAGAGCCCATGAAGTTCGCCCGAGGGAATATCTTCCAGAGAACGGACAGTAGCTTTTCTTTGAGTACTGTGACTATTATACTGCGATCACTGTCTGCCAAGCTTGAAAATTATGGCATATTCTCTCCAATGATAGACACAATCCAACCGTGGCCGCAGTCCCCGGCAGCCCTGCCATTCCCAGCCTTGGTAACAGGTGTGTTAACGGCGTGGCAGTGCCGGATGCAGATAGTGCAAGATCAGCCGTTGTGGAGACTCTAAGAAAAGCCTTATTCTGACAGTGGATGTCGTTCGCCTGACATGTTGAAGTCTCAGGTTAGATTCCTGCGAAGGGCCTGTTAGTGTTTTTTGAGAATTGTCTGTAAAAAAGTTAAATGCATAAGGTTTTTAGCCAATAGTTTTTGTTATCTTACACCCCGCGCCTCGTTGAACAAGTATGGCCTTCTTACGCCTTTGTGTGCATGGCTTGCTCATCCCATTGGATATAAAGAGTGAAAGCCATGTGTTTTATATTTGGATACTATAGGTATAGTGTGTTATCAAGAGCCAACGATTTTTTGTAGACACTGATCTCCATGGCCGCAAATCAATATTCTACAGTTGGTCCACCTACCTAAAATCAGTACCCATTTTTACTAATAACTGGTGCATGCTCCATCCAGTTATCCCCAAAGAAAATTAAAACTATCTATCACCTCAACTGAACATTCATCGTTACATGCTGTACAATATCAAATCTCGTATATGGTTTGGTATCTGTGACACTGTTTCCCACTTACGTTGAGGCTCAAATATAACTCCCTGGGCTAAGGCTGTAAAATGTAACCCGGATGGGGGCTTACAGAATGGGCCCTTTAAGAAAGCAGTAATAATGTGAGATTGATGTCTGGGGGCCTTATTACTGCTTTGCGGTCACCGTAGCCTATGGAAGCCTACAATATTTGGATATTGTAAGCGTCCATAGGTTACGGTGGTATAGTTGTCTCCAATCTATGAATACAGTTATTTCGAAAATCGCGTTTACCTCATTATAAGTAAGGACTCTGTCAAGGTTAAAATGTTATCCACTGACGTGGTTTCCAGTAGTCAATCTCAGTTGGGGCGCATTGGATCCGGTGGTAGCATTAAAGCGCGACCGTCGTTTTAAACACAAGGTCCGTCATAATAATAATACCGAATTCGTACCTTAATATAGACAGAACCATTCAGACAATATGTAGTAAAATATAAATTTCAGTAATTAAACCTAAACATAATCTCCTTGACAATAACTTAATACAAGCTAGGTAAATATCACTACTATTATAAAATAAATTTTATAAATGTTTTAACAATCCATGTACCCAAATATCTATAATAAGTAACTAGAAATAATAACTGTATGACCACAAACATGTTGACTATTTACAAGCGCTTTTTAAAGTCTACGTGAATAAAAAAAACCTTTTTTTTTAATGTTTTATAACATACCACAAAGGTATTAAGTATAAAATATTTATTATTTCCACAATCATGAAGTGCAACGCCACTTTCCAGAGGCATGAGGGCAGACCGTTTGTTTGTTCACATGCGTTTAGTAATGAGTAGGTAGGTACCAATGTGTGCAATTAAACGTTGACTTAGTACTGCGATCACAAACAACAATATTCCTTCGCAAATATACATTACTATGCGCAAAAGGTATGCATCTTTGGTGCGCAGGGTGCGGGCTAGCTCAAACAGTATACTGGCTTAATATCATCACCCCATCTTATCCCTTGGGGGGCGTAGAAGTCGACCCGAGGGAATATAACCAGAGGACGGGCAGCACCTTCCTTTTGAGTCTGAGTCTAGTCTAGTCTAATCTTACTGCGATCGCCAAACCGCCTGCCAAGCGTGGCGATTATGCCATATCCCCAGCACTTCTTTAATTGTTTTCCTCTAAGTACAAAATTTTCTATAAATTAGTACTAAGTCTCTTAATTTTATCCCCAACACCACATGTCAGATGCGTTTAAGTATTAATACTAATATCCTGGGACATTATACACACGGCAATCTGATCCCAAACTAAGCAGAACTTGTAATATAGAAACCAGATAATTGATATACAACATATACTTCTTTTCTTACATACTGTAATTATCTATGTAAGATAATTACGCCCAGACTTAGGACATCCGAACATGTTTATGCACACAATTATTTGTCCTGGGTGGGAAGTTTGATCGTGGACTCCGTAAACGTCTGGTTAGTTACTGATTTACACCCTCGTTGGTCTAGAGGTATCGTGTTCACCCGCAGAGAACGAGGTCCTGGGTTCTTATCCCGGGTCGCGCTAAAAAGTGATTTTGGGACTTTTCTGTAAAAAGAAAAATTTCTCAGCATCAGCCCGAAGTCTGGGAGTTGGCGGTATTTCCGGTCGTGTCGCTAGGCGTCCCATCGGATCATGAGAGTGATGGAATAGAAAGTGCTCCTGTGTTTGCGCACACACTTGAACACTATAATATGTCCCGCGCAGATGGCTAATCTCTGTTGAGACTGGCCGCCGTGGCCGAAATTCGGCTAGGAGGACATTATTATTACACCCCCGTAGCCTATCAAACTAAATGGCCAACACACCTTATCATAACAGTTTTACAAAGCTGTAAGTAGTGTCACAAAAATTCAATAATAAAGACAATTGATGGTCAGGCCTAAAAGTGCTTAAGTCTTACAATTTTGTAAACTGGCTGGGGCATAGCTAATCAGGGGACGCGACGGGCGTTCGAGACAATGAGCCGAGAAAGCCTCATAAAACTACGGAGCCTTAAGTGAAGACCAACCATGAGATTATGTCAAATAGTATTGTTAAATACTTAATAAATAATTCTTGAACCACGAATGGGTAGACTTTTTGCAGCTGTCTGGAATGGAATATAAGATAAAGATAAGATAAGATAAATACTCTTTATTGCACACCAATTACAGATAAATAATATAGGAAACATTGAAAGCAAATTGTACAATAGGCGGTCTTATCGCAGTCAGAGATCTCTTCCAGATAGGAATATAGTTAGTAGGTAATACATTTTTTTAGTTTGTACAAAGAAAATCCAGGAGCTCCCGCTTATATTTGCGCTGATTTAACCATATTTTGTCATTTAATCAATCGAAAGTCAGCATTTACAAATTTATCATAATATGGGATATCAATGGTCTTACAAAAAGTTATTAAAGTAGTACCGCTATAATACCTGGTGACTTGGGGCGTATTCTTATAGAATCAGGTGCGTATATAGTTTTACGTTCTATGTTTAGATTTGTATACATATCGTTCTTAAAAGTAATGAAACAGTAATTCACCGTCTAAAAGGTTAGACCACAAAAACTTAAAAAAATTACACGTGTGTTTGTCACGAAGTCCATGCAAATTTCGCTTTTACAAATAAGCCTAGAAAATATTTCAAAACTAGCTGTGCCCCGCGGTTTTACCCGCGTTAAACTTTATAAATGACTAGCTGTGCCCCGCGGTGTTACCCGCGTTAAATTTTCTTTGCTACAAACCTCACGGAGCCCGAGACCTTTCCAACGAATGCAAAACCGTGGAAATCGGTTCGTGCGTTCTGGAGTTATAGCGTCAGGAAGGAAAACCCGACTTATTTTTATATAGTAGATAGCCTATGTGTGAATCCAGGGTTTCAGCTATCTCCATACCAAATTGTTTAGACATGAAAAAGTAACAAACATACACACTCACACAATTATACACTCGCAAACTTTCGCCGTTATAATATTAGTAGGATTATAGGAAATATTTAACCCATCTCTCTGGCGTAAACCTCTGGTCGCGGCACTGCCTTAAGCTCTGTCTCCGTCCAAAATATTTACAGCGCGTGACAAAAGTGTCGCCTTTGTTTCGAAGATTCTTCTCGGCAATTGGTCTCGGTTAATCTTCCAAGTGCAGCGGACATGTGCGATGTGCTACGGACATGATATTTGACACGAGTATCGATCGTAAACTACGTGGAAATATATGTAACTACGTAGTTGTTGCTATGTCGCGATGTGAGTCATTTCTTTTTAACATGGACGTATTTTAAGGAGGTGGTGCTGTCATCCATCTCATATCATATTGAAACGGGTGATTCTACTTAAACTATATACCTACTTATGTGGATCTAGTGTCCGAATTTTACCACAATCGATATTTGTAAGTAATATCTTCATGTCAGCCAAAGTACGTCCACAGCTGGACCAAAGCCTCCTCGAAGAATGGGGGCATATGCCATAATTGCCATGCTTGGCATATGGGTTGGAGATCGAAGTTTGATGGTCATAGTTCACAGAAAAACGCTGCTAGCTATTCTCTGGTAGGTATTCCTTCGGTCGATTTCTACGCCACCGACGGGACGTGATTTGGTGACGATATTCTACTTGGTCACCACACAGCAAATGTAAGTAATATAAAATAATTAAACCGACGAGCCATTTGGCGTTGGCCAGTTGGTAAATGCGTGCCTTTCACGTCGCAGGTCATGGGTGCGATTCCCACCCAGGACAGATATTTGTGTGCATGAACATGTCTGATTGTCCTGAGTCTGGAAGTCAATATCTATATAGGTATGTATTTACAAAAGATAAGTATTATATGTAAGTATATCAGTTTCCATAGTACAAAATCTGCTTATTTTGGTATCAGATGGACGTGTGTGAATAATGTCCCAGAATATTATCATTATTAAATAACAACAATTCAGCCCAAATTGTCAAAAATTAATTTTGGTTTATAAGTTGTGAACGTCGCAGTCAATCAGTCGACTCTGGGTTTGATCTCAAATAATTAAACTCTTAATCATTTTACGTCATATTTCTTGGTAAGCTACCAATATGAAATGACACATGTGCTGCGACAGGTCTACAAGAGGACCTGAAGTGGAAAAAGTGTGTATAAATCGGTGATAGGTATATTTTTCTTCCGTGTGTGCTAAGGGCACTACCAATGAACCTTGGGTGATCCAAGGGTTGGCGTTTATCTTGGCCAGACTACGAGGCATCCAGCCAGCCAGCCAGCTAGCTTTTTGTTTACCCTACCCGCAAATGGTGACCAGCATACTGTAATTTGTTTCTATATTATTAAGTAACTACCATTTTAGTCACTTTTCCTAATTAAAAATAATAATAATAGTAATAATCTCATATCATAAAAAATATGATCTCTGTCGCAATAAGCCTTAATTGTATAAGTAGGTAAGTACTTAATTATCTTTTTAACATTCAGTAAGTCTACAGAATATAGTTAGTTGAATCAATGTTGTGAGTTTGGTACATATGTCTACTTAATAACTTTAAAAAAATCTGTAACATTTATATATTCATGATTCAAATAAGACTACTAGATTTCATGATAGCCAAAAAGTCAACGATAGTGTTTAACAAGTCAGCAGATGAAGAAAGCTTAAAGATAGAAGAAAAAGCGCACCTAATCACGATTATTTTTATAAAACAAATATGGAGGGAGGTACTTAGATTTTAATTCTCCGCTTCTAATAAAACATGATAGATAGTATGTACTATGGTAACTGCAAATATATTTCAACGTTATTTACTTGAAAGTAAGTAGCAAGTACAATCTATTTTTTGCTTTCACTTGACGTAGACGTGTTATGTAAGCATTCCTTCACGTCGTCTGCTCGCTTTCCTCGTCTATATGAAGCAACGATGGACCACCTGATGCTTCTACGACAACTTTACTACGTGCCTGGTTGTTTTATATCACCCTTATATATTCTTATACTTGCATATAAGAAGAAAAATCTAGGAAATATACAGTGAGCCTGCTGCAATCACCACCCAACACACATGACAACTGGGATCTCTAAGTTGTCAGATTAGAATTAAAATCCACTGTCACTGTTTTGTTCAACCATTTTCCAATTGGAAACTTACTAAAGCTTATTCACAAATAAATATGAAATGAGAAGTTATTACCTGCTCAATAATCAAATCGCTTAATGCCTTTTGGTTAGAAAAGCAATAATTTATATATAAGTAATTGTTGTTATCGCAAAACCTTATTTGAGGTCTGAATCCTGTGCAGACTATTATTTAATTGTGAATGTATATTACTGGTTAGTGCCTGAAAGTGACAAAGTTTCAGTTGGTAGAAAATAACCTCTTACAAAACTAGCACAATCTCAGATTTTTCTCCATCACTTTTCCTGTATTTTCTCAATATTATTAGAACAATTTTTGAAAAGATTATGTATCTACTTAAAAATAGTGCTCGTTTCACTATAAAGTAAGTTATCTGTGCGTTTTTTTTTTGGAAATACATACATGATAGTACCTATCTATTTATTCCAATAGAACCTTACACAGAAAGTTCAAAAATGCTCTATAGATTAAAGAATAGCACGTGCCGGTATAATGATATTGATACCTCAGCTATATTGTAGTCAAAAAATAAAATAAAAAAGAACACTTTCGGTTCGTTCGTTTACCTACTCCACGTCGTATAAAACGAAGATCGAATAACTGTGAAAGTTCACACAACAATTAAACCGCCATTTGGTAGAAGGTAACAAATGCCGCTTTTCAAAATATCCAATTTTCACTTAACCGCTGTTAATATAACGTCACAACTGGTTCTAACAAAAAATACTGTCTAGACCCTTCTTCGGATTAATAGTTCAATTTAGGTTTTTAACATGGGACTACCACTGACTGATCCTATAGCCAGTTGGGTCTCATTAAAGCCTCAGCTCCGTGTCGCTAATCGATTTATAGTTTTCACGAATTATCGAAAACTTAAACTTAAGACGCACGTACAAAATTTTTGTAGTGGGAAAATAAAAAATATTAAACACAAATATTTGTTATTTTCCACATTTTTAATGATGAAGAAGTTTAACAATATTTAACTTCACTGTAAAATACGAAACGATTATGTTAATCCTTGTGACTGAGTCATGATTCAAGATTCGCTATCAGCTTGGCGTATTTCTACCAGGATATGATTATGTATTCCGATAACGATAGATAAGAAAATAAATGGGATACACAATACTACAAGCTACTGATAAAAAAAGAAAAATAATACAACACCTACAAAAAATAAAATACAAATTTCAAACCTACAGATATATTGATTAGATGCGGTGATTTGTGTCTAAATGGATCTAATACAGCATTATGCTACATTTGTCAAGTTAAATGCAGCGTTAATTTTCAACTAAGGCCAGATATTCCTTTTTTATTTTGATAAGGAATGCCTACGCATACCACCTGCAAAAAGTATCTGCGGGTGGGTATGTCGGACTCGCACCGACTAAACCTAATCTGACGTAGACTTCTCTTGACGCCTGATCAGAGATGCCCCGGGAACGCGGGTATGCTGCTCCGGTGCCCCCCTTTTGCGCCATGTCCCAGATGGTCGGGACACGTAACCAGGGAGGACTCGTGATTGCCCTCCCCTATTGCCGACTTATGCTAATCCGGCATACCGACTGTGTCACAAAGAGATGTCTTCCCGAAGCTCATGGTAGATAGTAGAGGATAGGCCAGATATTCCTGCATAACAAAATAAGTATTTATTAAATTTAAATATTGCCGCTTATTTTTGTCAAGATCAGAGCCAAAGGTCTTTGATTTAAAAATATATAGTTATCTTCACCTCAACCCCAAAACGCACCCGCGTGTACAGATAACTTATCATTTTTATTAAAAAACATTTCATCACGAGACAATTTTCCATCTTGTACACTCAGTTAAAAAACGACCTCCATCTCGAATGTCATTTGCACGGCGTGCCGTAGAAAAAGCAATTATTTCAATATCTCGGCCCGGCACCCAGTTGACAGCAAAAAGTGTACGGAGCACGCGCGCTTAGCGCTCGGTTCAGCGCAAGAAAGTTTGGACTTTAGAGAAGTATCGAAGGACGGTGTGGTCGACGACAACTATTTAGTATAATGATGCATTCGGATTATGGTTTTGGAAAATTGATATATAGGTATATATATAATCAGTATGACTTACGCAGTCGTAACGTAGTAATATTTTGGATATTTATTGCAAGATTATTACTGATTCTATGTTATAGTTTTATATTAAGGCTGCGAGAAGAATACTACATACATACTATTATACATACCTATACATATAAAGAAATACCGATTTTGGTACAAAAATAAAAATGTGTTTTGCAAACATTCACAACAACCTATCGAATGCCTTTTAACTATGGCGTCTGCCTTTCGTTTGCATGATGTCAGCAATGAACAATTGCGTGGGATAATATCTAGATTGCCTCTATCATACATACATACCACCATAGACTCATGTCTGTTTCCCAGAGTGGTAGGAAGAGACAACGGATTTCCATTTGTCGCGACCTTTCTACACCTCTTTTGCCTTGTTTACTCTTATTATATTCTATGAGAAATACTAGGTATAGATTTATCTACTTTTAACTAACATTTTAACATTTTTATGTGACGGCAATGACGGTCAGTTTTAATGGAGACAGGTATCTTCGCGAGACATGTTTTGTAAGGCTGTGAGGATCAACAGGACGTGCACTCTTTATGCCCTCACTAAACGGTACGCTAGGATGGTTTAGAAGACATGACTGGAGAGAGGTCAGATAAAATGTTGAGTCCTAAATATATGTAAACAACTATGTACACATGAATGCAAATAAAGAAACTAAACTAAACTAAAAGACCGACAGCTTTACGTGTTCTTAGTTGCTTGGAAGTGCAAAGGCACCAACTACTAGAGGTAGGGCACAGCGTTCATTCGCTCGAAGAGGGCTGCTCTTATGACTGGGGAAGTACCTACCTCCACCTTACAAAAGACAGTTCTTATTAATAACTTAATTTTGTGTTTCTGCTCTCCCCGATGAGCTCTGTCGACCTTACCACACGGTAAGGTCGACAGAGCTCATCGGGGTAGGGGGACGGGTCAGCAGCACTGGCTTGCTCCCCCTTTTAAGGCCCAGCACCGCACCCGTGACTCCTCTGGTGTTTCGAGTTTACATGAGCGGCGGTGATCACTTACCATCAAGTGAACCACTTGCTCGTTTGTCGCCCTATTATATAAAAAAAATGTGAGCCGTCACGCGACGCCTGGCAGATGTGAAACATCGACATTATTTTTTAAAAGTAATATGCAGAAAAGAACATATAGTGATAGGAACTAAATATGTCATAATGATAAAAAAAGGCGATTGCGCATGACGACGCGTCGCCACACCGTACACACTACTATCGTATAGCGTGGCAACGCGACGCCACGGCATGCGTCGCCACGCCAGAAATCTGTTTTACGTGCTATAGATGTTTCACATCAATAAACTGTTCACCTTCTACTGAAAGTTCCACATCAGAAAACCAGAAATTACAATGATATTTCACACCCGCGTGTTGCCGATCAATATATTAACAACTTTGTTGATAGACCTCATGCTGTATTCTATTGGGAAATCCAGGATACTGAGTACATTCTTCCGTTTTTTACTCGAACTACTAAGCAAAATCTGGAATCTTTAGGTGCGTATGATAAAACATGTTTAGCCAACAATAAGTACAGTTATAGATAACTCAATAACTGAACCGCAAGCAGAACACAGAAAAACGCCACTGTCCTCAAGTTCCACTCTGATGAACGAACTAGACGAACATAACAATACAATAGAAACAAATACCAATATACTTCCGCACACCAATTATATTTTTTATTTGATTACAAAAGGTTACGCGCACAAGGTTTACTGGCCGATTTGACACGTATTGGATTCATAATCTATAAGTATGTATTTACAAAAGAAAAGTAGTATATGTAGTATATCAGTTATCTGGTTCTCATAGTACAAGCTCGGCTTAGTTTGGGATCGGATGGCCGTGTGTAAATAATGTCCCAGGTTATTATTATTTATTATTATTTATAATCGTAACATAGACGATTTATCTTAAGGAGTAACTCTCTCCTTAAGATAAAGCCATAGACTGAAAATCTCAACCTTAATATTTTGACTAGCCCGTCGGTCTAGTGGTTAGAGACCCTGACTGATTAGGCTGAGGTTGTGGGTTCGAATCTTTGTGTGATGAAGACTATTATTTGTTCTGTGTCTGGATGTAATTTATCTATAGTATGTATGTGTTTAGAAATAAGTTTAACAATTGTCTGGTTGCCATAGCACAGACTCTGTCTAGTTTAGGTTTAAATGGCAGAGTACCAATATATTGCCCCAAGATATTAATTTATTATTTACTAGCTGTGCCCCGCGTTAAACTTTATGAATTATCACAGCTCCTCCCCGTGATAGCGTGATAATATATAGCCTATATGTTATACTATTGTTATGTTATATAGTACTGTTTGGGCCCGCGCGCGAGTGACACGCTTACACTGCGCTCACAGCGAAAACAAAATCTTAAAAATACATAAAGTTGTGAATGCGATAATTTTCCAAGTTTAAGTTGTTAACATGAAAAAACACTATGTGACAGTGAGATAAAAGCTATAAAAACAAATAAACATCGTTCTTACTACAAAGTGACAAACTGCAAACAGCTTATATAATATTAGTGTTGTGATTTTAAAACAATTATGTGACTGCAAAACTATCATAAACAGAACCAATTAGGTATCAAAAATTTTGAATACTAATTTAAACTATATAAATTGAACCACAAAACAATAAATATATAATACCTACAACAAACTCAGTGACTTTGTGCAAAAGCGGTGATTCACCGCTTCAATAAGCCGGCAACCAATCGTCTCGTTCATTGCCTAATATGGTAACAGAATCACGACAAAATCGCCATAAATACCTATCGTTAGAGTGTTTCATTAACATAGCAAAGCTCTATTTTAACCAGCATTCTAACAGTCATCGTAGCTGAGTGAGAAAACTGCAAGTTCTTGCATGAGAGCTTGTAGTGGTCGACGGTTCGAGGCCGCACTTAGTCACTTTTTGGACATTTTATATTCCTGGATTAAGAAAGTCAAAAGTAAATTTAATGGTACCTAGTTCAAATCAAGCAGATGGTAACTTTTTGACATAAATTGGAAGAACTTCAAAAACTTATTTATGGATGAATACCTAAATATTATTGATTGATAACTTATAGAAATATAATAAAAAATCCGTACAAGCATAAAAATTGGTATATGTACACAGCTCTTAGATTACTGTCCAAATGGATAACCAAGATAACGTAACCTTAAGACCAAAAAGACTATTCGGATCTAAATCGTACGAAACAATACACAACAACTCTCTACTTTTCTTGGATTCTGAAAGCGAACTACTTACAAAAAGCCTAGATCTGTCAACAGGTCCGGAAATAGATATAATTGAAAACATGCGTGCTGAAATTAATAACTTGAAAAAACAGCTTCAAAGCGCCAACAATGAAATTGATGACCTTCTTCTGGAGAACAACCAGCTCAAGAATACATTATCGTCAAGAAATATACAGATTAACTCCCTAAAGAAAATTTGTAAGAGCCCTAAACGTGTTTACGACCTGTCCATTCAAAATAGTGTGAATAAACAATCACCGCGGCATCATCTCATGGCGCAAACTGCACTCTCTTCTTACAAGCCAATAAATGCTCAAAAAACATTAGCGGATACAAAGAAAACTAGTCTCTTCACTAAATGCGACAAAAACTTACTGTTTCAAGAAATACCAAAACGTCCTAGCCCGCCATCTAAAAACATTTATATCTATGGGGGAAAGCAATGTAAGGGACTATCTACAAACATGAAAGAATCGCGACAGCATACCTCTTATTCAAATTATGAAATAACTGCCTTTTTAAAACCTGGAGCAAATACTGAAAACATACTGTATGCTTGTAAACCATCTAAAATGACAAAAAATGACAAAATTGTACTGTGTGTGGGAGAACATGATATGAATCCTACAAAAGTAACTCTGGAATTATACGCTTTATTAAAAGAACTAAAAAAGTGTCAGGTTGCAGTATTTGTGTTAAGTATTTATAGAAATAAGCATCTAAATGTACAAATGTTGAACAATTCTATTAAATTGGTTTGTAATCTGTTTAAATACTGTACTTTTGTAGACTTGTCACATTGTAATTCATATTATTATAAGGACTCGATGTATGATGTATGTAAATTAATAAATAGCGCTATAGATCAACATGACTATAACCAAACATTTTTGCATTACAATATGCAACAAACAAAAAGTGTACACGCAAGGCGATTTGATACTGTACTGTGTGAAAAGAAAGTTCCAAATTCTGATTGTAGGTTTTGTAAGGGAACTATACCCTACTACTTTCCAAAGCTCAAAGTCAAATCAATAAAATCATTTGAATGTAACGAAAGTACTCCCCTTAAATTAGAAAAAGGTAAAATTCCTTATTATTTCAAAACTTTGACACGAAATAATAATCATAAGGCAACACCTCTACAACTTAGTATGACAAGTAACACTCTAAACAACTTGACATGTAATATAAATTCTAACATGAAATTTTTTCGAACCCCAAAACGATACTAATAGCTGTAATTCCTTACGTATCCTACATCAAAATATAGCCGGATTTTTATCAAAAAAAGATGTTATTGAAATTACATTGACTGATCTATATAAAGATAACAAAGAGCCAGACGTTTTATGCTTTTCAGAGACATTTATTAAGATCGGAAATGAGTCGCATATTAAGATTAAGGGTTATAATTTAGCAGCAATTTACTCAAGGGGAAAATCCAGAGGGGGTGTGTGTATATTAATCAAGAAAGGAATAGCGTATAAAGATTTGCCCTTTCTCAAACAGTATGCGTGCAATGAAATATTTGAATGCTGTGGTATTGAAATTAAAGAGTGTAATTTAGTTGTAATATGCCTTTACAGAACACCACAGTCTAACATAGATAAATTCTTTGCATATTTGGAGACCTTATTGTTCAAAATATTATTTAAATCTAGAAAAAAAATTGTATTGCTAGGAGACATTAATATCAATACGCTAAAGCCAACAAAAGCCACAAATAATTTGATTGACACAGCAAGAAACTATAATATGCGTCTCTTCATTAAAGAACCAACAAGATTAAATTCTTGTATAGACCATGTTATGAGTAATATTAAATCGGCTTCAGCTGAACTATTGAACCTTGGACTCTCTGACCATGATAAAGCTCAATTATTCAGCATTCCAATCAAATTAAAATTGCCTAAAATATCAAAAATATGGAAATTCCAACGAGATTACTGTGAGGAAAACCGGAATAAATTCACAGAATATCTTAAAAAGTTATCTTTTCAAGAAGTATACAACGAGACAGATACTAATAAAGCGTTCAACATTTTTTACGATGATTTTTGTCTTCTGTATTATTTATGCTTTCCAAAAATTAAACGGGTTATCAACATGAACTACAAATGTGCTAAATGGATAACTAGGGGTTTAAGATGTAGTTGCAAAACAAAGAGAATTCTTCAGTATCGTTCCTATACCCAAAAGACTGCTGAAAATAAAAATATTTTCAAAACTTACTCAAAAACTCTGCGTAGATGTATATACACATCAAAAATAATAAATAATCACAAGTATATCAGCAATGCCAAAAACAAATGCAAAGCATCTTGGAAGCTAATAAATGAAGACAAAGAAGACTACATCAATCTCGATTTTATAAACAATATAAAAGTAAATGATAGGATCATTAGTGAACCAACAGATGTAGCTAATGAATTTAATAAATATTTAATAGAAAACACAGATAATACCTGCCATAATACCTGCAAAACAAATCTTAGTAATAGTATATTCTTAAATCCTATATGCATTTCCGAAGTTAAAAATATAATACTATCACTAAACAATACTAACTCAGTTGGGTATGACGAAATTAATACCAAAATTTTAAAAGAGGTAGGGTCTATTATTCCTGTACTGACACACCTCATAAACTTGTCTTTTGAAAAGGGAGTATTCCCTGATAAACTAAAGAAGTCGATAGTTAAGCCGATCCATAAGAAAGGAGACAAAATGAACATAATTAACTATAGACCGATAACTCTTATACCAGTTTTATCAAAAGTGTTCGAAAAAGCTATATACAAGAGATTTATTGACTTCCTAAATAAATTTAGTGTAATAAAGAGTGAACAGAATGGTTTTCAGACAGGAAAATCAACAACGCTCGCTACTTTTAATCTTATGAATCATGTCATTAGTAATATAGATGGTAAAAAGCCTACGACTGTGGTTTTCTTTGACATGACAAAAGCGTTTGACTTTGTGTCCCATAAACTACTTTTACAAAAGCTACGCAACTATGGTATCAGAGGGCTCAGTCTAGAAATTATTAAATCCTACCTCAGTGAACGAAAACAATGTGTTGAAATATCAAACGTTGACAAGGATTCAGTTGTCAATCATTGTATGTCCGCGTATGAAATAAATAGCTGCGGGGTTCCACAAGGTAGTATCCTCGGCCCACTTCTATTCCTCTTATACATCAATGACCTCCCTGATGTTACAGCCTATAGATGCACCTTATTTGCCGATGACATATCTATCGTGCTGACTTGTGATGACAATGACTTGGCAAACTATGAATTGAATATAAATAAATTAATTAACACAGTAATTGACTGGCTCTTAAAAAATAATCTGACTGCAAACTTAAATAAAACAAACTACATACAGTTCCAAAATAAAGGCAGTAAACATAATAATTTAAATATAATATATAATGGACATTTAATTGAAGAGAAGAATAGTACAAAATTTTTAGGTTTGACGGTTGACAAACATTGTGATTGGAAGGAACATGTAAATGTAGTATGCGCCAAAATCAATAGATATGTATATGCCCTTGGCAGACTGCGGATGACCATATCACAACAAACAGCGCTTACTGCATACTATGGATATGTAGCATCTCTTTTACGTTATGGTCTATTGTTATGGGGGAATTCTACTGATATACAAAAAGCATTTCTGTGTCAAAAGAAATGTTTAAGAGCAGTCGTAGGTATAGCTCCGCAAGAATCATGCAAACCTATATTCCGGAAACTCAAAGTTCTCACCTTGCCTTGCTTGTATATTTTTGAAATAGGAATATTTGTGAAAACAAACAAAGATTTGTTTATGACGGCAAAGGAGATGTTTCCGAGAAACACTAGAAAAGGGGACCGACTAGTTATTAATAGAGTACCCAATACGACTATGTTCCTAAAAAGTCCATATGCCATGTGTATCAAGGTCTATAATGCTCTACCGGAGCCTATAAAAAATCTGCCGCTAAATAAGTTCAAACAAAAACTTAAAATATGGCTTTTGGAAAAAACATACTATACAATAAAAGAATTTTTTATAGACAAAGAAAGATAAATTGACATTTAACCATATTTTATTTATTATATCTCTTGACATTGTTTAGATTTAATTTTATATATTCTTTATTACTGTATTTTATGTCGTAATGTTTATTGTAGTAGTTTTTTGTTAAGTTTTATTGTATTTTGTTTGTTCAGTAATATTGAAATTAATAAAGTGTAATAATTTCACATGTCTTCTACCATAGACAAGATAGGCAGTATGCACTTACTAGATTAAGACCTATATGTACCCTATTTTTGTGAAATAAATGATTCTTCTTCTTCTTCTTCTTCTTGACCCGACTTCATAGTAATATTCATGCAAAATTTGAAGTAAATCCATGCATTACTTTTTTAGTTTAGCCCGGACATAAGGGACATAAAGACAAACAGATAAACAGGCAAAAATTCTAAAAACTTAATTTTTGGCTTTGATATCGATAGTAGATCACGCCCCAAGTATCCTTTTAAAAAATATTCAATGTACAGTTTCGACTTTCCTACGATTTTAAATGTATAGATAACCTTTCTCATTATTCCCTTTCTTATTATGCCTTTACAGGTTTTGTTAAATTTAATCTTTCATGTCTTTTACAGAGATTTTTATATTTATAATATAACAAACATGAACCATATCAAAGCATTAGAAAGTAGCTGCTAGGTAAAGCAATAAATCCATAAAATAAATCTTCTTTTAAAACAATAACCAATTATTAGTTTGCATGAAATGTACACACGCCAGCATATCAAGCTACCTCAATCTGTCAAATTTCCCCAATTGAAAGTGAACCTCATGCTTTTGTGATAAAGTTGAAAATCTATAAAAGAAATTTGACAGGTTGGTGTAGCTGGATGTGTTGGCGTCTGTACATACATTTGTTATGCATTTCATAAAAATCATACCATTTATATGAAGATTCAAAGATTCAAAGATTCAAACTCGATTGCTTTCATGTCTATTTAGATTTTCATAATTATAATAGGTATACCAAACATGAACCTGGTTATGGCACTAGAGAGAAGTTGATAGTTAAACTAATAAATCCATAAAATAAATTTCGTTTTAAAAGATTAACCAATTTATATTAGTTAATTATACTATTTGTTCTCGTAACGATATTCAGATATATAAAATTATAATTCTTTTTGTCAAACTAATCCTGATTCATACCAATTTGACAATATTAAACAAATTTAAATTTAAACTACACAAAATATAAGAATATTAAAAATGAAATAAATATATATGAACAGGACATACATATACACTCGTAGGTATAAAAAATGCAATACATATGACTACCGTCTGGGATTGAATTCAAATGCGTGGTCCTCATTAGGTGCAACAAATGCTGTATGATTTAAACTAATGAGTACGATGGAAGTTTCCAATGGAAACTTCCATCATACATCAACATAAAGAAATAGCTCCCCATTGATGACTGAAATTCTTGAAAAATTCAATAATATGTAGTCCATTCTCTACATTCCTCTACACACCACTATTGGTAAAACATTGCAAATTTGCAACTTGTGCAAATGTGGTTTTATTAAAAAAAAATTACACATTTGCGTATTTTCTATTGTTTGTACGCTATTTCGTTCCTTAGCAAAACATGGTAGAAATTCTTGTTAATAAATTGAAGTTTAATGGCACATTCACTTAAATATTATCGATAAACTCTCTCTTAAACAGACGCATGATACCAGTGATATTAATAATGCCTTATTTATATTCACAATCAAAACGGCATTTAGTTTAATGACTAGAATTATACTAATATTTGAGTTTGTAATTTTACTTGACACAATTGATTGTCCTACGAGGTTAAGCAATTAGACCACGGCTAAATCTATAATGGATGTCAGCCGTCGATAACGAATCGAAAAATCGTCGTGGCTCAGAGAGCACACTAAGCTGTTAAGTTAGACTTTGTTATGTTCACAGGAACTTTGCTGCGTAGTTCTTATCAAGCAACTTAACTGAAGGCGCCATAATTTGACTAAATTAATTGAATTTTCCATAGATTTCCTTGCAAGTTCTTAAGACAATTGTACTACTTTACTAACAATTGTATTACTATCATAAATGGTTTCTATACCCTCTATATACCATCGCCTCGCGCAACAAGAATTTCATTGCCCTAGACCCTAAACGGCCTCGTAATGTATGGTTCCAGGGGAACTGTATTGGGACCTGCGTATTCACAGATTTCCTAAGAGAATTCGGCATGTAATGGGGCCCTTGAAAAAACTAGGGCAAAGGATTAAGGATCAACAATGGTGCTACCCTTGTCGTTGTAAGAATCCATACGCTACCGCACAAACTGACTATCAAGTCAGCAAACCAGCATAGTAGTAAGTATCGCTGGACTTTTATATGATGGCATAAAAGATTATAGAACGTCGGTAATAATACATACATAATTGCGGTATCAGTTATCATTAAATAAAGCGTTCTTTACGATTCTTATGAAATAAGTAATATTTACGGATAGGTTGTTAGTATTATTACGACATAATGTAATTTTTATATATTTTTATAAAAGTTGAATCAATGGTGAATGTGTATATGTTACTCTTTAATATAATTCAACATTTGCATACCTCGTTCAGGTCATCACCCAGCCCACTCGTAATGTGTTATGTTTTACCAAATGTAAGTAACTTGTTCTATGCAAATAAATATAATTGATTTATTGGTTGAAAAGTACAACGCTGAGGTCGATAATCAAGAAATCGAATAAAACACACACAATGAAGTAAAAGTGTATTGTTATGGCGTAGTGTGAGTCGGTACAACCCTGTTTTTGTTAAGTGGCAAACATTTGTGAGTGTCACTCGAGTGACAATACGTTGACGACATCGAGTGGTCCAGTCCGACTTGATGCCTCTACCATTTGCTCACAAATTACTCTAACATCCTCACAAAAAATCAAATACAGAATCGAATGAACTGTAATCGATTTATCCAAGTATTGTGATACAAATAATTCGTTTGTGAATTTAACGGTACTATAACATTGCTTTAGTACTGTGGTTAAGTAGGTGTCAGTCGTGCAAATTCGCAATTTATCGATTGTCAAACCTCACACATACCTAAGGAAAAAGTGAATGGAAATGAAATGAAACGAGAATGCCCATTCGACACTGTCCACTAGAACATTACCCGTTGTGCATAATAAGCATCTAGACAGTTATAAGCCTGCAGCTCTACGTTGTATATTATAACTATATTAGGCTTGATTATTGAAATTAGATATATGTAAACTCACCGTCCCCGTAGTTGGTTTTTTTAGTAGCAAAATGGTCCTTATCGATAAAAGTTTAGGGATCTCTACTGAAACTATACATGTCACGCTAACTGTATACAAGAATACTGATGTATTTCGCTCTCTCTTTTAAATGACATTGCTATTACGGCACTTCCATGTACCTGTTCTACAAATTGGGTAAAAAGTCTCATAACATTTTTAAGGTGGAAGATTGAATGTTTGTAGAACAAGTGTTACATATCTGAGAAAGCACTATAGCATAAGTCAGAAAACAAGCCACCCATAAAAATGTGGAGCCAAATCGAATGTTTAATAGTTTTCTTAGCGGAGATCGAGCAAAATTGAATCTTGGATTGAATGAACTAGACTAAATTTGTCGTCCCCCTTAGAGAGTTTATTTAGAGTGCATTTAATACCAAAAACAACTTTTACCGTCACTCCTCAAAAACGGAATGAGGCCACAGTCCGATAGAAATTAATTCATGTTTATACAACATTAATAATTTGCAAATGACACAACATTGGGAACAGCATAGAGCCTTTTGGGATGACATAATTGTTGCCAATTGTTGACAATAATCCGTACGTAAGCTGACAACTTCGATAGAAGACTCCTATGACAAACCCTATCAAACACCTTCGGTATGTTTAAGGTAAGAATAGTACGAGTCTCACCTTGACTCTCAATGGCCAACAGTCATCGACCGTTGCAAAAATCATTGAGATAGTCTCTGTTCTCCAGGTAACTGAAGCGTTATTAGTTATGCGCTCCTTTACCTTACAGATAATGTAGGTTATAGCTATAGGCCTAGAATTAACGGATCTTTTGCTATCTGGTGTAGAAATAAGCAGAATGTCACATTAGTACAGTGCCTCTAGCACGAGTTCCGGCAATTTACTTACTCGATCACACGTACAGTTTCGTCCCATACATTGAGCACCAGAGTTTTAGTTCTTAATAGTTTCCGCGAGAGGCGCTGGTGCTCAATGTATGGGAGAAACTGTACGTGTGATCGAGTAAGTAAACTGCAGGAACTCGTGCTAGAGGCACAGGACACAGGGCAGTAGCTCTACTGCTAAGGCTATATTAATATCAGTGCTACCTCTACTGATAAGGTTTTAATGAACCACTCGGCATTCGAACATATATAAACAGCAACTCCCAAGAGACACTTAAATGAGAAATGCAAATTTCTGAAATTCACGGAAATGTAGGTAATACGGCAACAAAGTAGAAATCGAGTTAAAAGGAAAATTCCTAGGAGTTAGACTTTCTCCTTAGAACTATAGACTAAGTTGCTACCCAGATTGTGGATTGGATCAAAGATGACTGACATAATTTTTTTTAGCTTATGTGGAAAACGACCTGACCGCATTACACTGGAAACAAACGGAAAATAATGTAATAAATAATAAGCTGAAATAAATTCCTGGGCAGGCCTTCTTGCGCAGTCAGTAACCTACGTTTTAAACCACCTACTGTGGTGAGTGTTGAAGTCTCCACCAGTAGAGGAATACGAATAGACACGAGTGTAAGTATGAGGATTGTTACTTATGTATCCCAAAATAATCAGAAGTATATATTTATCAGCTATGCCCCGCGGTTTCACCCGCGTTAAAGTAGTTTTGGCGTAAAAGAGTAACAAACATACATCTATACCCACAAACTTTCGCATTTATAATATTAGTAGGATGTGTATCTATATTGGTTTTGTCAGTGCACGCCGGAATAGCTCGCAGTTCATAGATTGATTCCTACTTACTTGACACTTATCGTCATATTTTGGAAAATTCACACAATATCTTAATAAATTATAGCCTATGTGTTATTCTGATGTATAAGCTACATTATTGTAAAGTTTCACTAAAATCTAGTCAGTAGTTTTAACGTGAAAGAGTAACAAGCATCCATCCATCCATCTATACTTACAAACTTTCGCATTGATAATATTAGTAAGATATACATACTTCTGACTTCGTAAATGAAATCGTTGTTATCTAAGAGTGGTCCTTTGAACTTCTACTTCAATTTAAATCTTGCTCTATATCAATTTACTTAATTAAACTATTGCATAGAGAATATTCGCCTTATTTATAGAAATATTTTTCTAAGACCAACCAAGTTTAATTAAGAAACGAATGGTAGGGCCTTTCGTAACGGGACGAGTTGCAAGTATGTCGCCCGCCAATCACAGTGTCGCGTACCTAAGTCATGTGCTTTAGAAAGTACTCTAAATATTTACATCATTTATAAATGTTACACTATTTGTTATTTACCTATAATAACGTTCTCTTGCTTGCGTTAACCGGTGATTAAAGATTGTCTCTAAAACGGGTAAGTCCTTCAGCCTGCTTTTATTACGTGACCTAACAACCACGGGTCACACCTTTGTTATTTGTTTAGAAATGCAAATAAATAATATGTTTATCTTGTATACTATGATTCAGAATGGTTGAATGAGGTTTATACTGCTAATGTTAGTTTATTGCGATAAATATCTTGAGACAACTAACACACTGCCATCTGATCTACTAGGCAGAGCATCCACTATCACTATAGCATCTATAACTGATAAACATACTTATATATTTCTAAATACATATTACAGATTAATTACATCCAGTCACAGAACAAGTAATCGCTCATCACACAAAGTTCTGTCCTGGATCGGGAGCTCATCACGCAAAGATCCTGAATCAAACCTCTAAGCTCTGACTTAGCAGACAGGGTCAACCTACAAGTAAGTCACAGGCCAAAGTTAGAGATGTTGATAACACATGTATGACACATGTGTTATCAACATCTCTAACTTTTCTATCGATATATAGGCTAGTGGTTTGACCATTGGACTGTGGAATGTTAGTATTCTCGAGTTCAAACTCAGGGCGTGCACCACTGACTTTTTGTGCGTATTAGAAATAATAGTGATCCTAGTTTAATGTTGGCTAGAACGCAGAACATATTATAGACCAGGAGTGAAAGTAAGTGTGAGCAAATACAGGTGCACTCTTTATTCGGCCACTCTCATAATCCGATTGGACAACTTTACTTGATCTTCTTCTGATAGGCTTCTACGGGTATTTTTCTTGCCAGAAAATTAGCATCACTTTTAAGGTTTGTATTTGATGTATCTATGCAGGATAATCAAAATTATCCACGTACACTTTCAAATCCACCTGTTAAATTAGATTAAAATCACCAAAACTTCGACCCACAAACACTACATAAACAAACACAGATTTGTTACGGATGTAGCTTGATTATTGGCACAGTCATGGTACAGTAGGTGCACAATAAAGTCCTCTACAAGTATAGGCTGTCAACCACGGAAGAGAAACCATCAGAAACGTCGAACTGGCATGATATATGATAAATGTTACTTTTAGATGTACAAGTACATGGAGGATGTTGGACTAGAAGTGGCTGTCTAACAACGCGATGCAGGATACAATGACATCGTAACTTATACTAGCAAAGTAACTTGTTATTTATTTACGGAAGGATCTTATGACCATTTTTAATATTTATACTCGTGGACAAATTTAGAGCAACGCAAGTAAAAGTGTGTTTATAATAAAATATCATGGATTTTTGTTCGGAGTACTAACATTTCAGTGCACAAATATAGTGTTTGCTTATTATTAGATCATTTAAGCATCTTCTACACGGTTGCAAACCAACGTCCCAACATAGGTCACCCTGGTGGTTGCCATCCATCTACACTGCACAACTGCAGTCTAGATGGATGGCAACCACTAGGGTGACCTCTGTTGGGAAGTTGGTTTGCAACCGTGTAGAAGATGCTTAGAATTGGAAACGTTGAAAACAAATGATTTTGCCTACTCTAGGTCCTCGAACTATTTCGAGTCGCCTTAGCATACTTCGAGTCAAATTATTAATATAATCTTAAAAATTTGCTGGGACAGGGGTTTTTTTTTATTAATCTTCGTAGATTATCCCGTGAAAGTCAGACCCCTTGACATTAATTTATTTGCATCGAAGGTATTCGGAAACTACGGCCGCAGTATGAGGACGTGCATTAACATAAATGACTACTAAAATGCTAAAATGAAAACTAATAAATGTAGATGATCTTCATTTTGTTTTAATTATATTAGTTCAACTGTGGTCGTGGTCGGGGAGTTTTAAGCATCTGCAAAAAAAAATGGCAAAGTCTTCGATCAGTGCCTATCCGTGGAGTTGGTAATATTTTCATGGATTCACGTCCCAACTAGTCGACACCACAAGGAAAATACCTTGATACTGACAACACGTCCTTACGAAGATCTCATAGTCTTTGATGCACCAACAGTCTTGGATCTTTGGATGGCATTACACAATCTATCCCAGACTGCTGACATTCCCACAGATGGGCAACATTAACTAAGATGAGTTTTTTAACCGCTGCGCAGCACAAGGGTGCTTGGAACAGTTGTTTCCGATCTTATTCTGGTTTTTCTTAGTTTCCTTAACAATGATATCTAGTAGTCGGTTGTGTAACAGGTTTTATGTAGTAGTGGCACATCCAGTCACTCGCATAGAGCTGCGTGCTGCCAATCAGACGTATGCCCATTGCAGGTCGGCTGACAGCGAGGTTAGAGCTTGCCGATTCCTTAATTGCCGTGACGTTTTGGTGTCACATACCTTTGAAGCGACGCTACTTAAATAGGTTTTAACCAAGTATTAATTCTATTGCCACACTAGCAAAAGCAAGCTTTTATTGACAAGGACGTAGCTTACTTATTACATGCACCTAGAGTCGAAGACACTTCAGAGGCTACATTAACACTACGAAAATTACTCTTACAGGCTACGAAATAAAATCTAGTCTAGGTTATAGTATGCCTGTACTGAAATAATGTCAGTTGTACCTACCCTAAAGACATGATGCATTTCGAAATACGGTTACAACAATTTTCCTTTTGTTAAATTTTAGATTGGAATTGCAATATTCGAAACTATAGATATCTGATATTATAAACTTTACTAGTTTATAGTTATTGTATGATTAATCGCGTGTTCCAGCTGTGAATATTAACTCTTTATCAACCTTGAAATTATACAGTGAACGATACACTACTGCAGTTTTGTTTATTAACCACAAGGTACCACGAAGCATTGACCTTTACTGCTGCAACCTTAAGAAGTCATTATTTCATAACACTAACGAGAAAAAGACACCATTATATTTATTGCGATCCCAAGACGCTAAACGGGGTTGACCGAATAAATAACGTCAAATCTATAAAAAGAGGTTTGAAAACAAAATTATTTTTGTAAAGGGTAACACATTCACACATTAGGGACGCCACTCGACGCTTCTCGCGGTAATTATTTAAAAAGTTTTGCCTTGACACTGGCTGCTGCTTCTTTTGGTGGTATTCTTTTTTTGTATTTTTAAATTTGGAGTGTCGTGAGCGTTAAGTAGTATTTATGCGGTCCCCAGCGGCGCGGAGGTGGTTTGGGCGCGAAATCAACTCGATTGCGTACGTGGAGATATGGTATAAGTTGCTTTTTTACTTTTCTGCTTTGCCTAAAATAATTTGATCTTGAATATTTATGCACATGTGACACTTTCATGTTATTTTATTGGCCAATAATTGTCACGATAAGATTTTCTTTCTTTTATGAAATTTTGCACACATTATTTGGGAAAATATTAATAAAATTTTTTGAAACTTACACACGGCCATCTGGTCCCAAACTAAGCAGAACTTGTACTATGGAAACCAGATAACTGATATACTGCATATACAACTTTTCTTTTATAAATACATACTTATAGGTATAGATAATTACATCCAGACTCAAGACAAACAGACATGTTCATGCACACAAATATTTGTCCTGGGTGGGATTCGAACCCACGACCTCCGGCGTGAAAAGCAAGCATTTGCCAACCACGCCAACGTTATGACGACTTTTGCATTTTTCCCAATTAAATCATCGATCAACACATATGAGCAGGTGATTTTTAATAGGAAGCGATGATTGGGTAAAGTTAACCTATTAGGCTTTCACTGCTTCATACAGTGTTAAAAATGCAGTAATTTGTACATTTGAGTGTGTACAATGTATATAAAACCTAGTAACCTGCGCCCTGAGGTTTGAAATCCAATGTATCCAATCCATTCGATTTCTAACCTAGGCTCATGACAGTTACTGATTTTGAAATACTTGAGGGGGTCGGTTATAAGGGACGTTTTCTGCAAATGTCGTGTGCGTTCTTAATAAAAAATATCGCTTTGGTAATCACTTGCTTGCCTCTCACCCTATGTTCGTGGAAATGATACTAAACGATGCCTTCGTAGAACACACCACCCCAAATCATCAGTGATGCTGGTTCGTTGCTCTTTCAACCTTCGAACTTATCTCAGTAGTTTTTGGGAGATGTATGCATATACCCTATTATTTTAAAGATTAAACTTATCTTCAACAGTATTTTTATCTAGCTAAGGCCTAATTTTATCATACCAGAATTAGAAAGGACTTTTATTAATTTGTTTACCACCATTTTCTGCTTATGGATCAGATTCCCTCGGATTCTCTCGCTTGCTGTCAGTTTTAGTGGCTGCGCTGATATACTGGTGCTGTTTTGAAGTCTCTTGGCCGGGCATTAATAGAAAATAACTCATTATAATGCTTGATACTTTGGAATACAAATTACAGTTTGATTACAAACTGTGCATTATTAGTAATAGTCTTTGAAAGGTTCATTCACACAAAAATCTCGTTTGGTGTTTTCTGACATCCCTTTATGATTATGTTTACTCTGCTATGTGTTATATTGATATAAATAGAAAAAAATATTATTACATTAAAACTTAACTAGGTTTTTATAACGGTAGAAAAATAGTAGTTCTTTCATATTATTTGTTCTTTGGTAGTAATAAAATATTTAAATTTACCTTAATTCATTTTTGCTTACGACACTGGCATAAATTGCCTGTGGACAGTTGGGAGCGGATCGCCAAAGCTAATTCTGTTGTGATTAATGCGCCTTGCACATTTCTACCTAGCTGATACCCGCAATCTTAACAAAACACGAAACCACCCAAAATTAATCCTTAATTCTTTCTACATAAAGTATAAGATTAAAGAAAACATATTTTTGTACTATATGTGCTTAAACCTCGCTACTGGTGGTTCGCGTTTCTCACGCAATACAAGCGATTAAATAAGGGAACGTGTTGTAATATTAAAAACACTTGTAACCATTAATATGAAAATCCATTTCAAATAATTCTGTCGCTTGTAAAATAAGTACCTAATTTAGTAGAACGAACTTATTTTACTATAACTGTGTCTAAAAATATCTACGGTTCATAATGTAGGTTGTAGAAGAAATATCTAACAGCTTGCTCATTAGAGATTCTAATACTGATTATAATCATATTAAAACTAACGCAATGCAAAAAGCGATTTTGAAAAACCTATCATAATATTAATAAAGACAGGGCAAGTCCTGTCATCCGATAGAAATAAGCATATAATTATTTAACGGTGACCAAAATTCGTATCAAGGGAAATTAAATTCAAAGTCAGTTTTACAAATCAGTTCCAAAACTATACAATTAAACTGCTTGGAAAAGAGTTTCATCTGAGAGTAGAAGTCTATTTAGTAATTAAACTCTGTTTGAAGTCGAGCTGAACTTGAAACTTGAATGCTGAATAACTAGGCTTTACGTGTCAAGGTATCCTTTGGTGTGGGTACTTAAACTTAAGTAATATTTATATCAATAAAATAATATCCCTATAAAAAGCACAGACACAACCACTGGGGAAAAGTTAACCAACAAAAAAACACATTAGCATACATGTAAAGAAGAATAAGAAATATAAGTAACCTCACAAAAAAAAATGTCATATTTTTTACCAAATAAATGTTTGCATCAATTGAGGGCCTCGACAAGAACGTTCACCTCTAACAAAACCACGGGACGTATGAACCTTATTATTTTAAACTAAGACCTTCAAATCAAACCACTTCACACCTTCGAGGGGAAGTGTATTAAATTAGCATAAAGTAAATTATACGTAGGCAATAATTTCGCTCCTACAGTTAAGGTAATTTGGTTTGATGGAATGATAAAGCTATAGTGGGGCTCGAATAATGAAATTATTACCTCCTGTCATTCTTTGTTTTAATAAATGAGTGATTAATTAGAAGGTGTAGACTTTTAATTCGGTTTTAATATCGCTGGAAAGGGTTGTTGCAGCTTTTTTTTAATCACGAAGTTGATTTATCTAGTCATCAAAAGAAGCCATTGGCTAGGTACTGGTTAGACCGTAAGATTAAACAAATGCAACCTTTTTTTTGGTAAGGCAGGGGGAATGCCTACGCTTGCCAGCCGCAAAAACTGTCTGCGGGTTGGTATGTCGGCCTTGCACCGACTAAGCCTAACCTGTCGTGGACTTCTCTTGGCGCTTGATGGGAGGAAGAGGGTATCCTGCTTTTTGCGCCGTGTCCCAGATGGTCGGGACATGTACCGTGGGAGGGCTCTGGATTTCCCTCCCCTATTGCCAACTCCTGCTAGTGCGGTACAACGGCTCCGCCACTAACAAATGACTGTCTTCTCGGAGCAGCTTGCAAGTGGCGGCAGTAGAGGATGCTTCTCATACTGCCACAGGCCGTATTACCTAAACAAGTGGTACCTAGAATATCCATCTTCAGGTGCCAAAGAAATTTTATATGATCGTGGTATAAATTAGTTGAATACGTCTAACTATAGTTTTTAAGTCGGGGCTTATTGAAAAGGAGTTAGTAGATGCCACCAACTCATCGACGAATAATTTCAATGTAGCATCTATCAGTTTATTTATGCAGCAGTTTAACTATTAAAATAAGTATCTTTATTACCATCCAACAACATACATAACCCTTTCTGCCCAAAATATGTAGTTATCCCGAAATCATTATAAACTAACGGATCATCTCAGAGCTGAGAAGTCTATATCTTATTATTTCCTGGAAGAATCTCTGCCAGTTGAGGATCATTAAGTCCCACAAACGACATGCCACAAAAATTAAGCTCAAATGGTTGAATAATACAAGGACCTGCACCTAATTACTCATGTACCTTACACATAAATAAAACATTATAATAATTTATTTGAATGTCTGAAACGATAATTAAAAGTTACATTTTTGTTGGTCTGTCCCTAAAAAAACTTCGGGAAGATGCCACCAGCATCGTTTGTACACCCCTTATTACAGCTAACTCAATAGATGAAAAGGTCAACATTGCTAAGCTAAGAGCTATATGATGTTCTTGCTCCTGTGCGAGCCATTAAACTAAAACATATCCCTGCGCTTTAGCTTACCATTAACATTAGACACTGTTACACAAAAAAGCTAACGCTAAATCTAAGCTCAACAATAAAACATCTGATCATCAACAGAACAAATAGCTACTTATCAGAAATAACTGTAATAAAGTGTGTAGAGATGTAGGTACAGCTCCAGCATATTCACCAATCTAGCTAAAGTCTGGAAATTTTTAGATGCACGGGCAATTCATTCAAAATTACGGCATGACAAAGTTCCCTAAAATTTTGATCTCAACACTTCAAATCAGCATTTCTCAGCTTCGTCCAGTTTTGATAGGACAGTTGATAAATGGTACACTCAACTATCTATGACCTTTTCCGACACTTACCTTTATCTCACTCATTTCTTCTATCATTCATGCCACCCCTTTCGTTCTCCATATAAATTTTAGTTCGTCCAATTAATTGATTGCCTTGAAGAGATTGCATTTAACGATAAGGCCGCTTATTACATTAACTACTGTTGTTTATTTTTCTGGATTGAAAATTATTTGACGCAGTAAAGTGTACTTATTATCACTAATATTATTAAAGTTATAACTTTCATGGTATTTCCATAATTTGTAAATATGACGACAAATGGTGACGTTGGCAGTCATGCTTAAGCAGTAATACTCACTGAAGTAACTGGTTTCCTATTCGATTAATTTATATATCCAACGGTATTATGGGGTAGACTGCAAGTTTAACCTCATCATGCAATGATGATCAACATCTGAACAATGACCTACAAAGGCCGGTCTTGTGCTACCCGTATCTATTGGCTACCAGCGAACCCCACAAGATCGTTGGTCTACCTTGAGATGAGCCAGCCAGTCACGTCTTCCGATGTGTGGTGTGGTAAATTGAACTTATCTGTAATTCATATTACTCCGGCATTTATTATAAGAAATATTGTCATAAATACCTACCTCAGTAATCCAAATCCTTTAATCTTCATCATTATATTCTCATTACGCGTTCACTAAAACAGTCATTACATGGCAGTTACTGGAAATTAAATATTAACGCACTTTTGATTCTGTGATATGATTCCACAAATGATTAACACGCGATGATCGGTCATTCTATCGATATTTCGCTCGATAAATCCCCCAAATCGAATCAAAAAACGACCATTTATCATAAAAAGCACGCTTCCGCATGTCTCCGTAAAGTTTCTCTCACTAATTTCATATAAATTACTTAAAACCAAAAGGAATATCGGAGTCCTAATGTCCGATTTGCATGACAGACAGGGCTTAGGTAACTTATTATATTTATTTCCGATTTTGTTGGTTATTTGTGGGCGGTGCACGTTTAAATGTGTATATGTCAGCACGTGTTAGATGGTTACGGTAATCGTTTTAGTAATTATTGGAAACAAATGACTTGTTCTGTGCCCACTTTGTCCCAATTCTCACGATACGTCATCTGTTATTCTATTTTTGAGCTTTGGTAGTCTGTTTTCTATAATTTGATATGCTTTATTCAGTATGTAGTTTAGTTACTCTAAAGTGACGGTCACTTCTATTGTTCTAACCAATTTTGTCAGTATATTCAAATCTCTTCTCAAAGCTATTACACGAAAATGAAATTCCAGGTTACGTATTGCAACACGACCTGAAGCCTTCTGTTAATATAGTTCCATTTCTATAGTGTCGAGTTTTTGATTTGAAGCTGGAATATCATCATCATCATATCAGCCGAAAGACGTCCACCGCTGGACAAAGACCTCCCCCAAAGATCTCCACAATTGCCGGTCTTGCGCTATCCGCATCCAGTGACAGCACAAGATCCAGCACAAGATCATCGGTCCATCTTGTAGGGGGCCTGCCCACGCTGCGTCTTCCGGAATGCTGGAATATACTATCTATTAATATGATTTTCTGATTGGCATTCTGTATTGGAGATAATAAGCTACATCGTCGTATCACTGGCGTTGTGAGGTAGGTCAAAAAGAATTTCAACATCGTTGCTATTTGGAGGGGCTTGCCAAAGTCACTACCTATGTTTGGTATGTGATTTGGCGATTAACGTTAAAGGGTAACTGGTATACTGATGGTTTCTTTCTTCAATACGGCTAAGGGTCTATCAAAACGGCTACCTTTATAATTTGTTCAAACTCGAAGTGCCCGACTATCACTTGCACATCTACTTACTTTCCGAGCAAATCTTAGGATACTGAATCGGAGGAACTTTTTGAGCGGAGCTTTTGGAGTGTCCGATTCAAGCAGGAGTTACCTAAAGCTGTAGCATATTGCATGAGGATAACACATTAAAATTATACAGCAATTACTACGCAAGCGAAACTGTAGGTACAAGCTAGCAAAAGCTTTTTATTTTTTGTATAATATAATAAGTGTATGTGTATTTTAATAAGCAATCAATAATATTTTGTATACTTATTGCAAATTATCCGACTTACCGACTTTTGGTGACAGCATACCGCGAGGCGCCAAGGCCCCTGGCATTTTGTAATTATTTGTAGCCTCGTGTGTGTATTTACCAAACGTACAGTCAAAAACAGAGTAGTTTGCAAGCATAAAACTACTATTGCGGCTGAATAATTTGCAACTTATAATATACCAGCTGTGCCCGCGACTTCATCCGCGTGGAATAGTCTCCTTGGATAGCTTTCAGAAATCATTATTTGCATGCTTGTGGCTAGTTGTCTGTCCTCACGTGTCTGCCCATTCAGGTAAGAACACTTAGGCATATTTCCCTACCTAAACCATGCCGTATCACGCCGCGCTATTATTTTACACCCTCATTTGTAAAACTTTGAATGACTTATTTGTTTATATCAAATCCACAGCTAAAAAATAAATTTTATGCTCCTGGCTCCAAAAATGACGATACTTACTTACGATCTAAGAGAGGCAGCCCAACTGGGGAAGTACCTCCACCATTCAGAAGACATTCCTTAATAATAATTTTAATGTTGTGTTTCTGCGTGTGACTAAGGTCGCCAGAGCTCATCGGGGTGAGGGGAAGGTTCGGCACCACTTGTTTGCTGACTCTTCAAGGCGGACAATGCACCAGCGACTCCTGTGGTGTTGCGAGAGCACATGGGCGGCGGTGATCACTAACCATCAGGTGACCCACTTGCTAGTCTGTCGCCCTCAGATAGGTATAAAAAAAAGAAAACCACTTTTCATTCGCCTTTTCAATCCTTTCTCTCTTCACTCTTTTTGCCAGAGACAAGATAGCCCTGTGTCTTTATTATTATAAAGAAAAGAAAATAATGATAAATATAGACAAAAAATATGAACAAAAATCAAGTTAAAACTTAGATAGAATGTATGCGAATTACTGTAAGCCTCAAAGATATCTTTTTTGTTCATAATTGAATAAAAAAAATATGTTCAATGGTTATACTAGCTGATTGTACAATACAAGTACAAACTATGTATGTATGTATGTATGCTAAGTAATAATAGGTGAGCCGTTGGCTCGTTTGTGATTGACGTATGGTGTTAGATGCAACTTGTAATGTAATTACTATGTCTCGAAGGAATTTTAACAGGCAATTGAAAGAAGGCGTACCTGACCAGTGAGATTTTCTTCACATCATTATTTAGAGTTATAATTGTGAGGAAATTTGAAGAAGAAGCTTTTTTTTACTTCTTCAGTGTCCTCCCACTGGAGATTTAGTGCCCGGGAAGTTACAGGTTGGATCCCTGCAGAGAACGTGTATTTCTGCAAAAGCAAAGAACTTTGGTGAGTTCTTTAGTTATACGATCTTGGTGGTATTGAGATAAGATCTATGAGTATCGTTACAAGTACAAAAGCCTACGAGAATCTGATACCTAAGCATCTCTATTGCCTATAGTGTTGGAGGTCAAGTGGCAGTCACGCAACAGTTTTGGAAAGTTTATGAATTGACTCACAAGCTAGATGCTCTCACCAATCCGTAAGCGATCGGCGAGGTCAAGCAACTAGGCTCGCGGTCAGTCCATAGATGTATGACCGCCAAAGTGGTTTATTTTCTGAGCGTCTCCGTGCTTCGGAGGGTACGTTAAGCTGTCGGTCCCGGTTGTAGTCATTAGACAACAGTCGTTAAGCCATGTCAGAGGCCTACTGGGCGGCTTGAGCAACTCTGACACTAGGGTTACCACTACACTCCACATCATGATAGTCTCCTGTTTTTCTTTTCAAACAGGGTATTTGGCACAAATCCTCCTTTGCTCCCGCGTGGCAAATGATGAGCCAATCACCTTTCCCCATTTGCGCGGTAGAAGTGGAGGCAGTAGTGTCGTCCAAGTCCAAGTTTTCATTGCGTATGATTCGCATTGAGCCAATTTTTTAGTTTTCTATTATCTTAACATGCCTTGAAAAATTGCATCGAAGCAAAGCAATGTCATGGGGTTAATTTTTAGCGTTCCGTTAGCCAAATGGCAAAAAAACGGAACCCTTATAGATTCGTCATGTCTGTCTGTCTATCCATCCGTATGTCACAGCCACTTTTTTCCGAAACTATAAGAGGTGTACTGCTGAAACTTGGTAAGTAGGTGTATTCTGTAGACCGCATTAAGATTTTTACACAAAAATAGAAAAAGAACAATAATTTTGGGGGGTCGCCATACAGAGATCTGAAACTCAAAAAAAAATTTTTCATCGTACCCATACATGTGTGGTGTCTTATGATAGGTCTTCAAAAATTATATTGAGGTTTCTAATATCATTTTTGTCTTAACTGAATAGTTTGCGCGAGAGACACTTCCAAAGTGGTAAAATGAGTGCCCACCTCCCCCTGTATCTTCTAAAATAAGAGAATTATAAAACTAAAAAAATATATGATGTACATTACCATAGAAACTAACACCGAAAATTGGTTTGAACGAGATCTAGCAAGTAGTTTTTTTTTTAATACGTTATAAACCGCAATTTGCTTTCATTTAATTAACTGAAATACTTTCTGTTACGGAACCCTTCATGTGTGAGTCCGACTCGCACTTGGCCGGTTTTTTAAATTTGGAACGTCTTTTCTTCGTTAATAGTATCGTATAAGACGAAAAATATCATCAATGTCAACGGTCACTTCACGGGGTTGTTGTTCTGTTGTATACCGCTACAGCGGTATGCATTTTTGGATTTTTCGTCACTTTTGAAAAACTGGCATAAAATATGTTAATTTTTATAAGGAAAATATTTGGTAACACATTTTGATTACTACTCAGGCTGCTTTGTTATGGAGGGAAGAGGAACTATTCATTTACGAACCTCTCCTTGTTTCTTTCTGATTAAATTCGTTGCGGGATTCAAGACAGTTAAAGCAATTTTGCGATGAGTCTCACCCCTCAGCGGCATTGCATTGTGTGGCACTGTTGATCCTGCCTCACTGAGCTGCGTTGAGAGGGAGGGAAAAGTGCCGAATAAAAAAAATAGCTGCTAGTGCTACTAATAAATGGGTGGATGAAATTGTGATGATGGAGTACACTATTTGAAAGATGCAATGAAGTCAGCGGTGAATCACTAGAACAACGAGGCAGCCGATATCAAAAGTAAACTAATTTAGTAAAGCTGAAAATTATATGTAAAAAATATACCCGTTTAATGGCATAATCAAACAAATAACGCGACCACCCAAACTAACCCCAATCGACATGCATGCCATTCATAAATTCATAATTACTTGCATTCATTCATGGCTAACGGTACATAATATACACGAAAAGCACGCTAATTTTAGCACGAATTGAAAATAAATTGAGTAAATTATTTTAACCACTATAATAATTAATGGAAGCTTTATGATTTTCACAATAGAGTTCATATTTCTATGTTATATGGTTGCAGTTTTATGACAAAGAATGTACAGACTGGCTACCTGAGGTACCTTCCTAGAAAGCCGTAATGACAAACTCAGTAATCCTCTTCTATGGAATATGCGATCTGCAAAGATAACTACTGTTAGGGTTGTCCATTTGACAAATTATGTTGAGTGGGAAGTTAAAATGAAAACATTAGATACTCAATCATACCATTGTGTTATAAGTGGTATACTAAATTTGCATTCTCATGTTGAAAATTTCAAATGATTCTTAAATATGTCAGGTTTTTGAGTATCACATTGACTGTTAGGTAACAAAAAATTGAATATATTCCGCAATCAAATAAATAAGGTCGTCGTAAATTAATCGTTAATTTCCAAATATATATTTTATAAATAAAAGGGCTATTAATTTGCTTATATGTTTTTTAATTTATTGATTGTCAACTGATTTTCACTATCTTCTTTCACTTTCGTACTGGTCTCAAATGAAATTAAGTTTCAAACATCTTCGATATTGATTTGTAGACTCGGAGCTTATGGAACTTATGGAACAGAGACATGGTGGCTTCCTATGGGCCTCATGAAAAGATTACCTAAAGAGCTATGGAGATAGTTATGCTCAGAGTTCCTGTGAAAGTACGAAAGGTCAAGATTCGGAGGCGAACCAAAGTAACTGACATAGCTCGAAACATCGCCAACCTAAAGTGGCATTGGGCAGGGCACATATGTAGCTCGTAGAACCGACGGCCGCTGGGGCAGAAAGGTTCTTGATTGGCGATCACGTACCGAAAAATGCAGCATTCACAAAGTGGACCTTGTATGGGTCGGTGGAAGCCGCTGGGTCCGGGTTGCGCAAGACCAGCAATTGTGGAAATGTTTGGGGGAGGCCTCTGTCCAGCAGTGAACGAGTTCGGCTAACATTATGATAATAAAGTATGAGTGGGAATTTGTTTATATCTATAATAAACAAAAGAATTAAAATTAATTTTGAAGTCGGTAGTATGTTTATTTTAACTAATAATTATATAAACTTGTTTTATTATATAGCTAACGAATTAAATATGATATACTATCTAAAATAACGAATAAATTATTTACCATGCATTGGTAATAGATAAAAATAAAACATTGTTATTGTATTCAATATTTTAATAAAAATAAATATATTGATGCCTAATAAATATATGATACAAGAATTTATTTGATTTTTTTTAATAGGCAACATAATTACAATTAAAACAGCAAGGTCGTCGAACAGTACCAAAACTATAATTAATTATCATTAACTATAACTTCGATAAATAGTTCAAATGTTTGACAACCCTGACCACACCTGAATCGCTTTACATAGCCGCCTAACGATTACCAATTTCGTCGTTCGGCGTCACAAAGTCTGCCGAAAGCCGAAACTGCCCCAATGCGCCGGAAAGGATTATATTTCATGTTTTTTGCAGATTATACACATAAGGGTGTGTTTACCTGCTCAGTTACTGTGCGAATTTGTTATGTACTTTGAGTTTAGATGATACCTTTGCTTAGTGACACTGTTTAAGATTGATATAGTTGTGTTTATTCTTTGTTAGACCGGCCATCAAACATAACTTACTTAAAATACTCTAACTCTACTTTTAACCAACGTCATAATGTTGAGGCTCACAAATACGACTACGATTTCTCCGCGAACTTGTAAATTGATTTTAATTTATAATTTGCTTTTTAATTCGAAAATATAGGTTATAGTCCCAAATAAATATTATCAGATTTAAATTACAATTTGATTAATCTTAATTAAGTTATTTTAGTTATAGTAGACATTTACCCTAGAAATTACGATCAAAATGAAAAAGAATCAATGGCAAATAATCTACGGTGAAGTATAAACTAGCTCAAAATAAAACACCGATTTCAAAAGCTACTAGGTACACTCAAGTTGAGAACTTCCTCCTTTTTCGTTCGGAGTCGGGAAAAATACAAATTATATTGGTTTTTGGAATAATAACTACACTTTCAAATCTTTTATTCCAATATAAAATAAGTATCTTGGAACAAGTAACACACTGCCATCTGTTGCCAACCTAGGCAGAACCTGTTCTGCAACCAGACATTTTTTACATGACATTTACATTGGCGTATGAGGCTTTCAGTGCTTCAGCGGATAGTAGATTCGAACTTGTAAGTAGGTACCGCTGCCGGACGGCCCTTTGGGGTTCGAACGTTTTAGAAAAAGCGGCGGTATAGAAATTTCTTTTTAGGGACGTTTTGAACAACTTTCGCTCTATGTTAATACGCGAAGATGCGAGCCTCTCGTCCAATTGAGGTGAGGGCATTTCAAAAAAAAAAGGTCACGGAGGACACTGGCGCGCGGTCGCAGCACATTCACGGCACGTTCGCGGTCGTAATCTCGTTCGGCGAGTACGATAAATCAATTGGTGTCTCAAGTCTCTAATAAGCTTGCCTTTCTCTAGGTAAGTGGTGATCCCATCGTCCGTATCGCTGCCTTTACCAACAAATGCCTGAAAACCAAATTAAGCCCACGTGGTAAGACAAGGAAGGAACAGTAGGCTTTGAGTACGTGGTTCCTACCGTGTTCAATTGACTAGTGTTGTTGTAAAGGTTAGTGGCACTCAGCTCTACTCAGCTTAGGTGGCACGGTTACGTTTCCACCGAGGACGACTAGAAAAGTAATTTTTACTAAAAGGGCACTAATGTCTAAAACACTTTATTTGGAAAAGCGCTATTTTGAAAAAGACGCCAAATGAATCGAATGTCCCGAGAGACCGACGAACGTACGGCGAGCGCACGCAAAAATCGTTTATATAATTATAGTCTACAAAGCCTACAAAAGCAACAAGCGTCATTAACTAGCTTTAAACAAAATAATTCATAGCGGAAGATATCTGCTACAGGATAGTACAAATGAGTCAATAAAAACAAGTTTACATTTTGATATCAAATTATAATAATCAACCTTTGGAGAAAACAAGAATCTATAAAACTGTAACTTCTATAATAATACACATAATTTATTTCTTGCACATGTTCCAATCGTCAAAACAAAAACGCCTAACAGACTCCTTTTAACAATTACACAAAAGCTAAGATCAATAACAGATTAACTAATTATGTAAGTAATACTACAACAAACACAGCATACAAAGGTACGAATCAATTATTGGAAGCCTTTCAAAGGCTCAATGTACCATTGAAGAAATAATTGAACAATAAAATTTAGATGCGAGTAGGTACAGCGGACTGAAAATCGGATCGTTGTTGGCAAGCGATGTTGACTCAGGTGCCATCGGTATGAAATCATGTGAAATAATAGAACCACATGTTATGTTCTACTAGGTATGTAGTGCATTACTAAGTGCGTAGTTATTTGAGTTTGATGGCCGCGTTGCCAGGTGGAGCAGGTCACGTAAGGATATTTCGCTGACCTCTAATTTATTTATATTTTGATTTTATTTATTTAATTATACATGTACACAAAAAACACAATAATAACTAACAAAAAGATAAAGATTGCATAAAGGTATTGATAATTTAGGCTATATATGTACGTGTCTCACAGCTAGGAAAATACCTCTTCCCTAGTTTCACAACTTTCTTTGCTATTAATTTTTAAGGTATCGCTGGCCCAAGGCAAATTAATCCCAGGCTTCTTCACAAACATATATATTGGACGGAAACAAAGTATATCCAGACTCAAAACAACTATTTATGGGTCAGACAAATAGTTGTCTTGCGTGAGAGTTGAACCCGGGGTACGAAGTAGCGAGGCGACTGCGCCACACGTCTGATATGTCCCGGATATACCAAAGTAAAAACGTGGTTGGATCATCATAATATCAGCCGAATGACGTCCACTGCTGGACAAGAGCAGATGGGTTGGCGATCGCAATATGACTGATGGTCACAATTTACAGAGAGTCGCTTATTTACTTACTTATCGAGGGCAGTGGTTAGCCTAGTGTCAGTGTTCTTCAAGCCGCCCAGTAGGGTCTGACATGGCTTAACGACTATTGTCTAATGACTACAACCGGGACCGACTGCTTACCGTGCCCTCCGAGGCACGGAGACGAAATTAAACCATTTTGGTGGTCACCCATCTAGAGACTGACCGCAGTTAATTAACCTCGCCGACTGCTTACGGACCGGTAAGAGCATCTAACATCGTCATATCAGCTGAATGACGTCCACAGCTGGACAACCGCAGACGGGTTGGCGATCATACTGCGATGACTGATGGTCACAATTCACAGGGAGTCGCTGCTGCATGTGATGTCAGGGGGGGGGGGGGGGTGGCGGAACTTTACACTAGCTACGTATGTGGTAAAGCTATTGCGTGGTGATGCACATAATCCAGGGGTTTTGCGTCACCTTAGACTACAGGTACCGGACCATTACGTGTGGAAACGGCAGCATCCACAACTGCTAACCGTACCGGTGGCTAAACCAACACTATCGCATTAGGTCAAGACCTGTAACGATAGACCTTAAGAAGATAGATAAATAAATAAATATTCTTGGCCGTCAGCCACAGAACAAATAATTGGGCACACAAATATTTGTCATGGGTGGTGATCGAAGTCCGAAGATCGTAGCCCACGACCTCTGGCGTGGCAGTCAGTGTCAACTAGAGTCTAAACAGTAGACCAACACGCTAGTCAAGGCCAACCATAGTGTTTTTATATAAAACCTCTCCGAAAATTTAAAATCCGCAGAGAGTTTCTTTTTTTGAATGTCACTATTTCATTTTTCATTCCATTTCAAGAATAATACGATATCATTCTGCATACAATACAATACATATATAACTCGTATCGAAAAATTACAGAAAAAATTTATTAAATATTTGTGCTATCGCCTTAAATATCCATATAGATCCGAGAGCTACTTGGAATTATGTGCCAAGTTTCATACTTATTTTGCCCCTAGCTAATCGTCGTGAGATAGCTGATTCAACATATATTTCTCGAATAATATCTGGTCACATTGATTGTTCTGAGTTACTGAACAGAGTCTCATTTAATATTCCATTAAAGGCAGTGAGACATCATAAAACATTTCATCTTCCGTTAGTATCAACAAACTATTGTCAAAATGCATTCCTATGGCGAACAAGCAATTTGTTAAATAAACAAATAAAATCTTTTAATCTTGACATATTTGTCAATAAAACTGAACAGTGAGACGGGTACTCAGCCTAGACTTTTTCTCTAAATTTAACACTTAGACTTAAATTAATTAATTTAAGCTGAGCACATATGTATAACATATACCACTGTCTATTCGTGGAGACGATTGGCCTTCAATTACCTACTATTTAGCTTTTTATAACTGTTTTTATATGCTGTTGGTCTTCCTTAATATTAAATAAATAAAAAAATAAATATGAAATCAACTATAAAGCGGAAATGACAGGAAAAATATAATTACTTACCTATAGAATTCCTACTAGATTTAGTTATAGATAAGGCACCCTGTTTATACGCGACGTTTATAGGTTGCTGTACTCGTCAGTCCGTAAGTGATCTGCGGGGTAAAAGACCTAAGACCTAGGCTATTAATAAAAAATAAAATAAAAAAGGTTTTTATTCACGTAGACTTTAAAAAAGCGCTTGTAAATAGTCAGAACATGTTTGTAGTAATATATAATTAATTTATAATTATTTCTAGGTACATATAGATATTTAGATACACGGATTGTAGGAAATAATTTACAATAAGATTTATTTTATAACAGTAACGATATTTATGTAACTTAAATTAAGTTATTGTCAAGGATCATGTGTAGGTTTAATTATCATAATTTTAAATTTTAGCTATATTTTTACTACATATTGTCTGAGTGGTTCTGTCTATATTAAGGTATTAGATGGGTGACCCTCAAAATAGTTTAATTTCTGTGCGTGACTGTCATTGGGAAGGGGACTTTAAAATGTCGATTGTTGGCGTTAGACAACGTTTGTTACTCTTTCACGCAAAAACAACGGAACGGATTCTGATGAAAATTAGTAGTATTTTTTTTTATCATTTATTATTATCTCATCACAAAACATTGCTTACGGTAAACATGAGTGAAGGTTTGGCAATGACGCATTTTGTCGTTCCGTCTTACGAAACAGACAACCTATAAATACATTTCTTATGATAAACACACCTAAAAATATCTTTTTACAAATTTTTCATGGTTAGCATTTTCAGGCAAATATTTTCAAATTTATCTTCTAAATATTATTTTATTAAATAAAAATACATACATAAATTGATTTTTTTGCGTGAAATTAAACGTACGAAAGTCAAATAAATAGACGTCAAATGTTAATGTCAACAAATGTTTGTTGCGGTGTTTCGGTGGTGTTTTTCTTAGCGGTGTCGGATTTATGCGCGGTTCACGATCAAATAATTCATCAATTTCGTCTTCAATAGTATCAAATTTTACCATTTTATTCTAACAATAAACACCACCGAAATAAGCATCGAATGACATCTGTCAGATATCTTATCCATCAGTTAACTTTACTATCTGAAGCTTGATCGGGCCAATAGTTTACTTGGCAGTTTATTTGCCAGTTAGCACTATTCATGGATTGTGAAACGCAAACGATGTCTTTATTCGATAGATAAGTTGCAAGTAGCTTATTCGGGACTTTACCAGGACATTGTGAAACAGGCCCTTAGTAACTGCCGAATAGCTATCTGGCAAATAAATATATCGGTAGATGGTGGTGAAACGCAATGTGTTTTATCCAGAACTTATATCTGTCCGTTTTATTTGGTAGTTAGCTATCTGACACTTTATCTGGACATTGTGAAACAGACCCTTATTCGTATATCCAAGCAACACAGGCTATAACTTATAAAGTTTCAAGCGAGTGAAACCGCGGGACGCAGCTAGTAAAATATTATTAAGGAAAGATACATACCATGTGAGGACGGGATAAAGTAAAACACCTCGTTTATTAACGTAGAAAGACAATTGCTAAAAACTACTCTAAAAACATCCCGTCCCTCACATGCATCTCCACATCTGTAGCCACACTGAGCCAAGGTTTCATCCCAAAGTGGGTGCCTCGTGCACCCACTATGGGGATTAAACCTTGGCTCGCCCCATGACCCTGACACGGTTTAGTAAGTAAGTAAGTAAGTAACTCTTTATTGTACACCAAAAAATAATACATAATAAGAACTTTGAGTATGTTAAGATTGTACAAATGGCGGCCTTATCGCTACTTAATTTGTAGTCTTATTTGCTACATTATTATAATATAAATGATTTTTAGCTGATAATGTATAAATTGTTTTGACTGTTATTGAATGGATGAATGTAGAATTATTATTATTTTATATATATAATGACATACCAGTAGCTTGTTATTATCATAAAATAATGTTATTATTATTCTCAAAAATTTGACATCCATAATCCCTGTATAATTTCTAAATATGTTTACTTTCGTAATTATACATAAATGCAGATGTTTTAAGCTGCAGGTCTTGATTAAAATAAAAAATAATATAAAATAAAAAGGGTTTCTATTCACGTAGACTTTAAAAAGAGCTTGTAAATAGTCAGAACATGTTTGTAGTAATATAATTGTATACATTATTATTTCTAGTAACATAGATATTTAGATACACATTGTATGAAAACATTTATAAATTTATTTTATTATAGCAATGATACTTAGCTAGCTCGTATCAAGTTATTGTCAAGATTTGTACACCTATTAAGGTAGAACATGTTGAAACAGTATTTTATATGTAATATCTTTTTAACTACACATGTTTCTGACAAATAAATATATCTCTCTTCTTTTCTATTGGAAACATCCTATAAACAATAATACTATCAAGATCGAAGTGCTGTCATCTGTATGAATCAATATATACTAACTTATTCGCAAACAACATGGAACGGTACTAATATCTAGAATTACCATTAAAATGTATTAATTATCATCCCGCTTTCACGACTTTACAGGTCGTGATGCTGCGTCCAGTTGTGTTGTTTACGGCAGTGTCGAGTTTCGTGCGCGTCGTCCGTCAACCATGCACCGTGCCTAATGTCATAGGTAGTGTCATTTCGTCTCACTTTTGTCATGGAAATCAGTGCTGTGACATGTTAAATACTTGTATGATTCCGTCGCTTAGCAAGGCTAGCATACATTTATTTGAATACCTAGAACCGAGCGGCTTGGCTCGTGATGATGGAAAGAGACCCGATGGTATGTCATTGGTTCCGTGGAAGATGGGTAGGCCCCTGGTTTGGGACGCAACATGCGTCGACATCCTTGCGCCCTCCCATCTTCCCCAGACGTCGGGTTCTGCAGGCGCTGCTGTTGCTTTGGCGGAAACCCTTAAACGGCGCAAATACACAAATTTGGCAGCAAATTTTGTTTTTGAGCCGTTTGGGGTAGAAACCTTAGGACCATGGGGCCCAAGCGCACATTTAATATTTCGGGAAATAGCTAAACGTTTGATCGACGCTTCCCATGATCAGAGGGCTGGTCTGTTCTTGGGTCAGAGGATCAGCATTGCCATCCAGCGTGGCAATGCGGCCAGCCTTCTGGGCACTATTCCCATAAGCGATGCGGAGGGATTATTGGACGCCTTTTAGGGTAAATAGTGTATCGTAGTTTATCTAATTTTTAGCTTATAATTTCATTTTATTTAATTTAATTACTGGATACCTTGTAAATAATCTATATTCACATGTTTAGGGCAAGTGCACGGAAAATATATTATATATGTAACTATAACATTATATGTAATGAATTTGACTGCATGTGTGGTTCTGTGATAGTGTTACTAGTTTAGCGCCCTTATTTATTTAATCTTTATGCACATATAAGTCTTGTATAAAGGCGGACTTAATGCCTAAGGCATTTTTTCCCAGTCAATCTTAAGGTGGTGCAGAGGTAATTATATAGGTGCATTAGGTACAGATATTGCAGAACTAACTTATGCTTTGGGGTTCGATACCAACACAAGCATCTAATTGTCTGTCACGCATGACGAGGTTTTATAACTCTGTTAGACAAACAGTGGACATTTTAGCAGGCAGTTTGCGAAACTTCAAATTTTCTGTGCTGAGCTTGTTAAGGAAATGAACTCGAAAAAAAATGTATATAATTAATCAGTTTTAGTTTAGTTTTTAATTTCTAGCTGTAATATTCTAATTCTAGTGTTACTGTTTTAATAATATATGCATGCAGTGACGCCTTAAAAAAATGTGCATTAGGATTTGTGTTCTTGTATTATTGAGATTAATTGTTACATTTTTCTTACAAATGAAAGAAAAATGTAACAATTACTGGCTGTCCTCAATAAATAAATAAGTCTCATAAATGTATATTCTGTCAGGATCTACTTTGTGTCCGCTATTTTTATGATTGTAAAGTCCCATACAATACAGGAATATAGTTCCCTAATAAGTGTCATTAGGGAACTATATCCCTATATTGTAGGGGACTTTACAATCATAAAAATAGCGGACACAACTACGGACTAAATAAAAAAATACATACTTGTTTAACATCAGTGCAGAAACTATGCGAATTTTTATTTCACTTCCTGTACAAAAATTTCGGTCATGTAATTAATATGACTAAACAAAGTTATTCACATATTTGCAAATTAATCATTTAAAAATGACTTGGTACCATCCCTTAATTGTGCTTCTTAAATGCTACACGTTATTTGAGGTACATATTGTAATATCGATTTTTTTCTCGTTCTGTTCAAAATTACTGGTTCAGTTTTTTTGTGATAACTAATTAGCATAGTTTAACCCAACACCCTAAAAAGTATGGTTTATCTTATTATTACAGAACTGACTTGGAATTTATTCGATAGTTCAAAATTAGGGTTTGAGCTCAGGACTCATAAATTTTCAAAGTATCAAAAAACGCAAAATCGTAGAACATACATGGGGGTGATTTGGAAGCTCCTCATCATAAAGTATCTAAATTTTGCGTTTGGACGTCAACTCTTCGGCCACTCTGTATATATGTATGAAAGTTATACACCTACTTATTTATTGTATGACTGCCTCGTTGGTCTAGCGGTAGCGTGTTCACCCGCAGAGAACGAGGTCATGGGTTCAAAGCCCGGGTCGGGCCAAAAGTGATTTTGGGACTTTTCTGTAAAAAGAAAAATTTCTCAGCATCAGCCCGAAGTCAGGGAGTTGGCGGTATTATACCCCCATGCCTCGGAGAGCACGTAAAGCCGTCGGTCCTGTACCTGACCTCTTTCCGGTCGTGTCGCTAGGCGTCCCTTCGGATCATGAGAGTGATGGAATAGAAAGTGCCCCTGTGTTTGCGCACACACTTGAGCACTATAATATGTCCCGCGCAGATGGCTAGTCTCTGTTGAGACTGGCCGCCGTGGCCGAAATTCAGCTAGGAGGACATTATTTATTATTTATTGTATGGGCAGTGATTACCCTAGTATCAGAGTTGTTCAAGCCGCCATTTAAGCGTCTGACGTCTCTTAACGCCTGTTGCCTAATGGCTACAACCGGGACCGACAGCTCAACATGCCCTCCGAAGCCTGGAGACGGTCAGAAATTAAACCAATTTGGCTGTCACCCATCTATAGACTGACCGCGAACGGAGCTGCGAAAACATCTGGCTATGAGCGTACACTATACACATACAACATGTAACGTAATTAACGCACACCCTCAGACACCCAATTAGAATATTATTTTGTAATCATAATACATACACTGAATTTTTTATTTAACACGTATATGCATTGTTATTCACTAAATTAGTTTCTTGGAATAAAGTTTATTTTTCTATATTTTGTATTTAATGATGGAATTTGTATGAATACAAATAAAACTGCGACTTTAAAAGTCTTATTACTTTGATTTAAGGTCCATTTCAATTTGTTTTGACTGTACAGGGTTAATATGACAATAATTTCCGTAGTTTTAATTATTTTGGAAATAAAATATCTATATTAAAAATGATATAAATCGATTCAGTAAACGATTCTGAACAAACTATTTTCAGGATTTGCGTTAATTATGTTACATGTTGTATATGTACATACACATATCTTGTTAGAGAAGTATTTTAAAGGCTGACATTTTTAAACGCCATTTCACGGACAATATTCTTCATCTGTCCATCGATCGGTTATTGGCACGAACGCCCGTTCAAAGCTATCCATCAGTAATGCGTCTTGAGATAATATCACACATTAACTGCATTTAAATTCTCCAAGATATGCCGTCGTAATGAAATGACAAAATATCTCGAAGCAAACACGATACTGACCAATTACTGCACTCGTGCAGTTGTTTATCGGACAAGCTTATTCACCCTGGCGTTCAATTCACACCATCATCTCATCTGACGGTCGAGGTGTCGTTTTTTAGAATATGGTCTGAGTTACACGCTGTTTGGACATCGAGTTAGAACTATTAGAGCATAATTTAACAAAGTATTAAGTTACATTTGAGGATTGTAACTTTTGTTAGCAGGACATGTTTGATTTGTATTTTATGTTTCTTTTTAAACTTATCTCTATTGTTTGAAGCAGTGCTTTGGCGTTTATTTGAGTCTTAAATACTCGTGAATTTCTTCGTCTAACTATAGTTTTTGGTATCTGAAATCCAAACAAAAATTGTATTTTTTTTAGTAATATAAATTTACTTCGCTTTAGCTAAAAGATTCTTCGTAGGAAAGCCGGTAAGCTGTTCTATTTGACTGATGATTTAACATGTATTTATAACTAATTGTGTCCCGCAGTTTTACCCGCATTAATCTTTATAAATAGCCTATGTGTTATTCGAATATATAAGCTATATTACTTCAAAGTTTCATCGGAATCCGTTCCGTGGTTTTTGCGTGAAAGAGTGACAAACATCCATACTCTACATAAATACTCACATATTTTCGCATTTTGAATATTATTGTAGGACAGTAGGGCAGTAGGATATTGTGGAACTTGTTACGTACAATAATAACGTACAATGGGTGGATACACTCTCAGTCATGAGAGGGGGTCCAACTATCTAGTCGAGGTGTTGATCTCCTGGACTAGCTATGAAACTACCTTAACTTATTGAGTTATGAGTATGAGTTAGTTACTACTTATGTTTTATCACAACATGGATTTATGGAGATCGCTTCAACCACTAACAAACACCACGTCCAAACGTGGTTGTCGTTTTGTCTACTATCGGCCGATGTCGAAGTCGGCTCGCATCAAAGCCTCGCTGCGCCCGCGCCGGTGACTCGGCGGTTTGCTGAGGATCCAAGAATTTTCCTTATGATCAGTATTTTGTACGATCATGTTGGTAATGCTGGGTTTGATGAGCAAGGTAATTTGTTGGTTTTTGTTATTTGTAGCTGAGGTGGTAATTGCTTGAGTGTTCGATCATCATAGTTTTGTTATAATGTGTATCATATTTCATCTAGGAGAGGCCGAGTCAAATATAGGTCTATAATCGTTAATTGAATATGGCACTACTTTGTCTGTGTATGTGATAAAATTTCAGTTAATGTCGATTGATATTGCCAGAAAAATAAAAAACTTGAGAGGTGTCAAGGGACACCCGGATGGAACGAAGTTATTTCTTATTATTTATTATGTACAAAAAACCTAAAACCTATACACTCAACAAAAATAATCGTCGCGACACCACACTGTTCAATGCGAAACAGAAAGGAAAATATCTGGCTTGCTTTCTATAAGAGAGAGAGAGAGAGAGAGATAGACAGAAAAACATGCGCACGCCGCACAGCTGCAAAAAGTGTCGTGACAACTTTTCGTAAGAATTTTTTCCGTCTAGCCCCCTTTGACAACGCGCGATAAGGAACTTCGTTTCAATTATTTGGTATCTATAAATATTATACTAAACATATCATATTCTTTATTTAACGACAACAAACACATTTATAATTCTTCGCTAAGTCTGGTTTTTATTAAAGGTATGTTGGTTGATCTGGTCCTTCATGTTGAACCTGAAGTTGAACCATAGAACCATTGAAGTAGATTGGCCTGTTGGTTTATTGGTTAGTCTTTCTGACTGCTTAGCCAGAGGACGTGGGTTCGAACCCCACACAGGAAAAACCCTGATCAGCACGGTTATTTGTTCTGAGTCTGGGTGTAACTTATCTATAATACGAATGTATTTATAAATATATATGTATGTTTATCAGCTATCTGGTTGCCATAGTATAAGCTGTGTTTAGTTTGGGATCAGATGGCAGTATCTTAGTTATCCCAAGATATTTATTATCTATCATTATAGTGTCAAATAAGACCGTGAGTGATATCTCCATGTAGAGTCAAACTTAAATTTTGTATGAAAGTTAAAAGGACTTCAAAATCCTTTAGGGTTACTTAGAAATACCGTATTGAATATATTAAAAACATATTAATTCAACTTTAATCTTAATTATATAATTTTTAAACAGAAAATAATGGTATGGTGTACAATTTATGTATTTGATGATTGTGATTACCACAAGAAATTTGAAACGTTTCGCAAAAATAGCATTTACTTGTTAGCCTTATGCAAATTGCCGTATTTGAGGCAATGTAGATAACATTATCTCACGCAGTTGCCCATTGCCGACAACGTGAGCGCTACGACATCAACGAAAGGCAGATGCCATATTTCAAAGGCATTAGATAGCTCGACTGTTTGCAAAACACATGTTTCTTATTGTAACAAAATCGGCACCATTCATTAAAAAGTTACCAATACAAAAGTTGTAGATTAGATTTGCACGACTTTATATGAATTTTGTTTTTTTTTTTAACTTAGGAATTAGGCTATGATTTGGTAATGACAATGACCAAAATTGGGTTTTGCATACATTCAGCCTAATTATTTACCCTAAATTATAATTGTGTCTGCAATGTGTACCACTTGAAGTTATTACATTAAATTTAAAAACAAAAACATTAAAGACACATATTTGACTAGCTGTACCCCGCGGTTTTACCCGCGTTAAATTTTATTTATTATGATCACAGCTCCTCCCCCGTAGGTGATAGCGTGTTAATATGTAGCCTATGTTGACACGACCTCTTAGTAATGTTGTTTGTTTCATGCAAAATTTGAAGTAAATCCATGCAGTACTTTTTGAGCTTAGCCCGGACATACACAGACAACAAGTCTAAAAACTATATATTTGGCTTCGATATCGGTTGTAGATCACACTCCAAGTATCCTTTTAAAAAAATATTCAGTGTACAGTTTTTAAATTCCTATTTTATTATATGTACAGATAATATCAGTGGGTGCACGTTGAATACTCGTAACACTCAAAACCCTTTTAATCCAACAAGGTTGTATAACAATTAAAAGGAGATCTACCTGATCCAAATCCCATCCGTTCGGATGTCCGATCACAATAATCACATACTTCCTACCGTTATAGTAAACTCACAAGTATTTTATACCAAGTAAAAAACGTAACCTCTCATTATTCGTAATCTCCAAAACAAAATTTCGATGGCTGCGCTTGAGTGCTGGTTTCCGTTTCTTTGTCTGATCGAAGACTGCTGCAAGGATTCACCGTATTGGTAAGTAGGTAAGTGCCGATTTGTATAATAAATTACATATGATAAAGGTACATAGTATTTATGAACTTCTATGTAAATAGTTTGATTTGGTGAGCATATAAAAATTTGGAAAATTTATCGCCTCAGTATTTGTATTATAAATGAAATGAAAACATTTATTCAGCACAACACACAAGAAATACAATAAATTAAAAAAAAGCAACATCAATCCAGAGAAAAGGAAAAGAAAGAAGGTAACAATGATATCATGGGGCAGGTCTGTCTTGCATGTTCTGCCGAAAGGGTCACCACCTCAGCATCAGCTAAGTGGGATACACCTAGCGCTGGTTTTCAGTTGGCAACCCAGGTATAGTGACGCACGGACGGAAGCAACAATAATGTACATAAATCAATCAAAATAAAGGAAATAAAATAAACGTTGACGTTAACACAACATAGGTACATAAAAAATATAATATATTATCAACGTTTTAAACTTATACAAATTCGTTAGTGTGTGTTGAATTATTTACTACTAATATAGAATAATCTTACCTACTGCTAATATAAGATTTTGCCAATTTTAGTTTGGCTGTTTTACCAGTTTTTTAACAAGCTTACAAATGAGAATTTTTATACATATTTAAAATTTTTGTGTCAGTAGATTTCTTTATTAAAATTAAAACTTTTAACAGTCAGAGATCTACAGCACTAGTAAGTGGATGTCATAGTTAAACGTTAAGACAGTATGTATTTATCTTAACGATGACGTTAACAATAAAAATATTTCGACGCCTTATTTGAGAAGGAGTTATATATATATATATATATATATAGACTACCAGAATGATCAACAGTGGCATAAAATGAAATGACAATGAGCAGTACGGCCCAGGCATTCCCGGGAATCGCTTTAACTGTCTTGGAACCCGCAACGAATTTAATCAGAAAGAATCAAGCAGGAGTAAAAAAGCCACTTCCACTTCCCTCTAGAGGTAAGCGGGAGACAGAATGATATAACGAGGTTGTAACCTCATTAAATGAGAGAATTGGAACCACAAAGGTCACCTACAAAACCTCTAAGGATACCTACATTTTAGGATTAGTATGAAGTGAGCTATTATATTCACCTAATTCCAATAGATAGGTATAGCAAAAGCGCTTAAACGCACAGAAGTTTACAAGGTGTTTACTAGGATTTTACTTCAATGTTTACCTCCAAAAACACATATTCTGTGAATTTAATCGATATCTTTATAGTCCTTCCAGAATCCCATTACAAATGGATCTAAACAAATATTACTCTAGTAGTATCAGATTTAGGTAAGTGTCTAACACACGTAAACAAGGCTATCTTTTCATACCTACTTACTTTAAAAATCCAAGGCCTATGAGTCACAAAATCTATAAAACAACCAGGTTACCCACATACAAACGTTGAAAATCTGGTATGTTCAGCGGCCATTTTGTCGGTTGTGCACGTGCAGAGCGGTGTAGACTTTCAGTGAGAAATAAGACCCGCCTCTGAAGCAAAAACGCGTAACTGTACACCGGGCGTGGGATAAACGTACATGTGTGTTGGAGGGGAAATAGAAGGCATATAATTCAGTTATGTACGACGTATTAGCATTTATCCTTTTATACGATTCATTAATATAGAAGTTAGTCTTATTATTCATTTAGTAATTAAGGCCTACCGTCTAAATTTGTTGCCAAGAATCGTTTGAGATCATAGGCTCATACATACATAGACTGTCACCTGTTTTTCAGAGGGGTAGATAGAGACAACGGATTTACATTTTTAGATCATGGCACACTAAAAATATTTTTTTATTTTTAGGAATTATGGCGACAATTTGTTAACGCGAACACACCTTCTTATTTACATTTCTTGAGATGCAATAAAGTCTTTTTTTGTGTGACTAATTTGGACATGACATCATATTTTGAATATTTTCATATATATATAAATAAATAGAATAACCAATTACATTAACTTAACCTGAATTTGACATTCAATACTAAACTGAGTTCATGATCCCCCAGTACTAAATTAGGATTGTAAATTAAATATAGGTGGTTAATACATTGTTTGCAGCATGTGTTTGCATCTAGGAATTTAATCATGATTTAAGCTAAAAGACGTCCACCGTTGGACCACCCCATCTCATCCCGTTGGGTAAAAATCTTCCGAGGGAATACCTACCAGACAACGGACAGCGTTTTTCTGTGAACTATGACCATCATACTGCGATTGCCAACCCATCTGCCAAGCGTGGCGATTATGGCATATTCCCTCATTCTTTGGGGAGGCTTATGTCCAGCAGTGGACGTACTTTAGCTGACATGATGTTGGACCATGGGAGGAATGTCTTGGGCAGATATGCCATAATCGCTACGTTCGGGAAACGGTTTGGCAATCGCACTATTATGGTCAGAAGGTGGCTGCTGCCCATTCTCTGATAGACATTCCGACTTCTACGCCTGCGGCATGAGTTGGGGTGGTGGTATTCGGCAACGGCACCACACATATGTACAACTTAACAAGCATAACTAATAACTAACTGTAAACAAAATTAAAAGAGGCCGACGACGGCATAAAAGGCGACGACTTTTTGTCTGCAGCAACAACTGTATTTAAACTTAAAATCAAGCTTAATTTCGCACTTGAAACTAAAAATGTCTAAACATTTTAGTTCCAATTATAATTCATTCATATTCCGAGCATTATTGATATCTTCAGAGTCAGATAAACTGAAATTCTCTTTATTTTGACTAGCAATAGCGCATACGACGATGGAATTTTAAAAAAACCTTACTATTATTATAATCATAGAACTATTTCAAACGTTTGCATTCGATGTGAACGTGGCAGCCTGGCTAAACCGTATACCATAAACTCAATACCTACTCTACTTACAAGATAATTAACTGTAGCTACCGTATACCGTAGAGGATAGATTACATTTTAGGCATCGAGCTAATTCAGTGATTTTGATAACGTGTTACACTTTTACGTCCGTTTTCAATAGAAGACCAACACTATTAAATTGAATTAAATCAAGTCGATTATTCTGCGTAGAATGAGCGCGCAAAAAACAGTTTCTAACAAAGTATCACCATATACAACCATCGACGCCGAATGCAACGATAGTTTCGCTTAAAAAATAATCTATGAATTCAGAGCTAGCAACATTTAAAATTTTTAAATTGTTGTCAATAAATTAAAATTAAATAGTTAATGAGTTAATAAAATTCGTCAGTGCAAGTGTGTCAGTATAATAAAACAATTCTATAATATTAATATATATTTTCTCAGTTAAATATTATTTATTATAGTATTATTTTTTTTTAACTTCTTAAAATACAGTATCATTGGTGATATCTAAAATATTTATAGGCTGATTTTAATATTCCAGATCCCACCATTAGCTTTTTGAGTAATTCTATTTTATTTTTAAGTAAACATATTTATAATTTGCGTACATATTTTTGTTTATAAACATTACAACTTCTAATACTTATATATAATCAAGGTAAAACAAAATATTAAATATTAAAATGAATATTTATTATAAATCACATAGATCCAACTTAGGTCCTCACTTACAATAATCTATCTGTCCCAGAATGAGCTGTCTAATATTCCTCTTAATAGTCAAGTCACCTTAGGTACAACTGTTTTACTTGAACAAAAAAGACACAATAACTATATCGTTACTTATTGTAGCTTCCATCAAACAATAATAAGTTTTTGTTATCATTTCCAATCAAAACTAAAACAAAACGCTGTCAATATTCTATTGAATAACATTTTAAACATCACATTGTACACATATTAAATTAATTGTAACGAAATTAGCCTCCCCATTGTGAACAACCGCCAAACACATAATTACATTAACTCACAAAAGTACACATACGACAAAAAGTTAGCCATTATTGATATTAAGTACAACAATATTATAGAACCTATCCAATATATCTTGACCTACCTCTACACGGAACAAAAGACGCTGACGCAAAACTAATTGTGACTAACATTAGAGGTCGCAATAAAATGGTTGTATTATAAAGAGCTACATTGAACAGTACACTTGTAAAACATGCTTTGTTAGGTGGCGCTTGTCATTGTACACAGACAATACAACTTGTAAGAAATGTTTTTTAGGAATCCTTCATTCATGAAACTATTAGATGCGAAGCTCACAAATCTGTGATAATGTGACCTGTTGCGTCGATCGATTGTATGAAAGTGAATTTAATTCATTGGAATTCATTTTGGGTAGTGAATAGTGTCCCGGAATTTTGTTATTCATCCAGAAGCTATTCATGCTTGTTTACATAACGTGGTAGCTAAAAAATTGTGTGCAGCTTGCAAACATTCTTGCAAGCATAAACATCGCTTCTTACTAAAAGATTTATTTCTATTCCAGTTAAAACAATTCACGCTTTACAAATCAAAAAGTTAATGAGTATCAAACTGTTTCATATGATTTATGAAAATATATATAAATGTGATGTGAAAATATATATATATATATATATATATATTTAGTACTATTATTTTAAAATTTCCAACTTCTAGAAGAAACAAATAAATAATATAACAAAGAAGAAAAGCTTTTATAATATAATGTTAAGTATGAATGACGAATACAATACTTCGTGATTATGCTAGCTTTTTATTAAAGAATGCTGCATTAAAATTGATGTTCCTGTTTGGTTATTAGGATGCTACAAACAGCGAGATACTCAACTACATCGATCAGGTTTTTAAACTTATAACCATGAACTGATGTTGGCGTTTAACAATGCTACCAAAATAATTAAACTACCAGCTCAGCCAACATGGCGATGACGACTCCTGTATCTCGTTTGCTATTAGCGTCTGATCTTATTTTTTTTTATCCATCTAAGGACCACCAACACACTGCCATCTGATCCCATACTACGCAGGACCTATACTATGGGTATTACCTTGTTCGTAGTAATTGACTTGTGTGTTTTATGCCTTAATTGGTTAAACATATGAGTCTTCCTCGCCATGCAAACTAAGCTGAATTAATATAAGTCAAATTCAGCATATTATGTAACGCACGCCAAAGTGTTGAGAAAATTAAAAAGGTATCTTACCAAAAGCTTTGCACGCAATTTAGATATGCATTAATCTGAGCTTAGTGATTTGATTGTCAATAGTCAATATCGCTATCGTAACCCTTGACATTGAGTTCAGCATTATGATAATGACAATAAAATATTTTTACAATACTTCATTTCACGATCGTGACAAATCTAACAGATTATTTGTTTAGTTGGCTCCTCTAACGCGTTGCAAATCGTTCATTATCACCATACAATAGGAATTAAGTTAACTAAATTTAAATTAACGGTTATTATGAATTAAATAAGCAAAGGCATAATGTTTTCTTCCTTAACTCGAACAAGAAATAGCTTTAACGTTACGTTAATTTAATAGAAATAGCTTTTATTTTACTTTTAGTTTAGTTCTTATGCCTTACGCGGTGATGATGATTCCAACGAAAGCCAGATGCCATTTTTTTAATAAATAATACATTGTTTTATTCCCATAAACTTCAGGAAAGTACTTGTAAAGAGTAAGCTACTAGCGGCCCGGTACGTGCTTCGCTACGCGTTTAAGTATTAGTACAATTGTTTTTATATGGGAGTATAGAAAGATGTTGATTTTTTAAGACTTTTTTTTTAATTTTCTCTACGTACAAACCTTTCCTTGACTTCCACAAATAATTTAAGACCAAAATTAGCCAAATCGGTAAAGGCGTTGTTGAGTTATAACATTACAACGAAAAGTGGCATTGATTTTTATATATATAGATAATACTACAAACTTTCATCAAGATCCGTTCTGTTGTTATGCGTGAAAGAGTAACAAACATCCATACATCCATACTCCGTAACTACTACCTACCTGGTAGCTAGCTAATGCTAGTACGACCATACGAAATAGGAAAAATACTTAATATGTGGAAACAAGAAGAAAGTTGATTTTTCTGTCCACAGCATTTTTTTTATTAAATTTTTACTTAGTTTTTAATTGTATTAATGAGTCGCATCGTTATCCTGCTTTGAATTTAAAATACATATTTTCCCAAATTCTTGAAATCATCCTATTATATAGTGTAGTTATATATATTCCGTCGTATATATTATTAATATTATCCACTCCGTTAAATATTTTTCCCATTCAAATGAATAAACAAACTAGGAAAAACACAAACATAATAAATAGTTTTTCATTTAATTAGTAGTAGAAAGTCAAAAATGTCTAAGAATTTAATTATGTAAAATATTGCTAAATATTTGTATTGGAATAAATAAGACGAAAATTTACATGATAAAACGTGCCACATTTTCATTTTGTTTTTCAATAGTCATATCACCAATGATTCCATAGGTACCATAGGTCCACCAATGATGCAATAGGTAGATTAACATAGCATAATCAGATACTCTAGTCATATATCCGTAATATTTTAATCAATAGACTCTTAAACGATAGAAGTTACGAAATAAATGACCTAAATATGAATGAGCTGTTATTCCGCCCTTTCGAGTACACAAAGCCCTTCTAAAATGAAAACAAAACATGAGATCATAAAAGAAAAGTTACGTTTTCTTAATGAAGTGCTGTTTTGTTTGACCACGCTACGAATACATTTCACAATATTGTTTTATTCGTTGGATATGAAACTACGCATCTCTACCTCTATTTACTTTGAACACACCCACACATAAACAATCATCTATATAAGTGGCATGTAATGTCTTCGTAAACTCTACGCTGATGTGCGCGCCTGAGCAAGTTTTATTGGTGTGCGTGTGTTCACGCATGCGCGGTGAGGAAGCTGCGCGTGAGATTTGCGTTGTACGCAGCTGCGGCGACCAGGTGTGCGCTCCCCTGCCACGTTACCCCCCCAAGCCCCACCCCTCGGTACAGTGGTGTACAACAAAATGAACAGATTTATTATGGCTATTTATTTTGATGTTATGGGTACTTTATAAAGTACAGTTTTGGTGCAAGTTTCTTGCTTAGATGAACTTGCTTCTTACTCTAATATACCGAAAATTGTTGATTTCAATCTCATGAATTCCATGATATAAATACAAATATTTTTAGTCAGTGGTATCTTGTTATTTTCTTCTTTATAAGGATAAATAGTTTATCAGGAATAAAATCAGCAGGAACTTTAATTTCACACCATACATTTTATGTCTATTAAAATACTCTCAATATTATGTACATTATGATCAATTAATACCACATGTCTACACATCTATTTTCAGAAATTATATAATATTTTTCCCGAACGTTGAATTATTATCAATAAACAAAATCTTTTATATCAGACCTTTTATTTTCCATTAGGTTAGTAAGTACACGAACTTCAAAACTTGTAAGAATATAGTATTTTCCGTTTTTAGTTACTTACCTTTATATGGTATGCCAATATGACGGATTTTAACTAATCATTTTATATTGTCCTACTTAGATACATATTTTTCGTATGGTCTAAGTATTTATTGGATTGATTAAAAGATTTCTTGGGACATCTAACACACTGCCATCTAAGCTGATGTTTTCTATCCCAAGTGTTGACGAAGTCTTTAAACAGTTATCTAGTGGATATTATCGTGAGAATTACGTTAGATTTTTTAAATTTTTAGGTTCTTCAACAATTTTATTTGGGTAAATCTTAACATTCCAAATACATTTTGCGTAACAACCAATTACAGATTCACCACATACGATTCAAATGAAAAGCGTATATGAATTAATAGTAAAACTCCCAATTATTTAACTTTACAAACAAAAAGTATAATAAAATTTTGTTATAAGCATCATTATCATCATATCAGCCGGAAGAGGCCCACAACTGGACAAAGACCTCCCTTAATAACCCACATCTAGCGACTTTCAGCGACCCTCACAAGATCACCAGTCCATGTTGTTGGGGGCCTGCCCACGCTGTGTCTTACGATTCGTGGTCGCCACTCGAGAATCTTTCTCCCATTATATACGAAGAAAATTATTTAAAAAAATATCAGTCTAATGATAAAGATTACATAAAAATCAACCAATCCAACTTGTAAACTGTCCTTTGAAACCTAAAAAATGATATTTTTCACAGAAATTACTTTTATAATATAGGAAAGGAATAAGTTCAAAATTTTGGATATTCCCACGGAAATAAAAATTATCCCCGGGGACTAAAAACTTCATGCTTAATAACTAAAAACGGACAGAAAAATATAACTAAACTAAATAAAATAACAAAGCATGCTGTGCTCGACTGTACTGTACTACCCCATCAAAATCTGTGAATGCTTGCACAAACCCGCTTCCATGACCCAAAATAGTCTATCAAGTATCGTATTTATACCGACCGGTGTACTTGAAGCTGGTTCCATACTTCATGACTGGCCCCCATGGGACCGCTCCCCGAGTAATTATCCTACATGTTTTTATATCTGATTTTTAGTGGATTATTATTTACGGTTTCGACCAACATCACACTGTTTTGTATTTTATTTTAATACGGAGCTAGTGTAATGGGCGAAATATAATTTGATAATTTTGTATGATTTTAAGGGATTGTTGACTTAAGGTATTTTCGATAAAGATGACCCAATTTTTGTATGTTTGTTTGTCTATGTCATTATATTTGCGGACAATTTTAACTTGTCGAAATCGGTGGTTTAACCTAAGATAAAGTTGATGTAGATTTTTAGTGGCTCAACTTGATTTTCTGAATGTTTCCCGCAACTTTCTGATCACCTTTTGACAATTGAATTGGAAATAGCTATTGTAAAATTTTATGACTGCGACAAACAGTCTCACTAAATGCTCCACTCGATGTGATTATAATGATGACGAATGAATATGGATAAGGCTGTTTTAAAAAAATATCCTAAGACTTTAGGAATATATATTGGGACGAGGCATCGTGCATCCCTTAATAATAATAATACTTTTCAGATTATATTATTTTTAATTCAGTGTTTTGATTGTTTGTTACACAAATTGCGCTTCATTCACTTTGTGATAGTATAAAACATACCATAAATATTTATATGGCGCAGTGGTTATAGTCATAGCCTCACCACCACCTCGGCTCTTTAATGCTTCGGGTTCGATCCCCGCAAAAGATAAAAAAAAAACTTCTGTGTACTTATGTACACGCGTTAGAAGTTATACTTCTTAATATACAACTTGAACATAGTTATCAATTTTCATACCACCTAGAACTAACTTCGTGCTGTTAAATTTTTTGGTGTCGGTGTGCGCGCGCATCTTAAAAATTCACTCTCATCATTTTTCTCCATCGCGCCAAAAGAAGTATAACTTCAAAAAAATTGTTTCACTTATTGCGCTTCAATAGTTTTGTGATTGTATAAAACATACCATACATATTTGACTACACATATGGCGCAGTTGTTATGATATAGCCTCGCCACCACCTCGGCTCCTCAATGCTTCGGGTTCATATCCTTGCACCAGATAATTATTTATGTGGCCCATATACTGTTGTTCTGAGTTTTGACGTGTTTGTGGCAGTGAATTGAAGGTCTGTAAAGTCCCCCGCGATATATTTATTTCCCTAGTGCGGGTGATGTCTTTTGCAGGTTTTTGGAAAGAAGTTCCTTATCGCGCGTTGTGATAGGGGGCTAGACGGAAAAAAATCTTACGAAAAGTTGTCACGACACTTTTTGCAGCTGTGCGGCGTGCACATGTTTCTCTGTCTGTCTCTCTCTCTCTCTCGCTCTCTCTCTTATAGAAAGCAAGCCAGATATTTTCATTTCTATTTCGCATTGAACAGTGTGGTGTCGCGACGATTATTTTTGTTGAGTGTATACAGGTTTTTTGTACATAATAAATAATAATTATAAGAAGTAACTGCGTTCCATCCGGGTGTCCCTTGACACCTCTTTAGTTTTTTGCTTCACCGGAGATTAGAGGTGAGCGATAGCTACAGCCAGGCAAGTTTAAAAAGTTAGACTAAAATCTAAGTAACCCGCACCAAAGACCTTTCGGATTCGCACTTTGCCTCAGTGCACCTGCTGTCGTGAAGATGTTACCTATTGAAGATTATCATGAAGTTCAAAGTCGTGGTAATTATTTACCGTAGGGAATGCTTATATAGCGTTGGGTAGGTACGTAATGATGATAATATAAACAATAACCAAAAGAATCAAAAGGCTATGGCTTATAAAAGCCTCCTCGACTTTTAAACTTCATAAAGCTTATCTTCAAGTAGTTTAATAGATTATCCATAGTATAGTTTAGCACCTAATCCAACTTAAAAAGTGTCTACATGGTAAAAATTATTACATACAGCTGTTTTCAAATATAACACCATTCTTACCTTTATTATTTACTTGTATAGTTCGATATATGAGACGAACTAGCCATAGAGAAATTAGGGACTATGGGGCACGGGGCGGTACACCGGCATGCGGCAATTGTAATATCATCAACGTAAAATAAATACGTTATCAGGGAACCGATCAAGCAAATATTGAGTCCGCCTGCTAAATAGTTTAATTAAATAAACAACATTTCGTGTACATGCCCTCTTGAATATGTTTCGCCCTACCGTTTCAACTGTACCGTGTTAAAAGCGGTAGTAGATGAACCCGTTGGGTTTGTTTCGTTGTGTCTTCTCAGTGGCGACGCATTAAACCCACTACAGTGCGACCGTCGTTTATAAACACAAGGTCATAATAATAATATTTAATGCTTACCTTAATATTACCTATTTAAGACGTATAGACAGAACCATTCATCAAGATCTAGTAAAATAAATCGAGAACTAGAAATATCTGTTACATATTTGATCTATTAAAAGTATTTAAACTTATAAATAACTAGCTGTGCCCCGCGGTTTTACCCGCGTTAAATTTTATAAATTATCACAGCTACTCCCCTGTAGGTGATAGCGTGATAATATGTAGCCTATATGTTGACCCGACCTCTTAGTAATATTCATCCAAAAATTTGAAGTAAATCCATGGAGTACTTTTCGAGATTAGCCCGGACATACATTTTTGCCTTCGATATCGATTGTAGATCACGCCCCAAGTATCCTTTTAAAAAAATATTCATTGTACAGTTTTGACTTTCCTACGATTTTATTATATGTATAGATTACATTGACAATAAGTTAAATAAGCTAGCTTCGTAACTCAGTCCTAACATGAATAAAATGTTATTGCTATAGGATTACATACAAACCGCAGATCTAAATATCAATCATCTAGAATCGCCACGCTTGGCAGACGGGTTGGCGATCGCAGTTTGATGGACAAAAAAACGCTGCTGCCCGTTCTTTGGTAGGTATTTAATTTTCTTAGGCACGACTTCTACGCCCCCCGTGAGATGAGATGGGGTGATGATATTCTTCGCCGTCACCACGCAGCTATATCAAAAAAATATTTCATCCACGCCCACTTAAGTAGTAATATTGTTAACTATACATAATTATTTATAGGTACATATAAATAATTATGTATAGTTAACAATATTACTACTTAAGTGTGCGTGGATGAAATATTTTTTTATGGTTAATACTGACCAACGAATTTAATCCTGGACCTAATTATCCGCGGTTGAAGACCGTTAGTCTAATGAGGTGATAGTTTTATTCAATAATCGGTCGAATCATTTCACAGCATAGGATACTTTTATTTTAAAATTTAATCAACGATAATATTTTTTCTTTATTAACCGTGTGTTGATTGAATATACAGGACACGTTTCTCAGATTGCCAGAACTAACGGTTCTTTCAAAAAAACGTAATTATTATCTTAAATTCTATTACGAGTTTTACACGAGCCGGACTTAGCAACAAAATACAGTCTAGATATCTATTTAAAGTGACTCCCGGCAAACAACTTAAGCAGGGGATGACCATGACATTGAGATATTGACCTTTACTGACAATTGAGTAGAAACGTAGCTATTAAAAATATGGAATGAGTTAAATAGCTGGCTGCCCATGAGTACATTTGCATAACAGTACTATATCGACGACATAGTCCACTTCTGTGATTAGCAAAATTCCTGTATAATTTTTGTTCGTAAAAAATATATCACGCTTGCATAGGCGCAATATTATCATATTGCGCCATTGCAAGCGTGATATGTTTTGTCCGCAACAGAAGCCTCCACGCCGATCTTCAATTAACTCAAGCATTGGATCAAGCATTGCATGAAGCAAGCGTCAAAACGATTCTTTGACTCTGCTACGCACAGGATGGTGCGTGGCCGAGTCAAACAATCGTTTGGACCTTTCTTTATAGACTGTCAACTAAGCACCGTCATCTCAGAAACGTCTTGGATGATCCGGAAAAATAAATCACCACTTATCTAGAGCCGGTCAAGACCAACAGAAACTCTCGTGAAACTACACACAAACCGATATACATATATTACCCGCCAGCGGAGAGTTCGAATATAGGTTCTCCACGACCCTTTGTTTGAATTCGTTTTCATGAAATCCGATCCATCCGATTTTCAATTAGAGGATTAGCCCGCATCTTCTCGTCTTAACGTAGTGCGACAGTTGCACAAAGCCTCCCTACAAAATAATGGCGAGTTATTACCACGTCGATTACCACCCAGAGTCGAGGTTTGAATCCCAAGGGGTGCCCTCCAAAGCAGGTACTTAGTTTCTAGTTTTATTTGCTAGACTTCTTGACTGCGCTCTCTCCTGTAATGCCCCGTGAAGCTGTAAAACCTTTGACGTCATGAGTCATGTGCAGCTGAATACACGTGATTAGTAGAGTGGGTACTTCCTTCCTGCGTGGTTCCGTTAACCCACAGCAAGATATAGAATATCGTCACCATCTCATCCCGTGGTAGGACAAGACGGTTCCTGAAAAGGCTTTAGCATTATTGACCACAGACATACGCTGCGGCAAGTTGCACAGACGACCAAAGATTATAACCAGCCACTGTGATTACGATAAGTTTCGAGTTCTGGACCTGACGAGGCAGGATTGCAGTGAGGTGTGAAACAGGGAGATGTAATATCTCCAAAACGTAGGCAGGTCCAACTTCGAGAAAGAGCTCAATAGTAGAATCCAACTCGACTGGACAGCGTTCAGGAACTACTGAGGTATTTTGAACGAAAAGATGTTTATCTATAGAAAGAGCTATGTTCGGTGTTTCCCAGCGAGATTGAATCAGAAATGTTTAAACCCGAAGGCGAACCACAGTCACTAACATAGCCCGAAGACTCGCAAAACTGAAGTGGTAGTGGGTGGCTCACATAGCTCGTAAAACCGACGGCCGTTGGGGCGGAAAAGTTCTATCGCCGAAAACCGCTGAATACGAATACCGGCAACTGAGGAGATCTTTGGAGGAGGTCTTTGTCCGCAAGTAGGCCTCTTTTGGCTGATATGATGATGATGACAACCTTTAATATTATTCCAAAAAGCGTGCAGTATGTTTTATGATTAGGTGCGTTTTTAAGAGCACAGCGGAACAAACATAAAAATTGTTTGCGTATAATTGTTCTTTATTTGGTTTTACATGACAACAGTTAGCTTATGAGGTTTTACTGCTTCACCCCATAATAGACGTGGCCTCAAGCCAAATGCAAATAGCAAAAGCAAATAATACTACAAGGTAAGTTACACGTGCCGGTAAGAGGTTTGCTACAAAATACCCAAATCCTGTATATCTTATATTCTTATATTTATATAAAAACGACAGTTAGTTACAAATGAGAATTTCTAAAAAGATTGGCGTGTAGCACAATAGGTGTCGTGTCGTCGTGCGCGTGAGACGCTTTCCAAACACCCTCTCTACTCGGACAATGGTGATCCGTGGATGTCTACAGATCTGTGGATGATTTATAGTTTAACAGGATAAAATATTACGCTTGTCAAGTTAAATATTTAAAATATACCACCTTATAATTATACCACTTAAATAGGACTTTATCCTATCATAAATTAATATTAGCATTAATTAATTTATCTATATAAGTAAAGTATTTACAAAAAAAAAATAGTATACGTAGTATATCAGTTATCCGGTTTCCATAGTACAAGCTCTGCTTAGTTTGAGATCACGTGGCCGTATGTAAATAATGTCCCAAGTTATTATATTATATTATCATGAACTGCTGGACCACCAATATTTGTCAATGACTTTTACAGGTTGGTTATTATATGTCACGTTTCTGATCAAAAAATGTCTATTACAATCTGTGAGGAAAATAAATTATGATTCTATTTTCTCCTTTAACATCAAATGTAGTTCTAAATAATTGATGTATGACATCTTAAAGTTACGATGCGAACTCGAATTATAATTATCTCAGAAAAAATACTGAATATCGAAAACTATTTAAACGTTTAAATTTTTCAAAAATGGAGATTATTAGTAATATGAATTAAACGTCTCTGTTTATACCTAAACAAGAAGACTCTTTTGTTGTCTTACATATTTTTAGGCATTAGTTATTATTGAAAAACTAGATTAATTTTCCAAATTCGATATATATATACATACATTTTGCTTTTCCCTTCTAACTTGGTATAATATATTAATACTTAGTAACACTAAAAGGAAAATATGCATAAAAAACATGTCTTTTAGTATCACTTAGTGTTAACATCCTACTAATATTATAAATGCGAATGTGTGTGATCGATGGGAGGATGTATGTATTTGTTACTCGTTCACGCAAAAAAGTAATATATTTTATGTATCCGAAAACATAGGCTATCATTTACAATGTTTCACGGGGGTAAAACCGCGGGACACAGCTAGTATTTATTTATTATGATTCTTTCCTCAAAAATTAAACAATTTTTATTTTATATTTAAATTTAGTAGGTGATAAAAAAATCAATCTGTATATGTTGTGGTATTCTGAAAAATATATCATAATTTATAGAATAGATGTTTTCAAAGGCAAATACTGGATCTGGCTTCATATCTGAGAAAACATCGCATACTAATCAAGTTTCTTAAATTAAAATAAATATGGTGAATGGAATACCTACGATTTTTTATGTTGTAAGGCATTACATGACTTCTTGTGCACCCTGTATTTATAGGGAGGGTGAAATTAACAGTATGCGACACAGGAAAGTTAGCCTGCTATAAACACAACTTCATTGTTTTGTTGAGTACTTGATAATTACATGGTGTCTACTGAGTGCAGATGAATTTGCAGATCTAACAAAGTAGCTTACAAAAGTTTACACAGGAGTACGTAATAAATTGTTACTTTGTTTCGTGCTTGTTGTGACATGAGCTTATAATACTAATATGTCAGCTTTAACTACTTTTCAGTTTTCACCGTGTGTAAAGTGCTAAATTCACCATTGATTCGTAGTAGTTAATCTAAAAACTGATATGTCCACCTTGTACAAATATGTTTTGTACAAGGTGGAGGGTAGGTATTTTATGAAAATAAAATGCCTTTATACTTTCGAGATCAAAATGTTACAAAGAAACGTAATAATTTGGTTACAACCCTAATTAATATTATAAATGCGAAAGTTTGTCAGCATAGATGTATGGATGTTTTGTTACTCTTTCACACAAGATCTAACGGATTTTTTTAGAGGGATACTTTGTAGACGGGTTGACGATTGCAGTAAGATAGTCATAGTACTCAGAAAGAAGCTGCTGCCCGTCCTCTGGTAGATATTCCCGTCAGTCGATTTCTAAGCCACGGACGGGATGAGATGGGGTGACGATATTCTTATATTCGCCGCCACCACACAGCAAATAACTATGTCGGTTACGGTCATTACATTTACCACAAAATAATTCTCTTGTTCTGTCTAATATTTTAAATCTTATTTGAATGCATTCCGCATTGATTTGTCTCCTGGGTTATAATAATTAAATCGCACGGCCACATTACGGCCACATTATTTTCGTAATTATTGGGAGAGTATGGCGGCGTCATCCCTAATTCGCTGATCGATTAGGAGCGTGCGAGACTCTTTCCGCGGCGGTCACACATGTTTGTCACCGCACTCGACATCTAACTACTTTCAAACCGTACGACACGATTTGGGGTAGAAAGTTTACATTGCACATATTGCAGTATTATAATCGTAGTCGGTACAATTGGCAAATTATTAATAAATATGCGGTATGCGCAATTAAAATTTTGGAATGATCATGGAACATGATTTCGGAAATGAGGCTGTGATGCCACTAAATAAATTCACTTTTCCTATATCTTCGAATTGTTTCGAAGTCATAAAATTGGAATGGTTTACAATATTATGTAAAAAAAATAAGAGAAATATGTATGCCAACGATAAAGGTGCGCTATGTCTGCTCTGCTCTGCTATATGTCTGTTCTGAACAGTTGACACCCGGACCACACTTTGGATTCTGAATTCTAAAGATACAGCAGCTGCCCAAAATTATCGCACGGTTCACATAAGAGCCCAAATCTACGGAAGCCTTGATGTTAATAATCATAAAAATAAAATCGGTATGCTTTCAAACTTGAAAATTCCGATATATAATTTGTATAATAATTTACAACATATTATATAAAGTTAAACTATTCCAATAAAATTCGTTTATATTCTACATTGATAATTGCAATTTAAGATTGAATTTGGTTTTTGGCCCCTCTGCCTACGTAATGGCTCACTTTTAAAATATGTTGTCGGAGCTTCGAGTGTCATCTGTAATGTCTTGATGCATCGCCTTAAAGACTTACATACATATATAGATATATACGTTCACTTTACTACTGGAAGTCGAACAGCGTAGTTTGAAAGCCACTGCCACGATTAAATGTCATGGAATAGTATCCTATAGTAGGGTAAATTAACGATTCCATTGTAACTAAACCATCTTATATTATTAAAAAAATGTTTGAAATATTAAGCAATTAAACAATCTTTTTCTATTGTTTCAGTAAGAACCACGAATATCTACGACAATTTTTTCAAAAAGTCGCAGCATCTAAAGGTC